>CAKJTW010000151.1:0-1454334 GCA_917880005.1 Nanger dama | reverse complement strand
GCCTTACAGAAGGAGGCTCAGTCATAATTTTTATGTATATGGCCCCATCCCTCTAGGTCACCACAGAGCTCCAGACTGAGCTCCCCGTGCTCTACAGTGGCTTCCACGAGCTATCTGTTTCACACTAATCGTGTATAAATGTCTGCTACTTTCTCAGTTCGTCCTACCCTCTCCTCCCTCAGCTGTGTCCACAAGACTGTTCTTACATCTGCATCTCCATTCCTTCCCGACAAATAGGTTGATCTGTCCTATTTTTTTTAGATGCCATACATATGCATGATATACAATATCTGTTTTTCTCTTTCTGAGTTTCTTCACTCTATATAACAGACTCTAGTTTATTTATCTCACTACAAGTGACACACATTCATTCTTTTTATGGCTGAGTAATACTTCATTGCCTATACATGCCCACATCTTCTTTATCCACTCATCTGGCTATAGACATCCAGGTTGCTTCCATGTCCTGCCTGCTGTAAACAGGGCTGCAAAGAACATTTGCGTACATGTATCTCTGTGATTTGGTTTGATTTGACTTTGGTTTCCTCAGGGTTTATGCCCAGTAAGCGATTGCCGGGTCGTATGGTAGTTTTATTCCTAGTTTGTTAAGGAATGTCCATCCTGCTCTCCATGGTGGCTGTGTCAATTTCTTCCCACCAACTTAGTGCAGAAGAGCTCCTTCTCTCCGCATCCTTTCCAGCACTTATTGTTTGCAGATTTTCCAGTGCTGACCATTCTGACATCTGCGAGGTGATAGCTCGCTTGACATGTGGACCCAGTGGGAGAAGAAGAGGGTTCAACAAACTGGTGGATGAGGATTGACATGTGTACACTACACGTGCAAAACAGATAGCTAATAGGAACCTGCGTAGAGCACAGGCACCTCAGCGTGCAGCTCTGTGATGCCCTAGAGGGCTGGGGTGGGGGGACAGGGTGGGAGGGAGGCCAGCAGGGAGGGGACACATTATACATGTAGCTGTTCACTGGGCTTCCTTCCCTTGTGGCTCAGCAGTAAAGCATCCACCTGCCGATGCAGGAGATGCCGTGTGATCCCTGGGTTGGGAAGATTCCTGGAGAAGGAAATAACAACCCATTCCAGCATTCTTGCCTGGAGAATCCCATGGACAGAGGAGCCTGGCGTGGCTACAGTTCATGGCGTGGCACTGAGTCAGACACGACTGAGCGACTGAACAACAAAGCTGATTCACTTCTTTGTGTTGCAGAAACTATCACAATGTTGTAAAGCAATACACCCGTGGCTGACTCATGTCAATGCATGGCAAAACCCACTACAATATTGTAAAGTAATTAGCCTCAATTACAAATAAATAATTTTTTTAAGTTAAAAGAGAACACTCAAATGAATAAAATCAGAAAGGAGGAGATATTATAAATGGTACTTTATATACAGTCTTATAAGAAACTACTATGAAAAACTATATGCCAACAAATTGGATAACCTAGAAGAAATAGACCAAATTTTTAGAAGCATCTAACATATCAAGACAAAATCAGGGTAAAAATAATACGAATAACAAGTAAGGAGGTTAAGTCAGTGATAAGAAACCTCTCAACACAGAAAAGACAGTTTCACTGGCAAATTTGACAAAACATTTGATTTTTTAAAAACTGTTAAAGTGTTGGCCGCACTAGGGTTTTAGTTGCTGCGCGTGGGCTTTCTCTCTGGCGGTGGCGAGGGGGCTACGCTTTGCTTCGGTGCGCATGCTTCTCGCGGCGGCTTCTCTTATTGAGGAGCACACGCTCAGTAGTTGTGAGCACACGCTCAGTAGTTGTGGAGCACACGCTCAGTGGTTGTGACCGCCCCACCTTCGAGCACAGGCTTAGCTGCTCCATGGCACGTGGGATCTTCCCAGACCAGGAATCGAACTCTGTGCCCTGATCAGCTGGTGGATTCTCATCCACTGTGCCACCAGGAAAGTCCAAAAGTAAGAATATCAACAGACACGAAAAAGCTACATTTATTTCTAGACTCCTTCCTTTTACAAGATAATGGAGAAAACTCTGGGGGGTGTGTGTGTGTGTGTGTGTGTGTGTGTGTGTGTGCGCGCGTTCCCGAGAGGGTCCCCTCCTAATGGGAGAATCTTTGACGATAGCATGATTGGGAATTTTTTCATCCTCTTCCCAGGTCACATGACTTTTTCTCGGTTCCCCTGTGATTTAGTTTCCATTCTGTCAGGGCTAGCGTGGCTTAGGGATTTAGATTGGTTTCAGATGCAACCAAGACAGGAAATCCACTGGTCTAAGGCACAGTGATGAATTCATGTCAAAAACAGGATGCACGGGGGAGGGGGCAGAAGGCAAGAGACAGAGTGAGATGAAGACGGGGTTTCCATCTGAGACAGAAAAGAAGCAGGAAGAGAAGACACAGATGGGAGTACTAACACGATGAAGACGGGGGGGGGGGGGGGGGGGGGGGGGGGGGGGGGGGGGAAGGGGGAGGGGCGGGGGGGAGGGGGGGGGGGGGGGGGGGGAGGGGGGGGGGGGGGGGGGGGGGAGGGGCGGGGGAGGGGGGGGGGAGGGGGGGGGGGGGGGGTGGGAGGTTATCAACTGTGAATCAGCAGGCCACAGTCAACTCAACATCAGTGTAAAATATTCACATATAATGTGAATACAAAGCACCCAAACCCAGCGATGGTTATAGAATTGAGTAATCATTTCAGGTCTGACTAAGATCCGTCTAGTCAACGCTATGGTTTTCCCTGTGGTCATGTATGGATGTGAGAGTTGGACTGTGAAGAAGGCTGAGCACCAAAGAATTGATGCTTTTGAACTGTGGTGTTGGAGAAGACTCTTGAGAGTCCCTTGGACTGCAAGGAGATCCAACCAGTCCATTCTGAAGGAGATCAACCCTGGGATTTCTTTGGAAGGATGATGCTGAAGCTGAAACTCCAGTACTTTGGCCACCTCATGCGAAGAGTTGACTCATTGGAAAAGACTCTGATGCTGGGAGGGAGTTGGGGGCAGGAGGAGAAGGGGACGACAGAGGATGAGATGGGCTGGATGGCATCACGGAATCAATGGATGTGAGTCTGAGTGAACTCCGGGAGATGGTGATGGACAGGGAGGCCTGGCGTGCTGCGATTCATGGGGTCATGGAGTCGGACACGACTGAGCGACTGGAACTGAACTGAACTGAATAATTTCACTTTACTGCTGCTGCTGCTAAGTCGCTTCAGTCGTGTCCGACTCTGTGTGACCCCACAGACAGCAGCCCACCAGGCTCCCCCCGTCCCTGGGATTCTCCAGGCAAGAACATTGGAGTGGGTTGCCATTTCCTTCTCCAATGCATGAAAGCAAAAATGGAAGTGAAGTCGGTCAGTCCTATCCGACCCTTTGCGACCCCATGGACTGCAGCCTACCAGGCTACTCCATCCATGGGGTTTTCCAGGCAAGAGTACTGGAGTGGGGTGCCATTGCCTTCTCTGTCAGACACTATAAGAAGTAGACAAAAATGAAAAGGTGTTAGTATTTGAGAGATAGATGTCAGAGGGCTGGGAAGTTAGGGAAGGGATAGTGATGAGGACACTCACTTGGAAACACAGGGCGACTGTTGAATGAAAAAGGAAAAAGAACAGAAATGTGAGCATACCTCCTGACAGTTACCACAGTCACCGTGAGATGAATTAAAAACATGGGAAATTATGTTGGAGAGATGAGAGGGTGGGGAGAAAGCAGCAGAGGTGGACCTGAGTGACTCTCTCATGAATCATAACAGGAAGAGAGTGCCTGTCAGTTGGGGGTTGTCTACTGGGCTTCCCTGGCGCTTCAGTGGTGAAGAATCTGCCTGCCAATGCAGGAGACGTGGATTTGATCCCTGAGACAGGAAGATCCCCTAAAGGAGGAAATGGCAACCCTCTCCAATATTCTTGCCTGGGAAACCCCATGGACAGAGGAACCTGGCCCGTTACAGTCCATGGGCCACAAAAGAGTCAGACATGACTGAGTGACTAAACAACAAGAAAATTCTATACAGTGTGATATCAGACATGCCACTCTCATGGCTTAAGTCTCTGTCCTTACATTATTTTAAATTCTGTATGTTTTCTCCTATTAAATAACAGTTGTTTAAAAGTTAGATTTTTTAAACCAATGTGGAATTTTTTCAATATAAGATATGTGGGTTGGATTCCAAATGTCCTGCTGTTATGAAAGAAGGAAGTGCTCCTTACTACTAAATCCCTAATGCCTATTTTAGATGTCTTATTTTTTTTTAATTTAGACTCTCACTTACTGGCTGCTTCTTTTGAACTATTTTCTTTTCATTTTATTGAAGTATAGTTGATTTACAGTGTTGAGATAATTCCTTCTGTACAGCAAAGTGACTCAGATATACATATATATTGATATATTCTTTTCAGTGACATCACAGTTCCCTATGCTATACAGTGGAGAAGGCAATGGCACCCCACTCCAGTACTCTTGCCTGGAAAATCCCATGGATGGAGGAGCCGGGTAGGGGTCGCCAAGAGTCGGACACGACTGAGCGACTTCACTTTCACTTTTCACTTTCATGCATTGGAGAAGGAAATGGCAGCCCACTCCAGTGTTCTTGCCTGGAGAATCTCAGGGACGGAGGAGCCTGGTGGGCTGCCGTCTATGGGGTCGCACAGAGTCGGACACGACTGAAGCGACTCAGCAGCAGCAGCAGTGGTATACAGTAGGACCTGGTTGTTTATCTGTATAGAATAGTTTGCATGTGCTAATCCCAAACTTCCAATCCTTCCCTCTCCCTCCTCTCCCTTGGCTCTCATGTGTCTGGTCTCTAGATCTGTGAGTCTCTTTCTGTTTCACAGATAAGTTCATTTGGGTTGTGTTTTGGAGTCCACATATCAGTGGTATCATATGGTGTTTTTCTTTCTCTTTCTGACTTTCTTCACTAGCTATGATAAGCTCTAGGTCTATTCTGCTGCAAGCATCATTGTGACACTTTTCATGGCTGAGTTTCATTCCATTGTATGCATGTATGAATATATATCTATGTGTATATATATGTTTGTTGTAGAGTCAGTTGTGTCTGGCTCTTTTGTGACCCCATGGACTATATCTTGCGAGGCTCCTATGTCCATGGGATTACCCAGGTGAGAATACTGGAGTGGACTGCCATTCCTTTCTCCACGAGATCTTCCTGACCCAGAGATTGAACTGGGAACTCCTACATTGCAGGCAGATTCTTTACGTCTGAGCCACCAGGCAACTCTCATCATATTGTAGAAGCATTTAAACTTTATTGCTCTTGAGGCAGATAATCTTGTCCTCTATCCTCCTAGGTTCTCTGTCTAGAACCTGCAAAGAAGACACACGAAGGGTAGATGAACAGGAGAAAAACTACATCTACAACTAGCCTTCTGTTTACCTTTCCTGAGGAACGAGGCAGGTGAGGTCTAGGCTAGATATTTACACTAGACTTCTGTTTGCACTTGGAGATGGAAATGCCAGGAACAGGGTAAATAACTGGACTTTGCCTGCTGTGGACATGTTACTATAACAATCATGGCAGGGACAGAAAGGGGCTAAACCCTGTGTGTGTAAAAGATCAAGAGGTCACTTATTTTCTATCTTTGGGGCACCACACATGTGCAGAAAAACTCCTTGGGGGCAAAAGGAGGGGGTGCCATCTCAGAACAGGTGATGTCCAGGCCCTCACAGGCCTGTGTGCTGGAACCCATCTAGAGAAACAGCTGCGCACACCTGTCAGGGAGGGATCCTAAGGCAGGGCAGGTGTGGAAAAGAAGCCAGGTAATTGGCCAAGGTAAACAAAGACGGGAAGAACTGCCCTGCATAGACGATTTAACAGTCTCTTTATGGGGCCCCTCCTCCTTCAGGAGGATGCCCAGCCTTCCTTTTGGGTGTGAGCTCTGCCCGGCTTCTGTCTTAACTAAACACACTGTTCCTCCGTGTGCTTCTGCACGACTGTGCTGTGTCTCTACTAATACACTATTCCCATATTTTTAGTTTTTGCCTCCTGGAGAAATGCTTGTGGTTTTTGTGTTGTTTGTTTGTTTTCAACTGGGTAGTAGAGCCAGGAGAACCTTGTCTCTAGTTTCTAGCCCTCGGTGTACTGGCGACTAGCAGTCCTGGTTTTCATACAGCGTACTCGAGCCCAATTTTGGGCAGAGAACTAAGCCAGCACTCACGGCTCGCTCTCTCTCTGAGATCATTTGGAGCTGAAACCCAGGATTTCAAGGTAAACTGCAGGTCTCCCCAAACTGCTGGCTGGAGACTTCTGACTCTCTCTCTCTCACAGGAGAACTTGCTCTCACTCTCTGCTTTGTTCTCTCTCCCAGACCTGCAGAGGTTAATCTAGGTCTGCTCAATAAAGGAGCCCCAGTTATCTTTTTCTTGCCCTTCTTCCCATTTCTCTCATTCTGCCTAAACAACAACACCCAGCCTGTCCAGCAGAGCCTCCCCATCAACTTTGGGAGAACCACGCCTGGAATCAAGGCACAGCACCTACCACCACAGCCATCAAGTTGCTCCCACTTTGTTGTAGCTGTTGTTTAGTCGCTAAATCATGTGCGACTCTTTGCGACCCTGTGGACTGTAGCCTGCCAGGCTCCTCTGTCCATGGGATTCTCCAGGCAAGGATACTAGAGTGGGTTTCCATTCCCTTGTCCAGGGCATCTTCCCCACCCAGGATTGAATCTGTGTCTCCTGCACTGCAGGCGGATTCTTTACTGTCTGAGCCCCCCAGGGAAGCTCAACCAGGGAGGATTCCCTTCAAAAGCCAGATGGGCCCAAGAAAAGGAAAACTCAGGTTTGCTTTAACAATGTCGAGCCTTAATTTAAGCTGGGGGGTTGGAAAGTGGCCTAAAACTTGGGTCTCTAGATTACAATGCTATCTTACAATTAGATCTTTGTTGCCACAAAATGGGGAAATGGACTGAGGTTAACTCTCCTGACATTCTAAATGACCCCCTTCTAACTGCTCCCAACTCTGAGGGGGAACCCAAGCTTCGCCAATCCTGTTGTTGTTATTTCGTCGCTCAGTCTTGTCTGACTCTTTGCGATCCCTTTGACTATAGCCTCCCAGGCTCCGGGTTTCCTTACTCCTTCAGATTCAGTAGTTTTAGGACACTGTATTTGTAAAAGAAAAATTGCTAACCATCATCTGACAACATACGGTTGCCACAAATATTCAATTTTTTTTAAAAGGCTGAATATTGAGGCACAATAAATGGATGTATGTTTGTGCTTGTACATGTACATTGGAGAAGTTAAGGGAGAGACAGAAAGCGTTTCCTGAGTCTGTGGGTCTTAACTGCCTTCAGCTCAGAACAATCCAGGGATTTCCCAGGGGTCTCAGTGGTAAAGAGTCTATCTGCCAATTTAGGAGACTCAGGTTTGATCCCTGGGTTGGGAAGATCACCTGGAAGATATCGTGGCAACCCATTCCAGCATTCTTGCCTGGAGAATCCTATGACAGGGGAGCCTGGCAGGCTGCAGTCCAGGGGGCCTCAAAGAGTCAGACAGGAGTGAGCATATAGACACACCAAACACTCCATATTCCAAGTGGCACATTTTGGGGGAGACCGAATCCTCTCTACCTCACTTCTCTTTAAAAAGCCTTTCCAGTAACTTTGAAACATGTGAGATTTCTTTGTGTTTGAAGAGATGGAGACCTTGTCCCAAGGTGTCCTTTTACCACCTGCCTTTCATTGCTCCACTGCTCCGTGGAATTGGACTCCCAGGGCCAAGGGCGGGTGGACCTTGCTGATGGCTTCGTGTCTTGTTTCCTCAGCAGATCACAGGGCCTCAGCTCCATCCAGGATGCGGTGTCAGGATCTCCACCAGTTCGGTCAGAAGCTGGTCCGCAGGCGGCTCCTGGAGCCCACCAAAGATTCTGGGAGTCCCAGGGCTCCTCTGAACATCCTGAAGCTGGTGGCCTTCGGGTGTGGCCAGCACGCTGGGGGCCGGCGTGTACATCCTGGTGGGAGAAGTGGCCATGTTCATCGCTGGACCGGCGATCGTCATCTCCTTCTTGGTGGCCGCTGTGTCTTCTGTGTTGTCTGGGCTCTGCTATGCCGAGTTTGGGACACGGGTCTCGGGGACCGGTTCTGCGTATCTCTACAGCTACATCAGCATGGGAGAACTGTGGGCTTTCCTCACTGCCTGGAACCTCATACTGTCCTATGTCGTTGGTGAGGGGATGGGTCGGGGGGTAGGTGTGGGGCTGAGGTCCGGGAGACCAGAGCGGGCGTTTGGGTCTTTGGTCATGCATGAGAACTCTGTCATCCACTCCGCGAGGAGAGGACGGAAATAACATCAGGAAAAGTCCACAACTTCATTCTTCTCAGCTCTCCCCTGCTTTCCTTAAATGATGGACCAAGAACCCAGAGGAAAGGGCACTCTAGGGAATGAGTGAGAGGGAGGCATGGCCCACAGGCTTATCCCCTCACCATACTGAAGTCTCTGCTTGGCGGTTTCCTTCATAAAGTTTCCATTAGCACTTGAACTAAAATTTTAATCCTCATCACCCAGACAACTTGCTCCCACTTTCCTCGTTTCTTGCATAACTTTGATCTCCCACTGACATTAAATAGTTAACCTATTTTAGAATTGTCTGGGTCTATTTTCCCCACCCCATGAAAAGAAGCTCTCTGAGATTTGGTATTTTGCATTTTTCCCCAACATACATGACTTGTGTTTTTGTTGTTGTTGTTCCGTCACTAAATTCAGTCCAGCAACCCCATGGGCTGCAGCACGCCAGGCTCCTCTGTCCTCCACTCTCTCCTGGAGTTTGCTCAAACTCACGTTCACGGAGTCGGTGATGCTGTCCAACCATCTCATCCTCTGCCGCCCTCTTCTCCTTTTATCTTCAATCTTTCCCATGTTGGACACCTGACCTGGGGACTCCTCTTCGGGCATCATAACTTTTTGCCTTTTCATGCTGTCCATGGGGTCCTCCTAGAAATAGTACTGGAGTGGGTTGCCATTTCCTTCTCTTCTGGCCCATGTTTTGTCAGAACTCTTGACTGTGACCCATCAGTCTTGAGTGGTCCTGCATGGCATGGCTCATAGTTTTATTGAGCTATGCTAGCCCTTCACCACGACTATGCTGTGATCCACGAAGGGGTCTTGGTGTATGGGGGGAGGTCCAATTTATATTTGTCAGTGAATGTTCCTTCTTATTCTGCTTCAGGCACGGGCAGCGTGGCCAGGGCCTGGAGTGTCGCCTTTGGCAACCTGATTGGGACCCACATCTTTCAGGCCTTAGAGGGAACTTTCTCTCCGTATATGCCCTACTATCTGTCCAAGTATCCAGACTTTGTCGCCCTGTGCTTGGTGCTGTTGCTCACAGGTGAGACAGGGATCCAAGACTGGGAAGTGGGGCGGCAGGGGAGCTAGGGTGGGAAAGGTGTGAGGTGGCATAACTGTGGGAACTAGAAATTAGGGTCTGGTTAACGAAAGACAGGAAGTCAAGATGTCAAGATGTAGACCGTTGTTTCCCACCCTCGGCATTACTGACCTTCCAGCTGAAACAGCCTTTGGTGTCGGAGGCTGATGCAGTACTGCAGGATTTTCCTAATCAATCCCTGTCAGGTGTGTAGCATCTTTGGCCTTCATTCACTAAACACCCATGACTCATATTTCCCAAATGGGGACAATCGGATGTCTCCAGACATTGCCAAATGTCCCTTGGGGACCCAAATCACCCCCAGCTGAGAATTATTTACTTAGAGTGACAAGTTTCTTCCTCTCTACTGAGACTTTTTTCAAATGGGAAGAAATTAACATAGCATAAAATTAGCCATTTTATTATTTTCCCTTAGCCTTATTGATATATAATTGACATACAACATTATATGAACTGAAAGTGAACATCATGATGATTTGATAGTTGTATATATTATGTGACTGGAGTAGGAAATGGCAACTCACTCCAGTAATCTTGCCTGGAAAATTCCATGGACAGAGGAGCTGGGCGGGCTACAGTCCGTGTGTCTCAAGGGGTTGGACACGACCGAGTGACTGAGCCCATGTTACATGATAATGGCCACAGTAAGAAGCTAACCATGTTGAAGTATGCAATCAGTGGTTCCTAAGGCATTCAATACATATAACAATCCCCTTCCTCTAGCTTCAAACATTTTCATCACAGCAAAAGAAACCCACTACCCACTGAGCAAAGACAGACTGTCCATCTTAATCTCACAGCCCCCTAACCCCTGGCCACCACTAGTCTGCTTTCTGTGTCTATGGATTTGATTCGGTTATCATGGAATGGCTCGTATTCCGTCTTTCCCACAGGAGTACTGGTCCTGGGGGCTCGTGAGTCAGTCCTGGTTGGAAAAATATCCACAGGCATCAACCTCTTGGTTCTCAGCTTCATCATCCTCTCTGGCTTCATTAAGGGAGACCTGCACAACTGGAAGCTCACGGAACAGGACTACACATTGAACACGTCTGAATCTGGTGACATCTCTAGGTCAGGAGGGTGCTCCTGGTCCTTGTCATGCTTGTTGGGGCTGGTGCAGAGCTGGGAATCTGGTGGGGACTAAAGAGATCTGGGCTGGTGGATCTGGATAATGAGGTCCTGGAGCCCAGGGCTTGTGGTATTAACTGTGAAGTGCAGCAGAGATGACTGAACGCACCTCCCTCATGGTCCTTCTTGCTTCTTCTCTCACTGTAGCTTGGGCCCTCTGGGTTCTGGAGGGTTTGTGCCCTTCGACTATGATGGAATTCTCCATGGAGCGGCTCTGTGTTTCTACTCGTTTGTGGGTTTTGATGACATCGTCACTAAAGGTAGCTGGGTCATTGTGTGTCCGGGCTGCCCTTGGGCACAGGGGCTGATAGAAGATTTTAAAAGCTTTTCAAAGCTCAAGAGGAAAGCGGTTTTTGTGTTGTGCTTTCGTGTTTTCCTAATCCGAGGTGTTTACCAACCCTGCAGGGGAAAGAGCCCCAAATCCTCATCACTCCATCCCCATCAGCATCGTGACCACGGTCTTCATCTGCTTTTGGCATATTTTGGTGTCTCGGCGACTCTCACCCTCATGGTGCCCTACTACCAGATTCAGCCTGACAGCCCCTTTCCGCAGGCTTTCGTCCATGTTGGGTGGGGCCCTGCCAGATATGTCGTGGCTGTTGGCATCCTCTGTTTTCTTTTATACAGGTCAGTGTCAAGGCGTTCTCTCCGTGAACTGTCAGATGCTCAGGTGTTTCAGCCCTTGGGACTGAGAGACGAGAGGGAAAGACCCCTTACCACGTAGACTAGGGAGCCAGAGCCCTGGTCTCTCCTGCTTCTCAACATCCCCCACCCCGTGTTCCCACTGTCCCTTCCAGACTGCAGAGTTCCTTGTTCCCCGTGCCTCAGGTGATCCAGGAAATGGCAGAGGACGGGCTCCTTTTCCGAGGACTTTCTCGGACCCATGCCCGCACAAAGACCCCCATCATGGCCACTGTGTCCTCTGGAGTTCTCGCAGGTGAGCAGCAGAACCCACTCCTCCTTCGATCCCTTTCCTTATCTGGATGTGTCCAGTGGCTCCTCACTGCTGTCCCCTGCCTTGTTTGTGCCCTCATTCTAGGGATCATGGCGTTGCTCTTTGAGTTCAGTAATCTGGTGGACCTCATGTCGGTTGGACACCTGCTGGTTTACTCCTTGGTGGCATTTTTTGTCCTTGTCCTCAGGTGAGACTCCACTGCACCGTGACTGGGTTCTTGCATTCCTAAAGACTCGATGGCAGTTCATCCTCTTCAGGTTTTTTTTTTTTTTTTTAAATCGGAGGCTAATTACTTTACAATACTGGAGTGGTTTTTGCCATACATTGATATACATCAGCCATAGGTTTACACGTGTTCCCCATGCTGAACCCCCCTCCTCCCTCCCTCCACATCCCATCCCATTGGGTCATCCCAGTGCACCAGCCCTGAGCACAGTGTCTTATGCATCGAACCTAGACTGGTGATCTGTTTCACATATTATAACATACATGTTTCAGTGCTATTCTCTCAGATCATCCCACCCTCACCTTCTCCCACCGAGTCCAAAAGACTGTTCTATACGTCTGTGTCTCTTTTGCTGTCTCGCATATAGGGTTATCGTTACCATCTTTCTAAATTCCATATATATGCGTTAGTATACTGTATTGGTGTTTTTCTTCTGGCTTACTTCACTCTGTATAATAGGCTCCAACTTCACCCACCTCGTTAGAAATGATTCAAATGTATTCTTTCTAATGGCTGAGTAATATTCCACTGGGTATATGTACCACAGCTTTCTTATCCATTTGTCTGCTGATGGACATCTAGGTTGCTTCCATGTCTTGGCTATTATAAACAGTGCTGATGAACACTGAGGTCTATGTGTCTCTTTCAGTTCTGGTTTCCTCGGTGTGTATGTCCAATAGTGGGATTGCTGGATCACAGGGCAGTTCTATTTCCAGTGTTTTAAGAAATCTCCACACCATTCTCCATAGTGGCTGCACTAATTTGCATTCCCACAAACAGTGTAAGAGGGTTCCCTTTTGTCCACACTCTCTCCAGCATTTATTGTTTGTAGATTTTGGATAGCAGCCATTCAGATTGGCGTGAGATGGTACCTCATTGTGCTTTTGATTTGCATTTCTCTGATAATGAGTGATCTTGAGCATCTTTTCTTGTGTTATCCACCTCTATGTCTTCTTTGGAGAAACGTCTGCTTGATTCTTTGGCCCACTTTTTGATTGGCTTGTTTATTTTTCTGGAATTGAGCTGCTGGCGCTGCTTGTATATTTTTGAGATTAATTCTTTGCCAGTTGCTTTGTTTGCTATTCATTTCTCCCATTCTGAAGGCTGTCTTTTCACATTGCTTATGGTTTCCTTTGTTGTGATAAAGCTTTAAAGTTTAATTAGGTCCCATTTGTTCATCTTTGCTTTTATTGCTATTACTCTGGGAGGTGAGTCATAGAGGATCCTGCTGTGATTTATGTCAGAGAGTGTTTTGCCTATGTTTTCCTCTGGGAGTTTTATAGTTTCTGGCCTTACATTTAGATCTTTAATCCATTTTGAGTTCATTTTTGTGTATGGTCTTAGAAAGTGTTCCAGTTTCATTCTTTCACAAGTGGTTGACCAGTTTTCCCAGCACCACTTGTTAAAAAGATTGTCTTTTTCTCCATTGTATATTCTTGCCTCCTTTGTCAAAGATAAGGTGTCCATAGGTGTGTGGATTTATCTCTGCTTTCAGTTTTGTTCCATTGATCTACACTTCTGTCTTTGTGCCAGTACCATACTGTCTTGATGACTATAGCTTTGTAGAAGAGCCTGAAGTCAAGCAAGTTGATTCCTCCCGTTCCATTCTTCTTTCTGAGGATTGCTTTGGCTTTTCAAGGTTTTTCGTATTTCGATAAAAATTGTGAAATTATTTGTTCTAGTTTTGTGAAAAATAACATTGGTAGCTTGATAGGGATTGTATTGAATATGTAGACTGCTTTGAGTAATATACTCATTTTCACTATGTTGATTCTTCCAATCCATGAATATGGTATATTTCTCCATCTATTTGTGTCCTCTTTGATTTCTTTCAGGATTTCCCTGGTGGCTCAGAGGTTAAAGTGCCTGCCTTTGATGCAGGAGACCCGGGTTCAATCCCTGACCTGGGAAGATCCCCTGGAGAAGGAAATGGCAATCCACTCCAGTATTCTTGCCTGGAGAATCCCATGGACAGAGAAGCCTAGTAGGTTACAGTCCACGGGTCACAAAGAGTCGGACATGACTGAATGACCTCACCTTCACCTTGATTTCTTTCATCACTGTTTTATACTTTTCTATGTATAGGTCTTTTTTTTTTTTTTAAGGTAGATATATTCCTAAGTATTTGATTCTTTTCGTTGCAATGGTGAATGGAATTGTTTCCTTAATTTCTCTTTCTGTTTTCTCATTGTTAGTGTATAGGGATGCAAGGGATTTCTGTGTGTTGATTTTTTTATCCTGCAACTTTACTATATTCATTGATTAGCTCTAGTAATTTTCTGGTAGAGTCTTTAGGGTTTTCTATGTGGAGGATCGTGTCATCTGCAGACAATCTGGATTCCTTTTATTTCTTTTTCTGCTCTGATTGCCGTGGCCAAAGCTTCCAAAACTATGTTGAATAGTAGTGGTGAGAATGGACACCCTTGCCTTGTTCCTGACATTAGGGGAAATGCTTTCAATTTTTCCCCATTGAGGATAATGTTTGCTTTGGGTTTGTCACATAAAGCTTTTATTATGTTGAGGTATGTTCCTTCTATGCCTATTTTCTGGAGCGTTTTTATCATAAGTGGATGTTGAATTTTGTCAAAGGCTTTCTCTGCATCTATGGAGAGAATCATGTTTTTTATCTTTCAATTTGTTAATGTGGTGTATTACATTCATTTATTTGTGGGTATTAAAGAATACATGCATCCCTGGGATAAAGCCCATTTGGTCATGATGTATGGTCTTTTTAACGTGTTGTTGGATTCTGTTTGCTAGCATTTTGTTAAGGATTTTTGCATCTATGTTCGTCAGTGATATTGGCCTGTAGTTTTCAATTTTTGTGTGTGGCATCTTTGTCACGTTTTGGTATTAGGGTGTTGGTGGCCTCATAAAATAACTTTGGCAGTTGACATTCCTGTGCACTTTTCTGGAAGAGTTTGAGTAGGATAGGTGTTAGCTCTTTAAATTTTTGGTTGAATTCAGCTGTAAAGCTATCTAGTCCTGGGCTTTTGTTTGCTGGAAGATTTCTGACTACAGTTTCGATTTCTGTGCTTGTGATGGGTCTGTTAAGATTTTCTATTTCTTCCCAGTTCCGTTTTGGAAAGTTATACTTTTCTAAGAATTTGCCCGTTTCTTCCAAGCTGTCCATTTTATTGGCATACAGTTGCTGATACTAGTCTCTTACGATCCTTTGTATTTCTGTGTTGTCTGCTGTGATTTCTCCGTTTTCAGTTCTAATTGTGTTGATTTGATTCTTCTCCCTTTGTTTCTTGATGAGTCTGGCTAATATTTTGTCAACATTATTTATCTTCTCAAAGAACCAGCTTTAAGCTTTGTTGATTTTTGCTATGGTCTCTTTTGTTTCTTTTGCATTTATTTCTGCCCTAATTTTTAAGATTTCTTTCCTTCTACTAACCCTGGAGTTCTTCATTTCTTCCTTTTCTAGTTGCTTTAGGTGTAGATTTAGGTTATTTATTAGACTTTTTTCTTATGTCTTGAGGTGAGCCTGTATTGCTATGAACCCTCCCCTTAACACTGCTTTTACAGTGTCCCATAGGTTTTGGGTTGTTGTTTTTTTCATTTTCATTCATTTCTATGCATATTTTGATTTCTTTTTATTTTTCTCTATGATTTTTGGTTATTCAGAAGTGTTTTTTTTCCCCCTGTATTTGACATCTACTCTTACCGCATTGTGGTCAGAAAAGATGCTTAGAATGATTTCAAATTTTTTGAATTTACCAAGGCTAGATTTATGGCCCAGGATGTGATCTATCCTCAAGCAGGTTCCATGTGCCCTTGAGAAAGGGTGAAATTCCTTGTTTTGGGGTGAAATGTCCTATAGATATCAGTTAGGCCTAACTAGTCCATTGTGTCGGGGAAGGCAATGGCACCCCACCCCAGCACTCTTGCCTGGAAACTCCCATGGACGGAGGAGCCTGGTGGGCTGCAGTCCATGGGGTCGCTAGGAGTCGGACATGACTGAGCGACTTCACTTTCACTTTTCACTTTCATGCACTGGAGAAGGAAATGGCAGTCCACTCCAGTATTGTTACCTGGAGAATCCCAGGGACAGGGGAGCCCGGTGGGCTGCTGTCTATGGGTTCGCACAGAGTCGGACACGACTGAAGTGACTTAGCAGCAGCAGCAGCAGCAGCAGTCCATTGTGTCATTTAAAGTTTGTGTTTCCTTGTTAGTTTTCTGTTTAGTTGATCTGTCCACAGGTGTGAGGTGGGTATTAAGGTCTCCCACTATTATTGTGTTACTGTTAATTTCCCCTTGCATACTTGTTAGCATTTTCCTTAGATATTGTGGTGCTCCTGTGTCGGATGCATATATATTTATCATTGTTATATCTTCTTCTTGGATTGACCCTTTGATCATTATGTAGCATCCTTCTTTGTCTCTTTTCACAGCCTTTGTTTTGAAGTTTTTGTTATCTGATATGAATATCTCTACTCCTGCTTTTTTCTTTGTTTGTTTGTTTCCATTTGCATGAAATATCTTTTTCCAGCCCTTCACTTTCAGTCTGTATGTGCCCCTTGTTTTGAAGTGGGTCTATTGTAGACAGCATGTATAAAGGTATTCTTTTTGTACCCATTCAGCCAGTCTTTGTCTTTTGGTTGGGGCATACAAACCATTTACATTTAAGGTAATTATTGATAAGTATGATCCCGTTGCCATTTACTTTGTTGTTTGGGGTTCAAGTTTATACACCTTTTCTGTGTTTCCTGTCTAGAGAAGATCCTTTAGCATTTGTTGGAGAGCTGGTTTGGTGGTGCTGAATTCTCTCAGCTTTTGTTTGTCTGTCAAGCTTTTGATTTCTCCTTCATATTTGAATGAGATCCTTGCTGGGTGTAGTCATCTGGGTTGTAGGTTTTTCTCTTTCATCAGTTTAAGTATGTCCTGCCATTCCCTTCTGGCCTGAAGTGTTTCTATTGAAAGATCAGCTATTATTCTTACAGGAATCCCCTTGTGTGTTATTTGTTGTTTTTCCTTGCTGCTTTTAATATTTATTTTTGTGTTTGATCTTTGTTAATTTGATTAATATGTGTCTTGGGGTGTTTTGCTTTGGGTTTATCCTGTTTGAGACTCTCTGGGTTTCTTGGACTTGGGTGACTATTTCTCCATTTTAGGGAGGTTTTCAACTATTATCTCTTTAAGTATTTTCTCAAGGCCTTTCCTTTTGTCTTCTTTTTCTGGGACTCCTATGATTCGAATGTTGGGGAGTTTCACATTGTCCCAGAGGTCGCTGAGGTTGTCCTCATTTCTTTTAATTCTTTTTTTCCTCTGTGCCTCATTTATTTCTGACATTTTATCTTCTACCTCACTTATCCTATCTTCTGCCTCCATTAAACTACTGTTGATTCCCTCCAGAGTGTTTTTGATCTCATTTATTTCATTATTCATTATTGATTGACTCTTTTTTTTTTTTTATTCTAGGTCCTTGTTAAACATTTCTTGCTTCTTCTCAGTCCTTGTCTCCAGGCTATTTATCTGTAACTTCATTTTGTTTTCAAGAGTTTGGTTCATTTTTACTATCACTTTTTTTTGAATTCTTTTCAGGGAGACTCCGTATTTCCTCCTCTTTTGTTTGGTTTGGTGGGCTTTTATCATGTTCCTTTACCTGCTGAGTATTTCTCTGCCTTTTCATTTTATTTAGATTGCTGTGTTTGGGGTGGCCTTTCTGTATTCTGGCAGTTTGTGGTTCCTCTTTATTGTGGAGGTTCTTCCCTGTGGGTGGGTTTGAACGAGCAGCTTGTCAAGGTTTCCTGGTTAGAGAAGCTTGTGTCGGTGTTCTGGTGGGTGGAGCTGGATTTCTTCTCTCTGGAGTGTAGTGAAGTGTCCAGTAGTGGCTTTTGACATGTCTGTGGGTTTGGTGTGACTTTGGGCAGCCTGAATACTGAAGCTCAGGGCTATGTTCCTGCATTGCAGGAGAACATGCGTGGCATGTCTTGCTCTGGAACTTCTTGGCTCTTCGGTGGTGCTTGGTTTCAGTGTAGGTATGGAGGCCTTTGGATGCTCTCTTATCAATGAATGTTCCCTGGAGTCAGGAGTTCTCTGGTGTTCTCAGGTTTGGAGCTTAAGTCTCCTCCTCTGGTTTTCAGTCTTCTTCTTACAGTAGCCTCAAGACTTCTCCACCCATACAGCACTGATGAGAAAACTTCTAGGTTAATGGTGAGAACATTCTCCACAGTGAGGGACACCCAGAGAGTTCACAGAGTTACATGGAGGAGAGAAGAGGGGGGGGGGGAGATAGAGGTGACCAGGGGGAGAAGAGGGGGATCAAAGGGGAGAGAGCAAGCTAGCCAGTAATCAATTCCCTATGTGCTCTCCACAGTCTGGAACCTTCAGAGAGGTTCATGGAGTTACATAGAGAAGAGGAGAGGGAGGAAGGGAAACAGAGATGAGCAGGAGGAGAAAGGGGGAACCAAAAGGAGAGAGATAGATCCAGGCTGTATTCTGTTCCCTAAGTGTTCTCAATAGCCTGGAACACACAGAGATTTACAGAGTTGGGTAAGAGAAGAGAAGGCGGAGAGAGGAGATAGAGGTGACCTGGGGGAGAAAAGGAGAGTCAAAAGGGGAAGAGAGTAATCAAGCCAGTAATTACACTCCTGAGTAAAAATGGGTACTGAAGATTGGATTCTTAAATGTACAAAATTGATAACAAATACCATAAAGAAAATATTAAAAATCTAGACTCAAGGTTAGACTCTCAAAAATACAATATTATTATAAAAATCACAAAATATATAAGAAATATATATATGAAGTTTGCTTTAAAATGGGGTTTTTTGCAACGTAATAGTAGGTTATAAAAATGAAAATTAAAGGAGTAATAGAGGAATATTAAAAACAACAAAAAAATTTTTTAATTAAAAAAAATAATGGTAAAAATATATCTAGGAGTTTTATGGAGCTGTTGCAGGCAGTGTGGGGTCAGTTCAGTTTCAGATAGTTCCTTGTTTCAGCTTATGTTTCTCAAGATCTATAGGCCCCTTCCAATGTAGTCAGTGTTAACTAAGTTCAGTTCAGTTCAGTCGCTCAGTTGTGTCCGACTCTGCAACCCCATGAGTTGCAGCACGCCAGGCCTCCCTGTCCACCACCAACTCCAATAATTCACTTAGAATCACGTCCATCGAGTCAGTGTTGCCATCCAGCCATCTCATCCTCGGTCGACCCCCTCCCCCAATCCATCCCAGCATCACAGTCTTTTCCAATGAGTCAGCTCTTCGCATGAGATGGCCAAAGTACTGGAGTTTCAGCTTTAGCATCATTCCTTCCAAAGAAATCCCAGTACTGATCTCCTTCAGAATGGACTGATTGGATCTCCTTGCAGTCCAAGGGACTCTCAAGCGTCTTCTCCAGCACCACAGTTCAAAAGCACCAATTCTTCAGCGTTCAGCCTTCTTCACAGTCCAATTCTCACATCCATACATGACTACTGGAAAAACCATAGCCTTGACTAGACGGATCTTTGTCAGCAAAGTAATGTCTCTGCTTTTGAATATGCTATCTATTTGGTCATAACTTTTCTTCCAAGGAGTAAAGTGTCTTTTAATTTCATGGCTGCAGTCACCATCTGCAGTGATTTTGGAGCCCAGAAAAATAAAGTCTGACACTGTTTCCACTGTTTCCCCATCTATTTCCCATGAAGTGATGGGACCAGATGCCATGATCTTCGTTTTCTGAATGTTGAGCTTTAAGCCAACTGTCCTCTTTTACTTTCATCAAGAGGCTTTTTAGTTCCTCTTCACTTTCTGCCATAAGGGTGGTTAACCTTCATATCCGAGGTTATAGATATTTCTCCCAGCAATCTTGATTCCAGCTTGTGCTTCTTCCAGTCCAGGGTTTCTCATGATGTACTCTGCATAGAAGTTAAATACACAGGGTGACAATATACAGTCTTGACGTACTCCTTTTCCTATTTGGAACCAGTCCATTGTTCCATGTCCAGTTTTAACTGTTGCTTCCTGACCTGCATACAGGTTTCTCAAGAGGCAGGTCAGGTGGTCTGGTATTTCCATCTCTCTCAGAATATTCCACAGTGCATTGTGATACACAGTCAAAGGCTTTGGCATAGTCAATAAAGCAGAAATAGATGTTTTTCTGGAACTCTTTTGCTTTTCCATGATCCAGCAGATGTTGGCAATTTGATCTCTGGTTCCTCTGCCTTTTCTAAAACCAGCTTGAACATAAGGGAGTTCACAGTTCACTTATTGCTGAAGCCTGGCTTGGAGAATTTTGAGCATTACTTTACTAGCCTGTGAGATGAGTGCAATTGTGCAGTAGTTTGAGCATTCTTTGGCATTGCCTTTCTTTGGGATTGGAATGAAAACTGACCTTTCCAGTCCTGTGGCCACTGCTCAGTTTTCCAAATTTGCTGGCATATTGAGTGCAGCACTTTCAGAGCATCATCTTTCAGGATTTGAAACAGCTCCACCAGAATTCCATCACCTCCACTAGCTTTATTCGTAGTGATGCTTTCTAAGGCCCACTTGACTTCACATTCCACGATGTCTGGCTCTAGATTAGTGATCACACCATCGTGATTATCCAGATCATGAAGATCTTTTTGTACAGTTCCTCTGTGTATTCTTGCTACCTCAATATCTTCTGCTTCTGTTAGGTCCAGACCATTTCTGTCCTTTATCAAGCCCATCTTTCCATGAAATGTTCCTTTGGTATCTCTCATTTTCTTGAAGAAATCTCTAGTCTTCCCATTCTGTTCTTTTCCTCTATTTCTTTGCACTGATCACTGAAGAAGGCTTTCTTATCTGTGCTTGCTGTTCTTTGGAACTCTGCATTCAGATACTTATATCTTTCCTTTTCTCCTTTGCTTTTCACTTCTCTTCTTTTCACAGCTATTTGTAAGGCCTCCCCAGATAGCTGTTTTGCTTTTTGCATTTCTTTTCTATGGTGATGGTCTTGATCCCTGTCTCCTGTACAGTGTCACGAACCTCATTCCATAGTTCATCAGGCACTCTATCTATCAGATCTAGGCCCTTAAATCTATTTCTCACTTCCACTGTATAATCATAAGGGATTTGATTTAGGTCATACCTGAATGGTCTAGCGGTTTTCCTACTTTCTTCAATTTCAGTCTGAATTTGGTAATAAGGAGTTCATGATCTGAGCCACAGTCAGCTCCTGGTCTTGTTTTTGTTGACTGTATACAGCTTCTCCATCTTTGGCTGCCAAGAATATAATCAGTCTGATTTCGATGTTGACCATCTGGTGATGTCCATGTGTAGAGTCTTCTGTTGTGTTGCTGGAAGAGGGTGTTTGCTATGACCAGTGCATTTTCTTGGCAAAACTCTTAGTCTTTGCCCTGCTTCATTCCGCATTCCAAGGCCAAATTTGCCTGTTACTCCAGGTGTTTCTTGACTTGCTACTTTTGCATTCCAGTCCCCTATAATGAAAAGGACATCTTTTTGGGGTGTAGGTTCCAAAAGGTCTTGTAGGTCTTCATAGAACCGTTCAACTTCAGCTTCTTAACTACAGGGATTTTAATCTGTTGCACCTGTCTCTTCCAAAGCGGTTCCCTGTGTTTATTTGGCATCTGTTTGCGGGTCTTTTCAGTGTCTAGTTTCCGATCTGACACAAGGGGGCGAAGGTGGTCTCTTGTTTAGGCTCACTTGTCAGTCTTGCTGTGGGGAGGGAGGAACGCTGCAAACAAATACCACAGGCATGTGTGGGGAGTGCTCACAGTGTCTCAGCCACACAGAGTTTGCCCTTGCTCACGGCGTGTGTGCTTTCCCAGTCTACACTGCTCAGGTCGTTGCGCAGGGAGCAGGCCTCAGGTTGCATGCACTTCCCAGGTCTCAGGTGCTCAGGTTCAGGTTCTTGGGTACTCCACAAAAGCACAGACTCGGTTGGGCCTGCGTTTTGTGCCCTTTCATGATCCGAGCAGCTCAGGCGACCAGGTGCTTGGTGAGCGCACTCTCCTAAGGTGCGATGCGTCTTATCACCTCCCGGTCCCGCCGCTTGGTTTCTGGGGCACGCCCATCTCCAGTGTGTGGTCTGGCTTTTCTGGGGAGCTGATCTCTGGCTGCAACCCTCCCGGTGGATGTTAACCTACGAGAATGTCAGGAAGTCTTGGTTAGAAACTGGAAGCCTGTTCGCAGTTTGGCAGGGGATGCCCTCTCTGGGGCTGAGATTGCCCCTTTCTGGCTCTGGGTGCCCCCACCTGCCTCCAGCTGGGGATGGCCAGTCTGCAGCCAGCTAGCTCTCCTGTGGTATTCGTTCAGTCCTTTGTTCTGTGAACAGGCCAGCAGTTCTCTCTCTCTCTCTCTCTCTCTTGATCCCACCGTTTGGGTTTCTATCTCTCTTAGATTGCCCTCAAAGCATTCAGGCCTGGTCCTTACCTAAGCAATGCAGCCTGCTCATCCACATTCAGCCTCTGCTTGCTGATGGTGGAGGAAAGCATCTGGGGTACTTTTCAGCTCAGAAGTAGCTGTTAGGGACGTAACATGTGGGTTTTATATATTTTTCCTCGCGGGTTTGTTGCCCTCTGAGATTCCAAAACTCCCCACAGACCCACTGGTGAGAGGGTTTCCTGGTGTTTGGAAACTTCTCTTTTAAGAATCCCTCTTTTAAGGAAATGGCAATCCACTCCAGTATTCTTGCCTGGAGTATCCCATCAATGGAGGAGCTTGGTGGGCTACAGTCCCTGTGTGGCAAAGAGTAGGACATTACTGAGCGACTTCACTTTCACTTTCACTTTCCTGGGACGGATCTCTGTCCCTAACTATTTTGTCTCTCTTTTTATCTTTTATGTTTTTCCTACCTCCTTTTGAAGACAATGGGCTGCTTTTCTGGGTAGTTGATGTCCTCTGCCAGCGTTCAGAATTTGTTTTGTGGAGTTTGTTCAGCGTTCAAATGTTCTTTCGATGGATTTGTGGTGGAGAAAGTGGTCTCCCTGTCCCATTCCTCTGCCACCTTGGCCTCACCCCCCCAACCCCCCATCTGCCACCTCCTTCAGCCTTCTAAACTCCTGCTCTGCTTAAGGCAGGAAAGTGGTGCATTAAGATGCTTGTTTTTGAATGAGTAGGGAACTGCTGTTAATATTCCTATAATATCTCTAATTCAGGTACCAGCCAGACTGGAATTTAAGCAAGAATGAGAAAACAGAAGATAAAATTCAGATGAAGCTTCTAGTCAAGGAAAATCCTTTGGACTCTGAACCTGAAGCAGGAAGCTCAAAGACTCTAAAGAGTCTGTGGTTGCCAGTCAGCACCACCCCCCACCCAGAAATCTGCCCAGATTGTCTATGGATGTGCCTTCCTGCTTGGTGAGCACTGGGACATCTCCTTTGCTATATTTTGAAATTGACAGGATGGAATGAGTGTGTGTATTTTGTCAGTGGAGGAGTCTTGCAGATAAGATGGCCCTTCCTGATACTGGTGGCTTCAGGGAGGGATGTGACCCGAGGTCTTTGTCTTCTGGGTCCAGCCTGTCCTCCTCCTTGACCCTTGCAGTTCTCCTGCTGACCATCCTGAGCCTGATCCTGGCCCAGTGGCCCAGCCAGGTGTTCTCTGGAGATCCTGTGCTCACAACAGTGGCTGTTCTGCTGCTGCTGCTCATCACTGGGGTCACGGTCATCATCTGGAGGCAGCCCCTGAGCCCCTCTCCTCTTCCATTCAGGGTAAGTGAGCTTATGTGTCCAAAGTCTCCACTTTGGGTGAATGAGGTCTGTGTCCTTTGATGGCAAAATATCCTTTCCTGGACAGGGAATGAGGGGAGTTACTGAAACCAATGGACTCTTCCCTGATCCACCCTCAGGGCTTTGCATACATAATCTTAGTAGGCACTGAATGCACAGCCTGAGGAGGACAGGAGCCTCCCACCCACGTGGGGTAGGGTCTCCCTTTCAGACGTCTGGGCTTTTCAGGGATGAACCGACTCTGCCCACAGGTCCCTGCTCTGCCTGTCCTCCCACTGGTCAGCATCTTCGTGAACGTTTACCTCATGATGCAGACGACCTCTGGGACCTGGGCCCTGTGTGGCATCTGGAATGCCATTGGTAAGTTGCTTTCTGGGATAAAGAGGTTACTTGAATGACTGAACCCAACAGCTTCCTACTATTTCTCCCCACACTGTATCAGACACCATAGAAGGTGTACTGGGCATTTGGAAGTGAGGAGAGCACCTACATTTCCTTCTTATCGCCTCATCTCCCTGCTAGGATTTCTCATTTACTTTGGATACGGGATCCGCCACAGCCTGGCAGGGAGCAATCATCAACAGCCACCAGCCACCAGCCTCCACCTCCCAGACTCTTGACAGAAACAGCCCTGGTGCTGAGTCACCTTCACCACAGGAAGTAGATGCTGCGTGGAATCCTCCGTGCCCTGGCGGATCTGCTGGTGCAAGGGGCACTGTGAGCCTCGGTGGAGTGTGAAGGTGGAGGCATCTAAAGCCCTGTGTCTGTTGCTTGTGGAGAAAGTGACTGGACCATCGTGCAATGTTCGGTAACCTTTTAAAGCATACTATACATACTTATCAGTGCGTGCTTCAGAAGTGTGCAGCAAGATGAATTTTCACAAACAAGCACCACAATGTAAGCAGCAACTAGAGGAAGAAATAAATTATTATGGGCACATTAGAAGCACCTTCTTGTACTTATTTCTAATAAGAACCCAGAGACTGCCCGATTGGAAGGAAACAGGTGAGGACGAATTATGTGAAGAGTTATACTCCGGGGACTTCCCTGGCAGTCCAGTGGCTAAGACTCCACGCTCCCAGTGCAGGGGGCATGGGTTCAACCCCTGGTTAAGGAACAAAACCCTGCATGCCCAATGGTGTAGCTGAAGAATCTAAGCTACTCCATTTTGTAAGGTTCCAGGAAAAGAGCCTTTGGAAATCCAAGAGCCTTTAGAAATCCCTTAACCCCACCCCACTACCCACGGACCAATCAGAACCCGTGGCCAGCCCAGGAAATGGGAACCAATCAGAACCCAACACCTAACCCTTCCACAGAAGGTAACCAATTAGACATCTCCCAACCCAGAAACTCCCATTTTTCTAATTTCTGGCGGTGAGAATACCCTATATAAGCAATGTAATCCAGAGCTCAGGCCTCCTCCCTATAGCCGCTGCATCAGTATCGGTGGGAGCCCCAGCTTGAGCTTGGTAATAAAACTCTCTTGCTTTTGCATTGGATATCGGCTCCCTGGTGCTCATGGGGGATTACGTAACTTGGGCGCAACATAGCGGGGGAAAAATGGTTTAGAATGACTGACTTTCCTCCCCTCGCTTCCCCATATTAAAATGCAGGTGGACCACACTGGCAAGAGAATCTCTGGTTGCAGGTGGGTCACTCGAGCAAGACAGTGTCCCAGGGAAAATAGGAAGTCGGCAGGCTTGCAGCGGTGGAAAAATGACTGTGACTTCCTGCCTTAACCATTAACTGAGATTGCTTCCCTTTAAAGACGGTCATGGCTGAGCAGAACTGTCATGGATGCAAGTCCACCTTTCCTCAGATCACTGGCTTTTCTGAATAAAGCATCTTTCTGCTCAATGAAAGCTTGCCTATGGTTTATTGTCTGTTGAACAGCAAGTGACTGAACTTGCATTTGGTTAGAAATCTAACTCCAGGTGCAGAATAGCCAATGGGTCCATATGGGTCACCATGTCTCTGAGTTAATATGCTCAGTGTGAATCTTCTATCTTCAAGAACAAAGAGTGAAAATGGTCATTTATAGTTAGGATGGCCTAATGCTGGAGCCTGGACTATTGCATATTTTAAAGCATTTATACCTTTATGGCTTTTGTCATTTGTTCAGTGGGTCTGGTTGGGTAGACTTTATTAAGGCACAGAGAGATTGGACAATGTGGGGAATACTAGGTACTGAATTTCTGTAAAATCGTGCTGTTGTTGGTCAATTGCTAAGTCATGTCAGACTCTTTTTGACCTCATGGACTGCTGCATATCAGGCTTCCCTGTCCTTCACTATCTCCTGGAGTTTGTTCAAACTCATGTCCACTTAGTCGGAAACCCCCTGAGAGATTTCTTTATTCTGAGAATTGGAAAAGTCAGGATTCTCTCAATTGTTTTAGAATCAATCAGTAAGCCTGTCTCAGTGATGTGTGTGTTTACAAAGTCAAGTCTCACCCTTTGTGACCCCATGGACTGTAGCCTGCCAGGCTCCCCTGTCCATGGAATTCTCCAGGCAAGAATACTGGAGTGGGTTGCCATATCCTCCTCCAGGGGATCTTCCTGACCTAGGTATCAAACTGGTGTCTTCTGCTTGGCAGGCGGATTCTTTACCCCTGAGCCACCTGGAAGCCCATGAGAAGGGAGTTACTCATCCTTATCCTCAAAATAGATGTTCTTTACCCCAGGGGCTAAAGTAGATGAGCTGTGAAGGTTGAACAATGCAGCCTTGGTTCACACAAAGTTCAGGCTGAACCATGTATAAGCCAAACTGACCTCCCCTCAATATGTGAACACTTTCTCCATCCATCACCAACAGATAAAAATCTTAGAACCCCATGATCCAGCAGTTCTACCTCTGATGATATACCCAGAAGAAATGGAAACACACTCTGGAAGAGATATTTGTACACCCATGTTCACAGCAGCGTTATTCGCAATAACTAAAGCACCAGAGCAATCCATGTGCCCACTGACTGAGAAATAGATGACCCGCTGTGGCAAGCTCAAATAACAGAGTATTATTCATCATTAAAAAGGAAGGGGATGCTAACACATGCTACAACACGAAGGAACCTCAGGAACTCATTGTTCCAAGTGAAGTAAACCTGACAGGAAAGGACAAATATTCTGTGACTCCACTTAAATGGAGTATCTGGAGTGCTCAGATTCATCACACAGAGAGGAGAAGGGTAATTTCCTGGAACTGGTGGAGGAGAAATAGCTCAGCTGGAATTCCATCACCTCCGCCAGCTTTGTTCGTAGTGATGCCTCCTAAGGCCCACTTCACTTCACTTCACTTCCAGGATGTCTGGCTGTAGGTGAGTGATCGCACCATTGTGGTTATCTGGGTCATTATGATCTTTTTGTACAGTTCTTCTGTGTATTCTTGTCACCTCTTCGTAATATCTTCTGTTTCTGTCAGGTTCATACTGTTTCTGTCCTTTATTGTGCCCACCCATTTTTGCATGAAATGTTCCCTTGGTACCTCTAGTTTTCTTGGAGAGATCTCTAGTCTTTCCCATTCTATTGTTTTCCTCTATTTCTTCGCATTGATCACTTAGGAAGGCTTTCTAATTACTCCTTGCTATTCTTTGGAACTCTGCATTCAGATGGATATTATCTTTCCTTTTCTCCTTTGCCATTCTCTTCTTTTCTAAGTTTTTCTAAGGCCTCCTCAGACAACTATTTTGCCTTTTTGCATTTCCTTTTCTTGGGGATAGTCTTAACTATGGCTGTGAAAGTGCTGAACTTAGCATGCCAGCAAACTTGGAAAACTCAGCAGTGACCACAGGACTGGAAAAGATCAGTTTTCATTCCAAAATCAAGGAAAGGCATTTCCAGGGAATGTTCAAACTACCGCATAATTGCACTCATCTCACACACTAGCAAAGTAATGCTCTAAATTCTCCAAGCCAGGCTTCAGCACTTCCAGAGGCTGAAGCTGGGAATCTGGGGGCTGAAGAGATCTCGGGCTTCCCTGGTGGCTCAGACAGTAAAGAATCCACCTGCAATGCAGGAGCTGCTGTTGCTAAGTCACTTCAGTTGTGTCTGACTCTGTGTGACCCCCTAGAAGGCAGCCCACCAGGATCCGCTGTCCCTGGGATTCTCCAGGCAAGAACACAGGAGTGGGTTGCCATTTCCTTCTCCAGTGCAAGAAAGTGACAAGTGACAGTGAAGTCGCTCAGTCGTGTCTGACTCTTAGCGATTCCATGGACTGCAGCCTACCAGGCTCCTCCGTCCATGGGATTTTCCAGGAAAGAGTGCTGGAGTGGGGTGCCATTACCTTCTCCAGCAATGAAGGAGACCAAGGTTCAATTCCTGGGTCTTCCTGATCCCCTGGAGAAGGGAATGGCACCCCACTCTAGTATTCTTGCCTGGAATATCCCATGCACAGAGGACCCTGTTGGGCTACAGCCCATGAGTTTGAAGTTGGACACAACTGAGAAACTAACCTAAAGAGACCTGGCCTAATGGATCCAGGTGGAGGGGGTCCTGGGGCCCAGGACTTGTCATATTAAGGCAGGAGCCCAGTATACATGGCTGAACACACCTCACCCACGTTCCTTCTTGCTTCTTCTCTCACCATAGCTTGGGTCCTCTGGGTTCGGGAGGGTTTGTGCCTTTTGGCCTTGATGGGATTCCCCGAGGAGCAGCTTTATGTTTCTACATGTTTATTGGTTTTGATTCCATTGTCACTACAGGTAACACGGTCACTGTGTGTCCCATCCAGGGTGTGGGCTCGGATTGGGCTGACATGACCATAGGGGTTTCTTTTGGAGGTTCAACAGGAAAGGGGATTTTGTGCTTTCACTCTGGTGTGTTTCCTGACCCAGTATTTCCTCTAATCCTGCAGGGGAAAAAGCCGAAAATCCTCAGCGGTCCATCCCCATCAGCATCATGGTCTCAGTCTTGATCTGCTTCGGGGTGTATTTTGGTGTCTCAGCAGCTCTCACCCTCATGGTGCCCTACTACCAAATTCACCCTGACAGCCCCTTTCTACAGGCTTTGCTCCATGTTGGGTGGGGCCCTGCCAGATACGTCGTGGCTGTTGGCATCCTCTGTGCCCTTTCATCCAGGTCAGTGTCATGGTTTTCTCCTCGATGACTGTCAGATGCTCGAGTATCCCTGCCCTTGGGAATGAGAGACAAGAGAGAAAGACACCTTACCCTATGTAGACGAGGGAGCAGATGCCCTGGTCTCTCCTGCTTCTTCACATGCTCACTCCTCTCTGTTTTCTTTTCCAGCCTCCTGAACACCAATTTGCCATGTCTTGGTTGATCTACACAATGGTAGAGGACAGGCTCCTTTTCCGATTTCTGCCCAGATCAACACCCATACACGTACCCACATCAGGGTCATTGTGATTTCTGGAAACCTTGCAGGTAGATAAACAAAACCCAATCCCTTTGGGTTATCTTCCTTGGCTTGCATATTTCCAGCTCTTTCTCACTCCATCTCCCGACCTTGTTTATGCCCTCCTTCTAGGGGTCTTGGTGTTACTCTTCCATTTCAGTGATCTGATGGATCTCATGTCACTTCAGTCCCTGCTTGCTAACTTGGTGGTCGATTTTTCTGTCCTTGTGCTCAGGTGAGACTCCACTCCACCCTGACTGGGGCTCTTTGACGTGTGGGGATTGATGGGGGCTAATCCTCTCTGCCTTCATGCTGCCTTCTAGAAGTCCTGCTCTGCTTTTGTGAAAAAGAGATGGGTTCAGCTGTGTGATGTTGGGTGAGTAGGGACTGCTGTTCATGTTGCCATCATACCTCTAATTCAGGTATCACTCAGACCAGAATTTAAGCAAGAACCAAAACACAGAGGAAGAAAACTGAGATGGAGCTTGTAGTCAAAGAAAGGTCTATGGATTCTGTACTTGAAGCCGGCACCTCAAGGATTCTAAAGAGTCTGTGGTTCCCTCCCAGCACCATCCCCTCCTGGAAATCTGGCCAGATTGTCTATGGATGTGCTTCCCTGCTTGGTGAGCAGTGGGACTTCTCTTTGGTGGTATTCTGAAATTGCCAGGATGGGTAGGAGTGTATATTTGTCAGCTGAGGTGTCTTGGAGATATGATGGCCCTTCCTGATGTGGGCAGCCTGGGGAGGGGTGTGACCTGAGGTCCTGACATCTTTGGCTTCTGGATCCAGCCTGTTCTCTTCCACCTTGACCCTTGCAGTTCTCCTGATAAGCATCCTGAGCCTGATCCTGGCCCAGTGGCCCAGCCAGGTGTTCTCTGGAGACCCCGTGCTCACACCAGTGGCTGTGCTGCTGCCGCTGCTCATCACCGGGGTCACGGTCATCATCTGGAGGCAGCCCCAGGACCCCACTGCTCTTCACTTCAAGGTAGGTGACCTCATGTGCCCACAGTGTCCTCCTTGAGTGAAGGAGGTCTGCGTGCTTTAGGTCTAAGCTTCCTTTGCTGGACCAGGGAGGAAGGGGAGTTGCTGAAACCTGTGGACTCTTCCCTGATCCACACTCAGTGCTTTACATACACGATCTCAGTAGGCACTGAACACACAGCCTGAATTGCACTGAACTTGCCCCTCCCACATGGTACTGGGTCTCCTTTTCAGATGCCCAGGGTGTGTTCAGAGATGAACTGACTCTGCCACAGGTCCCTGCTCTGCCTTTCCTCCCACTGGTGAGCATCTTTGTGAACGTTTATCTGATGGTGCACATGAGCACTTGGACCTGGGTCCTATTTGGCATCTGGATGGGGATTGGTAAGTGATTTTCTGGAGTAAAGAGGCCTCTTGGGTAACCAAATCCAATCTTCCTACCACCTCTCCCCTAAACTGTGTCAGATGCCATAATAGGAGGCCTACTGGGCATTTATAAGTGAGGAGAGTGCCAGCTTTTACTTCTCATTGTCTCATTTCCCTACTAGGATTTACCATATACTTTTTGGATATGGGATCCGACACAGCTTGGAGGAGGACACTGAGCAACACACCAGCCTCCACCTCCCAAATGCTGGACAAAAACATCCCTGGTGCTGAGTCATCTTAACCACAGGAGAGAGATGCTGTGTGGAATCCCTCCATGCCCTGGAGGATCTGCTGGTTCGAGGGGCACTGTGAGCCTCTATGGACTGTGAAGGCAGAATGCATTTACAGCCGTGTATTTATTGCTAGTGGACAAAGTGAGTTTAATGCTGCAAATGCTGAAGGAAATGTTTCAAAGCATAATACACATCCAGAAAGAGGATTTTCGTGAAAAATGTACAGAAATGTAACCAGAAACCAGAGGAAGAAAGACAATGTTAACTTGACCATAAACAGTTCCTTCTTGTGCTTGTTTCCAGTGAAAACACATAGTCTGTCACATGGGAAGGAAACACAGGTGACCATATATTGTGATAAGAGCTGTGCTTCAGGGGTTTCCCTGGCAGTCCGGTGGTTAAGACTTGCCTTTTAATGCAGGGGGTGCAGGTTCAATCCTTGGTCATGGGACTAGAATCCCATATGCCTCACAGCCAAAAAACCAAAATATAAAGCAGAAGCAGTAAAGACTTTAAAAAAAAAAAGAGTTGCATTTTAGGAATTCCCTGGAGGTTCAGGATTTAGGATGTAGCACTTTCATGGCCATGGATGGCCTTAGTTCCCTGGTTGGGGAACTCAGGTCCTGTAAACTGTGCAGTGTGGCCAAAAAATAAGAAAAAAACATAAATGCAAATCTTAAAAAAAGAGTTGCATTTTAAACATGAGAAAGCAGATGGGTTGGAAGCAGAAGGAAAGGACGAGATATACTGTGCAAACAGTAACACAAGAAAGATGCATAGCCATATTAATATCAGATGAAGGAGAATTTTAAAAGAGAATAATAATATATAAAATGGATTATTTTACTGAGGAAGAGAAATGGCCATTTTCATCTTTCCCTCCAGCTTTACTGAGACATATATCACACTGTGTAATAAGCACTTTACTTTTCTGTCACAGACTCTTAAAATTACATAGTAGAGTTGATGAAGAAAAGTTCTTTAATTGGAAAAATAAAAACTCTGCATTGCTAGAAGTGAGGAAAGAGGGTGGGAAGTAATGGTTGGTTGATGAATGGTTACGGCTGGGTGGAACTAAAAGATAGGAAGTGAAACTAGAGAAGTAAAAGTTAAAAGGTGTTACTGAAGAAAATAATGCTTGAAATTGTGATTATGGACATGGAAGGCATTGGTAAATCGTGAAGTAGAGGACAGTTTGTGGGAATGAGCAACTGCAGTAGAGAGGAGAGGGGGTGGAGGTCAAGACACTGAGCAGCAAAGTTGGTAAATGAATTTAAAAATAGAAGAGGAACAGGAAAAATTCTGCATGTTCACCGTCCTGCAAGTCTACTGAAATACAGGCTGGGAAACAATGGAGAGTGAAACTGTTGGGTGAAACTGTGATGGAGGAGGCTGACATCACCTGATTGCTGTTCTTCCCTTACCGCTAGGGGACAACCAGACATCCCATGTTACCCAGTGTGCTGAAACAGGCAACACAGAACACCGCCTGGAGCACAGTCCTGATGAAAAGCTGAATCAACAACTCATCAAGCCTCTAGATCAACTACAGCTCATCATGAATATAAGGGATAGATTCACATTTCCATGGAAAACACAATCAGCCAAAACCAGAATGTTGACAATTCCCCAGGGCAGAAGAATGGTCCAGTATTTATACCAATTAAATGGTATGACCCACAGCCATAAACAGGAAGGCATTTGACTCAGTTCCAATGAGGTGGATGGACGTAGAGCCTTTAATACAGAGTGAAGTAAGCCGGAAAGAGAACAAATATCCTACATTAACGCCTATGCATGGAATCTAGAAAGACGGTGGTTCTGATGGACCTATCTGTAGGGCAGCAGTAGAGACGCAGACATAGAGAACAGACTGTGGACACAGTGGGGGAGGGGAGGGTGGGGCGAGTTGAGAGAGGAGCGCTGAAACATTCCCATTACCAGGTGTAAAGCAGATCGCTAATGGGAAGTTGCTCTATAACCCAGAGAGCTCAGACCCAGTGCTCTGTGACAGCCTAGAGGCGGGGGTGGGGCGGGAGGTGGGCGAGGAGGCCCAAGAGGGAGGGGACATGCGTGCACCTATGGCTGATTCATGGCGGAAACCAATAAGCCATTGTAAAGCAATTCTCCTCCAATTAAAAATTTTAAAAAAAAAAAGGTGTGTGAAATAGATTCCAGATGAACTGTCTCCAGTGCCCCCGCTGTTAAAGTGGGGAGTGGTGCTCTTCCCTTCTAAGCCTCTGATGCCTATTTCAGTTCCTGGCACACGGTCGTCTCTATGGCAGCGTTAAATGCCTGAACGCTGCCCACTGCTCCCCCTACCCGCCACACATTTTATGCAGAGCAGCATCATATTGTGGAAACAGTTAAGCTTTGCTGCTCTTGGAACAGAAAAATGTCCCCCCTTTATCCTCTTAGGTTTTTTTGACCGAAGTCTGCAAAAAGACACAGAAAAGACAAATCACCAGGAAGAAGGATTATATACAGGAGACAACAAAGCATGACTTGCTAAATGATTGAAGCTACGGGCTTCTGTACCTAACTTAGCGGAGGGGTGAAGGGAGGAAAGCTTTTATGGGAAGAATAAATGGGTTTCTTTGGGAAAGACAAAGAAATTAAGAAATCAGAGATGAGACTCTCGCTTTGTAATAATATTTGTCTCTGCAGGTGTGAGTGGTCTTTCCAGCTTCTTGAGGCTAGAAAACTCCTAGAGAGCAAAATTTTTAAAAAAGGATTTAATGCATTTGTTTTTAATTGGAGGATAAGCGCCTTACAGCTCTGTGCTGGTCCCTGCCATACACCCGCGTGAGTGAGCCCTGGGTAGACTGCGTCCCCTCCCGCCCTCGGCGTGTCCCGCAGCGGCAGGTCTGCGCGCCTGCGCACCCGGCAGGTGCCCCCGGGCCATCTGCGCTACACACGGTCACGCGTGTGTCTCCACGCCACGCTCTCAGCGCCCCGCCCTCTCCTTCCCCAACTGGGTCCACAATGCCTGTCCTAGTTTTACTCACCGTCATCCTCCTGGGAGCCATTGGGCGCACTTTCTGGCAGCTGTACTTACCAGAACTTTCTGCTTCGAGTCTGATCAGGGAGGCTCCCAGAAGGCTTCCTTCTGCATCCGTTGCATCTCCAGTGTCTTCTTGTAAAGTAATCCTCCTGACTGCTGAGCCTGTGCTCTGGAGCCCCTGTGCCACAGCTGAGGCCTGTGTGACCCTAGGGTCCGTGCTCCCCAACCAGAGAAGCCTGAGCACCGCGGCTAGAGAGCAGCCCCTGCCCCATCACTGCAAATGGAGAGAGGCCCCGCAGCACCAAGACCCTGCCCCGCCAGCAAGAAACACGGAGTGGCTCGGACGGTAAAGACTCCGCCTGCAATGCAGGAGACCCTGGTGCAAACACAGGGTTTGGGAAGATCCCCTGGAGAAGGAAATGGCAACCCACTCCAGGACTCTTGCCTGGAGAATCCCATGGACAGAGGAGCCTGGCCGGCCACAGCCCATGGACTCACAAAGAGTCAGACACGACTGAATGACTAACACTAGACTTTTTTTTTTTAAACCAACTTTGGGGAGCATCCTCACTCAACCAACTAAAACAGTCTGAAATAGGTTAAGCCTCTTTCATCTTGTGCGGCTGTTTTTTTTGTTTGTTTGCTTGTTTAACTTACAATATTGTAAATCAACTATACTGCAATGTTAAAAAAAGAAGCAAATGCGGGAGTCCATCAGGCGCTGCATTGATATCTCCTTTTGTTGGTTTGTGCCCAGTGTTTTAGCACGGGGGTCACTTGACTCGGGTCAGAATCTAGTCAACACTTCACCAGCATCCTCCAAAGCTGCAACATTCCCCTCTCACTCTTGGGTTTTCCTTCCAGGAGGAGCAGGGCTCCTGATCTCTTACATCATTTTCCTTCTCCGTCTCTGTGCTCAGCTCTCCCAGCAAACAGAGCTCCCTGAAGAAGCAGACCAAGTCACACCCCCTTTACCCTCTTCCATCCTTTGTGCAAGGCTGGGTGCATGTGAGGTGTTGTTTCCATGTTGTGTTGCTTGAATTGACATCAGAGTCCTTCAGCTCCCCTTCTCCTGGTTGGGGTCCAGCTGGGCTTGTGTGTCCCCTGCACTGGAGTGTCTCAGGTCATGTGCAGACAGTGGGGAGTCCAGCAAGAGGACTGGGAGGGAGCAGGGTTGAAAGTTGGGTCCCAAGTCTTACAGCTCACACATCTCATGGTCCTTTATGATCAAATGAGTTCAAATGTCCATGGAAAGACTCAATAAACAATCTAACAGGAAATAAAAGAGTTTTACTTGAGCCAAGCTGAGCACTATAGCCTGGGAGGCAGCCTCTTAAGTAACTCTGAAAAACTGATCTGGTTTTCTTTTCTTTTTGGCCCTGCTGCATGGCATGTGGGAGGAGGGGAGTGTGCAGGGTCCTTAGTTCAAACCAGGGATCGAACCCATGCCCACTGCAGTGAACACAGAGTACTGCCAGGGAATTCTCAGAACTGTCCCACTGAAGCATGGTTTCCGGCACAGTCTTATGCCCCATCTAACAGAGAACATACATCACACACAACAGGGTGTATTCCTTCAAGTTTCAAAAAGAAACAGACTTAGTATGTAGACAGTGAGACAGCAGGGCCCTGGTGTCCAGGAAGGGAACCTTATCTTGGAGGGAGTGTTAACATGGACACCATGAGAAGGGAGATGCAAATTCTTATCTTCAGACCAGATGCTCTTTACCTCAATAGTTAAAGCAGATGAGCTGTGAGGGTTAGACAGGCTGTTTTAGTTCACACACAGTTGAAGATGAACCACGTATAAGCAAAATGACTTTTCCGTACCTCAATATGTGAACATTTTCTCCATCACAAGCAGATAAAAATCTTAGAACTTTATGATCTAGCAATTCTACCTCTGAGGATATACCAAAGAGAACTGAGAGTACACCCATGGTCATAGCAGCATTTTCCACAATAATTAAAACATGAAAGCAACCTAAGTGCCCACTGACCAAAGAATGGATAAGCCAATGTGATAAGTACCAATAATAGAGTATTACTCAGCGCTAGAAGGAAGGGAATTCTAACACATGATGGATGCACCTTGCAGATATCATAGTAAAATAAGCATGACTACTATTGTGTGATTCCATTTAAGTGACGTCTCTAGAGTCATCAGATTCACAGAGAGAGAATGTAGAATGGTGATTACCAGGAACCGGAAAAGGAAAAAGAAGGAATTGTTGTTTAACGGGAACAGAGAGTCAGCGTTGCCAGGTGAAAAATGTTCTGGAATTTGGTTGCACAAAATATGAATATACTAACATGACTGAGGGGCTTTCCAAGTGGCACTAGTGGTAAAGAACCCAGGTGCCCATGCCGGGAGATGGAGGAGACCTGGATTCAGTCCCTGGGTTGGGAAAATCCCCTGGAGGAGGAAGTGGCAACCCACTCCAGTATTCTTGCCTGGAGACTCCCACAGGCAGAGGAGCCTGGCGGGACTGCAGTGTCAGACACGACTCACGTGACTTAGCGCACACACAAAACATGATTGAACTGGACACTTGACATGAATTAAACGGTACATTTTGTTGTGTGTACTTTACTACAACAAAGAAAACAGCTCAGGGCCTTCCCTGGTGGTAGAGAATCTGCTGGCCAATGCAGGGAACTCAGGTTTGATCCCTGATCCAGGAAGGTTCAACATGGTGTGGAGCGACTAAACCTGTGCCCTGCAATCCCTGAGCCCGTTCTTAGAGCCAGGACTACTGAGGCCGCAAGGCACAGCTAGCGCAGCCCGCCCACCCCAGAGCCCGTGCTCCACAGCAAGAGGAGTCGCAGCCGTGAGAAGGTCCTGCACCGCCACAGAGAGTAGCCCCGCTCGCTGCAACTAGAGAAAGCCTGCGCGCAGCCACAGAGACCAAGCACACCAATCAATAACCTAATTAACACAAAATCATCATAACTACTTTAAAAAAAAACAAAACCCACTCAGACCTCCCCCGAGGGTAACCACAGAGGAGTCAGGGCTGATAGCAACACAGCAGATGGTCCCCGCCCTTCCAGCCCCATCTCCACCCCACCGAGCCAGGGGTGAGGACTGTCTGCTGTGCTCAGGACTCCCCGCTTCTGTTCCTGGAGATGTCTCAGCTCCAGCCTCACATGGCTTACCCTCAGCCTCCCTGACTGACCCAGTGCTCCAGGCTCTGCTCCAAGGATCCAGTAAGTCTCGGGTCACCCTCTTCTGTGGGAGACTGGGTGCTGAGTTCACATCCTCCTAAAGAGACTTCTGCAACACCAGAGTGCGTGGGGTCAGCCTGGCTCCAGCCTGAGTGTGGAGAGACCCATTTTACAGATGAAAACAGGAGCTGCGAGCTCTTGTGTTTTGTGTGAGAATCAGTGGTGGTGGAGGGGCGGGCAGCAGGAGGAGAGGTTGGATCAGTGCCTGGAGGTTCTTGCGTGTGTGCTAAGTCACTTCAGCGTGTCTGACTCTTTGCGACCCTATGGACTGTAGCCCACCAGGCTCCTCTGTCCATGGGATTCTCCAGGTAAGAGTACTGGAGTAGGTTGCCATTTCCTCCTCCAGGGGATCTTCCCAACCCATGGATTGAACCAGTGTTTCCTATGTCTCCTACATTGGCAAGCAGGCTCTTTATCACTCACTTTTTTTTTTAAATGATGCTCAAAAATAGTGCAGATTATCTTTAAACAGGGCTTATGATATATGGGCCACCCACTTCAGTCTCTTGTATACCATCCGCCTTTTGATTCTATGAGCTCCTCATCTGCTGATGCGAGGGAACTGTAAAGGACTTGCATGTCAGCAGATGTTGGTGTCTGTAGGGGATGATGGTAGGTTGTTGTTGTTCGGTCACTCAGTCATGGCTGTCTCTTCGCAACCCCATGGACTGTAGCACACCAAGCTTCCCTGTCCTTCACCAACTCCCGAGTTTGCTCAAGTTAATGCTATGTGGATTTATATTAAATCACCTTAGGGTTTGTTACACCCAGCTACTCTTTGAAGCTGGTCTCTATTACTTATCATTGACAACAACAGCAGAAAGGTAGTAAAATATACATGATATAATATTTACCACCATAACCGTTCTTTTAAAAATTCAGCCCCAACACCCACACAGATCACAGGATCTTAGTTCCCCCACCAGGGATCAAATGCAGGTCCGTGACAGTGAAAGTTCTCACTCCAAGCCACTGGACTGCCAGGGATTCCCCTCTACATCATTTTTAAGTGCACAGTTCAGTAATGGTAAGTATATTTACACTGCTGTCCAGCCAGTCTGAAGAGCCCTTTTTGTATCTTGTAAACTGGAAAGTGTGCCCCATTTAACAATGCCTCCCCATTTCCCCCTTAACCCCAGCCCCTGGCAAACCACCATTCTACTTTCTGTCTCTATGGCTCTGACTCCTCTGGATACTTCATGGAAGTGGAATCATACAATATTTGTATATTGGCGAGTGGCTTAAGGGTAGTTCAGTTGGTAAAGAATCTGCCAGCAATGCGGGAGATCTGGGTTCAATCCCTGAGTTGGGACGATCCCCTGGAGGAGGGCATGGCAACCCACTCCAGTATCCTTGCCTGGAGAATCCCATGGACAGAAGGGTCCGAGGAGTTGCAAAGATGTGACTGAGAAACTAACAGATGCAGAAAGGGAGTGACAGGAAGCTTTCTCCAAGCCTTCTGGGTCTTAATTGCCTTTAGCTCATAAAGAATCCCTGAGCCAAAGTGGCACATTTGGGGAGACATATTCTCTTACCCCTCACTTCTCTTCAATCAAATCTTTGAGTAATCTTGAAACTTTAAAAATCTTCTTTATGTTTGAAGAAACCAATTTCACACAAAGAGAACTTGCCCAATGTATCCTTTTACCACCTGCTCCCCATCACTCCATTCCTCTGTGGAATTGAGCTTCCAGGGTCAAGGGCAAATGGACCTTCTTGATGACTTCGTGTCTTGCTTTCTCAGCAGATCGTAGCCTTCTCAACTATGTCTACGATGCTGGGTCAGTATCTTCGCCAGTTTGGTCAGAAGCTGGTCCGCAGGAAGCCAGACTTCAGGGAGGAGCCTGAGAGTTCCGAGACCCGTCCTCCGAACACCCTGGACCTGGTGGTGATAGGTCTGGACAACATGTTGGGAGCTGGCATATACATCCTGATTGGGGGAGTGGCCAAATACATAGCTGGACCAGCAATCATCCTTTCCTTACTGGTGGCCGGCCTGACAACTGTGTTGTCCGGGCTCTGCTATGTCGAGTTGGCAGCCAGAGTAGAAAGACCTGGTACTGTGTATTTCATCAGCTATGTCACAATGGGACAACTGTACGCCTTCCTCACTGGCTGGAACCTCTTACTGTATTTAATTGCTGGTGAGATGATGGGGAACGGGGAGAGTGGGCCTTAAGATGCAGAAAGTAGGAGAGATGAGTGGGGGCTTCACTCATTCATCAGAACTCTGTTATCCACCCTCGGGGCAGGGTTGGGAGAGGGGGAATGGTGGCAGGAAAACTGGACAACCCCATTGCACGCAGGTCTATCCTGCTTTCCTTAAGTGATGGCCTGAGAAACCAGAGGAAAGGGAACTGGAGGGAGCGGCTGAGAGGGAGGCAAGTCCCTAGGCTCACCCCTGACCACAGTGAAGTCTTTGCTCGGCTGTTGCCTTCCTGGATTTTCTCTTACACCTCAACTTAACAATTCAACTCTGACCTAGTCCCTCCTACTCCCATTTACCTGTGTTTCTTTGTTTTCCATCACTTCTGTCTCCTAGCATATTAAATAGTTGGCCTTTTTGTGAATCCCCTGGGTCTCCCCTGTCCACCCCATGAGAAACTCTTTGAGATCAGGTGTTTTTTGCTCACCTCCTGCCCCAAATATCTCACCTGGTGCATAACAGGGGCTCAAATTCTGTCTGCTTGTAAACATTCCTCCTCCTGTTGCTGCAGCCACTGCCTGTATAGCCCGGGCCTGGAGCTCCAGCTTCGACAGCCTGATCGGGAACCACATCTCTGAGGCATTAGGGGAACTCTCTCTCTGCAAATGCCCTACTTCCTGGCCTTGTTTCCAGACTTTCTTGCCCTGGGCCTGGTGCTGCTGCTCACAGGTGAGAGAAGACCAGAGACAGAAAGGGAAGAGCAGGTATGGAGGGGGAGCTGGCATGGGGAAAGGCTTGGGGTGGCAGAATGGTGGGGAATTAAGATTGGGAAAAAGGGTTTGGAATAAGAAAGAGAGGAAGGCGAGACAGAGAGCATTTTTTCCTACCCTTGGACTATTGGTAGTTTAGGTCGGATCATTCTTTGGTGTGGGGTGCTGTCCTGTGCATTTTCTGTTTTTTAAAAAAAATTGTTGTGGGGAATTCCCTGGTGGTCCAATGGTTAGGACACTGTGCTTTCACTGATGAAGTTTTGGGCTCAATCCTTGGTCAGGGAACTAAGATCCCACATGCCAAGTGGGGTACCCCCAAAATAATCATTCTTGGATGTTGAGTAGCATCCACGCTCTTTATGGACTAGGTACCAGTGACAGCCAACCCCCAGAGTGTGACAATTGGGATGTCAACAGGCAGGGCCAGTGTCCCTTGAGCACAAAATCACCCCAGCTGGGAATCATTTACCTAGAGCAACAAGTTTCTTCCTCTGTACTAAGATCAAAGCTGTGTGTGTGTGTGTGTGTGTGTGTGTGTGTGTGTGTGTCTGTATCTGTGTTTAACTGAGAGGAAATGCATGTAAATTTAACCATTTTATTGCTTTTCCAGCTTTAGGTACGTGTTAGTCACTCAGTCGTGCCCAACTCTTTCCCATGGACTGCAGCCCCCAGGCTCCCCTGTCCATGAGATTTTCCAGACAAGGATACTGGACTGGGTCGCCATTTCCTTCGCCAGGGGATCTTCCCAACCCAGGGATCAAACCCGGGTCTCCTGCACTGCAGGCAGATTCTTTACTGACTGAGCTACAAAGGAAGATATAATTCACTTCATGGCAAATAGATGGGGAAAAAATGGAAACAGTGAGAGGCTTTGTTTTCTAGGGCTACCAAATCACTGCAGATGGAACTGCAGCCATGAAATTAAAAGGCACTTATTCCTTGGAAGAAAAGCTATGACAAACCTAGAAAGTATATTAAAAAGCAGAGCCATCGCTGCTGACAAAGGCCCATCTAGTCAAAGCTCTGCTTTTCCCAGTGGTCTTGTACAGAGGTGGGAGTTGGACCATAAAGAAGGCTGAGTACCAAAGAAGTGAGGCTTTTGATTATAGTGCTGGAGAAGATTCTTGAGAATCTCTTGGGCTGCAAGGAGATCCAATCAGTCCATCATAAAGGAAATCATTTCTGAATATTCATTGAAAGAACTGATGCTGAAACAGAAGCTACAATACTTTGGCCACCTGATGAGAAGAACTGACTCACTGGAAAAGACCCCGATGTTGAGAAAGACTGAGGGCAGGAGGAGAAGGGGATGACAGAGGATGAGGTGGTTGGATGACATCGTTGACTCAATGGACTTGAGTTTGAGCAAACTGTGGGAGACAGTGAAGGACAAGGGAGCCTGGTGTGCTGCAGTCCATGGGGTCGCAAAGAACCAGACATGACTGAGCGACTGAACCACAACAACAGCTGACACACAGCATTGTAAAAGTTTAAGATGATTTGATAGACATGGATACTGTGAGATGATGGTCACAGTAAGAAAATATCCATCTGCAAGTGTCCAATTCAGCAGCACTTAGTGCACTTCCAGTGCGGTGTAAACACCACCCCATCCAGTACCAAGCATTTTCATCACAGTGAAAGGGAACCCTGTACCCACTGAGCAGCCCCTGCCATCTGTCCACAACCACCAGCCAGCAGCCCTGGGCAGCCAGTGGTCTGCTTTCTGTCTCTCTGGATCTAGTTCCCTATTTCTCTGGCCTCACTGCAATGCATGGGGAACTTCCCAGACCGGGGGGTTGAACCTACGCTCCCTGTGGTGGAAGCTCAGAGTCTTAACCAATGGACCTCCAGGGAGTCCTGGATTTGGTTATTTTGTCTCATTTTCCATTTTTCCCGCAGGACTCCTGGCTCTGAGAGTTTATGAGCCAACGCTGATTTACAAAGTGTTCACAGGCTTGAACATTTTGGTCCTCAGCTTCATCATCGTCTCTGGCTTCATTAAGGGAGACCTGCACAACTGGAAGCTCCCGGAGCAGGACCACCAATTGGCTGCAGCTGGACCTGGTGATGGCCACAGGTTAGGAGGGCGCCCTGGGTTGCAGTAATGCGCGTGCGTGTGGTGTGCAGAGCTGGGAACATGGTGGGGACGAATGAGACCTGGGGTGATGGTCCAAGCGTGGGGGTCCCTGGAGCCCAGGGCCTGTGGTACTAAGGGAGGAGCCCAGTAGAGACGGCTGAACACACCTCACCCACGTTCCTCCTCTTTGCTTCTCTCACCATAGCTTGGGCCTTCTGGGTTCTGGAGGGTTTGTGCCTTTTGGTTTTGATGGAATTCTCCAGGGAGCAGCTACATGTTTCTACGCATTTGTTGGTTTTGCTGGCATTGTCAATGCAGGTAACATGGGCATCATGTCCCATCAGGGTTTGGGAACAGAATGGGCTGCCCTTGGGGACAGGGGGTGGGTAGAAGGTTAGGCTGCTTTTGAAGCTTGAAGAGTAAAGTGGGTTTTGTGATTTCAACCCAGGGTATTTACTGACCCAATACCTTCTCCTGCAGGGAGCAAAGCCAGCAGTCCTCAGTGGTCCATGCCCTTGGCTGTCGTGATCTCCTTCTTCATCTGCTTTTGGTGTGCTTTGGTGTCTCGGCGGCCCTCACCCTCATGGTGCCCTACTACCTGATTCAGCTCGAGAGCCCCTTGCCGCAGGCTTTTCGTCTATGTCGGGTGGGACTCTGCCAAATACGTCGTGGCTGTGGGCACCCTCTGCATTCTTTTATACAGGTCAGTGCCATGGTTTTCTCGTCATCTGCTGTCAGACGCTCAGGTATCCCCAGCCCTCGGCACTGAGAGATGAGAGAGAAAGACATCTCCCCAAGTAGACCAGGGAGCAAAAGCCCCGGTCTCTCCTGCTTCTGCACCTTCTCACACATTCCCATTTTCTCTTCCAGCCTTCTGAGTATCATGTTTATCATGGCTCAGTTGACCTATGCAATGGCAGAGGACGGGCTCCTTTCCGGGGGACTTGCCTGGATCCCTGCCCCCCAGCGATGCCCCCTAAGGCCCCCAGCGATGCCCGCACTAAGGCCCCCAGCGATGCCCGCATCATTGTCCGCACTGTTGCCCCCACAGGAACCCCCATCATGGCCATCTTGGTTCCTGGAACTCTTGCAGGTGAATAGACAGATACTCACTCTTTATCTAATCATGCTTCTTAACGTGCGTATTTCCAGTGGTTTCTCACTCTTCCCCCACTGTCTTTGCTCCCTCATCCCAGCGGGCCTGGCGTTGCTCTTCGACTTCACGGACCTGGTGGACCTCATGTCACTTCGGTCCCTGCTCGCTTACTCCCTGGTGACATTTTCTGTCCTTGTCCTCAGGTGAGACCCCATGACACCTTGACTCGGGGGCGAGGGTGGTCTTTGACTTGTGAGGGTTGATGGGGAGGGAATCATCTTCTGCCTTCATGCTGCCTCCTCAGTGTCCTGCTACCGCTGATTGGGGAAACAGAGGAACTAGACAGACTCTGTTGGGTCAGCAGTAGGGGCTGTTACCACTATTGCTTTAATATTTCTAATTCAGGTATCAACGAGCCCAGAACGGAAGCAAGGAGAAAACAGAGGAGGAAACTGAGACAAAGCCTGAAGCTGAAGGAGGTCCTTTGGAATCTGAACCTGAAGCAGGAATCTCAGGCATTCTAAAGAGTCTGTGCTTCCCTCCCAGCACCATCCCCACCCGGAAATCTGGCCGGATTGTCTATGGATGTGCCTCCCTGCTTGGTAGGCAGTGAGATTTCTCCTTGGTCATATTCTGAAATCGACAGGATGGTGCTGGAGTGTGTATTTTGTCAGTTGAGGAGTCTTGGAGATATGATGGCTCTTTCTGATATGGGCAGCCTGGGGAGGGATGTGACCCAAGGTCCTGACATCTTTGTCTTGCCTGTTCTCCACCTTGACCCTTGCAGTTCTCCTGCTGATAATCCTGAGCCTGATCCTGGCCCAATGGTCCAGCCAGGTGTTCTCTGGAGACCCTGTGCTCACAACAGTGGCTGTGCTGCTGCTGCTCCTCATCACTGGGGTCACGGTCATCATCTGGAGGCAGCCCCAGAGCCCCAGTCCTCTTCCGTTCGGGGTAGGTGACCACATGTGCCCAAAGTGTCCACCTCAAGTGAAGGAGGTCTGCGTGCTTTAGGTCTAAACATCCTTTGCTGGACAGGCAATGAGGGGATTTGCTGAAACCAATGGACTCTTCCCTGATCCACACTCAGTGCTTTACAAATTCAGTCTCACTAAGCCCTGAGCACACAGTCAGTAGAACTGGAGTCTTCCTGCCCACATTGGGTAGAGTCTCCGTTTCAGACAGCTAGGATGTGTTCAGGAATGAACTGACTTTGCTCACAGGTCCCTGCTCTGCCTGCCGTCTTCCTGGTGAGCACCTTAGTGAATGTTTACTTAATGATACAGATGACCACTCAGACCTGGGCCCAATTTGGCATCTGGATGGCGATTGGTGAGTGGTTTTCTGGGATAAAGAGGCTTCTTGAGTGACAGAGCCCAATATTCTTCCTACTACCTCTCTCCTGAACTGTGTCAGACCCCATGCTAGGAGCCCTATTGGGCATTTGTAAGTGAGGAGAGCACCTACTTTCCCTTCTCACTGTCTCATTTCCCTACTAGGATTTGCCATATACTTTGGATATGGGATCCGACACAGCCTGGAGGAGAACAATGATCAAGAGCCAGCAGCCTCCACTTCTCAGCCTTAACAGAAACATTCCTAGTGATGAATCGTCTTAACCACAGGACATGGATGCTGTGTGGAATCCCTCCATGCCCTGGAGGATCTGCTGGTTCGAGGGCACTGTGAGCCTCTATGGACGGTGAGGGTGGAAGGCGTTTACAGCCGTGTATTTATTGCTAGTGGACAAAGTGACTTTAATGCTGTAAATGCTGACAGAAACATTTAAAAGCATAATACACACCCAGAAATGTGAATTTTCATGAAAAAAATGTACAAAACTGTAATCAGAAACCAGAGGAAGAAATAAAATATTAACTTGCACATAAGCAATGCCTCCTTGTGCCCGTTTCCAGTGAAAACACGTAAACTGTCCCATGGGAAGGAAACACAGGTAACCATGTATTGTGACAAGAAAGTGAAAGTCGCTCAGTTGTTTCTGACTCTTTGTGACCCTATGGACTATACAGGCCATGGAGCTCTCCAGGCCAGAATACTGGAGTGGTCAGCCTTTCCCTTCTCCAGGGGATCTTCCCTACCCACAGATCAAACCCAGGTCTCCCACATTGCAGGCGGATTCTCTCCCAGCTGAGCTACCGAAGAAGCCCAAGATACTAGAGTGGGTAGCCTATCCCTGGATCTTCCTGAGCCAGGTATCGAACTGGGGTCTCCTGCATTGCAGGCGGATTCTTTGCCAACTGAGCTACCAGGGAGCCCAGATTATGACAAGAGCTGCGCTTTAGGGGGCTTTCCTGGGCGTCCAGGGGTTCAGACCTGGCCTTCCTGTGCAGGGGGTGCCTGTGTGATCCCTGGTTGTGGAACTAAGACCCCACAGGCCTCATGGCCAAAAAACCAGAACATAAAATGGAAGCAATAAAGACTTTAAGAATGGTCCACATTAAAAAAAAAACATGTATATTAAAAACAAAAGAAAAAGCGTTACACTTAGGGTATCCCTGGAGGTCCAGGAGTTAGGACTCTGCACTTTACTGCCATGGCCAGGGGTCAGTCCCCAGTTGGGGAACTAAGATTCTAAACACTGTGCAATGTGGCCAAAAAACAAGAAAAAGAGATTAAAATGAATTTAAAAGAAAGGATTTTACTATTTTTAAAAATTGAAAATCTAATCAGCTTTATTGAACAACTCATGACTTTTAACATGTTCTCATACTCATTTTTTTTTTCTGACAGAGCTTATAAAGTGTCCATATTATTTTTCTGTAAATATTTGATAGAATTTTACCAGAGAAGTCACCTGAGCCTGAGCTTTGCTTTGTGGGAAGATTTGTTATCACGAATTCATGTTCCTATTATATGGCAACTCAAATCTTTCTTTAGAAAAAGAGCTGCAATTTAAACATGAGAAAAGAGGTTGGAAGTAGAAGGAAAGGAACAGATACATCATGCAAAGAGTAACACAGAAAGCTAGCATAGCAGTATTAATATCAGACAAAGGAGATTTTAAGAAAAAGAGCATAGTACCAGATAAAGTGGGTTATTTTACAGTGAGAAAGACAATCGGTCAGTTTCATCTTTTCCTCCAGCTTCACTGAGATATAGAATCCCACTGTGTAATAAGCACTTTACACAGTCAAGACCCTAAGAGTTGCACGGTAGAGTTGACGAGGAAAAGTTCTTAACTGAAAACAACAACAACAGGCCTCCCGCATTGGCAGAGGTGGGTGAAGGGGATGGGAAGTAGTGGTTGATTGATAAATGGTTACAGTTGAGTGGAACTAAAAGATGGGACGTGAAACCGGGAAGTCAAAATAAAAGGTGTTGCTGCAAACAGAATGCTTGAAACTGAGATTATAGACGCTGAAGATGTTGGCAATAATGGAGTGGGGACTGTTTGTGGGGACGGGCAGCTGAAGCGCAGTGAAGGAGAGCTGGAGGCCAAGAGATTGAGCAGCAAAGTTATTCAGCTCAGTCCAGTCGCTCAGTTGTGTCCCACTCTTTGTGACCCCATGGACTGCAGCACGCCAGGCCTCCCTGTCCATCACCAACTCCCGGAGTTTACTCAAACTCATGTCCGTCGAGCTGGCGATGCCATCCCACCATCTCATCCTTTGTCATCCCCTTCCCCTCCTGCCTTCAGTCTTTCCCAGCATCACGGTCCTTTCAAATGAGTCAGCTCTTCGCATCAGGTGGCCAAAGTATTGACATTAAAACAAACCAAAGTTATTAAATTTAAAAATAGAGGAGGATGAACAGAATTAGGCAAAGTCACTGTCTTGCAAGTTCTAATGAAATCAGATTTAGGACACAAGTAATGTGACTGATTCTGTCAGGTGAAACTCTGATGGAGGAGGCTGACATCACCTGATTGCTGTTCTTCCCTTACCGCTGGGGAACAACCAGATAGCCCGTGGTGCCCCATGTGCTGTAACAGGCAACACAGAACACCGGCCAGAACACAGCCCTGATGAAAAGCTGAATCAGAAAGTCATCAAGCCTCTAGGTCAACCACAGCTCATTATGAACATAAGGGACAGATTCACAGTTCAAGTGAAAATACAATCAACCAAAACCAGCATGTTGACAGTTCTCCAGGGCAGAAAAATGGTCCACTTTTTATATAGATTAAATGGTATGACCCACAGCCATAAAGAGGAATGCATTTGACTCAGTTCTAATGAGGTGGATGGACCTAGAGCTTTTAATACACAGTGAAGTAAGTCAGAAAGAGAATAGATATTATATATTAACACATACGTATGGAATCAAGAAAGATGGTGGTTCTGATGAACCTATCTGTAGGGCAGCAGTAGAGACGCAGGCATAGAGAACAGACTGTGGACACAGTGGGGGACGGAGAGGGTGGGACGAGTTGAGAGAGGTGCATTGAAACATTTCCATTACCAAGTGTAAAATAAATCACTAATGGGAAGTTGTTCTAAAACCCAGGCAGCTCAGACCCAGTGCTCTGTGACAACCTAGAGGGGTGGATGGGGTGGGAGGTGGGCGAGGAGGCCCAAGAGGGAGGGGACATGCGTGCACCTATGGCTGATTCATGGCAATGAATGCTGGAAACCAACATAAAATTATAAAGCAATTATCTTCCAATTAAAAATAAAAAAAATTTAAATATAGATAAATAAATAAACGATATGACCGAAAGTGAAGAGCCAATATGGGCATATCTCAGAGATGCTGAGTCATTGGGGTCGTAAAGAGTCAAACACGACTGAGCAACTGAACTGCAGAATTTTAAAACTGGTGAGCAGAATTGCAATTTCTCTTTGGAGGCATTATGCCCCCTAGAGGCTAATTGCTGTGACAGTTGGACAATGTCTAAACCCTCGACAACACCTTCAGTTCAGTTCAGTTCAGTCAGTCGCTCAGTCGTGTCCGACTCTTTTCAACCCCATGAATCCCAGCACGCCATGCCTCCCTGTCCATCACCATCTCCCGGAGTTCACTTAGACTCGAGTCCATCGAGTCAGTGATGCCATCCAGCCATCTCATCCTCTGTCGTCCCCTTCTCCTCCTGCCCCTAATCCCTCCCAGCATCAGAGTCTTTTCTAATGAGTCAACTCTTTGCATGAGGTGGCCAGAGTACTGGAGTTTCAGCTTTAGCATCATCCCTTCCAAAGAATCCCAGGGCTGATCTCCTTCAGAATGGACTGGTTGGATCTTCTTGCAGTCCAAGGGACTCTCAAGAGTCTTCTCCAACACCACAGTTCAAAAGCATCAATTCTTCAGCACTCAGCTTTCTTCACAGTCCAAGTCTCACATCCATACATGACCACTGGAAAACCTTAAACCACTTTATTCCACCCTGTGTAGTTGAATTTTTGAAAAAATTTTTTACAGTATTATGAGTCAACTATACTTCAATTTAAAAAGAAGCTAATGTAAAAGTCAACTACTACGTTGAAGTCCTGTTTTGATGGTCTGTGTCCAGGGTCTTATCTTAGGGGCTACTTGACAGATTTCAGAGTCTAGTCAACCCTTCACCAGTACCCCACACCACTCCCCTCACCACTCTACTTCCCGCTCCCTGGTTTCCTTCCTGAAGACAAGCTCCTTACCTGTTACATCCCATTTCCCTCCTTGCTTGTGTGCTCAGCAAACAGAACTCCTTGAAGAAGACAAGGAGGACACCTTCCCATTTACCCTCTTCCACCCCTTTGTGCAAGACTAGATGCAAATGCGATGATTATTCAATGCTGGGCTGCTTGAATTAACTTCAGATGTTAAAGTCCCCTCCTCCTAGTTGGGGTCCAGTGGGGCTTGGGGTGCACCCACACTGGAGTGTCTCAGGTCATGTGCAGACTATGGGGACTTGAGAAGTGTAAGAGGACTGGGAGCGAGCAAGGTCTCAGTGGGGCCCCCAGTTCACAGCCCTTACTTCGCAGGGTCCTTGATGATCAAAAACTTAAGCAGCCAAAGAAATAATCAATAAACAGTCTATAATGGGAATAGGAAAGCATTTTGTTTGAGCCAAATTGAGGATTATACTCTAGAGACAGATGCTCAGATAACTCTGAGGAACTGCTTTATTGAAGCACCTTTTTCAATATAGTCTTATACCTTGTCTGACCAAACAGCAAACATCACGCAGGACAGGGTGCACTCCTTCAAGGTTTCAAGAGACAAACTAGTACACAGACAGTGAGACGACAGGACCCTGGCGTCTAAGAAGGCAACTTTACCTTCCAGGGCACGGACCTGTGAGAAGACAGCTGCTCATCCTTATTTTCAAAACACATTTTCTTTTTTTTAAATTAGTTTATTTTAACTGGAGGCTAATTACTTTACAATATTGTAGCGGTTTTGCAAACATTGACATGAATCAGCCACAATTGCAAATGTGTTCCCCATCCAGAACGCCCCTCCCACCTCCCTCCCCATCCCATCCCCCAGGGTCATCCCACTGCACCAGCCCTGAGCACCCTGTCTCATTCATTAAACCTGGACCGGCGATCCACTTCACATACGATAAGATACACATTTCAATGCTATCCTCTCAAATCATCACACCTTCACCTTTTCCCACAGAATCCAAATGGCTGTTCTTTACATCTGTGTCTCATTTGCTATTTTGCATATAGGGTCACTGTTACCATCTTCCTAAATTCCATACATATGTGTTAGTATACTGTATTGGTGTTTTTCTTTTGACTTACTTCACTCTGTATAATAGGCTCCAGTTTCATCCACCTCATTAGAACTGATTCAAATGCATTCTTTTAATGGCTAAGTAATATTCCATCATGTATATGTACCACTGCTTTCTTATCCATTCGTTTGCTGATGGACATCTAGGTTGCTTCCATGTCATGGCTATTATAAACAGTGCTGCAATGAACATTGGGGTACACGTGTCTCTTTCAATTCTGGTTTCCTCTGTGTGTATGCCTAGCAGTGGGATTGCTGGATCATAGTGAAGTTTTATTTTCCGTGTTTTAAGGAATCTCCACACTGTTCTCCATAGTGGCTGTACTAGTTTGCATTCCCACAAACAGTGTAAAAGGGTTCCCTTTTCTCCACACCCTCTCCAGCATTTACTGTTTGTAGACTTTTGGATAGCAGCCATTCTCACCAGCGTGAGATGGTACCTCACTGTGGTTTTGATTTGCAGTTCTGATAATGAGTGATCTTGAGCATCTTTTCTTGAGTTTGTTAGCCATCTGTATGTCTGTTTTGGAGAAATGTCTGTTTAGTTCCTTGGCCCACTTTTTGATTGGGTCATTTATTTTTCTGGAATTGAGCTGCAAGAGCTGCTTGTATATTTTTGAGATTAATTCTTTGTCAGTTGCTTTGTTTGCTATTCTTGTCTCCCATTCTGAAGGCTGTCTTTTCACCTTGCTTATGGTTGCCTTCACTGTGCAAAAGTTTTTGGTTTAATTAGGTCCCATTTGTTTATCTTTGAGTCATAGAGGATGCTGCTGTGATTTATGTCAGAGGGTGTTTTGCCTATGTTTTCCTCTAGGAGTTTTATTATAGTTTCGGTCTTACATTTAGGTCTTTAATCCATTTTGAGTTTATTTTTGTGTATGGTCTTAGAAAGTGTTCTAGTTTCATTCTTTACCAAGTAGTCAACCAGTTTTCCCAGCACCACTTGTTAAAGAGATTGTCTTTTCTCCATTGTATATTCTTGCCTCCCTCCTTTGTTAAAGATAAGGTGTCCATAGGTCGTGGATTTATCTCTGGGCTTTCCATTTTGTTTCATTGATCTATATTTCTGTCTCTGTGCCAGTACCATACTGTTTTGATGACTGTAGCTTTGTAGTAGAGTCTGAAGTCAAGCAGGTTGATTCCTCCAATTCCGTTCTTCTTTCTCAAGATTGCTTTGGCTACTTGAGGTTTTTTGTATCTCCATACAAATTGTGAAATCATTTGTTCTAGGTCTCTGAAAAATACCATTGGTAGCTTGATAAGGATTGCATTGAATGTATAGATTGCTTTGGGTAGTATACTCATTTTTAGTATATTGATTCTTCAAATCCATGAACATGGTATATTTCTTCATCTATTTGTGTCCTCTTTGATTTTTTTCATCAGTGCTTTATAGTTTTCTATATATAGGTCTTTTCTTTCTTTAGGTAGACTTATTCCTAAGTATTTTATTCTTTTTGTTGCAATGATGGATGGAATTATTTCCTTAATTTCTCTTTCTGTTTTCTCATTGTTAGTATATAGGAATGCAAGGGATTTCTGTGTGTTAATTCTATATCCTGCAACTGTACTATAGTCATTGATTAGCTCTAGTAATTTTCTGGTGGAGTCTTTAGGGTTTTCTATGTAGAGGATCATGTCATCTGCAAACAGTGAGAGTTTTACTTCTTTTTTCCAATTTGGATTCCTTTTATTTCCTTTTCTTCTCTGGTTGTTGTGGCTAAAACTTCAAATTCTATGTTGAATAGTAGTGGTAAGAGTGAAACTTGTCATGTTTCTGACTTTAGGGGAAATGCTTTCAATTTTTTTCCCCACTGAAGATAATGTTTGCTGTGGGTTTATAATATATGGCTTTTATTATGTTGAGGTATGTTCCTTCTACTCCTGCTTTCTGGAGGATTTTTATCAGAAATGGATGTTGAAATTTATCAAAGGCTTTCCCTACATCTATTGAGATAATCATATGGTTTTTATCTTTTAATTTATTAACATGGTATATCACATTGATTGATTTGTGGATATTAAAGAATCCTTACATCCTTGGGATAAAGCCCACTTGGTCATGGTTGTTGGATTCTGTTTGCTGAATTTTGTTAAGGATTTTTGCATCTATATTCATCAGTGATATTGGCCTGTAGTTTTCTTTTCTTGTGGCATCTTTGTCTGGTTTTGATATTAAGGTGATAGTGGCCTCAAAGAATGACTTTGGAAGTTTACCTTCCTGTAATTTTCTGGAAGAGTTTGAGAAGGATAGGGGTTAGCTCTTCTTTAAGTTTTTGGTAGAATTCAGCTGTGAAGCTGTCTGGTCCTGAGCTTTTGTGTGCTGGAAGCTTTCTGATTACAGTTTTGATTTCCGTGCTTGTGATGGGTCTGTTAAGATTTTCTATTTCTTCCTGGTTCAGTTTTGGAAAGTTATACTTTTCTAAGAATTGGTCTATTTCTTCCAAGCTGTCCATTTTATTGGCATACAGTTGCTGATAGTAGTCTCTTATGATCCTTTGTATTTCTGTGTTGTCTGCTGTGATTTCTCCATTTTCATTTCTAATTGTGTTGATTCGATTCTTCTCCGTTTGTTTCTTGATGAGTCTGGCTAATGGTTTGTCTATTGTATTTATCTTCTCAAAGAACCAGCTTTTAGCTTTGTTGATTTTGGCTATGATCTCCTTTGTTTCTTTTTCATTTCTTTCTGCCCTACTTTTTATGATTTCTTTCCTTCTACTAACCCTGGGGTTCTTCATTCCTTCCTTTTCTAGTTACTTTTGGTGTAGAGCTAGGGTATTTACTGGGGTTTTCTCTTGTTTCTTGAGGTAAGCTTGTATTGTTATGAACGTTCTCCTTAGCACTGAGTCCTGTAGGTTTTGGGGTGTTGTGCTTTCATTATCATTGGTTTCTATGGATATTTTGACTTCCTCTGTGATTTGTTGGTTCTTCTGAAGTGTGTTGTTTAGCTTCCATATGTTTGTATTATTAAGCGTTTTGTTTTTGTTTTGTTTTTCCTGTAGTCCTACTGCATTGTGATCAGAAAAAATGCTTGGAATGATTTCAGTTTTTGAATTTATCAAAGCTAGATATACGGCCCAGGATGTGATCTATCCTTGAGAAACCACTGTGTGCACTTGAGAAAAGAGTGAAATTCATTGTTGGGGAAAAATGTCCTATAGACAGCAATTAGGTCTAACTGGTCCATTTTGTCATTTAAAGCTTGTGTTTCCTTGCTAATTTTCTGTTCAATTGATCTATCCATAGGTGTGAGTGGGGTATTAAACTCTCCCACTATTACTGTGTTACTGTTAATTTTCCCTTTCATACTTGTTAGCATTTGCCTGACATATTGCGGTGCTCCTATGTTGGGTGCATGTACATTTTTATTGTTATACCTTCTTCTTGGATTGACCCTTTGATCATTATGTAGTGGCCTTCTTTGACTCTGTCACAGCCTTTATTTCAAAGTCTATTTTATCTCATATGAGTATCACTACTCCTGTTTTCTTTTGGTCTCCATTTGTGTGAAATATCTTTTTCCAGCCCTTTATTTTCAGTCTGTATGTGTCCCTTGTTTGGAGGTGGGTCTCTCGTATACAGCATATATAGGGGTCTTATTTTTGTATCCATTCAGCCAGTCTTTGTCTTTTGGCTGGGTCATTCAATCCATTTATATTTAAGGTAATTAGTGATAAGTATGACTCTGTTGCCATTTACTTTGTTGTTTTGGGTTTGAATCTATAAACTGTTTCTGTGTTTCCTGCCTAGAGAAGATCCTTTAGCATTTGTTGAAGAGCTGGTTTGGTGGTGCTAAATTTCTCAGCTTTTGCTTGTCTGTCAAGCTTTTGATTTCTCCTTCATATTTGAATGAGATCCTTGCTGGGTGTAGTCATCTGGGTTGTAGGTTTTTCTCTTTCATCAATTTAAGTATGTCCTGCCATTCCCTTCTGGCCTGAAGAGTTTCTATTGAAAGATCAGCTGTTATTCATATGGGAATCCCCCTGTGTGTTATTTGCTGTTTTTCCCTTTCTGCTTTTAATATTTCAAAACAGTTTTCTTTACCTCAGGGTTAAAGCAGATATGCTTTGAGGGTCTGACAGGCTGTCTTTGTTTACACAAAGTTCAGGCTGAACCACAGACAAGCCAAACTGACTTCCCCATATCTCAGTATGTGAACATTTTCTCCATCACAGAATATAAAATATCTTAGAAGGAAATTCTACCTTTGAGGATAAACCCAGAAGAGTTGAAATCACACTTGGGAAGAGACATGTGTACACTCGTGTTCACAGGACCATTTTTCACAGTAACTAAGACATGAAAGCAACCCAAGTGCCTATTGACTAAAGCATGGTTAAGCCAATGTGGTAGGTACCAATAACAGAGTCTATTCAGCATTTAAAGAGAATAGAATAGAATACAGGCTACAACATGGATACACCTAGTGGACATTATACAAAGTCAAATAAGGCTGACCAGAGAGCACAAATATTGAATGGTTCCACTGAAATGAAGTGGTCAGAGTGGTCAGACACATAGGGAGAAAGTAGAATGGTGTTTCCAGGAAATGGAGAAGGAGAAAGGGGGAATTGTTGTTGAATGTGTACAGAGTTTCTGTTTTGCCAGAGGAAAAAAGTCCCGGGTCGCACGAAACGTGAATGTAATTAACATGGAAATGGGGCAGGTCGTTGACCCCATGTCCTCTGTCTGCCTTCTGTCTGTGGTAAAAGCTTATCTAAAAACTAAATTTAATCCAAGAAGTGAGAGCATGCAGAAACAAAGGCAAACAGTCAAAGGAGAACAAATAATAATAATAATATGGTGACCTATGATAGCCAAGGACCTTTAGTTCCTTCTCAAGGGCTCCAGACAATATTCTGAGAGGATGTAGATGCAGACATTTCCACCAGCTGGAAGAAGTTAACTCACTGATGACCAGGGTGTAGCCATGACAACAGCTGCCCCAATTCTGAGAACTGATGTCAAGGAAATGGGAACAAGCTGACCTTGGTACTGAAGAATCAGTTCAGTTCAGTTCAGTCGCTCAGTCGTGTCTGACTCTTTGCGACCCCGTGAATCAAAGCACACCATGCCTCTCTGTCCATCACCAACTCCCGGAGTTCACTCAAACTCACGTGCATGGAGTCGGTAATGCCATCCAGCCATCTCATCCTCTGTCATCCTCTTCTCCTCCTGCCCCCAATCCCTCCCAGCATCAGAGTCTTTTCCAATGAGTCAACCCTTCACATGAGGTGGCCTAAGTACTGGAGTTTCAGCTTTAGCGGCATTCCTTCCAAAGAATACCCATGGCTGATCTCCTTTAGAATGGACTGGTTGGATCTCCTTGCAGTCCAAGGGACTCTCAGGAGTCTTCTCCAACACCACAGTTCAAAAGCATCAATTCTTCAGTGCTCAGCTTTCTTCACAGTCCAACTCTCACTCTCCAATCCATACATGACAACTGGAAAAACCATAGCCTTGCCTGGATGGACCTTTATTGGCAAAGCAATGTCTCTGCTTTTGAACATGCTATCTAGGTTGGTCATAACTTTTCTTCCAAGGAGTAAGTATCTTTTAATTTCATGGCTTCAATCGCCATCTGCAGTGATTCTGGAGCCCCCAAAAGTAAAGTCTGACACTGTTTCCACTGTTTCCCCATCTATTTCCCATGAAGTGATGGGACCAGATGCCATGGTCTTCGTTTTCTGAATGTTGAGCTTTAAGCCAACTTTTTCACTCTCCTCTTTCACTTTCATCAAGAGGCTTTTTAGTTCCTCTTCACAGATTAACTGTACTTAAAACAATCAAGACAATGCTGGTCAGCTCACTGATGACCAATTTCAAGATGACTGTCAGAGTGAACTGTGCTGTTTCTAAAGGTATCGCCCTCTCTGAGTCTATAAAGGTCTTGTGCTGTGCTCAGGCATGTCTGACTCTTTTCGAACCTATGGACTCTAGCCCACCAGGCTCCTCTGTCCATGGGATTCTCCAGGCAAGAATACTGGAGGGCATTGCTATGCCCTCCTCCAGGGAATCTCGCAACCTAGGGTTGAACCCAGGGCTTCTGCGCTCCAGGCAGACTCTTCACTGTCTGAGCCACCAGGGAAACCCAAGGATACTGGAGTGGTAGCCTATTCCTTCTCCAGGCGATCTACCTTCCCTAGAAGTTGAAGTGGTATCTCCTGCACTGTGGGTGGAATCTTTATTAGTTGAACTACCAGGGAAACCTATTGAAGCTGTTACTGTCTGCTTGTTGGGATGGGCAGGGAGTTGACCTTTGGCAGTAGTATAACCCCCCCTCTCACCCATTGCTGGCATTCAAAATAAAACAGACTTTCCTTCCACCAACCTGTATTCCACCCTCCAGTGTTCTTAATGGCTTTTGAGGAGCCAGCAGCCAGACTGCTTTTGGTTATGACAGGACTGAACTGATTACTTAAAGAGGGTTAAAATGGTCAATTTCCTGTTATTTGTACATTGGTGGTGGTTTAGTCACTAAGTCATATCCAACTTTTGCGATCCCATGCACTTTAGCTTGCCAGGCTCCTCTGCATATGAGATTCTCCAAGTGAGAATACTGAAGTAGGTAGCCTATCCCTTCTGCAGAGGATCTTCCCAACCCAAGAATCAAACATGGTCTCCTGCATGCAGGCAGATTCTTTACTGACTGGGCTATGAGGGAGATGTCATTTGTACATTACCCCAGTTAAAAAAACATCTTAGAAAATCGCGTGACGGTAACCACAGACATGTTAAGGGCTGACAGGAACTTTGCATACGCTTCCGGTACTCCCAGCCTCCTCCCCCACTCCAACTACCCAGGGGTTAAGGGTTGTCTTCTGTGCTCAGAGACTTCTCTTTTTGGTTTTTGGACAAAGATCAGCTCCTGCCCTGTGCGCCTTACCCTCAGCCTCCCTGACTGACCAAGTGCTCCAGGCTCTGCTCCAAGGATCCAGTAAGTCTGGGGTCACCCTCTTCTGTGGGAGACTAGGTGCTGAGTTCACATCCCTCCAAAGAGACCTCTGCAATCCCAGAGTGCAGGGGTCAGCACGGCTCCAGTCTGAGGGTGGAGAGACCCATTTTCCAGATGAAAGTAGAAGGAGCTGGGAGCTGCTGTGTTGTGTGAGAAGAGGAGGGGCTGGGAGAGATTGGATCTATGTCCAAAGGCTCTTCGACCAGTTTTAGACTGGTGCTCAGGCAACACTCAGATGACCCTCACATAGAGTTTGTGATTTGGGTACCACTGCCTGCAGTCTCTTGTCTCCTTTCTGCTCTGCATGTCTGCTGATGCCTCATCTAGGAGCTGAGCATTCCGCTGAGGACGACTCACTGGTGCTTCATGTTAAGTTACCTTGGAGTTTTGTACACTCAGCAAGTCTGTGAAGCTGGCTCTCCTGTTTATCACTGGCATCATTTATTTTAAATTGTGGTAAAATACACATAAATTTGCCATCTTCACTATTTTTGAATGAACTGTTCAGCAATATTGGGTAAATTTACACAGCTGTGACACCAATTTGCAGAACTCTTTTCGTCTTGTAAAACTGAAACTGGCTTCTCGCTTAACAATGACTCCCTATTTTTCCTCTACCCAGGCTGTCGTAAACCACCGTTCTATTTCTGCCTCTGTAGATTTGACTGTATCAGGTACTTCATAGAAGTGAACCACACAGTATTTGTCTTTTGGAGACGGGCTTTTTATCATTTAGCATGTTGTCCTCAAGTCTCTTGTCCACAACGGTATTGTCCCTGTTGCAGCAGGGTCAGAATCTCCTGTCTTTATTCCTGAATGATACACATCACTTTCTGTTCATCCATTTTTCGTGGATGGCCATTTGGGCTGCTTTCATCTTTCAGCTATTGTGAACAAAGCTGCTGCAAACATGGGTGTGCAAACGTCTCCTGTGACCTCAGTTTCAGTTCTTTTGGGTGTACACCCAGAAGTGGGATTGCCCAACCATGATGGCAATTTCAGTTTTGGTTTTTTGGAGGAAGCACCATACTTTATCCATAGGAACTGCACCATTTTATGTTCATAACAAGAGGGCTCAAAAGTTCATCAGAAGCATTTGACTAAGAAGGATGTTCCGAATGAGAGGGCTCAACGGTTCATCAGAAGCATTTGACTAAGAAGGAACCACAGGTCCAGATAAATATATGACTTGTTTAAGGGCAGAGAGGTGTTTGTGGGTCAGGATGCTAATCATAGCTTCCTGACTCTTTGAAGGCTTACTCTCAGTCATAACTGAGACCACCCCTATGGTAATGTTTGTGGCTATGCCTGCTGTGTTGGCTTGTCAGCAGAGGCCCTCCAGCGCAGAAGAAGTTCATTGGGCCTATTTGCCTAATCCACCTGCTTTTCCAGCCTGTTGATCGGATGAATGAGCCCATTCGTGTTTTTGTTAATGATACTCTTCTTTTGGGCAGGGCTTCCATCTATTCTAGCTTCCCTGGTAGCTCAGAGGATAAAGCGTCTGCCTGCAATGTAGGAGACCTGGGTTTGATCCCTGAGTTGGGAAGATCCCCTGGAGAAGGAAATGGTAACCCACTACGGTACTCTTGCCTGGAAAATCCCATGGACAGAGGAGACTGGTGGGCTACAGTCCACGGGGTCGCAAAGAGTCGGACACGACTGAATGACCTCACTTTACTTTCCATCTATCCTAATAATGTTAAAACAGTGGTCAGCACTCCCTTCAATTTTTGAGGTGTGTCCATTCATCCACCTATTTGCCTTGCCATGCCTTCCTCTCTACAAGAAGTAGCTCCAGTTTTGAATGGATGCGTTAGCACTTCCTTGAAAGGCATGCTTACTGATTCTCCAAGAAGTGATGGCAAGAGAGACTTTTGGTCTTTACAGCTGCTGATGCCGGGGGCACAAGAAAGACTCTTTGAAGCCTTAAAAAGGCAGCCCCTCATTTAAAGGACTATCCGAGCTGTGCACTCCCCACCTCGGACTCTGATGAACAAGGACTACAGGCCTGGGAAGGCATAACCAGAATTTCTGGCTTTCCTCGTTGGAAAGAATGCATGTATGCTGCAAAGTTATGTATTCCCATTGCTGCTACCAGACAGTTTCTGACCGACTATGGGTGCCCCTATCTTTCGAATCAACAGTGGGGCTTGATTTATGTAGAACCTTATAGGTCCACATGGAATTTCATTTCTCCCTATGCTTTTAGTAATTACTAGGTGGCATGCTAGTGGATGGGTTCCTCCTGTAGTGAGCTTCGCTGGAACGGGTCCCATGCAGCCCGAGTTATGGACAGCATTGGCTGCCATGGCACCTGTGATTTTACAAAGACCTTTAAATGAACAAAGATATATTGTATGGGCCTGTGTACATTCTCCCTATGCCTTTTTGTCGGCCAGAAATCAGAGTGATTTGGAAGTTTCTGCAGGAGAAACTGTTTACAGTGTTATATGTGTGAATTGTTTTATATCAAATTGTGTTGATGGGAATGATTATAATAATTATAAGGCTGTGATGATTGTAAAGCAACCACCATATTTGATGGTTCCTGGAAAATTAGAGTGACAGTGGTTTGACGATTATGCATTGAAAGTTTTATATGAACTTAATGGCTTAATTTCTCGACCTAAGAGGTTCATTGCCGCTCTGGTTGTGGGAATAACTGCCTTGATTGCTATGATTGCGTCAGTCATGGTTTCTGCTGTTGCCCGGTCAAAAGAAGCGCAGGCGGCCTCGTTTGTCGATCAGCTGTCCGAAAATGTCTCCGTAGCGGGACATTAGAGATAAGAAAATAGAAAATAAGGTCAATGCTCTAGAAGAAGCAGTTCTGCTTATGGGGCAAGAAATTACAAAGCTAAAAATTAAATTGTGTTTAAGATGCCATGCTGAATTTAAATGGATGTGCGTTACCCCTCTACAAGTGAATGAGTCCATGCACTCTTGGGAACGCATTAGAAATCATATTTTAGGCGTCTGGAATCATTCAGATTTTAGTATTGACATTTCTAAGTCGCATAAGGATATTCAGAATACGAAGCAGGTGGAATCTGACTTTTCCTTTCAATGACTTTCTAATTCCCTCTGAAAATCTGGAGGGGTATCTTTCCCATGGATCCTTTTCTACAGTAATGATTAATGCGGCCGTGTGCTTAAGCCTGCCAGTTCTGATTTGTGTATGGCCCTGTGCCTTTTCAGAATACTCAGTCGAAATGTCTCTGCTCTATCTACGGAATTTCATACCTATGTTCTAAAAAATAAAAAAGAGGGAGATGGAGGCTCGGTCCCCAGCCCCCTCTCCTCAATTCTGCAGGCATGGATCCTGGAATGAAGGAGTTAGGCCTTGTAATTCTGACTTGTCTTTTCCTCTCCTCAGCTGAGTTGACTGAAAAGGAATATTAAGGTGGGAAAGCATCTGTCTACAATGTGGGAGACCTGGGTTCAATCTCTGGGTTGGGAAGATCCCCTGGAGAAGGAAATGGCAATCCACTCCAGTACTATTGCCTGGAAAATCCCATGGACAGAGGAGCCTGGTAGGCTACAGTCCATGGGGTCGCAGAGTCGGACACGACTGAATGACTTCACTTTCACTTTATTTTTCTTGAGAGGAGCGTGAGAAGGCATAAAGCCTTCTGCAGCATTGCTCTCAAGATAATTCATAAAGTTAATCCTTGACATTTGTTCAAGGACTTTTACAAAACAGTGTTCCAGGATGAGCACATAGGCCGCAGCTTGAGGCCATGGGAGAGATTGATATCTGAGGCCCATTTGTGAGGAGAATGTGGCAAAGGAGTTTACTGAGTTTAGGGTGTAGAAATAATTTTAACAGTTAGAAGTTAAAGATTTAAGGAATGTTGTAAAGTTAGCATATTTTACTATAGCTTATGGAAGTTAGGAATTTTTAGAGACCCTATAGCTAGAAGCCTTTTAAGAGATAGTGAGCTCAGGATGTTAGGGGCAAACAGGATTCAGGAAGATAAGTAGTAAACTGAGGCATGTAGCATGAGTTACAGTGTAATCACAAGTTAGCTATAGGACACATTAGAAGAGGTAGATAATAGATGATAAGGTTAATTCTGAGAGAATCACTGAAGCAGAAACTCTGAAGAGCAACAATGATTTATGGAGATAATAAATCTGGGAGAGGGGGATCTGAAACTGTCAAACCTCTGGCCTAATGCTTTTGTAAAAGTATAAAAGAGAATCTTAAACTTGGAATAAACAGGCAGTCCGTAGAAAAATGAGAGGCTGCCTCATTCGCCGACACCGTCCATCTCTTTAGATTGAATTTTTGGCAGTTGGAGTTGGACTCCGGTACATAATGCTCAGCTTGAACTTTAGAGTGACATGGACAGAAGCCGCCTGACCTTGACTGGTGTTCACTGAGTCAGCCTAGCCCTGCAGAGCAAGTGTGATGGGGAGACATGCTATGTCCCAAAGGGTTGAAAACACAGTCTCTCATTTCTGATTCAGAATGAAGATTAGTCCTCCCTCCCTCCAGGCACTTGGGAGGCCATCTGTTTTTCCTTTTTTTTAATTTCCCAAAATTTAATACTTTATTTTTTTTTACGATTCTTTTTTTTGTTGGGGGATAATTGCTTTACGAAGTTGTGCTGGTTTCTGCCTTACAGAAGGAGGCTCAGTCATAATTTTATGTATATGGCCCCATCCCTCTAGGTCACCACAGAGCTCCAGACTGAGCTCCCCGTGCTCTACAGTGGCTTCCACGAGCTATCTGTTTCACACATAATCGTGTATAAATGTCTGCTACTTTCTCAGTTCGTCCTACCCTCTCCTCCCTCAACTGTGTCCACAAGACTGTTCTTACATCTGCATCTCCATTCCTTCCCGACAAATAGGTTGATCTGTCCTATTTTTTTAGATGCCATACATATGCATGATATACAATATCTGTTTTTCTCTTTCTGAGTTTCTTCACTCTATATAACAGACTCTAGTTTATTTATCTCACTACAAGTGACACACATTCATTCTTTTTTATGGCTGAGTAATACTTCATTGCCTATACGTACCACATCTTCTTTATCCACTCATCTGGCTATAGACATCCAGGTTGCTTCCATGTCCTGCCTGCTGTAAACAGGGCTGCAAAGAACATTTGCGTACATGTATCTCTGTGATTTGGTTTGATTTGACTTTGGTTTCCTCAGGGTTTATGCCCAGTAGCGATTGCCGGGTCGTATGGTAGTTTTATTCCTAGTTTGTTAAGGAATGTCCATCCTGCTCTCCATGGTGGCTGTGTCAATTTACTTTCCCACCAACAGTGCAGAAGAGCTCCCTTCTCTCCGCATCCTTTCCAGCACTTATTGTTTGCAGATTTTCCAGTGCTGACCATTCTGACATCTGTGAGGTGATAGCTCGCTGACATGTGGACCCAGTGGGAGAAGAAGAGGGTTCAACAAACTGGTGGATGAGGATTGACATGTGTACACTACACGTGCAAAACAGATAGCTAATAGGAACCTGCGTAGAGCACAGGCACCTCAGCGTGCAACTCTGTGATGCCCTAGAGGGCTGGGGTGGGGGACAGGGTGGGAGGGAGGCCAGCAGGGAGGGGACACATTATACATGTAGCTGTTCACTGGGCTTCCTTCCCTTGTGGCTCAGCAGTAAAGCATCCACCTGCCGATGCAGGAGATGCCGGTGTGATCCCTGGGTTGGGAAGATTCCTTGGAGAAGGAAATAACAACCCATTCCAGCATTCTTGCCTGGAGAATCCCATGGACAGAGGAGCCTGGCGGGCTACAGTTCATGGCGTGGCACTGAGTCAGACACGACTGAGCGACTGAACAACAAAGCTGATTTACTTCTTTGTGTTGCAGAAACTATCACAATGTTGTAAAGCAATACACCCGTGGCTGACTCATGTCAATGCATGGCAAAACCCACTACAATATTGTAAAGTAATTAGCCTCCAAATAAAATAAATAATTTTTTTAAGTTAAAAGAGAACACTCAAATGAATAAAATCAGAAAGGAGGAGATATTATAAATGGTACTTTATATACAGTCTTATAAGAAACTACTATGAAAAACTATATGCCAACAAATTGGATAACCTAGAAGAAATAGACCAAATTTTTAGAAGCATCTAACATATCAAGACAAAATCAGGGTAAAATAATACGAATAACAAGTAAGGAGGTTAAGTCAGTGATAAGAAACCTCTCAACACAGAAAAGATAGTTTCACTGGCAAATTTGACAAAACATTTGATTTTTTAAAAACTGTTAAAGTGTTGGCCGCACTAGGTTTTAGTTGCTGCGCGTGGGCTTTCTCTCTGGCGGTGGCGAGGGGGCTACGCTTTGCTTCGGTGCGCATGCTTCTCGCGGCGGCTTCTCTTATTGAGGAGCACACGCTCAGTAGTTGTGGAGCACACGCTCAGTAGTTGTGGAGCACACGCTCAGTAGTTGTGGAGCACAGGCTTAGCTGCTCCATGGCACGTGGGATCTTCCCAGACCAGGAATCGAATCTCTGTGCCCTGATCAGCTGGTGGATTCTCATCCACTGTGCCACCAGGAAAGTCCAAAAGTAAGAATATCAACAAACACGAAAAAGCTACATTTATTTCTAGACTCCTTCCTTTTACAAGATAATGGAGAAAACTCATGGGGGTGTGTGTGTGTGTGTGTGTGTGTGTGTGTGTGTGTGCGCGCGTTCCCGAGAGGGTCCCCTCCTAATGGGAGAATCTTTGACGATAGCATGATTGGGAATTTTTTCATCCTCTTCCCAGGTCACATGACTTTTCTCGGTTCCCCTGTGATTTAGTTTCCATTCTGTCAGGGCTAGCGTGGCTTAGGGATTTAGATTGGTTTCCAGATGCAACCAAGACAGGAAATCCACTGGTCTAAGGCACAGTGATGAATTCATGTCAAAAACAGGATGCACGGGGGAGGGGGCAGAAGGCAAGAGACAGAGTGAGATGAAGACGGGTTTCCATCTGAGACAGAAAAGAAGCAGGAAGAGAAGGCACAGATGGGAGTACTAACACGATGAAGACGGGGGGGGGGGAGGGGCGGGGCAGGGGGAGGGGCGGGGGGAGGGGGCGGGGGAGGGGGCGGGGAGGGGGGGGGGAGGGGCAGGGGTGGGGAGGTTATCAACTGTGAATCACAGGCCACAGTCAACTCAACATCAGTGTAAAATATTCACATATAATGTGAATACAAAGCACCCAAACTCAGCGATGGTTATAGAATTGAGTAATAATTTCAGGTCTGACTAAGATCCGTCTAGTCAAGGCTATGGTTTTTCCTGTGGTCATGTATGGATGTGAGAGTTGGACTGTGAAGAAGGCTGAGCACCAAAGAATTGATGCTTTTGAACTGTGGTGTTGGAGAAGACTCTTGAGAGTCCCTTGGACTGCAAGGAGATCCAACCAGTCCATTCTGAAGGAGATCAACCCTGGGATTTCTTTGGAAGGACTGATGCTGAAGCTGAAACTCCAGTACTTTGGCCACCTCATGCGAAGAGTTGACTCATTGGAAAAGACTCTGATGCTGGGAGGGATTGGGGGCAGGAGGAGAAGGGGATGACAGAGGATGAGATGGCTGGATGGCATCACGGAATCAATGGATGTGAGTCTGAGTGAACTCCGGGAGATGGTGATGGACAGGGAGGCCTGGCGTGCTGCGATTCATGGGGTCGTGGAGTCGGACACGACTGAGCGACTGAACTGAACTGAACTGAATAATTTCACTTTACTGCTGCTGCTGCTAAGTCGCTTCAGTCGTGTCCAACTCTGTGCGACCCCATAGACAGCAGCCCACCAGGCTCCCCCGTCCCTGGGATTCTCCAGGCAAGAACATTGGAGTGGGTTGCCATTTCCTTCTCCAATGCATGAAAGCAAAAAATGGAAGTGAAGTCGGTCAGTCCTATCCGACCCTTTGCGACCCCATGGACTGCAGCCTACCAGGCTACTCCATCCATGGGGTTTTCCAGGCAAGAGTACTGGAGTGAGGTGCCATTGCCTTTTCTGTCAGACACTTTAGGAAGTACACAAAAATGAAAAGGTGTTAGTATTTGAGAGATAGATGTCAGAGGGCTGGGAAGTTAGGGAAGGGATAGTGATGAGGACACTCACTTGGAAACACAGGGCGACTGTTGAATGAAAAAGGAAAAAGAACAGAAATGTGAGCATACCTCTGACAGTTACCACAGTCACCGTGAGATGAATTAAAAACATGGGAAATTATGTTGGAGAGATGAGAGGGTGGGGAGAAAGCAGCAGAGGTGGACCTGAGTGACTCTCTCATGAATCATAACAGGAAGAGAGTGCCTGTCAGTTGGGGTTGTCTACTGGGCTTCCCTGGCGCTTCAGTGGTGAAGAATCTGCCTGCCAATGCAGGAGACGTGGATTTGATCCCTGAGACAGGAAGATCCCCTAAAGGAGGAAATGGCAACCCTCTCCAATATTCTTGCCTGGGAAACCCCATGGACAGAGGAACGTGGCACGTTACAGTCCATGGGGCCACAAAAGAGTCAGACATGACTGAGTGACTAAACAACAAGAAAATTCTATACAGTGTGATATCAGACATGCCACTCTCATGGCTTAAGTCTCTGTCCTTACATTATTTTAAATTCTGTATGTTTTCTCCTATTAAATAACAGTTGTTTAAAAAGTTAGATTTTTTTAAACCAATGTGGAATTTTTTTCCAATATAAGATATGTGGGTTGGATTCCAAATGTCCTGCTGTTATGAAAGAAGGAAGTGCTCCTTACTACTAAATCCCTAATGCCTATTTTAGATGTCTTATTTTTTTTTTTAATTTAGACTCTCACTTATTGGCTGCTTCTTTTGAACTATTTTCTTTTCATTTTATTGAAGTATAGTTGATTTACAGTGTTGAGATAATTTCTTCTGTACAGCAAAGTGACTCAGATATACATATATATTGATATATTCTTTTCAGTGACATCACAGTTCCCTATGCTATACAGTGGAGAAGGCAATGGCACCCCGCTCCAGTACTCTTGCCTGGAAAATCCCATGGATGGAGGAGCCGGGTAGGGTCGCCAAGAGTCGGACACGACTGAGCGACTTCACTTTCACTTTTCACTTTCATGCATTGGAGAAGGAAATGGCACCCACTCCAGTGTCCTTGCCTGGAGAATCCCAGGGACGGGGGACCTGGTGGGCTGCCGTCTATGGGGTCGCACAGAGTCGGACACGACTGAAGCGGCTCAGCAGCAGCAGCAGTGCTATTCAGTAGGACCTGGTTGTTTATCTATATAGAATAGTTTGCATGTGCTAATCCCAAACTCCCAATCCTCTCCCTCTCCCTTGGCTCTCATATGTCTGGTCTCTAGATCTGTGAGTCTCTTTCTGTTTCACAGATAAGTTCATTTGGGTTGTGTTTTGGAGTCCACATATCAGTGGTATCATATGGTGTTTTTCTTTCTCTTTCTGACTTTCTTCACTAGCTATGATAAGCTCTAGGTCTATTCTGCTGCAAGCATCATTGTGACACTTTTCATGGCTGAGTTTCATTCCATTGTATGCATGTATGAATATATATCTATGTGTATATATATGTTTGTTGTAGAGTCAGTTGTGTCTGGCTCTTTTGTGACCCCATGGACTATATCTTGCGAGGCTCCTCTGTCCTTGGGATTACCCAGGTGAGAATACTGGAGTGGACTGCCATTCCTTTCTCCAGGAGATCTTCCTGACCCAGAGACTGAACTGGGAACTCCTGCATTGCAGGCAGATTCTTTACGTCTGAGCCACCAGGCAACTCTCATCATATTGTAGAAGCATTTAAACTTTATTGCTCTTGAGGCAGATAATCTTGTCCTCTATCCTCCTAGGTTCTCTGTCTAGAACCTGCAAAGAAGACACACGAAGGGTAGATGAACAGGAGAAAAACTACATCTACAACTAGCCTTCTGTTTACCTTTCCTGAGGAACGAGGCAGGTGAGGTCTAGGCTAGATATTTACACTAGACTTCTGTTTGCACTTGGAGATGGAAATGCCAGGAACAGGGTAAATAACTGGACTTTGCCTGCTGTGGACATGTTACTATAACAATCATGGCAGGGACAGAAAGGGGCTAAACCCTGTGTGTGTAAAAGATCAAGAGGTCACTTATTTTCTATCTTTGGGGCACCACATATGTGCAGAAAAACTCCTTGGGGAGCAAAAAGGAGGGGGTGCCATCTCAGAACAGGTGATGTCCAGGCCCTCACAGGCCTGTGTGCTGGAATCCATCTAGAGAAACAGCTGCACACACCTGTCAGGGAGGGTCCTAAGGCAGGGCAGGTGTGGAAAAAGAAGCCAGGTAATTGGCCAAGGTAAACAAAGACGGGAAGAACTGCCCTGCATAGACGATTTAACAGTCTCTTTATGGGGCCCCTCCTCCTTCAGGAGGATGCCCAGCCTTCCTTTTGGGTGTGAGCTCTGCCCGGCTTCTGTCTTAACTAAACACACTGTTCCTCCGTGTGCTTCTGCACGACTGTGCTGTGTCTCTACTAATACACTATTCCCATATTTTTAGTTTTTGCCTCCTGGAGAAATGCTTGTGTTTTTTTTTTTTTTTTCAACTGGGTACTAGAGCCAGGAGAACCTTGTCTCTAGTTTCTAGCCCCCGGTGTACTGGCGACTAGCAGTCTTGGTTTTCATACAGTGTACTCGAGCCCAATTTTTGGGCAGAGAACTAAGCCAGCACTCACGGCTCGCTCTCTCTCCGAGATCATTTGGAGCTGAAACCCAGGATTTCAAGGTAAACTGCAGGTCTCCCCAAACTGCTGGCTGGAGACTTCTGACTCTCTCTCTCTCACAGGAGAACTTGCTCTCACTCTCTGCTTTGTTCTCTCTCCCAGACCTGCAGAGGTTAATCTAGGTCTGCTCAATAAAGGAGCCCCAGTTATCTTTTTCTTGCCCTTCTTCCCATTTCCTCTCATTCTGCCTAAACAACACCACCCAGCCTGTCCAGCAGAGCCTCCCCATCAACTTTGGGAGAACCACGCCTGGAATCAAGGCACAGCACCTACCACCACAGCCATCAAGTTGCTCCCACTTTGTTGTAGCTGTTGTTTAGTCTCTAAATCATGTGCGACTCTTTGCGACCCTGTGGACTGTAGCCTGCCAGGCTCCTCTGTCCATGGGATTCTCCAGGCAAGGATACTAGAGTGGGTTTCCATTCCCTTGTCCAGGGCATCTTCCCCACCCAGGGATTGAATCTGTGTCTCCTGCACTGCAGGCGGATTCTTTACTGTCTGAGCCCCCCAGGAAGCTCAACCAGGGAGGATTCCCTTCAAAAGCCAGATGGGCCAAGAAAAGGAAAACTCAGGTTTGCTTTAACAATGTCGAGCCTTAATTTAAGCTGGGGGTTGGAAAGTGGCCTAAAACTTGGGTCTCTAGATTACAATGCTATCTTACAATTAGATCTTTGTTGCCACAAAATGGGGAAATGGACTGAGGTTAACTCTCCTGACATTCTAAATGACCCCCTTCTAACTGCTCCCAACTCTGAGGGGGAACCCAAGCTTCGCCAATCCTGTTGTTGTTATTTCGTCGCTCAGTCTTGTCTGACTCTTTGCGATCCCTTTGACTATAGCCTCCCAGGCTCCGGGTTTCCTTACTCCTTCAGATTCAGTAGTTTTAGGACACTGTATTTGTAAAAAGAAAAATTGCTAACCATCATCTGACAACATACGGTTGCCACAAATATTCAATTTTTTTTTAAAAAGGCTGAATATTGAGGCACAATAAATGGATGTATGTTTGTGCTTGTACATGTACATTGGAGAAGTTAAGGGAGAGACAGAAAGCGTTTCCTGAGTCTGTGGGTCTTAACTGCCTTCAGCTCAGAACAATCCAGGGATTTCCCAGGGGTCTCAGTGGTAAAGAGTCTACCTGCCAATGTAGGAGACTCAGGTTTGATCTCTGGGTTGGGAAGATCACCTGGAAGATATCGTGGCAACCCATTCCAGCATTCTTGCCTGGAGAATCCTATGACAGGGGAGCCTGGCAGGCTGCAGTCCAGGGGGCCTCAAAGAGTCAGACAGGAGTGAGCATACAGACACCCCAAACACTCCATATTCCAAGTGGCACATTTTGGGGGAGACCGAATCCTCTCTACCTCACTTCTCTTTAAAAAGCCTTTCCAGTAACTTTGAAACATGTGAGATTTCTTTGTGTTTGAAGAGATGGAGACCTTGTCCCAAGGTGTCCTTTTACCACCTGCCTTTCATCGCTCCACTGCTCCGTGGAATTGGACTCCCAGGGCCAAGGGCGGGTGGACCTTGCTGATGGCTTCGTGTCTTGTTTCCTCAGCAGATCACAGCGCCTCCACTCCATCCAGGATGCGGTGTCAGGATCTCCACCAGTTCGGTCAGAAGCTGGTCCGCAGGCGGCTCCTGGAGCCCACCAAGGATTCTGGGAATGCCACGGCTCCTCTGAACATCCTGAAGCTGGTGGCCTTCGGTGTGGCCAGCACGCTGGGGGCCGGCGTGTACATCCTGGTGGGAGAAGTGGCCATGTTCATCGCTGGACCGGCGATCGTCATCTCCTTCTTGGTGGCCGCTGTGTCTTCTGTGTTGTCTGGGCTCTGCTATGCCGAGTTTGGGACACGGGTCTCGGGGACCGGTTCTGCGTATCTCTACAGCTACATCAGCATGGGAGAACTGTGGGCTTTCCTCACTGCCTGGAACCTCATACTGTCCTATGTCGTTGGTGAGGGGATGGGTCGGGGGTAGGTGTGGGGCTGAGGTCCGGGAGACCAGAGCGGGCGTTTGGGTCTTTGGTCATGCATGAGAACTGTGTCATCCACTCCGCGAGGAGAGGACGGAAATAATGTTAGGAAAAGTCCACAACTTCATTCTTCTCAGCTCTCCCCTGCTTTCCTTAAATGATGAACCAAGAACCCAGAGGAAAGGGCACTCTAGGGAATGAGTGAGAGGGAGGCATGGCCCACAGGCTTATCCCCTCACCATACTGAAGTCTCTGCTTGGCGGTTGCCTTCATAAAGTTTCCATTAGCATTTGAACTAAAATTTTAATCCTCATCACCCAGACAACTTGCTCCCACTTTCCTCGTTTCTTGCATAACTTTGATTTCTCACTGACATTAAATAGTTAACTTATTTTAGAATTGTCTGGGTCTATTTTCCCCACCCCATGAAAAGAAGCTCTCTGAGATTTGGTATTTTGCATTTTTCCCCAACATACATGACTTGTGTATTTGTTGTTGTTTTTCCATCACTAAATTGAGTCCAACTCTTTGCAACCCCATGGGCTGCAGCACGCCAGGCTCCTCTGTCCTCCACTCTCTCCTGGAGTTTGCTCAAACTCATGTTCACTGAGTCGGTGATGCTGTCCAACCATCTCATCCTCTGCCGCCCTCTTCTCCTTTTATCTTCAATCTTTCCCATGTTGGACACCTGACCTGGGGGACTCCTCTTCGGGCATCATAATTTTTGCCTTTTCATGCTATCCATGGGATCTTCCTAGCAAGAATACTGGAGTGGGTTGCCATTTCCTTCTCTAGTGGCCCATGTTTGTCATAACTCTTCACTGTGACCTGTCCATCTTGAGTGGTCCTGCATGGCATGGCTCATAGTTTCATTGAGCTATGCTAGCCCTTCGTGCTGTGATCCACGAAGGGGTCTTGGTGTATAGGGAGGATCCAATTTATATTTGTCAGTGAATATTCCTTCTTATTCTGCTGCAGTCACGGGCAGCGTAGCCAGGGCCTGGAGCATCGCCTTCGACAGCCTGATTGGGACCCACATCTTTCAGGCCTTAGAGGGAACTTTCTCTCCGTATATGCCCTACTATCTGACCAAGTATCCAGACTTTGTCGCCCTGTGCCTGGTGCTGTTGCTCACAGGTGAGACAGGGATCCAAGTTAGGATGGGAAGACTGGGAAGTGGGGCGGCAGGGGAGCTAGGGTGGGAAAGGTGTGAGGTGGCATAACTGTGGGAACTAGAAATTAGGGTCTGGTTAACGAAAGACAGGAAGTCAAGATGTCAAGATGTAGACCGTTGTTTCCCACCCTCGGCATTACTGACCTTCCAGCTGAAACAGCCTTTGGTGTCGGAGGCTGATGCAGTACTGCAGGATTTTCCTAATCAACCCCTGTCAGGTGTGTAGCATCTTTGGCTTTCATTCACTAAACACCTGTGACTCATATTTCCCAAATGGGGACAATCGGATGTCTCCAGACATTGCCAAATGTCCCTTGGGGACCCAAGTCACCCCCAGCTGAGAATTATTTACTTAGAGTGACAAGTTTCTTCCTCTCTACTGAGGCTTTTTTCAATTGGGAGGAAATTAACATAGCATAAAATTAGCCATTTTATTATTTTCCCTTATTGATATATAATTGACATACAACATTATGTAAGCAGAAGGTGAACCTCATGATGATTTGATAGATGAGTATATTATGTGACTGGAGTAGGAAATGGCAACTCACTCCAGTAATCTTGCCTGGAAAATTCCATGGACAGAGGAGCTGGGCGGGCTACAGTCCGTGTGTCTCAAGGGGTTGGACACGACCGAGTGACTGAGCCCATGTTACATGATAATGGCCACAGTAAGAAGCTAACCATGTTGAAGTATGCAATCAGTGGTTCCTAAGGCATTCAATACATATAACAATCACCTTCCTCTAGCTTCAAACATTTTCATCACAGCAAAAGGAAACCCACTACCCACTGAGCAAAGACAGACTGTCCATCTTAATCTCACAGCCCCCTAACCCCTGGCCACCACTAGTCTGCTTTCTGTGTCTATGGATTTGATTTGGTTATCATGGAATGGCTCGTATTCCGTCTTTCCCACAGGAGTACTGGTCCTGGGGGCTCGTGAGTCAGTCCTGGTTGGAAAAATATCCACAGGCATCAACCTCTTGGTTCTCAGCTTCATCATCCTCTCTGGCTTCATTAAGGGAGACCTGCACAACTGGAAGCTCACGGAGCAGGACTACACATTGAACACGTCTGAATCTGGTGACATCTCTAGGTCAGGAGGGTGCTCCTGGTCCTTGTCATGCTTGTTGGGGCTGGTGCAGAGCTGGGAATCTGGTGGGGACTAAAGAGATCTGGGCTGGTGGATCTGGATAACGAGGTCCTGGAGCCCAGGGCTTGTGGTATTAACTGTGAAGTGCAGCAGAGATGACTGAACGCACCTCCCTCATGGTCCTTCTTGCTTCTTCTCTCACTGTAGCTTGGGCCCTCTGGGTTCTGGAGGGTTTGTGCCCTTCGACTATGATGGAATTCTCCATGGAGCAGCTCTGTGTTTCTACTCGTTTGTGGGTTTTGATGACATTGTCACTAAAGGTAACTGGGTCATTGTGTGTCCTGTCAGGGGACTGGGCTGCCCTTGGGCACAGGGGCTGATAGAAGATTTTAAAAGCTTTTCAAAGCTCAAGAGGAAAGCAGTTTTTGTGTTGTGCTTTAGTGTTTTCCTAATCCAAGGTGTTTACCAACCCTGCAGGGGAAGAAGCCCCAAATCCTCATCGCTCCATCCCCATCAGCATCATGACCACAGTCTTCATCTGCTTTTTGGCATATTTTGGTGTCTCGGCGACTCTCACCCTCATGGTGCCCTACTACCAGATTCAGCCTGACAGCCCCTTTCCGCAGGCTTTCGTCCATGTTGGGTGGGGCCCTGCCAGATATGTCGTGGCTGTTGGCATCCTCTGTTTTCTTTTATACAGGTCAGTGTCAAGGCGTTCTCTCCGTGAACTGTCAGATGCTCAGGTGTTTCAGCCCTTGGGACTGAGAGACGAGAGGGAAAGACCCCTTACCACGTAGACTAGGGAGCCAGAGCCCTGGTCTCTCCTGCTTCTCAACATCCCCACCCGTGTTCCCACTGTCCCTTCCAGACTGCAGAGCTCCTTGTTCCCCGTGCCTCAGGTGATCCAGGAAATGGCAGAGGACGGGCTCCTTTCCGAGGACTTTCTCGGACCCATGCCCGCACAAAGACCCCCATCATGGCCACTGTGTCCTCTGGAGTTCTCGCAGGTGAGCAGCAGAACCCACTCCTCCTTCGATCCCTTTCCTTATCTGGATGTGTCCAGTGGCTTCTCACTGCTGTCCCCCACCTCGTTTGTGCCCTCATTCTAGGGATCATGGCATTGCTCTTTGAGTTCAGTAATCTGGTGGACCTCATGTCGATTGGACACCTGCTGGTTTACTCCTTGGTGGCATTTTTTGTCCTTGTCCTCAGGTGAGACTCCACTGCACCATGACTGGGCTCTTGCATTCCTAAAGACTCGATGGCAGTTCATCCTCTTCAGGTTTTTTTTTTTTTTGTTTTTAACTGGAGGCTAATTACTTTACAATATTGGAGTGGTTTTCGCCATACAATGACATGGATCAGCCATGGGTTTACACGTATTCCCTATCCTGAATCTCCCTCCCACCTCCCTCCCCATCCCATCCCTCTGGGTCATCCCAGTGCACCAGCCCTGAGCACCCTGTCTCATGCATCGAACCTAGACTGGTGATCTGTTTCACATATAATATACATGTTTCAGTGCTATTCTCTCAGATCATCCCACCCTCACCTTCTCCCACAGAGTCCAAAAGACTGTTTTATACGTCTGTGTCTCTTTTGCTGTCTCACATATAGGGTTATCATTACCATCTTTCTGAATTCCATATGTATATATTAGTATACTGTATTGGTGTCTTTCTTTCTGCCTTACTTCACTCTGTATAATAGGCTCCAGCTTCACTCACCTCATTAGAACTGATACAATGTACCACAGCTTTCTTATCCATTCATCTGCTGATGGACATCTAGGTTGCTTCCATGTCCTGGCTATTATAAACAGTGCTGCGATGAGCACTGGGGTACACGTGTCTTTCCTCGATGTGTATGCCCAGTAGTGGGATTGCTGGGTCATATGGCAGTTCTATTTCCAGTATTTTAAGAAATCTCCACACTGTTTTCCATAGTAGCTGTACTAGTTTGCATTCCCACCAACAGTGTAAGAAGGTTCCCTTTTCTCCACACCCTCTCCAGCATTTACTGTTTGTAGACTTTTGGATAGCAGCCATTCTCAGCAGCGTGAGATGGTACCTCATTGTGGTTTTGATTTGCATTTCTCTGATAATGAGTGATGTTGAGTATCTTTTCATGTGTTTGTTAGCCATCTGTATGTCTTCTTTGGAGAAATGTCTGTTTAGTTTTTTGATCCATTTTTTGATTGGGCCATTTATTTTTCTGGAATTGAGCTGCAGGGGCTGCTTGTATATTTTTGAGATTAATTCTTTATCAGTTGCTTTGTTTGCTATTCTTTTCTCCCATTCTGAAGGTTGTCTTTTCACCTTGCTTATAGTTTCCTTCGTTGTGCAAAGCTTTTCAGTTTTATTAGGTTTCATTTTTTTATTTTTGCTTTTATTTCCATTAATCTGGGAGGTGGGTCATAGAGGATCCTGCTGTGATTTATGTCAGAGAGTTTTTCCTCTAGGAGTTTCATAGTTTCTGGTCTTATATTTAGATCTTTAATCCATTTTGAGTTTATTTTTGTGTATGGTGTTAGAAAGTGTTCTAGTTTCTTTCTTTTACTAGTGGTTGACAAGTTTTCCCAGCACCACTTGTTAAAGAGATTATCTTTTCTCCATTGTATATTCTTGCCTCCTTTGTCAAAGATAAGGTGTCCATAGGTGAGTGGATTTATCTCTGGGCCTTCCATTTTGTTCCATTGATCTATATTTCTATCTTTGTGTCAGTACCATACTGTTTTGATGACTGTACCTTTGTAGTATAGTCTGAAGTCAGGCATATTGATTCTTGAAGTTCCATTCTTCTTTCTGAGGATGATTTGGCTATTCGAGGTTTTTGTATTTCCAGACAAATTGTGAAATTATTTGTTCTAGTTCTGTGAAAGATACTGTTGGTAGCTTTTAGGGATTGTATTGAATGTATAGATTACTTTGGGTAGTATACTCATTTTCACTATATTGATTCTCGCAATCTGTGAACATGGTATATTTCTTCATCTATTTGTGTCCTCTTTGATTTCTTTCATCACTGTTTTATAGTTTTCTATATATAGGTCTTTTGTTTCTTTAAGTGGACTTATTCCTAAGTATTTTATTCTTTTCATTGCAATGATGAATGGAATTGTTTCCTTAATTTCTCTTTGTTTTCTCATTGTTAGTGTATAGGAATGCAAGGGATTTCTGTATGTTAATTTTATATCCTGCAACTTTACTATATTCATTGATCAGCTCTAGAAAATTTCCAGTAGAGTCTTTAGGGTTTTCTATGTAGAGGATCATGTCATCTGCAAACAGTGAGAGTTTTACTTCTTTTCCAATCTGGATTACTCATATTTCTTTTTCTGCTCTGATTGCCGTGGCCAAAGCTTCCAAAACTATGTTGAATAGTAGTGGTAAGAATGGGCACCCTTGCCTTGTTCCTGACTTTAGGGGAAATGCTTTCAGTTTTTTCCCATTGAGGATAATGTTTGCTGTGGGTTTGTCATATATGGCTTTTACTGTGTTGAGGTACGCACGTTCTCTTCTTGTTTTCTGGAGAGGTTAGTTTGTTTGTTTTAATCATAAATGGAAGTTGAATTTTGTCAAAGGCTTTCTCTGCATCTATTGAGAGAATCATATGGATTTTATCTTTTAATTTGTTAATGTGGTGTATTACATTGATTGATTTGCAGATAGTAAAGAATCCTTGCATTCTTGGGATAAAGCCCACTTGATCATGATGTGTGATCTTTTTAATATGTCATTGGATTCTCTTTTCTAGCATTCTGTTAAGGATTTTTGCATCTATGGTCATTAGTGATATTGGCCTGTAGTTTTCTTTTTGGGGGGGCATCTTTGACTCATTTTGGTATTAGGGTGATTGTGGCCTCATAGAATGTGTTTGGAAGTTTACCTTCCTCTGCACTTTTCTGGAAGAGTTTGAGTAGGATAGGTGTTAGCTGTTCTTTAAATTTTGGGTAGAATTCAGCTGTGAAGCCTTCTGGGCTTTTGTTTGCTGGAAGATTTCTGATTACAGTTTTGATTTCCATGCTTGTGATGGGTCTGTTAAGATTTTCTATTTCTTCCTGGTTTGGTTTGGAAAATTATACTTTTCTAAGTTAACTTTTCTAAGAATTTGCCCATTTCTTCCAAGCTGTCCATCTTATTGGCATATAGTTGCTGATAGTAGTCTCTTATGATCCCTTGTATTTCTGTATGGTCTGTGGTGATTTCTCCATTTTCATTTCTAGTTTTGTTGATTTGATTCTTCTCCCTTTGTTTCTTGGTGAGTCTGGCTAATGTTTTGTCAGTGTTATTTATCTTCTCAAAGAACCAGCTTTTAGCTTTGTTGATTTTGGCTATTATCTCCTTTGTTTCTTTTGCATTTATTTCTGCCCTAATTTTTAAGATTTCTTTCCTTCTACTAACCCTGGAGTTCTTCATTTCTTCCTTTTCTAGTTGCTTTAGGTGTAGAGTTAGGTTATTTACTTGACTTTTTTTCTTGTTTCCTGAGGTGAGCCTGTATTGACCCTTCCCCTTAGCACTGCTTTTACTGTGTCCCATAGGTTTTGGGTTGTGATTTCATTTTCATTCATTTCTATGCATATTTTGATTTCTTTTTATCTTTTCTATAATTTGTTGGTTATTCAGAAGTGTATTATTTATCCTCCATATGTTGGAATTTAAAAAAATTTTTTTCCTGTATTTGACATCTAATCTTACTGCATTGTGGTCAGAAAAGATGCTTAGAATAATTTCAATTTTTTTTTGAATTTACCAATGCTAGATTTACCTCCCAGGATGTATTCTATCCTCAAGAAGTTTCCATGTGCACTTGAGAAAAGGGTGAAATTCCTTGTTTTGGGGTGAAATGTCCTATAGATATCAATCAGGCCTACCTAGTCCATTGTATCATTTAGTTAGTGTTTCCCTGTTAATTTTCTGTTCAGTTGATCTGTCCACAGGTGTGAGTGGGGTGTTAAACTCTCCCACTAATACTGTGTTACTGTTAATTTCCCTTTCATGCTTGTTAGCATTTGCCTTGCATATTGTGGTGCTCCTATGTTGGGTGCATATATATTTATCATTGTTATATCTTCTTCTTGGATTGACCCTTTGATCACTATGTAGTGTTCTTCTTTGTCTCTTTTCACAGCCTTTGTTTTAATGTGTTTTTATCTGATATGCATATTGCTACTCCTGCTTTCTTTGTTTGTTTCCATTTGCGTGAAATATCTTTTTCCAGCCCTTCCCTTTCAGTCTGTATGTGCCCCTTGTTTTGAGGTGGGTCTATTGTAGACAGCATGTATAGCGGTCTTCTTTTTGTATCCATTCAGCCAGTCTTTGTCTTTTGGTTTGGACATCCAACCCTTTTACATTTAAGGTAATTATTGATAAGTATGATCTCATTGCCATTTACTTTGTTGTTTTGGGTTTGAGTCTATGAACTGTTTCTGTGTTTCCTGCCTAGAGAAGATCCTTTAGCATTTGTTGAAGAGCTGGTTTGGTGGTGCTAAATTTCTCAGCTTTTGCTTATCTGTCAAGCTTTTGATTTCTCCTTCATATCTGAATGAGATCCTTCCTGGGTACAATCATATGGGTTGTAGGTTTTTCTCTTTCATCAGTTTAAGTATGTCCTGCCATTCCCTTCTGGCCTGAAGTGTTTCTATTGAAAGATTAGCTGTTATTCTTACAGGAATCCCCTTGTGTGTTATTTGTTGTTTTCCCCTTGCTGCTTTTAATATTTATTTTTTGTGTTTGATCTTTGTTAATTTGATTAATATGTGTCTTGGGGTGTTTCGCTTTGGGTTTATCCTGTTTGAGACTCTCTGGGTTCCTTGGACTTGGGTGACTATTTCTTTCGCCATTTTAGGGAGGTTTTCAACTATTATCTCTTTAAGTATTTTCTCACGGCCTTTCTTTTTGTCTTCTTTTCTGGGACTCCTACAATTCGAATATTGGGGAGTTTCACATTGTCCCAGAGGTCCCTGAGGTTGTCCTCATTTCTTTTAATTCTTTTTTCCTCTGTGCTTCATTTATTTCTACCGTTCTATCTTCTACCTCACTTATCCTATCTTCTGCCTCCGTTAAACTACTGTTGGTTCCCTCCAGAGTGTTTTTGCCCTCATTTATTGCATTATTCATTATATATTGACTCTCTTTTATTTCTTCTAGGTCCTTGTTAAACCTTTCTTGCATCCTCTCAATCCTTGTCTCCAGGCTCTTTATCTGTAACTCCATTTTGTTTTCAAGAGTTTGGTTCATTTTTACTATCACTTTTCTGAATTCTTTTTCAGGGAGACTCCCTATTTCCTCCTCTTTTGTTTGGTTTGGTGGGCTTTTATCATGTTCCTTTACCTGCTGAGTCTTTCTCTGCCTTCTCATCTTATGTAGATCGCTGTGTTTGGGGTGGCCTTTCTGTATTCTGGCAGTTTGTGGTTCCTCTTTATTGTGGAGGTTCTTCCCTGTGGGTGGGTTTGAACGAGCAGCTTGTCAAGGTTTCCTGGTTAGAGAAGCTTGTGTCGGTGTTCTGGTGGGTGGAGCTGGATTTCTTCTCTCTGGAGTGTAGTGAAGTGTCCAGTAGTGGCTTTTGAGATGTCTGTGGGTTTGGTGTGACTTTGGGCAGCCTGAATACTGAAGCTCAGGGCTATGTTCCTGCATTGCAGGAGAATTTGCATGGTATGTCTTGCTCTGGAACTTCTTGGCTCTTCGGTGGTGCTTGGTTTCAGTGCAGGTATGGAGGCCTTTGGATGCTCTCTTATCAATGAATGTTCCCTGGAGTCAGGAGTTCTCTGGTGTTCTCAGGTTTGGGGCTTAAGTCTCCTCCTCTGGTTTTCAGTCTTCTTCTTACAGTAGCCTCAAGACTTCTCCATCCATACAGCACTGATGAGAAAACTTCTAGGTTAATGGTGAGAACATTCTCCACAGTGAGGGACACCCAGAGAGGTTCACAGAGTTACATGGAGGAGAGAAGAGGGAGGGGGGGAGATAGAGGTGACCAGGGGGAGAAGAGGGGGGAATCAAAGGGGAGAGAGCAAGCTAGCCAGTAATCAATTCCCTATGTGCTCTCCACAGTCTGGAACCTTCAGAGAGGTTCACAGAGTTACACAGATAAGAGAAGACGGAGGAAGGAGATAGAGGTGACAAGAAGGAGAAGAGGGGGAATCAAAAGGGGAGAGAGCAACCTAGATAGTTATTAATTCCCTATGTGCTCTCTACAGTCTGGAACCCTCAGAGAGGTTTATGGAGTTACATAGAGAAGAGGAGAGGGAGGAAGGAAATAGAGGTGAGCAGGAGGAGAAAGGAGGGAACCAAAAGGAGAGAGATAGATCTAGGCTGTATTCTGTTCCCTAAGTGTTCTCAACAGCCTGAAACACACACAGAGATTTACAGAGTTGGGTTGAGACGAGAAGGGGAGAGAGGAGGTAGAGGTGAGCTGGGGGAGAAAAAGGAGAGTCAAAAGAGGGAGAGTGTAATCAAGCCAAGAATCACACTCCTAAGTGAAAATGGATACTGAAGATTGGATTCTTAAATGTACAAAATTGATAAATACTGTAAAGCAGAGATTAAAAATCTAGAGTAGAGGTTAGACTCTCGAAAATACAATATCATTTACAAAAATCACAAAATATATAAGAAATATATATGAAGTTGGCTTTGAAAATAGGGTCTTTTTCAATGTAATAGTAGTTTATAAAAATGAAAATTAAAGGAGTAATAGAGGAATTTCAAAAAGGAAAAAAATTTAATTAAAAAAATGATAATAGTAAAAATATATCTAGGAGTTTCTCTGGAGCTGTTGTGTAGGGTCAGTTCAGTTTCAGATAGTTCCTTGTTCCAGCTTATATTTCTCAAGATCTATAGGCCGCTTCCAATGTAGTCGGTGTTAACTACAGGGATTTTAATCTGTTGCGCCTGTCTCTTCCAAAGCAGTTCCCTGTGTTTATTTGGCTTCTTCTGTTTGCGGGTCTCTTCAGTGTCTAGTTTCTGACCTGACACAAGGGGGCGAAGGTGGTCTCTTGTTTAGGCTCACTCGTCAGTCTCGCTGTGGGGAGGGAGGAACACTGCAACAAATATCACAGGCGTGTGTGGGGCGTGCTCACAGTGTCTCGGCCACACAGGGTTTGCCCTTGCTCACGGCGTGTGTGCTTTCCCAGTCTACACTGCTCAGGTCGCTGTGCAGGGAGCGGGCCTCAGGTTGCATGCACTTCCCAGGTCTCAGCTGCTCAGGTTCAGGTTCGTGGGTACTCCACAGAAGCACAGACTCGGTTGGGCCTGCGTTTTGTGCCCTTTCATGATCGAAGCAGCTCAGGCGACCAGGTGCTTGGCAAGTGCACTCTCCTGCGGTGCGGTGCGTCTTATCACCTCCCCGGCCCCAGACCCGTGGTTTCTGGGGCACGCCCATCTCCGGTGTGCGGTGTGGCTTTTCTGGGGAGCTGATCTTTGGCTGAGACCCTCCTGGTGGATGTTAACCTCCGAGAATGTCAGGAAGTCTTGGTTAGAAACTGGAAGCCTCTTCGCAGTTTGGCAGGGGATGCCCTCTCTGGGGCTGAGAGTGCCCCTTTCCGGCTCTGGGTGCCCCCACCTGCCTCCAGCCGGGGATGGCCTGTCCGCAGCCAGCTAGCTCTCCTCTGCTATTCGCTCAGTCCTTTGTTGTGTGAGCAGGCCAGCAGTGCCTTAGGTTTGGGCTTTTCGAGGGCTAGTTCTCTCTCTTTTTTTCCCTCTCTCTCTCTGGCTATCCCACAGTTTAGGTTTCTATCTCACGTTTGCTCCCTCAGATTGCCCTCAAGTCATTCAGGCCCAGTCCTTACCCTAAGCAATGCAGCCCGCTCCTCTTCATTCAGTTCCTCTTGCTGGTGGTGGAGGAAAGCATCTGGGGTACTTCTCCTCTGGGAGTTGCCATTAGGGACATAACATGTGGGTTTTATTTATTTTTCCTCCAGGTTTTGTTGCCCTCTGAGATTCCAAAACTCCCCACAGACCCGCCGATGAGACGATGAGACGGTTTCCTGGTGTTGGGAAACTTTTCTTTTAGAATCCCTTCCCGGGACGGATCTCTGTCCCTAACTATTTTCTCTCTCTTTTTATCTTTTCTATTTTGTCTTAGCCCTTTTGAAGACAATGGGCTGCTTTTCTGGGTGGCTGATGCCCTCTGCCAGCCAGTTCAGAATTTGTTTTGTGGAGTTTGCTCAGTGTTCAAATGTTCTTTCAAAGAATTTGTGTCAGAGAAAGTGGTCTCCCTGTGAGAGGGTAACAGGCAGAAAGGCCGGGGGTCTCCAAATGAAGGAAATAGCCTGCAAGTGTCAGACATTTTATCTCTCTTAAGCGGCAGGAGGAAGCAAACTAGCGATATTTTTCCTTCCCTCCTATACAAATTTAAAAGGAGGTTTCTCTTAAAATTCTGTGTTGTCATAATGATACCTGGTTTCACCTGAAGTTAATCAATGCCTTTTTCTTATGGAAATGTTCATCTTAAGCTATGCTAATGTACTATGCATTTACCCCAACCTCTGCCTTGAAGTCGGTTCTGCCTTTTGGGCTCAGAACCTACTTGATAAACCAGTATGTAATACTCCAATATTGTTCCTCTCATCTATGTAAATGAAACTGTTTGTATGGTGATCTGCCCTTCTTCAAGATTCAAGTTAATCATTTTATGGCCCAAGATAAACCATTTGGAGCCAATGTTATCCCCAAATACATCTTATGGGGCCTGGTGGCATTCTAAGTTTTGAGACATTCCTTTCTTTCATTAACAGACTGCTGGTGACTATATAACATCCAGCTAAAGACTAGCAGGGGGTACTCTTTCTACCCCCTTCTGATGCCTATGTCAGAAGATTTCTCTATCTCCTTTATACTTTAATAAAACTTTGTTACACAAAAGCTCTGAGCGATCAAGCCTCGTCTCTGGCCCCGGATTGAATTCTTCTCCTCCAGGGGCCAAGAATCCCGGCGTCTTAACTCAACAACAACCATTCACCCGTCCTATTCCTCTGCTATCTTGGCCTCACCCTCCTACCCACCACCCGCCACTTCCTTCAGCCTTCTAAACTCCTGCTCTGCTTAAGGCAGGAAAGTGGTGCATTAAGATGCCTGTTTTTGAATCAGTAGGGACTGCTGTTAATATTCCTATAATATCTCTAATTCAGGCACCAGCCAGACTGGAATTTAAGCAAGAATGAGAAAACAGAAGACAAAATTCAGATGAAGCCTCTAGTCAAGGACAATCCTTTGGACTCTGAACCTGAAGCAGGAAGCTCAAAGACTCTAAGGAGTCTGTGGTTGCCGGTCAGCACCACCCCCACCCAGAAATCTGCCCAGATTGTCTACGGATGTGCCTTCCTGCTTGGTGAGCACTGGGATGTCTCTTTGGTCATATTTTGAAATTGACAGGATAGAGTGAGTGTGTGTATTTTATCAGTGAAGGAGTCTTGCAGATATGATGGCCCTTCCTGATACTGATCATTTCAGGGAGGGATGTGACCCGAGGTCCTGATGTCTTTGTTTTCTGGGTCCAGCCTGTCCTCCTCCTTGACCCTTGCAGTTCTCCTGCTGATTATCCTGAGCCTGATCCTGGCCCAGTGGCCCAGCCAGGTGTTCTCTGGAGATCCTGTGCTCACAACAGTAGCTGTTCTGCTGCTGCTGCTCATCACTGGGGTCACGGTCATCATCTGGAGGCAGCCCCAGGACCCTTCTCCTGTTCCATTCAGGGTAAGTGAGCTTATATGTCCAAAGTGTCCACCTTGGGTGAATGAGGTCTGTGTCTTTTGATGGCAAAATATCTTTTCCTGGACAGGGAATGAGGAGAGATACTGCAACCAATGGACTCTTCCCTGATCCACCCTCAGGGTTTTGCATACATAATCTCAGTTCAGTTCAGTTCAGTCGCTCAGTTGTGTCCGACTCTTTGCGATCCCATGAATCGCAGCACACCAGTCCTCCCTGTCCATCACCATCTCCCGGAGTTCACTCAGACTCACGCCCATCGAGTCAGTGATGCCATCCAGCCATCTCATCCTCAGTCGTCCCCTTCTCCTCCTGCCCCCAATCCCTCCCAGCATCAGAGTCTTTTCCAATGAGTCAACTCTTCTCATGAGGTGGCCAAAGTACTGGAGTTTCAGCTTTAGCATCATTCCTTCCAAAGAAACCCCAGGGGTTGATCTCCTTCAGAATGGACTGGTTGGATCTCCTTGCAGTCCAAGGGACTCTCAAGAGTCTTCTCCAACACCACAGTTCAAAAGCATCAATTCTTCGGCGCTCAGCCTTCTTCACAGTCCAACTCTCACATCCATACATGACCACAGGAAAAACCATAGCCTTGACTAGACGGACCTTAGTCGGCAAAGTAATGCACTGAATGCACAGCCTGAGGAGGACAGGAGCCTCGCACCCACGTGGGGTCAGGTCTCCCTTTCAGACGTCTGGGCTGTTCAGGGATGATCCGACTCTGCCCACAGGTCCCTGCTCTGCCTGTCCTCCCACTGGTCAGCATCTTCGTGAACGTTTACCTCATGATGCAGACGACCTCTGGGACCTGGGCCCTGTGTGGCATCTGGAATGCCATTGGTAAGTTGCTTTCTGGGATAAAGAGGTTTCTTGAATGACTGAACCCAACAGCTTCCTACTATTTCTCCCCACACTGTATCAGACACCATAGAAGGTGTACTGGGCATTTGGAAGTGAGGAGAGCACCTACATTTCCTTCTTATCGCCTCATCTCCCTGCTAGGATTTCTCATTTACTTTGGATACGGGATCCGCCACAGCCTGGCAGGGAGCAATCATCAACAGCCACCAGCCACCAGCCTCCACCTCCCGGACTCTTGACAGAAACAGCCCTGGTGCTGAGTCACCTTCACCACAGGAAGTAGATGCTGCGTGGAATCCCTCCGTGCCCTGGCGGATCTGCTGGTGCAAGGGACACTGTGAGCCTCGGTGGAGTGTGAAGGTGGAGGCATCTAAAGCCCTGTGTTTGTTGCTTGTGGAGAAGGTGACTGGACCATCGTGCAATGTTCGGTAACCTTTTAAAAGCATACTATGCATACTTATCAGTGCGTGCTTCAGAAGTGTGCAGCAAGATGAATTTTCACAAACAAGCACCACAATGTAAGCAGCAACTAGAGAAGAAATAAATTATTATGGGCACATTAGAAGCACCTTCTTGTACTTATTTCTAACAAGAACCCAGAGACTGTCCGATTGGAAGGAAACTCAGCTGAGGACTAATTATGTGAAGAGTTATACTCCGGGGACTTCTCTGGCAGTCCAGTGGCTAAGACTCCATGCTCCCAGTGCAGGGGGCATGGGTTCAACCCCTGGTTGGGGAACAAAACCCTGCATGCCTAATAGTGTAGGAAAAAAAATTGGTTTAAGAATGACTGACTTTCCTCCCCTAGCTTCCCCATTTAAAATGCAGGTGGACTACACAGGCAAGAGAATCTCTGGTTGCAGATGGGTCACTCGAGCAAGACAGTGTCCTGGAAAAACAGGAAGTTGGCAGGCTTGCAGCAATGGAAAAATGACCGTGACTTCCTGCCTTAACGATTAACTGAGATTGTTTCCCTTTAAAGATGATCATGGCTGAGCAGAACTGTCATGGATACAAGTCCAACTTTTCCTCAGATCACTGGCTTTTCTGAATAAAGCATCTTTCTGCTCAATGAAAGCTTGCCTGTGGTTTATTGTCTGTTGAACAGCAAGTGGCTGAACCTGCATTTGGTTAGAAATCTAACTCCGGGTGCAGAATAGCCAATGGGTCCATATGGGTCACCATGTCTCTGAGTTAATATGCTCAGGGTGAATCTTCTATCTTCAAGAGCAAAGAGTGAAAATGGCCATTTATAGTTAGGATGGCCTAATGCTGGAGCCTGGGCTATTGCACATTTTAAAGCATTTATACCTTTATGGCTTTTGTCCTTTGTTCAGTGGGTCTGGTTGGGTAGACTGTATTAAGGCACAGAGAGATTGGACAATGTGGGGAAAACTAGGTACCGAATTTCTGTAAAATCGTGTTGTTGATGTTCAATTGCCAAGTCATGTCATACTCTTTGCGACCTTATGGACTGCAGCATGTCAGGCTTCCCTGTCCTTCACTATCTCCTGGAGTTTGTTCAAACTCATGTCCACTTATCGGAAACCCCTGAGAGATTTCTTTATTCTGAGAATTGAAACAGTCAGGATTCTCTCAGTTCTTTCAGAATCAACCAATAAGCCTGTCTTAGTGATGTGTGTGTTTACAAAGTCAAGTCTCACCCTTTGTGACCCCATGGACTGTAACCTGCCAGGCTCCCCTGTCCATGGAATTCTCCAGGCAAGCATACTGGAGTGGGTTGCCTTTTTTCTCTTCCAGGGAATCCTCCCGATGCAGGGATCAAACTGGTGTCTTCTGCTTGGCAGGCTCTTTCCCCTTGAGCCACCTGGGAAGCCCATGAGAAGGGAGTTACTCATCCTTATCCTCAAAATAGATGTTCTTTGCCCCAGGGGTTAAAGTAGATGAGCTGTGAGGGTTGAACAATGCAGCCTTGGTTCACACAAAGTTCAGGCTGAACCATGTATAAGCCAAACTGACCTCCCCTCAATATGTGAACACTTTCTCCGTCCATCACCAACAGATAAAAATCTTAGAACCCCATGATCCAGCAGTTCTACCTCTGATGATATACCCAGAAGAACTGAAAACACACTCTGGAAGAGATATTTGTACACCCATGTTCACAGCAGCGTTATTCGCAATAACTAAAGCACCAGAGCAATCCATGTGCCCACTGACTGAGAAATAGATGACCCGCTGCGGCAAGCACAAATAACAGAGTATTATTCATCATTAAAAAGGAAGGGGAGCCTAACACATGCTACAACACGAAGGAACCTCAGGAAGTCATTCTTCCAAGTGAAGTAAACCTGACAGGAAAGGACAAATATTCTGTGACTCCACTTAAATGGAGTATCTGGAGTGCTCAGATTCATCACACAGAGAGGAGAAGGGTAATTTCCAGGAGCTGGTGGAGGAGAAATAGCTCAGCTGGAATTCCATCACCTCCGCCAGCTTTGTTCCTAGTGATGCTTCCTAAGTCCCACTTCACTTCACATTCCAGGATGTCTGGCTCTAGGTGAGTCATCACACCATCGTGGTTATCTGGGTCATGAAGATCTTTTTGTATAATTCTTTTCTGTATTCTTGTCACCTCTTCTTGAAGAGATCTCTAATCTTTCCCATTCTATTGTTTTCCTCTTTCTTTGCATTGAAAACTTAGGTAGGCTTCCTTATTTCTCCTTGCTAGTCTTTGGAACTCTGCATTCAGATGGATATATCTGTCCTCTTCTCCTTTGCCTTTCTCTTTGTTTCTCAGCTATTTGTAAGGCCTCCTCAGAGAACCATTTTGCCTTTTTTATTTTCTTTTTCTTGAGGATAGTTTTGATCACAGCTGTGAAAGTGCTGCACTTAATATGCCAGCAAATTTGGAAAACTCAGCAGTGGCCACAGGACTGGAAAAGATCAGTTTTCGTTCCAATCCCAAAGGAAGGCAATGCCAAAGAATGTTCAAACTACTGCACCATTGCACTGATCTCACATACTAGCAAAGCAATGCTCAAAATTCTCCAAGCTAGGCTTCAACAGTATATGAAACAAGAACTTCCAGATGTTCAAATTTGATTTAGAAAATGCAGAGGAACCAGAGATCAAATCGCCAACATCCACTGGATCACATTGCCAACATCCAATGGATCACATTGACTACCTGAAATCTTTGACTGTGTGTATCACCACAAACTGTGGAAAATTCTTGAAGATACAGGAATACCAGGCCACCTGAACTGCTTCTTGAGAAATCTGTATGCAGGTCAAGAAACAACAGTTAGAATCATAGGTGGAACAACAGACTAGCCCCAAATTAGGAAAAAAAAGTACATCAAGGCTGTATATTATCACCCTGCTTATTTAACTTGTATGCACAGTGAGGTGAGGTGAAGTTGCTCAGTCGTGTCTGACTTTTGCGACCCCATCAACTGTAACCTACTAGGCTTCTCCATCCATGGGATTCTCCAGGCAAGAATACTGGAGTGGATTGCCATTTCCTTCTCCAGGGGACCTTCCCAACCCAGGTATCGAAACCAGGTCTCCATCATGTGAAATGCAGAGCTGGATGAAGCACAAGCTGGAATCAAGATTCCTGGGAGAAATATCAATAACCTCAGATATGCAGATGATACAACCCTTATGGTGTAAAGTGAAGAGGAACGAAACAGCCTCTTGATGAAGGTGAAAGAGGAGACTGAAAAACCTGGCTACAAACTCAACATTCAAAAAACGAAAATCCTGGCATCCAGCCCCATCACTTCATGGCAAATAGATGGGGAAACAATGGAAACAAATGAAAAGGTATGACCAACCTAGACAGCATATTATAAAGCAGATGCATTACTTTACTGACAAAGGTCCATCTGGTCAAAGCTATGGTTTTTCTGGTAGTCATGTGTGTGTGTGAGTTGGACCATAAAGAAAGCTGAATGCCTAAGAATTGATGCTTTTAAACTGGGGTGTTGGAGAAGACCCTTGAGAGTCCCTTGGACTGCAAGGAGATCCAACCAGTCCATCCTAAAGGAAATCAGTCCTGAATACTCACTGCAAGGACTGATGCTGAAGCTGAAACTCCAACACTTTGGCCACCTGATGCAAAGAAGTGACTCATTGGAAAAGACTGTGATGCTGGGAAAGATTGAAGGCAGGAGGAGGGGACGACAGAGGAGGAGATGGTTGGTTGGCATCCCAATTCAATGGACATGAGTTTGAGCAAGCTCCAGGAGCTGGTGATGGACAGGGAAGCCTGGTGTGCTGCAGTCCACGGGGTCACAAAGAGTTGGACACAACTGAGCAAACTGAACTGAACTGGTGGAGGAGAAAGGGGAGTTGCTGTTGAATGGCTACAGAGCTGAAGTTCTGCAAGGTGAAAGAAGTCCTGGGGTTTGGTTGCACAAAGTGTGTATGTACTTACTACTACTGATAGGAGACTTAACGGTGGTTAAAATGGTCAATTTTAAGTTATGTATGTTTTACCACAATTAAAAAAAAACAAAAAGCCCTCTCAGAGTCTCCCCCAAGGGTAACCACATAAGTGTCAAGGGCTGATAACAAACTGCAGATGCTCCCCACCCACCCACCCCATCTCCACCCCAACGACCCAGGGGTGAGGACTGTCTTCTGTGCTCAGGACTCCCCTCTTCGGTTCTTGGAGCTGTCTCAGCTCCAGCCCCGCACGGCTTACCCTCAGCCTCCGTGACTGACCCAGTGCTCCAGCTCTGCTCCAAGGATCCAGTAAGTCTCGGGTCAGCCTCTTCTGTAGGAGACTGGGTGCTGAGTTCACATCCTCCCACAGAGACCTCTGTAACCCCAGGGTGGAGGGGTCAGCCCAGCTCCAGCCGGAGGGTGGAGAGACCCATTTTCCAGATGAAAGCAGGAGCTGGGACCTACAGATGTGGGTGAAAAGAGAAGTGTGTGTGTGTGCTGGGGGGGGGGAGTGACTGGATCAGCATCTTTGCATATAAGACTCTGTTGACTCATGGACAAACAGTAATTACGCTCGCACGGTGAACGTGACACGTGCACCACTGACTTCACTCCTCACTCTACTGTCTGCTCTTCGTGTCTGCAGATGCAGGGGTGACTAGGAGGAACTCGAGCACCCACGGCTGTGGGTGTTCCTAAGGGGCGACGGTTTGGTAATCTATATTATATCATGTTGAGGTTTGCTACTAACAGCAACCTGTGAAGCCGGCTATATTATTTACCATGGGCAGCAGTTTAGGAAAGTGGTGGTAAAACACACGTAACATAAAATTTCCCATCTTAACTAGTTTAAGTGTGCAGTTAAGCCATGCTGAATGTATTTAAATTGCTGTGCATCCAATCTCCAGCACTCTTCTCATCTTGTGAACTCGAAACTCTGTTCCCATTTAGCAATAACTCTCTGTTTTTCCCTTTACTCCAGCCCTGGAGAACCAACAATTTTTTTCTTTCTACCTCTATAAATTTGACTTCTTAGGAACTTCACACAGGAAGAGATAGACACATTTGTCATTCTGTGACTGTGAAATCACCTATCATAATGTCCCAGTGGTCCCTCCACATTGTAGCATGGCCCAGAATTTCCTGCCTTTTTCACACTGAATAATATCCTGATATTTATATACCACACTGTCTATGTCTGTTCTTTCCTGCATGTACCTTTGGGCTGCTTCCAACGTTCAGCTAATGTGAATAATGCTCCTACGAGTGTGGGTGTACAGATATTTCTTTGAGATCCTGATTTCAGTTCTCTTGGGTGTACACCCACAGGGAAATTGCTGGATCACACAGTAAATACATTTTTAGTTTTGGAGGAACCACCATAGCAGCTGCACCATTTTATATTCCTACTAACTGTGCACCGCGGTTCATCAGCCAATTTAAACAAAAGGAAACAGAGGACCAGAGAAGTAAATGAATTGTTCAAAGGCACAGGCGGTATCAAGATTCCAACCATATTTTGCTGGCTCTTTTAAATGTTTATTCTTTTTTTTTCCACAATTAATGTTTTGATGTTCCAAGTATCTTTCATATAAACTTCATAATCATACCTGCACAAACACATATAATTTTCTATCAATGGAATAAGACTATACATGCTTGCTTTTTCCTATTTTTTTCTCAAAAATGTGTCATAGAAGTATTTAAATATCAATGAAATCTACCATTTTAAATAACTAAACATTATTATAGTGCAAAAAGATACAATATTCATTTAACCACTCTTTTGTTGACAGATGTTTAAACTGTTTCCAGTTTTTCACTGTTATATTCAATATTCTGATGACCATTCTTGTTGATACATACTTTCACACCTGAATGACTATATTATTGGGACATATTCCCAGAACTAGAATTATCAGAATATAGGTTTATGCATTTATTTCTCTCTAAAGATTTTCAAATTTTTCTTCTGTTTTAACAAGTATTTTATCTCAGAAGCATTTTAGATTTATAGAAGTTGCAAGGAAAATATAGAATTCTCCTCATATACATCACACTCAGTTTCCTCTGTGTTTAACACCCTGTTGTTCAGTTGCTAAGCCATGTCCTACTCTTTGTGATCCCAAGGACTGCAGTATGCTACGTCTCCCTGTCCTTCATCATCTCCCAGAGTTTGCTCAAATTCATGTCCCTTGAGTCAAAGATGCTATTTAACACCTTACGATAGTACATTTATTGCAATTGATGATCAAATGTTAATCAGTTCAGTTCAGTCACTCAGTGATATCCAACTCTCTGAGACCCCATGGAGTACAGCTCGCCAGGCTTCCCTGTTTATCACCAACTCCTTAACCAAAATGCTAAACTTGCACTTTGGAGTATCACAGGCAGAAACCCCATGACAGTGACTTGTCACTGGGTCATCCTAGCCCTGCAGAGCAGTGTAGTGAGGGGACATTTCATACCCCAAAGGAGCAGGAAACAGAGTCCTGTCATTTCTGATTCAGAATGAAGGTTAGTCCCTCCCTCCAGTTGGGAGGCCACTCTGGTTTGATGCTTTGACTGAGCTGGGCCACAATCCATCCCTCCTACAAATTCCATCTCCTTTGGCTGAGAAGCAGAGTTCCTATTCCATGTCACTCTGTGAGTGATAAACAGGAAGATAACAAGTTTCAGGATCCTTGGTGAAATGTGTGGAGTCTGAACTCTCTGATCATCAGGCTCCTAAAAGAGTCACTTCAAGCATATCAAAGAAGGAAAGGGATAAAGATGTTAGTAAAGTTCCCTGTTTTATGGACTGAAAGTGAAAGTGTTAGTCACTCAGTTCAATTCAGTTCAGTCGCTCAGTCATGTCCGACTCTTTGCGACCCCATGAATTGCAGCACGCCAGGCCTCCGTGTCCATCAACTCCCAGAGTTGACTCAATGTCCATCGAGTCAGTGATGCCATCCAGCCATCCCATCCTCTGTCGTCCTCTTCTCCTCCTGCCCCCAATCCCTCCCAGCATCAGAGTCTTTTCCAATGAGCCAGCTCTTCCAGTGAGGTGGCCAAAGTACTGGAGTTTCTGCTCTAGCGTCATTCCTTCCAATGAACACCCAGGGCTGATCTCCTTTAGGATGAACTGGTTGGATCTCCTTGCAGTCCAAGGGACTCTCAAGAGTCTTCTCCAATACCACAGTTCAAAAGCATCAATTCTTCAGCGCTCAGCTTTCTTCACAGTCCAACTTTCACATCCATACATCACCATTGGAAAAACCATAGATGGACCAAAGACGGACCTTTGTTGGCAAAGTAATGTCTCTGTTTTTGAATATGCTATCTAGGTTGATCATAACTTTCTTTCCGAGGAGTGTCTTTTAATTTCATGGCTGCAATCACCATCTGCTGGGGTCCCGCCCCGGTGGATCCAGGGTGATTCGAAGGTGGAAACGGCATCGGCATCCTTGGAAAAATACATAATTAATTACAGTTATAGAGAGAGATTAGAAACAGATAGTGTGGTAGGAAAATTAGTGGCGAAAAAGAGGCTGAATAACTTGGGTTACATGGAATAGCATCCAGATGGGAATTTAGCCAGAAAAATGGGGAGCAAGAAAGAACGACATGGGGGAGTCAGTCTTTCCAGGAACTGATCCCATTTCTTTATTTTTCAGGTTTTCTTTTATACCTTTTGTTACATATAGGGATGAATACAGAGTCACGCAGGGGTCAGCAGTCCTGACCTTTATCAAAATCAGGTGCTTTACATAAAAAAAAGGTCTTAGGGGTTTTACATCATCTTCAAGCCATTTCTACCTGCTGACATTTACAACCCTTTCTTTCTGATAACCAAAAACTTATTTTTTCCAAGGGTGTTTTTCTTACACCAGGCACCACCCTCCAAATAAAGTTGCATTCCTATAGGGTGAGGATGCAGTGAGTTACAATCAAGAAAGGAATTCATTTAACCCAAGGTTAACATGATCAATCTTAAAGGTTAATACTTATTTCTCCTATATACTTAAAGGTTAATACTTATTCTCCAGTATGCTAGTTATATTCATTATAAGGGCAGGGAATATGGAGATTAAGCAGCAAACATCAGCCCAACAAATGAAAATCCTTTCACCAAAGTTCCTCTTAAGATCTACTTAGTCTTAAGATAGTGATAAAGTTACATTTTTACATAGCAAGGGCACAATGATTTATAACAAAGTACAGTGATCTATTACAAAAGAGAAAATTCATTAACTCAAAAGTCTAATATTGCTAACATCAAAAACTACTGTACTTCCTTTTCTCTATTCCAAATACATTGATTAATATATTCCCAGGTGCCTAAGGATATGGAGGCCTGGAGGCAATCATTGACTCAATGAGAAAAAGCCCTATGCTAATTAAGACTCTCAAAATACTCCAAAACTCTCTGTGCTGTTTATGGTTGAGAGGTTGTCCCACAAGCTAGTCTGTCAGCAGAGAGGTTTGACCTGAGACACGCTTGTCACACCCAGGGCAGGGAATTAGCAGTAATTATTGACACAACAAATGAAAAAACCCTTCACCAATATAATTCCCAACCAACCCACTATACTAATAATTTCTAACTTCCGAAAAGAATTTGCCTTTAGTAAGTCTAAAACATCTTGTGCCTCTCACAGCTGGGGGATTGTAAACAATCACATGCGGCCGGAAGAACCTATGCAGGTGGGCTAGATAACTTCAGTCAAAACACTCTTGTCTCGCCCAGGAATTTTTATTGCCTTGGAGCTGCACGTTTACTCCTTCTCTGAGAGAAATAGTTATGGGGAAGAGCCCCCAGTAAAGTCAGAGGTGTAGGAGAGAGTACAAGACAGACTCTGGTTTGGGGGTTAGATGCTTGGGAGCAGCGGATTTCCTGAGGCTTGATCACGCCTTTGCGTATGCCGAAACCTCCTTCCTCATGACCTTTGCCATGGGCAGAATTCCTCATGCTTGCCCCCGGCAACCATCTGCAGTGATTTTGGAGCCCCCAAAAATAAAGTCAGACACTGTTTCCACTTAATTTCCCATTAAGTGATGAGACCAGATTCCATGATCTTAGTTTTCTGAATGTTGACCTTTAAGCCAACTTTTTCACTCTCCTTTCACTTTCAAGAGGCTTTTTAGTTCCTCTTCACTTTCGGCCATAAGGGTGGTGTCATCTGCATATCTCAGGTTATTGATATTTCTCCTGGCAATCTTGATTCCAGCTTGTGCTTCTTCCAGCCCAGCGTTTCTCATGATGTACTCTGCATATAAGTTAAATAAGCAGGGTGACAGTATATAGCCTTGACATACTCCTTTTCCTATTTGGAACCAGTCTGTTGTTCTATGTCCAGTTCTAACTGTTGCTTCCTGACCTGCATGTAGGTTTCTCAAGAGGCAGATCAGGTGGTCTGGTATTCCCATCTCTCTCAGATTTTTCCACAGTTTATTGTGATCCACACAAAGGCTTTGGCATAGTCAATAAAGCAGAAATAGATGTTTTTCTGGAACTCTCTTGCTTTTTCCATATTCCAGGGGATGTTGGCAATTTTATCTCTGGTTCCTCTGCCTTTTCTAAAACCAGCTTGAACATCAGGAAGTTCACAGTTCACGTATTGCTGAAGCCTGGCTTGGAGAATTTTGAGCATTACTTTACTAGCGTGTGAGATGAGTGCAATTGTGTAGTCGTTTGAGCATTTTTTGGCATTGCCTTTCTTTGGGATTGGAATGAAAACTGACATTTTCCAGTCCTGTGGCCACTGCTGAGTTTTCCAAAATTTGCTGGCATATTGAGTGTAGCACTTTCACAGCATCATCTTTCAGGATTAGAAACAGCTCAGCTGGAATTCCATCACCCCCACTAGCTTTGTGTGTAGTGATGCTTTCTGAGGCCCACTTGACTTCATATTTCAGGATGTCTAGCTCTAGGTGAGTCATCACACCATTGTGATTATCTGGGTTGTGAAGATCTTTTTGTACAGTTCTTCTGTGTATTCTTGCCACCCTCTTCTTAATATCTTCTGCTTCTGTTAGGTCCAGACAATTTCTGTCCTTTGTTGAGCCCATCTTTGCATGAAATGCTCCCTTGGTATCTCTAATTTTCTTGAAGAGATCTCTAGTCTTTCCCCATTCTGTCGCTAGTATTTTCCAACTCTTTACACCCCATGGACTGACTGTAGCCCGCTAGGCTCCTCTGCCTATGAAATTCTCCAGGCAACTCTACTGGAGTGAGTTTTCATTCCCTTCTCCAGGAGATCTTCCTGACCCAGGGATGGAGTAAAGGAAGACAAAGAGTGGTATGTAGCTTGTGCAAAATCAGATAAACTATTATGTAGCAGAGTGAAATCTGAACCAACAGAAGGATTTCTATCCAAAAGTCAGTATTCTTATCCACTCAACTCACACCAACTAAGCAGCTAATCTATACATGACACTTTGCTGAAAGCCTTTGCTTCCGTAGGAGCAGAAAACTTTTTTATAGGGTGCTTTGACTGGTCTAATAATTAAATTGGCATAAGTTAGATTAGCAAATTTAATTTGTTATGTATTGGAGCCCCATGAAAACTCAGAGGCTCAAAGACAGGCGTTTGAGGCTTATATGCCCTCTGCCCCGAGCTAAGGAGAAGGAGTTAAGGATCTGGGGCTTCAAAAGGGAGGAAGACAACCCACAGGATGATGGGAAGAGCTATTATTTGGGAAGCAAACATTTGCCGCTCAAGACAGGTAAGTCTCTCTGATATAAAAAGCTATCCCTGGTAAATGACTTTCTTCCTGGCATAGGTCTCCTAATCTACATTATTTTGAGCAGTTAAAGGGGAGACAAAGAACTTCTCCTGAGTCTGCTGGGTCTTAATTAATTTTAGCTCAAAGCAACCTGCATGCCAAAGTGGGACATTTGGGGGAGACATTGTCTACTCACCTTCAATTCTCTTTAAGCAAACTTTCTAGTAACTTTGAATCATATTAAGAGCCTTCTTTATGTTATAGAAACCAAAGTTCACAGATGGAGAACTTAGCCAACTGTCCTTTGACCACTTGGACTCCATCACGCTGTTCACCTGTGAAACTCCCAGGACCAAGGGTGGGTAACATTCTTGATGGCTTTGTGTCTTGTTTTCTCAGCAGATCTTACTTCCTCAACTCTGTCTAGGATGCGATGTCAGGATGTTCACCAATTTGCTCAGAAGCTGGTTCGAAGGCGACAGTTGAAGCCCACTGAGGGGCCTGAGAGTCCCAAGGCCCGTCACCTGAACACCCTTGACCTGGTGGTCTTGGGTGTGGCCAGCACGCTGGGGGCCGGCGTGTACATCCTGGTGGGAGAAGTGGCCGTGTTCATCGCTGGACCAGCGATCGTCGTCTCCTTCTTGGTGGCCGCCCTGTCCTCTGTGTTGTCTGGGCTCTGCTATGCCGAGTTTGGGACACGGGTCTCATGGACCGGTTCTGCACATCTCTACAGCTACATCAGCGTGGGAGAACTGTGGGCTTTCGTCACTGGTTGGAACCTCATCCTAGCTTATGTCATTGGTGAGATGATGGGTGGAAAAGGTGTGGGGCTTGAGATCAGAATTTAGGAGTGAGGGTTGGGTCTTCAGTCATTCACGAGCACTTTGTCATCCACTTTGTTGGAGGAGAAGGAGGAGGGTAATAGTGTCAGGAAAACTCCACAACTTCATTCTACTCGGCTTTCTCCTGCTTCCTTAAATGATGGACCAAGAACCCAGAGGAAAGGGAACTGTCGGGAGTGGGTGAGAGGGAGGTGTGTCCTGCAGGCTCCTCCCCTCACCCTATTGAAGTCTCTGCTCAGTTGTTGCATTCATGGGATTTCCTTTACCACCTGATTTAAGATTTCAACCCTCGTCTCCCATCTTTCCTGTTCCCACTTCTCTGTTTTCTTACATAATGTTGATCACCTGCTAATGTGTTAAATAGTTGACCTATTCGGTGATCATTTGACTCCACTCTCCCCACCTCATGAAGAAGAACTCTTTGAGAGTAGGTATTGATGCAAAATCTTGGCTCTTTGTGCATCAACACCAAAGAGAAATAGAGACAGAGTCGTGAAGGAGGAGAGAGTGGCTTTATTTCTTTGCCAGGCAAAGCAGGAACACAGTAGGTTCGTGCCTTAATAACAGCACCCCCCACTCCCATGGGAATAGGAGAGACTATATAGTCAGGGCTCTTGGTCAGAGCTATCCTGAGACGCTCCCAGTATGTGCGGAGTCTCAGGTGATCAGGTCTCCTAATTTTTTTTAAAGTGTTTCCTTCTTTCTTTCTTTCCTTGGATATGTATTTATTTGACTGTGTCAGGTCTCAGCTACAGCACACAGGCTCTTTCACTCTGGAGCATGGACTCTCCAGCTGTGATGCTCACGTTTAGCTGCTCTCTGCAACATGGGCTCTTAGTTCCCTGACCGGGAATTGAATGTGAGTCCCTTCATTGCCAGGCAGATTCTTAACCCCTGGGCATCAGGAAAGCAACCAACACACCACCTATATTGATGAGCTTCCGGGTGCCCTTTAATCTTGCCTCAGGTGGTTTCTTGGCCCCCTGCCTTGATGAACAACTCTTTGAATCTGTCCTTTGGAACTCAGGGAAGGTCATGGAGGCTGGAGTTTTGCCTACAAGAGATGGGGAACAAAAGGCCTCTGTGCCCAGAGTCCCATAGAGCCCTGCTCAGCATTAGTATTTTGTAATTTTCCCCCAAATACATCCAATGGCACACAGAGGGGTTCAACTTCTGTTTACTAACGAATGTTCCTTCTGCTACCGCTGCAGCCGTTGCAAGTGTGGCCAGGGCCTGGAGCCACACCTTTGACAGCCTGATAGGGAACCACATCTCTCAGGCGTTAGAGGGAACTTTCTCTCCGTATATGCCCTACTTCCTGTCCACGTACCCAGATTTTGTTGCAGTGGCTGTGTCTCTGCTTCTCACTGGTAAGCTGGGGATTTTCATGATGGGACGGGAAGGGTGGGGGTGTGGAGGAAATGGGGTGAGGAAGGCTTGGGGTAGCAGCATATGGGGGATTAGAACTGGGAAGAATGGTCTTCAGTATGAGAGACAGGACGGTAAGACATAGACCATTATTTCCCACCCTTGGCATTACTGATCTTCTAGGCTGGAAGAGCCTTTGGTGTGGGGGCTAACCTGTGCACTGTAGGGTTTTCTTAATTTAATCATTGTTGGCTGTGTAGCATCTATGAACTATGTTCATTAGATATGGGTGACACCAACCCCCCAAATTGTGACAGTTAGAATGTCTCCAGGAGTTTCTTGGTGGCTTCACCTCAGATCAGTTGCTCAGTCGTGTCCAACTCTTTGTAACCCCATGGAGTGCAGCACGCCAGGCTTCCCTGTCCATCACCAACTCCCAGAGCTTGCTCAAACTTGTGTCCATCGAGTCAGTCATGCCATCCAGCCATCTCATCCTCTGTCATCCCCTTCTCCTCCTGCTTTCAATCTTTCCCAGCATCACGGTCTTTTCCAATGAGTCAGTTCTTTGCATCAAGTGACCAAAATATTGGAGTTTCAGCTTCAGCGTCAGTCCATCCAATGAATATTCAGGACTGGTTTCCTTTAGGATGGACTGGTTGGATCTCCTTACAGTCAAAGGGACTCTCTAGAGTCTTTTCCAACACCATGGGTCAAAAGCATGAATTCTTCAGTGCTCAGCTTTCTTTATAGTCCAACTCTCACATCCATACATGACTACTGGGAAAAACCATAGCTTGGACTAGATGGGCCTTTGTTGGCAAAGTAATGTCTCTGCTTTTGAATATGCCATCTAGGTTGGTCATAACTTTTCTTCCAAGGAGTAAGTGTCTTTGAATTTCATGGCTGCAATCACCATCTGCAGTGATTTTGGAGATCCCCAAAATAAAGTCTGACACTGATTCCACTGTTTCCCCATGTATTTCCCATGAAGTGATGGGACCAGATGCCATGATCTTAGTTCTTTGAATGTTGGGTTTTAAGCCAGCTTTTTCACTCTCCTCTCTCACTTTCATCAAGAGGCTCTTCAGTTCCTCTTCACCTTCTATCATTAGGGTGGTGTCATCTGTGTATCTGGTGGTTTAGCGGTTAGGATTCTGGGTTTTCACTGCCATGGCCCAGGTTCACCCATGGCAAGGGAATGGAGATCCTACAAACCATGGCATGGCCAAAAAATGAACCCAAAACCAAGAGAATGTCTCCAGACGTTGCCAACAGGCCCTTGGGGAACAAAACCACTCCCAGCTGAGAAGCATTTACTTAGACTGACAAGTTTCTTCCTCTATACTGAGACCAAACTTTTTTTTTAATTGAGAGAAAATTTACATAGCATAAAATTAAACATTTAATTATTCCCCCAATTTTGTTGAGTTAATTGACATCCAACATTGTAGAGGTTTAAGGTGTGCCACATGATGATTTGATAGACATGTCTACTGTGAGATGAGAGCCACAGTAAGAAACAAGCCATCTGAAAGTGTACTGAGAGGGACTTGGTACCTTCAGAGTGTCCTGTAACCATCACCGCCATCTAGTTCCAAACATTTGCATCACAAGCAAAGGAAACCCTGCCCCCACTGAGCAGTCACTGTCCATCTATCCACCACCATCAGCCCTCCTGACACTGTAGCCCCTGGTCTGCTTTCTGTCTCTATGGATTTGGTTATTTGGGATGTCTCATATTCCATCTTTCCCACAGGACTGCTGGTTCTGGGAGCTCCTGAGTCAACCCTGCTTTACAAAGTGTTCACAGGCATCAACGTTTTGGTTCTCGGCTTCATCATCATCTCTGGCTTCTTTAAGGGAGACCTGCACAACTGGGAGCTCACGGAACAGGACTACACATTGAACACATCCAGTGGCACCTCTAGGTTAGGAGGGTTCTCTTGTCCATAGTGACACTTGTGTGAAGGTGGGTGCAAGTCTGGAAATCTGGTGGGGACTAAAGAGTGGCAACCCACTCCACCATTCTCACCTGGATAATCCCATGGACAGAGGAGCCTGGCAGGCTACAGCCCATGGGGTCGAAAAGAGTCGGTCATAACTAACTGAGTAAACCACCACCAAAGAGACCTGGGCTGATGGATCTAAGTGAGGGGGTCCTGGAGCCCAGCACTTGTGGTATGAAGGGAAGAGTCCAGTAGAGATGGTTGGACTAGATGGGCCTTTGTTGGCAAAGTAATGTCTCTGCTTTTGAATATGCCATCTAGGTTGGTCATAACTTTTCTTCCAAGGAGTAAGCTTCTTTGAATTTCATCCTCACCTTACCCATGTTCTTCCTGATTCCTTCTCTCACCATAGGTTAGGCCCTCTGGGTTCCGGAGGGTTTGCACCTTTTGGCTTTGATGGGATTCTCCAGGGAGCAGCTCTGTGTTTCTATATGTTTATTGGTTTTGATGCCATTGTCACTAAAGGTAATATAGTCACTGTGCTTCTCATCAGGGGTTTAGCCACAGATTAGGCTGCCCTTGGGCATAGGGATTGGTAGAAGGTTAGGCTGCTTTTGATGGTGCAAGAGGAAAGGGGATATTGTGCTTTCCCTCCCTGCGTTTTCCTAACCTAGTCCATCTGTGCATCCTGCAGGGGAAGAAGCCCTAAATCCTCAGCGGTCCATCCCCATGAGCACCATGATCACGATCCTCATCTGCTTTTGGTGTGCTTTGGTGTCTCAGCAGCACTCACCCTCATGGTGCCCTACTACCAGATTCATCCTGAGAGCCCCTTCCCACAAGCTTTCCTCCTTGTTGGGTGGGGCCCTGCCAGATATGCTGTGGCTGTTGGCGCCCTCTGTGCTCTTACATCCAGGTCAGTGTCATGACTTTCTCCCCATTGACTGTCAGATGCTCTGGTATCCCAGCCCTTGGGATTGAGAGACAAGAGGGAAGGACACCTTGACCCAAGTAGACTAGGGAGCAGAAGTGCCGGTCCTCCCTTCCCGTCTCTCCATGTCCTCATATACGTTTCCATTTTCTTTTCCAGTCTCCTAGGTGATATGTTCTCCATGCCTCGGGTGGTGTACATGATGGCAGAGGACGGACTCCTTTTCCGGGGCCTTGCCCAGATCCATGCCCACACAGGCACCCCTGTCATGGCCATCATGTCTTCTGGAAACCTTGCAGGTGAATAAACAAAACCCATCCCTTGTTTGATCACTTCCTTACCTTTGATATTTCTGGCTGTTTCTCAGTCCCTTCCCCACCTTGTCTGTGCCCTCATCCTAGCGGTCATGGCGTTACTCTTCAAGTTCAGCGATCTGGTGGACCTCCTATCAATTGGGACTCTGCTTGCCTACTCCCTGGTGGCTCTCTCTGTGCTTGTCCTCAGGTGAGACTCTGCTACACCTTGGCTCGGGGTCATGGACTTAAGGGAAGCTAAAACTCTTCTAGCTTCATGTCCTGCTTTGCTGAAGTTGGGGAAAGAGTTGGATTAAACTCTGTGGTGATGGAGGAGTATATGGTCTGTTGTTAATATTGCCTTAATATCCTCTCACTCAGGTACCACCCAGATCAAAAGTTCAGCAAGAAGGAGAAAACAGAGGAGGAAATTGAGTTGAAGCCTAAAGTTGAAGAAAACCCTTCAGAGCCTGTATCTGAAGCAGGAAACTCAAGCATTCTGAAGAGTCTGTGGTTCCCTACTGGCACCATCCCCACCCGGAAATCTGGCCAAATTGTCTATGGATGTGCCTTCCTGCTTGGTGAGCAATGGGACTTCTCTTTGGTGGTATTCTGAAACTGACAGGATGGGTTGGAAATATGTGTCTTTTTCAGTTATGAAGTAGTAGAGATATGATAGCCCTTCCTGATGTGGGCAGCCTGGGGAGGGGTGTGGCCTGAGGTCCTGACGTCTTTGTCTTTTGGGTCCAGCCTGTTCTCCTCCACCTTGACCCTTGCAGTTCTCCTGCTGATTGTCCTGAGCCTGATCCTGGCCCAGTGGCCCAGCCAGGTGTTCTCTGGAGACCCCGGGCTCACACCAGTGGCTGTGCTGCTGCTGCTGCTCATCACTGGGGTCACGGTCATCATCTGGAGGCAGCCCGAGGACCCCTCTCCTCTTCCATTCAGGGTAGGTGAGGGACCTCCCTGGTGGTCCAGTGGTTAAGAATCTACCTTGCAATGCAGGGGATGTAGGTTAGATTCCTGGTGGGGAACAAATACCCCATATGCTGCAGGGCAAATAAGCCAATGCCCCACAACTAGAGAAGCCCTTAGGTCACAACTCAGTTCTGATGCAGTCAAATTAATTAGTTAATTAATTTTTAAAAGTAGGTGACCTTATGTGCCCAAACTACCCACCTTGAGTGAATGAAGTCTACCTGCTTTGAGGTCTAAACATCCTTTACTGAACATGGGAAGATGGGAAATTGCTGAAACCAATGGACCCTTCCTGACCCACACGCAGTGCTTCACATACCCAATTTCAGTAGGCACTGAGCACACAGCTTCAACAGGACTGGAGTCTTCCTGCCCACATGTGGGTTGTGGGCTCCTTTTCCGATATCCGGGCTATGTTCAGGGAAGAACTGACTCTGCCCACAGGTCCCTGCTCTGCCTGTTCTCCCACTGGTGAGCATATTTCTGAATGTTTATCTGATGATGCAGATGACTTCTGGGGCCTGGATCCAATTCAGTGTCTGGAATGCCATTGGTAAGTGGTTTTCTGGGATTAAGAGAACTCTCAGTTGACTGATCTCCATCCTCTTCCTAACACCACTCCCCTATTCTCTGTCAGACACCCTCATAGGAGACCTAGTGAGCAAGTGTGGGGTTCCCTGGTGTCTCAGTGGTAAAGAGTCCACCTGCCAGTGCAGGAAACGTAAGAGACATGGGTTCAATCCCTGGGTCAGGAAGATCCCCTGGAGGAGGAAATAGCAATCCACTCCAGTACTCTTCACCGGAGAATCTCATGGACAGAGGAGCCTGCAGGGCTATGGTCCATGGGGTCATAAAAGAGTCAGTCATGACTGAGGGACTGAGCGTGCACACAAGCGTGTACACGACTGTGTATCAGTAAGGAGAGCACCTACTTTCCCTTCTCATCATCTCATTTCCCTACTAGGATTTGCCATATACTTTGGCTATGGGATCCGACATAGCCTGGAGGAGAACTAGAAGCAACAGCCTCCACCTCCCAAACTCTTCACTCAAGCATCCCTGCTGCTGAATCATCTTAACCACAGGACATAAATGCCATGTGGAATCTCTTCATATGCTAGAGGAATCTTCTGGTTAAAGGGGCATTTTAGGTCTCTATGGAGTATGAAGGTGCAATGCATTTCAGTTCAGTTCAGTTCAGTTGCTCAGTCATGTCCGGCTCTTTCTGACTCATGAACTGCAGCACGCCAGGCCTCCCTGTCCATCACCAACTCCTGGAGTTCACCCAAACTCATGTCCATTGAGTCAGTGATGCCATGCAATCATCTCATCCTCTGTCGTCCCCTTCTCCTCCTGCCCTCAATCTTTCCCAGCATCAGGGTCTTTTCAAATGAGTCAGCTCTTCAAATCAGGTGGCCAAAGTATTGGAGTTTCAGCTTCAACATCAGTCCTTCCAATGAAAACCCAGGACTGATCTCCTTTAGGATGGATTGGTTGGATCTCTTTGCAGTCCAAGGGACTCTTGAGAGTATTCTTCAACACCACAGTTCAAAAGCATTAATTCTTCTGCACTCAGCTTTCTTATAGTCCAACTCTCTCATCCATACATGACTACTGGAAAACCATACCCTTGACTAAATGGACCTTTGTTGACAAAATAATGTCTCTGCTTTTTAATATGCTGTCTAGGTTGGTCATAATTTCGTTCCAAGGAGTAAGTATCTTTTAATTTCATGGCTGCAATCACCATCTGCAGTGATTTTGGAGCCCCCAAAATAAAGTCAGTCACTGTTTCCATTGTTTCCCCATCTATTTGCCATTAAATGATGGGACCAGATGCCATGATCTTAGTTTTCTGAATGTTGAGCTTTAAGCCAACTTTTTCACTCTCTTTTTCACTTTCATCAAGAGGGTCTTTAGCTCAACATTCAAAAATGAAGATCACAGCATCCAGTCCCATCACTTCATGGCAAATAGATGGGGAAACAATGGAAACATGGCAGATTTTATTTTCTTGGGCTTCAGAATCACTGCAGACAGTGACTGCAGCCATGAAATTAAGACACTTGCTCCTTGGAAGGAAAGCTATGACAAGGCTTCCACAGTGAACTGAAAAAGAGATATCACTTTGCCGACATAGGTCCATATAGTCAAAGCTATGCTTTTTCCAGTAGTCATGTTGATGTGAGAGTTGGACTATAGAGAAAGCTCAGCACTGAAGAATTGATGCTTTTGAACTGTGGTGTTGGAGAAAATGCTTGAGAGACCCGTGGACTGCAAGGAGATCCAACCAGTCCATCCTAAAGGAAATTAGTCCTGAATATTCATTGCAAGGACTGATGCTGAAGCTGAAACACCAATACTTTGGCCACCTGATTGGAAGAGCCAACTCATTGGAAATGACCTTGATGCTGGCAAAGATCAAGGGCAGGAGAACGGGACGACAGAGGATGAGATGGTTGGATGTCATCACCAAACTCAATGGACATGAGTTTGAGCAAACTCTGGGAGTTGGTGATGGACAGGGAAGCCTGGTGTGCTGCAGTCCGCGGCCTGAGTGAGTGAACAACAATACAGGGTAGAGACCAAAGAAAACTGAGCAGCTTGCCAGAATAACCAGATCCTTTCCCTTCCGTACCCTCTCCAGTTACAGACTGAAGAGAGTGTTGGGGGCAGTGGTCTGGGACTTGAAAGAGAAGGAAGGCAATTCACATGACGATGGAAAAACAAATGGCAGGTAGACTAATGTTAGCAGGCCAGGCAGAGAACAAAAGACAGAGAGGGGACTCAGATCAACAAGTCTCAGTGGGTTTCCTGATAACTTTGAAACATTTCCTTGCATGCAGAGATGTTTGCCTTAGTAATTTTAGTCATTTTAATTACACATATTAATCAGAATTCTTAACCCTTAGAAACATTAGTTTCTATTGAGAAATAAGTAAACAATTGTGAACTATTTGTTATACAGTATTTTTTAAAAAATTGAAGTATCTCCAATTAAAATGAAATAATTCTTCAAATAAAAATGCTATCAACTTAAAAAAATTGAAGTATCATTGGTTTACCATATAACATTAGTTTCAAATATGCAGCACAGTGATTTGGTATTTTTACAGATGATACTCCAGTAGAAGTGACACAAGATAATGGCTATAACTGCTTGTGCTCCAAACATATCCTCACTGGTTATGTATTCAGTTCAGCCACTCAGGTGTGTCCAACTCTTTGTGACCCCACTGACTCCAGCGTGTTAGGCCTCCCTGTCCATCACCGACACTCAGAGCTCACGCAAACTCACGTCCACCAAGTTGGTGATGCCATCCAACCATCTCCTCTCTCGTCCCCTTCTCCTGCCTTGTGTCTCTTAATCCCGTACCCTCAATTTGCCCCTTCCCCCTTCCCTCTCTTCACAGATCACCTCTTGTCAGTTTTCTGAATTGGTGAGGCTGTTTCTGTTTTGCTACATATATTCATTTATATTATTTTTTCAGATTCTACACATAATATTATACAGCATCTGTAAAACTACCAAAATCACTAGGTAGTATACCTAAAAGTAATATAAACCCAGTCTATTTGAATAAAGAAACAATGCGTTAGATATCCACTCAGGAGGGAAAGCACCTCTGTGGGTGTGGGGGACACAGCTCCATCCGCCCAAGGAGCCCTGCAGGAGTCTTGTCTGTTGTGCGTCCGGGTCACAGGCTTCAGACCTCGCTATGGGCTGCAGAACCTGCAGAGCCAGGAAACCTGCCCCGACCCCTCTGACGGTGATGCTGCCAGCGGCGGCGGTGGTCATGGTGGTGGTGGTGGTGGAAACCCAGATACTGACCTAAAGATTCCATGCAAGGGAGGGGATTTGCAGGTCACCCTTCACTCGGAGAAGGCAATGGCACACCACTCCAGTGCTCTTGCCTGGAGAATCCCATGGACGAATGAGCCTGGTGGGCTGCAGTCCATGGGGTCGCTAAGAGTTGGACACGACTGAACGACTTCAGTTTCACTTTTCACTTTCACGCATTGGAGAAAGAAATGGCCCACCACTCCAGCGCTCTTGCCTGGAGAATCCCATGGACAAAGGAGCCTGGTGGGCTAGGGTCCAGGGGGTTGCAAAGAGTCGGGCAGGACTGAAGAGACTGATAGGCATGCAGCCTTCACTGAGGGCGCCAGGACTCTGGAGTTTAAAAAAAAAAAAAAAAGGAGTCTGATCAAGGCTTACATAGCAGAAGCTTTCCCCTCCCCCTCACAAGGAAACATCCCATGGGGTTGATGTCCCACCACGGGACAGAGCTGGCCTGGATGTTCTGCAGACATCCCTGGGGACCCCTGTTTCTCTACAGCAGCACCGGAGACCTGAGGGGGACCCCATGACGAGAGAGACGAAGGGTTTTGGTAAAGAGGCTGATCAACACTGTGAAGGGCAAGAAAGTGACCGCTCCCCACAGGCAGTTCACTGACAAGCCTCCGGGAACAGCACACCCCGGAACCTCCCTCCTGGGTCCACTGGGAACCCTCAGTGCCCCGGGTGCAAGACCCACCGCGCCACCCCCCTCCCACTCTCCGGGGTCTCCTTGTGTGACCCTCCCTGCCAGCCGCCCGTGGCAGCTCTGGTAGGGAAGGAGCAGGCTCAGAAATCCAGCCTCTCCTATGGGCGAGGGTGCCCGCAGACTTCAGGTCTGGCGCCACCTTCTGGAAATCCAAAGACAGGATGCAGCCTGGTGAGTTGTAAGAGCAGATCAGTTCAGTTCAGTTCAGTCCAGTGGCTCAGTCGTGTCTGACTCTGCAGCCCATGGACTGCAGCACGCCAGGCTTCCCTGTCCATCACCAACTCCCGGGGCATCCTCAGACTCATGTCAACCGAGTCTGTGATGCCATCCAACCCTTTGTCATCCCCTTCTCCTCCTGCCTTCAATCTTCCCAGCACCAGGGTCTTTTCCAATGAGTGAACTCTTTGCATCAGGTGCTAAAGTATTGGACTTTCAGCTTCAGCGTCAGTCCTTCCAATGAATATTCAGGACTGATTTCCTTTAGGATGGACAGGTTGGATCTCCTTGCAGTCCACAGGACTCTCAAGACTCTTCTCCAAAACCACAATTCAAAAGCATCAGTTCTTCGACACTCAGCTTTCTTTGTAGTCCAACTCTCACATCCATACATGACTATTGGAAAAACCATAGCTCTGATTAGAAGGACTTTTGTCGGCAAAGTAATGTCTCTCCTTTTGAATATGCTGTCTAGGCTGGTCATAACTTTCCTCCCAGGGAGTAAGCGTCTTTTACTTTGACGGCTGCAATCACCATGCAGCCACAGGGCCTTTTCCAATGAGTCAGTTCTTCTCATCAGGCTGCCAAAGTATTTTATCTTTAGCTCCAGCATCAGTTTTTCCAATGAATATTCAGGACTGATTTCTTTTAGGATCGCAGACCAGACAGAAACGCTTAAGAATTCTTCCACAGGAGGGAGCAAGGAAAGCAGAGCAGGTGTAGGGAGAGAAAGACAGGAAACCCCAGGAATTAACACCACCGTCAAGCAGAATACTCCAGCTCGAGGGAACCACCCAGACTGAAGGACGAGTCTGCTCCTCAAATGGGACAGCACCAATGAAAGACTGCAAAAAAATACATTAAAAATCAAGTCGATGCACCATCACAAATAAAGATACCATGTTTCCAATAAGCTACAACATGGATGAGCCTTGTGGCCATTACTAAGAGAAGGCATTTCCATAGGAAATGACAAAGACCGAAGGTTTCCACTTAAGTGAAGTACCTAGCGGGTTAGATTAATAGAGTAGAATGGTGATTGCCAGGAACTGCAGTGGAGGAAGAGGGAATTTTTGTTTAATGTGTACAGTTTCAGTTTTGCAAGATGAAAAAAAGGTTCAAGAGATTGGTTATACAAACTATGAATGCCCTTAACACTTTTTTTTTGTCCTTAACAATTTTGAACTGGAGACTTAAAATGGTTAAAATGGTAAATTTTACTTTACGCATGTTCTACCACAATAAAGACCATCTCAGAACTACCCACTGATGGTAATCACAGAAGAGTCAGGGCTGATAGCTACACTGCAGGTGTTTCCCCGACTCCACTCTCACCCCAACCACCCAGGGGTGAGGACTGTCTGCTGTGCTCAGGACTCCCCGCTTCGGTTCCTGGAGATGTCTCAGCTCCAGCCCCGCACGGCTTACCCTCAGCCTCCCTGACTGACCCAGTGCTCCAGGCTCTGCTCCAAGGATCCAGTAAGTGTCGGGTCACCCTCTTCTGTGGGAGACTGGGCGCTGAGTTCACATCCTCCCAAAGAGACCCCTGCAACCCCAGAGTGCAGGGAGTCAGCCCAGCTCCAGCCTGAGGGTGGAGAGACCCATATTCTAGATGAAAGTGTCTGTGCTGTGTCTGTGTGTGTGTGCAAGGAAAGGTGGGGGAGATTAGATCAGTGCTGTGAGACTCTAAGACAGTTTTACTAATGTTCAAATAATACTAGGGATTACTTACCCTTAGGTAGGGGTTATGATGCGGACACTGATTTCAGGCTCCTGTATTCTTCCGGCCCTTGGAATCTATGGGTTCGTCCTCTTCTGCAGATATTTGGGTAACTGTAAGGGACTTGAACACCCGCAGATTTAGGTATGTGTGAGGGACCAAATTCTTGCTGACTTATATTCAGTCCCCTTTGGGTTTGCTACACCCAGTAACTGTGTGAGGCTTGTTCTATTACTTACCATGGGCAGCAATTTTTTTTAATGGTGGTAAAATACACATAACATAACATTAACTAACGTAACCGTTTTAAGGGTACAGTCCAAAAATTTTAAGGATGTTGACATGGTTGTGCACCCAGTCCCTGGAACACTTTCACCTGTGTCCCCATTGAACCATGACTCCCCAGCTCCCCCTTTACCTCAGCCCCTGGCCAACCACCATTCTACGTTTGTCTCTGGGGCTTTGACTCTGTCAGTACTTCACAGAAGTGGAATCATGCGAGATTTGCATTTTGTGACTGCTTAGGTCACGCAGCATAATGTCCTCAGAGCGGCTCCACACTGTAGCATGCGCCTGAAGCTCCTGCCTTTCAAGGCAGGAATATTCCACTGTGGGCATAGACCACCTTGTGCTTATCCTTTCCTTCTCGGATGAATATTTGTGTTGCTTCCAACTTTCAACTTTCCAGCTTGCCAGAAGAATCCTGTGGATAGAGGAGTCTGGCAGGCTACAGTCAATGGGGTCGCAAATAGTCAGATACGACTGAGCGACTTTAATTTCAACTTTCAGCTCCTATGAATAACGCTGCTGTGACCCTGGGTGTACAAATATCTCTCTGAGAATCTATTTTCATTTCTTTTGGGTGTACTTGCTGAAGTGGAATTGATTGGTTATTGCAAATCATTTTTAACTTTAGAGCAACCATCAGACGTTATCCAGGGCAGGTGTGCCTTTTGACAGGCACAAGGGCTCATCAGCAGAATTTAAAGAAGAAAACACAGGTCCAGAGAACTAAATGACTTCCTCACAGGACAGGGTGTTGGCAGAACCACGATTCTAATCAGAACTTCCTGGCTCTTTGAATGCTTGCTCTGAACCAAAATGCTAAACTTGGACTTTGGAGTAACAGCGGTGAAAGCCACCTGGCAGGTGACTTCTGTTAGCCGGGGCAGTCTAGCCTTGCAGAGCCCTGTAGTGAGCGGTATCTCATGCCTCAAAGAGCAGGACGCAGAGTTCTGACATTTCTGAATCAGAATGGAGACTAGGCCTCTCGCCCTCCAGGCAGCGCTGTGTTTTTTTTTTGGGGGGGATATAATAGCTTTACAATGTTGCGTTGGTTTCTGCTGTACAACAACGTGAACTAGCCATATGTTTACATTTATCCCGTCCCTCTTTACCGCCCCCTCCCTCCCAGCGGCGCCCCGCCCTCTAGGTCATCACAGAGCCCCCAGCTGAGCTCCCTGTGCTGCGCGGCAGCTTCCCACCAGCTGTCTATGTCGGGTATGTGTCGATGCTACGATTTCAATTTGATCCCCGCCCCGCCCTGTGTCCACAAGTCCGTTTTCTACATTTGTTCCTCCATTCCTGACCTGTAAATAGATTCATCAATACCGTTTTTGGTTTCTTGTTTTAGGATTCCATATACTTGCATTAATATCCACTAGGTCCTGTCACACAGAGTGAAGTAAATCAAGACAGGCCACTCTGGTGTGTGTGGGGGGCACTGGGGGAGAATGGATACTGAATATGTATGGCTGAGTCCCTTCGCTTTTCACCTGAAACTGTCACAACATTCTTAATCGACTATACCCCAGTACAAAATAAAAAGGTTTTTTTAAAGAAAAAAGAGGCTACTCTGGTTTGCTGATTTGACTGAACTGGGCTGGAGTCTGACCCTCCCTACAAATTCCATTTCATTCTGCCCCAAAGCAGAGTTCCAATTTAATGTCAGTCTGCAAACAATGCAACAAAAGCTACCAGGTTTCAGGATCCTTGGTGAAGAAATGTGTGGAGCCTGAGTTCTCTGATCAGCAAGCCCCTTAAAAGACACTTCGTCCCTGTCCAAGAAGGCAGGGAATAAAGATGATAATACCTCCCCTGAATTACACAGGACAGCAAGACAGAGACGGTAGGCACTTTGTGCAAAACCAGACCAGCTGAGAGGTGCAGGAGCTTGGATGTGAACCAGCAGAGCAGGTTGATTTCAATTAAAAAATCACCATTCTTATCCACTCAGCTTTTACCAATTAAGCAGCTACTGCCTGTGCCCGGGACTGTGCTGGAATCTTTTGCTTCTGAAGCAGCAGAAAACTTTGCTTTCTAGGTTGTTTGGCTGATCTAATAATTAATTTGACATGAGACAAATTAACAAAGCTGATTTGTTATGTGTGAGAGCCCCAAGAACTCTTTCTGCTTAATTTATTTTTTAATTGGAGGATAGTTGCTTTACAAGGTTGTGCTGGATTCTGCCATACAAACACTCAACTTAGCCATATCCATACATATATCCCTGCCCCTTGAGCCTCCCCCCCTCCTGCAACCCCCTTTAGGTGATCACAGAGCATGGGGCTGGCCCCCTGTGTTATACGGCAATTCCCCGCTAGCTCTGTGCTTTACACACGGAGGTGTATGTATGTCAGTGTGACTCTGAATTCGCCCACTCTCTCCTTCCCCCAGGAGTCTGTTCTCTGCATCTGCCCTGTGGGGCTGCCAGGCACAGAGGCCCTTCTTTCCCCCCGTTTCTTGTAGGCAAGACTCTGGCCGTGATGACCTTCCATGCGTTCCCAAGGGCAGATTCGCGCAGTCGCTGATCCAGGGAGGAGCAGCCCCAGAATCACCTGAGATTAAAGGGACCAGAGAAGGTCATCAAGACCAGGAGACCCAACCACCAAAGACCCCGGGTCCCCCAAGATGAGATTAAGGGAGTGCAAGCCCTGCTCAGCCCGCAATTTTGTCAGGGACCCCACCTTGGACCCACAGTCTTGTCAGGGACCCCACCTTGGACCCACAGTTGCAAAAGGCCTGATAAATTCCCTGGGGTTGAACACCCCACTCTTTCGAGGCAGAAGCCTGGTGTGTCTCCCTTTGCCTGGTAAATAAGAAAGCTCTCCTCGTCTACTCCCCCACAATTGTCTTGGGGTTTGATTCAGCTTTGGTGTACAGAGAGTCTGAGTCTTCGGTAACATGAGGGCAGTCCAGTGTGGAGACAGAAACCAGAAAACTGTCCAAAGGCCACAGACCCGGAAGGACCGCCCCGTGTGAATGGTTCCCCTGCGTGTCCATGGAGCTCCTCCTCACGGGGCGGGGGACCCCACACCCTCTTCTTCTGGGTGTGTAACTGCCTTGCTTGTCTTAACTGAACACACTGTGTGCTCGCCTGCTTGTTGGGCTGAGTCTCTACAATACACATTCTACCTGTTCTTGCTTTTATAGCTTTTGCCTCCTTGAGAAATGCACTTTTCAATGAAGGCAAAGGCTGGGGGAACCTCTGTTTTGAGCGTCTAGCCCCTGGAGGACGAGCGGCTAGGATTCCTGGTTTTCATCCAGGCCCCTCCGGATCCAATTGCTGGGCTTCAAACCACCACTCGCGGCTGACACTCCCTGAAATCACTGGTGCTGAAACTCAGGATTTCAAGGTAAACCGCAGGTCATCCCAAACTGTTGGCTGGAGACTTCTGAGTCTCTCTCTCTCTCCATGAGAACCTGCTCTCACTCTCTGCTTTGTTCTCTTTCCAAGGCCCACATGTTTCAGTCTAGATCCGCTCGGTGAAGGAGCCCAAGTTCTGGTTTTTCTCTCTCCTCTCTCCTCTCTCCTCTCTCTTGCTCAGCTAAACAACACCCCCAGCATGTCCACTGCCTTCATAAATGTCGAGAGCAAGGTGCTGGGAGCCGCAGCTCACCTCTCACTCTCTCCAACAAATCGCTCCCTGCTATACCCATACTTTACCTCCTGGGCCCACTGTCTTCTAACGTATTTCTCCCTGAGCAGCCAGCACAAACACTAATTTTTTCCCTGTGATTCCCTTTCCTGCTTTACTGGATAAGCAAGATTTCTTTCTCACCTAAACTTTATGTCCCCTTCAATTTTACCCCAGACGCCAAACAGGGTGATAGGCTTGGGGTGCCCCGCTGTTTAATCTCCCAGCGTGCCTGGTGCCCACAAATCCCCTCTGGGGATCCTCCCGCCTCCAGGCCCTCAGGTCCTCCAGCAAGTCCCCCTTCACTCCAGGGAAGGGACAGCCTGCTGGGCGGGCCACGTTCCAGCAGACCTCATTGCTGCAAAAGGCGCCTCTCAAGGAAAGTCTTGGCAGTGCCTCACGGGAGAGACTGGCCCACCAGCGATGTCTGGTCATGGATCAAAGGCAGAGCAGAGGACACTGAGAATCCCCCAAGCACAGGATTCCAGGGAAATCCAGACACTCTGAGCCGCCATCAGGCGCCCCCAGGAGTGTTTCTGGCTTCCCTGGTAGCTCAACAGCAAAGAATTTCCCTGCGATGCAAAGACCTGAGTTCCATCCCTGGATCGGGAAGATCCCCTGAAAAGGGAATGGCAACCCCTCCAGTATTCTTGCGTGGAGAATCCCCACGGGGAGAGCAGCCTGTGGGCCACCGTCCACGGGGTTGCAGAGAGTCAGGCACAACTGCGCGACTGACACTCCACTCCCTTGCGACAAGGAGTGTTTCTGGGACGCAGGACCTGATTTCTAAGAGTGCAGTTCTTGGCTGCAGGTTGCTCAGCGTGGAGAATCCCCTTTCTAAGCCAGAAGGGCTGAGAAAAGGAAAACTAGGTTTTGCTGTCACGTTGCCTGGCCTTTATACGTTGGGGCATGAAAAAGTTTGGCGTCTCGCTTATGATACTATCCTACAATTAGATCTACACTGCCAAAGTATGGGACCATGGGTGGAGGTTAACCCCCTACATTCTAAACGATCCCTTTCAATCTTCCTCCACATCTCAGGGGGAATCAAGCTTTCCCCACTCCTGCAAGTTCCCTTGCGCCTTCAGATTGTTCTGATTAGTCACATGAAAACAATGGAACACACACACACAGACATATACACCATCAACAAAACCCAAACAGTCAAAAACTAAATAAAGTACAAGAGAGTGATCCGGCAAGCAAAGGGAACCAAAAATGATAGCCACCAGTTAAAAGCAAAATTAACTAAAGCACAAACTGGAAAATAAAACCAAATCAAGGTGCCAACTGGAGAATAAAGCAACAGAAACAAAACAAGTATGGTGAGAAAAGAAAGAAGAGGAAGAAAGAAGCAAAGTTAAGCAGAGGTAGATAAAGATTGATGTATATTAAGGAATAACTACAACAGGAAAACAGCAGTAAGAAAAGCCAAAGAATAAATGTAGAAAAATAATAATAATCAAATTTAAAACTTGAAGAATTTAAAAGGTAAACCTCAAACTACCAGAGAAGGCCAACTTAGAGGCAGAAGTATAACCAGGAAATAAAAACTGTGATAAAAAAAAAAAAATTCTCCCTGGGGGTAAAAATTCTCAAAAGCTTAAGTAGATTTAATAGTACTAATAAAACCAACTACCTCAGCAACAGAGTGGGGGGAAAAAATCCAGAATCAACTAGAGGACAAGTCAAAATATAAGAATAATAAATGTTTTCCTTGGATCTCAGCTGTCAGCGTCCTTTCCCTCACTGGGAGTCTCCATGCACCTCGCCTCGCCTGGATACCCTCCAACACTGCGCCAGTCTCTGGCCCTGCCGCGTGGGCAGCTCAGATTCTAACCTGGTCCTACTCCTGGGTGTTCTTTCCTCCAAGGTCCACAGCTGCCAGAGCTGGCTGGTTTCTTCTGCGGGAGGGCTCGGTGTCCTTTCATTTATTCCAGAGACACAGAGTCTGCCTCCTTGATCCAGTGGATTCAGTCTGCAGCAGGTGGGAAGGTTCTGAGTTCTCCTCCTTAGCTGCACGGCCCCCGGGTTTCAGCTGTGGCTTTGTCTCCACCTCTGCCTGTGAGTCGTCCACAGGGCTTTGCTCCTGAGGCTGCCCTGGAGGGCGTGGGTCTGCCCCAGGGAGGAGGGGGTGAGGGGGTGCAGCTGTGGGTGGCAGGGCCCGGGGCACCGGGTGCTCATGGGAACCGGCGGCCAGGGCTGCAGCAAAGGGGCTTTTCTAGCCTCTGGCAGCTGTGCCCGAGCGGCGATCCGGCGTGGAGGTGGCACAGCTGCTCGGTTCGTGGGAACTCTGGGGGCGCTGTTGGCCGGGACCCCAGCTGTCTCAGCGAGGGAGCTCGGCCCTCCCAGGGTGTCGTCCTCGCCTCTGGCAGCTGCGGTCAGAGCGCCTTTGCGGCTGGTCCTTCTCTGCTGCTCCTGGCTCCCTCCCCCTAAGGCAGTAATAGGCCAGCCTTTCTCTGGGGCCTTCCACTCAGCAATGGCTCCACCGCCTGTGACTGACTCAGCAGGATCGCCCTGCCTCCGCGGCTGCCCGGGTTTCCTGCTCAGGCATTTCCCACTGCCACCTCCTCCCTCCCGTCCCCTCGGGAGCTCCCCGCAGTCAACAGCTGACCTGGCCTGGGGATGCTCCACAATCCCTGTGGTCCAGCTCCCAGCCCCGCGCCTCCCAGGGGACTTGCGTCCCTGCATCCCTCTCCAGGGGAACGTATGGCTACTGCAAGGACTGTCCCCGTGATTCTCATTCCATTCAGACGCTCAGAGACCAGCTGCTTCACTCTCAGCCTCAAGTGCTTCTCCTCTGTCCCCTGAACAGTTTCCTCAGCCTCCAAGGGCACTCACGCTGGGACCGGACCCCTGCTTCAGTCCCCCACCTTCCGAGGGCAGGTCCAGGCCTACTGACTCTCCTCTTTCCCCCCACTTCCTTCACCCTACCGAGTTTTGTGTGGTTCTATATAGTCTCCTGGTGACTGGAGAAGGGAATGGCAAACCACTTCAGTATTCTTGCCTTGAGAACCTCATGAACAGTATGAAAAGGCAAAATGATAGGATACTAAAAGAGGAACTCCCCAGGTCAGTAGGTGCCCAATATGCTACTGGAGATCAGTGGAGAAATAACTCCAGAAAGAATGAAGGGATGGAGCCAAAGCACAAACAAGACCCAGCTGTTGATGTGACTGGTGATAGAAGCAAGGTCCGATGCTGTAAAGAGCAATTGCATAGGAACCTGGAAAGTCAGGTCCATGAATCAAGGAAATTGGAAGTGGTCAAACAAGAGATGGCAAGAGTGAACGTCGACATTCTAGGAATCAGCAAACTAAAATGGACTGGTATGGGTGAATTTAACTCAGATGACCATTATATCTACTACTGTGGGCAGGAATCCCTCAGAAGAAATGGATTAGCCATCGTGGTCAGCAAAAGAGTCTGAAATGCAGTACTTGGATACAATCTCAAAAACGACAGAATGATCTCTGTTGTCTCCAAGGCAAACCATTCAATATCACAGTTATCCAAGTCTATGCCCCAACCAGTAATGCTGAAGAAGCTGAAGTTGAACGTTTTTATGAAGACCTACAAGACCTTTTAGAACTAACACCCAAAAAAGTTGTCCCTTTCATTATAGGGGACTGAAATGCAAAAGTAGGAAGTCAAGAAACACCTGGAGTAACAGGCAAATTTGGCCTTGGAATGCAGAATGAAGCAGGGCAAAGACTAATAGAGTTTTGCCAAGAAAAATGCACTGGTCATAGCAAACACCCTCTTCCAACAACACAAGAAAAGACTCTACACATGGACATCACCAGACAGTCATCACTGAAATCAGATTGATTATGTTCTTTACAGCCAAAGATGGAGAAGCGCTATACAATTAACAAAAACAAGACCAGGAGCTGACTGCGGCTCAGATCATAAACTCCTTATTACCAAATTCAGATTCAAATTGAAGAAAGTAGGGAAAACCGATAGACCATTCAGGTATGACCTAAATCAAATCCCTTATGATTATACAGTGGAAGTGAGAAATAGATTTAAGGGCCTAGATCTGATAGATAGAGTGCCTGGTGAACTATGGAATGAGGTTCGTGACATTGTACAGGAGAGAGGGATCAAGACCATTCCAGTGGAAAACAAATGCAAAAAAGCAAGATGGCTGTCTGGGGAGGCCTTACAAATAGCTGTGAAAAGAAGAGAAGCGAAAAGCAAAGGGGAAAAGGAAACATATAAGCATCTGAATGCAGAGTTCCAGAGAATAGCAAGAAGAGATAAGAAAGCCTTCTTCAGCGATCAATGCAAAGAAATAGAGGACAAGAACAGGGAGGGAGAGGGGGGGGGGGGGAGGGGGAAAGAAAAAAAAAAAAAAAGAAAGGGGGGGGAGGGGAGAAAGAGGGGAAAAAGGAAGAAAAAAAGGAAGAAGGAAAAAAAAGAGGGAGAAGGGAGGAGGAAGAAGGGAAAAAAGGGAAAAAGAAAGGGGAGGAGGGGGGAAGGGGGGGGGGAAGGGGAAAAAAAAAAGAAAAAAAAGGGGAAGGAGGGGGGGGGGGGAGGGGGGAGGGGGGGGGGGGGAGGGGGGGGGGGGGAGGGGGAAAAAGGGGAGAGAAGAGGGGGGGGGGGGGGGGGGGGGGGGGGGGGGGGGAGAGGGGAAGGGGGGGGAGAAAAAGGGGGGGGGGGGGGGGGGGGGGGGGGGGGGGGGGGGGGGGAGGGGGGGGGGGGGGAAGGGGGGGGGGGGGGGGGGGGGGGGGGGGGGGGGGGGGGGAAAATGGGAAAGACTAGAGATCTCTTCAAGAAAATCAGAGATACAAAGGGAATATTTCATGTAAAGATGGACTCGATAAAGGACAGAAATGGTCTGGACCTAACAGAAGCAGAAGATATTAAGAAGAGGTGGCAAGAATACACAGAGGAACTGTACAAAACAGATCTTCATGACCCAGATAATCATGATGATGTGATCACTAATCTAGAGCCAGACATCCTGAAATGTGAAGTCAAGTGGGCCTTAGAAAGCATCACTATGAACAAAGCTAGGGGTGATGGAATTCCAGCTGAGCTGTTTCAAATCCTGAAAGATGATGCTGTGAAAGTGCTGCACTCAATATGCCAGCAAATTTGGAAAACTCAGCCGTGGCCACAAGACTGGAAAAAGTGAGTATTCATTCCAACTCCAGAGAAAGGCAATGCCAAAGAATGCTCAGACTACTACACAATTGCACTCAACTCAGACGCTAGTAAAGTAATGCTCAAAATTCTCCAAGCCAGGCTTCAGCAACATGTGAACTGTGAACTTCCAGATGTTCAAGCTGGTTTTAGTAAAGGCAGAGGAACCAAAGATTAAATTGCCAACATCCACTGGATCATGGAAAAAGAAAGACAGTTCCAGAAAAACATCTATTTCTGCTTTATTGACTATGCCAAAACCTTTGACTGTGTGGATCACAATCAACTGTGCAAAATTCTGAAAGAGATGGGCATACCAGACCACCTGACCTGCCTCTGGAGAAATCTGTATGCAGGTCAGGAAGCAACAGTTAGAACTGGACATGGAACAACAGACTGGTTCCAAATAGGAAAAGGAGTACATCAAGGCTGTATATTGTTACCCTGCTTACTTAACTTCTATGCAGAGTACATCATGAGAAATGCTAGACTGGAAGAAACACAAGCTGGAATCAAGATTGCCGGGAGAAATATCAATAACCTCAGATATGCAGATGACACCACCCTTATGGCAGAAAGTGAAGAGACGCTAAAAAGCCTCTTGATGAAAGTGAAAGAGGAGAGTGAAAAAGTTGGCTTAAAGCTCAACATTCAGAAAACTAAGATCATGGCATCCGGTCCCATCACTTCATGGGAAATAGATGGGGAAACAGTGTCAGACTTTATTCTGAGGGGCTCCCAAATCACTGTAGGTGGTGACTGCAGCCATGAAATTAAAAGAGGCTTACTTCTTGGAAGGAAAGTTATGACCAACCTAGATAGCATATTGAAAAGCAGACATTACTTTGCCGACTAAGGTCCGTCTAGTCAAAGCTATGGTTTTTCCTGCGGTCATGTATGGATGTGAGAGTTGGACTGTGAAGAGGCTGAGCACCAAAGAATTGATGCTTTTGAACTGTAGGTGTTGGAGAAGACTCTTGAGAGTCCCTTGGACTGCAAAGAGATCCAATCAGTCCATTCTGAAGATCAACCCTGGGATTTCTTTGGAAGGAATGATGCTAAAGCTGAAACTCCAGTACTTTGGCCACCTCATGCGAAGGGTTGACTCACTGGAAAAGACCCTGATACTGGGAGGGATTAGGGGCAGGAGGAGAAGCGGACGACCTAGGATGAGATGGCTGGATGTCATCATGGACTCGATGGAAGTGAGTCTGAGTGAACTCCGGGAGTTGGTGATGGAGAGGGAGGCCTGGCCTGCTGCGATTCATGGGGCAGCAAAGATTCGGACACGACTGGATGAATGAACTGAACTGAACTGATGCAGTCTCCTCCGGTGGCCAGGTGCTTCTGCCTGCTCATCTGCTGTTCTGCACGATCTCCTGTGTCTGAGGGCATCTTCCTGATGCATCTCTGGAGAGAGACGAACTCCACACCCACCTGCTCCTCCACCATCTCATTCCCCCTCATCTTTTCAAACTAAGACCCCCATCTCCCCAGAGGGATGATCCCTGTTGGACAGCATTTTCTCTGCCAGTCTGCCATTCTTATCTGGACCAAATTGAGCACTATTTGGTCTAAATTTTAGCTATAAAACTTTGACTAGAGAAAAGAAAGATGACATTTTATTATGACATGGTGTGGCCGCAAAATTCTCTGGACTCCAGAGAAAGCTGGCTAAGATAAAACTTTTTTGAAATTGGGGGAAACAAACAAAGAAACAACAAAATCAACCTCCCCAAATTAAAATAAACAAACAATAACAACAACAAAAAAAACCTGGTTCTTTTTGCGTGTGCAATTAGAGAAAGCTAGCTTTTAAAATACTTTTTTTTCCCCCAGAATTCTGACACTGAGAGAAGTTCTGCTAGAAGAACATGACTTTCCCTGTGCCTTAAGACCAGTACTCTTGGGTACGTTTCTCTTATTTAGTCTAATAATCTCTAGTCCTGAGACTGAGGGTGGGAAGTGGAAAGGAAATCTTTTAAACTTTTACTTATTAAAACTGTTGATTATAAACCAGTGAATTCTATGATACCTGATTCATGACCAGGGTTAGAAAATGAAACTGTATTATTTCAATGCATATATGGGCCTCATCACATTTATCCATTTTTTTGAGGTTGGACATCTGGATTGCTTCAGCTCCAGCTTTCAGCTGTTGTGAATAATGCTGCTATGAAAATAGGTGTGCATTGCACATACCTGTTTTAGATGTTATTTACAGTTCTTTTGGGTGTACACCCAGCAGTGGAATTGCTGGATCATCTGGTAATTCCATTTTTAGTTTTTAGAGAACCTTACATTTCTACTCACGGTGCACAGGAGTTGGTCAGCAGCATTTGAGCAAGAAGAAAACACAGGTCCAGAGAAGTGTATGACTTGTTCAAAGGCATAATAGTGTTCGAGGAGCCAAGATTCGAATCAGAGTTTTCTGGCTTTTTGAATCCTTGCTCTGAACCAAAACACTAGACTTGGACTTCAGAGTATCAGGGGTGGATCCCCCTGATGGTGACTTGTGGTCATCCTAGCCCTGCAGAGCGGTGTAGTGAGGGGACATTTCATGCCCCAAAGCAGCAGGAAATAGAGTCCTGTCATTGCTGATTCAGAATAAAAGTTGATCTCTCTTCCATCCAAGCAGTTAGTTGGGAGGCCACTCTGCTGTGATGCTTTGACTGAGCTGGGCTTGAGTCTGTCCCTCCCTACAAATTCCATCTGCTTCTGCCCCAAAGCAGAGTCCCTGTTCCATGTCACTCTGAAGGCAACAGAACGGGAAGCTACCAGGTTTTAGGATCTTCATCATGGAAACAGGTGGAGTCTGTGATTTCTGATCACCAAGCCCGTTAGTCATTTCATCCCTATCTAGGACAGAAGGAAGTAACGATCATGACAATTTTCCCACAACAACATGACAAAGATGGTCTATAGTGTGTGCAATATCAACAAGCTAATAAATAGCAGAGCTGGATTTGAAATGGCAGAGCTGATTGATTTTGCTTAAAAATAAGAAATCAGCATTCTTATCCTCTCAGTTCATACCAATTAAGCAGATACTGTGAGTCAGGAAGTATGCCAGAAGGTTTTGCTTCTGTAGGGGCAGACATTTCCTTTTCTAAGATCTTTGGCTGGTCAAACAGGCACCTCCCCGGTGGCCCAGTGGCTGAGACTCTGTGCCCACACTGCAGGGGGCCTGGGTTCCATCCCTGGTTGGGGGACTAGACCCTGTATGCTGCAACTGAGTTTACCTGCCTCAAAGAAAGATCTGTGTGCTGCAGCTAAGACCCAGCGCAGCTAAAAAAAAAAAAAAAAAAAAAAACAGATTAGGAGATTCAATTTGCTTCACAGGGGAGCCCCATAAAAGTTCTGAGACTCAAAGACTTTCAAACAATTGAGGCTCATATCCTCCCCTGACCTAAAGAGAAGGGAGTAGGAACCTGCAGCTTCAAATGGGAGGAAGAGAACCCATGGGAAGATGGGAAAAGCAAATGCTTGGAAGACTTTTGAGAGTCCCTTGGGCAGCAAGGAGATCCAACCAGTCCATCCTAAAGGAAATCCACCCTGAATATTCATTGCAAGGACAGATGCTGAAGCTGAAACTTCAATACTTTAGCCACGTGATGTGAAGAGATGACTCATTTGCAAAGGTCCTGATGCTTGGAAATATTGAAGCCGGGAGGAGAAGGGGACGACAGAGGATGAGATGGTTGGATGGCATCATCAACGCGATGGACATGAGTTTGAGTAAGCTCTGGGAGTTGATGATGGACAAGGAAGTCTGGTGTGTTGCAGGCCACGGGGTCACAAAGAGTCAGACACGACTGACCTACTAACGACAACAAAAATCAAGTGCTTGGTAAACAAATGTTTGCCACTCCAGAAGATAATCCTTTTAGAAATAAACAGTTTTCTTTGGTGATAGCTCTCTTCCTGTGTAGGTCCCTTAATCTACAGTATTTGGAGCAGTTAAGCAATAGGCAAGGAGCTTCTCCTGACTCTGCTGGGTCTTCACTGCCTTCAGCTCAAAACAGTCAACCCATCAAAGGGGCACGTTTGAGAAGATGTATTCTGCTCCCACTAGAAAAGATCCTGATGCTGGCAAAGATTGAAGGCAGAAGGAGAAGGGTATGACAGAGGATGAGATGGTTGGATGGCATCACTGACTCCATGGAAATGAGTTTGAGTAAGCTCTGAGAGTTGGTGATGGACAGGGAGGCCTGGTGTGCTGCAGTCCGTGGGGTTGCAACGACTGAGCGACTGAACTGATTCTGCTCCCTATCACTTGTCTTTAAACATTCTTTCTAGTAATTTTGAAACACATTAAGAGGCTTCTGTGTGTTTGAAGAAACAAAAGCTCAGAAATGGAGAACTTGCCCAATGTGTCTTTTTACCACCTGCCCCTCATCACTCCAATATTTCATGGAATTTAACTCCTAGGGTCAGGGACAGATAAAGAATCTTCCTGGCTCTGTGTCTTGTTTTCTCAGCAGATCATAGCCTCCTCAACTATGTCTAGGATGGTGCATCTGTGTGTCCGCCAGTTTGGTCAGAAGCTAGCCCACAGGCGAGGGGCAGACACCATAAAGGAGTCTGATGGTCTCCAGATTCATCTGAGTGCCACAGAACTGGTGTTCTTGGGTGTGGGCAGGAACCTGGGAGCCGGCCTGTACATCGTGGTTGGTGCAGTGGCCAAGTACGTAGCTGGGCCAGCGATTGTCATCTGCTTCTTGGTGGCTGGCCTGTCTTCTCTGCTGTCGAGGCTCTGCTATGTGGAGTTTGACGCCCGGGTACCACGCTTCTCTTCTGCGTATGTCTGCAGCTACGTCACGATGGGACAGCTCTGGGCCTTCGTCGTTGGCTGGAACACCATACTGTTATTTTTAATTGGTGAGGTGATGGGACCAGGCGACAGGTGTGGGGGAAAGGTGTGGGGGCTAAGGTCAGGAAACTGGGAGATGGGATTGCAGGTCTCATTCATGGGCACTTTTACCTGACTTGGGGAAATGGGTAACCGTGGCTGGAAAACCCCACAACTTCATTCTAGTCAGCTCTCTCCTGCTTTCCTTAAATAACTGGACTAAGAATGAGAAGGAAACTGTGGGCTTAGGTGGGAGGGGAGGTGTGTCCCACAGGCTCATCACCTCATTGTACTGGAGTCTTTGCTCAGCTGTTGCCCTTGAGTGAGTTTTGGGGGGGGTGTTGCCACTTGATTTAAAATTTCATCCCTCATCCTTTAGCCCTCCTGGTCCAACTTCCTTGTTTTCTTTCCTTGAGAAACACTGATCTCCTCCTAACATATTAAATAGTGGACCTATTTTGTGGGTCATCTGTCCGCTCTCGATACCCCATGGAAAAAAAAATTTTGAGCTTATATATTTTGTCTATTTTTCCTCCAAAATACATCCATTGGAAATTACTAGGTGTTCAATTTTTTTGTGAGTGTTTGTTTTTCTGCTGCAGCCATTGCGTGTACAGCCGGTGCCTGGGGGTCCACCTTTGACAGCCTCGTTGGGGACCACATCTCTCAGAAATTGGAGGAAACTGTCCCTCTGCATGCACCCTATTTCCTGGCCACCTATACAGACTTTTTCGCACTGGGCCTGGTGCTGCTGCTTGCGGGTGAGTCAGGGGTCAGATATAAGATGGGATGAGGGGACTCCCCTGGTGGTCCAGTGATTATGAATCTGCCTTGCAGTGTGGGGACACAGGTTCACTCCCTGGTCAGGGAGCTAAGATGTCATGTGCCGCAGAACAATTAAGCCCAAGTCCTTAGCCTGCACACTACAACTAGAGAATCTGTGTGTGTGTGTGTGTGTGTGTGTGTGTGTGTGTAGTTGCTCAGTCATGTCTGACCCTTTGTGACCCTTTGGACCATAGCCCAATAGGCTCCTTTGTCCGTGGGGTTCTCCAGGCAAAAACACTGGAGTGAGTTACCATTTCCTTTCCAGGGGATCTTCCTGACCTGGGAAGTGAACCCGTCTCCTGTGTTTCCTGCATTGCAGGCAGATTCTTTATCCACTGATTCCTAAACTTTGCTGTTTGGATCACAACAAAAGATCCCACAACTAAGACCCAACTCAGCCAAATTCAATTCAGTTCAGTCACTCAGGCCTGACGGACTCTTTGTGACCCCATGGACTGCAGCACGCCAGGATTCCCTGTCTAGCACCAACTCCTGGAGTTTACTTTAAACTCATGTCCATTGAGTCAGTGATGACATCCAACCGTCTCATCCTTTGTCGTCCCCTTCTCCTCCCACCTTCAGTCTTTCCCAGCATCAGGGTCTTTTCAAATGAGTCATCTCTTCACATCAGATGGCCAAAGTATTGGAATTTCAGCTTCAACATCAGTCCTTCCAGTGAATATTCAGGACTGATTTCCTTTAAGATGGACTGGTTGGATCTCCTTGCAGTCCAAGGGACTCTCAAGAGTCTTCTCCAACACCACAGTTCAAAAGCATCAATTCTTCGGCACTCAGCCTTCTTCACAGTCCAACTCTCACATTCATACATGACCACTGGAAAAACCATTGCTTTGACTCGATCGACCTTTGTTGGCAAAGTAATGTCTCTGGTTTTTAATATGCTGTCTAGGTTGATCATAGCTTTTCTTCCAAGGAGCTTTTAATTTCATGGCTGCAGTCATCATCTGACGTGATTTTGGAGCCCCCAAAATAAAGTCTCCGTTTCCATAGTTTCCCTTCTATTTGTCATGAAGTGATGGAGCCAGATGCCATGGTCTTTGTTTTCTGAATATTGAGTTTGAAGCCAACTTCTTCGCTCTCCGCTTTCCCTTTCATCAAGGGGCTCTTTAGCTCCTCTTCACTTTCTGCCATAAGGGTGGTGTCATCTGCATATCTGAGGTGATTGATATTCCTCCCAGCAATCTTGATTCCAGCTTGTGCTTCATCCAGCATACTGTTTCTCATGATGTACTCTGAATATAAGTTAAATAAGTAGGGTGGCAATATACAGCCTTGACATAGTCCTTTCCCAATTTGGAAGCAGTCAGTTGTTCCATGTCCAGTTCTAACTGTTGCTTCCTGACCTACATACAGATTTCTCAACAAGCAAGTCATGTGGTCTGGTATTCCCATCTCTTGAAGAATTTTCCACAGTTTGTTGTGATCTACACAGCCAAAGGTTTGGCATAGCCAACAAAGCAGAAGTAGATGCTTTTCTGGAACTCTCTTGCTTTTTCCATGATCCAACGATGTTGGCCATATGATCTCTGGTTCCTCTGCCTTTTCTAGATCCAGCTTGGATCTCCTCACAATCCAAGGGACTCTTGAGAGTCTTCTCCAACACAACAGTTCAAAAGCATCAGTTATTCAGTGCTCAGCTTTCTTTATAGTCCAACTCTCACATCCATACATAACTAGATACCAGTGAAACACACTCCCCAAATTTTGACAATCCAAATGTCTCCAAACCATGCCAGATATTGGGGAAATAAAATTTACTCCCAGGTGAGAATCATTTTCTTAGACTGACATATTTTCTTCTTGGTACTGAGACCAAAGATTTTTATTTTTATTTCAGAGGAAATTCACATAGCATAAATTTATCATTTTGCTATTTCCCCCAGCTTTACTGAGATATAACTGACATACAGCATGATAAGTTTGAGGTGTACAATGTGCTTTTGGGGGGCTGTACTAGGTCTTCATTGCTGCTCACAGGTTTTCTCTAGTTGCAGAAAGCATGGGTCACTCTTTGCTGTGATACACAGGCTTCTCGTTCTGGTGGTTTCTAATGCTGCAGAGCATGGGTTCTAGAGCTCAGGCTCAGTAGTTACAGCACATGGGCTTAGCTGGTCTGCAGTCCATGAAATGTCCCTGGACCAGGGATGGAACCCGGGTCCCCTGTATTGGCTGGCAGACTTCCAAACACTGGACCACCGGGAAAGTCCCACAGCGACTCTCTGATAGACTTGCCTAAGTGAGATGATCGACGCAGTAAGAAATGAACTATTAGGACCTTTCTGGTGGTCCAGTGGCCAAGACTCCTTACTTGCAGTGCAGGGCCCAAGGTTCCACCCCTGGTCAGGGAACTCAGGTCCCACTTAACGCAACTAAGCGTTCACACACCACAACTAAAGATTGTGTTATGCCACAGCGAAGACTCAGCCCAGCCAAATACAAATAAAATGAATTTTTTTTTAATTATGAGAAAAGAAATTAACTATCTTATGGGTACAAATCAGGGGCTCTAGTACATTTACTATGTTGTCCAGCCATCACCTCCATCGAGCTTCAAACATGTTCATCTCCCCCAAAAGACACCCTGTATCCACTGAGCAGTCACGGTCCATCCACCCCACCCCCACAACCCCCAGCCCCCAGGCTGCTCTCTGGCTCTATGGACTTAGCTACTGGGCATGTCTCTTGTTCCATCTCTCCTGCAGTACTACTCGCTCTGGGAGTTCCTGAGTCAGCCTGGGTTTACAGAGTGTTCACAGGCATCAACCTTTTAGTTCTCAGTTTCATCATCCTCTCTGGCTTCATTAAGGGAGACACGCACAACTGGAACCTCACAGAACAGGACTACACAATGGCAACAGCTGTATTCTCGTATAGGTTAGGAGTGTACCCTTGGTCATATTAATGTGTGTGTGTGTGTGTGTGTGTGTGTGTGTGTGTGTGGGGGTCAGATCTGAGACTTTGTGGGGACTAAAGAGACTGAGGCTGGTGGATCTGGATGGTGGGTTTCCTGGAGGCCTGGAGATTGAGGGAAGAGTCCAGAAGTGATGGCTGAACCCACCTCACCCATGTTCTTTCTTGCTCTTTCTCCCACCACAGCTTGGGCCCTCCAGGTGCTGGAGGGTTTGTGCCTTTGGCTTTGAGGGGTTTTCCGAGGAGCAGCTACATGTTTCTATGCGTTTGTTGGCTTTGCTGCCATTGCCACTGGAGGTAACATGATCACTGAGTGTCCTATCAGGGGTTTGGACAGAGTTTGAGCTGCCCTTGGGCACAGAGGTTGGGAGAAGGTTAGCCTGCTCTTGGAGGTCCACAAGGGAAGGCAATTCTGTGCTTTCACCTCATGATGTTTTCCTGACCTGCTGCTTCTACCCCTTTTGCAGGGAGAGGAGACCTAAAGCCTCAGCGGTCCATCTCCCTGATCTCACTCCTCATGTGCTTTTTGGTGTTATTTTGCGGTCTCAGCGGCGCTCACCCTCATGGTGCCCTACTACCAGGTTCATCACCACAGCCCCTTGCCCGAGGCTTTTCTCCACGTTGGCTGGGGCCCTGCCAGATATGTGGTGGCTGCTGGCGTCCTCTGTGCTCTTATGTCCAGGTCAGTGTCACGGGTTTCTCCCCGTCTACTGTCAGATGCTCACGCACCCCAGCCTGTGGGACTCAGAGACCAGAGGGAAAGACATCTTGCTCCAGACTAGGGAGCGCATGCCCTGGTCTCCCCTGCTTCTCCACGTCCTCACACGTGTCTCCACTTTCTCTCCCAGCCTCCTGGGTGACATGTTCCCCATGTCTCGGTTCATCCGTGCAATGGCAGAGGATGGGCTCCTTTTCCGGGGACTTGCCACTGTCTGCGGTCACAAAAAATCCCTGTTGTGGCCATCATTTCTTCTGGAAGCCTTGCAGGTGAATAAACAAAACTCGCTTGTTTCTTGATCCATTTCCCTTAAGTGCAGTTCCAGTGGTTTCTTAATCCCACCCCGCCATTTTTGCTCCCCCATTCTAGGGATCATGGCATTACTCTTTGAGTTCAGCCACATTGCAAACGTCATGGTAGTTGCGTCCCTGCTTGCTTACTCCATGGTGTCCTTCTCGGTCCTTGTTCTCAGGTGAGACGCCGCTACACCTTGATTGGGGGCTTGGGGTCATGGGGATGATGGGGAGGTAATCCTGGTCTGTTTCATGCTGCCTTCTGATTGTTTAAGAGAAAAAAGAAGTGGAATAGACAATGTGATGTTGTGTGAATAGCGGCTGCTGTTAATATTGCCTTTAAACCTCTAATTCAGGTACCAGCCAGATCAGAATTTGAGTAAGAGTGAGAAAATGGAAGAGGAAACTGAGATGGAGCCTGTACTTGAAAGGAGTCCTTTGGACTCTGTACCTGAAGCAGGAACCTCAAACATTCTAAAGAGCCTGTGGTTCCCTCCCAGCACCACCCCCACCCAGAAATCTGGCCAGATTGTCTATGGATGTGCCTTCCTGCTTGGTGAGCAGTGGGGTTTCCCTTTGTTCATGTTCTGAAATTGACTGGATGGAGTGAGAGTAGGTATTTTTTTCAGTTAAGGAGTCTGGGAGATATGATGGCCCTTCCTGATGTTGGTGGTTTCAGGGAGGGGGTGTGACCCGAGGTCCTGACATCTTTGTCTTCTGGGGTCCAGCCTGTTCTCCTCCTCCTTGACCCTTGCAGTTCTCCTGCTGAGCATCCTGAGCCTGGTCCTGGCCCAGTGGCCCAGACGTGTGTTCTCTGGAGACCCCGGGCTCACAACAGTGGCTGTGTTGCTGCTGCTGCTCATCACTGGGGTGACGGCCATCATCTGGAGGCAACCCCAGGACCCCAGTCCTCTTACATTCAGGGTATGTGACCTATGTGTTCAAAGTGTCTATGCTGAGTGAAGGAGGTCTGCGTGCTTTGAGACCTAAACATCCCTTGCTGGACCAGGGAAGAAGAGGAGTTGCTGAAACCTATGGACTCTTCCCTGATCCACACTCAGTGCTTATAAACCGGGCCCAATAGGCACTGAACACAAAGCCTGAATTGGACTGAATTGTCCCGCCTGCGAAGGGCAAGGTCTCCCTTTCAGACGTCTGGGCTGTGTTCAGGAAGGGCAGGGTCTCCATTTCAGACATCTGGGCTGTGTTCAGGGATGAACTGACTCTGCCCACAGGTCCCTGCTCTCCCTGTCCTCCCACTGGTGAGCATCTTTGTGAACCTTTACTTGATGATGCAGATGACCCCTGGGGCCTGGACCCTCTTTGGCATCTGGAACGCCATTGGTGAGTGACTTTCTGGGGTGAAGAGGCTTCTTGAGTGACTGAGCCCAATCTTCTTCTAACCACCTCCCTCCTAAACTGTGTCAGACACCATAATAGGAGGCTTACTGAGCATTCACAAGTGAGGAGAGCCTCTGTTTTTCTTCTTACTGTCTCATTTCCCTACTAGGATTTGGCATATACTTTGGATATGGGATCCGACACAGCTTGGAGGAGAACGATGAGCCACAGCCACCAGCCTCCCAGACTCTGGACTTAAACACCCCTAGTGATGAAGCATCTTAGCCAAAGAAATAGATGCTGTGTGGACCCCTCCATACACTGGAGGTATCTGCTGGTTCAAGGCGCCCTTTGAGCTTCTATGGACTGTGCAAGTGGAAAGCATTTAGTGCCCTGTATTTATTGCCAGTGGAGAAAATGACTGCTATTATATAATTTTAAAGTAAACTTTTAAACTTATGCATCAGAAGATTGCATGCTTCATAAGTGTGTTAAGATGAATCTTCACAAAGAAGGTACTATGATGTTACTGACAACTAGAGGAAGAAATAAAATATTAGCCTACACATAAGAAGCACCTTCTTGTATTTATTTCCAATAAGAATTAGAGATTGTCCCATGGGAAGGAAACTCAGGTGACTACGTATTATGTCAAGAGTTATACTCAGGGGCTTCTCTGATGGTCCAGTGGCTAAGACTCTTCGCATGAAATGTGCCCTTGGTATCTCTAATTTTCTTGAAGAGATTTTTCTTCAAAATAGTCTTTCCCATTTTATTGCTTTCCTCTATTTCTTTGCATTGATTGATGAGGAAGCCTTTCTTATCTCTCCTTGCTATTCTTTGGAACTCTTCATTCAAATGGGTATATCTTTCCTTTTCTCCATTGCTTTTCACTTCTCTTTTCACAGCTATTTGTAAGGCCTCCTCAGACAGCCATTTTGCCTTTTTGCATTTCTTTTTCTTGGGGATGGTCTTAATCCCTATCTCCTGTACAATGTCATGAACCTCTGTCCATAGTTCATCAGGCACTCTATCAGATCTAGTCCCTTAAATCTATTTCTCACTTCCACTGTATAATCATAAGGAGTTTGATTTAGGTCATACCTGAATGGTTTAGTGGTTTTCCCCACTTTCTTCAATTTAAGTCTGAATTTGGCAATAAGAAGTTCATGATCTGAGCCACAGTCAGCTCCCGGTCTTGTTTTTGCTGATTGTATAGAACTTCTCCATCTTTGGCTGCAAAAAATACAATCAAGCTGATTTTGGTGTGAGAAATAACAATCTGTAAATAATATATATATATATATATATATATATATATATATATATATATATACTGTACATACCTTGATTTAAAAATAATTTTTTGGCAATCGCAGCCCAAGAGAGACATTACCTACCAAAATGCAAACAGACTTCTTTGCTAACTAAGACTTCTGGGAGTTCTGGACAGTCATCATCCGCCTGAGAAGAGACTCCAGCAGTACACCCAGAAAACTGAGCAGCAGGGATAGGCGATAAGTCACAGCGACTGCGCTTGCCAAACTCCTGAGCTACTTGGACCTGGGAAGGGCACAAAACGCAAGCCCAACTGAATTTGCGCCTGGGAGGGCTACCTGAGCACCGAGCCTTAGCGGCTGAGACCGGGGAGGCGCATGAGCCTAGGGCTGGCCTCAGATTGTTCCCGGCAGAGCAATGTAGATCCTGAGCGGTTTGTGCCGCAAGCAGGGGCAGGCCCAGCGTGGACGAGACACTGCGAGCACACGCCAGTGTTATTTGTTTACAGCATCCCTCCCTTCCCACAGCGTGACTGAACAAGTGAGCTTTAAAAAAAAAAAAAGTGTCCACCACCACCCTCCCTGTGTCAAGACGGAAATCAGACACTGAAGAGACCAGCAAACAGAAGACGTTAAACAGAGGGAACCGCCTTGGAAGTGACCCCACACTGCCCACAACACCAGAGAAAGGGCCAGATATATCTTTACTATTTTTACGATCATTCTTTTGTGTGTGTGTGTGTGTGTGTTAATGATGTTGTATGATTGTTTTTTCTTCTTTTCTTTTTAACTCTCTCAAATTTTTAAGTCCTCTATTTCTCTAATTTTTATTTTTTAACCTACTATTACTTTTCAAAAAAAAAAACTCTATTTTCAAAGCAAACGCTGTATATAGTCTTTTTGTGGTTGTTGCTGTTGTTTTTTAATAATTCTTGTGGCTTTGTTTTTCTTCTTCTTCTTCTTCTTTTCTTTAATACTGTATTTTTGAAAATCCAATCTCTACTTCAGATTTTTAATCTTTGCTTTTTGATATTTGTTGTCAATTTTGTACATTTAAAAACCTAATCTTCAGTACCTAATCTTACCTGAGAGCGAGATCACTGGCTTGACCACTCTCTCCTCCTTTGGACTCTCCTTTTTCTCCACCAGGTGGCCTCTGTCTCTTCCCACCCCTTCTCTTCTCTACCCAACTCTGTGAATCTGTGTGTTCCAGACGGTGGAGAACACTTAGGGAACTGGTTACTGGCCGGATCTCTCTCTCTCTCTCCTTTTCATTTCCCTCTTTTATCCTCCTGGCCACCTCTGTCTACTTCCTCCCTCTCCTCTTCCCTGTATAACTCCGTGAACACCTCTGAGGGTTCCAGACTGTGGAGCGCACATAAGGAAGTGATTACTGACTAGCTTGCTCTCTCCTCTTTTGATCCCACCTCATCTCATTCCAGTCACCTCTAACTAACCCCTCTCTCTTCTCCATGTAACTCAGTGAACCTCTCTGGGTGTCCCTCAATGTGGAGAAACCTTTCATCTTTAACCTAGATGTTTTATCATCGGTGTTATATAGATGGAGAAGTCTTGAGACTATTGTAAAAATAAAACTGAAAACCAGAAGCAGGAGGCTTAAGTCCAAACTCTGAGAACATCAGAGAAATCCTGAATCCAGGGAACATTAATCAATAGGAGCTCATCAAATGCCTCCATACCTACACTGAAACCAAGCACCACCCAAGGGCCAACAAGTTCCAGAGCAAGACATACCACGCAAAATCTCCAGCAACACAGGAACACATCCCTGAGCTTCAATATACAGGCAACTCAAAGTTACTCCAAAACCATTGACGTCTCATAACTGGACACTTCATTGCACTCCAGAGAGAAGAAATCCAGCTCCACCTACCAGAACTCCAACACAAGCCTCCCTAACCAAGAAACCTTGACAAGCTATTGATACAGCCCCACACACAGTGAGGAAACTCCATAATAAAGAGAACTCCACAAATTCTCAGAAATAGAAAGGCCACCCCCAAACGCAGCAATATAAACAAGATGAAGAGACAGAGTAATACCCAGCAGGTAAAGGAACAGGAGAAATGCCCACCAAACCAAATGAGGAGGAAGAGATAGGGAATCTACCAGAGAAAGAATTCCAAATATTGATAGTGAAAATGATCCCAAATCTTGAAATCAAAATGGAATCACAGATAAATAGCCTGGAGACAAGGACTGAGAAGATGCAAGAAAGGTTTAACAAGGACCTAGAAGAAATAAAAAAGAGTCAATATATAATGAATAATGCAATAAATGAGATCAGAAACACTCTGGAGGCTACAAATAGTAAAATAACAGAGGCAGAAGATAGGATTAGTGAAATAGAAGATAGAATGGTAGAAATAAATGAATCAGTGAGGGAAAAAGAAAAATGAACTAAAAGAAATGAGGACAACCTCAGAGACCTCCAGGACAATATGAAATGCTCCAACATTCGAATTATAGGAGTCCCAGAAGAAGAAGACAAAAAGAAAGACCGTGTGAAAATACTTGAGGAGATAATAGTTGAAAACTTCCCTAAAATGGGGAAGGAAATAATCACCCAAGTCCAAGAAACCCAGAGAGTTCCAGACAGGATAAACCCAAGGCGAAACACCCCAAGACATTTATTAATCAAACTAACAAAGATCAAACACAAAGAACAAATATTAAAAGCAGCCAGGGAAAAACAACAAATAACACACAAGGGGATCCCCATAAGAATAACTGCAGATCTTTCAATCGAAACTCTTCAGGCCAGGAGGGAATGGCAAGACATACTTAAAGTGATGAAAGATAATAACCTTCAGCCAAGACTACTGTACCCAGCAAGGATCTCATTCAAATATGAAGGAGAAATCAAAAGCTTTACAGACAAGCAAAAGCTGAGAGAATTCAGCACCACCAAACCAGCTCTCCAACAAATGCTAAAGGATAGACTTTAGACAGGAAACACAAAAAGGGCGTATAAACCCAAACCCAAAACAATAAAGTAAATGGCAACAGGAGCATACTTATCAATAATTACCTTAAATGTAAATGGGTTGAATGCCCCAACCAAAAGGCAAAGACTGGCTGAATGGATACAAAAACAAGATACCTATATATGCTGCCTACAAGAGACCCACCTCAAAACAAGGGACACATACAGACTAAAAGTGAAGGGCTGGAAAAAGCTATTCCATGCAAATAGAGACCAAAAGAAAGCAGGAGTAGCAATACTCATATCTGATAAAATACACTTTAAAACAAAGGCTGTGAAAAGAGACAAAGAAGGCCACTACATAATGATCAAAGGATCAATCCAAGAAGAAGATATAACAATTATAAATATATATGCACCCAACATAGGAGCACCGCAATATGTAAGACAATTGCTAACAAGCATGAAAGGGGAAATTAATAATAACACAATAATAGTGGGAGACTTTAATACCCCAGTCACACCTATGGACAGATCAACTAAACAGAAAATTAACAAAGAAACGCAAACTTTAAACGATACAATAGACCAGTTAGACCTAATTGATATCTATAGGACATTTCACCCCAAAACAATGAATTTCACCTTTTTCTCAAGTGCTCACGGAACCTTCTCCAGCATAGATCACATCCTGGGCCATAAATTTAACCTTGATAAATTCAAAAAAATCGAAATCATTCCAAGCCTCTTTTCTGACCATAATGCATTAAGATTAGATCTCAATTACAGGAGAAAAACTGTCAAAAATTCTAACACATGGAGGCTGAACAACACGCTTCTGAGTAACCAACAAATCACAGAAGAAATCAAAATATGCATATAAATGAGTGAAAATGAAAACACAAAAACCCAAAACCTGTGGGACACTATAAAAGCAGTACTAAGAGGAAAGTTCATAGCAATACAGGCATACCTCAAGAAATAAGAAAAAAGTCAAATGAATAACCTAACTCTACACCTAAAGCAATTAGAAAAGGAAGAAATGGAGAACCCCAGAGTTAGTAGAAGGAAAGAAATTTTAAAAATTAGGGCAGAAATAAATGCAAAAGAAACAAAAGAGACCATAGCAAAAATCAACAAAGCCAACAGCTGGTTCTTTGAAAGGATAAATAAAATTGACAAACCATTAGCCAGACTCATCAAGAAACAAAGAGAGAAAAATCAAATCAATAAAATTAGAAATGAAAATGGAGAGATCACAGCAGACAACACAGAAATACAAAGGATCATAAGAGACTACTATCAGCGATTATATGCCAATAAAATGGACAACGTGGAAGAAATGGACAAATTCTTAGAAAAGTACAACTTTCCAAAACTGAACCAGGAAAAATAGAAAATCTTACCAGATCCATCACAAGCACGGAAATTGAAAGTGTGATCAGAAATTTGCCAGCAAACAAAAGCCCAGGTCCAGACGGCTTCACAGCTGAATTCTACCAAAAATTTCAAGAAGAGCTAACACCTATCCTACTGAAACTCTTCCAGAAAATTACAGAGGAAGGTAAACTTCCAAACTCATTCTATGAGGCCACCATCACCCTAATACCAAAACCTGACAAAGATGCCACCAAAAAAAGAAAACTACAGGCCAATATCACTGATGAACATAGATGCAAAAATCCTCAACAAAATCCTAGCAATCAGAATCCAACAACACATTAAAAGATCATACACCATGACCAGGTGGGCCTTATCCCAGGGATGCAAGGATTCTTCAATATCCACAAATCAATCACTGTAATTCACCACATTAACAAATTGAAGAATAAAAGCCATATGATTATCTCAATAGAGGCAGAGAAGGCCTTTGACAAAATTCAACATACTTTTATGATAAAAACTCCCCAGAAAGCAGGAATAAGAGGAACATACCTCAACATAATAAAAGCTATATATGACAAACCCACAGCAAACATTATCCTCAACGGTGAAAAATTGAAAGCATTTCCCTTAAAGTCAGGAACAAGACAAGGGTGCCCACTTTCACTGCTACAATTCCACATAGTTCTGGAAGTTTTGGCCACAGCAATCAGAGCAGAAAAAGAAATAAAAGGAATCCAAATTGGAAAAGAAGAGGTAAAACTCTCACTGTTTGCAGATGACATGATCCTCTACATAGAAAACCCTAAAGACTCCACCAGAAAACTACTAGAGCTAATCAATAAATATAGTAAAGTTGCAGGATATAAAATCAACACACAGAAATCCCTTGCATTCCATCCCAATATTGCTTCATGTCTTCATTAATTTTAATTTAACTTCCTCAGCAACTTTTGTAGCTTTCAGGGTATAAATCTTTTATGTTTTATTGAATTTTTTCCTAAATGTTTCATATTTTGGTGCTATTATAAGTGGCATTGCTTTTAAATTTTACTACCTAAATATGTTTCAAGTATATAAAAACGCAATTCTTTTTAATGATGATCACACATTTCCTGATGCTTTTCTATATACACTCTGTTTTTAATAGTTTATTGTGCAGATTATTTTTGTAAGTACTCAATAAAGCTGTCTATGAATAAAGTTTTATTTCCTCCTTGCCCATGCCCCCTTTAGTTTGCCCATGCCCCTTTGCTGCCTGTTTTCTCCCTTATGCAACAGGTGATTCCGTAAAATAATAAAAGTGATGGAATGGATTTTCTTTTATTCTCAATCTTAATCTTTCATGATTAAAGTATGACATTAGCCCTTATCAGGTTTAGAAGTGTTCTTCTACCTCTAGTTTATTGAAAATTTATATCATGAATCATTATTAAATTTTGCCAAATAGTCTGTGCCTATCGAAATGAAATAAATGGCTTTGCCCTTTATTCTGTAAATATTGTTAACTGTACTGATTGTTATCCAAGTGTAAAAACTACTTTGAAGTCCTGGGGTAAACACCAAGTAGCCATTGCAAAATATTTTCTTTTTTCGTATTTCTAAATATTACTTCCGAATATTTTGTTAAGGATTTTTTGTGTTTATTCTTGAGAGATATTTGTTTGTCCTTTCTTGTTCTTTTAAGCAATATATAAATTCTTCAAAGATCTGTATAATTCGAAGAATTTTTGAAAAAGAAAGGCCTTTTTTCATTCATGAGAGCAAATCCAAAAGAAATTATTTCACAGAAATATTAGCCCTAAATGTTTTGTTCCAGCAAATTAAGATTTGAAAATAAATCTGTAATGTCTGTTTTAAATTTAGAAATGGAATATCAAAAATGATATTTAATTTAAGTGATTTTTTTTACTCAATTTTTAAGATACTTTTCCCCAAGTATTTAATATATATTCCTTTATTTTTCCACTCTTGAGATAATCTGCGGGGAAAAAAGTAATACCAGCTATTGTGTCCAAGAGCATGCAAAGGAGTTAGCTTTTCTTCTGTGACTTGTATGAAGTACAAAGAAGCCTCTAAATTTCTTACTCTCCCAAAGAGAGCCCTGTAACTTTTATCCATCATTGACTCCTCCATCTCTGTTATTGCAGCTCCCAATGGAAAACGATTGGTATGAGGTGCTGGGCAGCACAGATGGGACAGGTGGCTTATAGGATACAGAGTCCTCTGACAGGCCCTCCTTTAAGTGCATAAAGTGCAGGTCTAAACAGCAGGGTCACAATTTAAATAGAGTCTTCCTGTAGTAACACCTTTCTGACTCTGAAAAAAGGCCCTTTTAGGGACTTGTGACACTTATATGAAACGAGGCTATCATAACTATAAACAGGGCATAGTCTAGAGGACTGATGATGCTTTTAAAAATCCAATTACATGATTTTATTTGCTGTTAGTACAAACAGAAAAACAACAAGCCAACTTGTTTCATCCCCACTGTGATTTCCTCTGGGCTAATTAAAGTGCACTCTGCTGATGCCTAAACTATTCAACCCTAGGCAATTTAAAGATTTAAAGGGATACACACCCAGTCAATGCCTAGCTGTCAGTAAATGGTATCCTGTTTGGAAATGGGCATAATAAAGTTCCTCATTAACTGGAATGCTGGAAAGTTCCTGTGAAAAAAATTAGACTGACAAATTTATTGTTATAGATTTATAGACTGGACTTCATCACTCTGCATAACAAATTGATGTTAAGTGATCCTCTACAACATATGCCATAATCAATATGAATTTGGGGAAGAGATGAAAAGGCATTAATAATGCACTGTTTATACATGGATCTGTACCTAAAGATTAAGGGCTCTATGAATCACACAGAAGCCAGACTATATTGTTAGTTGCTCAGTCATGTCTGATTCTTTGTGACCCCATGGACTATAGCCTGTCAGGCTCCTCTTTCCATGGCATTCTCTAGGCAAGAATACTGGAGTGGGTAGTCATTCCCTTCTCCAGGGGGTCTTCCTGATCCAGGAATCAAACCGTGATCTCCTGCATTGTGGGTGGATTCTTTACCATTTAAGCCACTAGGAAAGTGCAGAATACAAATAAAGAAGTACTTAATATGGCAGCAAACTCAGCAGTGGCCACAGGAATGATAAGGACAGTTTTCATTCCAATCCCAAAGAAAGCAATGCCAAAGAATGCTCATCTCCTGCACAATTGCACTCATCTCACACGCTAGTAAAGTAATGCTCAAAACTCTCCAAGTCAGGCTTCAGCAATACGTGAACCATAAACTTCTAGATGTTCAAGCTGGTTTTAGAAAAGGCAGAGGAACCAGAGATCAAATTGCCAACATCTGCTGGATCATAGACAAAGCAAGAGAGTTCCAGAAAAACATCTATTTCTGCTTGATTGACTATGCCAAAGTCTTTGACTGTGTGGATCACAATTAACTGTGGAAAATTCTGAAAGAGATGGGAATACCAGACCATCTGACCTGCCTCTGGAGAAACCTATATGCAGGTCAGGAAGCAACAGTTAGAACTGGACATGGAACAGACTGGTTCCAAATAGGAAAAGAGTACATCAAAGCTGTATATTGTCACCCTGCTTATTTAACTTCTATGCAGAGTGCATCATGAGAAACGCTGGACTGGAAGAAACACAAGCTGGAATCAAGATTGCCGGGAGAAATATCAATAACCTCAGATATGCAGATGACACCACCCTTATGGCAGAAAGTGAAGAGGAGCTAAAAAGCCTCTTGATGAAAGTGAAAGAGGAGAGTGAAAAAGTTGGCTTAAAGCTCAACATTCAGAAAACTAAGATCATGGCATCCGGTCCCATCACTTCATGGGAAATAGATGGGGAAACAGTGGAAAGTGTCAGACTTTATTTTTTGGGCCTCCCAAATCACTGCAGATGGTGACTGCAGCCATGAAATTAGAAGACGCTTACTGCTTGGAAGAAAAGACCAACCCAGATAGCATATTCAAAAGCAGAGACATTACTTTGCCGACTAAGGTCCATCTAGTCAAGGCTATGGTTTTTCCTGTGGTCATGTATGGATGTGAGAGTTGGACTGTGAGGAAGGCTTTTGAATTGATGCTTTTGAATTGATGCTTTTGAACTGTGGTGTTGGAAAAGACTCTTGAGAGTCACTTGGACTGCAAGAAAATCCAACCAGTCCATTCTGAAGGAGATCAGCCCTGGGATTTCCTTGGAAGGACTGATGCTACAGCTGAAACTCCAATCCTTTGGTAAAGGAGATCAGTCCTGGGTGTTCATTGGAAGGACTGATGTTGAAGCTGAAACTCCAGTCCTTTGGCCATCTGATGTGAAGAGCTGACTCATTTGAAAAGACCCTGATTCTGGGAAACATTGAGGGCGGGAGGAGAAGGGGATGACAGAGGATGAGATGGTTGGATGGCATCACTGACTCAATTGACATGAGTTTGGGTGGCCTCTGGGAGTTGGTGATGGACAGAGAGGCCTGGCGTGCTACAGTCCATGGGGTCGCAAAGATTTGAACACTACTGAGCGACTGAACCGAACTGATTTCTCACTTAGAGTGCAGTATAACATAACTTCTACATGCTCAGGGAAACAAAAATTATGTCTCCTTTCATTGCCAATTCTTTTTTTATTCAGGTGGTCTGGACCCCACCTGTAATATTTCCAAGATATGCCTCTATGAGTGACCTTTTGAATTAATTAGTGAATCTCCTGTTCGGGCCATGCCAATCATTTTATTCTATTGGCTGCCCCTCACAGCCCACTGGATCTTAGTTCCCTAACCAGGGATGGAACCTGAGCCCCCAGCAGTGGAAGCACGGAGTCCGCATCATGGACCACCGGGGAATTCCTTCTAGTAATGTTACAGAGAGTGCACCATTTTCTCTCCTGGAGAACTGCCCACATTCCAGTTTTTGCTGACTGTGTTTTCAGTTGAAATATGAATCTGTCCCTTGCGTCTCCTATGAGCTGATAGTCTAAAAGCTTGATTATATTCTGATTCTACTTTTCGTCAGGGCTGTGTTCCAGGAAGTGTTCTTTATTGGTGTTTGGTTGTCCCACATCAGGAAGGGTAGAATGATAATCAGGTGATGTCAACCTGTTCCATCAGAGTTTCTCCTAGCAAAGTCAGTCTCCAGTTTAATTGTGTCCTAAGACTGTAATTTCATTAGAACTTGCAAGACAGTGATATTTCTATTTCTGCTAATCCTCCTCCATTTATATTTTAATTCGGTTAACAATGTTGCTGTTCAGTTTCTTGACCTTTATCTCCCTTCACTCTACTTCAGTTTTTCATTCCCGCAAAAAATCCTGTGCTTCATTATTACCAACATTGTCAAAGCGTGTAATGTCAAGTTCAGGCATTCTGTCTGCAGTGATCACTTTTTACCTTGACTTTCCAGGTTCACTTTCTATCTCTTAGTTCCATGCAACTGTAAGCATATATCAACCAACCATTACCTCTCATTCCATTTCCCTTCCTCTAGCAATGCAGGTGTTGCTGTTGTGATTTTTTTTTTTTTGTCAATTAAGAACTTTTCCTCATCAGCTTTACTGAGTAATTCTAAGGTTCTGCAACAAGATAAAGAAAATGATCATTTATACAATGTTACACTATATCTCAATAAAGCTGGGGGAAAAAATTAAAATGAGCATTTTTTTCCCTGTATCATTACTGAATGATCTACTTTATCTGTTATTATCTTTTTCTTAAATTCTACTATTTCTTATATTAATATAGCTATCTTAGCTTTCCTATGTTACTATTGGCATAGTGTATATATACGTTTCTTCTTACTTTCAACCTATATGTGTCCTAATATTTGAGGTGTAACACTTGACACAATATATAGTTACCTGCTTTTCCTTCCCAGATCACAATCTGTGTTTTCACTGGAAATGAGGCACAAGAAATTGTTTCTCATGTGCCCATTGATATTTTATTAATTCCTCAGGCAGATGTTTCCATTGTTGTGCTTTCTTTGTGAAAACTGATCTTGATACTCACTTATGAAGCATGCACTTTTCTGCATGCATACTAAGCTTTGAAAACTTAAAATTATACAACTCTGAAGCCATTTTGTCCACTACCAATGAACACAGGGCTCCAAATGCATTCCAACCTCAAGCTCCATAGAGGCTCAAAGTGCCCCTTGAACCACAAGATGCCTCCAGTGCATAGAAGGATTCCACACAGATATGTTTCCTGTGGTTAAGACCATTCATCACTAAGAATGTTTTTGTCAAGTCTGTGAGGTGGGGGCTGGTGGCTGTGGCTCACTGTTCTCCAGGCTGTGTCTGATCCCATATCCAAAGTATATGGCAAATCCTAGAAGGAAATGAGACAGTGAGAAAGAAAAGTCCAACACTCTTCTCATGTACAAATGCCCAACGGGCCTCCTTTATGATGTCTGACAGGAGGGGAGAAGTAGTAGGAAGATGATTTGATTCAGTCTCTCAAGAGGTCTTATTTTCCAGGGAAGCCACTTACCAATCCCCATCCAAATGCCAAATAGGGTCCAGGTCCCAGTGTCCATCTGCATCATCAGGTAAATGTTCACAAAGATGCTCATCAGTGGGAGGACAGGCAGAGCAGGGACCTGTGGGCAGAGTCAGTTCATCCCTGAACACAGCCCAGACGTCTGAGAGGGAGACGCTGCCCTGTACAGGTAAGGCGACCACAGTCCTTTCAGACTGTGAGTTCAGTGCCTCTTCAGATTGTGTACGTGAAGCACTGAGTGTGGATCAGAGGAGTGTCCACGGGTTTTAGCAACTCCCCTTATTCCTTGGTCCAACAGAGATGTTTAGACCTCAAAGCAGGCTGACTTCATTCTCTCAAGGTGGACACTCTGGGCACATAAGGTCACTTACCTTGACGTAAACAGGAGAGGGGCTCTGGGGCTGCCTCCAGATGATGATCGTGACCCCAGTGATGAGCAGCAGCAGCAGCACAGCCACTGGTGTGAGCCTGGGGTCCCCAGAGAACACCTGGCTGGGCCACTGGGCCAGGACCAGGCTCAGGATGCTCAGCAGGAGAACTGCAAGGGTCAAGGAGGAGGACAGGCTGGACCCAGAAGACAAAGACTTTAGAACCTTGGGTCACACCCATCTCTGAAACTGTCCACCTCATGAAGGGCCATCCTATCTTGATTCTTCCTCAACTTCCCCACACAATCTGTCCTCCCCATTCTGTTAATTTCAGAATACAACCAATGAGAAATCCCACCACTAACCAAGCAGGAAGGCACACCAATAGACAATCTGCCCAGATTTCAGAGTGGGGATGGTGTTACTGGGGCACCAGAGACTCTTTAGAACGTTTGAGGATCTTGCTTCAGGCCCAGGTTCAGAATGACTTGCTTCTAGCAGAGCAGTATCAATTTCCTCCTCTGTTGCCTCATTGTCGCTTAAGTTCTGGTCTCGCTGATACCTGAAGTAGAAATATTAAGTCAATATTCATAGCAGCCCCTACTCATCCAACATCAGTCTAATCTTTCCCAGCTTAACGACAGCAGGACATTTAGAAGGCAGCATGGAAGGCGGAAAAGGATTATCTCCCCATCAGTCTTGGACAAACCAAAGACCTCTCTCCCCGACCCCAGTCAAACTACACTTGGAGTCTCACCTGAGGACGAGGACAGAAAACGCCACCAGGGAGTAAGCAAGCAGCATCGCAGTTGACACGAGGTCCACAAGATCACTGAGCTCAAAGAGTAAAGTCATGACCCCTGCAGTGAGGGAACAAACAAGACGGATGGAGAGGGCGAGAGACCAGAGGAAATACACAAGTCCAGAAAACTGATCAAGGACAGAGTGGATTTGTTGTTGTTGTTTTTAACCTGTAAGACTTCCAGCAAATATGATGGCCAGGATGGGGGTGCCTGTGCGGGTATAGATCCGAGCAAGTCCCCGGAAAAGGAGCCTATCCTCTGCCATTGCATAGATCAGTCGAGGCATGGGGAACATGGTACCCAGGAGACTGGAAAAGAACATGGAAACACACATGAGGACGTGCAGAAGCAGGGCAGACAGCGGCTTCTGCTCCCTAGTCTACAAGGGGAAAGATGTTCTTCCCTCTTGTCTTTCAATCCCAAGGGCTGGGATACCCGAGCCTCTGACAGTGGATGGGGAGAAAACCAAGACACTGACCTGGACGTAAGAGCACAGAGGGCGCCAAGAGCCACCACATATCTGGCAGGGCCCCACCCAACGTGGAGAAAAGCCTGCGGCAGGGGGCTCTCAAGCTGAATCTGGTAGTAAGGCACCATGAGAGTGAGTGCCGCTGAGACACCAAAACATGCCAAAAAGCAGATGGAGAGTGAAATCACGATGCCCAGGGGGATGGAACGATGAGGATTTGGGACTTCACCCCCTGCAAGATGGGTGCAGTATTGAGTCAAGACACTGGAATGAGAGCACAAAATCCCCTCCTTCTTGCACCTCCAAAAGCAGACTAACCTTCTCCCAATCCCTATGCCCAAGGACAGCCCTACCTGCCCAGACCCTCGATAGGACACACAGTGACCACGTTACCTGTAGTGGCAACGACATCAAAACCAACAAAGGCATAGAAACATGTCGCTGCTCCATGAAGAATCCCTTCAAAGCCAAAGGGCACAAACCCTCCAGAACCCAGAGGGCCCAAGCTATGGTGAGAGAAGGAACAAGAAAGATGGTGGGTGAGGTGAGTTCAGTTACCTCTTCCGGGCTCCTCCCTCAATACCACAAGTGCTGGGCTCCAGGACTCCCATCGCCTGGATCCATCAGCCCAGATCTCTTTAGTCTCCACCGTATTCCCAGCTCTGCACCATCCACATGCAAGAGCTGGCCCAGAGGACCCTCCTAACCGTGAGATGTCACTGTCTCCAGATGTGTTCAATGTGGTCAATGTGTAGTCCTGCTCCGTGAGCTTCCAGTTGTGCAGGTCTCCCTTAATGAAGCCAGAGAGGATGACGAAGCTGAGGACCAAAAGGTTCAAGCCTGTGAACACTTTGTTAACTAGGGCTGACTCATGAACTCCCAGAACCAGTACTCCTGTGGGAAAGATAGAATATGAGACATCCAAAATAACCAAATCCATAGACACAGAAAGGAAACTAGTGGTTACGGGGGCTGGGTTTGGACATTAGTAGCAGGTAGATGGTGACTGCTCAGCGGGTACAGGGTTTCCTTCTGTTTTGTTTTGTTTTGTTTTTAATTTTTTTATTTTCAGTTCAGTTCAGTCACACAGTCATGTCCAATTCTTTGCGATGCCATGAATTGCAGCGCGCCAGGCCACCCTGTCCATCACCAACTCCCAGAGACTACTCAAACTCATGTCCATTCAGTCGGTGATGCCATCCAGCCATCTCATCCTCGGTCGTCCCCTTCTCCTCCTGCCCCCAATCCTTCCCAGCATCAGAGTCTTTTCCAATGAGTCAACTCTTCGCATGAGGTGGCCAAAATAGTGGAGTTTCAGCTTCAGCATCATTCCTTCCAAAGAAATCCCAGGACTGATCGCCTTCAGAATGGACTGGTTGGATCTTCTTGCAGTCCAAGGGACTCTCAAGAGTTTTCTCCAACACCACAGTTCAAAAGCATCAGCTTTCTTCACAGTTCAACTCTCACATCCATACATGACCACTGGAAAAACCATAGCCTTGACTAGACGGACCTTAGTCGGCAAAGTAATGTCTCTGCTTTGGAATATGCTGTCTAGTTTGGTCATAACTTTCCTTCCAAGCAGTAAGCGTCTTTTAATTTCATGACTGCAATCACCACCGTTTTTTAAAAATTTATTTATTTTAGTTGGAGGCTAATTACTTTACAAAATTGTAGTGGTTTTTGCCATACATTGACATGAATCAGCCATGGGTGTACAGGTCTTGAACCACCATCCTGAACTACCCTCCCACCTACTTCCCCATCCCATCCCCCAGGATCATTCCAGCGCACCAGTCCTGAGCACCCTGTCTCATGCATCAAACCTGGACTGGCGGTCTGTTTCACATATGGTACTATATATGTTTCAATGCTATTCCCTCAAATCATCCCACTCTTGCCTTCTCCCACAGAGTCCGAAAGACTGTTCTATACATCTGTGTCTCTTTTGCTGTCTTGCGTTAAGGGTCATTGTTACCATCTTTCTAAATTCCATATATATGGGTTAGTATACTGTATTGGTGCTTTTCGTTCTGGCTTACTTCACTCTGTATAATAGGCTCCAGTTTCATCCAGTTCATTTGAACTGATTGAAATGTATCCTCTTTAATGGCTGAGTAATATTCCATTGTGTATATGTACCACAGATCTTTTATCCATTCGTCTACTGATGGACATCTAGGTTGCTTCCATGTCCTAACAGTGCTACGATGAACATTGGGGTACATGTGTCTCCTTCAATTCTGGTTTCCTTGGTGTGTATGCCCAGCAGTGGGATTGCTGGGTCATATGGCAGTTCTATTTCCAGTTTTTTAAGGAATCTCCACACTGCTCTCCATAGCAGCTATACTTGTTTGCATTCCCACCAGCAGTGTAAGAGGGTTCTCTTTTCTCCACACCCTCTCCAGCATTTATTGTTTGTAGACTTTTTGATGGCAGCCATTCTGATTGGCATGAGATGGTACCTCATGGTACTGATTCGCATTTCTCTGAGAATGAGTGATGTTAAGCATCTTTTCATGTATTTGTTAGACATCTGTATGTCTTCTTTGGAGAACTGTTTAGTTGTTTGGCCCACTTTTTGATTGGGTCGTTTATTTTTCTGGAATTGAGCTGCAAGAGTTGCTTGTATTTTTTTGAGATTAATTCTTTGTCAGTTGCTCTGTCTATTATTTTCTCCCATTCCGAAGGCTGTCTTTTCACTTTGCTTATCATTTCCTTTGTTTTGCAGAAGCTTTTACGTTTACTTAGGCCCCATTTGTTTATTTTTGTTTTTATTTCCATTACTCTGGGAGGTGGGTCATAGAGGATCCTGCTGTGAGTTATGTCGGAGAGTGTTTTGCCTATGTTTTCCTCTAGGAGTTTTATAGTCTGGTCTTATGTTTAAATCTTTAGGGATTTCCTTCTGTTGTGATGAAAATGTTTGGAACTAGGTGGACGTGACGGTTACACAGCACTGTGAATGTAATAAAGTCCCACAGAACTGCACACTTGCAAATGGCTAATTTCTTATTGTGGCAGTCATCTCATAGTGGACAGGTCTATCAAATCATCACTTTCCTCATCTTAAAATTATATAATCTTGTATAGCAATCATATCTCAGTAAACTGGGGGAGTACAGTAAAATGGTTAATTTTATTTTGTGTGAATTTCCTCTGAATTAAACAAACATCTTCAGTTTCAGTACAAGGAAGAAACTTGTAAGCCTAAGTACTGATTATCAGATGGGGGTGAGTTTGTCTCTGAAGCAACTTCTGGTAATATCCTGAGGCCTTCTGACTGTCATACTTTGGGTGGAAGGTACCGATTTTTCTAGTGAGTAAAGATACGCGGCGGCTTCCCTGGTGCCTCAGTGGTAAAGAATCCACCTGCCAATGCAGCAGATGCAGGTTTGATCCTGGGGTCAGGAAACCCCCTGGAGAAGGAAACGGCAACCCGCTCCAGTGTTCTTGCCTGGAAAATCCTGTGGACAGAGGAGCCTGGCGGGCTACACTGCATGGGGTGGCGAAGAGCCAGATAATGACTTACCGACTAAACAACGGAGAGCAGGGGTGCCACCCAGTGTCTGACAACGACTGAAAGCAAAACCTACAATGAACAGGAGAGCCCCCGACACCACAGAGTGATTCAGCCCAGAATGTCAAGACTGCCAACGGCTGAAAACAGTGGTCCGTGTCTCGCCTTCCTGTCTCTCTTATCTCAGAGAGATAAGTCCTAACCCCCCACCATTCCGGAACCCCACGCCTTTTGTACCCCAGCTCCCCTTCCACACCCCACTTTAGCTGACCCCTGTCTCACCTGTGAGCAGCAGCACCAGGATGAAGGCAAAAAGTCTACGTAGGTGGCCAGGAAGTAGGGCACATGCAGAGAGAAAGTCTCCTGGAACGCCTGAGAGATGCGGTTCCCAATCAGGCTGTCAAAGGCGTAGCTCCAGGCTCTTGCCTCACAGGCGGTCGCTACGGCAGCAAAAGATGAAGACCCATTGACAAATGGGTTGTCAAGTTGCACTCCGATCATGTACCGTGCGATGTATTTGGGGGAAAAAAACAGAGAGAATCCATAATCTCAGAATGTTTCCTTTATGGAGTGGAGAGAGTAGGCCCAGGCGACTCATGGAACAGGTTAGCTATTTAATGTGTTGTTGTTGTTAATCACTCAGTCGTGTCCAACTCTTTGTGACCCCATGGACTGTAGCCTGGCAGGTTCCTCTGTCCGCGGGACTCCGCAGGCAAGAATACTGGAGCGGATTGCCATTTCCTTCTCCAATTTAATATTTTAGGAGATGAAAGGAAACAGCTGAGCAGAGACTTTACTACGGTGAGGGGAGGAGCCTGTGGGACATGCCTTCCTCTCACCCACCCCCTACAGATTCCTCTCCTTCTCGGTTCTAGCTCCCATTACTTCAGGAAAGCAGTGCAGATCTAAGTGGAATAAAGTTTCAAGCTATGAAGTTCCTCTACAATTACCGACTTCACTCCACAGGTGGAAAATAAAGATCTCATGAGTCAGCAACACTCCAATCCCCCTCTGAATTTTCTGACCCTAAGCCCTGCCTTCCCCCACCCCATCATCTCACCCATGACAAAGGAGAGGATGAGGTTCCAGTCAATGATGAAGGCACACAGCTGACCCATGGTGACGTAACTGTAGAGATAGGCAGAACCAGGGTGTGGTACCCAGGCTGCCAACTCCGCATAGCAGAGCCCGGACAAAAGAGTGGACAGGCCGGCCGCAAAGAAGCAGATGACAGTTGCTGGTCCAGCCTCGTACACAGCCACTTCTCCAACCAAGATGTACACGCCAGCTCCCAGGGTGCTGCCCACACCCAAGGCCACCCGGTCCAGAGTGTTCAGATGACCAGCCTTGGGCCTCCTAAACCCCTCCCTGGGCCCCAGCAGCCGCCTGCGGACCAGCTTTTGAGCAAATTGGTGAACATCCTGACACGACATCCTAGAGAAAGTTGAGGAGGGTCAGATCTGCTGAGAAAACGACACAGCAAGCCGCCAAGAAAGTCCATGTGCCCTTGGCCCTGGGAGTCCAGTTCTAAGGAGCAGAGGAGTGATGGGGAGCAGGTGAAAGGACAGATCAACAAGTTTCTTATCTCTGAGACTTGGTTTCTTAAACATCCGTTTAGTTCAGTTCCGTCACTAACTTTTGTCCAGCTCTGCAACTCCATGGACTGTGTGGATGCCATGCTTCCTGTCCCTCACTATCTCCTGGAGTTTGCTCACACTCATGTCCATTGAGTTAGTGATGCCATCCAACCGTTTCATCTTCTGTCGTCCCCTTCTCCTGCCCTCAATCTTTCCAGCATCAGGGTCTTTTCAAATGAGTTGGCTCTTCACATCAGGTACCCAAAGTGTTGGAGCTTCAGCATCTTTAAATATATTTAAATAATATATTATTGTTATATACTGGAAACATTGCTTAAAGAGGAATGGCGGGGGCAGAATCTCCACTCTAAAATGTGTCACTTTGGCTTGTAGATTGTTTTGAACTGAAGGGAATTAAGATGCTGCCTCCTAAAGAAAAGCCCTTTGCCTCTCCCGGAGCGTCATGGCTCAAAATAGTTTAGATTATGGGACTTATGTCAGAAAAAAGAGCTGTTATGACATAATTTCTTGTCTTTGAAAGACTTGTCAGCATGGAATGGCAAAGATTTGTTTACCAGTCATTTGCAATTCCCATCTTCTGAAACTGAGTGGGGCTGATCTCAAAGAGAGAGAGAGAGAGCCATGAGTGCTGGCTGGAAGGAAAGTCTTAGTTCTCTGCTCAGGAATTGGACCTGGGGGCCTGAATGAAGCCCAGGAATCCTAGCCGCTCACCCACCAGCGGTTAGAGGCTAGAAACAAGATTTCCTCGGCTCTTGCCTGCATTGAAAAATGCACTTCTTAAGGAGGCAAAAGGTTAAAAAAAAAAAGGTGTCTTATTAGAGACACTTCACAACAAACAGGAAAGCACAGACAGAAACTGTTTTGTTCAGACAGAGAAGCACATCAGGAGAGCAAGGGTGTGGACATTCTCCCTAAAAGGGTGGAGCCCCTCAAAGAGGCAGCTCAATCCAAGCCTCCCTGGTGGCTCAGTGATAAATATCCACCTGCCGATACCAGAGACATGGGTTCCATCCCTGGTCCTGGAAGATCCCACGTGCCGTGTGGCAGCTAAGCCCATGTGTCACGAAAACTGACCCTGTGCACTTGGCCCCAGGAACCGCAGCGCCCAGGGAAGCCAGGGAGCCCTAGAGCCCATGGTCCACAGCCCGTGAGGTCAGCACAGTGGGAAGCCAGAGCGCGGCAGCTGGAGACTCACCCCTGCTCTCTGCAACTAGAAAAGTGAAGACCCACCAGAACCAAAATAGACAGTGAATAAAACAGATTTTAAGACAGAGACAGCTGACTCATGCATATAGGGCATTGCTTCCAGTTTTGTCTACCGTTAGCCCCTTAGGTCCTGACCTGCTCTAGGACCCTCGCCAACACGTGTGTGTAACTTTTTTCCAAGACAGATCCCAGCCCAGCAGCCTCTGGCACCTATTATGGGATGGTGCCCCTCTTTTCTGATCCCCAAGGAGCCTTTCCACACATGCACAGTGTCTCCCTTGATACAGCTTTCCTATTGTGTTCCAAAATATTTCCTTTTTGCTTTGAGTAGCTTTAAGGACCTTTCAAGTAGAATCCTCAGCTCTTAAACCTTAACCCATATGAGAAGAAAGCAACTGTGAACCACTGGCCACATGAGCAATTGTTGACTGGGAGACTCAAGAGCACATTTCATAGGCTGCATTTTCCCAAACTGCAGTTTCTTTCCCCAACATAATACAAAGCATGTCCAATAAACCCAAGATTTTTAGTTTTGCTCTCCCAAGAAGAAAAAGTAGGTAAATGTAGATTTGTTCAGTGATCCATGTTCCAGTATTTTATCTTAAAAATACTTTAGACATTTAATAAGTTATTATTTGACTTGATTTAGTAAAACTGTAGTTGCAAGTTACCAAACCTCTGGAAAACCTAAAACATAATTATATCCAAAGTGTTCACTCAGAAGCTTCTATCCTATACCAAGTTAGATTTGGCTGACAAACAGACAAACGTTGTAACATACATGGCATAAATTTAATGACATTCAGTCCATCCAGGCACAATAGAAGTATTATATTTAATATTAGTGACTCTAAAGACATATTAAGAGTTATTAATATGACTCTAAAGTCCATAATGAGACTTCAACTTTCATATTTAACGCTGAATATTTCCCAGATCATGTGAACCTGAAATTCATTTAGTTTAATGTCTCTTATTTTTAGAATTGTTTGATTTGTAAGTGCTTACTTTTCTTTAGGCCAATTTAATAGAGTTCCTTTACAAATTAATCTCAAAAATCCAAAACAAAGACAAATACTGAGACATACATACATCCAGATAGGGATCTTACAGCTTTATTTTCTACACTTAGCCGTGAATTGGGTATTATAAAAGTCACTGGTTTATAACCAACCGTTTTAATACGTGTAAGTTTAAAAGACTTCCTTTTCATTTCCCCCTCAGTCTCAGGAATTAGAGATGATTAGACTGGATAAGAGAAGTGTACCTGAGAGTGCTGGTCTTAAGGAACAGGGAAAGCCATGTTCCAGGACTTGTTCCCTCAGTGTCAGAATTCTGGGGGAAAAAAAAAGTATTTTAAAAGCTAGCTTTCTCTAATTGCACATGCAAAAAGAACAAGTTTTTGTTTGTTTGTTTTTGTTTGAAGAGGTTGTTTTTGTTGTTTGGGTTTTTTTTTTTTTCTACCCAATTTCAAAAAGTTTTATCTTAGCCAGTTTTCTCTGGAGTCCAGAGAATTTTGTGGCCACACCATGTCATAATAAAATGTCATCTTTCTTTTCCCTAGTCAAAGTTTTATAGCTAAAATTTAGACCGAATAGTGCTCAGTTGGGCCCAGATAAGAATGGCAGGCTGGCTGAGAAAATGCTGTCCCACAGGGATCGTCCCTCTTAGGGACGATGGGGTCTTAGTTTGATTAGATGAGGGGGAATGGGATGGCAGAGGAGGAGGAGGGTGTGGAGTTCGTCTCTCTCCAGAGATGCATCAGGAAGACACCTTCAGACACAGGAGATCGTGCAGAACGGCAGATGAGCAGGCAGGAGCACCTGGCCACTGGAGGAGACTGCCTGCTGCTGCTGCTGCTGCTGCTGCATCGCTCCAGTCGTGTCCGACTCTGTGCGACCCCACAGACGGCAGCCCACCAGGCTCCCCCGCCCCTGGGATTCTCCAGGCAAGAACACTGGAGTGGGTGGCCACTGCCTTCTCCAGTGCAGGAAAGTGAAGAGTGAAAGTGAAGTCGCTCAGTCGTGTCCGACTCTCAGCGGCCCCATGGACTGCAGCCCACCAGGCTCCCCCGCCCCTGGGATTCTCCAGGCAAGAGGACTGGAGTGGGGAGCCACTGAAGGCTACACAGAACCACACAAAACTCATAGGATGAAGGAAGTGGGGAAAGAGGAGAGTCAGTAGGCCTGGACCTGCCCTGGGAGGGGGTGGGGGCGTGGGACCGGACTTGGAGGCTGAGCAAACTGTTCAGGGGACAGAAAGCACTTGAGGCTGAGAGTGAAGCAGCTGGTCTCTGAGCGTCTGAATGGAATGAGAATCACGGGGACAGTCCTTGCAGTAGCCATACGTTCCCCTGGAGAGGGATGCAGGGACGCGAGTCCCCTGGGAGGCGCGGGGCTGGGAGCTGGAGGGCAGGGATTGTGGAGCATCCCCAGGCCAGGTCAGCTGTTGACTGCGGGGAGCTCCCGAGGGGACAGGAGGGAGGAGGTGGCAGTGGGAAATGCCTGAGCAGGAAACCCGGGCAGCCGCAGAGGCAGGGCGATCCTGCTGAGTCACTCACAGGCGGTGGAGCCATCGCTCTGTCCCCACAGGTCAGCCCTGGAGAGTGGAAGGCCCTGGAGAGAGGCTGGCCCTCTAAGTGCCTTCACTGGGGAAGGAGCCGGGAGCAGCCGAGAAGGACCGGCCCCAGAGGCGCTCTGACCGCAGCTGCCAGAGGCGAGGAGGACACCATGGGAGGGCCGAGCTCCCTGGGCTGAGACAGCTGGGGTCTTGCCCCCAGAGTTCCCACGATCCGAGCAGCTGTGCCTCCTCCATGCAGGGGCAGAGCTGCCAGAGGCTAGAAAAAGCCCTACTAGCATGGTATCTCCTGTGACAACAATCACTGTACCCAGCATTGCCAGGGTCCCCGTGATGTGAGCAGCTAGCTGTGCCACCTCCACGCCGGATCGCCGCTGGGGCAGAGCTGCCAGAGGCTAGAAAAGCCCCTTTGCTGCAGCCCTAGCCGCCGGTTCCCATGAGCACCCGGGTGCCCCGGGCCCTGCCACCCCAGCTGCACCCCCGCACCCCCTCCTCCCTGGGGCAGACCCACGCCCTCCAGGGCAGCCTCAGGAGCAAAGCCCTGTGGACGACTCACAGGCAGAGGTGGAGACAAAGCCACAGCTGAAACCCGGGGGCCCTGCAGCTAAGGAGGAGAACTCAGAACCTTCCCACCTGCTGCAGACTGAATCCACTGGATCAAGGAGGCAGACTCTGTGTCTCTGGAATAAATGAAAGGACACCGAGCCCTCCCACAGAAGAAACCAGCCAGCTCTGGCAGCTGTGGACCTTGGAGGAAAGAACACCCAGGAGTAGGACCAGGTTAGAATCTGAGCTGCCCACCCGGCAGGGCCAGAGACCGGCGCAGTGTTGGAGGGTATCCAGGCGAGGCGAGGTGCATGGAGACTCCCAGTGAGGGAAAGGACGCTGACAGCTGAGATCCAAGGAAAACATTTATTATTCTTATATTTTGACTTGTCCTCTAGTTGATTCTGGATTTTTCCCCCCACTCTGTTGCTGAGGTAGTTGGTTTTATTAGTACTATTAAATCTACTTAAGTGTTTGAGAATTTTTACCCCCAGGGAGAATTTTTTTTTTAATCACAGTTTTTATTTCCTGGTTATACTTCTGCCTCTAAGTTGGCCTTCTCTGGTAGTTTGAGGTTTACCTTTTAAATTCTTCAAGTTTTAAATTTGATTATTATTATTTTTCTATATTTATTCTTTGGCTTTTCTTACTGCTGTTTTCCTGTTGTAGTTATTCCTTAATATACATAAATCTTTATCTACCTCTGCTTAACTTTGCTTCTTCTTTCTTCCTCTTCTTTTTTTTTCTCACCATACTTGTTTTGTTTCTGTTGCTTTCTTCCCCAGTCGGCACCTTGATTTGGTTTTATTTTCCAGTTTGTGCTTTAGTTAATTTTGCTTTTAACTGGTGGCTATCATTTTTGGTTCCCTTTGCTTGCCGGATCACTCTCTTGTACTTTATTTAGTTTTTGACTGTTTGGGTTTTGTTGATGGTGTATATGTCTGTGTGTGTGTGTGTATTCCATTGTTTTCATGTGGCTAATCAGAACAATCTGAAGGCGCAAGGGAACTTGCAGGAGTGGGGAAAGCTTGATTCCCCCTGAGATGTGGAGGAAGATTGAAAGGGATCGTTTAGAATGTAGGGGGTTAACCTCCACCCATGTTCCCATACTTTGGCAGTGTGGATCTAATTGTAGGATAGTATCATAAGCGAGACACCAAACTTTTTCATGCCCCAACGTATAAAGGCCAGGCAACGTGACAGCAAAACCTAGTTTTCCTTTTCTCAGCCTCTCTGGCTTAGAAAGGGATTCTCCACGCTGAGCAACCTGCAGCCAAGAACTGCACTCTTAGAAATCAGGTCCTGCATCCCAGAAACACTCCTTGTCGCAAGGGAGTGGAGTGTCAGTCGCGCAGTTGTGCCTGACTCTCTGCAACCCCGTGGACGGTGGCCCACAGGCTGCTCTCCCCGTGGGGATTCTCCACGCAAGAATACTGGAGGGGTTGCCATTCCCTTTTCCAGGGGATCTTCCCGTCCAGGGATGGAACGCGGGTCTTTGCATCGCAGGGAAATTCTTTGCTGTTGAGCCACCAGGGAAGCCAGAAACACTCCTGGGGGCGCCTGATGGCGGCTCAGAGTGTCTGGATTTCCCTGGAATCCTGTGCTTGGGGGATTCTCAGTGTCCTCTGCTCTGCCTTTGATCCCTGACCAGACATCGCTGGTGGGCCAGTCTCTCCCGGGAGGCACTGCCAAGACTTTCCTTGAGAGGCGCCTTTGCAGCAATGAGGTCTGCTGGAACGTGGCCCGCCCAGCAGGCTGTCCCTTCCCTGGAGTGAGGGGGACTTGCTGGAGGACCTGAGGGCCTGGAGGCGGGAGGATCCCCCAGAGGGGATTTGTGGGCACCAGGCACGCTGGGAGATTAAACAGCGGGGGGCACCCCAAGTCATCACCCTGTTTGGCTTCTGGGGTAAAACTGAAGGGGACATAAAGTTTAGGTGAGAAAGAAATCTTGCTTATCCAGTAAAGTAGGAAAGGAAATCACAGGAAAAAAAAATTAGTGTTTGTGCTGGCTGCTCAGGGAGAAATACTTTAGAAGACAGTGGGCCCAGGGGATAAAGTGTGGGTATAGCAGGGAGCGATTTGTTGGAGGGAGTGGGAGGTGAGCTGCGGCTCCCAGCACCTTGCTCTCGACGTTGATGAAGGCGGTGGATATGCTGGGGGTGTTGTTTAGCTGAGCAAGAGAGAGGACAGAGAAAAACCAGAACTTGGGCTCCTTCACCAAGCAAATCTAGAATGAAACCTGTGGGTCTTGGAAAAGGAACAAAGCAGAGAGTGAGAGCAGGTTCTCATGGAGAGAGAGAGAGACTCAGAAGTTTCCAGCCAACAGTTTGGGATGACCTGCGGTTTACCTTGAAATCCTGAGTTTCAGCACCAGTGATTTCAGGGAGTGTCAGCCGCGAGTGGTGGTTTGAAGCCCAGCAATTGGATCCGGAGGGGCCTGGATGAAAACCAGGAATCCTAGCCGCTTGTCCTCCAGGGGCTAGACGCTCAAAACAAGGTTCCCCAGCCTTTGCCCTCATTGAAAAGTGCATTTCTCAAGGAGGCAAAAGCTATAAAAGCAAGAACAGGTAGAATGTGTATTGTAGAGACTCAGCCCAACAAGCAGGCGAGCACACAGTGTGTTCAGTTAAGACAAGCAAGGCAGTTACACACCCAGAAGAAGAGGGTGTGGGGTCCCCTGCCCCGTGAGGAGGAGCTCCATGGACACGCAGGGGAACCATTCACACGGGGCGGTCCTTCCGGGTCTGTGGCCTTTGGACAGTTTTCTGGTTTCTGTCTCCACACTGGATTGCCCTTGTGTTACCGAAGACTCAGACTCTCTGTACACCGAAGCCGAATCAAACCCCAAGACGATTGTGGGGGAAGTAGACGAGGAGAGCTTTCTTATTTACCAGGCAAAGGGAGACACACCAGGCTTCTGCCTCGAAAGAGTGGGGTGTTCAACCCCAGGGAATTTATCAGGCCTTTTGCAACTGTGGGTCCAAGGTGGGGTCCCTGACAAGACTGTGGGTCCAAGATAGGGTGCCTGACAAAACTGCGGGCTGAGCAGGGCTTGCACTCCCTTAATCTCATCTCGGGGGACCCGGGGTCTTTGGTGGTTGGGTCTCCCAGTCTTGATGACCTTCTCTGGTCCCTTTAATCTCAGGTGGTTCTGGGGCTGCTCCTCCCTGGATCAGCGACTGCGCGAATCTGCCCTTGGGAACGCATGGAAGGTCATCACGGCCAGAGTCTTGCCTACAAGAAACGGGGAAAGAAGGGCTTCTGTGCCTGGGAGCCCCACAGGGCAGACGCAGAGAACAGACTCCTGGGGAAGGAGAGGGTGGGCGAATTCAGAGTCGCACGGACATACATACACCTCCGTGTGTAAAGCACAGCTCACGGGGAATTGCCGTATAACACAGGGGGCCAGCCCCATGCTCTGTGATCACCTAAAGGGGGGGTTGCAGGAGGAGGGGAGGCTCAAGGGGCAGGGATATATGTATGGTTATGGCTAAGTTGAGTGTTTGTATGGCAGAATCCAGCACAACCTTATAAAGCAACTATCCTCCAATTAAAAAATAAATTAAGCAGAAAGAGTTCTTGGGGCTCTCACACATAAGAAATCAACTTTGTTAATTTGTCTCATGTCAAATTAATTATTAGATCAGCCAAACAACCTAGAAAGCAAAGTTTTCTGCTTCTTCAGAAGCAAAAGATTCCAGCACAGTCCCAGGCACAGGCAGCAGCTGCTTAATCGGTAAAAGCTTAGTGGATAAGAATGGTGATTTTTTAATTGAAATCAACCTGCTCTGCTGGTTCACATCCAAGCTCCTGCGCTTCTCAGCTGGTCTGGTTTTGCACAAAGTGCTTACCGTCTCTGTCTTGCTGTCCTGTGTAATTCAGGGGAGGTTATTATCGTCATTATTCCCTGCCTTCTTGGACAGGGACAAAGTGTCTTTTAAGGGGCTTGCTGATCAGAGAACTCAGGCTCCACATATTTCTTCACTAAGGATCCTGAAACCTGGTAGCTTTCTGTTGCATTGTTTGCAGACTGACATTAAATTGGAACTCTGCTTTGGGGCAGAATGAAATGGAATTTGTAGGGAGGGTCAGACTCCAGCCCAGTTCTGTCAAATCAGCAAACCAGAGTGGCCTCTTTATTGTTTTCTCTTAAAAAAAACCATTTTTATTTTGTACTGGGGTATAGCCGATTAAGAATGTTGTGACAGTTCCAGGTAAAAGCGAAGCGACTCAGCCATACATATTCATGTATCCATTCTCCCCCAGTGCCCCCACACACACCAGAGCGGCCTGTCTTGATTTACTTCACTCTGTGTGACAGAACCTAGTGGATATTAATGCAAGTATATGGAATCCTAAAACAAGAAACCAAAAACGGTATTGATGAATCTATTTACAGGTCAGGAATGGAGGAGCAAATGTAGAAAACGGACTTGTGGACACAGGGCGGGGCGGGGATCAAATTGAAATGGTAGCATCAACACATACCCGACATAGACAGCTGGTGGGAAGCTGCCGCGCAGCACAGGGAGCTCAGCTGGGGGGCTCTGTGATGACCTAGAGGGCGGGGCGCCGCTGGGAGGGAGGGGGCGGTAAAGAGGGACGGGATAAATGTAAACTTATGGCTAGTTCACCTTGTTGTACAGCAGAAACCAACGCAACATTGTAAAGCTATTATATCCCCACCCCCAAAAAAAAACACAACGCTGCCTGGAGGGCGAGAGGCCTAGTCTCCATTCTGATTCAGAAATGGCAGGACTCTGCGTCCTGCTCTTTGAGGCATGAGATACAGCTCACTACAGGGCTCTGCAAGGCTAGACTGCCCCGGCTAACAGAAGTCAACTGCCAGGTGGCTTTCACCGCTGTTACTCCAAAGTCCAAGTTTAGCATTTTGGTTCAGAGCAAGCATTCAAAGAGCCAGGAAGTTCTAATTAGAGTCGTGGTTCTGCCAACACCCTGTCCTGTGAGGAAGTCATTTAGTTCTCTGGACCTGTGTTTTCTTCTTTAAATTCTGCTGATGAGCCCTTGTGCCTGTCAAAAGGCACACCTGCCCTGGATAACGTCTGATGGTTGCTCTAAAGTTAAAAATGATTTGCAATAACCAATCAATTCCACTTCAGCAAGTACACCCAAAAGAAATGAAAATAGATTCTCAGAGAGATATTTGTACACCCAGGGTCACAGCAGCGTTATTCATAGGAGCTGAAAGTTGAAATTAAAGTCGCTCAGTCGTATCTGACTATTTGCGACCCCATTGACTGTAGCCTGCCAGACTCCTCTATCCACAGGATTCTTCTGGCAAGCTGGAAAGTTGAAAGTTGGAAGCAACACAAATATTCATCCGAGGAGGAAAGGATAAGCACAAGGTGGTCTATGCCCACAGTGGAATATTCCTGCCTTGAAAAGGCAGGAGCTTCAGGCGCATGCTACAGTGTGGAGCCACTCTGAGGACATTATGCTGCGTGACCTAAGCAGTCACAAAATGCAAATCTCGCATGATTCCACTTCTGTGAAGTACTGATAGAGTCAAAGCCGCAGAGACAAATGTAGAATGGTGGTTGGCCGGGGGGCTGAGATAAAGGGGGAGCTGGGGAGTCACCGTTCAATGGGGACACGGGTGAAAGTGTTCCAGGGACTGGGTGCACAACCATGTCAACATCCTTAACATTTTTGGACTGTACCCTTAAAACGGTTACGTTAGTTAATGTTATGTTATGTGTATTTTACCAACATTTTAAAAGATTGTTGCCCATGATAAGTAATAGAGCAACTTCACACATTTACTGGGTGTAGGAAACCCAAAGGGGACTGAATATAAGTCAGCAAGAATTTGGTTCACCAGTTCAGTTCAGTTCAGTTCAGTCACTCAGTCGTGTCCAACTCTTTGTGACCCCATGAATCACAGCACACCAGGCCTCCCTGTCCGTCACCATCTCCTGGAGTTCACTCAGACTCAGGTTCATCGAGTCGGTGATGCCATCCAGCCATCTCATCCTCTGTCGTCCCCTTCTCCTCCTGCTCCCAGTCCCTCCCAGCATCAGTCTTTTCCAGTGAGTCAACTCTTCTCATGAGGTGGCCAAAGTACTGGAGTTTCAGTTTAGCATCATTCCTTCCAAAGAAATCCCAGGGTTGATCTCCTTCAGAATGGACTGTTTGGATCTCCTTGCAGTCCAAAGGACTCTCAAGAGTCTTCTCCAACACCACAGTTCAAAAGCATCAATTCTTTGGCGCTCAGCCTTCTTCATAGTCCAACTCTCACATCCATACATGACCACAGGAAAAACCATAGCCTTGACTAGACGGACCTTAGTCAGCAAAGTAATGCCTCTGCTTTTCAATATACTATCTAGGTTGGTCATATCTTTTCTTCCAAGGAGTAAGTGTCTTTCAATTTCAAGGCAGTCACCATCTGCAGTGATTTTGGAGCCCCCAAAATAAAGTCTGACACTGTTTCCACTGTTTCCCCATCTATTTCCCATGAAGTGATGGGACCAGATGCCATGATCTTTGTTACACATACTTAAATCTGTGGGTTTTCAAGTCCCTTAGTTACCTCAATATCTGCAGTAGAGGATGAACCATAGAGTCGGACACAACTGAGCGATTGAACTGAATACAAAATCAGTAAGGATATCTTTGGAGCACAAGGCATTATAGCCATTATCGTGTATAACTTCTACTGGAGTATCATCTGTAAAAATACCAAATTACTGTATTGTATATTTGAAACTTATGTTATATGATAAACCAATGATACTTCCACTTTTTATGTCGATAGCATTTTTTTAATTTAAAAATATTTCATTTTAATTGTAGCTACTTCAATTTTTAAAAATACTGGTATAACAAATAGTTCATAATTGTTTACTTCTTGTTTCTCACTAAATTAAGGTTTCTAAGGGTTAAGAATTCTGATTAATACCTGTAATTAAAATAACTAAAATTAGTAAGGCAAACATCTCTTCATGCAAGGAAATGTTTCAGAGTTATCAGGAAACTCACTGAGATTTGTCGATCTGAGTCCCCTCTCTGTCTTTTGTTCTCTGCCTGGCCTGGCTAACATTAGTCTATCTACCATTTGTTTTTCCATCTTCATGCGAATTGCCTTCCTTCTCTTTCAAGTCCCAGACCACTGCCCCCAACACTCTCTTTAGTCTGTAACTGGAGAGGGTATGGAAGGAAAGGATCTGGTTATTCTGGCAAGCTGCTCAGTTTTCTTTGGTCTCTGCCCTGTATTGTTGTTCAGTCGCTCAGTCTGCGGACTGCAGCACACCAGACTTCCCTGTCCATCACCAACTCCCAGAGTTTGCTCAAACTCATGTCCATTGAGTTGGTGATGACATCCAACCATCTCATCTTCTGTTGTCCCCTTCTCCTCCTGCCCTTGAAATTTTCCAGCATCAAGGTCATTTCCAGTGAGTTGACTCTTCCCATCAGGGGGCCAAAGTAGTGGAGTTTCAGCTTCAGCATCAGTTCTTCCAATGAATATTCAGGACTGATTTCCTTTAGGATGGACTGGCTGGATCTCCTTGCAGTCCAAGGGACTTTCAAGCATCTTCTCCAACAACACAGATCAGAAGCATCAACTCTTCAGTGCTCAGCTTTCTTTATAGTCCTACTCTCATATCCATACATGACTACTGGAAAAAGCAAAACTTTGACTATACGGACCTTTGTTGGCAAAGTGATGGCTCTGTTTTTTAATTTACATCATGAGAAACGCTGGGCTGGAAGAAGCACAAGCTGGAATCAAGATTGCCAGGAGACATATCAATAACCTCAGATATGCAGATGACAGCACCCTTATGGCAGAAAGTGAAGAGAAGCTAAAGACCGTCTTGATGAAAGTGAAAGAAGAGAGTGCAAAAGTTGGCTTAAAGCTCAACATTCAGAAAACTAAGATCATGGCATCCGGTCTCATCACTTTATGTGAAATACATTGGGAAACAGTGGAAACAATGTCAGACTTTATTTTGGGGCAGCTCCAAAATCACTGCAGATGGTGACTGCAGCCATGAAATTAAAAGATGCTTACTCCTTGGAAGAAAAGTTATGAGCAGCCTAGATAGTATATTAAAAAGCAGAGACATTACTTTGCCAACTAAGCTCCGTCTTGTCAAGTCTATGGTTTTTCCAGTAGTCATATATGGATGTGAGAGTTGGACTGTGAAGAAGGCTGAGCGCTGAAGAATTGATGCTTTTGAACTGTGGTGTTGGAGAAGATCTTCACGACCCAGATAATCATGATGGCGTGATCACTAATCTAGAGCCAGACATCCTGGAATGTGAAGTCAAGTGGGCCTTAGAAAGCATCACTATGAACCGGAATTCCAGTTGAGCTATTTCAAATCCTGAAAGTCCTAACGAGAGTCCCTTGGACTGCAAGGAGATCCAACCAGTCCATTCTGAAGGAGATCAACTCTGGAATTTCTTTGGAAGGAGTGAGGCTAAAGCTGAAACTCCAGTACTTTGGCCACCTCATGCAACGGGTTGACTCACTGGAAAAGCCTTTGATGCTGGGAGGGACTGGGGGCAGGAGGAGAAGGGGACGACAGAGGATGAGGTGGCTGGGTCTCATCACGGACTCTATGGACACAAGTCTGAGTGAACTCCAGGAGTTGGTGATGGACAAGGAGGCCTGGTGTGGTGCGATTCACGGGGTCGCAAAGAGTTGGACACGACTGAGTGACTGAACTGAACTGAACTGAAGCCTTGCCATAGCTTTTCTTCCAACAAGCAAGTGTCTTATAATTTCCTGGCTGCAGTCACTGTCTGCAGTGATTTTGGAGCCCAAGAAAATAAAATCTGCCACTGTGTCCATTGTTTCCCCATCTATTTGCCATGAAGTGATGGGACCGGATGCCATGATCTTCATTTTTTGAATGTTGAGTTGTAAGCCAGCTTTTTCACTCTCCTCTTTCACCTTCATCACATTATTGAGCTATCACTTGATTTTTGTCCTCTTAAGCTATCTCATGTCAATTTAATCCTTAGACCAGCCAGAAGAACCTGGAAGTGTTGATTCAATTTCTCATCAAGGCTCTTTTATGGGCGGTGTTCAGTGTTGCCTGTTACAGCACATTGGTAGCACAGGATATCTGGTTGGCTCACAGCAGAAAGTGAAGAACAGCAAACAGGTGATGTCAACCCATCCCAACAAAGTTTCACCTGACAGTTTCAATCTCCGTTAATTTCTTCCTAAGCCTGTACTGTCGTGAGAACTGGCAAGGTAGTGATATTCCTAATTCTGTTTGTCCATCTCCACTGTATTTTCATTCATCTAATAACTTGCTACTGTTTATTGACCTGTATCCTTCCTTCACTCAAGTGCAGTTGCTCATTCCCATAAACAACCCTCTGGTTCATTATTATCAATATCTTGAATATGCATAATCTCAGTGTCAGGCACTCTGTTCTGCAATAACTCTTTAACGTGACTATCCAGTTTCATTTCCTGTCTTTTAGTTCCACCCAGTTGTAATCATTTATTGATAAATCACTACGTACTACTTCTTTCCCTCACCTCTGACAATGCAGGTATCAGTTTTTTTCCAATTAAGAACTTTCCGTCCTCAACTCTACTGTGTAACTCCAAGAGTCTGTGACAGAAAAGTAAAGAGAAATAGTCATTTACAAAAGATGACACTATGTCTCCAGGAAGCTGGGGTAAAGGTAAATGTGATCATCTTATCACGATGGCATGATCCGCTTTGTCTGTTATTCTTCTCCTTTTCTTAGGGTCTACTTTGTCTGATAGTAATATAGCCGCCTTAGCTTTCTTGTGTTACCGTTAGCACAGTGCATCTGTTCCCTTGCTTTTACTTCCAACTTACCTCTATCTTATATTTCAAGGGTAGCACTGGACACAGTGTACAGCTACCTGTCTTCCCTCCCCAGCAGCCATCTCTGCATTTTTGGTAAAAGGAAGCACATGCAGGAGCTTTGCATGAGCAGGTTAATATTTTCTTTCTCCAGTAGCTGCTTACGTTGTTACACATTCTTTGTGAAATATCATCTTGCTGCACACTTACAAAGCGTGCCCTTTTGGTATGTGTATCGTGGTCTGAAAAGAATACTTAAAACTGATTCCGCATGTAAGTCATTTGTCCACTGGCAATAAATATAGGACCCTAAATGCATTACACCTTCATAGCCCATAGAGGCTCAAAGTGCCCCTTGAACCAGAAGATTCCTCTAGCATATGGCGGGCCTCCACATGGCATCTGTGTCCTGTGGTTAAGATGATTCAGCAGCAGGGATGCTTGGGTGAGGAGTCTCGGAGGCGCAGGCGGAAGGCTGTTGCTCATTGTTCTCCTCCAGGCTGTGCCGGATCCTAAAGCCAAAGGATATGGCAAACGCTAGTAGGGAAATGAGACAATGACAAGGGAAATAGGTGCTCTCCTTACTGATACACATTCGTGTACACGCTCGTGTGCATGCTGTTCCTCAGTTGTGACTGGCTCTTTTGTGACCCCAGAGACCGTAGCCCTCCAGGCTCCTCTGCCCATGGTATTCTCCAGTCAAGTGTACTGGAGTGGGTTGCTATTTCCTCCTCCAGGGGATCCTCCTGACCCAGGGATTGAAGCTGTGTCCCTTAGGTTTCCTGCATTGGCAGGTGGATTCTTTACCACTGAGACACAGGGAACCCCACACTTGCTCACTAGGTCTCCCTCTGAGGGTGTCTGACACAGTTTAGGGGAGTGGTGGTACGAAGAAGATGGGGATCAGTCCATTGAGAGGTCTCTTAATCCCAGAACACCACTTACCAATGGCATTCCAGACACTGAGTTGGATCCAGGACTCAGAGGTCATCGGCATCATCAGGGAAATGTTCACAGAGATGCTCACCAGTGGGAGGACAGGCAGAGCAGGGACCTGTGGGTAAATTCAGTTCATCCCTGAACACAGCCCAGAAGTCTGAAAGGGGAGACCCTGCCCACATGTGGGCAGGAAGTCTCCAGTGCTTTTGAAGCTGTGTGTTCAGTGCCTACTGAAACGGGGTATGTGAAGCACTGAGTGTGGGTCAGGGAAGGGTCCACTGGTTTCAGCAATTTCCCATCTTCCCATGTGCAGCAAAGGATGTTTACGCTTCAAAGCAGGTAGACTTCATTCACTCCAGATGGATAGTTTGGGCACATAAGGTCACCTACTTTTTAAAAGTTAATTAATTTGGCTGTGTTGGAACTGAGTTGTGGCCGAAGGGCTTCTCTAGTTGTGGGGCGTGGGCTTAGCTGCCCTGTGGCATGTCCTGGTCGGATATTTCTTCCCCGACCTGGAATCTAACCCACATGCCCTGCATTGGAAAGTAGATTCTTAACCAGTGGACTACCAGGGATGGCCCTCACCTACCCTGAATGGAGGAGGAGAGGGGCTCTGGGGGCTGCCTCCAGACGATGACCGTGACCCCAGTGATGAGCAGCAGCAGCAGCACAGCCACTGTTGTGAGCACAGGGTCTCCAGAGAACACCTGGCTGGACCACTGGGCCAGGACCAGGCTCAGGATTATCAGCAGGAGAACTGCAAGGGTCAAGGTGGAGGAGAACAGGCTGGACCCAGAAGACAAAGATGTCAGGACCTTGGGTCAGATCCCTCCTCAGGCTGCCTGCATCAGGAAGGGCCATTATATCTCTATTACTTCTTACCTGAAATAGACACATATTTCCAACCCATCCTGTCAATTTCAGAATACCATCAAAGAGAAGTCCCATTGCTCACCAAGCAGGAAGGCACATCCATAGACAATCTGGCCAGATTTCCAGGTGGGGATGGTGCCAGTAGGGAACCACGGACTCTTCAGAGCCAAGGTGTAGCGGAGTCTCACCTGAGGACAAGCACAGAGAGAGCCACCAAGGAGTAGGCGAGCAGGGTCCCAATTGATAGGAGGTCCACCAGTTCGCTGAACTTGAAGAGTAACGCCATGACCGCTAGGATGAGGGCACAGACAAGGTGGGGAAGGGACTGAGAAACAGCCGAAATATCAAAGGTAAGGAAATGATCAAACAAGGGATGGGTTTTGTTTATTCACCTGCAAGGTTTCCAGAAGACATGATGGCCATGACAGGGGTGCCTGTGTGGGCATGGATCTGGGCAAGGCCCTGGAAAAGGAGTCCGTCCTCTGCCATCACGCACATCACCCGAGGCATGGAGAACATATCACCTAGGAGACTGGAAAAGAAAATGGAAACGTATATGAGGACATGGAGAGACGGGAAGGGAGGACCGGCACTTCTGCTCCCTAGTCTACTTGGGTCAAGGTGTCCTTCCCTCTTGTCTCTCAATCCCAAGGGCTGGGATACCAGAGCGTCTGACAGTCAATGGGGAGAAAGTCATGACACTGACCTGGATGTAAGAGCACAGAGGGTGCCAACAGCCACAGCATATCTGGCAGGGCCCCACCCAACAAGGAGGAAAGCCTGTGGGAAGGGGCTCTCAGGATGAATCTGGTAGTAGGGCACCATGAGGGTGAGTGCTGCTGAGACACCAAAGCACACCAAAAAGCAGATGAGGATCGTGATCATGGTGCTCATGGGGATGGACCGCTGAGGATTTAGGGGCTTCTTCCCCTGCAGGATGCACAGATGGACTAGGGTTAGGAAAACACAGGGAGGGAAAACACAATATCCCCTTTCCTCTTGCACCATCAAAAGCAGCCTAACCTTCTACCAATCCCTATGCCCAAGGGCAGCCTAATCTGTGCCCAAACCCCTGATGAGAAGCACAGTGACTATATTACCTTTAGTGACAATGGCATCAAAACCAATAAACATGTAGAAACACAGAGCTGCTCCCTGGAGAAGCCCATCAAAGCCAAAAGGTGCAAACCCTCCGGAACCCAGAGGCCCCAGCCCATGGTGAGAGAAGGAATCAGGAAGAACATGGGTGAGGTGAGTTCAGCCATCTCTACTGGACTCCTCCCTTCATACCACAAGTGCTGGGCTCCAGGACCCCCATCACTTAGATCCATCAGCCCAGGTCTCTTTGGTAATGCTTTAGTCACTAAGTCAAATCCGACTCTTTTGACCCCATGGCCTGTAGCCTACCAGGCTCCTCTGTCCATGGGATTATCCAGGTAAGAATGCTGGAGGGGTTGCCACTCTTTAGTCCCCACCAGGTTTCCAGACTTGCACCCACCTTCACACAAGTGTCACTATGGACAAGAGAACCCTCCTAACCTAGAGGTGCCACTGGATTCAGACGTGTCCAATGTGTAGTCCTGTTCTGTGAGCTTCCAGTTGTGCAGGTCTCCCTTAATGAAGCCAGAGATGATGATGAAGCCGAGAATCGAAACTCTGTTGTAAAGCAGGGTTGACTCAGGAGCTCCCAGAACCAGCAGTCCTGTGGGAAAGATGGAATATGAGACATCCCAAATAACCAAATCCATAGAGACAGAAAGCAGGCCAGGGGCTCCAGTGTCAGGAGGGCTGATGGTGGTGGATAGATGGACAGTGACTGCTCAGTGGAGGCAGGGTTTCCTTTGCTTGTGATGCAGATGTTTGGAACTAGATGGCGGTGATGGTTACAGGACACTGTGAAGGTACGAAGTCCCTCTCAGTACACTTTAAAGTAGCTTGTTTCTTACTGTGGCTCTCATCTCACAGCAGACATGTCTATCAAATCATCATGTGGCACACCTTAAACCTCTACAATGTTGGATGTCAATAACTCAATAAAATTGGGGGAAATAATTAAATGGTTAATTTTATGCTATGTAAATTTTCTCTCGATTAAAAAAAGTTTGGTCTCAGTACAGAGGGAGAAACTTGTCAGTCTAAGTAAATGCTTCTCAGCTGGGAGTGGTTTTGTTCCCCAAGGGCCTGTTGGCAATGTCTGGAGACATTCTCTTGGTTTGGGGCTCATTTTTTGCCATGCCGTGGTTTGTAGGATCTCCATTCCCTTGCCATGGGTGAACCTGGGCCATGGCAGTGAAAACCCAGAATCCTAACCGCTAAACCACCAGATACACAGCTGTCACCATCACGATGACAGAAGGGGAAGAGGAACTGAAGAGCCTATTGATGAAAGTGAAACAGGAAAGAGAAAAGGCTGGCTTACAACTCAACATTCAAAAACGAAGATCATGGCACCCCTTCCCATCACTTCAGGGCAAGTAGATGAGGAAACGATGAAAACAGTGAACGACTTTCTTTTCTTGGGCTCCAAAACCACTACAGACAACGACTGCAGCCATGAAATTAAAAGACACTTGCTCCTTGGACGAAAAGGTATGACCACACTAGTTAGATATTAATAAGTAGAGACATTACTTTGCTGACAAAGTTCCGTCTAGTCAAGGCTATGGTTTTTCCAGTAGTAATGTTGGATGTGAGAGTTGGACTATAAAGAAAGTTGAGCACCAAAGAATTGATCCTTTTGACCTGTGGTGTTGAAGAAGATTCTTGACAGTCCCTTGGACAGCAAGGAGATCCAACCAGTCCATCCTAAAGGAAATCAGTCCTGAATATTTATTGGAAGCATTGATGCTGAGGCTGAAACTCCAATATTTTGGTCACTTGATGCAAAGAATTGACTCACTGGAAAAGACCCTGATGCTGGGAAAGATTTAAAGCAGGAGGAGAAGGGGATGACAGAGGATGAGATGGCTGGATGGCATGACTAACTTGATGGACATGAGTTTGAGCAAGCTCCGGGAGTTGGTGATGGACAGGGAAGCCTGGCGTGCTGCATTCCATGGGACTGCAAAGAGTTGGACATGACTGAGCAACTGATCTGAGGTGAAGCCACCAAGAAACTCCCTGGAGACATTCTAACTGTCACAACTTGGGGGTTGGTGTCACCCATATCTAATGAACATAGTTCATAGATGCTACACAGCCAACAATGATTAAATTAAGAAAACCCTACAGTGCACAGGTTAGCCCCCCACACCAAAGGCTCTTCCAGCCTAGAAGATCAGTAATGCCAAGGGTGGGAAATAATGGTCTATGTCTTGCCGTCCTGTCTCTCATACTGAAGACCGTTCTTCCCAGTTCTAATCCCCCATATGCTGCTACCCCAAGCCTTCCTCACCCCATTTCCTCCACACCCCACCCTTCCCGTCCCATCATGAAAATCCCCAGCTTACCAGTGAGAAGCAGAGACACAGCCACTGCAACAAAATCTGGGTACGTGGACAGGAAGTAGGGCATATACGGAGAGAAAGTCCCTCTAACGCCTGGGATGTGGTTCCCTATCAGGCTGTCGAAGGTGTGGCTCCAGGCCCTGGCCACACTTGCAACGGCTAGAGCGGCAGCAGAAGGAACATTTGTTAGCAAACAGAAGTTGAACCCCTCTGTGTGCCATAGGATATATTTGCTGGAGAATTACAAAATACTGATGCTGAGAGGGGTCTGTGGGACTCTGGGCACAGAGGCCTTTTTGTTCCCCATCTCTTGTAGGCAAAACTCCAGCCTCCATGACCCTCCCTGAGTTCCAAAGGACAGATTCAAAGAGTTGTTCATCAAGGCAGGGGGGCCAAGAAACCACCTGAGGCAAGATTAAAGGGCACCCGGAAGCTCATCAATATAGGTGGTGTGTTGGTTGCTTTCCTGATGCCCAGGGGTTAAGAATCTGCCTGGCAATGAAGGGACTCACATTCGATTCCTGGTCAGGGAACTAAGAGCCCATGTTGCAGAGAGCAGCTAAATGCGAGCATCACAGCTGGCGAGTCCATGCCCCAGATTGAAAGAGCCTGTGTGCTGTAGCTGAGACCTGACACAATAAACAAATATCCAAGAAAAGAAAGAAAGAAGGACCCGATCACCTGAGACTCCGCACATACTGGGAGCGTCTCAGGATAGCTCTGACCAGGAGCCCTGACTATATAGTCTCTCCTATTCCCATGGGAGTGGGGGGTGCTGTTATTAAGGCACGAACCTACTGTGTTCCCGCTTTGCCTGGCAAAGAAATAAAGCCACTCTCTCCTCCTTCACGACTCTGTCTCTATTTCTCTTTGGTGTTGGTGCACAGACAGCCAAGATTTTGCATCAATATCTACTCTCAAAGAGTTCTTCTTCATGAGGTGGGGAGAGTGGAGTCAAATGATCACCGAATAGGTCAACTATTTAACACATTAGCAGGTGATCAACATTATGTAAGAAAACAGTGAAGTGGGCACAGGAAAGAGGGGAGATGAGGGTTGAAATCTTAAATCAGGTGGTAAAGGGAAATCCCATGAATGCAACAACTGAGCAGAGACTTCAATAGGGTGAGGGGAGGAGCCTGCAGGACACACCTCCCTCTCACCCACTCCTGACAGTTCCCTTTCCTCTGGGTTCTTGGTCCATCATTTAAGGAAGCAGGAGAAAGCTGAGTAGAATGAAGCTGTGGAGTTTTCCTGACATTATTACCCTCCTCCTCGTTCAATAAAGTGGATGACAAAGTGCTCGTGAATGACTGAAGACCCAACCCTCACTCCTAAATTCTGATCTCAAGCCCCACACCTTTTCCACCCATCATCTCACCAATGACATAAACTAGTATGAGGTTCCAACCAGTGACGAAAGCCCACAGTTCTCCCACACTGATGTAGCTGTAGAGATGTGCAGAACCGGTCCATGAGACCCGTGTCCCAAACTCGGCATAGCAGAGCCCAGACAACACAGAGGATAGGGCGGCCACCAAGAGGAGACAACGATCGCTGGTCCAGCGATGAACACGGCCACTTCTCCCACCAGGATGTACACGTCCGGCCCCCAGCGTGCTGGCCACACCCAAGACCACCAGGTCAAGGGTGTTCAGGTGATGGGCCTTGGGACTCTCAGACCCCTCAGTGGGCTTCAACTGTTGCCTTCAAAACAGCTTCTGAGCAAACTGGTGAACATCCTGACATCGCATCCTAGACAGAGTTGAGGAAGTAAGATCTGCTGAGAAAACAAGACACAAAGCCATCAAGAATGTTATCCATCCTTGGTCCTGGGAGTTTCACAGGTGAACAGCGTGATGGAGTCCAAGTGGTCAAAGGGCACATTGGCCAAGTTCTCCACCTGTGAGCTTTGGTTTCTATAACATGAAGGCTCTTAATATGATTCAAAGTTACTAGAACGTTTGCTTAAAGAGAAGTGAAGGGGAGCAGACTATGTCTCCCCAAATGTCCCACTTTGGCACGCAGGTTGCTTTGAGCTACAGTCAATTAAGACCCAGCAGACTCAGGAGAAGATCCTTGTCTCTCCTTTAACTGCTCAAATAAATGTAGACTAGGAGACCTATGCCAGGAAGAGAGTCATTTACCAGAGATAGCTTCCAGAGACCTTTTCAATTTTAATCTTCCTGGAGATTAGGAGACCTACCGCCTGGGGCCCTGCACACACCCTGATCTGTCAGCAACTGCCCCCTTGAACAGCTGCCATAAAACTCCTCACTGAACTCGCCTGGGTTGGGACTCAGTCTCAATGGGCTCTGTCCCTTGGGCCTGGCAAAGCAATAAAACTGTTCTTTCCTCCTCCGCCCAGAACTCTGCTTCTGAGGCTGGACTCCACACTGGTGTTCAGAAAGGCTGACTTTCAGCATCACTTCCTGTTAATGCAGGCGTGACCAACCCAGATAGCCTGAGTTGGACGGGTGACAACCTGATCATTAGTAGACAAAGGAGACCTCGTTTCTATCATTTCCTTTATTTACTATGACTTTGGCTGTGCTGGGTCTTCTCTGCTGTGTGCGGGTTCTCTCTATTTGCAGGGAGCAGGGGCTACTCTCCGGTTGGGGTGCATGGGCTGCTGATTTCGGTGGCTTCGGGCTCTCGAGCGCAGGCTCAGTAGTTGTGGACACAGGCTCAGCTGCTCTGAGGCATGTGGAACTTCTCTGGAGTTGAACCTATGTCTTCCGGATTGCCAGGTGGATTCTTATCCAATGGACCACGCGGGAAGTCCCCTAGAACCCATTTCTTCTCAGGAGAATTTGCCTGACACCTGGTCTGGACCTGGTGCTTTGGGAAGACTTGCAGTCAGGCTCCAGTTGTCTCCTTTAACTAAGTAGGTCTTAACATTTTTTTGTAGTGAAACAAGTAAAGCGTACACTTAACCCATGTATCTTATATGGGTACATATTTTATGCATATTGATTATACATGTACACACATACTTCACTTCTTACCAATGCTGCAATTACAAACTGAGGATCTGTGGCCACTGTGCTGTCAGTTAATGTTCACCATATCTTAGAAAAAAATATTTAAAAATAAAAGTATGTACGGTAATTTTTTTTTACAGATTGTTATTTCTCACACTGAAATCAGATTGATTATATTCTTTGCAGCCAAAGATGGAGAAGCTCTATAAAGCCAGTGAAAACAAGACTGGGAGCTGACTATGGCTCACATCATGAACTCCTTATTGCCAAATTTAGACTTAAATTGAAGAAAATGGGGAAAACCACTAGGCCATTCAGGTATGACCTAAATCAAATCCCTATGATTAGACACTGTAAGTGACAAATAGATTTAAGGGACTAGATCTAATAGACAGAGTGCCTGATGAACTATGGACAGAGGTTCATAAACATTGTACAGGAGACAGGGATCAAGAGCATCCCCAGGAAAAAGAAAAAGAAATGCAAAAGGCAGAATGGCTGTCTGAGGAGGCCTTACAAATAGCTGAGAAAAGAAGAGAAGTGAAAAGCAAAGTAGAAAAGGAAAGATATACCCATTTGAATGCAGAGTTCCAAGAACAGCATAGAGAAATAAGAAAGCCTTCCTGAGCGATCAATGCAAAGAAATAGAGGGAAACAATAGAATGGGAAAGACTAGAGATTTCTTCAAGAAAATTAGAGATACCAAAGGAATATTTCATGCAAAGATGGGAACAATAAAGGACAGAAATGTTATAAACGGACCTAACAGAAGCAGAAGATATTAAGAAGAGGTGGCAAGAATATACAGAAGAACTGTACAAACACGATCTTCATGATCCAGATAATCATGATGGTGTGATCACTCACCTAGAGCCAGACATTCTGAAATGTGAAGTCAAGTGGGTCTTAGGAAGCATCACTATGAACAAAGCTAGTAGAGGTGATGGAATTCCAGTTGAGCTATTTCAAATCCTGAAAGATGATGCTGTGAAAGTGCTGCACTCAATATGCCAGCAAAGTTGGAAAACCCAGCAGTGGCCACAAGACTGGAAAAGGTCAGTTTTCATTCCAATCCCAAAGAAAGGCAATGCCAAAGAATGCTCAAACTACCCCACAATTGCACTCATCTCACATGCTAGTAAAGTAATGCTCAAAATTCTCCAAGCCAGGCTTCAGCAATACATGACCGTGAACTCCTGATGTTCAAGCTGGTTTTAGAAAAGGCAGAGGAACCAGAGATCAAATTGCCAACATCTGCTGGATCATGGAAAAAGCAAGAGAGTTCCAGAAAAACATCTATTTCTGCTTTATTGACTATGCCAAAGCCTTTGACTGTGTGGATCACAATCAACTGTGGAAAATTCTGAAAGAAACAGGAATACCAGACCACCTGACCTGCCTCTTGAGAAATCTGTATGCAGATTAGGAAGCAACAGTTAGAACTGGACATGGAACAACAGACTGGTTCCAAATAGGAAAAGGAGTACGTCAAGGCTGTATATTGTCACCCTGCTTAATTAACTTCTATGCAGAGTACATCATTAGAAACGCTGGACTGGAAGAAACACAAGCTGGAATCAAGATTACCGGGAGAAATATCAATAACCTCAGATATGCAGATGACACCACCCTTATGGCAGAAAGTGAAGGGGAGCTAAAAGCCTCTTGATGAAAGTGAGAGATTAGAGTGAAAAAGTTGGCTTAAAGCTCAACATTCAGAAAACTAAGATCATGGCATTCGGTCCCATCACTTCAAGGGAAATAGATGGGGAAACAGTGGAACAGTGTCAGACTTTATTTTGGGGGCTCCAAAATCACTGCAGATGGTGACTGCAGCCATAAAATTAGAAGACGCTTACTTCCTGGAAGAAAAGTCATGACCAACCTAGAGAGCATATTCAAAAGCAGAGACATTACTTTGCCGACTAAGGTCCATCTAGTCAAGGCTATGGTTTGTCGAGTGGACATGTATGGATGTGAGAATTGGACTATGAGGAAGGCTGAGCACTGAAGAATTGATGCTTTTGAACTGTGGTGTTGGAGAAGACTCTTGAATCGCAGCACGCCAGGCCTCCCTGTCCATCACCATCTCTCGGAGTTCACTCAGACACACGTCCATTGAGTCCGTGATGCCATCCAGCCATCTCATCCTCAGTTGTCCCCTTCTCCTCCTGCCCCCAATCCCTCCCAGCATCAGAGTCTTTTCCAATGAGTCAACTCTTCGCATGAGGTGGCCAAAGTACTGCAGCTTCAGCTTCAGCATCATTCCTTCCAAAGAAATCCCAGGGCTGATCTCCTTCAGAATGGACTGGTTGGATCTTCTTGCAGCCCAAGGGACTCTCAAGAGCGACTGAGCGACTGAACTGAACTGAACTGGTCCCTTTAATTTTGCCTCAGGTGGTTTCTCAGCAGCTCCTTCCATGATTCAGTTCAGTTCAGTTCAGTTCTTCAGTCATGTTCAACTCTTTGCAACCCATGGACAGCAGCACGCCAGGCCTCCCTGTCCATCACCGACTCCCGGAGTCCACCCAAACTCATGTCCACTGAGTCAGTGATGCCATCCAACCATCTCATCCTCTGCCGTCCCCTTCTCCTCTTGCCTTCAATCTTTCCCAGCATCAGGGTCTGTTCAGATGAGTCAGCTCTTCACAGCAGGTGGGCAGAGTATGGGAGTTTCAAGTTCTGTGAGCAGCAACTGCTTGAAGCTGCCCTTTGGATCTCAGAGCAGGTCAGGGAAGCTGAAGCTGGATGCAAGAAATGAGGGACAGGAATGAACTTACTTACAAATCAGAAGGAGACTCACAGACTTAGGAAATGAATTTATGGTTGCCAGGGGAAGCGATAGCTAGGGATTTGGGGAGGTCATGTACGCACTGCTATATATAAAATGGAAAAGCATCCAGGACCTGCTGTAGACACAAAGAATCTGCCCAGTGCTAGGCGCCGCCTGGATGGGATGGGACTCGAGGGAGAATGGACACTTGTACATGTGTGACTCAGTCCCTTCGCTGCTGACCTGAAACTACCGCAACATCATTACTTGGCTACACCCCAATCCAAAATGGTTTTTGGTATTAAAAAAATACTTTTGAAAAAGAACAGGGGACAGAAAAAGCCTTCATTCCCAGGAGCCCCATATGGTCCTGAGGTAGGAGCTAGTGGGCTCCAGGCTGGGCAGTTACAATTAGACTTCTGCTTCCATTTCCTGAGGAAGGAGGCAGGTGGGCTGTAGGCTAGATAGTCACAAGCAGCCCCCTGTTGGCTCTTCAAGATGGAAATGACAAGAACAGAGAGAGTAGCTGGACTTTGTCTCCTGTGGACACTTTCAGGCAACAACTGTGGCAGGGCTAAACCCTCTTTGATTCAGAAGTCAAGAGTGACAGATTTCCCAGCCTTGTGGCCAGGGAGTCACAGCACATGTTGAGAGTCAGAGAGGAGGAGGGCATCCCGCCGTAACAGGAGGTGCCAGGACCCACCCAGTCCCATGGCCTCCCGGCTGGAATCCGCCTTGGAAAAAAGTTGCACGGGTGAGTGGGTGAGGGTCCTAGGGCAGGTCAGTTGTGTTAAAAGAAAGTGGATAACTGGCTAAAGATAAACCCAGAAGAACTGCCCTTACGGAAGATTTTACTGACTTTGTTGGGTTATGGGGCTCCTCCTCCTGGGAGGACGCCCACACTCTTTCCAGCTGTGTGTCTCTGCTCGCTTCTGTCTTACCCGAGCAAACTTGCTCTGAGTGCTCGCTCACGGTTTTGCTGTGTCTCTAATAATACACTTTGTACCTGTTTTAGATTAAAAACATTTTTTTTCCTCCTTGAGAAATGCATTTTTCAATGGAGGCAAGAGTCAGGGGAACCTGTCTGTAGCCTCTGGCCCCTGGTGGACGAGCGGCTAGGAGTCCTGGTTTTCATCCAGGCCACCCAGGCTGAATACCCGCGCACAGAGCTAAGCCACCCCTCACGGCTGACTCTCTCCGAGAATCTGATGCTGAAACCCAGGATTTCAAGGTAAACCGCAGGTCTCCCCAAACTGCTGGCTGGAGACCTCTGAGTCTCTCTCTCCCAAGAGAACTTGCTTGCTCTCACTCTCTGCTTCCAAGATGCACAGGTTTCTATCTGGATCCGCTCAGTGAAGGAGCACAAGTTCTGGTTTCCTCTGTCCTCTCCCTCTGTCTCTTGCTCTCCTTGACCCGCAATCCCCCGCGGGTCCTCAGCCCAGCAGTGCATCCTCATCAACACTGAGAGCCATCTGCAGGGACTCCTGTTGACACCATCAGCATATTGCTCCCTGCTACACGCCACACTTTATTTCCTAGGAGTGGTAGAAAAATTACAGCCCCCGGGTCCTCCAGTATATTTCTTCTCAAGCAGCCCACCAGCACACACACTGTGCCTTTCTCTCTTTTCATCCTGTGATTTTCCTTCCTACTTTACTTGAGAAGACACAGGTTTGATCGCTGGGTTGGAAGATCCCATGAGAAGAGAATGGAAACTCACTCCAGTGTTCTTGCCTGGAAAATTCCATAAATAGAGAAGCCTAGCAGGCTACAGTCCTTGGTGTAGCAAAGAATTGGACAGAACTGAGAGATTAACACTTTCACTTTCAAGGGTTCTTTTTCAACTAAGCTTTAAGTCCCCTTCAACTTTGCCTTAGATGCCACATGAACAAGTGCAAGGCTATCGGGCATAATTCTGGTTCTTTTCTGAGAGTGTTTTAAGTCACAGCAGTAACCCAGGTACTTTGTCAGCTGCATTGCAATCAAATTTTAAATGTGAAACCTCTAGAGACTATCGGTTTAATATTTGGCCGTGTCTGGTCTTTGGCGCTGCGGGTGGCTTTCTCTAGCTGTCTGAGCGCGAGCCGCTCTCCAGCTGCGGCTTCCAGGCTTCCGTTGCGGTCACTCTTTCTGCGGAACCCGGGCTCAGGGTGCGGGCTCCCGTGTTGTGGTGCATACGCTTCGGTGCACGACGGCATGTGGAAGCTTCCTAATGGAAGGATCCAACTGCGTTTTCAGGTGGATTCTTTACCCCTGGACTCAGCAGGAAAGTTTATAGTTAGACTTTAAACATGACTTGTGAAGTCTCTTTTTATATCTAGTTGTGGTTTCACTCTGATGCCTTTCCAAAAGTGTTACTTCTTCAAGATCTATAGAGAGGGCTTTCAAAAATTGAATTAAAATTAATTAGGTAAATAGATGTTGTTATTAACAGTAAGCTGTTGCCACAATGGCGTATGGTTTTTTCTGTTAAGACAATGTTTTCTTGGAGCGCTGCTTTTAAGAACAGACTGTGTGAACTCTTTGGGTCTAAGTGATTTGTATTTGCTTTTGAGATCTTTGGTTACTTTGGTTGAGAAAATAAGGAGTATTTCACAGTGATCTCTGAAGATTATGGCACATGTAGATAAAGTTCATTCTGCTTCTACAAAACTTAACTTTTATTGTCAGAATTTTGCTACCTTGATATCCTTGTAGCATAGCAACTGAAAGTGAAAGTGTTGGTCACTTATTCTTGTCTGACTCTTTTGACCCCACGGACTGTAGCCCACCAGTTCCTCTGTCCATGGAATTCTCCAGGCAAGATACTGGAGTGGGTTGCCATTTTCTTCTCTAGGGGATCTTCCAGACCCAGGGATCGAACATGAGTCTCCTGCATTGCAAGCAGGTTTTTACCATCTGAGCTACCAGTTAAGAGCATGGCAACAGTCTACTTCTAACTGAGGGGACTTAAAAGGGGTAAACAATGGCTGTTGATTAAAATTCAGGGCTCTAGGACACCAGAGACGACTGCCCGGCTTTCCTGGCTCCCTGGCAAATCTCATTTTATATGATGGGTTTAAGCCTTTCCTGGCTGCAGGATTGATGCCTTCACAATGAAAAGAAAATTGTAAAAAAAAAATAAATGTTTTCCACTTGGGGTATGCCTTCCACAATATCCAGTAGTCAAGGTACTCACCTCACTGGACAAATCATGCCAGCCTTAACAAAAGCCTCACAGACTTCTTGAAACTATCACTGTCCCAGTCATCCTTAATCATCAGGCCAGGCCAACAGAACTAATAGAAAAACTGGACTCAGATGCAACAGAAATGAATCACATGGCATTAAACGAACTGCTGGACTTCCCTGGTGGCTCAGATGGTAAGAACCTGTCTGCAACGCAGGAGACTTGAGCTTGATCCCTGGGTCTGGAAGATCCCCTAGAGGAGGAAATGGCACCTCACTCCAGTATTCCTGCCTAGGAAATCCCAGGGACAAAGGAGTCTCGCAGGCTACAGTCCATGGCGTTGCAAAGATTTGGACACAACTGAGTGGAGAAGGCAATGGCACCCCACCCCAGCACTCTTGCCTGGAGAATCCCATGGATGGAGGAGCCCTGGTGGGCTGCAGTCCATGGGGTCGCCAAGAGTTGGACACGACGGAGTGACTTCACTTTCACTTTTCACTTTCATGCACTGGAGAAGGAAATGGCAACCCACTCCAGTGTTCTTGCCTGGAGAATCCCAGGGACGGGGGAGCCTGGTGGGCTGCCATCTCTGGGGTGGCACAGAGTCGGACAGGACTGAAGCGACTTAGCACCAGCAGCAGCAGAGTGACTAACTAACACCCACAAATGAAATGCTAAATATGATTATAATTTTATGATTTTTGTCTGACATATTATGATTGTCTTCTAATTACCATTTTTTCAGACATAAAGCAGCTGTTCTCATGATGCTATGTATGATTTACAACACTTTGGTAATTTACACCTATGGGTAAAATTAAAATGTTTTCCTTTTGTCTCAGGCTGGTCGCTTCAGAAATCAGATTATGAACAGCCTTAATGGGTAAATGAAATGGACTATCTGCGGACATGTGCAGAAATTTCAAAATATTTTGGGGGATCTCTAGTAGAAAGAAATCCACTTGGTGAAATCTGATGGCAGAACTTTGACCTGGCTTTCTTGGCCATGATAAGTCTTTTGGGAATTTAGTCAGAGACACTTGAAGAGTTACCCCAGAGTCACTGTGAAGGAACCTAGGTGCTCAATGAACCTGAAATCAGCCATGTCTGTGGGTTCAAATCCAGCTCCACTACATACCAGCTTGTCCGATTTTGCACAAAATGCACACCACCTTTGTCTTCCTTTCCTGAACGATACAGGAAAATAGTCATTATTCCCTCCCCTCCTTGACAGGTGTGATTATTTAAGACACTTGGTGATTAGAGAGCTCAGATCACAGGTTTATGCCAAGGGTCCTGAACCTGAGAGCTTCCTGTTCCACTGCTTGCTGAGCAAAATGGAAATCTGGTTTGGGTCAAAATGAGATGGAACTTATAGGGAGGGCCAGACTCTAGCCCAGCTTGGTCAAAGCGTCGAACCAGAGTGACCTCCCACGTGAGATAGGAGATACATGGGTCAAGGCTCAGCATTTCTCACCAGCCTCCTGTCTACCTTTCCTGGGGAAGGAGGTGGGTGGACCCTATGCTGGATATTTAAATCAGCCTCCTGTTCACACTTCAAGACAGAAATAACAGGAAGAGAGTAAATAGCTGGACTTTGCCTCCTGGGAACACTGCAGGACTACAATTATGGCGTGGCTCAACACTGATTAAAAGGTCACGAGGTCACATATTTTTCACCCTTGGGGCAAAGGAGACACTGCACATGCACAGAAAGGTTCCCTGGGAGTTAAAAAGGGAGTGTCACCCCTAATAGGAGACGGATGCTAAGGACATCCTGCATATGGATGCTAAGGGCCTCCTGCATAAGGATGCTAAGGACCGCCTGCATATGGATGCTAAGGGCCTCCTTCATATGGATGCTAAGGGCCGCCCTTCATATGGATGCTAAGGGCCTCCTGCATGTGGATGTTAACGGCCTCCCTGCATAAGGATGCTAAGGGCCGCCTGCATTGGATGCTAGGGCCTCCTGTGTGGTGCTAGGGCTGCCTTCATTATAAGCTAAGGGCCGCCTTCATACGGCTCTGGACTAGAAGCCATCTTGGAAGAAATGTTGCACGTGAGTTTTAGGGAGGGTCCTAGGGAAGGTCAGGTGTGGAAAAAGAAACCAGATAACTGAACAAAGTCAAACAAACCCGGAGGAGCTGCCTTGTATGAATGATTTACCTGCTTTTTACGGGGCTCCTCCTCACTAAGGGAGACGCCCACACCCTTTCCCTCCAGGTGTGTAAATCTGCCTCGCTTCTGTCTTAAATAAACTGTTTCTCTGTGTGTTCTCCTGCTTGTTGTGGATCTAATAACGAACTGCTTTTGTCATTTTAAACAGTTTTTGCCTGTGTGAAAACACATTTTTCAGTGGGGGCAAAAGTCAGGGGAATCTTGTTTCTAGCCTCTAGCCCCTGGTGGATGAGTGGCTGGGATTCCTGGTTTTCATCCAGGCTTCCCAGGTCCAGTTCCTGAGCAGAGAACTTAGACCTCGCTTCAAGCCACTGCTCACTCAGGGCTGTCTCTTTCTCTCCGAGATCAACCCCACTCGGTTACAGAAGATGAGATGAGAAAATGATTGATTGACAAATGTTTGCCTCTCCTCACTGACATCTTTCTAAGACAAGAAGTTTTCTCTGGTTTAGCTCTCTTCCTGACATAGGCACCATAAGCTGAATTATTTTGATCAGTTGAGAGAGAGGCAAGGAGTTTTTCTTGAGGCTGCAGCCCATAGGGTCTGAATCACTTTCCGCTCATGGACAGAGGAACTGGGTGGGCTGCAGTCCATAGGGTTGCAAAGAGCTGGACACAACTTACTGGCTTAGCATGCGTGCACACAGGACAGTCTACCTGCCAGAGGGGCGCATTTTAGAGTGACAGTCTCCTCTGCCTTGCTTCTCTTCCAACAACCCTTCCATAACTTTGAAACATACAAAGAGTTTCATTTACGTTTAAGAAACCAAATCTCGTAGATGGAGAACTTGTTCAATGTGTCCTCTTACCGCCTGCTCCCCATCACTCCTTCACTCCTTGGAACTGCCCTGCCAGGGCCAAGGGCAGGTGGACACCGTTGGCAGCTTGCTGTGTTGTTTTCTCAGCAGATGGGAGCCTCAACTGTGCCTAGGATGCGATGTCAGGATGTTCACCAGTTTGGTCAGAAGCTGATCCACCGGCGGCGGCTGGAGCCCACGGAGGGGACTGAGAGGCGTGTGGCCCGATGTCTGAACACTCTGGACCTAGCGGCCTTGGGTGTGGGCAGCAGCCTGGGAGCTGGCATGTACACTGTGGCTGGAGCCGTGGCCACATACACAGCTGGGCTGGTAGTCACCATCTGCTTCTCGATGGCTGGCCTATCATCTCTGTTGTCTGGGCTCTGCTGTGCGGAGCTGGCGGCCCGGGTACCACGTTCCGGTTCTGTGTATACCTACAACTACGTCACCATGGGTCAGCTGTGTGCCTTCCTCACTGGCCGGAACCTCATCCTGTCCTAAGTTGTTGGTGAGAAGATGGGGGTGGGGGGAGGTATGGGGCTTAAGATCAGGCAGCGAGCTTGAGGCGGGGATCTTCATCCGTTCATAGGTACTTTGTTATTAGACTTACAGGGGGAAGGGGACAAGAGTGGCAGGAAAACCCCACAACTTCATTTTACTCCGCTCCATCCTGTTTTCCTTTAATGATGGACCACGAACCCAGAAGGAAAGGGAACCTAGGGCGTGGGTGAGAAGGGAGGCTTGGCCCACAGCTCATTCTCTCACCATTTTCAAGTCTTTGCTCAGCTGTTGTCTTTGTAGGATTTTCCTTTAAGACTACCTTTTCAACCCTCATCCCACAGTACCTCAGTTCCTTCTTCCCTGTGTTCTTTTCTTGCATAATATTTATTTTCACCTAGCATATTGAATAGTTGACCTGTTTTGTGAGTTACCTGGGTCTGCTCTTCCCACCCCAAGAAGAGATAACTCCCTGTGGTTAAGTACTTCATCTATTTTTTTAAAAAACACATCCTATGTCACATGGTGGGTGCATGCGTGCTAAGGTGCCTCAGTCATATCCGACTCTGAGACTCCATGAACTGTAGCCCACTAGGCTCCCTTGTCCATGGAATTCTCCAGGCAAGAATACTGGAGTGAGTTGTCATGCCCTTCTCCAGGGGTTCTTCCCAACCTAGGGATTGAACCTACTTCTCTTATGTCTCCTGCATTGACAGATGAGCTCTTTACCACTGGTGCCCCCTGGGAAGCCCATGTCACGTGGTAGGGGATCAAATAGTTTTGTTAATGAATATTCTTTCTGCTTCTGCAGCTGTTGGCTATGTGTCCAAGGCCTGGAGCATCGCCTTTGACAGTCTGTTTGGGAACCACATTTCTCAGGCATTACAGGGAACTTTCTCTCCATATTTGCCCTCTTTCCTGGCCACGTTCCCAGACTTTGTTGTTCTGTCTGTGGTGCTGGTGATGATTGGTGAGAAGGGACAGAGACAGGATGAGAAGAGTGGGGTGTGGAGCAGGAGCTGGGGAGGGAAAGGCTTGGGTGGCAGAATGTGCGGGGTTAAGACTGGAAGGAAAGGTGGCAGGAGGGGGGGACACACACTGCTGTTTCTTACCCTTGGCTCCGTTGACATTTCGGGCTGGATCATTCTTGGCGTGGGGGGCTGTCCTGTGCATGGTAGGGTTTTGAGAAAACCATTGTCGGCTGTTGAGTGGCATCCCTGGCCTTTAATCACTAGACACCAGGGATGCCTGCCCTCCCCCAAACTGGGACGATCAGAATATCTTCAGACAGTGCCAACTGCTTGGGGGACAAAATCACCCTTGCTCATAAACATTTACTTAGACCAACAAGTTTCTTCTTCTGTACTGAGATCAAACATTGTTTTTTTAATTGAGAGGATAGTATGAGGGCAGAAAATTGACTCTTCTATTATTCTTTCCCAGCTTTACTGAGCTATAACTGATGTACCACATTGTATAAGTCAAGGTGTACAATGCAAAGATTTGATAGACTTATTGCAAGACGATCACCACCATAAGAAATTAACAATCTGAAAGTGTATAACTCAGTGGCACCTAGTACAGTCACAATATTGGGCAGCCATAACCTCTATCTGATTGCAAGCATGCTCGTCACTCCCCAGGAAACCCTGTAACGGCTGAGCAGTCCCTCCGCCGGCGCCCCCTTCCGCCCAGCCCCCCAGCAACCACTAGTCTGCCTTCTGTCTACGGACTTGATTATTCTGGATTTTTCATACTCCGTCTCTCCCTCAGGAGCACTGGTTCTGGGAGCTCAAGTGTCAGCCCTTGTTATCAAAGTGTTCACAGCCATGAGCCTTTCGGTTCTCATCATCACAATCATCTCTGGCTTCCTACGGGAGACCTGCACCACTGGCAGCTCGCAGAACAGGACTACAGACTGAACACATCCGGATCCGGTGACGTCTATATGTTAGGAGGAGGGTACTCCCGGGCATAGCAATGCATGGAGGGGGGAGGAGGCCAAGCTGGAACTATGGTCGAGACTAAAGAGATCTGGGCTGATGGATCCAATGGCGAGAATCCCAGAGCCCGGACCTGTGGTAGAGGGGGAGTCCAGTAGAGATGGCTCAACTCACCTCACTCACCTTTCTTGCTCCTTCTCTCACCGTAGCTCGGGCCCTCTGGGTTCTGCGGGGTTTGTGCCCTTTGGCCTTGATGGGATTCTCCAAGGAGCAGCTCTATGTTTCTACGTGGATTTTGGTGGTGAAGCCATTGCCACTACAGGTAACACGGTCACGGCGTGTCCCATTGCGGGTGTGGGCACAGTTTGGGCTGCCTTTGGGCGCAGGAGTTGCTAGAAGATGAACGAGGTTTTGGAGATGCAAAAGGACAGGATTTTTTCTGATTTCGGTTTGGTGTGTTTTCCTGACCCAGTACTTCCTCCTCTCCTGCAGGCAAAGAAGCCCCAAATCCTCAGCACTCCGTCCCCTTGAGCACGGTGATCTCCATTTTCATCTGCTTTCTGGCGTATTTCGGTGTCTCAGCGGCGCTCACCCTCATGGTGTACCACCAGACTCAGCCTTCAACCCCTTCCCACAGGCTTTTCTCCATGTCGGGTGGGACCCGGCCAGATATACCACGGCTGTTGTCTTCCTGTGTGCTCTTTTATACAGGTCAGTGTCAAAGCTTCTCCCAGTCTACTGTGAGATTCTCAGACCGCCTCTCCATTGGCACTGAGAGACGAGGGCAAGACACGACACCCGGCGTAGACTAGGGGGCAGCAGCCCAGGTCTGTCCCGCTCTCCGCGGCCACACAATGTCTCCGCAGTCCCTCCCCGCCTCCTGGGTGCCATGTTTGCCATGTCTCAGTTGGATCTATGAAGTGGCAGACGGCGGACTGCTTTTCCGGGGACTTACCCAGATCCACGCCCACACAAAGACCCCCATCATTACCACTGTGGTTTTGAGAACTCTGGCAGGTAAATAAATAAAAGCTCACTCCTTTGATCAAGTTCCTTAGCTTGGCTATTTCCTCCAGCCTCTCACTCCCTTCTCCATCTTGTTTGTGCCCTCATTCTAGGGGTCTTGGCATTACTCTTCGACCTCCTTGATACTGTGGAACCTATGTTAATTGGGGTCCTGCTTCCTTATACCCTTGGGACGTTTTCTGTTCTCGTTCTCAGGTGAGACTCCTTCACGACACCTTGGTTGAGAGCTCCCAGACTCGGGAGAATTTATGGGGAGGTCTTCTAGCCTCAAGCTGTGTTTTCTAAATGTCCTGTTAGGCTGAAGTCAGGATAGTTATGGATTAAGCTGTGTGATGTTAAATGAGGATGGCTGGCTGTACATATTGCCTGGACATCTCTAGAGCAGGTACCAGCCAGATCAGGATTTCAGCAAAGAAAAACAGAGGAAGAAACTGAGATGGAGCCTGAAATCAAAGAAAATCCTTTGGAAACTGAACCTAAAGTAGGAACCTCAAACATTCTGAAGAGTCTGTGGTTCCCTCCCCAGCACCACCCCCACCCAGAAATCTGGCCAGATTGTCTATCGATGTGCCTTCCTGCTTGGTGAGCAGTGAGATTTCCCTTTAGTCATATTCTGAAACTGACAGGATAGGGTAGGAGTGTGTGTTTTGTCAGCTGAGGAGTCTTGGAGATACGATGTCCCTTCCTGCTGTGGGCAGCGTGGGGAGGGGTGTGACATCCTGATGTCCTTGGCTTCTGGAGTCCAGCCTGTTCTCCTCCACCTTGACCCTTGCAGTTCTCCTGCTGACCATCCTGAGCCTGATCCTGGCCCAGTGGCCCAGCCAGGTGTTCTCTGGAGACCCTGTGCTCACAACAGTGGCTGTGCTGCTGCTGCTGCTCATCACTGGGGTCATGGTCATCATCTGGAGGCAGCCTCAGAGCCCCAGTCCTCTTCACTTCCAGGTAGGTGACCTTACGTGCCCAGAGTGCCCACCTTGAGTAAATGAAGTCGTGTGCTTTGAGGTCTAGACATCCTTCACTCGACCAGGGAAGAGGGGGAATTGCTGAAACCCCGATCTACACTCAGTGCTTTGCATACACTGTCCGAGTAGGCACTGAAGGCCCAGCTGGAATAGGACTGGAGTCTCTCTGCCCGCATGTGGGGCAGGGTCTCCCTTTCAGACGTCTGGGCTGTGTCAAGGGATGAACTGACTCTGCCCACAGGTCCCTGCTCTGCCTGTCCTCCCACTGGTGAGCATCTTCATGGATGTTTACCTGATGACACAGATAACCTGTCGGACACGGGCGCAATTTAGTGTCTGGAATGCCATTGGTAAGTAACTTTCTGGGATAAAGAGGCCTCTTGAGTGACGGAATCCAACCCTCTTCCTGCCACCTCTCCCCATCACTGTGTCAGATGCCCTAATGGAGGCCTGTTGGGCATCTGTGAGTGAGCAGAGTGCCTGCTTTTCCTCCTCACGGTCTCATCCCCCTACTAGGACTTGCCATACACTTTGGATACGGGATCCGACACAGCTTGGAGGAGAACAATGAGCCACAGCCACCAGCCTCCACCTCCCGGACTCTTGACAAAAACACCCCTAGTGAGGAGTGGTCTTAACCACAGGAAACAGCTGCTGTGTGGAGCCCCTCCATGCACTGGAGTATCTGCAGGTTCACAGGGCACTTTGAGCTTCCGTGAGGTGTGAAGGTGAAATGCATTTAGGGACCTAGATCTATTGCCAGTGGACAAACAACCTTAAAGTTGTCTAATTTTTAAGTACTCTTTTCAAAGCGTAACATACATAGAAAATAGCGCCTGCTTCAGCAAGATGACATTTGACAAAGAATGTACAACAAAGTAGTCAGCAACTGGAGGAAGAAATAAAATATCCACCTGCATCCAAGAAGCTCTTCCTCGGGACTCCCCTGGGGGCCCAGGGGTTGGGAATCGGCCTGCCAGTGCAGAGGATACTGGGTCGATCTGTGGTTTGGGGAGAATTCCACATGTCGGGGGCAGCTGGGCCCGGGCACCGCAGCTCCTGAGCCCACAAAGCCCACAGCCCAGGCTCCACAACAAGAGAAGCTGCCGCACTGAGCGGCCGTGCCCGCAGCCAGAGCGGCGCCCGGGTCAGCAGTGAAGACCTGGCATAACCAACCGTAGACAAATGTTAAGGAGGCTCTTCCTTGGGGCTCTCTCCAGCAAACACACACACATCGCCACAGGGGGAGGAAAGGCGGGTAGCTGCATACTGTGTCCAGTGCTGCACTTGAAATACTAGGACACAAACAAGTCGGAAGAAAAGGGAAGGGAACAGATACCCTTTGCAAACAGTGGTACAAGGACCCCGGGCAGCTGTATTACTATCAAATGAAGCAGACTTTAGGAAGAGGAGAACAACAACAGATGAAGTGGCTCATTTCATGATAGAAAGAAATGAGCAATTTTCCTTTTCCCCCAGATTTATTGGGACATAGTGTAACTTTGGGGAAATGATTGTTTTTCTTCAGTTTTCCGTTACAAATTCTTAGAGTTATATACTAGAGTTGATGCAGCAAATTTCTTAATTTAAAAAGAAAAAAACCTGCATTGTCAGAGGTGTGGGAAAGAAGTGCTAAATAATGGTTGGTTGACAGATTGTTACAATTGAGTGCAACTGAAAGATAGGAGGCAAAACTGGATAGACATGATCAAGAGTTATTGCAGGACAGGGTGCTTGAAATTGAGATTATGGACCTTCAGGATATTGATAATAATGAAGTAGAGGCTTGTTTGTTGCAGTAGAGTGAAGGAGGAAGGGAGGTCAAGAAACTGAGAAACAAGTTATTAGATGAAATAAAACACAGATGGAGTAGGATGAAGTGGTTTCCACAAAGGTGGTTACCTTTTAATTTTAGTCGTTTTAATTACATGTATTAATCAGAATTCTTAGCCCTTAGAAACTTTCATGTCAGTTCAGTTCAGTTGCTCAGTCATGTCCGACTCTTTGCAACTCCATGAATCGCAACACGCCAGGCCTCCCCTGCCCATCACCAACTCCTGGAGTTCACTCAAATTCACGTCCATCGAGTCAGTGATGCCATCCAGCCATCTCATCCTCTGTCATCCCCTTCTCCTCCTGCCCAATCCTTCCCAGCATCAGAGTCTTTTCCAATGAGTCAACTCTTTGCATGAGGTGGCCAGAGTGCTGGAGTTTCAGCTTTAGCATCAGTCTTTCCAATGAACACCCAGGACTGGTCTCCTTTAGAATGGACTGGTTGGATCTCCTTGCAGTCCAAGGGACTCTCAAGAGTCCTCTCCAACACCATAGTTCAAAAGCATCAATTCTTTGGCTCTCAGCTTTCTTCACAGTCCAACTCTCACATCCATACTTGACTACTGGAAAAATCATAGCCTTGACTAGACGGACCTTTGTTGGCAAAGTAATGTCTCTGCTTTTCAATATGTTATCTAGGGTTGGTCATAACTTTCCTTCCAAGGAGTAAGCGTCTTTTAATTTCATGGCTGCAGTCACCATCTGCAGTGATTTTGGAGCCCCCGAAAAATAAAGTCTGACACTGTTTTCACTGTTTCCCTATCTACTTCCCATGAAGTGATGGGACCAGATGCCATGTTCATAGTTTTCTGAATGTTGAGCTTTAGGCCAACCTTTTCACTCTCCTCTTTCACTTTCATCAAGAGGGTCTTTAGCTCCTCTTCACTTTCTGCCATAAGGGTGGTGTCATCTGCATATCAGGTTATTGATATTTCTCCCAGCAATCTTGACTCCAGCTTGTGCTTCCTCTAGCCCAGTGTTTCTCATGATGTACTCTGCATATAATTCAAAGCCTTGACGTACTGCTTTTCCTATTTGGAACCAGTCTGTTGTTCCATGTCCAGTTCTAACCATTGCTTCCTAATCTGCATATAGGTTTCTCAAGAGGCAGGTCAGGTGGTCTGGTATTCCCATCTCTTCCAGAATTTTCCACAGTTTATTGTGATCCACACAGTTAAAAACAAAAAGTAAACAATTGTGAACTATGTTATACCAGTATTTTAAAAAAATTGAATTATGTTCAATTAAAAATAAATAAATTTGTAGAAATTGCTATCAATTTAAAAAAAATTGAAGTTGTATTGATTTACAGTATAACACTAGTTTCAAGTATACAGCACAGTGATTTGGTGTTTTACAGATAATACTCCAGTGGAAGTTATTATAGAAAAATGGCTATAATTCCTTGTGTTCCACAACATATCCTTACTGATTATGTACTTTCTGTATAGTAATTTGTATCTCTTAATCCCATACCCCCACTTTGCCCCTTCCCCCCTTCCCTCTCTTCACAGATCGCCACTAGTTAGTCAGGTGAAGTAGGTTAGGTGAGGCTGTTTCTCTTTGCTGTGTACATTCATTAGTATTATTTTTTGAGAGTCCACGTATTACAGCATCTGTAAAAGTACCGAATCACTATGGAGTGTCCCTAAAAGTAATATTATAAACAAAGTCAATCTCAATAAAGAAACGATGAGTTAGACATCCACTCAGGAGGAAAAGCCCCTCTGTGGGTGTGGGGGACACAGCTCCTTCCGCCCAAGGGGCCCTGGAGGACTCCTGTCCGTCTGTGCGTCGGGTCACAGGCTGACAGACCTCGCCTTAGGGAACCTGCCCGGACCCCTCTGACGGTGATGCTGCCGGCGGTGGCGGTGGTCGTGGTGGTGGGAACCCAGATACAGACCTAGAGACTGCATGCAAGGGAGAGGGATTTGGAGAAGGTCAACCTTCAGTAGAGCCCCCCTCCCCGGTGTCAGCGGTAGAGAACCCGCCTGTCAATGCAAGAGACATAGGAGTCACGGGTTCGATCCCTGGGTTGGGAAGATCCCCTGGAGGAGGACATGGCAACCCACTCCAGGATTCTTGCCTGGAGAATCCCCATGGACAGAGGAGCCTGGTGGGCTAGAGTCCACGGGGTTGCAAAGAGTCGGACCGGACTGAAGGGACTATGCATGGGGCCTTCACTTGGCGCGAGGAGGGAAGAAGGATTCTGGCGAGAAAATAAAAAGGAGTCTGATGGATGCTTACAAAGCAGACGCTTTCCCCTCCCCCTCACAAGGAAACATCCCACAGGGCTGACCTCCCCCCCACAGAAAAAGCTGGCCTCGTTCTGCAGGCATCCCTGGGGACACCTGTTTCTCTACAGCAGCCCCGAGACCTGAGGGAGACCCCCCATGACGAAGGAGAGCAAGGGTTTTGGTAAAGAGGTACGGTAAACTTCTTACCTTTGAAAGACAAACGTTTCAAAGAGCGGCTGTCCTCAACACAGGAGCCTCGGGGCAAACCGCACCCGGGAATCTCCCCACTGCGGCGCGTGCTGCGCGCGCGCGGGGCTGGAGCCCGCCAGGCTCCTCTGTTCCTGGGATTCTGCAGGCAGGAAAACCGGGTTGCATGCCCTCCTCCATGATCTTCCCAGCCCAGGGATCCAACCCGTCTCTTGCCTCTCCTGCGTCGGCAGGCGGGTTCCGCACCCGGAGCGACACCTGTTTGCTCCAGAGGCACCGGCAGGGCCCCGAGTGCTGGGCCCACACCTCCCCCGCTCTCCGGGGGCTCCTTGTGGGACCCTCCCGCTGCAGCGTCCACAGGAATTCAACAGGCAAGAAGCCGGCTCGGAAACCCGCCCCCGCGGGCTGGAGCCCTGGCGCCACCTTCTGGGAATCCAGAGACAGGTTTCCAGAAGGCAGCCTGGTGAGCTGTCAGAGCGGCTGTCTGTTGTTTTTCTAACTCCTGTTCAACCTTTGCAACCCCATGGACTGCAGCTCGCCAGGCCTCCCTTGTCCTTCACGATCACCCGGAGTTTGTTCAAATTCACATCCATTGATTGAGTCACTGATGCCATCCAACCGTCTCACTCTCTGCCGTTCCCTTCTTTTGTCCTCAGTCTTTCCCAGCATCAGGATCTTTTCCCCTGAACTGGCTCTTTGCATACAGTGGCCAAAGTGTAAGACCGGGGAAGACAGAAAAGATGAAGAATTCTCCCACAAGAGGGAGTATGAAGAGAGGAGCAGGTGTACGTTCAGGAGATTTCTATGAGCCCCAATTCTTGCCTCCTCTCATACCTAGCAAAACACCAACATCACTAATGGCGAAGGCTGCTGTGGCCATTAAGGAGAAAACTACAATTAAAAGTCAAAACGGAGTCGCTGTGGTTCAGACAAGGTGATTTCAGGCAAGTCCTTGTGTTGCTGAAAAGTTGAATTTCCTGAGCTGGGTCAGACCTGAACAGTATGTGCTGGCAACTGCAAACTTACTTTTTAAAGGTCTCCTCTTGTCACCAGAACATTTTTAGACAATGAAATTGCTTTGGATCACACATCAACAAAAAGAGGAGACATGTATGGTAAGCAATAGCACCTGTCGTCTGTGTTAAAAGTGAAAGTGTTAGTCGCTCAGTCGTGTCTGACTCTTTGCAGCCCCATGGACTGTAGCCAACCAGTCTCCTCTGTCCATGGAGTTGTCCAGGCAAGAATACTGGAGTGGGTCACCATTCCCTTCTCCAGGGGATCCCTGACCCATCTTCTCAACCCAGGATTGAACCCGGGTCTCCTGCATTGCAGGCAGATTTTTTTTTTTTAACCATCTGAGCCACCACAGAATATGGTGAAGTGAAGTGAAATGAAGTCGTTCAGTTGTGTCCAACTCTTTGCGACCCCGTGGACTGTGGTCTACCAGCCTCCTCTGTCCATGGGATTTCCCAGGCAATAGCCCTGGAGTGGGTTGCCATTTCCTTCTCCAGGGGATCTTCCCAATCCAGGGCTCTAACCCGGGTCTCCTGCATTGTAGACAGACGCTATACCGTCTGAGCCACCAGGGAAGCCAGGTAATGTGGTGGCCGGAGCAAGCTCTGTCTTCCTGGGCTGGCAAAGCAATAAAGCTGTTCTTTTCTCCTCCACACAAAACTCTGCCTCTGAGGTGGACTCCACACTAGTGTTCAGACAGGCTGAGCTTTCAGCATCACTTCCTGTTAATGCAGGTGTAACGACCCAGACAGCAGGAGTGGGAGGGGTGGCAACCTCTTAATAGACAGGGGAGGCCTCATTTCTTCTCAGAAGAAGCCTGAGACCCAGTCTGGACCTAGTGCTTTGCAGAGACTTGTAGCCAGGCAGCTGACTGTCTAGTTTTATCTAAGTACGTTTTAACTTTTATTGTGGTATTAACACACTGCTTGAAGCTGCACTTTGGAACTCAGGGAAGGTCATGGAGGCTGGAGTCAGGCCTACAAGAAACACAGGGACAGAAATATGCCTCTGTGCCCAGGAGCCCCATGCGGTCCTGAGGTAGGCTCAAGGTAAGCTCTAGGCTGGACATTTAGAATTAGACTCGTGTTTACATTTCCTGAGGAAAGAGACAGATGGGCTCCAGGCTAGATATTTACAGCCAGCCTCCTGTTGGCACTTCAAGAGGGAGCTAACAGGAACAGAGTAAGTAGCTGGACTTTGTTCCTGTGGGCACTTAAGATAACAATCACAGCAGGGCTAAACTCCATTTGATTAAAAGATCAAGAGGTCACATATTTCCCACCCTTGGGACTGGGGAGACGCTGCACATGCCCAGAAAGTCTCCTTGAAGGTCAAAAAGAAGGGGATGCCATCCCATAATAGGTGATGCCAAGGACCCCCTCACACGGCTCTGGGCTAGAATCCATCTTGGGAAAAAAGCTTCATATGCGTGTTGGTGAGGACCCTTAGGGCAGGTCAGGTGTGGAAAAGAAGCCAGATAACTGGCCAAACGTACACAAGCCTGAAGAACTGTCCTTATGAGTGACCTTCCTGCCTTTTATGGGGCTCCTCCTCCTGGGAGGAGGCCCACACCCTTTCTCTCCAGTGTGCCTCTCCTGCCTCGCTTCTGCCTTAACTGGGCAGCCTCTCTGTGTGCTCTCATCTGTCGTGCTGTGTCTCTAACAGTGCACTTTGCACCTGTTTTGTTTCGTTTACAATCTTTGCCTTCTTGAGAGCCGCATTCTTCAGTGGGAGCAGGAGCCAGGAAAACCTTGTCTCTAGCGTCTAGCCCCTGGTGGACAAGCAGCTAGACTCGTGGTTTTCATCCAGGCCACTCAGGGCCGATCCCTGGATAGAAAACTAAGACCTCGCTTCAGGCCACCCCTCGTGGCCTTCTGTCTCCAAGAATGGGATTTCAAGGTCAACTGCAGGTCCAGTTCCCGGGCGAGAACTAAGCCACCACTCATGGCTGACTGTCTCTGAGATCACTGATGCTGAAATCGGGGATTTCAAGGTAAACTGCTGTTCTCCCTGAACTGCTGGTGGGAGACTTCTGACTTTCAGTCTCTCCCGTGAGAACTCACTTGCTTTCATTCTTTGCCTTGTTCTCTTTCCTGGATTCACAGGGCTGAATCTGGGTCCACTCAATGAAGGAGCCCTTGCTATATCTTTCTCCCTCCCCTCTTTCTCCCTCCCCCTCCTTCTTTCTCCCCTCCTCCCTCTTTCTCCCGCTTCTCTCCCTCTTTCTCCCTCCCTCTCTCTCCCTCCTCTCTCTTTCTCCCTGAGCTATAAGCCCCAGGAGGTCTTCCACTCGAGCAGTGCTTTCTCATCGACTCCACAAGCAGCATGCTGGAAGCTGCAGCTCAGCACCTCCAACAAATCACTTCCTGCTACACCCACACTTCATCCCTCGGGCCTCACTGTCTTTGAATGTTTCTCCCCGAGTGCCCTGCTACCGCAAACACCACATGCCTCTTTTTTTCCCCCATGATTTTCTTTCACGCATTACTCATGAAGTAAGGTGGTTGGTCCGCTCCCCCCGCCCCCCACGCGCCTTATATCTCCCTCATGTTTATCCTGGATGCCAAACAAACAGGGCAATAGACCTAGGGTACCTCTGCTGTTTAATGTCCAGAAATCCCCTAGGGGAATGCTCCCACCTCTCAGCCTCAGGTCCTGACCACCGAGGCGTTCTGCATTGCAGTCAACTCCAACAGCAGCCCGCCCCCGCCCCGCCAGTGCCAGGCTCTGACAGTCCACCTGCTGCCGTGGACAGCCTACTGGGCTGGCTATTTTGAACCATACCACAAAGCAGCAGCAGATGTCACTTAAAGAGAGCCCTGGTGATGGACTGGTACTGGTTCAAATATCCACACGCCCCTGGACCCCTGGCACAAGGACGGGGTTGACCAGAGATGTCTGGTGGAGGATGCTCGAAATTCCATGAAGGCCAGGACTCTAAGGAAATTCAGAGGACACTCTGGGTCTTCCTCAGAGGCCCCCGAGTAATGTTTCTGGGAGGCTGGGCTTCATTCCTAGGAGTGCTGCTCTTGGTTGCAGGTTGTTCAGCATGCGAGGATCCTCTTTCGAAGCCAGATGGGCTGAGAAAGGGAAAACAGATTTCGCTGTAACGTGACCTGAACTTTATTTAGGTTGGGGGATGGAAAGTGACCTAGAGATTGCCGTCTCTAGGTTGTAATACTATCTTGCAATTAGATCTTTATCATGACAGGATTGGAAAATAAGCTGAGATCAACTCTCCTGAACTTCTAAACAATCTTCATCAGCTTCTCCCAACTCTCAGGGTGGTGTAGCAAGCTTCCTCAACTCCTGCAATTTCCTCTAATTCTTCAGATTCTTCTGATCAAACTAAGATCCCACCTCTCCAGAGGGGCAGTCCCTGCTGGGGCAACATTTTATCATCCATTTATCTGCTCCTATTATTAGGGCCAGTTTGAGCACTGGTCTAAATTTTAGCTATGAAACTATGACTACAGAAAAGAAAGATGATATTTCATTATGACATGGTGTGGCTACAATATTCTCTGCACTTCAGAGAAAATTAAGAAAAAAAATCTGAAATGGAAAAAAGAAAAAACACCTTTTTTTTTTTTTTGCATGTACAGTTAGAGAAAGCCAGCTTTTAAAATACTTTTTTCTTTCAGAATTCTGACCCTGAGAGAACAAGTCCTACTAAGAGAATGTGGCTTTCTCTCCCTGTACCTTGACACCAGGGCTCCCAGGAACATTCATAGCACTTAATAATCTCTAATTCCTGAGACTGGAGGAAAAAATGAGGACAAAGCCTTTTCAAATTTTACTCATCCCAACTGTTATTTATAAACCAGTGAGTTTTATATTGTAATGCCTGATTCATGACTAAGTATAGAAAATGAAATTATGAGATTGTTGTCTGGATATACATGTGTATTTGTACTCTGATGCCTTTGTAAAAGTGCTCCCTCTTCCAGATTTGTAGAGTGGACTTTCTAAGATTAAATTAAAATGAATTTGGTAAATAAATTTTGTTAGTAACGGTAAGCCAGTGCCAGACAGAAGTCTGGTTTTCTCTCTCTGTGAAGAGAACATAGTTTTCTTGGAACACTGCCTTTGACAACACACCATGTGAACTCCCTTGCCTTTCAGTCATTTATATTCGCTTTGGAAATCTTCCTGTTACTTTGGTTGAGTGAATAAGTATTATTTCACAATGATCCCTAAAGATAACGGCACATGTAGACACAGTTCATTCTGCTTCTACAAAACTCAGCTCCTTGTTGTCAGACTTTTGCCCATCCTGATGCCTTTGTACCATGGCAATGGTCTACTCTTAAGTTAGGGAAGTGGGTGAACCATAGCTGTAAATTAAAGTCACATTGATGGGAAATCATTTAGCTTTTCCCAGCTCCTTGGCAAACCTCACTGTTATTTCATGGGTTAAAGCCTTTCCTGACTACCTGGCTTTGTTGCCCTCATGATGGAAAGAAAATGGTTAAAACATGTTCCACGTGGGGTATACCTTCCACAGTCTCTAGTGATCAAAGTAGCCCCTTCACCATGCAGATCAGACAAACCTTCCCTTAAAACCTCTAAACTTCTTGAAACTGTCACTGTCACTGATCCTCAATCATTAGGCAAGACCAACAGAGCTAAGGAAAAAACTGGACTCAGAAAGAACAATTAGTTACAGGAGATTAAATGAGTCACTAAAGACGTGTGAGTGCGTGCTAAGTCGCTTCAGTCCTGTCTGAGTCCTTGCGACACTGTGCAGCCCCCAGGACCCTCTGTTCGTGGGATTCTCCAGGCAAGAATACTGGAGTGGGCTGCCATGCCCTCCCTCCAGGGGATCTTCCTGACCCAGGGCTCAAACCTGTGTCTCTTATATCTGCCTGCATTGGCAGGTAGATTCTTTACTACCAGCACCACTTGGGAAGCCCCCCAAAATATGATTATAATGTTTATGACTTTTTTCTGACATACTATTGGCTTCTAATCTGGTTTTCAGGTATTAAAAAAGCTATTCTCAAGCTGTTGATGATTTACTACTTGGTAACTGACATCTGCAGATAAAATTAAAACATTTTTCTTTTCTGTCCGCTTGGTCCCTCCAGAAAATGAGGATCTTTGGGCTCTGAACAGTCTCATTGGGTTAAGAGGACAGATGCAGGAAATTCAGGTTTTGGCAGACCTCTGTGAGACAGAAATCCACCTAGGCAAAATCTGAGGATAAGCCTTTGACATGGCTTTCTTGGCCTTAAGGGGCTTTTTGGAAATTTTAGTCAGAGATTGCTTCTGAAGGATTACACCAGGGTTACTGTTCCCTAGTGGCTCAGATGGTAAAGAATCCGCCCGAAATTCGGGAGACCTGGTTTAATCCCTGGGTCAGGAGGATCCCCTGGAGAAGGGAATGGCCACCCAGTCCAGTCTTCTTGCCTGGAGAATCCCAAGGACAGAGGAGCCTGGCAGGCCACAGTCCATGGGGTCACAGAATTGGACACGGCTGAATGACTAACTCTTTCACTTTCACCACGGGGGAACCTGTGTGGTCATACGTCAGTGGACCTAAGATCAGCTAGAAGTGCTGATTCAAATCTGGGCTGACTACATATTAACTTGTCCGACTCTGCAAGCGCTACATACCACTGTCTGTCCTCCTTTCCTGAGTGACACGGAGAAAACAATTATGTCTGGGGCTTGCCTGGTGGCTCCGTGGTAAGGAAGCTGCCCGCCAATGCAGGAGATGCAGGTTCAGTCCCTGGTTATGGACGATCCCTCAAAGTAAACGGCAACCTGCTCCCGTATTCTTGCGGGGGAAGCCCCGTGGACAGAGGAGCCTGGCAGGTTACAGTCCATGGGGTCGCAAAATAGTCGGTTACCAGTTAGCAACCACACAACAATGACAAAACCTCGTCTGAGTGAAAGATCAAGAGGGCACATGTTTCCCATTTTAGGGCAAGGGGAGACGCTCCGATGCACAGGAAGGCTTCTGCGGGCCCCAAAAGGAGGGAGTGCCATCCCATAATAGGTGATGCCAAGGGCCCCTCAGGCCTCTGGGCTGGAATCCATCTTGGAAGAGAGCTGCATATGTGTTGGGGAGGATTGTAGGGCAGGGCAGGTGTGAAGAAAGAAACCAGATAATTGGCCAAAGGTGAGCAAAGATGTGGAAGAACTGCCCGGCATGAGGGGTTTTCCTGCCTCTGTACGGGCTCCTTCTCACGAGGGGGAGGCGCCCACACTCTCTCTCTCCAGGTGTGGCTCGGCCTCGCTTCTGTCTTAACCAAGCAGGCTGCTCCTCTGTGTGTTCTCCGCTTGTGCTGCGTCTCTCATAATAGACTTCGTACCTGTTTGGTTTTTTTTTTAAGTTTTTTCCTCCTTGAGAAATGCATTTTTCAGTGGGGACAAGAGCCAGGGGAACCTCGTCTCTAGCCTCTGGCCCCTGGTGGATGAGAGGCTGGGATTCCTGGTTTTCATCCAGGCCTCCCAGGTCCAGTTGCTGAGCAGAGAACTAAGACCTTTCAAGCCACCGCTTGAGGCTGCCTCTCGCTCGCTCACTCTCTCTGAGATCAACCCCACTCGGTTTCAGAAAGTGGGAAGAGCAAATGATTGGTTAACAAATGTTTGCCCCTGTGCACAGACAAGTCTCTCAAAGACCAGAAGTTCTCTCTGGTAGTAGCTCTCTTCCTGGCATAGGCGCTGTAATCTAAGTTAGTTTGAGCCATGAAGGGAGAGGCGAAAGGCTTTCCTTCAGGCTGCACGTCTCAGCTGCCTTCAGCTGAGAACAGTCCACAAGCCAGAGTTTTGGAGCGGCGCGTTCTCTTTCCCCTCACTCCTCTTCAGCCACCCTTCCAGTACCGCTGGCGCGGATTCAAGCTTCCATGCCTCAGACAGCAAACCTCCGAGCTGGAGGACTTGCCCAGTGCATCCTCCCACCTGAGGCTCCCATCACTCCTATGCTCTGTGGAACTGGACTCCCAGGAGCCAGGCCAGCTGGACATTCTTGGCGGCTTGCTGTGTTGTTTCCTCAGCAGATCTGAGCCTCTTCAACTGTGCCTAGGATGCTGCGTCAGTATGCTCACCAATTTGGTCAGAAGCTGGCCCGCCGGCGGCGGCTGGGGCCCAGGGAGGGGGTCTAAGAGGGGCACGGCTATCGCCTGAACACCCTCGACCTGACGGCCTTGGGTTTGGGCGGCACCCTAGGGAACGGCATGTACAGCTTGGTTGGAGAAGTGTCTGTGTATGAGGCTGGACCAGCGATCGTCATCTGCTGCTTGCTGGCCGGTCTGTCTGCTCTTTCATCCGGGCTCTGCTACGTGGAGCTGGCCCCCCGGGTACCATGCTCCGGGTTCTGCGTATCTCCACAGCTACGTCACCATGGCAACTGTGTGCCTTCATCACTGGCTGGAACCTCATCCTGTCCTATGTCATGGGTGAGATGATGGGGTAGGGGAAGGTGTGGGGCTTCAGATCAGAAATTCAGAGGAGGTACTGGAGTTTTATTAATTTGGGAAAACTTTGTTGTCAGCGTTGTGGGCTGAAGTGAGTTATTGTGGCAGGAAAACCCCACAAGTTCTTTCTACTTAGATCAGCCCCGCTTCCTTTAAATGATGGACCAGGAACTGTGAAGGAAAGGGAACTGTGGGGGTGGCTAAGAAGGGGGCGTGGCCCACAGGCTCATCCCTTCACCTCTTTGAAGTCTCTGCTCAGCTGCGGCCTTTGAGGGAGTTCCTCTACCACCCAATTTTTTTTTTAATCTTTTATTTATTGGGTTGCGCCGAGTCTTTGTTGCTGGGCACAGGCTGCTCTTCTAGTTTTGGTGTGAAGGCCGCTCATCGCCATGGCTCCTCTTGTTGTGGCACAGGGGCTTAGTTGCCCTGGGACATGCGGAATCTTTCTGGACTAGGGATCAAATCCTGCATGTCCCCTGCATTAGCAGGCGAGTGCTTAACCACTGCACCACCAGAGAAATCCTGCAGCTCAACTTAAAATTTTACCCTCAGGACTTGCCCGGTGGTCCAGTGACTAAGGCTCCGAGCTCACAAAGCAGGGGGCCCAGGTTCGATCCCTGGTCGGGAACTATATTCCACAGGCCACAGAGTTTGCATGCAGCAACTAAGAACCGATACAGCTAAATAAATGATTTTTTTAAAAACAGAGGGACTTTCCTGGTGGTCCAGTGGTTAAGAATCTGCCTGCCAATGTAGGGGACATGGGTTCAGTCCCTGATGCGAGAAGATTCCACATGCCGTGGGGTCACTAAGCCTGTATGCCACAGCTACCGAGCCCGCACGGCCTAGAGCCCACGCTTCACAAGAAGAGAAGCCACAACAGCGAGAAGGCCGTGCCCTGAGCTAGGGGGCAGCCCCCACTCCCTGCATCTGGAGGAAAGCCCACGTGCGTCAGTGGAGCCCCAGCGTGGCCGAGAGTAAACGAATCGATAAACAAAATCTTTAAAAAATAAAGAAAAGGAAATAAACTTTCACCCTCATCCTCCAACCTTCATTTCTTAATTAATTAATTTTAATTGGAGGCTAATTACTTTACAAGATTACAGTGATTTTTGCCCTACATTCTTCCAACCTTCTTGATCCCACCTTCCAGTTATATTTTTTCTGGCCTCACGTTATTCTCCTGCTAACGTATTAGATGGACAGACGAGCCTGGCTGGCTACAGTCCAAGGGGTCGCAAAGAGTGGGACACGACTGAGTGACCAAACACAGGACACAGCAGTATATTAAATAGTTGAGCTATTTTGTGGATCATCTGGGTCTACTCTCCTCAGTCTATATATAGAAACTTCTTGAGCCTAAGTGATTTGTTGGCTTCTTTCCCCCATGCTTCCAAGACATGGCAGGAGTTCAGTTCATGTCTGCTGATGAACGTTTCTTCCTCTGCAGGCACCGCCTGTGTGTCCAGGGGCCTGGAGCGCCGCCTTTGACAGCATGATTGGGAACCACATCTCTCTTCCAGGGAACTTTCTCTCTGAACGTGCCCTACTTCTTGGCCACATATGCAGACTTTTTTGCACTGGGCCTGGTGTTGCTTCTTACAGGTGAGACAGGGATCAGTGATGGAACGGGCAGAGTAGAGTATGGAAGAGGAGAGCTGGGGCACAGAAGGCTAGGGGCTCCAGAGTGGTGGGCCGGTTAAGCCTGGAATGAAGTGTCTGCGACAAGAGGGACAGGAAGGCAAGATACACATAGACCACGGTTTTCCACGCTTGGCACTATTGACATTCTGCGCAAAATCATTCTTTGGTGTGTGTGTGTTTGGAGTACTGCCCTATTCACTGAAGGTTTTCTGTTCAATCATTGTAAAATATTGAGTAACACCCCTGGTTTTTCCAGCGGTAAAACAGTCAGTAGCTCAGTCAGTAAAGAATCTGCCTGTAGTGCAGGAGACCCAGGTTTGATCCCTGGGTCAGGAAGATCCCCTGGAGAAGGAAATGGCAACCCCCTCCAGTATCTTGCCTGGAGAATCCCATGGATAGAGGAGTCTGGCGGGCCACAGTTCACGGGGTCAAAAGAGTCGGACATGATTCGCAACTAAACCACCACCACGCTGGGTTTTACTCACTAGAAAATAGGGAAGCCCACCTCCTGAATTACAGCAATCAGAATGTCTCCAGACTTTACCAAGAGTCTCTTGAGAGATAAAAATCACCCCCACCTGATAATCATTTACTTAGAAGTTTCTTCTGTGTACTGAGACTGAAGATGTTTGAGAGGAAATTCACACAAAATTAACCTTTTTTAAAAACTATATCACCCCAGATTTATTGGGATATAATTGAGATTGCAATATTATATAATTTTAAGATGTGCAAAGTGTGATTTGATTGATTGGTTTATTGTGAGATGGTTGCCACAGTAAGAAATTAACCATCTTCAAAGTGGACAATTCAGTGGCACTGAGTACCTTCAAGACCCTGGTTCAATTCCTGGGTCAGGAAGATCCACTGGAGAAGGGACAGGCTACCCGCTCCAGTATTCTTGGGCTTCCCTTGTGTCTCAGCTGGTAAAGAATCTGCCTGCAATGTAGAAGACCTGGGTTTGATCCCTGGGATGGGAAAATCCCCTGGAGAAGGGAAAGGCTACCCACTGCAGTATTTTGCCTGGAGAATTCCATGGACTAAGTCCATGGGGTCACCAAGAGTCAGACAAGACTGAGCGACTTTCACTTTCCCCTTCACATTCACATTGTTGTACGACCATTACCTGCTTCTAGTTCCAAATGTTTTCATTGCAAGAAAAGGGAAACCTGTTCACACCGGGCGATCACTGTCCACCTTCCACTCACCCGCAAACACCAGCCTCTGACAACCGCTCGTCTGTTCTCTGTCTCTGTGGATTTAGTTATTTTGGATGTCTCTTATGCCATGTTCCCCCACAGGACTACTGTTTCTGGGAGCTCGTGAGTCGACCCCGGTTAACAAAGTGTTCACTGGCGTCAACCTTCTGGTCCTCAGCTTCACCATCCTCTCTGGCTTCATTAAGGGAGACCTGCATAACTGGAAGCTCACGGAAGAGGACTACAGATTAGCCACCTCTGGATCCAGTGACACCTATAGGTTAGGACGGTGCTGTTGGTCACAGTAATGCCTGTGTGTTTGATGCAGAGCTGGGAGTAAGCTGAGGACTAACGACTTCGGGGCTGACGGATCTAGATGATATGAATCCTGGGGCCCAGGGCTTGTGAAGTTAACTGAGGAGTCCAGTGGACTCCTGTGAACACACCTCACCCACGTTCTTTCTTGCTCCTTCTCTCAACACAGCTTGGGCCCTCGGGGTTCTGAAGGGTTTCTGCCTTTTGGCTTTGAAGGGATTCTCCAGGGAGTGGCAACGTGCGTCTATGCCTTTGCTGGCTTTGATATCATTGCTACTACAAGTAACACGGTCGCTGGGTGTCTTATTGAGGGTCTGGGCGGGTTGGGCTGCCCTTGGGTGCAAGGGTTGGGAGAAGGTTAGATTGTGTTTGGAGGTGCAAACACACTTCATTCCAGTGTGTTTACTGACCCTGTACTCCACCCATCTTGCAGGGAAAGAGGCCCAAGATCCTCGTCGCTCCATCCCCTTGGGCAGCGTGATCACGATCTTTATTGGCTTTTTGGCTTATTTTGGTGTCTCAGCGGCACTCACCCTCATGGTGCCCTACTACCAGATTCAACCCCAGAGCCCCCTTGCTGCAGGCTTTCCTCCATGTCGGGTGGGACCCTGCCCGATATGTCGTGGCTGCTGGCACCCTCTGTGCTCTTACGTCCAGGTCAGTGTCACGGGTTTTTAATCCACCCACTGAGGGATTATCAGGGATCGCAGTCCTTCCTTAGATTGAGAGACAACAGGAAAAGATATCTGACCCCAGGAAGACAGGGAACAGAAGCCCTGGCCTCTCCTGCTTCTCCACATCCTCACGTTTCCATTTCCTCTCCCAGCCTCCTGGGTACCATGTTCACCATGCCTTGGTTGATCTACGTAATGGCAGAGGATGGGCTCCTTTTCCGGGGACTTGCCCGACTCCATGGCCGCAGAGGAACCCCCATCTGGGTGGTCTTGGTTTCTGGAATGCTTGCAAGTGTATAAACAAAATCCACTCCTTCTTTGATCAATTTTCTCGACTTGTATATATCCACATTCTCACTGTCTTCTCCCACCTTATTTGTGCCCTGATTTTAGCGGTCCTGGCTCTACTCTTGGAGCTGATCGATCTTGTGTACCTTGTATCAATTGGGACCCTGCTTGCTTACTCCCTGGTGGCCTTTTCAGTCTTTGTCCTCAGGTAAGACTTCTCTACACCTTGGCTGGGGGTCTTTGACTCACAGAGACTGATGCAGAGATTATTCTCTTCTTCCTTCCTGCTATCTTCTAAATGTCCTGCTATCATTCAGTTGGGAAATGACGAATTAGTCTGGATAATGTTGGATGAGTAGGGGCTACCATTAACACTGCCTTGATATTTCAAATTCAGACATCAACCAGAACAGAATCCCAGCAAGAATGAGAAAAAAGATGATGAACCTGATATTTCACAATGGGAAGCAAGTCCTTGGGAACCTGCATTAGAAGCAGGAACGTCAAGGACTCTAAAGACTCTGTGGTTCCCTACCAGCACCAGCCCCAGTCTGAAATCTGGCCAGATTGTCTATGGATGTGCCTCCCTGCTTGGTGAGCAGTGGGACTTCTCTTTGGCTGTATTCTGCAATTTACAGCATGGAGAAGGCAGTGTGTTTTGAGCAACTAAGGAGGAGTCTTGGAGACACAATGGCCCTTCCCAATGTGGGCAGCCTGGGGAGGGGCTGTGACCCAAGGTCCTGACGTCTTTGGCTTCTGGGTCCAGCCTGTTCTCCACCTTGACCCTTGCAGTTCTCCTGCTGATAATCCTGAGCCTGGTCCTGGCCCAGTGGCCCAGCCAGGTGTTCTCTGGAAACCCCAGGCTCACAACAGTGGCTGTGCTGCTGCTGCTGCTCATCACTGGGGTCACGGTCATCATCTGGAGGCAGCCCCAAGACCCCTCTCCTCTTCCATTCAGGGTAGGTGACCTCATGTGCCCACAGTGTCCTCCTTGAGTGAAGGAGGTCTGCGTGCTTTGAGGTCTAAGCATCCTTCGCTGGACCAGGAATGACAGGGGTTGCTAAAACCACTGGACCCTTCCCTGATCCACACTCAGTGCTTTATGTACACCATGTCAGTAGGCACTGAACACACAGCCTGAGTAGAATGGGAGTCTTCTGACACATGTGGGTTGCGGTCTCCCGCTCAGACATCTGGGGTGTGTCCAGGGATGCACTAACTCTGCCCACAGGTGCCTGCTCTCCCTGTCCTCCCACTGGTGAGCATCTTTGTGAACGTCTACCTGTTGATGCAGATGAATCCTGGGACCTGGGTCCTACTTGGCATCTGGATGGCGAATGGTAAGTGCCTTCCTTGGAAAATGAGTGACTGAACCCAAGTGTCTTCCTACTACCTCCCCCAGAAACTGTGTCAGACAGCACAATAGGAGGCCTAATGGAATTTTTAAGTGAGGAGAGCACCTACTTTTCTTTCTCATCATCTCATTTCCCTACTAGGATTTGCCATATACTTTGGATATGGGATCCAACAGAGCCTGGAGGACAACAATGATCAACAGTCACCAGCCCCCACCTCCCAAATGCTGGACCAAAACGTGCCCAATGATGAATCAGGTTAACCATAAGAAACTGATACTGTGTGGACTCCTTTCACACACTGGAATCCTTTCACACAGTGGAATCCTTTCACTTCCCATTCAAGGGTGATTCAGAGCCTCTATGGAGTCTGAAGTTGAAATGCAGTGACAGCCGTGTACTTATTGCCACCAGAGAGAATGACTTTACTGTTGAATAATTTTTAAGTAAACTTTCAAAACATAATATGTATACAGAAAAGTACATGATTCATAAGTAGGCAGCAAGATCAATTTTCACAAAGAAACTACAACTATTAACTGTTAACTAAAAGTGAAAGTGACACTTAAAAGATGCTCCTTGGAAGAAAAGTTATGACCAACCCAGATAGCATATTGGAGAGCAGAGACATTACTTTGCTGACTAAGGTCCGTCTAGTCAAGGCTATGGTTTTTCCTGTGGTCACATATGGATGTGAGAGTTGGACTATGAAGAAAGCTGAGTGCAGAAGAATTGATGCTTTTGAACTGTGGTGTTGGAGAAGGCTCTTGAGAGTCCCTTGGACTGCAAGAAGATCCAACCAGTCCATTCTGAAAGAGATCAACCCTGGGATTTCTTTGGAAGGAATGATGCTGAAGCTGAAGCTCCAGTACTTTGGCCACCTCATGAGAAGAGTTGACTCATTGGAAAAGACTCTGCTGCTGGAAGGAATTGGGGGCAGAAGGAGAAGGGGACGACAGAGGATGAGATGGTATCACCGACTCAACGGACATGAATTTGGGTGAACTTTGGGAGTTGGTGATGGACAGAGAGGCCTGGCGTGCTGCGATTCATGGGGTCGCAAAGAGTCAGACACAACTGAGTGACTGAACTGAACTGAACTGAACTGAAAAGTGAAAGTGAAGTCTCTCAGTCCTGTCCGACTCTGCGATTTTCCAGGCAAGAATACTGGAGTGGGTTGCCTTTGCCTTCTCCAGGAGATCTTCCCAACCCAGGGCTTGAACTCACATTGTAGGCAGACACTTTACCATCTGAGCCACCATCTGAGTCCTAACTATTAACTAAAGGAAGTAATAAAATATCAACAGGCATATAGGAGGCACCTTCTTATGCCTGTTTCCAGTGAAAACACAGAGACTGTGACCTGGAAAGAAAGACAGGTAACCAGAGTTTGTGTCTAGAGTTGTGAGAATGACCAACTAAAATGGAGTGAAATGTCTGAAATACCATGTGTTCAGTTATAGGAGATGAGACACATAATCAAATAATTCATGTATATGTAACGTTTTATGTGCCCCAAGAGGGAGAAAATTTTATTTAGCAGGTGTCCACAGTGAATGTACAGTATTTATATGGGAAAAAATTTTGCTCAACTAATTAAAATGGAAAATTGGACTTTAAAGCCATGTCTGATCTATGAGTGGTGCATGCAATATCATGTTGCAGAAGAAGATAAATACAGAGAGAAATGGGGAGAGAAGAGAGAAGGCGGGGAGGTGGTGAAGGGGCTCTATGTGATGAGAAGGAGTTCCCTTCATTGGATCTCACTTTCAAATGAAAATCATGAAGTGATGGACATAGGTGGGCATCTCATGGAAAGCCGTGAAGGATTTTTAGAATGATTATTCTTGGTGTAGATCGGCTAGGAGGATAAAACAGTTGGCTGAAGCAGGGCAGGAGACAAAGCAAATCATTAACAGGTTATTCTGCTAATATTCAAGAAAGTTAGAGATACCAAGTGAACATTTCATGCAAAGATGGGCTCGATAAAGGTCAGAAATGGTATGGACTGAACAGAAGCAGAAAATATTAAGAAGAGGTTGGCAAGAATACACAGAAGAACTGTACAAAAAGATCTTCACGACCCAGATAATCATGATGGTGTGATCACTCACCTAGAGTCAGACATCCTGGAATGTGAAGTCAAATGGGCCTTAGAAAGCATCACTGTGAACAAAGCAAGTGGAGGTGATGGAATTCCAGTGGAGCTGTTTCAAATCCTGAAAGATGATGCTGTGAAAGTGCTGCACTCAATATGCCAGCAAATTTGGAAAAGTCAGCAGTGGCCATAGGACTGAAAAGGTCAGTTTTCATTCCAATCCCAAAGAAAAGTAACGCCAAAGAATGCTCAAACTACTGCACAATTTAACTCATCTCACACGCTAGTAAAGTAATGCTCAAAATTCTCCAAGGTAGGCTTCAGCAATACTTGAACCGTGAACTTCCAGATGTACAAGCTGGTTTTAGAAAAGGCAGAGGAACCAAAGATCAAATTGCCAACATCTGTTGGATCATTGAAAAAGCAATAGAGGTCCAGAAAAACATCTATTTCTGCTTTATTGACTATGCCAAAGCCTTTGACTGTGTGGATCACAATAAATTGTGGAAAATTCTGAAAGAGATGGGAATACCAGACCACCTAACCTGCCTCTTGAGAAACCTGTATGCAGGTCAGGAAGCAACAGTTAGAACTGGACATGGAACAACAGACTGGCTCCAAATAGGAAAAGGAGTACGTCAAGGCTGTATATTGTCACCCTGCTTATTTAACTTATATACAGAGTACATCATGAGAAATGCTGGGCTGGAAGAAGCACAAGCTGGAATCAAGATTGCTGGGAGAAATATCAATAACCTCAGATATGAAGATGTCACCATCCTTATGGCAGAAAGTGAAGAAGAACTAAAAAGCCTCTTGATGAAAGTGAAAGAGGAGAATGAAAAGGTTGTCTTAAAGCTCAGCATTCAGAAAACTAAGTTCATGGCCTCTGGTCCCATCACTTCATCAGAAGCAGATAGGGAAACAGTGGAAACAGTGTCAGACTTTATTTTGGGGGCTCCAAAATCACTGCAGATGGTGATTGCAGCCATGAAATTAAGAGACACCTACTCCTTGGAAGGAAAGTTATGACCGACATGGATAGTACATTGAAAAGCAGAGACATTACTTTGCCAACAAAGGTCCGTCTAGTCAAGGCTGTGGTTCTTCCAGTGGTCATGTATGGATGTGAGAGTTGGACTGTGAAGAAAGCTGAGTGCCGAAGAATTGATGCTTTTGACTGTAGTGTTGGAGAAGACTCTTGAGAGTCCCCTGGACTGCAAGGAGATCCAGCCAGTCCATTCTGAAGGAGATCATCCCTGGGATTTCTTTGGAAGGGATGATGCTAAAGCTGAAACTCCAGTACTTTGGCTACCTCATGCGAAGAGTTGACTCATTGGAAAAGACCCTGATGCTGGGAGGGATTGGGGGCAGGAGGAAAAGGGGATGACAGAGGATGAGATGGCTGGATGGCATCACTGACTCGATGGATGTGAGTCTGAGTGAACTCCAGGAGTTCATGATGAACAGGGTGGCCTGCTGTGCTGCAATTCACGGGGTCGCAAGGAGTCAGACATGACTGAGCGACTGAACTGAACTGAACTGAACTGATTCATAAAATGGGTGGTTCCCATAGGGCAGGGAGTCAGTGAGTGGTTGTGAGCAGGGCAACAAGATGAGGAAGGGGTTTGGGAGATGACTGAGGGTCTGCTGTCTTTCCAGGGACAGGGGTACAATGTGGACACCCTCCAGGCTTCACATTTTCCTCTCCCACACCACATGCCTCCCCACTTTACTGCCCACGTGAGCCTGGAAAAGTCACCTAACCTTCCCTCTAACCCTCTAAAGGCTTAGCAAAGAAGTGGAGAAATAAGACAGGATGACTCCTTACATAACCTATGTAGGCTTGGAATTTCAGAGCTGAAGTGTTGTCTCTGTTGATGGAAAATTAAATAACAACCATGGTAAGAAAAAAGAAAAGAGAACTTTGGTTATTTCCATAACACAGAATTTTAAGATAATATATTAAATTTTAACATAACTTATGACTGATAACAATTTACTAGGATATATCAAATCACTGTGGACTGTGACTGCACCCATGAAATTAAAAGATGCTTGCTCCTTGGAAGAAGGGCTATGACAAACCTAGACAGTGTATTAAAAAACAGAGACATTACTTTGCTGACAAAGGCCTGTCTAGTCAAAGCTATGCTCGGCAAAAAAGTAGAGAGAAAAAAACACAGGATGAGTCTTTACATAACCAATGTAAGATGCAAATTCCAGAGGTGAGGTGTTTGGCTCTGTTGATGGAAAATTAAATGGCAGTTGAGGTAAGAAAAAGGAAGAGATTTTTGGCTATTTCTATAACATTTAATATTTCAAGAGAATAATTAGAATTGTGACTGATAATATGCTGGGACATATTAGGCTTTTTACAATTTCATAGAGTTTTTAGAAAAACATTGATAATGTTTATCCTTCCCATATCACATTAGAAGGTTTATCATCACTTACTTGACCATGATAGCCACATAATGATATTTGCCAATTTTCCTAATTGTAATGAGTTCAATATCTTTCTCTGAGATGTTGTAGGGGCTCACTGAAAAACCCCCAAATTAGCTAGAGGTCAAAAAAATACTTCACTTATTCTTTGGGGGCCACTTTCCTGATGGTCCAGTGCTTAAGACTCCATGCTCCCAAAGCACGGGGCCCAAGTTCCATCCCTGGTCAGGAAACCGGATCCCACATCATAATGCAACTAAGATTTGCCATGGCCGAATAATTTGTGTGTATGTGTGTGTGTGGTAAAGGAATTTGATTTGGGGAAGATTTTCAAAGATAGCACAACTTCTTTTTTTTTTTAACCTTGTCTGCAGCTTGCAGAATCTTAGTTCCCAGACCAGGGATATTTAACCCAGGCCCCCTGGATTGAGAGCCCAGAGTCTTAACCCCTGGACCACCAGGGAAATCCCCCACAAGTTTTCTATAGCTTCCTTTATTACACTCAAGATTTTCAGTGTTCCTCTTCTCCCCTCCCCCACTTTAATGTCACTTTAGGACAAAATTACTTCTTTTCCCTTTAACAAAATACATGTTCATTCTTATAACTTTTAAAAAATTTCCTTGAACACAAAGATATTTTCCTTATTAATTTAAGTAGCTTTAATGACACACGTTAATCAGGCTCCTTAACATTTGTGCTTCGTTGCTCAGTTGTGCCCGACTCTTTGCAACCCCATGAACGGCAGCCCACGAGGCTCCTCTGTCTCTGGGATTTCCCAGGCAAGAATACTGGCATGGCTTGCCATTTCCTTACCTGGAGGATCATTCTCGACCCAGGGATCAAACCCCATCTCCAGTGTCTCCTGAATTGCAGGCAGATTCCTGATTCAGTGAGCCATTGGTGAAATCCCATAGCAACTCTAATGACTAGTGAAGACTAAGCAATTGTGAAGTGCTGGTTATACCAGTGTTTTTCTAGTTGAAGTAGGCTTGTTCTACAGTATTATTAACAGTTTCAGGTGTACAGCATAGCTACCGCATAGTTTCACTGGTTATACTCCATCAAAAGTTACTACACGATAAGGGTGACAATTCCGTGTACTCTACAATCTATCCAGTTCAGTTCAGTTCGGTCACTCAGTCGTGTCCGACTCTTTGCGATCCCATGAATTGCAGCACGCCAGGCCTCCCTGTCCATCACCATCTCCCAGAGTTGACTCAGATTCCTGTCTATAGAGTCCGTGATGCCATCCAGCCATCTCATCCTCGGTCGTCCCCTTCTCCTCCTGCCCTCAATCCCTCCCAGCATCAGAGTCTTTTCCAGTGAGTCAACTCTTCGCATGAGGTGGCCAAAATACTGGAGTTTCAGCTTCAGCATCATTCCTTCCAAAGAAATCCCAGGGCTGATCTCCTTCAGAATGGACTGGTTGGATCTCCTTGCAGTCCAAGGGACTCTCAAGAGTCCTCTCCAACACCACAGTTCAAAAGCATCAATTCTTTGGTGCTCAGCCTTCTTCACAGTCCAACTCTCACATCCATACATGACCAAAGGAAAAACCGTAGCCTTGACTAGACGGACCTATCCTTGCTGCCTATCTATTGTGTACATGGTATAATAGTTTCTATCTCTGAATCCCGTGTCCCTAATTTGATCCTGCCTCCTTCCCTCTCTTTGGCCACCTGATGCGAAGAGCTGACTCATTGGAAAAGACCCCGATGCTGAGAGAGATTGATGGCAAAAGGAGAAGGGGGTGACAGAGGATGAGATGGTTAGATAGCATCACCAACTCAATAGACAAGAATTGGGAGCAAACTCCAGGAAATAGTGGAGAATAGAGGTAGTGCTGCAGTCTATGGGTCGCAAAGAGTCAGACACAACTTAGCGACTGAACAAAAACAACCTTCCCTCGCACCACTGCTAACCACTAGTTTGTTTTTTCTGGGTCTGTGAGTCTGCTTCTCCTTTGATACATTTACGTGTATTATTTTTTTATATTCCAGATACAAATGATATCATACAGTAACTGTAAGAATATTGAATCACTATGCTATACACCTGAAACTAATATAAACCAACTATATTTCAATAAACAAAGAACAAACAGACATCCATTCAGGATGGAGGAGCCTGGTAGGCTGCAGTCCATGGGGTCACTAAGAGTCGGACACGACTCAGTGACTTCACTTTCACTTTTCACTTTCATGCATTGGAGAAGGAAATGGCAACCCACTCCAGTGCTCCTGCCTGGAGAATCCCAGGGACGGCGGAGCCTGGTGGGCTGCCTATGGGGTCACACAGCGTCGGACACGACTGAAGCGACTTAGCAGCAGCAGCAGGAGGAAAAGCACCTTTTGAGGAAGTTGGGGTAATTTTTCTGCCATACAAAGAAGTGAAGCAGCTACGTGTATACATATGTCCCCTCCGCCTTGAACTCCCCTCCCCCCATCCCACCCTCTAGGTCATCACAGGGCACTGAGCCGAGCTCCGTGAGCTGGACAGCAGCTTCCCACTAGCTACCAGCCTTACACACACTAGTGTGCATATGTCAGTGCTACTCTCTCAGTTCGTCTCACCCTCCCCTTCCCCACCTGGTTCACACGTCTGTTCTCTCGCCCTGCGTCTCTGTCCCTGCCCTGCATACAGGCTCATCTGTACCATTTTTCTTGATTCCATCCATATACATTAATATATGATATTTGTCTTTCTCTTTCTCACTTCACGCTGTACGACAGACTCTAGGTCCATCCATATCACTACAAATAACCCAATCTCGTTTCTTTTTATGGCTGAGTGCTAGTCCATTGTACCTATGTACCACATCTTCTCTACCCATCACAGTTAGGTTGCTTCCATGTGCTGGCGACCGCGAACAGCGCTGGAATAAACACTGGGGTACTCGCGTCTTTCTGAATTGTTTTCCTCGTGTTATACGCTCAGTAGTGGGATTGCTGGATCACGCGGTAGTTCCGTTTTTTACGGAACCTCTATGCTATTCTCCGTCATGGCTGAATCAGTTTACATCCCCACCAGCAGCGGAGGGTTCCCTTTTCTCCACACCCTCTGCAGCATTTACTGTTTGCAGACTTATGATGATGGCCATTCTGACTGATGTGAGGTGATACCTCGTTGTAGTTTTGATTTCCATTTCTCTGATAATGAACGATGTTGAGCATCCTTTTTTTTTCGTGTGTTTGTTGGCCATCTGTGTGTCTTCTTTGGAGAAATGTCTTCTGCCCATTTTCTGGACTGGGTTGGAAAAGCACTCCTGTGAGTGTGGTAGGACTTAGCTCCATGTGCCCAAGGAGCCCTGGGGGAGTCTTGTCTGTCTGTGCATCTGGGTCACAGGCTGGCAGCCCTCACTATGGGCTGCACAACCCGCAGAGCCAGGGAACCTGCCCGGACCCCTCCGGGGGCGGAGGTGTAACCTGGAGAACAGTAACCTGGGCAACAGTAACCTGGGCAGATTCACATGCACAGGAGAAAATTCGCAGAAGGTCAGCCTTCACTAGGGAAGAAACTGGCACTCCAAAAAGGATCAAAGCAAAAGTAGCAGAAACTACCCCCCCCCACACACACACACACGGAAACCTCTCAGAGGGCTGATCTCCCATCACAGAAAAGGAAAGAGCTCAGTGAGTGTCCAGTTAGCCTAGTTCTGCAGGACACCACCGGCGACATCTGCGTCTCTCCGGCAGCCTCCACAGTGCCGAGAGGGACCTCCACGAGGAGGGAGAGGAAGGGCACTGGCCAAGAGGCCGGTCAGCATCTCAGAGGGCGTGACCCAGCCACATGCCGCCTTGAGCACCACAGCCGGGAATTTACCTCCTGAGTCCAGGGCACCCTCTGTGCCCCGAGTCCTTGACCCACACTTCCGCCCGCTCTCCAGGGGCTCCTTGTGGGACCCTCCTCCCCCTCCTCCCTCCTCCTCTCCCTCCTCCTCCTGCAGGGGAGCCCGGGCAGACAAGGAGCGGGCTCAGAAAACCGGCCCCGGCTCGGGGCGAAGGCGCCCGCAAACTGGAGCCCTAGCGCCACCTTCTGGAAATCCAGAGGCAGCTTTCCAGGAGGCAGCCTGGTGGCTATCAGCAGAGAGACAGAAAAGCTAAGAATTCCCTGCAAGAGGGAGCAAGAAAAGTGGAGTAGGGGTAGGGATAGAAAGAGAAAGATCCAGATACTTTTAACACGGCCATCGTTAAAAGAATACCCCAGCTGAAGGTAACTAGCAAAGACTGAAGATGTCTGCTGCTTCAAATGGGAGAGCGCCAATGGAAAAACTACCAAAAAGCATGAAACATTAAAGAAACACGCCATCACAAAAAGAATATAACCTGTTTCCAATAAGCTACAACATGCATGAACCTGTGGACATGTTACTAGGTGAAACAAGCCTGATAGAAAATGGCAAATATTGAATGACTCCCCTGAAGTACCTTCAGTGGTCAGAGGGATAGAGACAGAAAGTAGAGTGGTGATTGCCAGCAACTGTGGGGGAGAAAGGGGGAATTTTTGTTGAGTGTGTACAGTTTCGGTTTTGCAAGATGAAGAGCAGTTCTCCAGTTTCGTTGCCCCAAATTCGAATGCTCTTAACACTCTGGACACTTAAAATGGTTAAAATGCTAAATTATACATTATGTGTGATTTACTATAACAAACAGCATCTCAGAACCACCCCCTGGGGGTAACCACAGAAGAGTCAAGGGCTGATAACAACACTGCAGGTGTTTCCCAGCCCACTACCACCCCAACAACCCAGGGGTGAGGACCGTCTTCTGTGCTCAGGACTCCCGGCTTCGGTTTTGGAGATGTCCCGGCTCCAGCCCCGCACGGCTTAGCCCAGCCTCCCTGACTGATCCAGGTCCCCAGGCTCCGCTTCAAGGATCCAGTAAGTCTCGGGTCAGCCTCTTCTGTGGGAGACTGGGCGCTGAGTTCACATCTTCTCACAGAGACCTCTGCAGCCACAGAGTGCAGGGGGTCAGCCCGGCTCCAGCCTGAGGGTGGAGAGACCCGTTTTACGGATGAAAGCAGGAGCTGGTGTCTGCGCCGTGTGTGTAAGGAAGGGTGGGGGAGATTGGATCAGTGCCTTGAGGCTCTAAGACCATTTTTACTGTTGTTCATATAATGTTAGTGATCACCCTTATATAAGGTTTATGATGTAGCGTTGGCGATCATGCCCTAGTATAGGTTTTATGACTCAATCTCTTTTTACTGTGGGCCCTTTGCATCTATGGGTTCTTCCTCTTCTGCAGATATTGGGGTAACTGTAAGGGACTTGAACACCCACAGATTTAGGTATATGTAAAGAATAAACGTGTGATGACTTACATTCAGTTACTTTTGGGTTTGCTGTGCCCAAGTTTTATTTTTTATCATGGGCAGCAATTTTTTCTTTTAATAGTGGTAAAATACACAGAGGGCTTCCCAGGTGGCTCGGTGCTAAAGAATCTGCCTGCCAATGCAGGGGAGGCAGGTTCAAGATCCTTGGTCTGGGAACTAAGGTCCTACCTGCCCGCGGCTCCTGAGCCCACAGGGCCTGGAGCCTGCAGGCCGCCACTGAAGGGGAGTCCACAGGGAGCCTGCCACAGACAGTCTGCACGCTGCAGCTAGGATCAGGGCTTGCGCGCTAGCTTGCAGCTGTAGTGACCGACTTTGCGACCCTGTGGACTCTAACTCTCCAGGCTCCTCTGTCCATGGGATTCTCCAGGCAAGAATACCGAGGGGATCTTCCCCACCCAGATATCAAACTCGGGTCTCCTGCATTGCAGGTGGGTTCTTTACTGACTATGCCACCACGGAAGCCCCTTGGCTCAGAGACAGTCTGGCAATTGAGGCTCAGACGCTTCCCTGAGCTAAGGAGAAGGAGGTAGGGATCTGAGGCCTTATCAGGGGAGAGGAAGACAACTTACAGGAGGTGAGGAACAGCTTACGGGAGGTCAGTGAACAGCTGCTTGCTCCTCCAGGCAGGCAAGTCCTTTTGAGATTAAAAGCTGTTCTCTGGTAATAGCTCTCTTCCTGGCGTAGGTCCCCTAATATAGTTATTTTGAGCAGTTAAAGGAGAAACAAAGAACTCCTGAGTCCGCTCGGTCTGAATCGCCTTCAGCTCAAAACAACCCATATCCAAAGTGGGACATTTTGGGGAGATATATTCTCCTCCTCCACACGTCTCTTCAAGTAACTCTCCCAGTAACTTTGAAAAACGTTAAAAGTGCTGTGTGTGAAGAAACCAAAGTTCAGAGACGGGCAACTTGCCCAATGTGTCCTTATATCACCTGCTTCCCCTCATCCTATTGCTTCATGGAATTGGACTCCCAAGGCCAAGGGCGGATGGATAGTGTTTTGTTTTTTTTTCTTTTATTGAAGTAAAGTTGATGTCTAATGTTGTGTTAATTTCAGCTGTACAGCAAAGTGATTCAGTTATGTATACAGTTTTCATATTTTTAAAAATGCTTATTTGTCTGAGCCAACGCTTAGTTGTGGTGTATGGAATCTAGTTCTCTGACCCGGGATGGGCCCCTTGATTTGGAGCGTGGAGTCTTAGCTCCTGGCCCACCAGGGAAGTCCTCTTTTTCATATTCTTTTCCTATGGTTTATCGCAGGATATTGAGTAGAGTTTCCTGGTCTCCACAGTAGGGCTGTGTTGTTTAGGATGACATTCCTGATGACTTTGTGTCTCGCTTTCTCAGCGGATCGTACCCTCCTCAGCTGTGTCTAGGATGCTGCATCCATATGTTCCATATGTTCATATGTCCATATGTTCCATATGTTCAGAAGAGCCCACAGAGAAGTCTGACAGTCCCATGGCTCATCAGAACACCCCACATTTTCAATACAGGATCCCACACAGCTCGGAGAACAATGAGAGGGCTGGTGCCTTATGGACGGTGCCAATAAATAATTTCTCTGAGAGATAAGGACTGATACAGAATGGATTGAGTCAGATGACCTGAAATCTACTGGGCCACACCTAATGGAAGTTCTCGGCTTAATTCTCACTTATGATCTTACGCATACTGCCAGCTTTGTTATCTGTGTTTCTCCTGTTTCACAAAATTGTTGTTTCTTCCACTACTGGCCTCTGATAAAATGATGACGTGTAGTTTCATAGGAGATCAGTGCCGGTAACCGTGTAACTCTAAATGTTGGGAGAAGCAACAAGAGAGAGTATTTTCCTGGACCATAATGGTCATGAATTGCCTCCCAAACTGTGGTTGAATTTATGACCATACAGGAGCCATGCACACCAGAAACTGGCACTTGCCATCTGCCTCTACAAGGATTAAATTAAATCAGGAGCTGCTGCAGCTGCTGACTTTACAACCCCTGAGCGGAGTTTAGGGTGGAGATCAGGAATGAAGAATTCTGTGCCCCGGGAAACTGGCAGCACAGGCCGTCAGAGAGTTAGGCACTTTCAGAAGACTTTTTAAGATGGGTTTTCACTCGGAAGATTGCTTCTTTACCATGTTCTGTTGGTTTCTGCCGTACAACAGCATGAATCAGCCATAGGTATATACACGTGTCCCCTCCCTCTTGAACCTCCCTCTCACCCACCCTCCATCCCACCCCCCTCATCCCACCCCTCTAGGTTGGTTGTCACAGAGCGCTGGGTTGAGCTCCTTGTGTCACACAGCAGCTTCCCATTAGCTGTCTATTTTGCACGTGGTAGTGTATAGGTTTGGGGGCTTCCTGGTGGCTCAGATGGTGAAGAATCTGCCTGCAATGCAAGAGACCCAGGTTTGATCCCTGGGTCTGGAAGATCCCCTGGAGAAAAGAATGGCAATCCACTCCAGTATTCTTGCCTGGAGAATCCCATGGACGGAGGAGCCTGGAGGGCTACAGTCCACGGGGTCACAAAGAGTTGGACGTGACTGAAGTGGCTTAGCACACGCAGCATATATATTTCAATGCTATTCTATCAATCTGTCCCACCCTCTCCCTCCTCCACTGTGTCCACAAGTCAGGAGAAGATCTTATGAGCCCCTATTCCTTCAGCTTTGCATGCATAGAGAAACACTGACATCACTAATGTGGCACCTGCTTTGGCTGTTGGGGAGAAAACTTCAGTTAAAAGTCAAAATGAAGTAGCTGCGGTGCAGGCATCCACAGAAATAGCTAGGTGACACTGGATGTGATCTCAGTCAAGTCCTTGCATTGCTAAAAACGACTTTTCTGAGTTGCATCAGACTAGGATGCCACATCTATTCACAGAACGGTATCTGCTGGCGCCTAGTAACTGCAACCTTACTTTTAAAGGGCTCATCTTGTAGGTAGAACATTTTTAGACAATGAAATTGCCTTGGCCCCTTTAACTTTGCCTCTGGTGGTTTCTCGGAAGCTCTGTGATTAGTAAACTGCTTGAAGCTGCCCTTTGGAACTCAGGGGAGGTCGTGGAGGCTGGAGTCTGCCTACAAGAAACAAGGGACAGAAATAATGCCCAGGAGCCCCATGTGGCCCTGAGGCAGGATCTAGGTAAGCTCCGGGCTGGGCATTTAGAATTAGACTCTTGTTCACATTTCCTGAGGAAGGAGGCAAGTGGGCTCTAGGCCAGACATTTACAGCCAGCCTCCTGTTGGCACTTCAAGATAGAAATGACAAGAAGATTGTAAGTAGCTGGACTTTGTCTCCTGTGGACTCTTAAGATAACAATTACAGTAAGGCTAAACTCTATTTGATTAAAAGATCAAGAGGTCACATATGTCCCACCCTTGGGACTGGGGAGATGCTGCACATGCCCAGAAAGCCTCCTTGGAGGTCAAAAAGAAGGGGGCACCGCCCCGTAACAGGTGATGCCAAGGACCCCCCACAGGGCTCTGGACTAGAATCCGTCTTGGAAAGAAGTTGCACGGGGTCTGTGGAGGGTCCTAGGGCAGGGCAGGCGTGGAAAAAGAAGCCAGACCATCGGCCAGAGGTGAACAACTCTGGAAGAAGTGCTCTGTGGGAATGACTTAGCTGCCCTTTACGGGGCTCCTCCCCCCAAGGGAAGGCCCACATCTCTTCTCTCCAGGTGTGTAATTCTGCCTCCCTTTGGTCTGAACTGAACAAGCAGTTTCTCTGTGCCTCTGGCTTATTGGGCTGTGTCTCTAATATACTTTGTACACTTTTTCTCTTTCTTTGTGTGTTTTTTTACAGCTTTTGACTCCTTGAGAAACAAATTTATCAGTGGGGACGAGAGCCAGAGGAACCTTGACTTTAATCTCTGGCCCCTAGTGGACCAGCGGCTAGGATTCCAGGTTTTCTGGGCAAAGAACTAAGCCACCACTCACGCCTGACTCTATCTGAGACCGTCTGATGCTGAGACCTAGGATTTCAAGGTCAACTGCAGGTCTCCGCAGACTGCTGGCTGGAGACCTCTGAGTTTCCCGCTCTCCCATGAGAACTTGCTTGCTCTCACTCTCTGCTTTGTTCTCCTTCCAAGATCCGCAGGGCTACAGGTCCGCTCAGTGAAGGAGCCCAAGTCATGTTCTTCTCTCCTCTCTCCATCTTTCACTGGCTCTGTGGGAACGACAAACTCCCAGCATGCCCGGTGCCCATCCTCTTCAACACTGAGAGCAACGCAAGGGGGCCGTAGCTTGGCACCCGCCACTGCCTCCAACAAACCGCTCCCTGCTACACACTGCACTTTTATTTCCCAGGAGGAGAAAAATTACAACCCCCAGCCCCCACAGCCCAAGCAACCCACCAGCAGGCACATTCTTCTTGTCCTGTGATTTTCTTTACTCGAGAAGTAAAGAATTTACTTGATTTTACTCATTTACTACTTTACTTGAGAAGCAAGGTTTCTTTTTCCCCTAAGCCTTCTGTCCCCTTCAGTTTTGCCTTAGACACCAAACAAACGGGGCGACAGAGCTGGGGCGGTTTCTGCGGTTTTCTCTCCCGCTGTGCTGCGTGTCCACAAATCCGCTGTGCGGCTCTTCTCAGCACTTGGCCCGCAGGCCCTGAGCCCTGTGGCCTTCTCCCTTGCAGCCACCCTCCAGTTCCTCCAGCAGCTCTCCGCCACCCAGGCTGCGACAGCCCGTGCACCGCAAGGGGCACAGCCTACTGGGCAGACCTCACCGCTACGGCAGACGCTCCTCAGGGGGCACCCCAGTGGCACCGGCACTGCTTCCAATGTTCCCTCGACCCCCCACTCCACCCCCGCACCCGGGAACCCCTCATGGGAGGGACTGGGTCAACTACAGACTTCTGGTCAGTGAGCAATGGGAGAGCAGAGGACTCAAAAGTCCAGCACGCACAGGATTCGAAGGAAATTCACAGGGCAGTCTGGGTCTCCCTCAGGGGCCCCCGAGTCGTGTTTCTGGGAGGCTGGGCTTCATTTCTAGGAGTGCTGTTCTTGGTTGCTGGTAGTTCAACCTGGGACATTGTCCTTTTTAAGCCGGATGGGCCAAGAAAGGGAATACTTAGATTTGCTTTAATGATCGCTGGTCTTTATTTAAGTTAAGGGATAGAAAATGACCTAAAAAATTGGGTCTCTGGATTATAATATTATGCTATCTTATAATATTATAGTACCTTACAATTAAATCTTTATTGCCGTGGATGGGAAAATAAACTGAGATTAAATGTCCTATTCATTCTAAATGATCCCCTCCTAATTTTTCCCAACTCTTGGAGGGGGACCAAACTTCCCCAGCTCCTGCAAGTTCCCTTACTGCTTCAGATTCTTTGGATTAAAAGAAGACCCCCTTCTTTCCAGAGAAACAGTCTTTCCTAGTACAACATTTTATCAGCCACTTTCCCCGTGTTATCAGGGCCAATCTGAGTACTCTCTGGTCTAAAATTAACCTATGAAAACTATGGCTACAGAAAAGAAAGAAGATACTTTATTCTAACATTGTGTGGCCACGATATTCTCTGGACTCTGGAGAAAATTTGTTAAGATTAAAAACTGTTGAAGAGAAAATACTGGTTCTTTTTGCATGTGCCATTATAGAAAACTGACTTTTAAAATACTTTTTTTTTTTCCAGAAATTCTGACCCTTAAAGAACAACTCCTGCTAGAAGAACATGATTTTCTCTGCCTATGCCTTGAGACCAGGGCTTTTAGGAACACTTATCTAAGCCATGTCTAATTTCTGAGACTGAGGATAAAACATGGAAGAATCATTTAAAATTTTTACTTATTACTTATTTTAAAACTTTATAAAAGTTTTACATAAATATATTTATTTTAAAGAGTAACTATATTTTACTGTCATAGTTATTTACAAACCAGTGAGTTTCATATTGTAATAGCTGATTCATGGCTAAGTTTAGAAAATGAAATCATGAAGTCTCTGTCTAGATTTACGTACATCTCAGTATGTGTCTTTGTTTTTGGATAGTGTTGCTGATTTGTAGAGGAGTGCTATTAAATTGGCTTAAAGAAAAGAAAGCAAATAATTCTAAATACAAGAATGAAGCTAAATGCAGGTTCACACACTCTGGGAAACAGTCAGTGTTAAACTGATATCTGACCTTAAAGGTCAGTTTAAGTTTGTTAATATAGACATATCTTCAGAGTCATCAATATTAAACATAATAATTTTACTGTACCTGGGTTGCCTGAAAGTCACTAAATTTATGTTATATTTGTTAGCAAGAAAATTGGCTTGGTATAGGATAAAAGTTTTTGAATGAACACTTTAGAAATAATTACGTTTTAGCTTTTCTAGGTTTTAAGAGTTGAGGATTCTATTTGAAATATATAGGTAAAACTAGCAGAAATAATAACGGAAGCACTTTAATATACAACAGGACAGTAGGATGTATATTTTCAGTAAAGAAGATAGGAGGAATCAAAGCACACTTCACTAAGAGAAGTGCTCCCTCTTGCTTCTCTTCAAGCAACTCTTTCTGTAGCTGAAACATCCAAAGATTCACTTAGGTTTAAGGAATCACATCTCAGAGATAGAGAACTCGCTCCATCTGTCCTCTTACCACCTGTTCCCATCACTGTGACTGGCCTCCCGTGGAACTGGCCTCCCAGGGCCAAGTGCAGGCAGACATGCTTGGCAGCTTGCTATGCTGTTTTCTCAGCAGATCTTTGCCTCCTCGATTCTCTAGGATGTTGTCTCAGGATATTCACCAGTTTGCTCAGAAGCTGGTCCGTAGGCGGCGTTGGGAGCCCGGGGAGAAGTCTGACAGGGGCAGGGCCCACTGTCTGAACACCATAGACCTGGCAGCCCTGGGTGTGAGCGGTACCCTGGGAGCTGGCGTGTACATCGTGGTTGGAGAAGTGGCTGTGTACGAAGCAGGACCGGCGATCGTCATCTGCTTCTTGCTGGCCGGCCTCTCGACTCTTTTGTCCGGGCTCTGCTACGCCGGAGTTGGTGGCCCGGGTACCACGCTCCGGTTCTGCGTATCTCTACAGCTACGTCACCATGGGAGAACTGTGTGCCTTCATCATTGGATGGAACCTCATCCTGTCCTTTGTCATCGGTGAGACGGTGGGGTGGGGGAAGGTGTGGGGCTTAAGATCAGGAAATTCAGAGCGGGTATTGGAGTCCTCACTGATTCATGAGAACTTCGTTAATCCACCTTGAGGGGGGCTTGGGTAACGTGGCAGGAAACCCTTATAACTGTATTCTAGTTAGGTCAGCTCTGCTCTCCTTAAATGACTGAACCAAGAACTGAGCAGGAAAAGGAACTGAAAGGAGTGGGTGATAAGGAGGCATGTCCCCCAGGCCCTTCCCCTCACCATATTGAAGTCTCTGCTCCTCGGTTTCCTTTGTGGGATTTCTGTTTACAGTTCGACTTAAATTGTCACCCTCACCTCCCGGCCCTCTAGGTCCCACGTCCCTGTTATAGTTTCTAGCCTCATATTAATCTCCTCCTAACATATTAAATAGTTGACCTGTTTTGTGAATCACCTGGGTCTACTCTGAGTGCCAGGTTGCCTGAGTAACATCCAACTCTTTGCGATCCGTGGACTGTGGCCCACCAGGCTCCTCTGTCCATGGATTCTCCAGGCAAGAACACTGGAGTGGGTTGCCATTTCCTACCACTGAGGATCTCCCCAGCCCAGGGATTGAACCTGCATCTCTTATGTCTCCTGCACTGGCAGGCAGCTTCTTCCCCATTAGTGCCGCTTGTGAAGGGTGTACCCTCTCCACTCCATAAAAGGGAACTTTGTAAGATTAGGTATTTTGTCTGTTTTTCCCCCAGAACATCCCATGGTACATGATAGGGGTTCAGTTTCTCTTTGTCAATGAGTGTTCTCTTGCTGCTGCAGGCACCGCCAGTGAGGCCAAGGCCTGGAGCATCGCCTTTGACAGTCTCATCGGGAACCACCTCTCTCAGGCGTTCCAGGGAACTTTCTCTCCATATATGCCCTACTTCCTGGCCAGGCAACCAGACTTTTTGCCCTGGTCCTGGTGCTGCTGCTTACAGGTGAGACATGGCTCAGAGACAGAACAGGAAGAGTGGGGTGTGGAGGGGGAGTTGGGGTGAAGAAAGCTTGGAGTTCCAGAATGGTGGGATAGTTCAGTTCAGTCACTCCGTTGTGTCTGACTCTTTGCGACCCCATGAAGCGCAGCATGCCAGGCCTCCCTGTTCATCACCAACTCCCGGAGTTTGCCCAAACTCATGTCCATTGAGTCGGTGATGCCATCCAACCATCCCATCCTCTGTCACCCCCTTCTCCTCCCTGCCCTCAATCTTTCCCAGCATCAGGGTCTTTTCCAGTGAGTCAGCTCTTCACATCAGGTAGGACTAGAGTGAACTGTCTGAGATAAGAGAGACAAGAAGCCAAGACACAAGCCATTGTTTTTCGCCCTTGGCACTACTGACATGCTGGCTGGACTCATTCTTTGATGTCAGGGAGCTGTCTTATTCATTGTGCATTTTCTTTTCAGTCATTGTCAGCTGTTGATTAGCACCCTCATTCTTTACTTACTAGATAACAGCAATGCCCACCACCCGAATTATGACAGTCGGAATGCCTCAAGATATTGCCAAGAGTCTCTTCAGAGACAAAATATCCCCACCTGTTAATCATTTACTTTAGGCCTACAAGTTTCTTCCTTGTACTGAGACTGAAGATATTTGTTTATTTGAGTGGAAATTCACACAAGATAAAATTAACCATTTTACCATATCCCCCAGATTTTTTTAGATATAATTGAGATTGTTATTGTTGTTCTGTCGCTAAGTCGTGTCCAACTGGTTGTGACCCCGTGAACTGCAGCACGCCAGGCTTCCCTGTCCTTCACTATCTCCCCGAGTTTGCTCAAACTCATGTCCATTGAGCTGATGATGCCATCCAACCACCTTATTCTCTGTCATCCCCTTCTCCTCCTGCCTTCAGTCTTTCCCAGCATTAGCATCTTTTCCAGTGAGTTGGTTCTTCTTATCAGGTGGCCAGCCTATTGGAGCTTCAGCTTCAACATCAGTCTTTCCAGTGGGTATTCAGGGCCGATTTCCTTTAGGATTGACTGGCTTGATCTCGCTGCTGTCCAGGGAGCTCTCAAGAGTCTTCTCCAGCAGCACAGTTTGAAAGCGTCAGTTCTTTGGTGCTTACGCTTCTTCGTAGTTCAGCTCTGGCTTTTATACATAACTACTGGAAAAACTGCAACTTTGACTATACAGACCTTTGTTGACAAAGTGATGGCTCTGCTTTTTAAGGTGCTGTCTAGGCTTGTCTTAGCTTGTCTTAACTGAGATAACAATATTACATAATTTTAAGATGTATAAAGTGATGTTGATCGATGTGTTTATTGTGAGATGATCGCCACAATAAGAAATTAGCCATCTTTTGATAACGATAACCCTGTATACGAGACGGCAAAAGAGACACAGATGTATAGAACAGGCTTTTGGACTCTGTGGGAGAGGGAGAGGGTGGGATGATTTGGGAGAATGGCATTGAAACATGTATACTATCATGTAAGAAACGAATCACCAGTCTAGGTTCGATGCAGGATACAGGATGCTTGGGGCTGGTGCACTGGGATGACCCAGAAAGATGGTATGGGGAGGGAGGTGGGAGGGGGGTTCAGGATTGGGAACTCATGTACACCCGTGGCGGATTCATGTTGGTGTATGGCAAAACCAATACAGTATTGTAAAGTAGAATAAAGTAAAATTAAAAAAAAAAAAAGAAGAAATTAGCCATCCTCATGTGTACCATTCAGTGGCACTTAGTAAATTCACAGTGTTGTGCAACCGTCTCCTCCATGCAGCTCCAAACATCTTCATCACTCCAGAAGGAACCCCTGTAGAGGTTCCAATGAGCAGTCACTGTCTACCTTTCACCCACCCATAAACCCCAGCCTATGGCAACCACTAGTTTTCTTTGTACGTCTACGGATATAGTTATTTTGGATGCCTCCTATTCCATCTTTCCACAGGACTACTGGTTCTGGGACTTCGTGAATCAATCACACTTAACAAAGTGTTTGCAGTCTTGAACCTTTCTATTCTCGTCTTCATCATCCTCTCTGGCTTCATTAAGGGAGACCTGCACAACTGGAACCTCACAGAGCAGGACTACACGTTGAACACATCTGAACCCACTGACAGCTCGAGGTTAGGAGAGTCCCCTTGGCTGAATAATGTCTATGTGTGTGATGAGCACAGCTGGGAACGTGGCGGGGACCAAAGCTATCGGGGCTGATGGATCCGACGGTGGAGTCATGGAGTCCAGGAGTTATGATAGTAACTGAGGATACAAGTAGAGAAGGCTGAACTCACCTCGCCCATGTTCCTCCTCATCCATTCTCTCATCACAGCTTGGGTCCTCTGGGTGCTGGAGGGTTCACACCTTTCGGCGTTGAAGGGATCCTCCACGGAACAGCAACGTGCGTCTACGCTTTCGATGGCTTTGATGTCATTGCTACTACAGGTAACGTGGTCACTGGGTTTCTTAGCAAGGGTCTGGGCAGGTTGGGCTGCCCTTGGGCGTAGGGATTGGAAGAAGTTTAGACTGAGTTTAGAGGTGAAAGGTAATTGGATTTTGTGCTTTCATTCCAGTGTGTTTACTGACCTAATATTCCACCCATCTCGCAGGAGTAGAAGCCAGAAACCCTCAGCATTCCATCCCCATTAGCATCGTGGTCACGATCTCGATCTGCTTTTTGGTGTATGTTGGTGGCGTAGCAGCACTCACCCTCATGATGCCCTACTACCAGATTCATCCTGAGAGCCTCCTGCCGCAGGCTTTCCTGGGTGTTGGGTGGGGCCCTCTAAGATGTGTCCTGGCTGCTGTCACCATCTGTGCTCTTTCATCCAGGTCAGTGTCAAAGCTTTTTCTCCATCCTCTGTCAGATTATCAGACATCGTAGCTTCGGGCTGAGAAACGAAAGGGAAAGACAGCTTACCCCATGTAGAGTAGGGAGCAGAAACCCCAGCCTCTCACGCTTCTCCCTTCCTCCCACGTGCCCACTTTCTCTCCCAGCCTCCTGGGCACCATGTTCCCTATGCTTCGTGTGATCTACACAATGGCAGAGGATGGGCTCCTTTCAGGAGACTTGCCCAAATCCATGCCCGCACACAAACCGCCATCTGGACCACCTTGGCTTCTGGAAGTCTTGCAGGTGAATAAACAAAACTGCTTTGATCAATTTGCTTAACCTGCATATTTCCACGATCTCACTCTCTCCCCCGCCTTGTTTGTGCCCTGATTTTAGCGGTCATGGCACTACTCTTTGAGCTCACTGATCTTGCGGACCTCATGTCAACTGGGACCCTGCTCGCCTACTCCCTGGTGGCCTTTTCTGTGCTTGTCCTCAGGTGAGACCCCACAACACGCTGACTGGGGCTCTTCGACTGATGGGGACTGATGTGAAGATGATCCTCTTCTGCCTTCACGCTGCCTTCAAAATGACCAACGATCATTAATTTGGGAAACAGATGGAATCATCTGGGTGATGTTGGATAAGTAGGGATACTATTAACACTGCCTTAATATTTCTAATTCAGGTATCAACCAGAACAGAATTTAAGCCATAATGAGATAGCAGAAGAGGAAATAGATATTTCTCAGCTGGAAGCAAGACCTTTACAATCTGTACCTGAAGCAGAAAATTCAAGGATTTTGAAGACTCTGTGGTTCCCTTCCAGCACCATCCCCACTCGGAAATCTGGGCAGATTGTCTATGGATGTGCCTTCCTGCTTGGTGAGCAGTGGGGTTTCTCTTTGGCTGTATTCTAAATTTGATAGTATGGAGAGGGACAGTGTGTTTTGGGCAGTTGAGGAGGAATCTTGGTGAGATAATGGCCCTTCCTGAGGTGGGCAGTTTTGAGATGGGTGTGACCCAAGGTCCTGATGTCTTTGTCTTCTGGGTCCAGCCTGTTCTCCTCCACCTTGACCTTGCAGTTCTCCTTCTGATGGTCCTGAGCCTGATCCTGGCCCTGTTGACCAGCCGTGTATTCTCTGGACTCTCAGGGTACACGACAGTGGCTGTGCTGCTGCTGCTCATCACTGGGGTCACGGCCATCATCTGGAGGCAGCCCCAGAGCCCCTCTCCTCTTCACTGCAAGGTAAGTGACCTTATGTATACAAGCTCTCCACCTTGAGGAATAAAGGTTGCCCGCTCTGACATCTAAATGCTGTAGGCTGGATCAGGAGTTGCTCCCAGAGGGAAGCTACTAAAACCAGTTGACCCTTCCCTCATCTATGCTCAGTGCTTTACACACACAATCTCAGTTGGCACTGAACACACAGCCTGCGTTGAGCTGGACTCTTCCTGCCCACGTGGCGTAGGGTCTCCCTTTCAGGCGTCTGGGGTGTGTTCAGGGATGAATTGACTTTGTCCCCAGGTCCTTTGTTGGCCCATCCTCCCACTGATGAGCATCTTTATCAGCTTTTACTTGATGATGCAGATGAACACTAGGACCTGGGTCCAGTTTGTCCTCTGGATGGGGATTGGTGAGTGACTTTCTTGGAAACTGAAGCCCTTTGAGTGACTGAACCCAGGTGTCTTCCTATTACCTCTCCTCTAAACTGTCAGACATGACAGGCTTTCGTAAGTGAGGAGAGCAACTACTGTCCCCTCTCACTGTCGCATCTCCCTACTAGGATCTGTTGTATACTTTGGATTTGGGATCCGACACAGCCTGGAGGAGAATGATGATCAACAGCCGCCGGCCTCCAGTCCCCAAATGCTTGACGGAAACATCCCTGGTGATGAATCTTCTTAACCACAGAACATAAATGCTGTGTGGAATCCCTCCAAACTCAGAAGTATCTTCCGGTTCAAGTGGCACTTTGAGCCTCTGTGGAGCCTGGAAGGTGAAGTGCATTTACAACCATGTGCTTATTGCCAGCAGATAAATGACTTTACTGTTGAATAATTTTGAAGTAAACTTTTCAAAGCAAAATATATATTCAGAAAAGCACATGCTTCATAAGTGAGCCTCAAGGTGAATTTTCACAAAGAAAGTACAAAATAACCATCAACCAGAGAAAGTACTAAAATATTAATGAATGTATAAGAAGCATCTTCTCGTGTCTATTTCCACTGAAAATGCAGATATTGTGACCTGGGAAGGAAATGTAGGTAAGTATATTTTCTGTCCAGGGTTATACTGTAAACATTAGGACATAAATGAGTTGGAAGTAAAAGGAAGGGAACAAAGACATTGTGCAGACAGTAACACAAGAATGCTAGGGCAGCTGTCTTATTACAGAACAGAGCAGAGCTTAAAAAAAAGGAATAACAGATAAAGTGGATCGCTGAGTAATGATGAAGGGAGATGCTCATTTTAATCTCTTCCCCCAGCTTACTGAGATGTAGTGTAACATCGTCCAAATGATCCTTTCTCTTTACTCTTCTGTGGTAGAACGTTAGAGTTGCACAACAGAGTTGATGAGAAAAAAGTTCTTAACTGAAAAACAACAAGGATACCTGCATTGCTAGAGGAAGGGGAATGGGATGGGGAGTGATAATTGGTTGATGAATGCTTACAGTTGGGTGAAGCTACAAGATGGAAAAGGAACCTGTGAAACAAGATGAAAAGTGATTGCTGCAGAACAGAATGCTCGAAACTGAGGTCATGGGCTTTCATGATGTCGGTGATAATGATATAGAGGGTTGCTTGTGGGAATGAACAACTGAACTAGAGTAAAGGGGGATGGAAGTCAAGAAGCTAAACAGCAAAACTATCAGGTGGATTCAAGAATAAGTGCAGGAAGATTAACAGAATTAGAGCTAGCACTATCTTGCGAGCTCTAATGAAATTACTGGCTGAGAAGTTAATGGGGACTGAAACTGTCAGGTGAAACTTTGATGGAGGAGGTTGCCATCATCTGATTGTGATTCTTCCCTTACTGATGTGGGACACCCAGGTCCTGTGCTACCCGATGAGCTGGGATGAGCAGTACAGAACACTTCCTGGAACATAGCCTTGATGACAAACTGCATCAGAATATAATCAAGCATCTAGAGCAATTCTCAGCTCACAGCAGATACAAAGGATAGATTCACATTTCAACTGAAAATGCAATCAGCCGAAACCAGAACGTGGGTAATTCTCCAGGAAAGAAAATGGTGCGTTTTCATAACTATTAGATGGCATGGGGAATTCCCTGGTGGTCTAGTCATTAGGACTCCATGTTTACCCTGCAGGGTATGTGGGTTCTGTCCCAAATGAGGGAACTAAGATCCCACAAGCTGCACAGCGCAACCAATAAAATAAGTGATGTGACCCAAATTGGAGATTCATTCATTAATCAAATATGATTACCAATACAGGTATACACTGGGAATAGTGCTGGTTGGGTCCAGATGACCCAGTTAAAAAATTGGCAATAAAAAGAGTCATATACAAATTGTTTAGTTTCCCCAGGCATACAAAAGTCACGTTTTTAAAAAGTTATGTTATGCTATACTCTACTCAATGTGCAATAGCATTTTGTTTAAAAAAGTACACACTGATTTAAAAATATTTTTTTCTGAAATATGGTAAACATCAACTGATAACACAGTGGTCACAAATCAGTTTGTAAAACATACAGTATTTGTAAAAAGTGAAGCATGTGTGTACATGTGAATATACCTATATATAGTAAAATATGTATAATTAAATGCATAAAGTATGTGTCTATATAAGATATATGTATTAAAAATATTTTTAAATGTTCACAGTTTCTATGAAATTCGCTGCATTTAGGTGTCTTGTATTTTTATTTGCTAAATCTCTCCACCTCTTGGTCTCTTTGTATGCTCTCTGTGTTCTAATTGCCTCTTCTTATGAGGATATCAGTCATATTGGGTTAGGGCCAACTCTAATGACCTCATTTAAATTTAGTTACCTCTTCAAGGCCCTGTCACCAAATACAGTCACATTCTGCGATCCTGGGGGTTAGGGTTTCAACAGAAGAATTTGAGACCAGGGAAATACATTCAACTCACAACACTTTTGACCACCATTTTCCCCCAGCAGCTGAAACAGTGTCTGAAATGTAGAAAATGTTCAATTCTATTTGATGAGATATATAATAAAAGAATCACATGTACATGTAATATTTTATGTGCCCTGAAACAGAGAAAATTCTATTTTTCAGATATATCAAGGGGAATGAACAGTATTTGCTTGAAATTTTGTGAAACTAATTAAAATGGAAAATGAGAGTTTAAAGCTATGTCTAATCTATGAGCTTTGTTTTTTCTGGTAGTCATGCGTGAATGTGAGGCTGGACCATAAAGAAGGCTGAGCACCAAAGAATTGAACTTTGGTGATTTTGAACTGTGGTGCTGAAGAAGACTCTTGAGAGTCCCTTGGACGGCAAGAAAGTCAAGCCAGTCAATCCTAAAGAAAATCATTCATTGGAATATTCATTGGAAGGGCTGATGCTGAAGCTGAGGCTGCAATACTTTGGCCACTTGATGCGAAGAACAGACTCATTGGAAAAGACCCTGATGCTGGGAAAGATTGAGGGCAGGAGTAGGAAGGGGTGGCAGAGGATGAAACCATTAGACAGCATCACCGACTCAATGGACAGGAGTTTGAGCAAACTCCAGGAGACAGCGAAGGACAGGGATGCTGGCATGCTGCAGTCCATGGAGTTGCAAAGACCTGGATATGACTTCGTGAATGAATGCAACAACAACAAACTCCTAACTGGTGCTGAGCTGGGCTTAAGGGTTCCCCGCAATTGAGTGTGTCAGGTCGCAAGCAGATTGTGCAAGGCCAAGTCATGTAAATAAAACTGGGAGGGAGGAGGATTGAGAGTTGGGTCCCCGGTTGTACAGCCCCTCCTTTTCAGGGTTCTTGATGATCAAATGAATCTGTGTCCACAGAAGCAATAAAGAACCTACCATAGGGATAGAAAAATATTTAATCTGAACCAAACTGAGGGCTACAGTTGGGAAGGCAGCCTCTCAGAGAGTTCTAAGGAACTGCTCTGCTGAAGCATGGTTTCCAGCATCCTCTTACACCTCATCCAAACAAAGCTCACACATCAACATGACAGGGCGAAGTCCTTCAAGATTTCAAGAGACAGGTTTAGCACATAGACAGCGAGACAGCAGGCCCCTGGTGCCTGGGAAGGGAACCTTATCTTGGAGGGAGTGTTAACATGGAGGCCATGGAAAGGGAGTTACTCATTCTTATCTTCCGAACAGACTCTCTTTACTGCAATGGTTAAAGCAGATGAGCTGTGAGGGCTGGACAGGCGGTCTTAGCTCACACACAGTTCAAGATGAACTATAAGAAAAAATGACTTCATACCTCAGTATGTGAATATTTCTCCATCACAAGCAGACAAAAAATCTATACAATCCAGCCATTCTACTTCTGAAAGAGAAAGTGTTAGTCACTCACTCATGTCTGACTCTTGGCAACCCCATGGACTATATCCCGCCAGGCTCCTCTGTCCCTGGAATTCTCCAGGCAAGAATACTAGAGCAGGTAGCCATTCCCTTCTCCGGGGGATCTTCCTGACCTGGGGATCAAATCTGGGTATTCCCACATTAAGGCAAATTCTTTACTGTCTGAGCCGCCAGGGAGACTTCCAAGGCTTTACCACAGAATCGAAAGCACACTCTGGAAGAGGCATCTGTACACTCATTTTCATAGCAGCATTATTCACAAAACTAAAACATGAAAGCAACCCAAGTGCCCACTGACCAACATATGAATAAGACAATGTGGTAGGTACAAATAATAGAGTTTTATTTATCCTTAAAAAGGGAAGGCATTCCAACACATGCTACAACATGAAAGAATTTGGTGGACATTTTACTAAGCTAAATTAACCTGACAGGAAATGACAAATATTCTGATTCAACTTAAATGAAGTATCCGGAGTAGTCAGATTCATAGACACAGAGAGGAGGAGGGTGATTGCCAGGAATTGGGAAAGGAGAAAGGAGGAATTGTTGTTGAATGGGAACAGAGTTGAACTTTTGCGAGATGGAAACAGCCCTGGAGTTTGGCTGCACCAAATGCAAATGTACTTAACACGACCCAAAATGCAAATATGTTTAACACGACCAGACACTTACAGATTGTTAAAATCGTCACTTTTATGTTATAGGTATTTTGCCACAATAAAAAAGAACTCTCAAAACCTACTCCTGAGGGCAACCACATAAGTGTCAAGAGCTGATAGCAACACTGTTCCCCTGCCTGCCCAGCCCCATCCCCACCCCAACAACCCACGGGTGAGGACTGTCTTCTGTGCTCAGGACTCCCCACTTTGGTTCTTGGAGATGTCTCAGCTCCAGCCCCGCACGGCTTACCCTCAGCCTCCCCTGACTGACCCAGTGCTCCAGGCTCTGCTCCAAGAATCCAGTAAGTCTCAGGTCACCCTCTTCTGTGGAAGACTGGGTGCTGAGTTCACATCCTCCCAAAGAGACCTCTGCAACCCCCGAGTGCAGTGGTCAGCCTGGCTCCAGCCTGAGGGTGGAGAGACCCATTTTCTAGATGAAAGCAGAAGGAAATGAGAACTCAGTTTGTGTGTGTGTGTGTGTGTGTGTGTGTGTGTGTGTGTGTGTGTGTGAAAAGGTGGTGTGGGGGAGATTGCATTAGTGTCTGGAGTCTCTAGATGTATTTGTTGAGTGGTGTTCAAACAATAAACATGGTGGCTCAGACGGTAAATCATCTGTCTACAATGCAGGAGACCCGGGTTCGAGTCCTAGGTTGGGAAGATCCCTTGGAGAAGGAAATGGCAACCCACTCCAGTATTATCTGGAAAATCCCATGGACAGAGGAGCCTGGTAGGCTACAGTCTATGGGGTCGCAAAGAGTCAGACACGACTGAGCGACTTCACTTCACGTAGAGTTTATGATACGTGGACCCCTGGATTCAGTCTCCTCTATACTGCGGGATCTCTGTATTTTCTGACCCTTTATCTGGGACTTGAACATTCGCAGTTTCCTTGGGAAGACCGTGGTGATTATATTAAATCAGACGAGCTAATGTGTGTGTGTGCTTAGTCACTCAGTCGTGTCCAACTCTTTGCAACCCCATGCACTGTAGCCCGCAGGCTCCTCTGTCCGTGGGGATTCTTCAGGCTAGAATACTGGAGCGGGTTGCCATTTCCTCCAGGGGATCTTCCCAACCCTGGGACTAAACCCAGGTCTCTCGTATTGCAGGCAAATTCTTTACTGTCTGAGCCACTAGAGAAGACCAAGAACACTGGAGTGGGTAGCCTATCCCTCTGCCAGGGGATCTTCCTGACCCAGGAGCTGAACTGGGATCTCCTGTATTGCAGGCAGATTCTTTCTCAGCTGAGCTATCAGGGGAACCCGTAAGCTAGTAAGTAGTGCTATAGGTGGATTTGAACCAGGAGAGCTGGTTGAATTCAGTACAAAAATCACTATCTTCATCCACTCAGCTCATACCAAGCAAGCATCTACTGTGCTAAGTTCTGTGTTGGCAGCTTTTGCTTCTGTGGGACAGAAACCTTTTCTTCCCAGGCTCTCTGCCCAGTCTAATAATCAAGTTGACATAAGTCAGATGAACAAGTTTAATTTGCTGTGTATTGGAATCAGATAAAAACTCTAAGGCACAAAGACAGTCAGGCAGTTGAGGCTTATACATGCCACTGAGTGAAGGAAGAAGGGTAGGTAGGAACCCGGGGCTTCAAACAAGAGGAAGAGAGCCCACAGGAAAGATGGGAAGAGCCAACACTTGGTGAACAAATGTTTGCTATTCCATGCAGGCAAGTCTTTCTGAGATAAAAATGTATCTCTGGTAATAGCTCTCCTCTACGTATAGGCCCCTAAACTACGTTATGTTGAGCAGTTAAGGGGAGTGGCAAGGAGTTTGAGTCTGCTGGGTCTTCATTGCCTTCAGCTCAAAACTATCCATATTCCAAAGGGGCACAACTGGGGGAAGATGCAATCCACCCCACCTTTCCACTAACTTCTAAAAAGTAATTAAAAATGAATGACTGTGCGGCGTCCTTGTTGCTGCGTGTAGGCTTTCTCTAATTGCGGCGAGCAGAATTACTCTCTAGTGTTGGTGCGCAGGCTTCTCATTGTCGGGACTTCTCCTGTTGCAGAGGATGGGCTCAAGGCACAGAGGCTCAGGAGCTGAGGCTCGCAGGGTCCAGAGCGCAGGCTCAGTAGTCGTGGTGCAAGGGTTTAGTTGCCCCTCGGCATGTGGAATCTTCCTGGGCCAGGTATTGAACCCGTGCCCCCTGCGTTGGCAGGTAGATTCTTAAACCCTGTGCCACCAGGGAAGTCCCTTCCAGTAACTTTGAAACTTGTTAAAAGGCTTCTTTATGTTTGAAGAAACCAACACTCAGAGATGGAGAACTTGCCCCAAGTGTCCTTTCACCACCTGCCCCCCACCACTCCATTGCTCCATGGAATTGGACTCCTGGGGCCAAGGGCCAATGGACATTCTTCACGGCTTGGCCTCTTCCTTTCTCAGCAGGTCACAGCTCCTCAGCTCCACCTAGGATGCGGTGTCAGGATCCCCGCCAGTGTGGTCAGAAGCTGATCCGCAGGCAGCCCCTGGAGCCCAGGAGGGAGCCTGAGAGTCTCGTGCGCCGTCATCTGAACGTCTTCCACCTGGTGGTCTTGGGTGTGGGCAGCACCTTGGGGGTCGGCGTGTACATCGTGGTTGGAGAGGTGGCCCTGTTTGTCGCTGGACCCGCAATCATCGTCTCCTTCTTGGTGGCCGCCCTGTCTTCTGTGTTGTCTGGGCTCTGCTATGCTGAGTTTGGGACACGGATAAAGTGGACCAGTTCTGCATATCATTATAGCTACATCAGCGTGGGAGAACTGTGGGCTTTCATCGCTGGCTGGAACCTCATACTGTCCTATGTCTTTGGTGAGATGATGGCGGGAGAAGGTGTGGGGTTGAAGACCGGGAAACTAGGAGTGGGATTTGGTCTTCAGCCATTCATGAGCACTTTATCATCCACTTTGTGAGGCGAGGAGAGTAACAGTGTCAGGAAAACTCCACAGCTTCATTCTACTCAGCTCTCCCCTGCTTTCCTTAAATGATAGACCAGGAACCCAGAGGAAAGGGAACCGTGGGGAGTGGGTGAGAGGGAGGCATGGCCCACAGGCTCATTCCCTCACCATACTGAGGTCTCTGCTCTGCTTTTGCCTTCATGGAGTTTCCATTAGCACTGGATTTAAAAATTTAATCCTTATCTCCCAGACCTCTTGTTCCCTCTTCCCTGTTTTCTTGCATAACATTGATCTCCCACTAAAATACTTAACAATTGACCTAGTTTGTGAATCATCTGGGTCTACCCTCCCCACTTCATAAAAAGAAATTGTTTGACATTTGACATTTTGTAATTTTCCTCCCCAGATACATCCCACGGTGCATAGAGGGATTCAATTCATGTTTATCAGTGAATATTTCCTCTCTTGCTGCAGCCACTGCAAGTGTGTCCAAGGCCTGGAGCTACACCTTTGATGGCCTGATCGGGAACCACATCTCTCAGGCATTACAGAGAGCCTTCTCTCAGTACATGCCCGACTACCTGGCCCGGTACCCAGACTTCATCGCCCTGGCTGTGGTGCTGCTGCTCACAGGTGAGATAGGGGTCTGAATTAGGATGGGAAGAGAGGGGGGTGGTAGGGGAGCTGAAAGGCTTGGGGTGGCAGAATCACAAAGGATTGGGACTTGGAATAAAGGTCTGGGATATGGCTTCCCTGGTGGCTCAGTGGTAAAGAACCTACTTGCCAATGGAGGAGATGTAGCTTCAACCCCTGGGTCAGGAGGATCCCCTGGAGGAGGAAATGGCAACCCACTCCAGTGTTCTTGCTAGGAAAGTCCATGGACAGAGGAGCCTGGGGGACTGCAGTCCATGGGGTCACAAAGGGTTGGATGCAACTAAGCAACTGAGCACACAGGCACAATCCATCCACCAAGAAGGGTCTGGGGTTTGAGAGACAGGAAGGCAAGACAGACTGTTGCTTCCCACTCTTGGAACTACTGACCTTCTAGACTGGAACAGCCTTCAGCATTGGGGGCTGCCCTGTCCATTGTTGTCGTCAGTTCCTAAGTCAGGTCCAGCTTTTTGTGACTCCATGGACTACAGGCTTCCCTGTCCTTCCCCATCTCCCAGAGTTCACTCAAACTCATGTCCATTGAGTCAGTGATGCCATCCAACCATCTCATCCTCTGTTGCCCTCTTCTCCTTTTTGCCTTCAATCTTTCCCAGCACCAGGGTCTTTTCCAATGAGTTGGCTCTTCGCATTGTAGGACTTTCTTAATTTATATATCTGGCAATCATTGCCAGATATATAGCATTCCTGAACTTTCCTCACTAGATACCATGCCTATTTAGATACTATGCCTATCTCCCAAGGAGTGACAATGGCAATCAAAATGTCTCCAGACATTGGCAAACATCCCTAGGGCTCAAAATCAACCCCCATTGAGAATCATTTTCTTTGACAAGTTTCTTCCTCCGTATTGAGACCAAAGGTGTGTTTTTAATTGGGAAGTAATTCACATAGCATAAAGTTAACCATTTTACGATCTTCAGTTTTATTGAGATATAATTGGCATGCAACATTGTGTAAGTTTAAGGTGTTAGGTGTATATATTGTGAGTTGTTACCATCTCACAATAAAATTAACCTTCTGAAAGTATACAATACCGTGGCACTAAGCACATTCACAACGTTGTACAACTATCACCTCCATGTAATTCCAAACATGTCCATCACAACAAAGGAACGCCTGCACCCACAGAGCAGTCACCGTCCACCCATGTGTCCCACTCCCACAACGCCCAGCCCCTGGTAGACAAGGGTCTGCTTTCTGTCTCTATGGATTTAGTTAGTTTGGACATCTCTTATTCCATCTTCCCCACAGGAGCCCTTGTTCTGGGAGCTCGTGAGTCACTTCTGGTTACCAGAGTGTTCACAGGTATCAACATCTTGGTTCTCATCTTCATCATCCTCTCTGGCTTCATTAAGGAGACCTGCACAACTGGAAGCTCACGGAACAGGACTACACATCCATCACGCCTGAATCGGGTGGCATTTCTAGGTTAGGGTGGTACCCTTGACCTCAGTAATGCATGGGCTGAAGGCTGCAACACTGGGGCTAAGAGCCAGGGCTGATGGATCCAAATGTTGGGAGTCTGGAGCCCAGGACTTGTGGTATTAACTGAGGATTCCCATAGAGATGGCTGAACACACCTCACCCATGTTCTTCCCCGTTCCTTCTCTCACCATAGCTTGGGTCCTCTGGGTTTTGGAGGCTTTGTGCCATTTGGTCTTGGGGGAATTCTCCGTGGAGCAGCGATATGTTTCTACGCACTTGTGGGTTTTGATGCCATTGTCACTAAAGGTAACATGGTCATTGTGTGTCCCATCAGGGGCTTGGGGACAGATTGGGCCACCCCTCAAGCACAGGGGTGGGTAGAAGGTTAGGCTTGTTTTCATGGTACAAGAAGGAGAGGGATTTTGTGGTTTCACCCCAGTGTGCTTTCCTGACCCAGCACCTCCATCAATGTTGCAGAGCAAGAAGCCCTAAACCCTCATCGTTCCATCCCCTGGAGCATCTTGATCACCATCTTCATCTGCTTTCTGGCGTACTCTGGAGTCTCAGCCGCGCTCACCCTCATGGTGCCCTACTACCTGATTCACCCTGAGAGCCCCTTGCCGCAGGCTTTTCTCCCACATTGGCTGGGACGTTGCCAGATATGTCGTGGCTGTTACCACCCTCTGTGCTCTTACATCCAGGTCAGTATCATGGTTTCTCCCCATCTACGGTCAGATGCTCAGGTTGCCAACAATTCGGGATTGAGAGAGAAGAGATAAAGACACCTTACACCTTGTAGACCAGGGAGCAGATGCCCCAGTCTGTCCTCATGTTCCTCTTTTTCCTTCCAGGCTCCAGAGCATCTTCTTCCCCATACCCAAAGTGATCAGGGATATGGCACGTGATGGGCTCCTTTTCCGGAAACTTGCCAGTGTCTTTGCTCACACAAGAACCCCCATCATGGCCATCATGTCTTCTGGAAATATTGCAGGTGGATAACAAAACCCACTCCTTCTTTGATCAACTTCCTTAGCTTGAGTATTTCCTCCAGTCTTTCCCTCCCTCCACCATCTTGTTTTGCCTTCATTCTAGGGCTCTTGGCATTGCTCTTCAAGTTCAGTGACCTTGTGGACCTCATGTCAATTGGGAATTTGCTTGTTTACTCCCTGGTGTCTTTCTCTGTGCTTGTCCTCAGGTGAGACTCCACTGCACCTTGACTTGGGTCTTAGACTCGTGGGAATTGATGGGGAAGTAATCATCTTCTGCCTTCATAAATTGAAGTGGAAGTCGCTCAGTCGTGTCTGACTTTTTGCAACCCCATGGACTATATAGCCCATGGAATACTCCAGACCAGAATACTGGAATGGGTAGCCTTTCCCTTCTCTAGGGAGCTTCCCAACCCAGGAATCAAAACCATACCTCCAACATTGCAAACACTTTTTAAATGTCTTTTTCTAAATCTGTCTTCATGCCACCTTCTAAATGTCCTTCTATGCTTAAGGCAAGAGAGAGGTGGAATAGGCTGCCTAATGTTGGATGAGTAGGGGCTGCTGTTAACACTGCCTTAATATCTGTAATTAGGTACCAACCAGAACAGACTTTAAGCAAGAAGGAAGAAATCGATATTTCAAAACATGAAGCAAGTCCTTCAGAACCTGTACCTGAAGCAAGAATCTCAAGGATTCTGAAGACTCTGTGGTTCCCTACCAGCACCATCCCCACCCAGAAATCTGGCCAGATTGTCTATGGATGTACCTCCCTGCTTGGTGAGCAGTAGCATTTCTCTTTGGTCATATTCTGAGACTGACAGGAGGTGGTGGGAGTGTGCATTTTGTCAGTTGAGGAGTCTTGGAGATACGATGGCTCTTCCTGAGGTGGGCAGCCTGGGGTGGGAGGGGTGACCCAAGGTCCTGACATCTTTGGCTTCCTGAGTCAGCCTGTTCTCCTCCACCTTGACCCTTGCAGTTCTCCTGCTGACCATCCTGAGTGTGATCCTGGCCCAGTGGCCCAGCCAGGTGTTCTCTGGAGATCCCGGGCTCACAGCAGTGGCTGTGCTGCTGCTGCTGCTCATCACTGGGGTCATGGTCATCATCTGGAGGCAGCCCAAGGACCCAGCTCCTGTGTACTTCAAGGTAGGTGACCTTATGTGCCTCAACTCTTCACCTTGAATGAATGAAGTCTGCAGGCTTTGAAGTCTAAACGTCCTTTGCTGGCCCAAACAATATAAGTTGCTAAAACAAACGGACCCTTCCCTGATCCACACTCAGTGCTTTACATACACAATCTCAGTAGGCACTGAATGCACAGCCTGAAAAGGACTGGAGTCTCCCCACCCACATAGGGTAGGATTTCCCTTTCAGACGTCTGGGGTGTGTTCAGAAATTAACTCACTCTGCCCACAGGTCCCTGCACTGCCTGTCCTCCCACTGGTGAGCATCTTTGTGAATGTTTACTTGATGATGTTGATGACCCCGAGGACCTGGACCCAATTTGGCATCTGGAATGCCATTGGTAAGTAGCTTTCTGGGATAAAGAGGCCTCTTGGGTGACTGAACCCAATCCTGTTCCCACCACCTCCCCCTAAACTGTGTCAGATGCCATAATAGGAGCCCATTTTGCATTTGTAAGTGAGGAGAAGCCCTACTTTTCCTTCTCATTGTCTCATTTCTCTACTAGGATTTCTCATATACTTTGCATATGGGATCCAACACAGCCTGGCAGGGAAAAATCATCGACAGCCACCAGCCTCCACCTCCCAGACTTGACAAAAACATCCCTGATGCTGAGCCATCTTAACCACAGGAAGTAGATGCTGCATGGAATCCCTCATGTCCTGCAGGATCTCCTGTTTCAAGGGGGCACTGTGAGCCTCTATGGGCTGTGAAGGCGGATGCACTTAGACCCCTGTATTTTATTGTTCATGGACACAGTGACTGTAACTTTGCATAAATTTTAAATAAACTTTTAAAATTTTGTCAAGTGCAACAAGATGAATTTTCACAAAAAACTACAATGTAAGCAGCAACCAGAAGAAATAAAATACTCACCTGCACGTAAGAAACTCCTCCTCCTGCCTCTTTCTGGTAAAAACACCAGGGACTCCCACATGGGAAGGAAATTCAGGTAATAGTATACGTGTCCAGTATTGCACTTGAAATATTAGGACACAAATATATTGGAAGTAAAACAAAAGAACAGACACATTGTTAACACAAGAAAGCTAGCATGGCTGCATCAATATCAGACAAAGTTGACCTTAAGGAAAAGAGTGATAACAGATAAAGTGGATCTTTCATAATGACAAAGGGATATGCTCATTCATGCCTTTCCTCTGGCGTTATTGAGATATAGTGTCAACAGTGAAAGTAATCATTTTTCTTGACTTTTTTGTCTCAGACTCTTAAAGCTGCACAGTAGAGTTAATTAGGAAAATTCTTAACTGGGAAAAAATCTGCACTGGCAGAGGTGGGTCAAGGGGGTGTGAAGTAAGGGTTTGTTGATAAATGTTGGGTGGAACAGAAAATAGGAAGTGAAACTGAAAAGACAAGTGTGGCTGTTGCAGGACAGAATGCTTGGAATGGAGATTATGAACCATGAAGACAGTGGTTATAATGAAGTAGAAGGTTGGTTGCAGGCTTGAGCAACTGAAATAGAGTGAAGGAGGGATGAAAGTCAGGAAACTGAGCAGCGGGCTTCCCTGGTAGCTCAGTGGTAAAGAATCTGCCTGCCAATGCAGGAGACACAGGTTCGATCCCTGGTCCAGCAAGATCCCACATGCCATGGGGCAACTAAGCCCCTGGGCCACAAGTACTGAGCCTGTGCTCTACTGCCCAAGAGTTGCAACTACCGAAGCCTGCACGCCCTAGAACCTGAGCTCTGAAACAAGAAAAACCACCACAGTGAGAAGCCTGTGCACTGCAACTAGAGCAAAGCTCACTCATCAACAAAGACCCAGAAGAGTCATAAATAAACAAATAAATGAAATTTTTTTTTTTAAGAAATGGAGTAGAAAACTCATGAGATGATATAAAACTAGATGGAAGATGGGACTTCACCAGTGGTCCAGCAGTTAAGAATCTGCCTGTCAATGCAGGAGACACAGGTTCGATCCCCAGTCCAGCAAGATCCCACTTGCCATGGGGCAACTAAGCCTAGGCCACAGCTACTGAGCCTGCACTCTAGGACCTGGGAGCCGGGACTCCTGGAGTCTGCATGCCCTGGAGCCCATGTTCTTCAGCAGAAGAAACCACTGCAATGAGGAGACTGTGCACCTCAACTAGAGAGGATCCCTTGGTCATCACAACTGCAGAAAAGCCCATGCAGAAGCCAACCTTTTCACTCTCCTCTTTCACTTTCATCAAGAGCCTCTTTAGTTCCTCTTCACTTTCTGCCATAAGGGTGGTGTCACCTGCATATCTGAGATTATTGATATTTCTCCCGGCAATCTTGATTCCAGCTTGTACTTCTTCCAGCCCAGCATTTCTCATGATGTACTCTGCATAGAAGTTAAATAAGCAGGGTGACAATATACAGCCTTGACGTACTCTTTTTCCTATTTGGAACCAGTCCGTCGTTCCATGTCCAGTTCTAATTGTTGCTTCCTGACCTGCATTTAGGTTTCTCAAGAGGCAGGTCAGGTGGTCTGGTATTCCCATCTCTTTCAGAATTTTCCACAGTTTATTGTGATCCACACAGTCAAAGACTTTGGCATAGTCAATAAAGCAGAAATAGATGTTTTCTGGAACTCTCTTGCTTTTTTGATGATCCAGCAGATGTTGGCAATTTGACCTCTGGTTCCTCTGTCTTTTCTAAAACCAGCTTGAACATCTGGAAATTCACGGTTCACTTATTGCTGAAGCCTGGCTTGGAGAACTTTGAGCATTACTTTACTAGCGTGTGAGATGAGTGCAATTGTGTGGTAGTTTGAGCATTCTTTGGCATTGCCTTTCTTTGGGATTGGAATGAAAACTGACCTTTTCCAGAACAACAACAACAACAAATACCATGTACATAAAAAGCTCTTACAGATCAACGTTTCTTCTGGGCAGAAGAAATGATTAGACCTTTTTTCAAGGAGGAAATGCAGATGGCCAACAGTTACATGCTCTGTTGAAGCATGGTTTCCAGCACAGTCTTATACCTCATCCAAACAAAGCACTTACATCAACATGACAGGGTGTATTCCTTCAAGGTTTCAAAAGAGACAGACTTAGTACAGAGACAGCGAGACAGCAGTTCCCTGGTGTCTGGTAAAGGAACTTTATCTCACAGGGAGTTTTAACATGGAGGCTATGAGAAGGGAGTTATTCATCCTTATCTTCAAAACAGATGCTCTTTACCTAATGGTTAAAGCAGATGAGCTGTGAGGGTTGGACAGGCAGTCTTAATTCACACACAGTTCAGGCTGAACCATGGATAAGCCAAAATGACTTCTCCGTTCCTCAATATGTGAACATCTTCTCCATCACAAGCAGAAAAAAATCTTAAAACCATATGATCCAGCAATTCCACCTCTGAACCTATACCAAGAAGAGCTGAAAGCATACTCTGGAAGAGGTATTTTTACACTCATGTTCATAACAGCAGTATTCACAATAGCTAAAACATGAAAGCAACCCAAGTGTCCATTGACCATTAAATGGATGAGCCAATGTGGTAGGTGTCCATAATGGAGTGTTATTCAGCATTTAGCTCGGATGGTAAAGAATCCACCTATCAATGCAGGAGACCTGGGTTTTATCCCTGGGTATGGAAGATCTCCCTGGAGAAGGGAATGGCAACCCACTCCAGTATTCTTGCCCGGAGAATCCCATGGACAGACTATGGGGTTGCAAAGAGACAGACATGACTGAGCAACTAACACAGACACACACACACACACACACACACACACACACACAAGAACTTCCCTAGTGGCACAATGGGCAAGAATCCTCCTGCCAATGCAGGGGACACAGGTCTGATCCCCGGTCCAGGAAAATTCCTCATGCTGTGGGGCACTCTCAGGCCACGAGCTGCACCCACTGAAACCCATGCACCACAAGGGAAGCTGCTGCGATGGAAGCTCCATGAGTGCAGCTAGAGGGCAGACCCCCACTGCAACTAGAGAAAGCGCACGTGCAGAGCAAAGACCCAACAACCCCCAAAATAAATCAACTGGTTTTTTAATGGTAAAAATATGCATAAATCTAGTAAACATTGTACTAAATAAAATAAGCCTGAGATATTGAATGATTCCACTTAAATGGAGGACCTATAGTGGTCAGATTCATAGAGGCAGAAAGAGGAATGGTGACTGCCAGGAACTGGGAAAGGAGAGACGGGGAATGGTTTAATGGGAATGGAGTTTCAGTTTTGCCAGACAAAAAAGCTCTGGAGTTTGGTTACACAAAATGTGAATGTACTTAACATAACTGAACTGTACTCTTAAAATGGTAAATAATACGTCATGGGTACTTTACCACAATTTAAAAAAAAAAAAAACCTCTCAGAACCCCCTCCTGAGGGTAACCACATAAGTGTCAAGAGCTGATAGCAACACTGTTCCCCACCCACTCAACCCCATCCGCACCCCACATCGCAGGGGTAAAGGCTGTCCTCTGTGCTCAGGACTCCCCGCTTCGGTTCCTGGAGATGTCTCAGCTCCAGCCCCGCACGGCTTACCCTCCGCCTCCCTGACTGACCCAGTGCTCCAGGCTCTGCCCAAGGATCCAGTAAGTCTCGGGTCACCCTCTTCTGTGGGAGACTGGGCGCTGAGTTCACATCTTCCTAAAGAGACCCCACAACCCCAGAGAGTGTGTGTGGGGCAGGGGGAGGTCAGCCCGGCTCCTGACTGAGGGGGTGGGGGAGACCCATTTTCTAGATGAAAGCTGGGAGCTGTTGTGTTTGTGTGAGAATCGGTTGGGATTTAATCAGTTCCTAGAGATTCTAAGACTTTTTTTTTTTTAAACTAGAGGATAATTTCTTTACTTTGTTGTGTCAGTTTCTGCCACCTAACATGAATCAGTCATGAGTATACATATATCCCCTCCCTCTTGAACCTCCCTCCCACCACCGCCATCCCACGCCTCTAGGCCATCACAGAGCACCAGGTTGAGCCCCCTGTGCTGCACAGCAGGTTCCCACTGGCTACCGATCTTACATATGGTGGTGCATACATGTCTACACTACTCTCAACTCGTTCCACTCTCTGCCTCCTCTGCTGTGTCCACAAGTCTGTTTATGTCTGCGCCTCTATTCCTGCCCTGCAAATACGTTCATCAGCACCATTTTTCTAGATTCCATATATATGTGTGTTAATATATGACACTTGTCTTCTCTTCCTGACTTGCTTCACTCTGTATAACAGGCTCTAGGTTCATCCACCTCAGTTTAAATGAACCAAGACTCTTCTGACTAGTGCTCAAACAATATCAAAGATTCCCCTTGTATAGGGTTTATGCTGACCACTGATGTCAGTCCCCTGTGTGGTGTCGATCACTGTATCTGCAAGCTTCTCCTCTATGGATGCCCAGGGGGCTGTAAGGGACTTGAGCATCCATGGATTGTGGTATCTGGGAAGAGGGCTGTATGGTGATTTATATTAAATTAAGTCACCATTGGGTTTGTTACCCCAATGTGAAGCTGGCTCTATTATTTATTATTGGCAGTAATTTTAAAATATGGTGGTGAATTATATATGTTATAAAATTTGCCATCTTAACCATTTCTAAGTGTACAGTTCAGTAACGCTAAGTATATTTACATTATCATGCAATCAGCCATCAGGACTCTTCTCATCTTACAAAACTAAAATTGTTTTATAGTCATCATATTTGAACAAGAGGAAACGGAGGTCCAGAGAAATAAATGACTTCTCCAAAGACACAGAGAGGAAGGTGAAGCCAAGATTCTCATCAGAGTTTTCTGGCTGTTTGAACGCTTGTTCTTGTAGCCAAAACTCGGCCTCTCTTTGCTGATGCCCAGTAGATGCTTGGAGACAGAGTTCTGGGTGAAGGAGAAAAGGGAAGCGTTTATTGCTTTGCTGGGCAAAGGGAGCCGCAGTGGCCTCTGCCCTCGGTGCTGTGTGTCTTGCCCTGGACCAGGTAGTGAGGAGTCAGTGTTCAAGGAGCTGGCTGTGATCAGCTCATGGACACTCTTCTGATTGGAGGGTGGTGAGGAAATTGGAAGTCAGCATCATCAACTTTCTGGTTCCAAACAGTCTGAGGTCTCTGTGCGTGTGGGTAGCATAGAGCCAACATCTTCCACCTGGTGAGGGTTTTAGTATCTGCAAAACACCCCAAAGGACATGACTCAGAGTATTACTGTGATCCTTGAGGAAGAATTTTGAGTTTAACAGCTAAAGTATTATTATTTTGTCTTGCCTGACTGTTTTCATTCTGCATTTTCTCACTTCTATGATTAAATTTACTCTTTGAGGTTTTTCTACAGATAAGAGGCAGGTGGAGGACATGGATAGGGGTCTACTTTGGGAAAACCTCACAGGGTCCCGCTCAGTTACACTCTTAACCCAAAATGCTAAATGGACTTTGGAATATCACAGAGAGAAGCCTGCAGATAGTAACTCACGGTCACCGGGCCAGCCTCGCCCTGCAGGGCTGGGTAGTGAGGGGATATTCCCTGCCCCAAAGAAGAGGACGCAGGGTCCTGTCATTTACTTTTACTTCTTTCCCCTCTGAATAAATATGTGCTTTTACTCAATTGCTCTCAAATATTTCATGTTTCCTGGACACTTCTCTTTTTTATTTTTTTTATATCAGAGAATTTATTTGATTTACAATGTTGTGTTAGTCTCAGGTGTATAGAAAGTGATTCAATGATACATATACCCATTCCTCATCAGATTATTTTCCCATCTAGGTTATCATAGAATATTGAGTAGAGTTCCCTATGCTATACAGCAGGTCCTTTTTGATTATATATTTTATACATATATGTGTGAGTATGTTAACCCCAATCTCCTAATTTATCCTTCCCCCTACCTTTCCCCTTTGGTAACCACAAGCTTTTTCCCTATGTTTCTGTTCTGCAAACAAGTTCGTTCATATTATTTTTCAAATTCCACATAGAAGTGATATCATGTAATATTAGTCTTTCTCTGACTTTGCTTAGTATAAGCACCTTACGTATATGTATATAGATGTGTGCGCATACATACATACTCATATATGCCTATCACATTTTATTCATCTGTTCATCTGTTGATGGATACTTAGGTTGCTTCCATGCCTTGGGTCTTATAAATACTGTGACTGTGAGCATTCGGTGCCATACAGCCAAGGTTTCATATTGTTATTCAGTCAATAACTTGTGTCTGACTCTGCAGCTCTGAGGACCGCAGCACGCCAGGCTCCCCTGTCCTCCACTATCTCCCAGAATTTGCTTAAATTCATGTTCATTGAGTTGGTGATGCTATCTAACCATCTCATCCTCTGCCACCCCTTCTCCTTTTGCCTTCAATCTTTCCCAATATTTTATATTAGCTATAAATGTCGTAAGACCTTTAAAATTATGAATCCCTATGTGTTGCATCTGAAATTTAAAAATATTGTGCATTAACTATACCTCAACTAAAATAAAAATTTTAAAAACCTTCTGGGGTGTTCCCTGGTGGCCTTTTGGTTAGAAGTCCAGGCTTTCACTGCCATGACCCAGGTTCAGTCCCTGGTCAGGGAACTAAGGTCCTGCAAGCCATGAGCCTGGCAAACAAAAAGAAAGAAAGGAAAACACTCTCATGATTCTTACCCACCCAAGTCACAACAATTAAGCAGTTACTGTGTGCCAGGCCCAGTGCTAGATGGACACTCCTGATGGTTTGGTGTCTTGTTTTCTCAGCAGGTCAAAGATCCACAACTCCATCTAGGATGCGGTGTCAGGATCTCCGTCAATGCGGTCAGAAGCTGGTGCGCAGGCGGCCGCTCAAGCCCAGGGAGGGGTCTGAGGGCCGCATGTCGCGTTGTCTGAAGACCCTCGACCTGGTGGCCCTGGGCGTGGGCATCACCCTGGGAGCTGGCGTGTACGTCCTGCCTGGAGAAGTGACCAGGAACAAGGCTGGGCCAGCGATCGTCATCTCCTTCTTGGTGGCCGCCTTGTCTTCTGTGCTGTCCGGCCTCTGCTACGCCGAGTTTGGGGCCCGAGCCCCTGGGTCCGGCTCTGCGTATCTCTATAGCTACGTCACCGTGGGAGAACTGTGCGCCTTCGTCACTGGCTGGAACCTCTTACTGTCCTACGCCATCAGTGAGATGATGGGGAAGGGAAAGGTGTGGGAGTTGAGATGAGGAAACAAGGAGGGGGAATTAGGGTCTTCAACTCATTCATGAGAACTTCATTATCCACTCTGCGGGGGAAGTGGGTAATGGTGGCAGGAAAAAGGCACAATTTCATTGTACCCATGTCTATTCTTTCCTTCAGTGATGGACTGGGAACCCAGAGTAAAGAGAACTGTAGGGAGTGAGTGGGTGGGAGGGACGCATGCCCCACCGGCTCATCCCGTCATCATATTGAAGCCTTTGCTCAGCTGTTGGCTTCATGGAAGTTTTCTTTACACATCAGCTTAAAATTTCAGTTCTTACCTTCCAGCCCTCCTGGTCCCAATTTCCTGTTATCTTTTCTTGCAAAACACCGGTCTCCTCCTAACACTGAGCAGATGACCTATTTTGTGAATCAGCTGTATCTTCTCTCCCCATCCCGAGAAATGAAACTCTTTGAGTAATGACTTTGTCTGTTCCCTCCATGGCATACGTCCTATGGCACGTGGTAGGGGTTCAGTTAAAATTTGTTCATGAATCTTCCTTCTTCTGCACCTGCAGCCATTGCAAGTGTCGCCAGAGCCTGGAGCTCCACCTTCGACAGCCTGGTTGGGAACCACATGTCTCAGGCTTTAAGAGGGACTCTGCCACTGCACGTGCCCTCTTTCCTGGCCAAGTATCCTGACTTTCTTGCCCTGGGTGTGGTGCTGGTGATGATGGGTGAGATGGGGTCAAAGATAGGATGGGAAGAGAGGAGAGCGGGAGGGGATCTGCGGTGGGAAAGGCTTGGGGTGGCAGAATGGTGGGGGGAATTAGTACTGGAGAGATTTGTGATGTGACAGAGAGGAAAGCAAGACACAGACCATAGTTTCCCACCCTTGGCACTACTGGACATTCTGAGTAGGAACATCCTTTAGTCTGAGGGACTGTCTTGTGCCTTGTAGGTTTTTTTTTTTTTTTAATCATTGTCTGATGATTGAGTGTCCTTTATTTATGAGACGATTGTGAAGCCCATATCCAAAATCATGACAACTGGAATGTCTCTAGACATCCCCGAAATTCCCTTGGGAGATAAAATCTCCCCAGCTCAGAATCATTGACCTCAAAAGACAACTTTCTTCTTCTGTACCAAGATCAAACTTTTTTTTTTAATTGAGAGGACATTCATCTAGCCTCAAGTTAACCATTTCACAATTGCTCCCAGCTTTATTGAGACATAATTGACAGACAACATTGTACGAGTTTAAGGTGGACACTATGGTGATTCGATCATTGTGCGTATCACATGACACTGGCCACAGTAAGAAATTAACCATCTTAAAGTGTACAATTCAGTGGCGCTTAGTACATTTACGATGTTGTACAACCATCACCAAACAGGTGCATCACCCCTAAAGGAAACCCTGTACCCACTGATCACTCACTGTCCATCTGTCCACTCCCACCCTCCACAACCCTCAACCCCCAGCAAAACCGCTAGTCTGCTGTGTCTATGGATTTGGTTATGTTGAATGTCTCGTATTCCACCTCTCCCACAGGAATACTGGTTCTGGGAGCCCGTGAGTCAGCACTGGTTAACAAATGGTTCACGGGCATCAACATTTTGGTTCTCGGCTTCGTCATCGTCTCTGGCTTCATTAAGGGCGACCTGCGCAACTGGCAGCTCACGGGACAAGACTACACCTTGGCTGCAGCTGGATCCAATGACTCCTCCAGGTTAGGAGGGCACCCTGGTCCACAGTAATGCCTGTCAGATGGGATGGAGCTGAGAATAAGGTGGGGACTAAAGAGATCTGGGGTGATGGGTCTAAGTGATGGGGGTCCTAGGGGCCAGGACTTGTGGAGTGAAGAGAGGAGTCCAGTAGGGCTGGATGAACTCACCTCACCCATGTTCTTCCTCATTCCTTCTCTCGTCATAGCTTGGGCCCTCCGGGTTCTGGAGGCTTTGCACCTTTTGGTTTTGATGGGATTTTCCAGGGAGCGGCAACGTGCTTCTTCGGGTTTGTTGGGTTTGATGCCATTGCCACTACAGGTAACATGGTCGTTGTGCTTCCCATCAGGGGTTTGGGCACAGGTTGCGCCGTCCTCAGACATAGGGATTGGGAGGTTACCTGCTTTTGAACATGGAGGAGGGAATTTGATTTTGTGCTTTCACCCCCGGCATGTTTGCTGACCCAGTATTCCCTCCCATCTTGCAGGGGAGAAGCCCAGGATCCCCAGCGGTCCATCCCTTTCAGCATCGTGGTCTCACTCTTGATCTGCTTCTTGGCGTATTTTGGTGTCTCAGCGGCACTCACCCTCATGGTGCCCTACTACCAGATTCATCCTGAGAGCCCCTTGCCACAGGCTTTCCTCCATATTGGGTGGGGCCCTGCCAGATACGTCGTGGTTGTTGGCACATTCTGTGCTCTTTCATCCAGGTGAGTGTCAAAGTTTTCTCTCCATCTACCGTCAGATGTTCAGGTAACCCATCCCTTGTTATTTGAGAGACAAGATGAAGAGACATCTTACTCCCCCTCAGGTAGACTAGGGGAGGAGAACCTTCGGTCTGTCCTACTTCTCCATGTTCTCACCTATGCTTCCATCGTCTCTTCCAGCCTCCTGGGTACCATGTTCTCCATGTCTCGAGTGACGTACGCGATGGCAGATGACAGGCTCCTTTTCCAGGGACTTGCCCAGATCCATCCCCGGACACACACTCCCATCACGGCCATCTTGGCTTCCGGAACTCTTGCAGGTGAGTGAACAAAACTCGTGCCTTCTTTGATCGATGTCCTTAACTTGGATGTTTCCAGTGGTTTCTCATTCTCTCCCCACACCCTGTTGCACCCTCATCCTAGGGGTCACGGCATTATTCTTAGAGTTCAGTAACCTTGTGGACCTCATGGCAATTGGGACCCTGCTTGCTTACTCCTTCGTGGTGATTTCTGTTCTCGTCCTCAGGTGAGACTCTGCTACACCTTGACTGGGGGTCTTGACCTGGTGGGGATTGATGGGGGAGGTGATCATCTTCTATATCCATGCCACTTTCTAAGTGCTCCACTAGGGCTTAAGGCAGGAAAAAAGTTGATGAGGCCATTTATGTTGGGAGACTATGGGCTGATGGTTTTAGGTTGGTGCAAACGTAATTACAGTTTCCGACCGTGAATTTTAAATGGAATTTAAATTTTCATGGAGAAGAATTGGGCCCTTTCTGTTGACCAATGCCGGCTGCAAGTATTGCAGATTTCAGTGCATCTCATTGATTTGCTGAGCACACTTCTCAGATGCAATGGTTTCACCAGGATTCAGAAAGCTGTAGTGGATCAGACCAGCAGCAGACCGCCAAACAGGGACCATGATCTTTCTTTTGATGCAAGTGCTTTGGAAGTTCTCAGTCCAGCCACTGAGCTGGTCATCACCAGTTGTCATATAAAATCCATTTCCCATCATATGTCACAATCCAATCAAGAAATGGTTCATTGTTGTTGTTGTATAGATAGAGAAGGTGAAACTTCAAAATGACAATTTATAAAAGTTTTTCAGTCAGCTCATGAGTCACCGACTTATCAAGCTTTTTCACCTTTTCAATTTTCTTCAAATGCTGAATGACCATAGAAGGGTCAGTGTTGAGTTCTTCAGAAACTTCTCATGTAGTTGGAAGAGGATCAGCTTTGATGATGGCTCTCAGTTCAGTTCAGTTCAGTCACTCAGTCGTGTCCAACTTACCGACCACATGAACTGCAGCACGCCAGGCCTCCCCTGTCCATCACCAACTCCCAGAGTTCACCCACACCCATGTCCATCAAGTCAGTGATGCCATCCAACCATCTCATCCTCTGTCGTTCCCTTCTCCTCCTGCCCTCAATCTTTACCAGCATCAGGGTCTTTTCAAATGAGTCAGCTCTTCATATCAGGTGGCCAACATATTGGACTTTCAGCTTCAACATCAGTCCTTTCAATGAACACCCAGGGCTGATTTCCTTTAGGATGGACTGGTTGGATCTCCTTGAAGTCCAAGGGGCTCTCAATTGGTCAGGCCACTGTGCTTCTCTTCTTCAGGTCTCTTATCTCCTTTGCAAAATTTCTTGAACCACCACTGCACTGTACATTCAATAGCAATTCCTGGGCCAAATGTATTGTTGATGTTGCAACTTGTCTCTGCTGCTATATGACCTATTTTGAACTCAAATAGAAAATCACTCAAATTTGCTTTTTGTTTAACATCATCTCTATAGTCTAAAATAAATATAAAATAAACAGCAAATTTAAAAAACCATAATGTGCATTAAAATGTAGTATAATATAGCCACATTTATTTAGAATGTATTCCAATATCAAGTGGTAAATTTCAACAATGTAAAAACCACAATTACTTTTGTCCCAATCTAATAATACATCTTTAATACCTCTAATTCAGGTACCAACCGGACCAAAATTTAGGCAAGAAGGAGAAAACAGAAAATGAAATTGAGACTTCTGAACATGAAGCAAGTCCTTTGGAATCTGTACCTGAAGCAGGAATCTCAAGGATTTTAAAGAGTCTGTGTGACCCTATTAGCACCAACCCCACCCGGAAATCTGGCCAGATTGTCTACATATGTGCTTTACTGCTTGGTGAGCAGTGGGATTTCTCTTTGATCATATTCTGAAATTGGCAAGATAGAGTGGAAAACTGTGTCTTTGGCTGTTGAGGCGTCTTGGAGATATGATGGCCATTCCTGATATGGGCAGCCTGGGGAGGGGTGCGACCCAAGGTCTTGATGTTTTGGTCTTCTGGAGTCCAGCCTGTTTCCTCCTCCTTGACCCTTGCAGTTCTCCTGCTGATGATCCTGACCATGATACTGGCTCAGGGGTCCAGATATGTGTTCTCTGGAGACCCTGTGTACACAACAGTGGCTGTGCTGCTGCTGCTGCTTATCATTGGGATCACGGTCATCATCTGGAGGCAGCCCCAGAACCCCTCTCCTCTTACATTCAGGGTAGGTGACCTTATGTGCCCAAAGTGTCCACCCTGGAGTGAAGGAGATCTGTGTGCTTTAGGTCCAAACATCCTTTGCAGGACCAGGGAAGAAGGGGAGTTGCTGAAACCAATGGACCTTTCACTGATCCACACTTAGTCCTTTACACACCCAACCTGAGTAGACACTGAACACACAGCTGCAATTGGACTGGAGTCTTCCCACCCCAGTAGAGTGTCCCTCCCAGATGTCTGGGGTGTGTTCAGGAATGAACTGACTTGGCCCACAGGTCCCTGCTCTGCCTGTCCTCCCACTGGTCAGCATCTTTGTGAATGTTTACTTGATGATGCAGATGACATCTGGGATCTGGGTCCAACTCGGCATCTGGAATGTGATTGGTGAGTGGTTTTCTATGAAAAAGAGAGTTCTTTGTTAACATCTATTTATTTGGCCACACTGGGTCTTAGCTGCCTCTTGAGGGCTCTTCGCTGTGGTCTGTGGGCTTCTCTCTAGTTGTGACAGACAGACTCCAGACCGTGTGGGCTCCGTAGTCACAGGTAACTGCTGAGTTTTGGCATGCGGTCTCAGTGCAGGCTTAGTTGCTGCAAGGCAGGTGGGATCTTAGTTCCCAGGCCAGGAATTGATCTCAAATCTTCTGTATGGGTGGGCAGATCCTTAACCATGGAACCACCAGGGAAGTGCCCCAAAGAGCACTGTTGAGTGACTGAACCCAATCCTCTTCCTACTATCCCTCTCCCCACATTGTGTCAGATGCCATAACAGGAAACCCATTGGGCATTTGTAAGTGAGGAAAGAGCCTGCTTTCCCTTCTCACTGTCTCATTTCCCTCCTAGGCTTTGCCATATACTTTGGATATGGAATCCAACACAGCCTGGAGGAGAACAATGGGCAACAGCCTCCAGCCTCCACTTTCCAGGCTCTTGATGAAAACATCCCTGGTACTGAGTCATCTTAACCAGAGGAAGCAAATGTTGTGTGAAATCCTTCCAGGCACTGAAGGATCTGCTGGTTCAAGGGACACTGTGAGTCTCTATGGAATTTAAAGGTGATAGGCATTTAAAGCCTGAATTTATTGCCAGCAGACAAATGACTTTTATGTTGTAAAATTCTTAAGTAAACTTTTCAAAGCATGATATACATACAGAAAAGCACATGCTTCACAAGTGTGCACCAAGATGAATTTTCACAAAGTACAACAACATTACCAGCAACCAGAGGAAAAAAATAAAATATTAAGCTTCTTGTGCCAGAAGTTTGCTGCTTCTGGAAGAAAACACAGGTAACTGTATATTGTGTTGAGAGTTGCACTTTAAATATTAGGACATAGCTATGTTGGACATAAAAGGAAGGAAACAGATAAATTGTGCAAACAATAACACAAGAAAGCTAGGGAGATATGGTAATATCAAAGTAGATTTTGAAAAAAGAGAAATAATAACAGATGAAGTGGATCATTTCATAATGGTAAAGAGAAATGATCATCTTAATTCTTTTCCAACTTTATTGAGATATCATGTAAGAAGGTACAAAGGATTACTTTTCTGTTAGACTCAGACTTACACAATAGAGCTGATTAGAACAAGCTTTTAATTGAAACAAATATAACAAAACACCTGCATTGCTGGCTGCTGCTGCTGCTGAAGTCTGTTCAGTCGTGTCCAATTCTATGCGACCCCAAAGATGGCAGCCCACCAGGCTCCCCATCCCTGGTATTCTACAGGCAAGAACACTGGAGTGGGCTTCCATTTCCTTCTCCAATGCATGAAACTGAAAAGTGAAAGTGAAGTGGTTCAGTTGTGTCCAACTCCTAGCAACCCCATGGGCTGCAGCCTACCAGCCTCCTCCGTCCATGGGATTTGCTAGGTAAGGGTACTGGAGTGGGTTGCCATTGCCTTCTCCTGCACTGCTAGAGGAAGGGCAATAGATGGGAAGTAATGGTTGATTGATAAATGGTTACAGTTGAGTGGAACTAAAACAAAGTCAAATTGCAGAGACAAGATTAAAAAGTTATTTCAGGGTGCTCAGGGATGGTGCACTGGGATGACCCAGAGGGATGGGATGGGGAAGAAGGGGGAGGGGGGGGTTCAGGATGGGGAACACATATACACCCATGGCTGATTCATGTCAATGTATGGCAAAAACCACTACAACATTGTGAAATAATTAGCCTCCAATTAAAATAAATAAAAATTTTTAAAAGTTATTGATGAAGAACAGAATGATTGAAATGGAGATTATGGACACAGAAGATGTTGGTAATAATGAAGTATTGTTTGTGAGAATGAACAACTGCAGTTGAGCGAAGGGGGTATGGTGGTCAAGAAAATGTATAGCAAAATCATTAAGTGACTTAAAAAGTAGATGGAGGAGGACTAACAGAACTGGGAAAAATCACTGTCTTGCAAGTTCTACTGAAATTATCAGTTTAGGAAACAATGGAGGCTGAAACTGTCAGGTGAAACGTTGATGAAAGAGGTTGACATCACCTGACTCTTGTTCTTCCCTCATTGTGGAACAACCAGATATAATGTGCTTCCCACTGTGCTGCAATGGCAAAACAGAACACCACCCATAGTCCTGAGGAAAAGTTGTATCAGAATAAAATCAATCTCCCAGATCATGTCAGGCATGAGGGATAGCTTCCAATTTCAACTGAAAACACAATCAGCCAAACCCAGAATGTGGGCCATTCTCCAGGAAAGAAGAATTGTGCACTTTCTGTAATAATTAAATGATACGACCCTACAGGCAGACCTCAGAGACATTACTGGTTTGATTTCAGACCACCACAGTAAAGAGAATTGACATTAAGAAGAGACATGCAATTTTTTGGTTTCCCAGTGCATGTGAAACTTATGTTCACACTACACTGCAATGCATTCAGTGTGCTATATAGCATTCTGTCTTAAATAAATTTACATACCTTAATTTAAAAGAACTTTATTGCTAAAAAATGTGAATCATCATCTGATAACCAAGGGTTGCCGTGAATCTTCAACTGGAAAAAAGTGCAACATCTGTGAAGCACAATAAAATAACATATGCTTGTACATCTGTATGTATGTACATATATTTAAATGTGTATGTGTATAATTAATATGCATAAAATATGTACATATGATATATGTATTATATGTATTAAGGTTCATTGTGGATCTAAATATAGTGTATCTAATTGTCTTGTAATTTAATCTAAGATCCTCTTGGTATAAGAATTATGGGCTCCCCTGATGGCTCAGATGGTAATGTCGGGGGAGTTTGTAATTTCCTCAGTTCTGTCTCGTCATGATAAAAATTTGAAATAACCGATGGACCAGTGTTACAGCACCATGTAATTTCTTCCAGCGGACCAGTATTACAGCTCCATGTTACAGCTCAGTTTTATTTAGAAAGCAAAGGAAAATACGTCCTCGAGGCATGAGGGCAGACCGACGTGAAAAGAAGAGAAGCCCCTGGCTGAATTTTTGGCTCCTCTTTTACACATTTATCTCCTCTCCCTGGGCCTACCCTATGTAAAGTGGGCTAGCCAGGAGTGCTGTTTGTTCTGCTTGAGGTTCTCACTCTGGTCCTCGGACCTTCCTTTGTTCTATTTTTGTGGGCTTTTCCCCTTCTTTGTCTTTTAGCCAGCACCATTCTTGACTCCTTTTTCTTATTCTATCTAACATCCCCCCCTCAAGAGATGGGAGGCCCAATTCTTTGGGAATAGGGGTGTCAAGGTGTCTCTGGATACTTCCTGCTGAACTGAGACAGCGAGGGGGCATTGGGCCTCCCCCTCTTGCTAGTCTCAAGCCTCAGAGACCTTATAGTGGTGTCCATCCATGGGTGAGTGATATTTTCCATCATTGGCTCTAGTTTTATATATCCTTGTTGAACTGGCACTGCATGTTGTAGCTTGTTGACCTGGGCAGAGACAAAATGGGTTAGACAACTGATAATACGTGAAGCAATCATAAGCAGCATCAATACGGTGATAACAGGGATTGGCAGGGGCATTAGCCAACTCCAAATTTCCCATCGCCAGGAGGATCCCCCAAAAGAGATTGTAGCCACCCTGAGAGCTCTCCAGATCTTTCTTTGAGACCCTGTAAGGTCTGGAATGCTTTTCCTGAGGACTGTGAGACTTTAACTTAGCTGGAGGTATTTACCCAGAAACAACACGTCTCATTCAAGATGGCTCAAGTCCCTCCCTGTTCAGGGATCAGGAAATCTATCTCTTGTCTCTTTTGGAGTACAACCCCTGCCAAGCTGTGTTGGCTCTTTAGAGATATCCTGAGAAATCTTTTCCCCAGAAACTTAATTTTGGAGGCATTCATTGGAATGACACTCATTTATAGTTCCGAATAGGTAGCTGAGATCTCTCAGGGGCTCACAGGTGTATTGCGTATCCTCTTCTGTTTTCTTCCACAGCTTGACTTGTGCGTAGTGAATCCAGGAGTCATGTCCTGGTATGTTGACTACTGTGAGGGTATAAAGTATTACAGGATCAGGGCCATTCCATGTGGGCTGGAATTGAGCCTTTGGAGACCCATCTTTCCAGACTAATTAGGACTTGAGTCCCTGGAGCAGATAGTAGTGACTCTTTAGAATCTTTTGTGTCCTGGTTGACACCCCACAAGTGTATATCCTGTTGGAATTGCCCAGTGGCCATGGTATAAGGCCAGAGAGTCTGAGCCTCTGGATTGAAGAAGAGGTTACTGACGTTAAAAAAAAGGGGGGATCTCCCATATAGCATTTCATAAGGATTAAGACCAACCTGTTCCTTAGGGGCAGTACAGATGCAGAGGAGAGCCCTTTGTAAAGCCTCTTTCCATCCCAGGGAGGTCTCCTGGGTTTTCCTTTTTATAGTTTATTTTAAGAATTGCTTGGCTCTTTCTACTTTTCCTGAAGACTGAGGCCTCCAGGCACAAAGGAGATAATAAGTAATTTCCAATGCTTTAGAGACCCCTTGGGTGACCTTAGAAGTAAATGACGTTCCATTGTCACTTTGTAATAACCTGGGCTACCCCATGCCCCAGGCCAGGGGCGGTGGCTGGGAGGAGCTACCTCACACCAGAGGTCAGGGGCAGTGGCCGAGAGGAGCAACCCCATATCCAAGGAGCCATGGCTGCACAGGCGCGGGAGGGCCGAGAGGAGCTACTGCACGTCCAAGGTCAGGAGGGGCAGCGGTGAGGAGATACCCCTCATCCAAGGTAAGGAGCAGCGGCTGCACTTTGCTGGAGCAGCCGTGAAGAGACACTCCACATCCAAGGTAAGAGAAACCCAAGTAAGACGGTAGGGGTTGGAAGACGGCATCGGAGGGCAGACACACTACAACCATAATCACAGAAAACTAGTCAATCTATTCACACTAGGACCACAGCCTTGTCTAACTCAATGAAACTAAGCCATGCCCGTGGGGCCACCCAAGATGGGAGGGTCACTGCGGAGAGGTCTGACAGAAAGTAGTCCTCTGGAGAAGGGAATGGCAAACCACTTCAGTATTCTTGCCTTGAGAACCCCATGAACAGTATGAAAAGGCAAAATGATAGGAAACTGAAAGAGGAACTCCTCAGGTCAGTAGGTGCCCAATATGCTACTGGAGATCAGTGGAGAAATAACTCCAGAAAGAATGAAGGGATGGAGCCAAAGCAAAAACAATACCCAACTGTGGATCTGACTGGTAATAGAAGCAAGGCCCAATGCTGTAAAGAGCAATATTGCATAGGAACTTGGAATATTTGGTCCATGAATCAAGGCAAATTGGAAGTGGTCAAACAGGAGATGGAAAGAGTGAACGTTGACATTCTAGGAATCAGCGAACTAACATGGACTGGAATGGGTGAATTTAACTCAGATGACCATTATATCTACTACTGCAGGCAGGAATCCCTTAGAAGAAATGGAGTAGCCATCATGATCAACAAAAGAGTCCAAAATGCAGTACTTGGATGCAATCTCAAAACGACAGAATGATCTCTGTTCGTTTCCAAGGAAACCATTCAATATCACAGTAATCCAAGTCTATACCCCAACCAGTAACACTGAAGAAGCTGAAGTTGAACAATTCTATGAAGACCTACAAAACCTTTTATAACTAACAGCCCAAAAGATGTCCTTTTCATTATAGACGACTGGAATGCTAAAGTAGGAAGTCAAGAAACACCTGGAGTAACAGGCAAATTTGTCCTTGGAGTGCGGAATGAAGCAGGGCAAAGACCAATAGAGTTTTTCCAAGAGAATACACTGGTCATAGCAAACACCCTCTTCCAACAACCCAAGAGAAGACTCTACACATGGACATTACCAGATGGTCAACACCAAAGTCAGATTGATTATATTCTTTGCAGCCAAAGACGGAGAAGCTCTATACAGTCAACAAAAACAAGACCGGGAGTTAACTGTGGCTCAGATCATGAGCTCCTTATTACCAAATTCAGACTGAAATTGAAGAAAGTAGGGAAAACTGGTAGACCATTCAGGTATGACCTAAATCAAATCCCTTATGATTATACAATGAAAGTGAGAAATAGACTTAAGGGACTAGATCTGATAAAGTGCCTGATGACCTATGGAAAGAGGTTCATGACATTGTACAGGAGTCAGGGATCTAGACCATCCCCATGGAAAAGAAATGCAAAAGCAAAATGGCTGTCTGAGGAGGCCTTACAAATACCTGTGAAAAGAAGAGAAGCAAAAGCAAAGGAGAAAAGGAAAGATATAAGCATCTGAATGCAGAGTTCCAAAGAATAGCAAGAAGAGACAAGAAAGTCTTCTTCAGCAATCAATGCAAAGAAATAGAGGAAAACAACGGAATGGGAAAGACTAGAGATCTCTTCAAGAAAATTAGAGGTACCAAGGGAACATTTCATGCAAAGATGGGCTCAATAAAGGACAGAAATGGTCTGGACCTAACAGAAGCAGAATATATTAAGAAGAGGTGGCAAGAATACACAGAAGAACTGTACAAAAATGATCTTCATGACCCAGATAATCACGATGGTGTGATCACTAATCTAGAGCCAGACATCCTGGAATGTGAAGTCAAGTGGGCCTTAGAAAACATCACTACAAACAAAGCTAGTGGAGGTGATGGAATTCCAGTGGAGCTGTTTCAAATCCTGAAATATGATGCTGTGAAAGTGCTGCACTCAATATGCCAGCAAAGTTGGAAAATTCAGCAGTGGCCACAGGACTGAGAAAGGTCAGTTTTCATTCCAATTCCAAAGAAAGGCAATGCCAAAGAATGCTCAAACTACCGCACAGTTGTACTCATCTCACACGCTAGTAAAGTAATGCTCAAAGTTCTCCAAGCCAGGCTTTAGCAATACATGAACCGCGAACTTCCTGATGTTCAAGCTGGTTTTAGCAAAGGCAGAGGAACCAGAGATCAAATTACCAACATCCACTGGATCACGGAAAAAGCAAGAGAATTCCAGAAAAACATCTATTTCTGCTTTATTGACTATGCCAAAGCCTTTGACTGTGTGAATCACAATCAACTGTGGAAAATTCTGGAAGAGATGGGAATACCAGACCACCTAACCTGTCTCTTGAGAAACCTGTATGCAGGTCAGGAAGCAACAGTTAGAACTGGACATGGAACAGACTGGTTCCAAATAGGAAAAGGAGTCCGTCAAGGCTGTATAATGTCACCCTGCTTATTTAACTTCTATGCAGAGTACATCATGAGAAACGCTGGGCTGGAAGAAGCACAAGCTGGAATCAAGATTGCCGGGAGAAATATCAATAACCTCAGATATGCAGATGTCACCACCCTTATGGCAGAAAGTGAAGAGGAACTAAAAGCCTCTTGAAAGTGAAAGAGGAGAGTGGAAATGTTGGCTTAAAGCTCAACATTCAGAAAACGAAGATCATGGCATCTGGTCCCATCACTTCATGGCAAATAAATGGAGAAACAGTGTCAGACTTTATTTTGGGGGACTCCAAAATCACTGCAGATGGTGACTGCAGCCATGAAATTAAAAGACGCTTACTCCTCAGAAGGAAAGTTATGACCAACCTAGATAGCATATTCAAAATCAGAGACATTACTTTGCCGACTAAGGTCCATCTAGTTAAGGCTATGGTTTTTCCAGTAGTCATGTATGGATATGAGAGTTGGACTGTGAAGAAGGCAGAGTGTCTTAGAATTGATGCTTTTGAGCTGTGGTGTTGGAGAAGACTCTTGAGAGTCCCTTGGACTGCAAGGAGATCCAACCAGTCCATTCTGAAGGAGATCAACCCTGGGATTTCTTTGGAAGGAATGATGCTAAAGCTGAAACTCCAGTACTTTGGCCACCTCATGTGAAGAGTTGACTCTTTGGAAAAGACTCTGATGCTGGGAGGGATTGAGGGCAGGAGGAGAAAAGGACGACCGAGGATGAGATGGCTGGATGGCATCACTGACTCGATGGATGTGAGTCTGAGTGGACTCAGGAAGTTGGTGATAGACAGGGAGGCCTGGCATGCTGTGAGTCCTGGTTCGCAAAGAGTCAGACAGAACTGAGTGACTGAACTGAACTGAACTGCGTTAGTATACTGTATTGGTGTTTTTCTTTCTGGCTTACTTCACTCTGTATAATAGGCTCCAGTTTCATCCACCTCATTAGAATTGATTCAAATTTATTCTTTTTAACGGCTGAGTAATATTCCATCGTGTATATGTACCACAGCTTTCTTATCCATTCATCTGCTCATGTCTCTGTTTTTAATATGCTTTTCTTTTAAGGATCAAGCGTCTTTTTTTATTTCATGGCTGCAGTCACCATCTGTAGTGATTTTGGAGCCCCCAAAAACAGTCTGCCACTATTGCCACTGTTTTCTCATCTATTTGTCATGAAGTGATGGGACCAGATGCCATGATTTAGTTTTCTGAATGTTGAGTTTTAGGCCAACTTTTTCATTCTCCTCTTTCACTTTCATCAAGAGGCTTTTTAGTTCCTCTTCACTTTCTGCCGTAAGGGTGGTGTCATCTGCATATCTGAGGTTATTGATATTTCTCCTGGCAATCTTGATTCCAGCTTCAGCTTCATCCAGCCCAGTGTTTCTTGTGATGTACTCTGCATATAAGTTAAATAAGCATGGTGACAATATAAAACCTTGACATACTCTTTTTGTGATATGGAAGCAGTTTGTTGTTCCATGTCCAGTTCTAACTGTTGCTTCCTGACCTGCATACAGATTTCTCAAGAGGCAGGTTGGGTGGTCTGGTATTCCAATCTCTTTAAGAATTTTCCACAGTTTGTTGGGATCCACACAGTCAAAGAATTTGGCATAACCAGTAGAGCTGAAATAGATGAATTTCTGGAATTCTCCTGCTTTATCAATGATCCAATTGATGTTGGTAATTTGATCTCTGGTGCCTCTGCCTTTTCTAAATCCAGCTGGAACATCTGTAAGTTCACAGTTCACATATTTTTGAAGCCTGGCTTGGAGAATTTTGAGCATTACTTTAGTAGCGTGTGAGATGAGTGCAATTGTGAGACAGTTTGAACATTCTGTGGCACTGCCTTTCTTTGGGATTGGAATAAAATCTGACCTTTTCCAGTCCTGTGGCCACTGCTGAGTTTTCCAAATTGGCTGCCATATTGAGTGCAGCACTTTCACAGCATCATCTTTTAGGTTTTGAAAAAGCTCAACTGGAATTCCACCACCTCCACTAGCTTTGTTTGTAGTAATGATTCCTAAGGCCCACTTGACTTCACATTCCAGGATGTCTGGTTCTAGGTGAGTGATCACACCATCGTGATTATCTCGGTCATGAAGGTCTTTTTGGTAGAGTTCTCCTGTGTATTCTTGCCACCTCTTCTTAATTTCTGCTGCTTTTGTTAAGTCCATAGCATTTCTGTCCTTTCTTGTGCCTATCTATGCATGAAATGTTCCCTTGGGATCTCTAATTTTCTTGAGGAAAACTCTATCTTTCCCATTCTATTGTTTTCCTCTATTTCTTTGCACTAATCACTGAGGAAGGTTTTCTTATCTCTCCTTGCTATCCTTTGGAACTCTGCATTCAAATGGATATATCTTTCTTTTTCTCCTTTGCTTTTCACTTCTCTTTTTTTTCATAGCTATTTGTAAGGCCTCCTCAGACAGCCATTTTGCATTTCTTTTCTTGGGGATGATCTTGATCCCTGTCTCCTGTACAATGTCATGAACCTCTATTCATAGTTCATCAGGCACTCTGATGAACTAATCCCTTGAATCTAATCCCTTGAATCTATTTCTCACTGCCACTGTATAATTGTAAGGGATTGAATTTAGGTCATACCTGAATGGTCTGGTGCTTTTCCCTACTTTCTTCAGTTTAAGTCTGAGTTTGGCAATAAAGAGTTCATGATCAGAGCGACAGACAGCTCCCAGTCTTACTTTTGCTGACTGTATAGAGCTTCTCCATCTTTGGCTCAAAGAATATAATCAATGTGATTTTGGTATTGACTATCTGGTGATAGCCATATGTAGAGTCTTCTCTTGTATTTTTGGAAGAGGGTGTTTGCTATGACCAGCACGTTTTCTTGGCAGAACTCTATTTTAGCCTTGGCTCTGCTTTGTTCTGTACTCGAAGACCAAACTTGCTTGTTACTCCTTCTTATTAACATATGAAATCAACCTGCTCGCAACACCACATTCCATGGCTGCCCTCATCCTCTGTGATGGCCCACAGCTTGTGTAATGTGCTTCTCTCTGAATCCAGACAAATCCACCTCTTACCTATCACTGTGTCCCTCACTGAATTTTTTTGCAATGAGACATCAAGAGCCTGATCTTCATTATGTCCTGATGCCAAGAACCATGGGTTTTGGCCAGGCTCAAGTCCCAGTCGGATATTACTGAGGGACTAAGCATAGCACAGAGCCCATGCCATGTGGGTTTGAGCCCCAATCTTAGGTAAACAGTTTCAAGCACAACTTTTCAGAAATGGAAAGATGATGACCTGCCCAATACTTTGTAAGCAGCAGCATCGATGGAGAGTGGAGTTGAAGGAAGGGAGGAAAAATCAGTGGAAAAAAGTGCTGAGGAATCCATTTCATAAATTGCCTGAAAATCTGCTAAATACCTGACCTGTGCTCACAGTTTTCATTGGCCTGATCCTTGGCACAAAGAAGATTAAGGACAGAAGATTACCCACCCTCTTGGGTAACAGCTCCTGGGGCCCAGCAGAGAGTGGAGCCTTTGGGACCCACTGAGGAGTAGCCCCTCCCAGAGTCCCTCAGTTGCACCCACGGTTGCATGCCTGTTCATCAGGGGTTGGAGGAAACAAGAGATTGTAAAGGAATCAAGATTTTGTTAGCTATCTGACCTTCCAGCCACAGAGCGAGGACATCTTACCTTAACCGGAGGTCTTCTGGAATCTGACACTGAGCCTCATGAGCTTTCTGCCGCATTTGTTTTTGCTGTGCTGGTTTCCAGAAAGCTTGGCTTCTTGTCGTTTCCCCTGTGCTGGGTTTTCTTCCTGATCAGCTTTCACCAGGAGCTTTCGCCAAGCTGGGCTTCTGCTGCGGTTGGCCTCCGCTCCACGGCGAGCTGAGGCTGTTTCAGCCAGGTTAAGCCTGAGTCACGGCACCATATACGTCAGGGGAGTTTGTAATTTCCTCGGTTCTGTCTCATTGCAACAAAAATTTGAAGCAACGGACAGACCAGTGTCACTGCCCTGTGTAATTTCCTCAGACAGACCAATGTTTTCGCACCACATAATTTATTCGGCGGATCAGTGTTATAGCTCCTTGTTACAGCTCAGTTTTATTTAGAAAGCAAAGGAAAATACATCCTCGAGGCATGAGGGCAGACCAACCCCAAAGACGTGAAGAGAAGAGAGGCCCCTGGCTCGATTTTGGCTCCTCTTTTTATACATTTGTCCCCTCTCCTCTGAGCCTGCCCTTTGTAAATGGGGCTAGACAGGAGGGCTGTTTGATTTGCCTGAGTTTCTCCTTCAAGTCCTTGGACCTTCCTTTGTTCTATTTTTTTGTGCTTTTCCATCCTTTGTCTTTTAGCCAGCGCCATTTTGGACTTCTTTTTCCTATTCTTGCTACCTAACAGTAAAGAATCTGCAAACAATGCAAGAGACCTGAATGGATCCCTCCATTGGGAAGCGACCCTGGAGAAAGAATAGGAAACCCATTCCACTATTCTTGCCTGAAGAATCCCATGGATTCTCATTATCACTTTAAGGCCCTACCACTGAAAGGTTGTTGTTGATTCATGAAAGATGCTGGGATTCTTGGCCTCTGGAGGAGAGGAATTTCATTCCAGGCCAATGACGAGGCTTGATTGCTCAGAGCTTTTGTGTGATAAAGTTTTATTAAAGTATAAAAGGAATAGACAAAGCTTCTGACATAGACATCAGAAGGGGAAAGAAAGAATGCCCCACTGCTAGTCTTTAGCAGGAAGTTATATAGCTACTAACCTCAGTTCAGTCACTCAGTGGTGTCCTGACTCTTTGCGACCCCAAGAATCGCAGCACGCCAGGCCTCCCTGTCCATCATCAACTCCGGGAGTTCACTCAGACTTACGTCCAGTCAGTGATGCCATCCAGCCATCTCATCCTCTGTCGTCCCCTTCTCCTCCTTCCCCCAATCCCTCCCACCATCAGAGACTTTTCCAATGAGTCAACTATTTGCATGAGGTGGCCAAAATACTGGAATTTCAGCTTCAGCATCATTCCTTCCAAAGAACACCCAGGGCTGATCTCCTTCAGAATGGACTGGTTGGATCTCCTTGCAGTCCAAGGGACTCTCAAGAGTCTTCTCCAACACCACAGTTCAAAACCATCAATTCTTTGGCGCTCAGCCTTCTTCACAGCCCAACTCTCACATCCATACATGACCACAGGAAAAACCATAGCCTAGACTAGACGGACTTTAGTCAGCAAAGTAATGTCTCTGCTTTTGAATATACTATCTAGGTTGGTCATAACTTTTCTTCCAAGGAGTAAGCGTCTTTCAATTTCATGGCTGCAATCACCATCTGCAATGATTTTAGATCCCAGAAAAATAAGGTCTGACAGTTTCCCCATCTATTTCCCATGAAGTGATGGGACCAGATGCCATGATCTTCGTTTTCTGAATGTTGAGCTTTAGGTCAACTTTTTTACTCTCCTCTTTCACTTTCATCAAGAGGCTTTTTAGTTCCTCTTCATTTTCTGCCATAAGGGTGGTGACCTCTGCATATCTGAGGTTATTAATATTTCTCCCAGCAATCTTGATTCCAGCTTGTGTTTCTTCCAGCCCAGCGTTTCTCATGATGTATTCTTCATATAAGTTACATAAACAGGGTGACAATATACAGCCTTGATGGACTCCTTTTCCTATTTGGAACCAGTCTGTTCCATGTCCAGTTCTAACTGTTGCTTCCTGACCTGCATACAGGTTTCTGAAAAGGCAGGTTAGGTGGTCTGGTATTCCCATCTCTTTCAGAATTTTCCACAGTTTATTGTGATCCACACAGTCAAAGGCTTTGGCATAGTCAATAAAGCAGAAATAGATGTTTTTCTGTAACTCTCTTGCTTTTTTGATGATCCAGCAGATGTTGGCAGTTTGATCTCTGGTTCCTCTGCCTTTTCTAAAACCACCTTGTACATCAGGAAGTTCGCGGTTCACGTATTGCTAAAGCCTGGCTTGGAGAATTTTGAGCATTACTTTACTAGCGTGTGAGATGAGTACAACTGTGCGGTAGTTTGAGCATTCTTTGGCACTGCCTTTCTTTGGGATTGGAATGAAAACTGACCTTTCTCAGTCCTGTGGCCACTGCTGAATTTTCCAACTTTGCTGGCATATTGAGTGCAGCACTTTCACAGCATCATATTTCAGGATTTGAAACAGCTCCACTGGAATTCCATCACCTCCACTAGCTTTGTTCATAGTGATGCTTTCCAAGGCCCACTTGACTTCACATTCCAGGATGTCTGGCTCTAGATTAGTGATCACACCATCGTGATTATCTGGGTCGTGAAGATCTTTTTGTACAGTTCTTCTGTGTATTCTTGCCACCTCTTCTTAATATATTCTGCTTCTGTTAGGTCCAGACCATTTCTGTCCTTTACCGAGCCCATCTTTCCATGAAATGTTCCCTTGGTATCTCTAATTTTCTTGAAGAGATCTCTAGTCTTTCCCATTCCGTTGTTTTCCTCTATTTCTTTGCATTGATTGCTGAAGAAGGCTTTCTTATTTATCTCTTCTTGCTATTCTTTGGAACTCTGCATTCAGATGCTTATATCTTTCCTTTTCTCCTTTGCTTTTTGCCTCTCTTCACCGCTATTTGTAAGGCCTCCCCAGACAGCCATTTTGCTTTTTGCATTTCTTTTCCATGTGGATGATCTTGATCCCTGTCTCCTGTACCATGTCACGAACCTCATTCCATAGTTCATCAGGCACTCTATCTATCAGATCTAGGCCCTAAATGTATTTCTCACTTCCACTGTATAATCATAAGGGATTTGATTTAGGTCATACCTGAATGATCTAGCAGTTTTCCCTACTTTCCTCAATTTAATTCTGAATTTGGTAATAAGGAGTTCATGATCTGAGCCACAGTCAGCTCCTGGTCTTATTTTTTTGGACTGTATAGAGCTTCTCCATCTTTGGCTGCAAAGAATGTAATCAATCTGACTTTGGTGTTGACCATCTGGTGATGTCCATGTGTAGAGTCTTCTCTTGTGTTGCTGGAAGAGGGTGTTTGCTATGACCAGTGTATTTTCTTGGCAAAACTCCATTAGTCTTTTCCCTAGCAGGCTGCTAATTAGAGAAAGGAAATGTGTCAAAATTCAGAGTGGTACCAGGCCCCTCACTCACAAAATGCATTTTGAGATAACATTGGCACAATGTGAGTCATCCTGGGCCATAAGGCAATTGACATGAATCTTGAAGAAAGGGAGGTTTCCAAACAAATATATAGTTTCTTTAACATAAGAGAATACTTGTGTGGGTAAAACATATTGTTTTGCTGAACCACTATCATTTGGAATCTTAGCTGGAACTGACTGAAAGAAAGAAAGAGCTTAAAGTAAATACATAGTTCATTAACATAGTGTAAGAAAAACATTTCCATAAGAAAAATGCATTGGTTAGCTCAAGGTTTGAGAAAAGTTAAGTTCAGGTGGAACCAGGTGGTGTTATGGCAATGCAAATTTTTAAAAGAAACCTTCTTTTAAATTTGCAATCACAAGGGGGAAAAAAATCTGACACTTGTAGTTTGTTTCCTCCTGTCACTTAAAAGAGAGATTATAAAAATATCTGACACGTTCAGCCTAGTTCCTCCATTTGGAGACCGCTGGCCTTCCTGCCTGTTACCCTCTCACCACCAAACAGAGTCATATTCCAAGGGCCCAGGGTCTAATACTTCAATATATGAATTTGAAAGTGGGGAGATACATTCACTCCCATCACACTTCTGACTACCATTTGCTTTGGGGCACCTAAAACAGTGTCTGGAATACAATAAGTGCTCAGGTATATTTCATGAGCTGCATAACAAAAGAATCACACATACATGTAATAATTTACATGACCCAAGATGGGGAACTTTTTATTTACCAAAAATTATTAAAGGGAGACAGCAGTGTTTGATTGGGAAAAATAATATTGTTAAACTACTTGGAGTGGAAAATTAGATTTTAAAGCCCTGTCTATGATTGGGTTTCCCTGATGGCTCAACAGTAAAGAATCTACCTGTCAATGCAAGAAATGTGGCTTTGACCCCTGGGTTGGAAAGATCACTGGAGGAGGAAGTGGCAACCTACGCCAATATTATTGCCTGGAGAATCTCTGGACATTGGAGCCTGGTTGGCTACAGTCCATGGGGACATGAAGAATCAGACATGACTTAGCCACTAAGTAAAGGCAGTCTGTGATGAAAGCATCTGCAGTGATAAGCCCACACAACGCAACTACAGAGAGCACGACAGCTAGAGAGCAGCCCCACTCTCTGCAGCTGGAGAAAGACAGGGCTCAGCAACAAAGACCCAGTGCAACCAAAAACAAACCAATTAACTACTGGGAGGGAGGAGGTTTGGGAGCTAGGTCCCATAGTTTTACACTCTTTCTACTTCAGTGTCCTTGCTGATCAATGAATTCAACTGTCCAGAGAAATAATCAAGAAACACAAGAGAAATGGGAAAGTCTTATTTGACCCAAACTGAGGCCTATAGCTTGGGGGCGCCCTCTCAGATAGCTCTGGGGAACTACTCCATTGAAGCACAATCTTATACCTCATCCAAAGAAAGCACATACATCAGCATGACAGGGTGTATTCCTTAAAGTTTCTAAAGAAACAGACTTAGTACATAGACAGTGAGACAGCAGGACCCTGGTGTCTGGGAAGGGAACATTATCTTCCAGGGAGGGTTAACATGGAGGCCATGAGAAGGGAGTTATTCATTCTTATCTTCGAAACAGATGTTCTTACTTCAGGGTTAAAGATGTGCTGTGAGAGTTGGACAGACCATCTTACTTCACACACAGTGCAGCCTGAATCATAGATAAGCCAAAGTGACTTCCCCATTCCTCAATATGTGAACATCTTCTCCATCACAGGATATAAAACTGTTAGAACCTTATGATCCAGCAATTCTACCTTTGAGGCTGTGCCCAGAAGAACTGAAAGCACACTCTGGAAGAGGTATTTCTACATCCTTGTTCACAGCAGCATTATTCACAATAACTAAAACATGAAAGCAACCAAGTACTCGCTGATCAAAGAATCGCTAAATCCATGTATTATGTGCATATACTAGAGTATCATTCAGCATTAAAAAGGAGAGGGATATAACCCATGCTACAACCTAGAGGAATCTAGTACACATTCTACTAACAAAATAAGCCTAACAGCAAGGGATAAGTAATGTTTGATTCCACTGAAATGAGGCACCTGGGGTGCTCAGATTTAGAGAAAGTAGGACAAAGATTGCCAGGAACTCAGAAAGGAGAAAGGCAGGAGTGTTGTAAATGGGTACAGAGTTGATACTTTGCAAGGCGAAAAGAGTTCTGGAGTTTGGTTGCAAAAGATGCAAACATATTTATTTCTACTGAAATGGACGCTTGAAAGAGAAAGTGCAGTCGCTCAGTTCTGTCCAACTCTTTGCGACCCCATGGACTGTACCTACCAGGGTCCTCCATCCAGGGAAGAGTACTGGAGTGGGTTGCCATTTTCTTCTCCAGAGGATTTTACCAACCCCAAGATTGCACTTAGGTCTCGCGCATTGTAGTCAGACATTTTACCGTATGACCAGTACGGAAGTCCTCTTGGACCCTTAAAGATGGTTAAAATGGTCAATTTCATGTTATAGTGATAACATGAAATTTTTTAAAAACAGAAGAAAAAAAAAAAGAAAACCCTCTCAGAGCCACTCCCTGAGAGCAACCACAGAAGGGTCAAGGCTGATAGCTACATGGCAGATGCTCCCCGCCCTCCCAGCCTCATCTCCACCCTAACAACGCAGAGGGTAACGGCCATCTTCTGTGCTCAGGACTCCCTGCTTTGGTCCTTAGAGATGTCTCCGCTCCAGTCCTGCATGTCTTAACCTCAGCCTTCCTGACTGACCCAGTGCTCCAGGCTCTGCCCCAAGGATCCAGTAAGTCTTGGGTCACCCTCTTCTGTAGGAGACTGGGTGCTGAGTTCACATCCTCCCAAAGAGACCTCTGCAATCCCCAAGTGGAGGGGGGTCAGCCTGGCTCCTGACTGAGGGTGGAGAGACCCATTTTCCAGATGAAAACAGGAGCTGGGAATTGTCAGGTTTATGTGGGAATTGGTGATGCAGGGGGTTGGATCAGACCATGGAGATTCTAAGACTCTTTTTTTTTTTTTTGACTGGTGCTCAAACAACATCAAAGATTCCCCTGGAACAGAGTTTACAGTGTGAGGACCACTGATGCCAGTCTCCTGTGTGGTGCTGACCCTCTGATTCTGCAGGTTCCTCCTCTGTGGATGCCCCAGTGACTGTAAGGATCTTGAGCATCTGTGGATTTTAATATCCTCAGAGGAGGGTTGTGTGGTGATTTATATTAAGTCACCATTGGTTTCTTAACCCAGCAACTCTGTGAAGTTAGCTCTATTTCTTCTTATTGGCAGTAATTTTTAAATATGGTGGTCAATTACATATAGCTTAATATTTGTCATCTTAACCATTTTTAAGTATACAGTTCAGTGATGTTAGGTATATTTATATTGTCATGCAGCCAACCTTAAGAACTCTTCACCTTTTTTTTCTCTTCTTTCCTAAGAAGAAAACTAAAACTGGGTCTCTGTTTGACAGTAACTCCCAGTTTTACCCTTCCTTCGAGCCCTTGGCAAACCACAAATTCTACTTTAAGAAGTTGACCCCTCTCAGTATTTCATAGACATGGAATCATAGCATGCTTTTTTGTGACTGGATTATGTCATTGAGCATAATGTCCTCAGTGTTCCTCCACATTATAGCATACATCGGAATTTCTGTCTCTTTTAGAGAACAGACTTGTGGACACAGAGGGGGAGGGAGAAGGTGGGATGAATTGAGAGAGTGGCATTGAAACATATATACTACCCTATGTAAAAGAGATCACCAGTAGGAATTTGCTATGTAATGCAGGGAGCTCAACCCGGTGCTCTGTGACAACGTGAAGGGTGGGATGGAGCAGAGGGATGGGAGGGAGAGTCAAGAGGGAGGGGACATATGCATGCCCGTGGCTGATTCTTGTTGATGTGTGGCAGAAACCAACACAAGAGTGCAAAGCAATCATCCTCCAATGAAAAATAAATTTTAAAAAATATATTTGAAAAAAAAATTTCCTGTTTAAGGCTGAATAATATTCCACTGTATGTACAGCCACATTGTGTTAATCCATTCCTTCATGGATGGACATGTGGGTTGCTTCCAGCTTTCAGCTATTGTGAATAATGCTGCTAAGGAACACAGGTGTACAAATATGTTTTTGAACCCTATTGTCAATTATTTGGTGTATAAACCCAATGTGGCATGACTGGATCATGTGGTAAATGTATTTTTCAGTTTTGAGGAACCACCATACTGCATCCATAGCTGCTGCCCCATTTTACATTGCTACTCACAGTGCAGAAGGTTCAGCAGCAGCATTTGAGCAAGAGCAAAACAGTCCAGAGAAGGATATGACTTGTTCTAGAGTGCCACAGTGTTTGCAGAATCAAGGTTCTATTCATAGTTTCCTGGCTCTCTGAATGCTTGCTCTTCATCAAAATGGTAAACTTGGACTTTGGAGTATCAGGGGTGGAAGCCCCCCTCACAATAACTGGTGGTCACTGGATCAGCCTAGCCCTGCAAAGCTGTGTAGGCAGAAGACATTTCATGTCCCAAAGCAGCAGGAAAGAGTCTTTTCATTTCTGATTCACAATGAACAGTAGTTCCCCCTCCCTCCAGGCACTTGGGAAGCTACTGTAGTTTGATGCTTCAACTGAGCTGGGCTAGAGTCTGTTCAGTGCAGTTCAGTAGCTCAGTCGTATCTGACTGTGTGACCCCATGAATCACAGCACACCAGGCCTCCCTGTCCATCACCAACTCCCGGAGTTCACTCAGACTCATGTCCATCACATCAGTGATACTATCCAGCCATCTCATCCTCTGTCGTCCCCTTCTCCTTCCCCTAATCCCTCCCACCATCAGGGTCTTTTCCAATGAGTCAACTCTTCACATGAGGTGGCCAAAGTATTGGAGTCTCAGCCTCAGCATCAGTTCTTCTGTGCCTCCCCTCCAAATGTCATTCTGCCCCAGGACAGCTACTATTCCATGTCACTCTGCAAACAATGAAACAGAAAGTGTCCAGGTTTCAGGATCCTTGGTGAAGAAAAGTGCAGAGTCTGAGCGCTCTGCTCAGCAAGCCCCTAAAGACTCACTTCACCCTTGTCAAAGAGGGGAGGGAATAATGATGATAATTTGCCCTATTTTGCAGGGAAAGGAGGAAAAAGATGAAATATAGTTTCATGAAAATCAGAGAAGCAGGGCTGGTCGATTTCAATTCAAAAATCAGCATTCTTATTTAACGAACTTATACCAATTAAGCAGCTATGATGTGCCAGGCTCTGTGTTGGAAGCTTTTCCTTCTGTAGTGGCAGAAGACTTGGCTTTCAAGATTCTTCAGCTGAGATAACAATTCAATTGACATAAGACAGTTGAACACAGTTTAATATGTATAGGAGCGCCATAAAAATTTTTGAGGCTCAAAGACTGTCAGACAATTGAGGCTTATATGACCCCAAGTTAAGGAGAAAGGGGTGGAAATCTGGGGCTTCAAATGGCAGGAAGACCATGCACAGAAGAATGAGAAGAGCAAGTGCCTGGTGAACAAATGTTTGCCCACTCCAAGCAGGTAAGTCTTTCTGAGATTAAAAATTCTCTGTGATAATAGCTCTCTTCCTGGCATAATCTCTTAATCTGCATTAGTTTGAACAATTAAGGGAGAGGTAAAGAGCTTCTCCTGAATCTAAAGGGTCTTAATTAACTTTAGCTCAAAACAGTTTACTGGTCAAAAGGGCACATTTGGGGAGACATAATCCACTCCGTCTCACTTCTTTTCAAGCAAACTTTCCAGTAACTTTGAGACAAATTAGAAGTCTTTTCTATGATGGTAGAAACCAAATCTCTGAGATGGAGAGCTTGCCCAACGTGTCCATTTACTACCTGCTCCCCATCACTTCCATACTCCATAGAATTGGACCCCCAGTGCCAAGGGCAGATGGACATTCTTAATGGCTTTCTGTCTTCTTTTCTCAACAGACTGCAGCCTCCTCAACTACGTCTAGGATGTTGCTTCAGTTTGTTCGCCAGTTTGGTCAGAAGCTCATCCGCAAGAAGATGCTGGAACCCATAGATGAGTCTGAGAAACCCATGGCTCATCTGAACACCCTAAACCTGCTGGTTATGGGTGTGGGCAGGATGTTGATAGCTGGCGTGTACATTCTGGCTGGTGCGGTGGCCAAGTACATAGCTGGACCAGCAACCATCATCTCGTTCTTGGTGGCTGCCCTGTTTTCTATGTTATCTGGGCTCTGCTATGCTGAATTTGGGGCCTGGGTACCATGCTCTGGTTCTGCCTATCTCTACAGCTATGTCATGATGGGTCAACTCTATGCCTTCATCATTGGCTGGAACTCCATACTTCCCTTAGTTACGGGTGAGACAATGGGCCAGCGAATGGTGTGGGGCTTAAGACTGGGAAACTATGTTGGAGGATTGGGTTCTCAGTCATTCATGAGCACTTTATTCTTGGCCTCATGGAGGGAAGTTGATAATAGTGTCAGGAACACCCCACAACTGCAGTCAACTCGATTCTATCCTGTGTCCTTAAATGATGGACCATGAATCCAGAAGGAAAGGGAGCTGTAGGGAGTGGGTGAGAGGGAGGCGTGTCCCACAGGCTCATCCCCTCACCATAGTGAAGTCTTTGCTCAGTTGTTGCCTTCCTGGGATTTTCCTTTACCACTTGATTTCAAATTTCATGCCTATCCCAGCCCTCCCAGTCCCACTTACTTGTTTTCTTTTCTTGTATAACACTGATCAGCTCCTAATATATTAAAACACCTAACATTTTGGTGAATCACTTGAGTCTACTCTCCCCAACCCATGAAAAGAAACTCTTTGATATTTTGTATTTTTAGCAGGTATTTGTATATACTGGTATTTTCTCTGTGCTTTTAAATCCTATGGCGCATTACTTTTTGTCAATCAACACTTCTCCTGCCTCTGCAGGCACTGCTGTCTTGGCCAGGGTCTCGAGTTACGTCTTTGACAGCCTGATTGGGAATCACATCTCTCAGGCATTACAGGAAACCTTCTCTCTGCACCTGCCTTACTCCCTGGCCACATATGCAGACTTTTGCCCTGGGCCTGGTGCTGCTGATGATAGGTAAGACAGGGCTCAACAACAGGATGGGAAGAGTGGGGTGTGGAGTGGGAGCTGGTGTAGAAAAGTCTTGATGTGGCAGAATGGTGGGGATTAGAAATACAAAGAAGGGTCTAGAGACAGAAGCTAAGACATAGACCATTGTGTTCCACCCTTGGCACTACTGACAATTTGGGCTTGTCATTCTTTGGTGTGAGAGGCTGTCTGTGAATTTTAATTTCTCTTTTTAATCATTATTGAATGTTGAGTATAATCCTTGGCCTTTGCTCACTAGACACCAGTGACATCCACCCTCCCCAACCTTGGCAATCAGGGTGTCTCCAGACAGTGCCAATGGCCCTGGGGAATAAAATTACCCCAAGCTGAGAATCATTTACTTAGACCAACAAGTCTTCCTTTGTACTGAGGCCAAAGATTTTTTTTTTTAATTGAGAGGAAGTTCACATAGCATAAAATTAACCACTTCACAATTTTTCCCAGCTTCAGTCAAATATAACTGACATACAACATTGTGTAAGATTAAGGTGTACTTCTTGGTTGGTTAGACATGTATTCTGAGAGATTGCCACAATAGTTAACCATCTTAAAGTGCACAGTTCAGTAGCATTAAGCACATCTGTAATGTTGGGCAACCATCACCTCCATCTAGTTCCAAACATGTTCAACACCTCTGCATCCACTGAGTAATCACTGTTTGTGCACCACCACCTACTGCCAGCCCTGAGCTACTATTTCTCTGCTTCCTGTTGTTGTTCAGTCACTAAGTCATATCCAGGTCTTTGCAACCCCATGGGTTACAGTATGCCAAGCTCCTCTGTCCTCCACTGTCTTCTGGAGTTTGCTCAAATTTACATCCATTGAGTCAGTGATGCTATCCAACCATTTCATTCTCTGTCACCCTCTTCTCCTCCTCCCCTCAATCTTACCCAGCATCAGAATCTTTTCCAATGAGTCAGATCTGTCCGTCAGGTGGCCAAAGTTTTGGAGCTTCAGTATCAGTCCTTCCAATGAATATTCAGGGTTGATTTCCTTTAGGATTGATTGGTTTGTTCCTCTTGCAGTCCAAGGGACTCTCAAGAGTCTTCTCCAACACCACAGTTCAAAAGCATCAATTCTTTGGTGCTCATCCTTCTTATGGTCCAACTCTCACATCTGTACATGACTACTGGAAAAACCAGAGCCTTGACTATATGGGCCTTTGTAGGCAAAGTGATGTCCCTGTTTTTTAATATGTTGTCTGTGTTTGCCATAGCTTTCCTTCCAAGAAGCAATTGTCTTTTAATTTCATGGCTACAATCACTGTCTGCAGTGAGCCCAAGAAAAGAAAACCTGTCACTGATGCCACTTTTTCTTCTTCTATTTGCCAAGAAGTGATGGGACCAGATGCTATGGTCTTAGCGTTATGAATGTTGAGTTTAAGCCAACTTTTTCACTCTTCTATTTCATTTTCATCAAGAGTTCTTTAGTTCATGTCCATTTTCTGCCATTAGGGTGGTATCATCTGCATATCTGTGGTTGTTGATATTTTTCCTGGAAATCTTGATTCCAGCTTGTGCTTCATCCAGCTTGGCATTTTGCATGATGTACTCTGCATTAAGTTAAATAAGCAGGGTGACAATATACAGCCTTGATGCACTCCTCTTCCAATTTGGAGCCAGTCCACTATTCTATGCCTGGATCTGACTGTTGCTTCTTGACCTGCATAGATTTCTCAGGAGACAGGTAAAGTGGTCTGGTATTCCTATCTCTTTCAGAATTTTCACAGTTTGTTGTGATACACACAGCCAAAATCTTTAGTGCAGCCAAATGAAGCAGAAGTATATGATTCATTTGTATTTCCTCCCACTTTCTCTGTGATCCAAAGAATGTTGGCAATTTGATCTCTGGCCCTTTGCATTTTCTTAACTCTGTTGTACACTGAAAGTTCTTGGTTCCCATATTGCTGAAGCATAGCTTGAAAAATTTTGAGCATAACCTTGTTAGCATGTGAAATGAGTGCAATTGTACAGTAGCTTGAACATTCTTTGGCATTGCCCTTCTTTGGGTTTGGAATGAAAACTGATCTAGAAGTCCTGAAGCCATTGTTGGGTTTTCCAAGTTTGCTCACATATCGAATACAGCACTTTCACAGCATCATCTTTTAAGATTTTAAATAGCTCAGCGGGAATTCCATTACCTTCACTAGCTTTGTTTGTACTATTGCTTCCTAAAACTCACTTGACGTCACACTCCAGGATGTCTGGTTCTAGGTGAATGACCACGCCATCTTGGTTATCCAGGCCACTGAGACCTTTTTTGTATAGTTCTGGGTATTCTTGCCACCTCTTCTTAATCTCTTCTGCTTCTGTTAGTTCCTTACCATTTCTGTCCTTTATCATGCCCATCTTTTCATGAAATGTTCCCTTAATATCTCCAATTTTCTTGAAGAGATCTCTAGTCTTTCCCAATCTACTATTTTCCTCTGTTTTTTTGCATTGTTCACTTAAAATGGCTTTCTTGTCTCTCCCTGCTATTCTCTGGAATTCTGCATTCAGTTGGTTATATCTTTCCCTTTCTCCTTTGCCTTTGACGTCTCATCTTCTCGCAGCTATTTTTAAAGCCTCCTCAGACCCCCATTTTGCCTTTTTGCATTTCTTTTCCTTGGGGATGGTTTTGATCACTGCCTCATGTACAGTGTTAGAAATCTCTGTCCCTAGTTCTTCAGGCAGTCTCCCTACCGGATCTAATTCCTTGAATTTATTTGCCACCTCCACTATATAATTATAATGGATTTATTTAGGTCATACCTGAATGGTCTAGTAGTTTTCCCTACTTTCTTCAATTTAAGCCTGAATTTTGCATTAAGGAACTGATGGTCTAAGCTACAGTCAGCTCCAGGTCTTGCTTTTGCTGGCTGTATAGAGCCTCTCCACCTTAAGCTACAAAGAATATAATAAATCTGATTTCAGTACTGAACTTCTGGTGATGTCCAAGTGAAGAGTCATCTCTTGTGTTGTTGAAAAAGGTGTTTCTATGACCAGTATATCTATACATGTATCAATAATCTGAGTGTTTCACATTACCTCACTACAGGACTACTGCTTCTGGGATTTCGTGAGTCAATCCTGGTTACCAAAATATCCATAGGAATAAACATTTTGGTTCTCATTTTCATTATCGTCACTGGCTTCGTTAAGGGAGATCTGCATAACTGGAAGCTCACAGAACAGGACTACAGACTGAACACATCTGGATCCGGAGACATCTATGGCTTAGGCGGGTAATATCGGCCGTAATATATGGGTGGAGGGCATGCAGAGCTGGCATGGTGTGGACTAAGGATATCTGGGCTGATGGATCCAGATGAAGCGAGTCCTGGAGCCCAGGACTTGAGGTATGAAGGGCGAAGCTCAGTAGAGAGGGAAGAACACACCTCACCCGCATTCTTTCTCTCTCTTTCTCTCACTGTAGCTTGGGCCCTCTGGGTTATGGAGGGTTTGCACCTTTCGGCTTTGAAGGGATTCTCCAGGGAACAGCTACATGTTTCTACTATTTTTTTGGTGTTGATGTTCTTGCCACTAAAGGTAACATGGTCACTGTGTGTCCCATCTGAGGTTTGGGAACAGACTGGCTGCTCCTGGCTTAGGGGAAACCTGATTGAGGAGTCCAAGGAAGGGGATTTTTCCCAGTGTGTTTTCCTGACTCAACACTTCTTCCCTTTCTGCAGGGAGAGAAGCTATAAATCCTCAACGTTCCATCCCCTGGAGCATCTTGACCACGATTTTCATCTGCTTTTTGGCTTACTCTGGTGTCTCCGTGGCACTCACCCTCATGGTGCCCTACTACCTGATTCAGCCTCACAACCCTTTGCCGCAAGCCATTCTCCATAGTTTGTGGCTCCCTGCCAGATACTTCGTGATTATTGGCACCCTCTGTGCTCTTATATCCAGGTCAGTGCCATGGTTTTCTCCCTGTCTACGGTCAGATACTCAGATATCCCAGTGCTTAGGATTGGTAGAGAAGACAGAGAGACACCTTACACCAAGCCAACAAGAGAGCAGACGTCCCAGTCTGTCCTGCTTCTCCACGTCCTTACATGTTTCCATCTTCTCTTCTAGACTCCATAGCGCCGTGTCCAGAATGCCTCCTTTGATCTACACGATGGCAGAGGATGGGCTCCTTTTCCGGGTACTTACCTGGACCCATGTCCGCACAGGCATCCATGTCGTGGCCATGATGTCCGCTGCAAACATTACAGGTTGAAAAAAAAATGAAATGCACGCTGTAACTTACATATTTCCAGCTGTTTCTCACTCCCTTCCTCATCTTGTTTGTGTGCCAATTCTAGGGCTCATGGCATTACTCTTCAAGTACACAGATCTTGTGGATCTTGTGTCAGTCGGGACTCTGCTCGTTTACTCCCTGGTGGCATTTTCTATTCTTGTCCTCAGGTGAGACCCCACTGCACCTTGGTAAGGAGTGTTGGAGATTAGCTGGGAGGTAACTGTCTTCTGCCTTCATGCTATCTTCTAAAAGTCCTGCTCTGCTTAAGACAGGACAGATGTGGAATAAGCTGTGTGATGTTGGGTAAGTAGGGACGGCTGTTAATATTGCCTTAACACCTCTAATTCAGGTACCAGCCAGACCAGAATTTAAGCAAGAATGAAAACACACAGGGGGAAATTGAGTTGGACTCTGAACCTGAAGCAAAAACTCAAACATTCTGAAGAGTCTGTGGTTCCCTATCAGCACCATCCCCACTAGGAAATCTGGCCAGATTGTTTACGGATGTGCCTCACTACTCGGTGAGCAGTGGGACTTCTCTTTGGTCGTTTCCTGAAATTGACAGTATGGTGTTGGAGTGTGCATTTTGTCCATTGAGGAGTCTTGGTGATATGAGGGCCCTTGCTGAGGTGGGCAGCCTGGGGGAGGTGTGACCCAAGGTCTTGACATCTTCAGCTTCTGAAGTTGAACCTGTTCTCCTCCACCTTGACCCCTGTAGTTCTCCTCATGATAATCTTGAGCTTGATCCTGGTCCAGTGGTCCAGTCAGGAGTTTTCTGGAGACTCTGGGTACACACCAGGAACTGTGCTGCTGCTGCTGCTCATCATTGGGGTCACAGTCATCATCTGGAGGCAGCCACAGAGCCCTACTCGCCTTTATTTTAAGGTAAGTGACCTTATGTGCCCAAACTGTCCACCTGGAGTGAACATGCCTCATGGTCTAAACATCCAGGGAGTGAGGGGAACTGCTAAAACCAATGGACTCTTCCCTGATCCCCACTCAGTACTTTACATACACAGTCTGAGCAGGCACTGAATACACAGTCTGAAGGCTGGTCTTCTTGCCCATGTCGGGTAGAGTCTCTTATTCAGGCATCTGGGGTGTGTTCAGGGATGAACTGACTCTGCCCACAGGTCCCTGCTCTGCCTGTCTTCCCACTGGTGAGCATCTTTGTGAACATTTACTTGATGATGCAAATAACTTCTCAGACCTGGACCATATTTGGCATCTGGAATGTGATTGGTAGGTGGCTTTCTGGCATAAAGAGACTTCTTGAGTGACGGATCCCAACTTGAGCTCCCCTAAACTTCTTGGCCACCATAATAGGAGGCCTATTGGACGTTGTAACCAGGAAGAGCGCCTACTTATCCTTCTCATTTTCTCATTTCCTTACTAGGATTTCTCATATACTTTGGATATGGGATCCGACACAGCTTAGAGGAGAATGATGAGCAATAACCACCAATCTCCACCACCTAGACTCTTAACAAAAACACCCCTGGTGCTGAGACATCTTTACCAAAGGTAATAGATGCTGTGTAGAATCCTTGCATACATAGAAGTTGTCTTCTGCTACATGAACACTCAGCCTCTATGGAGTGTGAAGGTGCATGCATCTACAACCCTGTCTTTATTGCCAGAAGACAAAGTGACTTTAGTGTTGTCTAATTTTTAAGTAAGCTTTTCAAAGCATGATGTACATACAGAAAATTACATGCTTCTTAATTGTGCAGCAAAACCGATTTTCACAAAGAAAGTATAAGAACATAACAGCGGGAGAAAGAAAATGTTAACCAGGCACCTGAGAAACAACTCTTTGTTCCCATCTCCAGCATGAGCACAGAGCTGGCCATTTGAGGAGGAAACATAGGTAATCCTATATTGTGTAAGAGTTACACTTTAAATATTAGGTCATCAATAAATTTGAAGTAAAAGGTCAGTTTTCATTCCAATCCCAAGAAGGGTGAGCCAAAGAGTGGTCAAACTACCGTACAACTGTGCTCATTTCACAGCCTAGCAAGGGAATGCTCAAAATCCTAAGCCTGACTTCAGCAGTACCTGAACTGAGAACTTCTAGATACAAGCTAAGTTTTAAAAAGTAGAAGAACCAGACATCAAATTGCCTATGTCTGTTGGATCAGAAAGAAAGCAAGGGAAGTCCAAAAACATCAACTTCTGCTTCATTAACTATGCCAAAGGCTTTGACTGTGTGGATCAAAACAAACTGTGGAATATCTTTAAGGAGATGGGAATACCAGACCATCTGACGTGCCTCCTGAGAAACCTGTATGCAGGTCGTAAGCAACAGTTAGAATCGGACATGAAACGGTGGAGTGGTTCAAAACTGGCAAGGGAGTATGTTAGGCTCTATGTTGTTCCCTGCTTATTTAACTTATATGCAGAGTACATCATGCAAAATGCTGGGCTGGATGAATCACAAGCCAGAATCAACTTTGCCAGGAGAAGTATCAACCTCAGATGATACCATCCTAATGACAGAAAGTGAAGAGGAAATAAAGAACCTCTTGATGAAGGTGAAAGAGGAGGGTGAAAAGTTGGCATAACACTCAACATTCAAAAAAACTAATATCATAGCACCTAGTCCCATCACTCCTTGGCATATAGAAGAGGAAAAAGTGGGAGCAGTGCCAAGTTTACTTTCCTTTGTCTCCAGAATCACTGCAGTGACTGTAGCCCTGAAATTAAAAAATGCTTGTTCCTTGAAAAGAAACCTATGACAAACCTACACAGCATATTAAAAAGCAGAGAGATTACTTTCCCGACAAAGGTCTGTCTAGTCAAAGCTATGGTTTTTCCAGTAGTCATGTATGGATGTGAGAGTTCGGCCATAAAGAAGGCTGAACACTGAAGAACTGATGCTTTTGAAAACTGTGGTGCTGGGGGAGACTTTGAGAGTCCCTTGTACTGCATGGAGATCAAATCAGTCAACACTAAAGGAAATCAACCTTGAATATTCATCGGAAGCACTGATGCTGAAGTTGAAGCTCTAATACTTTGTCCACATGATGTGCAGAGCTGACTCAATGGAAAAGGCCCTGATTCTGGGAAAGACTGAGGGCAGGAGGAGAAGAGGGAACAGACAATGAGATGTTTAGATAGCATTGAAGAAGGAATTCATAGGGCCTGGACTCCATCTTAGGCCTGTTCATGCTGGTCATGCTCGGCCACCTTTCCAGTGGACTCTGACCTCTGTGTTTAGTGCCTATGAAAACATTAACAAAAAGATAAGACCCCCTCCAGACGGGGGAACCTTGAAGATTGTATGTAGGTTACTCATCGCCTAAGAGAAAACATACACTCATCACCCCTCCCTCCAGACAGGCCATAAAGTTTTCTGTATCAGTTGGAGTGTAACCTCGGGTTTATTGATTATTGGCTAATTGTTCGACTGTTTGAGCACATAGCACATGAATGATGGGGTTACTGGGAATGTATTTTCCTTGGTTTGTAAAAGTCTCAAGGAATTTGGAGTGGTGGGTTCAGACACGTACACATGGGGTATAAAGATTTTCACAAATGCTAGCCGGGGTCCTTGGGTAAGAGGAGACTCTGCCTTGGGCCCACCGGTGTAATAAACTGCATTCCACTATCTGCATTGTCCTTCTGAGTGAGTTTGTTTCCCGGAACGCATGGCTAAAACAGCATCACTGACTCAAAGAACATCTCCATAACGTAGTGGAGGATAGAGGAGCCTGGTGTGCTGCATTCCATGGGCTCACAAACACTTGTACACGACTAAGCAACAGAACAACCACAACAGGACCCTGCATTCATGCCTCTGAGATATTCCTGGTTTGATTCCAGACTACCATAGTAAAGAGAACTGGCAATAAAGACAGTCACACAAATTCTCTGGTTTCCCAGTGCATATAAACTTAGGTTTACACTACACTGTTCAGTGTGCTATATATTCTGTCTAAAAAATGTACATCTTTAACTTTAAAGTATTTTATTGCTGAAAAATGCTAGCTGTCATCTCACAACCCAGAGTTGCCACAAACCCTCAGTTTACAAAAACTGTAGCATCTGCAAAGCACAATAAAATGACATATGCTTATACATGTGTATGTATATATTAAAAAGATATATAGTTAATGTGCACAAAAGATGTATATGTAAGATATGTACTACAGTATATGTGTTCAGGTTCATTGTTGATCTAAAATCAATGTATCTAGTTGTCCTGTAATACTATTTGCTAAATCTGTCACCTCTTGGTGTCTGTGTATGTGCTCTGCATTCTAATAACCTCTTGACATAGGTATAGTCAAACATCATTAGGGCCCATCCTCATGTCCTCATTTAATCTTAGTTACCTCTTTAAGTCCCCTCACAAAATACAGTCACATTCTGAAGTCCTGGGGATGAGGACTTCAACATATGAATTTGAAAGAAGGGAGATGCATTCACTTCTTCACACTTTTGACCACCATTTGCTTCCCAGTGGCTAACACAGTGCCTGGAATAAGTGCTCAGTTATTTGATGAGATATTTAATGAAATAATCATATATACATGTATAATATTTTACATGTACCCAAGATGGGCAACTTTAATTACCAGTAATTATCAAAGGGAGACCACAGTATTTGCTTGGGAAAAATATTTTGTTAAACGACTTGGAACAGAAAATGAGACTCTAAGGCCATGTCTAATCTATGATTGGTCTTCCCTGGTGGCCTCATGGTAAAGAATCCACCTGCCAATGCAGGAGACACGTTCAACCCCTCGATTGGGAAGATCCCTAGAGGAAGAGATAGCAACTCTTTACAGTCTTCTTGCCTGGAAAATCCCGTGGACAAAGGAGCCTGGCAGGCTACAGTCCAGAGGGTTGAAAAACAGTCAGACATGACTTAGAGACTAAAGAACAGCAATGTCTATAGCTGGTGCTGGCTAGACATTTCACAGGAGAGAAAAAATGCAGACAGAAATTGGGAAGAGAAGAAAAAGAAAGGGTGAGGAGAAGGTGGTGAAGGATGCTGTGAGATGAGAACCTCTTCCCTTAATCTGACCTCATTTTCACATGAAAATCATGAAATGATTGATGTAGGTGGGCATCTCATGGAAAGAAAGATTTTTAAATGGTTATTCTTGGTGTAGATTGATGAACGGGCAAAGCAATTGGCAGAAGAAGGAGAAGGAGCATACCATGAGTGTGTTATTTAAATGGGTGCTCCCCACAGATTGCAGGAAGTCAGTGAGCGGTTGTGAGCAGGGCAAGAAGGTGAGGAAGGGGTTTGGGAGATGACAGAGGGTCTGCTGTCTTTCCAAGGATAGGAATACAATATGGACACCCTCCAAACGTCACACATTCTTCTCCACCCACCCCATGCCCCCCACTTTACTGGCCATGGGAACCTGGAAACGTCACCTAACCTTCCCTCTAACCCTCTAAAGGCTTGGCCAAAAAAATGGAGAAATAAGACACAAGATGAGTCCTTACATAATATCTTGAATTGTGACTGATAATTTACCAGGACATAGGAGATTTTTAGGATTTTCATATAATTTTTAGAACACATATTAATAACATTTATCCTTCCAATATAACCTAAGAAGGTTTATCATCACTTTTTGACAACACGTGGGTGCTTAGTCACTTCCGTCATGTCCGACTCTTTGAGACCCAACAGACTATAGCCCGACAGGCTCCTCTGTCCATGGGATTCTCCTGGCAAGGATACTGGAGTGGGTTGCCCTGCACTCTTCCAAGGGATCTGCTGATGGTACCCATGTAATTGTATGTGCCAGTATGCCTAATTGTAATGAGGTCAGTATCATTTTTGAGATGTTTTAGGAGCTCTCTGAAAAATCCCCAGAATAGCTAGAGGTCAAAAAATATTTCATTTGGGGCTTCTTTGGTGGCTCAGTGGTAACTCTGCCTGCCAAGGCAGGAGACACAGGTTCTGACCCGGGCAGATTCTCATGTGAGAGAGAACTTGCAGAAGGCCAGCTTTCTTGCAGAGAGCTTCTGGCACTCCAAGAAAAACAATTCTGGTCAAAGCAAAGATGGAGGTGAGAGAATCTTTCCCCTCCCCAACACAAGGCAACATCCCCCCACAGAAAAGGGGAGTGATGAGTGAGTGCTCAGCTACCGTAGTTTAGCAGGCCATCACAGGGGACACCTGAGAAGGACATCCACAGCAGCACCAGAGACCAGAGCCCGGACCTCCATGAGGAGGGAGAGGAAAAATATTTGGAAAGATGCAGATAAACATGTCAAAGGGCATGAAAGGGATTGCTTTTCTCAGGGAATCCAACCGCATGCCTCTGGGAGCATCACAGCGGGGAATCTCTCTGCTGTGTCAACAGGATCCTCAGTACCCCGAGTGCTGAACCCACACCTCCCCCACTCTTCAGGGGCTCCTTGTGGGACCCTTCCCCTGCAACATCTTGGGGAGCTCGAGTAGACCAGAAGCAGGCTCAGAAAACCAGTCCCCACTCTAGCCCAGAGCGCCCACAGACTGGAGCTCTAGAGCCACCTTCTGGAAAACCAGAGACAGGTTTCCAAGAGGCAGCCTGGTGGGTTGTCAGGGCAGAGAGTCAGAAAAGCTTAAGAATTCTCCCACGAGGTCTCCCTGCTGGTTCCGTGGTTAAGAATCCACCTGCGAAGGCAGAGGACCCAGGTTCAGTCCTGGTCTGGGAGGACCCCATATGCCACGGGGCAACTAAGCCCACAGGCCGCAACTACTGTGCCCTGTGCTCTGCAAGAAGAGGAGCCACCGCAGTGAGTAGCCCGGGCACCACAACTAGGGAAAGACTCTGCAGTAACCAAGATCCAGCGCAGACACACTTAATCAATTAATTTAAAATTATTAAAAAGAATTATCCCACAAGAGGAAGCAGAAAGGATGAAATAAGTGTACTGATACAAAGACAGAGAAAATCCCAGAAAGTAACTCCACCAAGAACAACAGTACCCCAGGTGAAGTTAACCACCAAAGATTGAAGAGGGTGTCTACTACAAATACAAAGGCATAGTATAGAATTATACTCACAGTTTTACTCACCTTCATCCTCCTGGGAGCAGCTTCTCCTCTAAGGAATTTATTACCACTTTAATTCCCAGAATTGTCTGCTTTGAGTCAGATGAGAGAAACTCAGAGAAGGCTTCTTTCTGCATCCGTTGCATCTCAGATGTTTTTCCTATAAAGTAATCTTCCTAACAACTCTGGGTTCAAGAGCATCCCCACACAACCAACTGAAACTCATCACAACACCTTAAGCTGCTTCATTCCTTTTGTGGAGTTGGCTTTCAAGGATAGACACTTAGATCAATGGGATAGAATCAACAGTCCTGAGACAAATACTTACCTTATCATTCATTTTACCCATCGGAACCAAGACAATACGATGGGTAAAAGATAGTCTCATCAACAATAGTGATCAGAGAAGTATACTTCCACATGCAAATAAATAAACCTGGACTGCTACTTCACAGTAAAAAAAAAAAAAATTAATGGACGCTTCACCTACAACATGCCAACCCCACAGAGAGTCTCTGGCTGGTGTATTAGCACGTGTGTCACTTGTTGTATGTCAGAATCTTGTCCACTCACTAACCCCTCGCTACTCGCTCATCCCTCCCCTCCGACTCCTGATATTTTTCCTTCTGTGAGATGCAGTGCTTTTGACCTCTTGCTGCATATTGCCCTTTCCTGCCTTGGTGCTCAATCTTCCCAGAAAACAGACTCCTTGGGATCCTACTCCATCCCTTTGTGCAAGGCAGGCTGCAGACACGACACTTGTTCAATGCCTTTGTTGCGTGAATTCACATCAGAGGTTGTAAGCTCCCCTTCTCCTGGTTGGGGTCCAGCTGGGCTCAGGGTCAGTCCCCCACACTGGAGTGTCTCAGTTCAGCTGCAGGCTGTGAGGAGTTGAGTTGTATAAGAGGACTGGGCAGGAGGAGGAGTGTGAGTGGGTCCCCAGTTCTATTTAGGGTCCTTGATGATCAATGAATTCAAATGTCCCTGGAAATAATCAAGAAACACAATACAGTTGGAAAGATTTTATTTGACTCACACTGAGGACTATAGCTTAGGAATCAGCCTCTCCAAGAGCTCTGAGAAACTGCTCTGCTGAAACATGGTTTCCAGCACAGTCTTCAACCTCATGCAAACAGAGCTCACACGTCAACATGACAGGGTGTATTCCTTCAAGGTTGCAAAAGAGCCAGACTTAGTACATAGACAGTAAGGCAGCAGGACTCTGGTTTATGGGAAGGGAACCTTATCTTTCAGGGAGTGTTAACCCAGACACCATGAGAAGGGGTTTGCAGATTTTCTTTACCTCAGTGGTTAAAGAAGATGAGATGTGAGGGTCTGACAGGCTGTCTTAGTTCACACATAGTTCAGGCTGAATCATGGATGAGCCAGAATGACTTCCCCTTTCCTCAACATGTGAACATCTTCTTCATCACAGTTCAGTTCAGTTCAGTCAGCTCAGTATTGTGCGATTCTTTGCAACCCCATGAACTGCAGCACACCAGGCCTCCGTGTACATCACCAACTCTCAGAGTCCACCCAAACCCATGTCCATTGAGTCGGTGATGCCATCCAACCATCTCATCCTCTGTTGTCCCCTTCTCCCCCTGCCCTTAATCTTTCCCAGCATCAGGGTCTTTTCAAATCAGTCAGCTCTTCACACCAGGTGGCCAAAGTATTGGAGTTTCAGCTTCATCATCAGTCCTTTCAATGAACACCCAGGATTGATCTCCTTTGGAACAAGCAGATAAAAATCTTAGAACCACAGAATCCAGCAATTCTACCTCTGAGGATATACCCAGAAGAATTGAAATCATACCCTAGAAGAGATATTTGTACACTCATATTCATAGCAGCTTTATTCATAATATTTAAATCATGAAAGCAACCCAAATATCCACCGATCAAAGAATAGGTAAACCAAATACCGTATATATAGCCAAGGCTATGGTTTTCCAGAGGTCATGTATGGATGTGAGAGTTGGACTGCGAAGAAAGCTGAGCGCCAAAGAATTGATGCTTTTGAACTGTGGTGTTGGAGAATGCCTGGGTCCAGCCCAAGTGGATCCAGGGTAATTCAAAGGGAGATAGAGCAGGCATCCTAGGAAAAAACTTATTTAATTAAAGATATAAAGTGAGATTAGAAATGGAAAGTGTAGTAGGAAAATTAGTGGAGAAAAAGAGGCTGAATAACTTGGTTTACATGGAATACCAATCACCACCTACGTAGGCCACAGGCATCTTTCCATTCTCCTGAAGGAGAGGAGGCACTGAGGCCTCCCTGGTCCGATCTTAGGAGCCCAGGCAGAATTAGCAGGCTGGTGAGTACCCACATTTCAGATGGGAATTCAGCCAGGAAAACAGGGAGCAAGAGAGAAATGACACGGGGGAATCAGTCTTTCCAGAAACAGGTGCGATTTCTTTATTTTTCAGATTTGTTTATATGCTTTTTGTTACACATAGGGATGAATACAGAGTCATTTGGGGGTCAGCAGACCTGACCCTTGTCACAATCAGGTGCTTCATATAAAATTATACAAAGGTCTAATGGGTTTTACATCATCTTATGGCCATGAGGCCTGCTGACATTTATGGCCCTTTCTGATAACAGTCAGTTAACCAGAAAACTTATTTTTTCAGGGGGATTTTTTTCTTAAATCAGGTGCCACCCTCCAAATAAAGTTGCATTCCTATAGGGTGAGGGTGTAGTGAGTTACAACTAAGAAAGGAATTTACTTAGCCTAAGGTTTAACATGATTAATCTTAAAGGTTAATACTTATTTCTCCCATATGCTAGTTATATTCATTATAAGGGCAGGAAATATGGAGATTTAGCAGCAAACATCAACCCAACAAATGAAAACCCTTCACCAATGTTCCCCTTAAGATCTATTTAGTCTTAAGATAGTGATAAAGTTACATCTTTACATAGCAAGGATACAGTGATTTATAACAAAGTACAGTGATCTATAACAAAAGAGATAATTCATTAACTCAAAAAGTCTAGTATTGCTAACCTCAAAAACTACTATATTTCCTTTTCTATATTCCAAATACATTGATTAATATAGTCCCAGGTGCCTAAGGATATGGAGGCCTGCCGGCAATCATTGACTCAACAATGAGAAAATCCCTATGCTAATTAAGACTCTCAAAATACTCCAGATTCTCTGTGCTGTTTATGGTTGAGAGGTTGTCACACAGCTAGTCTGTCAGCAAAGAGGTCTGACCTGAGACACCCAGGGCAGGGAATTAGCAGTAATTATTGGCACAACAAATGAAAAAGCCCTCCACCAATATAATTTCTAATCAACCCACTATACTATACTAATAATTTCTAACTTCCCAAAGAGTCTGTACTTATAAAGTTTTAAAGCATCTCATGCCTCTCACAGTTGGGAGGTTGTAAACAATCTCATGTGGCAGGACAAACCTGATCAGGGAGGCTAGAGGACCTTCAGATGAGTTTGTAAGTTGAAACACTCTTGTCAAGCCTAGGAATTTTTATCAACTGGAGCTGCAAGTTAACTCCTTCTCCGAGAGAAATGGTGATGGGGAGGAGCCCCCGTAAAGTCACAGGTGTAGGTGAGAGCATAGAACAGACTCTGGTTTTGGGGGTAGATGCTCGGGAACAGGGAGTTTCCTGAGGCTTGATCACGCATTTGCATATGCCAAGCCTCGTTCCTCATGACCTTTGCCATGGGCGGAGTTCCTCATGCTGGCTCCCAGCAGGAGAAGACTCTTGAGAGTCCCTTGGACTGCGAGGAGATCCAACCAGTCCATTCTGAAGGAGATCAGCCCTGGGATTTCTTTGGAGGGAATGATGCTGAAGCTGAAACTCCAGTACTTTGGCCACCTCATGAGAAGAGTTAACTCACTGGAAAAGACTCTGAACTGGGAGGGATTAGGGGCAGGAGGAGAAGGGGACGACAGAGGATGAGACGGCTAGATGGCATCACTGACTCAATGGACGTGAGTCTGAGTGAACTCCGGGGAATTGATGATGGACAGGGAGGCCTGGTGTGCTGTGAATCATGGGGTCACAAAGAGTCAGGCACGACTGAGTGACTGAACTGAACTGAAGAATAATTATTCTTTAGAAATATCTGTCTAAAATAGTCTCTCCAGATTGGCGTAACTTAAATTTCTAAGGGTTGTGCTAAGTGTTAGAAGTCTATTGAATAGTTAGGTCATTTTCAAATAAAATAAGGTTTTGAAACATTTACTACTAAACACTAATTTCCTTTTACAGAGAAACAAAGAGATTTGGGACTATAAGTTAATAATGTTTGGTGCCATCCTAAGATGTTCTAAGACATCAAGGGTTTTAGAAATTATCACTGGTATTTATGCTCACCAATCTATAAAATGCTAATATAAAAGTTAATTCTTTGTTGCTAAAGGAAAGTAGAAAGTGTGTTTTCAGTTTTAAAATAAAAGGGGGGTGTGAAAAATACTAAAAAGAATTATGCATGATCAGGATTTTCTAAAATTGGATTACAATTAGTTAGAAAAATGGATTTTGTTAGGATTGACACAGCCATAAGAAAACTGGTTAGAGCCAATTAGGTCCAAGTTGGCGGAGCTGACATTCACTAGACCTTGAGCCTTGGTATTTACACCCATTGTGACATATCAGCAAGCTAAATGATACACCCATCAACACTGACTAAATCTGACCAAATGTTCTAAACCCTTTTAAATGATCTTTTCGATAAAACTTCCGAAATCGAATTCCTTTCAAGTTCTTTTGACCTGTAGCTAACTTTGGTGTGCTTCAGAGGGACCCTGAAACACCCCAAAGAGAGATATTAAACTGGGTTTATTTGGTTGGTTAAATTACATGAAAAAGATTGTCAAAGGAGTAATAAATCCGCTCATGTTATAATGTATGGTAAAATTACTAATACAGATATCCTAGGAATTATATGGAGTTCTTAACATTCTGGTAAGTCCTGGTATTTTAATGGAAAACCTGATGACTCCACAAAAGTTAACAAAAGGACTGAATGAACCAGAGAATATGCTTATAACTTTTATGGTTTCTGTCTAAAAATTACGGGTTTGTATCTTATGTTTTCTGGAAGTAGGGGAAACCTTCCTTTCAAACTAATTGTGACAGTACTTTGGTAAAATTATTTATTTTAAACAAAACAATTATATTTTCTCTTTATCTGACTGCTCCAAAAATTGGAAATTCTTAGGTTTCCAGTAAGTTTATCAAATGAGTTAGGAAGGTTATCTCACGAATACAAAAATCTCAAGAAATTTTTGAGACCTTAAAAGGAAGAATTCACCTAGATTTGTTAGGCAAAATCTGTGATAAGCCTTTGGTGTGAGTTTCCCAGCCCTGTTTTATTTTAAAAATTCAGTCTGAGACTCTATAAATGTTTCAGCAAATAAAAAGTCTATGATCAGTTATGGTTATATAAATCATCAGACCAAAATTAGTGAGAACCTACCTATTTTGCAAACAAACTGGCCTTAATTTGGTTATATTTGCTAAAAATGAGGGTAATTTTAGGGGGAAAAGGTTTCAATAAATGTTAAATCCTAGTTTGTTAATGGAGGTCTACATGTAGTAAGACTCATTTCTTAGATAGTTCTTTGCTATTATGTGATATTAATGTAAAATTTAATTAAATTCTTAAAAAAAAAACCTCAATTTTGTGCTAAAGCTTATCTCAGTAATCTGTCTCTGGATGAAGATCAGATGCCTAATAACCTGCAACCAGGACTGGAAAAGACATAATTTAGGGACTGTCTCAACCTAGATGGAAGGACTTTTTATCAGGAGAAACTACCCTACACCAGGATGAGAAGATGAGGACATCAGAGGTAGACAACTTGCCCAAGATGCTGGGCCTGATTCATATGATCATTTATAATGTTTTCTTGCCTTCTTAGGCCTTTGCATATAAATCAAATGCTTTTCTATCACAGGCCTGATCCTATGCTTGTTTTAGAAATCAATCCAGTTGTTGGGTTTGTGGCCAATTACCTGTGTCTAGTTCTGGGTTACCTTGGTAAATTTCTCTACTACAAGACTCTAACGGATTGGCCCTGAAAATTTTACTTTAAAAAATTATAGACATATTCAGGTCACTGTGATATTACTAGATGAGATCCCCTCACCAGGCCAATTAATAATGCCTGCTATGACTCTGGCCATAAATTTGAGCTTTTTTCTATTACTCAAGCTCAATCAGAGCAACAAGAAAAGTTTCAGCAAAGAGGAAAAACTCTCCCACAACTATGGGATGGATGTATATAGATAACACCAGGCTATGGTAATTTAGATTTAAAGTCTCCTCTGTGTTGGAAACAATTAAATCATACTAATGATAATCAGTCTAGTAACACTAGAAAACTAGGCTATGTGCCTTATAGTTGGAGGTCCCAATATATAATTTCCCTGGAAGATAAAGATTCTGTAGAGTAGACTAAGTCAGATGACCTGAGATACACTGGGCTACATCTAATGGAAGCTCTTAACTTAAGTCTTGCTTGTGACTTTACTAATACTGCTGGCTATGTTATTTGTATTTCACCTGTTTTACAAAATTGCTGTTTCTTACACTTCCAAATGTGTGTCTGAGACCTCTAATAGAATAATATATAGTCTCATATAAGATCGATGATGATAATAGTGTAACTCTAGATATGGGAAGAAGCAACAAGAGGGAATATTTTCTTGGACCAAGAGGCTAGTAAGACAGGTAGTCCAGAGAATTTTGGATACTGTTTTGTGGCCTAGTCCAGTAACAGCACATTGAGTGGCCTGTCAACAAAAGCTTTGCCAAACCTGAGAATGGACATTCTCAGCACCATGGGATAAAATGGTCATGAAATGCCCCCTTCAAAATCATGGTCAAGTTTATTAGCAAAAGGAGCTCTGCTAACTGAAGACTGACCCTCGCCATCTACATCTACAAAGATTAAATCCTGGCCACTGCAACTGCTGAATTTCAACGCCCCTGAAAGTTCAGGGTGAAAATCAGGAATGAGGCACTCTGTGCTCTGGGAAAAACTGGCAGACCAGGCCTTCAGATAGTTAGATCTTTTCAGGAGAAGATTTTATGAGTCCCAATTCTTGCATCTTCTCAAACCTAGAGAAACACTAACGTCATTAACAGTGAAATCTGCTTTGGCTATTAAGGAAAAGTTTACAATTAAAAGTCAAAATAGAGTAGCTATGGTTCAGATATCCTGGAAAATAACTAGGTGATGCTATGGGTGTACTTTCAGATTAGATCTGTATGCTGAACACTTGAGTTTTCTGAGTCGTGTCAGGCTTGGATGTCACTGTTGTGCCGGGAGCCCGAGTCCCCAAAACTGAGAGAATAAGACCTCCACAGCAATGCAAAAACATAAAGAGGTTTTATTTCTAGTTCAAACTAGGGCTCCCATCTCATCCAGCACAATGGAGTCTTGACGAGAGCCCCGAGCCCTGGATTACAGTATTATTTATAGGTTTAGGACAAAGACAGGGAGTTGGTAAGGGCGGATTGGTTGCAAGGGTTTCTTGGCATCTACTAATTGGCTAGATTTCCCCGCGAGCAGGCTTTCTCAGGGGATTTCCATCCTCGTCCCGATTGGCTCAGGTCTGGTGCGGGCGGGGCTATGGGGATTTTTTCTGATTGGTCAAGCTACCCTGCCTGCGGGAGTTCCCAGTGCCTCAGCTTTCCTAGAGACTAAACCTCAGGCCTAGCCTGCCCCTTAGAGCCTCTCCTGGCTCCAGTTAGGTCCTAACAGTCACCATTCTCAAAACAATGTCTGCTGGAAGCTAGTAGCTGCAACCTTACTTTTTATAAAACCAGGCAACTGGCTACCTGGCTACAAGTCTCCCTGAAGTGCCAGGTCCAGACTGGGCTTCAGGCCTATTCTAAAAAGAAATGAGATTTATTTTGTCTACTAAACTCTAGTTATCACTCCTCCAACTAATTTTAATTCAGTTATACCAAAATGGCAGACCAAGGGATTGAGATTTTAATCATAAAAGACTCAGATCTAGAACTTGGAACTCAGAAATACTTCCAGTCAGTGTCTATACTCTTCCAGTCCAGTGTCTAAGCTGAGGCAGTCCTATGCTCCATTTTGACAGGAACTTATCACAGTCATAATTGCCTAGTTCCCTAAATTAAAACTGAGTAGAACTCTGTGGCTCTAGAGTAGAGATCTGTTCTCCATTTCTTGTCTGTAGGATACAGGCTTCATTCAGCCTCCTTGATCTTCCCTGAGTTCTAAAGGGTGGATTCAAACAATACTAATCAGGAAAGGGAGGGGATACAGAAACAGGAGAAACAATCAAAGACTGGTACAGCCTCCAGACAGAGTCCTGGTTCCTACTCAAAGAAATATGCATAACAATGTCTTTGAATTCTTCTACAGAACTGGAGCCCCCACCCAGGTGGAGGATGGTAACTTCAGACTGAACACAAGATTCCCGGACCACAGCTCTGTTGCCTCACCACCAACCAATCAAAAGGATCACAAACCCTGCAACCCTCACTCCAAATGTTGCCTTCTGTTTCCAGGGACCAGCGATAACCATCCTGTTGAGTCTCCTCTTTGGCCCTGTCTATTTTATCTCTGAGAGTGGCCAACAGTTTCACACTAAATCACTGTTATTACAAGGGTGAATGCTGAAGGTGAAGGTGAGGGTGAAGTCGCTCAGTCGTGTCTGACTCTTTGCGACCCCGTGGACTGTAACCTACTAGGCTTCTCCATCCGTGAGATTCTCCAGGCAAGAATACTGGAGTGGATTGCTATTTTCTTCTCCAGGGATCTTCCTGACCCAGGGATCGAACCCGGGTCTCCCGCATTGGAGGCAGACACTTTAACCTCTGAGCCACCAGGGAAGCTACCTTGGCTTAGATCTGGTAGAGAGAGATTTCTGCTCTGCTATGCAAGCCTACACCCATGCACAGCAGGAAGAAAATATAGAAGAGAGACACCACCGCCTCAATTCCCAAGAAGTATCTTGAGTATGAAGTCTCTCCAGGGGGAGTTGAAACTGCCCACCCTGGCCAGGCACCATAGTAACCATTTGCATGAGTTGTTTTATGACAGGAGATCCTGATAAAGAATATAGAACTAATAAGCCACCACCAACCAGAAGAGTTTCAGGGAAAAGTCCAAAGGAGACACCAAGTGTCCGTCCACTTCCCAGAATCCCTCTTGCTAGCATCCGTCTTGGCTGAGTGATGCATGAGCAACCAGGAAAGACCCTGAATTAAAATGATTGACCAGTAACCACATGGAAACTAATCCCATCACTACAAAACCTGAGTCTGAGAGCCACACTGCAGAGCGGCTCTCCTGGGTTCCTTACCTTACTGCTCTCCACCCGGGTGCCCTTCCCAATGAAATCTCTTGCTTTGTCAGCACGTGTCTACTCAGACAATTCTTTTCTGAGTGTCAGACAAGAGCCCAGTTCAGGCCCTGTAAGGAGTCCCCCTTCCTGCAACACTACCACTGAAAGGTTGTTGCTGAACCATGAAAGATGCCGGGGTTCTTCGCCTCTGCGGAAAGGAATTCCATCCCAGGCCAGTGATGAGGCTTGATAGCACAGAGCTTTTGTGTGATAAATTTTTATTAAAGTATAAAAGAAATAGACAAAGCTTCTGACATAGACATCAGAAGGGGGCAGAAAGAGTGCCTCCCTGCTAGTCTTTACAGGAAGTGATATAGCTACTAGCAGGTTGCTAATTAGAGAAAGGAAATGTGTCAAAATTCAGAGTGGTGACAGGCCCCTCATCCACAAAATGCATTTTGAGATAACATTGCCACAATGTCAGTTATCCTGGGCCGTAAAATGATTGACATGAATCTTGAAGAAGGGAAGATTTCCAGTCAAATATATACTTTCAGTAACAGGAAAACAATTGTATGAGTAAAACATACTGGTTTGCTGAGCCATTATCAGTTCTGAGTCTTAGCTGGAACTGAGTTGAAGAAAGACTGAGTTTAAGGTAAATACATAGTGTAAGAAAACCACATTCCTTAGCTCAAGGTTTGAGAAAAGACAAACTCAGGTGGAAACAGGTGTTGTCATGGCAACACAGAATTTTAAAAGAAACCTTCTTTTAAATTTGTATAGAGAAGGGGGAAAAAATCTGACACTTGTAGTTTGTTTCCTCCTGACACTTAAGAGAGATTACAAAAATGTCTGACACTTTCAGCCTGTTTCCTCCATTTGGAGACCGCTGGCCTTCCTGCCTGTTACCCTCTCACCACCAAATAGAGTCATATTCCAAGGTCCCAGGGTCTAATACTTCAATATATGAATTTGAAAGTGGGGAGGTACATTCACTCCCATCACACTTCTGACTACCATTTGCTTTGTAGCACCTAAAACAGTGTCTGGAATACAGTAAGTGCTCAGGTATATTTCATGAGCTGCATAACAAAAGAATCACACATACATGTAATAATTTACATGACCCAAGATGGGGAACTTTTTATTTACCAAAAATTATTAAAGGGAGACAGCAGTATTTGATTGGGAAAAATAATATTGTTAAACTACTTGGAGTGGAAAATTAGATTTTAAAGCCCTGTCTATGATTGAGTTTCCCTGATGGCTCAACAGTAAAGAATCTACCTGTCAATGCAAGAAATGTGGCTTTGACCCCTGGGTTGGAAAGATCACTAGAGGAGGAAGTGGCAACCCACGCCAATATTATTGCCTGGAGAATCTCATGGACATTGGAGCCTGATTGGCTACAGTCCATGTGGACGTGAAGAATCAGACATGACTTAGGCACTAAGTAAAGGCAGTCTATGACGAAAGCATCTGCAGTGATAAGCCCACACAACGCAACTACAGAGTGCATGACAGCTAGAGAGCAGTCCCCACTCTCTGCAGCTGAGAAAGACAGGGCTCAGCAACAAAGACTTAATGCAACCAAAACCAAACCAATTAACTACTGGGAGGGAGGAGGGCTGGGAGCTGGGTCCCCTAGCTTTACACTGTTTCTTCTTTGGTGTTCTTGCTGATCAATGAATTCCATTGTCCAAGAAAATAATCAAGAAACACAAGAGAAAGGGGAAGTTTTATTTGACCAATCGAGGCCTATAGCTTGGGGGCGCCCTCTCAGATAGCTCTGGGGAAGTGCTCCATTGAAGGACAGTCTTATACCTCATCCAAAGAAAGCACATACATCAGCATGACAGGGTGTATTCCTTAAAGTTTCTAAAGAAACAGACTTAGTATATAGACAGTGAGACAGCAGGACCCTGGTGTCTGAGAAGGGATCATTATCTTCCAGGGAGGGTTAACATGGATGCCATGAGAAGGGAGTTATTTGTTCTTATCTTCAAAACAGATGTTCTTACCTCGGGGTTAAAGATGTGCTGTGAGAGTTGGACAGACCGTCCTAGTTCACACACAGTCCAGCCTGAACCATGGATAAGCCAAAATGACTTCCCCGTTCCTCAATAGATGAACATCTTCTCCATCACAGGACATAAAACTGGTAGAACCTTATGATCCAGCAATTCTACCTTTGAGGCTGTGCCCAGAAGAACTGAAAGCACACTCTGGAAGAGGTATTTCTACATCCTTGTTCACAGCAGCATTATTCACAATAACTAAAACATGAAAGCAACCAAGTACCCGCTGATCAAAGAATCACTAAGTCTATGTGGTGTGTGCATATACTAGAGTATTATTCAACTTTAAAAAGGAGAGGGATATAACCCATGCTACAACATAGAGGAATCTAGTACACATTCTACTAAGCAAAATAAGCCTGACAGCAAGGGATAAGTAATGTTTGATTCCACTGAAATGAGGCACCTAGGGTGCTCAGATTTAGAGAAAGTAGGACAAAGATTGCCAGGAACTCAGAAAGGAGAAAGGCAGGATTGTTGTGAATGGGTACAGAGTTGATACTTTGCAAGGCGAAAAGAGTTCTGGAGTTTGGTTGCAAAAATGCAAACGTATTTATTTCTACTGAAATGGATGCTTGAAAGTGAAAGTGCAGTCGCTCAGTTCTGTCCAACTCTTTGCGACCCCATGGACTGTACCTACCAGGTTGCTTCGTCCAGGCAAGAGTACTGGAGTGGGTTGCCATTTTCTTCTCCAGGGGATTTTCCCTACCCAGAGATCGAACCTGGGTCTCCCACATTGTAGGCAGACATTTTTACGTCTGAGCCACCAGGAAGTCTTAATGATAGTTAAAATGGTAAATTTAATGTTATGAATAATAACTTAAAATTTAAAAAAAAAAAAACCCTCTCAGAGCCACTCCCTGAGAGCAACCACAGAAGGGTCAAGGCTGATAGCTACATGGCAGATGCTCCTGGCCCGCCCAGCCTCATCTCCACCCTAACAACGCAGAGGGTAACGGCCATCTTCTGTGCTCAGGACTCCCCGCTGTGGTCCTTAGAGATGTCTCAGCTCCAGTCTTGCATGACTTAACCTCAGCCTCACTGACTCACTGACTGCTCCAGGCTCTGCTCCAAGGATCCAGTAAGTCTTGGGTCACCCTCTTCTGTAAGAGACTGGGTGCTGAGTTCACATCTTCCCAAAGAAACCTCTGCAATCCCCGAGAGGAGAGGGTCAGCCTAGCTCCAGCCTGAGGGTGGAGAGGCTCATTTTCCAGATGAAAACAGGAGCTGGGAATTGTCAGGTTTATGTGGGAATTGGTGATGCAGGGGGTTGGATCAGACCATGGAGATTCTAAGACTCATTTTTTTTTTTTGACTGGTGCTCAAACAACATCGAAGATTCCCCTGGAACAGGGTTTATTGTGTGAGGACCACTGATGTCAGTCTCCTGTGTAGTGCTGACCCTCTGATTCTGCAGGTTCCTCCTCTGTGGATGCCCGTTGATTGTAAGGATGTTGAGCATCCATGGATTTTGGTGTCCTCAGAGGAGGGCTATGTGGTGATTTATATTAAGTCACCATTTTTTTGCTAACTCAGCAACTCTGTGAAGTTGGCTCTATTTCTTATTATTGGCAGTAAATTTAAAATATGGTGGTCAATTATATATAGCTTAAAATGTGTCATCTTAACCATTTTTAAGTATACAGTTCAGTGATGTTAGGTATATTTATACTGTCATGCAACCAATCTCAACAACTCTTTTCACGTCTTTTTTTCTCTTCTTTCCTAAGAAGAAAACTACAACTGCCTCTCTGTTAACAATAAACAGTTTTACCCTTCATTCGAGACCATGGCAAACCACCATTCTACTTTGTCTCTAAGAAGTTGACTCCTCTCAGTACTTCATGGACCTGGAATCATAGCATGGTTTTTGTGACTGGATTATGTCACTGAGCATAATGTCCTGTGTTCCTCCACATTATAGCATGCATCAGAATTTCCTCTCTTTTAGAGAACAGACTTGTGGACACAGAGGGGGAGGGAGAAGGTGGGATGAATTGAGAGAGTGGCATTGAAACATATATACTACCCTATGTAAAAGAGATCACCAGTAGGAATTTGCTATGTAATGCAGGGAGCTCAACCCGGTGCTCTGTGACAACCTGAAGGGTGGGATGGAGTAGGGGGATGGGAGGGAGAGTCAAGAGGGAGGGGACATATGCATGCCCGTGGCTGATTCATGTTGATGTATGGCAGAAACCAACACAACAGTGCGAAGCAATCATTCTCTAATTAAAAATAAATTTAAAAAATATATTTTAAAAAAAGGATTTCTGTCTGTTTAAGGCAGAATAATATTCCACTGTTATATACAGATCACATTGTGTTTATCCATTCATGGGTGGACATCTGGGTTGCTTCCAACTTTCTGCTATTGTGAATAATGCTGCTAAGGAACACAGGTGTACAAATATGTCTTTGAACCCTATTTTCAATTCTTTGGGGTATACACCCAAAGTGGAATTACTGGATAGTATGGCAAGTGTATTTTTCATTTTTGAGGAACCACCATACTGCATCCATAGCTGCTGTCCCATATCGCATTCCTACTCACAGTGCGGAAGTGTTCATCAGCAGCATTTGAGCAAGAAGAAAACAGTCCAGAGAAGCATATGACTTGTTTTAGAGTGCCACAATGTTTGCAGAACAAAGGTTGTATTCATAGTTTCCTGGCTCTTTGAATGCTTGCTCTTAATCAAAATGTTAAACTTGGACTTTGGGATATCAGGGGTTGAAGCCCCCCTCACAATAACTGGTGGTCACTGGGTCAGCCTAGTCTTGCAGAACAGTGTAGTGAGGAGACATTTCATGCCCCAAAGCAGCAGGGAACACAGTCCTGTCATTTCTGATTCAGAATGAATGTTAGTCCCCCCCTCTCTACAGGTAGTTGGGAGGCCACTCTAGTTTGATGCTTTGACTGAGCTGGGCTAGTCTGTGCCTCCCATCAAATGTCATCTCATTTTGCCCCAGAGCAGAGTTCCTATTCCATGCCACTCTGCAAACAATGAAACAGAAAGTGTCCAGGTTTCAGGATCCTTGGTGGAAAAGTGTAGAGTCTGAGCACTCTGATCAGCAAGCCTCAAAATGAGTCACTTCACTGCTGTCAAAAGAGGAGGGAATAATGATAATTTGCCCTGTTTTGTGGGGCAAAGGAGAACAAAGATGAAATGTAGTTTCATGAAAATCAGAGAAGCAGGGCTGGTTGATTTCAATTCAAAAACCAGCATTCTTATCCATCCAACTTATACCAATTAAGCACCTATCGTGTGCCGGGCTCTGTATTGGAAGCTTTTCCTTCTGTAGGGGCAGAAGACTTGGCTTTCTAGATTCTTCAGCTGGGCTAACAGTTCAGTTGACATAAGACAGATGAACACAGTTAGTTTAATATGTACAGGAGCCCCATAAAAATTTTTGAGGCTCAAAGACTGTCAGACAATTGAGGCTTATATGAGCCCCTGAGTTAAGGAGAAAGGGGTGGGGATCTGGGCCTTCAAAGGGGAGGAAGGCCATGCACAGAAGGATGAGAAGAGCAAGTGCCTGGTGAACAAATGTTTGCCCTCTCCAAGCAGGTAAGTCTTTCTGAGATTAAAAAGTTCTCTGTGGCAATAGCTCTCTTCCTGCCATAGGTCCCCTAATCTGCATTATTTTGAACAGTTAAGGGAGAGGTAAAGATCTTCTCCAGAGTCTTATGGGTCTTAATTAACTTTATCTCAAAACAATTTACCCGTCAAAGGGGCACATTTGGGGAGACAATCCATTCCATCTCACTTCTTTTCAAGCAAACTTTCCAGTAACTTTGAGACAAATTAGAAGTCTTCTCTATGAATGTGGAAACCAAATCTCAGAGATGGAGAGCTTGCCCAAAGTGTCCTTTACCACCTGCTCCCCATCACTTCCATACTCCATAGAACTGGACCCCCAGTTCAAGGGCAGATGGACATTCTTAACGGCTTTCTGTCTTCTTTTCTCAGCACGCTGTAGCCTCCTCAACTGCATCTAGGATGTTGCGTCAGTTTGTTCGCCAGTTTGGTCAGAAGCTCATCCGCAAGCGCCCAGTGAAACCCACAGATAAGAGACCCAAGGCTCATCTGAACATCCAAAACCTGGTGATCTTGGGTGTGGGCAGGATGCTGAGAGGTGCCATGTACCTTGTGGCTGGTACAGTGGCCAAGTACATAGCTGGACCAGCAACCATCATCTCGTTCTTGGTAGCTGCCCTGTTTTCTATGTTTTCTGGACTCTGCTATGCTGAATTTGCGGCCTGGGTACCATTCTCTGATTCTGCATATATCTACAGCTATGTCATGATGGGTCAACTCTATGCCTTCATCACTGGCTGGAACCGCATACTTCCCTTAGTCATTGGTGAGATGATGGGGCAGTGAATGGTGTGGGGCTTAAGATTGCTGGCTTCCCTGGTGGCTCAGAGGTTAAAGCGTCTGCCTGCAATGCAGGAGACCTGGGTTCGATCCCTGGGTTGGGAAGATCCCCTGGAGAAGGAAATGGTAACCCACCCCAGTATTCTTGCCTGGAGAATCCCATGGACGGAGGGGCCTGGTGGGCTACAGTCCACGGGGTCCCAAAGAGTTGGACACGACTGAGTGACTTCACTAATCACTAAGATTGGGAAACTATGTTGGAGGATTGGGTTCTCAGTCATTCGTGAGCACTTTATTCTTGGTCTCGTGGAGGGAAGTTGATAATAGTGTCAGGAAGACCCCAAAACTACATTCAGCTCGATTCTATCCTGTGTCCTTAAATGATGGACCATGAACCCAGAAGGAAAGGGAACTGTAGGGAGTGGGTGAGAGGGAGACTCATCCCACAGGCTCATCCCCTCACCATAGTGAAGGCTTTGCTCTGTTGTTGCCTTCCTGGGATTTTCCTTTGCCACTTGACTTCAAAGTCCATGCCTTATCCCACTTACGTGTTTTCTGTTCTTGTATAACACTGATCGGCTCCTAACATATTAAAGCAGCTGACATTTTGGTAAATCATTTGGATCTACTTTCCCCAACCCATGAAAAGAAACTCTTTGATATTTTGTATTTTTTAGCAGGTATTTGTATGTATAGGCTTTTGTATATACAGATATTTTCTCTGTGTTTTTAGATCCTATGGCACATCAATTTTTATTTATCGATGAACGCTCCTTCTTCTGCCTCTGCAGGCACTGCCAGCTTGGCCAGGGCGTCGAGTTTCATCTTTGACAGCCTGATTGGGAATCACATCTCTCAGGCATTACAGGAAACTTTCTCTCTGGAACTGATTTCCTCCCTGGCCACATATGCAGACTTCTTTGCCCTGGGCCTGGTACTGCTGATGACAGGTGAGACAAGGCACAACAGGATGGGAAGAGTGGGGTGCGGTGTGTGAGCTGGTGTAGGAAAGTCTTGATGTGGCAGAATGGTCGGGGATTAGAAATAGAAAGAAGGGTCTTGAGACAGAAGCTAAGACATAAACCATTGTGTTCCACCCTTGGCACTATTGACAATTTGGGCTTATCATTCTTTGATGTGCAGGGGCTGTCTGTGAATTTTAGTTGTTGGTTTTTTTGTTTGTTTGTTTGTTTTTTATCATTATGGAGTGTTGAGTATCATCCTTGACCTTTGCTCACTAGATACCGGCAGCATCTACCCACCCCAAACTGTGGCAATCAGGGTGTCTCCATATAGTACCAATCCCTTGGAGATTAGGGAATTGTGTCCCTTGGGGAACAAAATTATACCCCAGCTGAGAATCATTTACTTAGACCAACAAATCGTCCTCTGTACTGAGGCCAAAGTTTTTTTTTACTTGAGAGGAAGTTCACATTCACTTTTTTTCATGTAGCATAAAATTAACCACTTTATTATTTTCCCAGCTTCAGTGAGGTATAATTGACATACAACATTGTGTAAGATTAAGGTGTACACCATCTTGCTTTGTTAGACTTGTATTCTGAGATTGCCACAATAGTTAACCATCTCAAAGTGTACAGTCATTTAGTACATCTGTAATATTGGGCAACCATCACTTCCATCTAGTTCCAAACACGTTCATCACCTCAAAGGAAACCCTGTACCCACTGAGCACTGTCGGTTTGTCCTCCGCCACCAACTGCCAGCCCTGGGCAACTATTTGTCTGCTTCCTGTTGTTGTTCGGTCACTAAGTCATAGCCTACTCTTTGCAACCTCATGGATTATAGTATGCCAAGCTCCTCTGTCCTCCACTATCTTCTGGAGTTTGCTCAAGTTTACGTCCATTGAGTCAGTGATACTATCCAACTCTGTCACCCTCTTCTGCTCTTGCCCTCAATCTTACCCAGCATCAGAATCTTTCCAATGAGTCGGCTCTACCCATCAGGTGATCAAAGTTTTGGAGTTTCAGCATCAGTCCTTCCAATGGTTATTCAGGGCTGATTTCCTTTAGGATTGACTGGTTGATCCCCTTTTCGTCCAATGGAATCTCAAGAGTCATCTCCAACACAACTCAAAAGCATCAGTTTTTCAGTGCTCAGCCCTCCTTATGGTCCATCTCTCACATCCATACATGACTATTGGAAAAACTGTAGCTTTGATTATACAGACCTTTGTCAGCAAAGTGATGTCTGTTTTTCAATATGCTATCTAGATTTGTCATAGCTTTCCTGCCAAGGAACAAGAGTCTTTTAATTTCATGGCTGCAATCACTGTCTGCTATGATTTTGGAGCCCAAGAAAAGAAAATCTGTCACTGCTTCCATTTTTCCTCTTCTATTCACCAGGAAGTGATGGGACCAGATGCTATGATCTTAGCTTTTTGCGTATTGAGTTTTAAGCCAGCTTTTTCACTCTCCTCTTTCACTTTCATCAAGAGGCTCTTTAGTTCTTCACTTTCTGTCATTAGGGTGGTATCATCTGCATATCTGAGACTGTTGATATTTCTCCTGGCAATCTTGATTCCAGTTTGTGCTTTATCCAGCCAAGCATTTCACATGATGTACTCTGCATATAAGTTAAATAACCAGGGTGACAATATACAGCCTTGACATACTCCTTTCCCAATTTGGAACCAGTCCATCATTCCATGTCCAGATCTCACTGGTGTTCCTTGACCTGCATACAGATTTCTCAAGATACAGGTAGAGTGGTCTGGTATTCCCATCTCTTGAAGAATTTTCCACAGTCTCTTGTGATCCATACAGTCAAAGGTTTTGGCATAGTCAATAAAGCAGAATTAGATGATTTGTCTGTATTCCCCTGCTTTCTCTATAATCCAATGAATGTTGGCAATTTGGTCTCTGGTTCCTTTGAATTTTCTTAACTCAGCTGTATATCTGAAAGTTCTTGGTTCACATATTCCTGCAGCCTAACTTGAAGGATTTTGAGCATAACATTGCTATCATTGAAATGAGTGCAATTGTATGGTAGTGTGAACATTTTTGGCACTACCCTTCTTTGGGATTGGAAAAACTGATATTTTCTAGTACTGTAGCCACTGCTGAATTTCCCAGATTTGCTGACATATTGAATTCAGCACTTTCACAGCATCATCTTTTAAAATTTGAAATAGCTCAGCTGGAATTTCATCACCTTCACTAGCTTTGTTTGTAGTAATTCTTCCTAAAGGCCACTTGACTTCACGCTCTAGGCTGTCTGATTCTGGGTAAATGACTACACATCATGGTTATCTGGGCCACTAAGACCTTTTTGTATAGTTCTAAGTATTCTTGCCCCCACTTCTTAATCTCTTTTACTTCTGTTAGGTCCTTAACATTTCTGTCCTTTATCATGCCTATCCTTTCATGAAGTGTCTCCTTAATATTTCCAATTTTCTTGAAGAGATCTCTAGTCTTTCCCATTCTATTGTTTTCCTCTATTTCTTTGCATTGTTCACTTAAGACAGCTTTCTTGACTCTCCCTGCTATTCTCTGGAATTCTGCATTCAGTTGGATATATGTTTCCCTTTCTCCTTTGCCTTTCATTTCTCATCTTCCTTCAGCTATTTGTAAAGACTCCTCAGACAGCCATTTTTACATTTTTTTTTTTTAATTGGAGGCTAATTACAGTATTGTGGTGGGTTTTGCCATACACTGACATGAATCAGCCACGGGGGTACATGCGTCCCCCCATCCTGAGCCCCCCTCCCACCTCCCTCCCCAGCCCATCCCTCACGTCTATCCCAGTGCACTGGGTTTGAGTGCACTGTTGCATGCATTAAGCACATTGCTCATCTATTTCACATATGGGAATATACATGTTTCAGTGATATTCACTCAAATCATCCCACCCTGGCCTTCTACCAAGGAGTCCAAAAGTCTGTTCTTTACATCTGTGTCTCTTTTGCTGTCTCGCATATAGGGTCATCGTTACCATCTTTCTAAATTCCATATGCATGCATTAATATACAGTATTGGCCTTTTTCTTTCTGACTTACTTCACTCTGTATAATAGGTTCCACTTTCATCCACCCCATTAGAACTGCCTCAAATGCTTTCTTTTTAATAGCTGAATAATATTCCACTGTGCATACATACCACAACTTTCTCATCCTTTCATCTGCTGATGGACATCTAGGTTGCTTCCATGTCCTGGCTATGGTAAACAGTGCTGCGATGAAAGTTGGGGCACATGTGTCTCTTTCAATTCTGGTTTCCTCGTTGTGTATGCCCAGCAGTGGGATTGCTGGGTCATAAGGCAGTTCTATTTCCAGTTTTTTAAGGAATCTCCACACTGCTCTCCATCGAGGCTGTAGTAGTTTGTATTCCCAACATCAGTGTAAGAGGGTTCCCTTTTCTCCACACCCTCGCCAGCATTTATTGTTTGCAGACTTTTTGATGGCAACCATTCTGACCAGCGTGAGATGATAGCTCATTGTGGTTTTGATTTGCATTTCTCTGATAATAAGTGATATTGAGCATCTTTTCCTGTGTTTGTTAGCCATCCGCATGTCAGACAACCACTTTGCCTCCTTGCATTTCTTTTTCTTGGGAATAGTTTTGGTCATTGCCTCCTGTACAATGTTAGGAACCTCTGTCCATAGTTCTTCAGGCAGTCTGCCTACCAGATCTAATCCCTTGAATCTATTTGTCACTTCCACTGTATAATCATAATGGATTTTATTTAGGTCGTACTTGAATTATCTCAGAGAAGGCATGGCACCCCATTCTAGTACTCTTGCCTGGAAAATCCCATGGACGGAGGAGCCTGGTAGGCTGCAGTCCATGGGGTCGCTAAAGAGTCAGACGTGACTGAGCAACTTCACTTTCACTTTTCACTTTCATGCATTGGAGAAGGAAATGGCAACCCACTCTAGCATTCTTGCCTGGAGAATCCCAGGGACCAGGGAGCCTGGTGGGCTGCCGTCTATGAGGTTGCACAGAATTGGACACGACTGAAACGACTTAGCAGCAGCAGCACTTGAATTATCTAGTGGTTTTCCCTACTTTCTTCAGGTTAAGCCTGAATTCTGCAGCAAGGAGCCGGTGATCTGAGCCACAGTCACCTCCTGGGCTTGTTTTTGCTGACTGTATAGAGCTTCTACATCTTCAGCTATGAAAATGCAATCAATCTGATTTCAGTATTGACCTTCTGTGATGTCCATGTGAGGAGTTGTCTCTTGTTTTGTTGGAAAAAGGTGTTTCTATGACCAGTGTGTCCTGCTTTCTGTATCTATGAATGTATCAATAGTTTGAGTATTTCATATTACATCTTTCCCACAGGACTACTGGTACTGGGAACTGGCGAATCAATGCTGGTTACTAAAATATCCATAGGAACCAACCTTTTGGTTCTCATTTTCATTATCATCACTGGCTTCGTTAAGGGAGATCTGCATAACTGGAAGCTCACAGAACAGGACTACAACCTAAACACGTCTGGATCCGGAGACATCAATGGCTTAGAAGGGTAATATTGGCGATAATATATGGGTGAAGGGCATGCAGAGCTGGTATGGTGTGGACTAAAGATATCTGGGCTGATGGATCCAGATGAAGCGAGTCCTGGAGCCCAGGACTTGAGGTATGAAGGGAGAAGCTCAGTAGAGAGGGAAGAACACACCTCACCCGCATTCTTTCTCTCTCCTTCTCTCACTGTAGCTTGGGCCTTATGGGATCTGGAGGGTTTGCACCTTTCGGCTTTGAAGGGATCCTCCAGGGAGCAGCAACATGTTTCTACTATTTTTTTGGTATTGATGCTGTTGCCACTAAAGGTAATGGCCACGGTGTGTCCCATCTGGGGTTTGGGAACAGACTGGCTGCCATTGGCTTAGGGAAACCTGATTGTTGAGTGCAAAAGGAAGCAGATTTTGTGATTTCACCCCAGTGTGTTTTCCTGACCCAGTGCTTCTTCCCTTTCTGCAGCGGGGAGCAGCTATAAATCCTCATCGTTCCATCCCCTGGAGCATCATGATCACTATCTTCATCTGCTTTTTGGCTTACTCTGGTGTCTCCGCGGCACTCACCCTCATGGTGCCCTACCACCAGATTCAGCCTCACGACCCTTTGCCACAAGCCATTCTCCATAGTTTGTGGCTCCCTGCCAGATTCTTCGTGGCTATTGGCACCCTCTGTGCTCTTATATTCAGGTCAGTGCCATGGTTTCTCCCTGTCTACAGTCAGATGCTCAGATCTCCCAACCCCCGAGAATTGGTAGAGAAGACAGAGGGACACTTTACTCCAAGCTGACAAGAGAGCAGAAGCCCTGGTCTGCCCTCTTCTCCACATCCTTACATGTTTCCATTTTCTCTTCCAGACTCTATAATTCCATGTTCAGAACACCTTCTTTGATCTATGCGATGGCAGAGGACGGGCTCCTTTTCCGGGTACTTACATGGATCCATGTCCGCAGAGGCACCCGTGTCGTGGCCATCATGTCTGCTGGAAATCTTACAGGTAAAAAAAAAAAAAAAATGAAACCCACGCTTTAACTTACATATTTCCAGCTGTTTCTCACTACCTTCCCCACCTTGTTTGTGCCCTCATTCTAGGGCTCATGGCGTTACTCTTCACGTTTACAAATCTGGTGGATCTCGTCTCAGTCGGGACCCTGCTCGTTTACTCCCTGGTAGCGTTTTCTATTCTTGTTCTCAGGTGAGACCCCACTGCACCTCGGTAGGGAGTCTTGGAGATTAGCTGGGAGGTAACTGTCTTCTGCCTTCATGCTATCTTCTAAAAGTCCTGCTCTGCTTAAGACAGGACAGATGTGGAATAAGCTGTGTGATGTTGGCTAAGTAGGGACAGCTGTTAATATTGCCTTAACACCTCTAATTCAGGTACCAACCAGGCCAGAATTTAAGCAAGAATGAGAACACACAGGGGGAAATTGAGATGCCTGTCCCTGATGAACATCCGTTGGATTCTGAATCTGAAGCAGGAAACTCAAACATTCTAAGGAGTCTGTGGTTCCCTATCAGCACCATCCCCACTCGGAAATCTGGCCAGATTGTCTATGGATGTGCCTCACTACTCAGTGAGCAGTGGGATTTCTCTTTGGTTGTTTTCTGAAATTGACAGTATGGTGTTGGAGTGTGCATTTTGTCCATTGAGGAGTCTTGGTGATATGAGGGCCCTTGCTGAGGTGGGCAGCCTGGGGAGAGGTGTGGCCCAAGGTCTTGGCATCTTCAGCTGCTGAAGGTGAACCCGTTCTCCTCCACCTTGACCCCTGCAGTGCTCCTCATGATAATCTTAAGCCTGATCCTGGTCCAGTGGTCCAGTCAGGGGTTCTCTGGAGACTCCGGGTACATACCAGGGGCTGTGCTGCTGCTGCTGCTCATCATTGGGGTCACAGTCATCATCTGGAGGCAGCCACAGAGCCCTACTCATCTTTATTTTTAAGGTAAGTGACCTTATGTGCCCAAACTGTCCACCTGGGAGTGAACATGTCTCATGGTCTAAACATCCAGAGAGTGAGGGGAACTGCTAAAACCAATGGACTCTTCCCTGATCCCCACTCAGTACTTTACATACACAGTCTGAGTAGGCACTGGATACACAGTCTGAAGGCTGGTCTTCTTGCTCATGTGGTGTAGAGTCTCTCATTCAGGCATCTGGGCTGTGTTCAGGGATGAACTGACTCTGCTCCACAGGTCCCTGCTCTGCCTGTCTTCCCACTGGTGAGCATCTTCATGAACATTTACTTGATGATGCAGATAACTTCTCAGACCTGGGCCATATTTGGCATCTGGAATGTGATTGGTAAGTGGCTTTCTGGCATAAAGAGACCTCTTGAGTGACTAATCCCAACTTGAGCTCCCCTAAACTTCTTGGTCACCATATTAGGAAGCTCATTGGATGTTTGTAACCAGGAAAAGTCCTACTTATCCTTCTCATTTTCTCATTTCCTTACTAGGATTTCTCATATACTTTGGATATGGGATCCGACAGAGCTTGGAGGAGAACAATGAGCAACAGCCACCAACTTCTACCTCCCAGACTCTTGACAAAAACACCCCTAATCCTGAGTCATCTTAAACATAGGTCATAGATGCTGTGTAGAATACCTACCTACGTAGAAGGTGTCTTCTGCTACATGAACACTCAACCTCTATGGAGTGTGACAGTGTATGCATCTACAACCCTGTCTTTATTGCCAGTGGACAAAGTAACTTTAATGTTGTCTAATTTTTAAGTAAGCTTTTCAAAGCATAATGTACATACAGAGAAATACATGCTTCTTAAGTGTGTACCAAGACCAATTTTCACAAAGAAAGTACAACAACCTAACCAGCGGGAGAAAGAAAATGTTAACCTGGCACCTGAGAAACAACTCCTGTTCTTATCTCCAGCAGGAGCACAGAGCTGGCCACTTGAGGAGGAAACATAGGTAATCCTATATTGTGTAAGATTTACACTTTAAATATAAGGTCATCAATAAGCTTGAAGTAAAAGTCACTTTTCATTCCAATCCCAAGAAAGATAATGCCAAAGAATGTTCAAATTACTAAACAACTGTGTGCATTTCACAGCCTAGCAAGATAATGCTCAAAATCATAAGCTAGACTTTGGCAGTACATGAACTGAAAACTTCCAGATACAATTGGGCTTAGAAAAGGTAGATGAACTACAGATCAAATTGCCTACATTTGTTGGATCACAAAGAAAGCAAGGGAATTCCAGAAAAACATCAACTTCTACTTCATTAGCTATGCCAAGACCTTTGACTGTGTGGATCACAACTAACTGTGGAATATCCTTAAAGAGATGGGAATACCAGACCATCTGACCTGTCTCCTGAGAAACCTGTATGCAGGTCAAGAAGCAACAGTTAGAATCAGACATGGAACAGTGGACTGGTTCAAAACTGGCAAGGGAGTATGATAAGGCTATATATTGTTCCCCTCTTATTTAAATTATATGCAGAGTACATCATGCAAAATGCTGGGTTGGATGAATCACAAGCTGGAATCAAGATTGCCAGGAGAAGTATCAACAACCAAAGATGATACCATCCTAATGACAGAAAGTGAAGAGAAAATAAAGAGCCTCTTGATGAAGGTGAAAGAGGAGAGCGAAAAGCCTGGCTTAACACTCAACATTCAAAAATACTAAGGTCATAGCATCTGGTCTCATTACTTCCTGATAAATAAAAGGGGGAAAAGTGGAAGCAGTGACAGATTTTCTTTCCTTTGTCTCCAAAATCATTACAGACAATGGCTGTAGCCATGAAATTAAAAACACTTCTTTGAAAAGAAACCTATGACAAAACTAGATAGCGTATTAAAAAGCAGAGAGATTACTTTGCTGACAAAAGTCTGTCCAGTCAAAGCTATGGTTTTTCCAGTAGTCATGTACGGATGTGAGAGTTCAGCCATAAAGAAGGCAGAACACTGCAGAACTGATGCTTTTGAAAACTGTGGTGCTGGGGAAGACTCTTGAGAGTCCCTTGTACTGCAAGGCGATCAGACGAGAACACCTTGAAGAAAATCAACCCTGAGTATTTATTGGAAAAACTGATGCTGAAGTTGAAGCTCCAATACTTTGGCCACATTACGTGCAGAGCTGACTCAATGGAAAAGACCCTGATTCTGGGAAAGACTGAGGGCAGGGGGAGAAGAGGGAACAGACGATGAAACGTTTAGATAGCATCACTGACTCAATGGACATCTCCAGGAGATAGTGGAGGATAGAGGAGCCTGGCGTGCTGCATTCCACGGGGCCACAAAGATTTGTATACAACAACTGAACAACCACAACAGGACCCTGCAGGCATGCCGCTGAGATATTCCTGGTTTGATTCCAGACTACCATAGTAAAGAGAATCGGTAATAAAGAGTGTCACACAATTGTTTTATTTCACCAACTCAATGGACCTGGGTTTGGGTGGACTCTGGGAGTTGGTGATAGACAAGGAGGCCTGGCTTGCTGCGGTTCATGGGATAGCAAAAGTCAGACACAACTGAGTGACTGAACTGAACTGAGTGCATATAAACTTATGTTTACACTACACTGTATTCTATTCAGTGTGCTATATATTCTGTCTAAAAAATGTACATACTTTAACTTAAAAGTACTTTATTGCTGAAAAATACTAGCTGTCATCTGACAACCCAGAGTTGCACAAACCCTCAGTTTGCAAAAACGGCAGCATCTGCAAAGCACAATAAAATGATATCTGCTTGTACATGTGTATGTATATATTGAAAGATGTATAGCTAATGTGCACAAAAGATGTATATGTAAGATATGTATTAAAGTATATGTATTAAGGTTCATTGTTGATCTAAAATCAATGTATCTAGTTGTCCTGTAACACTATTTGCTATATCTGTCACCTCTTGGTGTCTGTGTATGTTCTCCGCATTCTAATAACCTCTTGACATATGGGTATAGTCAAACTTCGTTAGGGCCCATCCTCATGACCTCATTATTCTTAATTACCTCTTTAAGGCCCCCCACAAAATACAGTCACATTCTGAAGTCCTGGGGATCAGGAATTCAACATATGAACTTGAAAGAAGGGAGATGCATTCACCTCTTTACACTTTTGATCACAATTTGCTTCCCAGTAGCTAAAACAGTGTCTGGAATACAATAAGTGCTCATTTATTTGATGAGATATTTAATGAAAGAATCATATGTACATGTAATATTTTACACGACCCAAGATGGGGAACTTTTTATTTACCAGTAATTATCAAAGGGAGACCACAGTACTTGTTTGGGGAAAATGATATTTTGCTAAACGACTTGGAACAGAAAATGAGACTTTAAGGCCATGTCTAATCTATGAGTGGTCTTCCCTGGTGGCTCCAGGGTAAAGAATCCACATGCCAATGCAGGAGACACGTTCAATCCCTCGATTGGGAAGATCCTCTGAAGGAGGAGATAGCAACTGTTTCCAGTGTTCTTGCCTGGAAAATCCCATGGACAGAGGAGCCTGGTGGGCTACAGTGCAGGGGATTGAAAAAGAGTCAGACATGACTTAGAGACTAAACAATAGCCATGTCTAGCTGGTGATGCCTAGATCATTTCACGAGAGAGAAAAAGTGCAGAGAGAAAGTGGGAAGAGGAGAGAGAAGAGAGGGGGTGAGGAGAAGGTGGTGAAGGGTTCTGTGAGATGAGAACCTCTTCCCTTGATCTGATCTCACTTTCATATGAAAATCATGAAGTGTCTGATGTAGGCAGGCATCTCACAGAAAGAAAGATTTTTAAAATGATTATTCTTGGTGTAGATTGATTGGGGCGGGGGGAGGGACAGTTGGCAGAAGAAGGAGAAAGAGCAAATCATGAGTATGTTATTCCATGAATGTGTTATTTAAATAGGTGGTTCCCATAGATCACAGAAAGTCAGTGAGTGGTTATGAGAAGGGCAAGAAGGTGAGGAAGGGGTTTGGGAGATGACTGAAGGTCTGCTGTCTTTCCAGGGACAGGGGTACAACGTGGACATTCTCCAGATGTCACTCATGACATATGCCTCTCCCCCCACCCCATGCCTCCCCACTTTACTGGCCACGTGAGCCTGGAAACGTCACCCAACCTTCCTTCTAACCCTCTAAAGCTTTGGCAAAGAAGTGGAGAAATAAGACACAGGATGAGTCCTTACATAACCTATGTAACATGGGAAATTCAGACCCGAGGTGCTTGGCTCAGGTGATGGAAAATTAAATAACAATCAAAGTAAGAAAAAAAGAAAAGAGAATTTTGGTTATTTTTGTAACATCCAGATTTTTAAGATAATATCCTGAATTGTGACTGATAATCTACCAGGACATATCAGATTTTTAGGAATTTCATATAATTTTTAGAACACATATTAATAACACTTATCCCTCCAATATAACCTAAGAAAGTTTATCATCACTTATTTGACAACACGTGGGTGCTTAGTCACTTCTGTCATGTCCGGCTTTTTGAGATCCAATAGACTATAGCCCGACAGGCTCCTCTGTCCATGGGATTCTCCTGGCAAGAATACTGGAGTGGGTTGCCCTGCACTCTTCCACGGGATCTGCTGATGGTACCCATGTAAATAGATGTGCCAGTATGCCTAATTGTAATGAGGTCAGTATCATTACTTGAGATGTTTTAGGATCTCTCTGAAAAATCCCCAGAATAGCTAGAGGTCAAAAAAATTTCATTTGGGGCTTCTTTGGTGGTTTGGTGGTCAATCTACCTGCCAAGGCAGGAGACACGGGTTCTGACTCGGGCAGATTCTCATGTGAGAGAGAACTTGCAGAAGACCAGCTTTCCTGCAGGGAGGTCTGACACTCCAAAAAAATAAAAACAACTCTGGTCAAAGCAAAGATGGAGGTGAGAGAATCTTTTCCCTCCCCACGCAAGGAAGCATCCCCCACAGAAAAGGGGAGTGATGAGTGGGTGCTTAGCTACCCTAGTTCTGCAGGACATCGCAGGGGACACCTGAGAAGGACATCCACAGCAGCACCAGAGACCAGAGCCTGGACCTCCATGAGGAGGGAGAGGAAAAATATTTGGAAAGATGCAGATAAACATGTCAAAGGGCATGAAAAGGATTGCTTTTCTCAGGGAATCCAACCGCATGCCTCCGGGAGCATCACAGCGGGGAATCTCTCTGCTGCATCCACAAGAACCTTCAGTACCCCGAGTGCTGGACCCACACCTCCTCCCACTCTTTGGGGTCTGCTTGTGGGACTCTTCCCCTGCAACATCCTGAAGAGCTCGGGTAGACCAGAAGCAGGCTCAGAATACCAGTCTCCGCTCTATGCGAGGGCGCCCACAGACTGGAGCTCTAGAGCCACCTTCTGGAAATCCAGAGACAGGTTTCCAGGAGACAGCCTGGTGGGTTGTCAGAGCAGAGAACAGAAAAGCTTAAGAGTTCTCCCACGAGGTCACCCTGGTGGTTCAGTGGTAAAGAATCTGCCTGCAAAGGCAGAGGACCCAGGTTCAGTCCGGTCTGGGAGGACCCCATATGCCACGGGGCAACTAAGCCCACAGGCCACAACTACTGCGGCCGGTGCTCTGCAAGAAGAGGAGCCACCGCAATGAGAAGCCCGGGCACCACAACTAGGGAAACACTCTGCAGTAACCAAGATCCAGCGCAGACACACTTAATCAATTAATTTAAAAGTATTATAAAAAATTACCCCACAAGAGGGAACAGAAAGAGTGTGAAATCAGTGAAATAAGTGTACTGATACAAAGACAGAGAAAATCCCAGAAAACAGCTCCACCATGAAACAGCAGTACCCCAGGTGAATTTAACCACCAAAGATTGAAGGGGTGTCTCCTACAAATACAAAAGCATAGTATAGAATTATACTCACAGTTTTACTCACCTTCATCCTCTTGGGAGCAGCCTCTCCACTAAGGATTTTATTACCACTTTAATTCCCAGAATTTTCTGCTTTGAGTCGGAGGAGAGAAACTCAGAGAAGGCTTCTTTCTGCATCCGTTGTATCTCAGGTGCTTTTCCTATAAAGTAATCGTCCTAACAACTCTGGGTTCAAGAGCATCCCCACACAACAAACTGAAACTCGCCACAACACCTTAAGCTGCTCCATTCCTTTTGTGGAGCTGGCTTTTCAAGAATAGACACATATATCAATGGAACAGAATCGACAGTCCTGAGACAAATACTTACATTTATGGTTCATTTTACCCATGGGAACCAAGACAATACAATGGGTAAAAAATAGTCTCATCAACAATAGTGCTCAGAAAAGTATACATACACATGCAAATAAATAAACCTGGACCACTACGTCACAGTAATTTAAAAAATATATTAATGGAAGCTTCAGCTATGACATGTAAACCCCACAGTGAGTCTCCAGCCAGTGTGTCACTTGTTGTATGTCAGAATCTTGTCCACTCACTAACCCCTCGCTACTCGCTCATCCCTCCCCTCCGACTCCTGATTTTTTTCCTTCTGTGAGATGCAGTGCTTTTGACCTCTTGCTGCATATTTTCCTTTCCTGCCTTGGTGCTCAATCTTCCCGGAAAACAGACTCCTTGGGATCCTACTCCATCCCTTTGTGCAAGGGAGGCTGCAGACACAATTGTTCAATGCCTTTGTTGCGTGAATTCACATCAGAGTTTGTAAGCTCCCCTTCTCCTGGTTGGGGTCCTGCTGGGCTCGGGGGTCAGTCCCCCACACTGGAGTGTCTCAGGTCAGCTGCAGGCTGTGGGGAGTTGAGTTGTATAAGAGGACTGGGCAGGAGGAGGAGTGTGAGTGGGTCCCCAGTTCTACTTAGGGTCCTTGATGATCAATGAATTCAAGTGTCCCTGGAAATAATCAAGAAACACAATAGAGATGGAAAGGTTTTATTTGACTCACACTGAGGACTATAGCTTATGTGCCGCCGAAAGCTCTGAGGAACTGCTCTGCTAAAGCATGGTTTCCAGCACAGTCTTACACCTCATGCAGACAAAGCTCACACATCAACACGACAGGGTGTATTCCTTCAAGGTTTCAAAAGAGACAGACTTAGTACATAAAGAGTGAGGCAGCAGGACTCTGGTTTCTGGGAAGGGAACCTCATCTTCCAGGGAGTGTTAACCTGGACACCATGAGAAGGGATTTGCAGATTTTCTTTACCTCAGTGGTTAAAGATGAGCTGTAAGGATCTGACAGGCTGTCTTAGTTCATACACAGTTCAGGCTGAATTATGGATGAGCCCGAATGACTTCCCCTTCCCTCAATATGTTAACATCTTCTCCATCACAGTTCAGTTCAGTTCAGTTCAGATCAGTTCAGTCACTCAGTCGTGTCCAACTCTTTGCGTCCCCATGAACCGAAGCACGCCAAGACTCCCTGTCCATCACCAACTCCCGGAGTCCACCCAAACCCATGTCCATTGAGTCGGTGATGTCATCCAACCATCTCATCCTCTGTTGTCCCCTTCTCCTCCAGCCCTCAACCTTTCCCAGCATCAGGCTCTTTTCAAATGAGTCAGCTCTTCACAACAGGAAGGAAGGAAGGAAGTTTCAGTTTCATCATCAGTCCTTCCAATGAACACCCAGGACTGATCTTTAGGAACAAGCAGATAAAAATCTTAGAACCATAGGATCCAGCAATTCTACCTCTGATGATATACCCAGAAGAATTGAAATCATACCCTGGAAGAGATATTTGTACACACATGTTCATAGCAGCTTTATTCATAATATTTAAATCATGAAAGCAACCCGAGTATCCACTGACCAAAGAGTAGGTAAGCCAAATATGGTACATACTAACAACAAAGTATTATTCAGCATTTTAAAAGAAGGAAGGGACTTCCCTGGTGGTCTAGTGGTTAAGAATCTCCCTTGCAATGCAGCCTATTGAGAGGGTAACAGGCCGGAAGGCCAGCGGTCTCCAAACGGAAGAAATAGGCTGCTAGTGTCAGACATTTTTATCTCTCTTAAGCGGCAGGAGGAAACAAACTAGAGATATTTTTTTCCTTCTCTATATAAAATTTAAAAGGCGGTTTCTCTTAAAATACTGTGTTACCATAATGACACCTGGTTTCACCTGAAGTTAACTATTCTCAAAACCTTGAGTTAACCAATGCATTTTTCTTATGGAAATGTTTGTCTTAAGTTATGTTAATGTATTATGCATTGACCCCAAACTCTGTCTTCAAGTCAGTTCCACCTAATGGCTCAGAAACTACTTGACAAGCCAGTATTTTATACTCAGATATTGTTCCCCTAATCTATGTAAATGAAACTATTTGTATGGTAATCTGCCTTTCTACAAGATTCAAGTCAAGATTATCCCCAAATGCATCTTATGGATGAGGGGCCTGGTGTCATTCTGAGTTTTAAGACATTCCTTACTTTCAGTAACAGGCTGCTAGTGACTATATAACGTCCAGCTGAAGACTAGCAGGGAGGTACTCTTTCTGCCCCCTTCTTATGCCTATGTCAGAAGCTTTCTTTGTTTCCTTTATACTTTAATAAAACTTTATCACACAAAAGCTCTGAGTGATCAAGCCTTGTCTCCGGGTCCAGATTGAATTTTTCTTCTCTGGAGGCCAAGAATCCTGGTATCTTTTGGTTCAGCAATAACCTTTCACTATGTGGGTTCGATCCCCAGTCAGGAAACTAAGATCCCACATGCCTCAGTGCAAGTCTTAGAGCTGCAACTAAATAAAGCTTGCCAGCTGCAACAAAGACTCAGCACAGCCAAAATGTTAAAAAATGTGTGTGTGTTTTTTAAAAGGAATATAACATAGGCTACAATGCAAGTGACCTAGTGAACATCGTGGCAAGTAAAAGAAATGTGACAAGAAATGACAAATACTATATGATTCCATTTACATAAAGTAAGTGGTCATATTCATAGAGACAGAAAGTAGAATGGTGATTGACAGGAACTGGGAAAGAAGGAAGGGGACATTTTGTTGAATGGGTAGTTTCAATTTTGCAAATGAAAAAAGTCCTGGAGTTTGGTTACACAAAATGTGAATGAACTTCACATGAACAATGCACACTTAAAGATGGCTAAAATGGTAAATGTAATGCAATATGTATTTTAAGATAAAAGAAATTCAGAACTTCCCCCAAGGGTAACCACAGAAGAGTCAAGAGCTGATAGCAACACGGCAGATGCTTCCTGCACACCCAGCCCCATCCCCAGGGATTCAGGACTGTCTTCTGTGCTCAGAAATCCCCACTTCGGTTCTTGGAGATGTCTCAGCTCCAGCCCTGCATGGCTTAACCTCAGCCTCTCTGGCTGACCCAGTGCTCCAGGCTCTGCTCCAAGGATCCAGTAAGTCTCAGGTCACCTTCTCCTGTAGGAGACTGGGCACTGAGTTCACATCCTCCCACAGAGACCTCTGCAACTCCAGAGTGCAGGAGGGCCAGCCTGGCTCCAGCCTGAGGGTGGAGAGACCCCGTTTTTAGTTGAAAGGAGAAGGAGCTGAGAACTGCTGTGTTTGTGAGAGAAGGGGGTGGGGGTGGGTGTTTGGATCAAGTCTGGAGGTTGGGAGACTCTTTTTAGACTGATGTTCAAACAATATGAAAGAATACCTTTAGGACAGGGGAAGGGGAAGTTAGGGAGGTTGGGATGGACATGCACACACTGCTATACTTAAAATGGATAACCAACAAGGAGATACTGTAGACACAGGGGACTCTGCTCAATGTTATGTGGCAGCCTGCATGGGAGGGGAATTTGGGAGAGAATGGATACGTGTGTGTGTGTGTGTGTGTGTGTGTGTGTGTGTGTATGTTTGGTTGGGTCCTTTTGCAGCCCACCTGAAACTATCACAACATTATTTTTTATAAACTCTATAAATTTTATATAATTTTTAATATAAATTCTATATAAACTTTTTATAAATCTGCCTGGGTGCAGATACCCAGGCAGGCTGAGGTGTGACAGCCTCCCAAGAACTGAGTCCCTAGCCAGGGACCTCAAGGCATGTCGACCTCCTGGGACCCCTGGACTGGCAGTTCTCTGAGGAGGCTGAGGTATGAAAACCTCCCAGGGACCAGATTCCTAGGCAAGTCGAGGCAGGTCGACCTCCTGGGACCCCCATACTGGAGTTGGGTGCCCCCAAGATCTCCAGATGAACAGTGCTGGTTAGGATTAAGGGGTTGGTTTGTCTACCGTGGATGGGAATATACACCATGATGTAAAGCAATCCGAGCCAGTGCCCTGAGACTGGGAACCTGGTGAAACAGCCATAAGCCTTGTCCTCTTATTGCTGATTTCCTCCCCTAGTCTTCCCTAAGAGCAGATGACAGTGTCTCCAGAGGTAAACATTTGATTGTCATAGACACACTGTAAGTAATAGCAGAAGTAATGACAAAGGAGTGGGCTATCTGGTCCTGTTAGGGGCAGTAAGAGTCTTTTAGGGGGCAGAGTCCTGGTTGTACGAGTTAATAAGTGGCTTAAGAACAAATTGATAAGAGGCAATAGACCACATGTTCCATAAAAGTGGAGTGGAGATTTGATCTGGAGGTATGTTTGTATCGAGAAGGGTAGCAAGGGTTTGGGCCCAAATGGTCTGCAGCACTAACTCCCAAAGAGGCAAACATTGTCCCTGGAAGCACAATTGCTCTTGAAGGGATGCCACCAACAGATGGACTTCTAACAGGCGTGTGCCTGTCGCTTCCCCCAGCAGGTCGCCTGAGACATGCTCTGGTTGCACATGTTTTAAGAAAAATGGAAGATGAAGGCCTGAATATCTAGAAGGATTGGATATTATATAGTATTTCCCTCCCAAGGGCCAGCTATTTTCTAGTTGTCCCTCCAGAAGGTTATAGAGGCAACGTTGTGGACCCAGATGGGGCTCAGGGAAAGGGCATGAAAACAAGAGGGAAGACGGCAGGGCACAAATTTTGAAAGAATGACATAGCCCAGTTCAGTTCATTTCAGTCACTCAGTCGTGTCTGACTCTTTGTGACCCCATGGACTGCAGCATGACAGGCCTTCCTGTTCATCAACAACTCCTGGGGTTTACTCAACCTCATGTCCATTGAGTCGGTGATGCCATCCAACCATTTCATCCTCTGTCATCCCCTTCTCCTTCCTTCAATCTTTCCAGCATCAGGGTCTTTTCAAATGAGTCAGTTCTTCACATCACGTGGCCAAAGGATTGGAGTTTCAGCTTCAACATCAGTCCTTCCAAAGAATATTCAGGACTGGTTTCCTTTTGGGTGGACTCGTTGGATCTCCTTGAAGTCCAAGGAATTCTCAAGAGTCTTCTCCAAACCCATTCAAAAGCATCAGTGCTTCAACACTCAGCTTTCTTTATAGTCCAAACCTCACATCCATACATGACTATTGGAAAAACCATAGCTTTGACTAGATGGACCTTGTTGGTAAAGTAATATCTCCACTTTTTAATATACTTTTCTTTCAAGAAGCAAACATCCTTTTATTTCATGGCTGCAGTCACCATCTGCAGTGATTTTGGAGCCCCCAAAATAGTCTGCCACTGTTTTCACTGTTTCCCCATTGATTTGCCGTGAAGTGATGGGACTAGACGCCATAATCTTAGTTTTATGAATGTTGCCTTTTAAACCAACTTTTTCACTCTCCTCTTTCACTTTTATCAAGAGGCTCTTTAGTTCTTTTTCACTTTCTGCCATAAGGGTGGTGTCATCTGTATATCTAAGGTTATTGATATATCTCCCAACAATCTTGATTTCAGCTTGTGCTTCATCCAGCCCAGCATTTTTCATGATATACTCTGCATATAAGTTAAATAAGTAGGGTGACAATATAAAGCCTTGATGTACTCCTTTCCCGATTTGGAACCAGTCTGTTGTTCCATGACCAGCTCTAACTGTTGCTTCCTGACCTGCATATAGATTTCTCAAGAGGCAGGTCAGGTGGTCTGGTATTCGCAACTCTTTCAGAATTTTCCACACTTTCTTGTAATTCACACAGTCAAATGTTTTGGCATAATCAATACAAGAAAAATAGATGTTTTACTGAAATTCTCCTTCTTTCTCGATGATCCAATGGATGTTGGCAATTTGATCTCTGGTGCCTCTACATTTTCTAAATCCAGCTGGAACATCTTGAAGTTCACAGTTCACCTATTTTTGAAGCCTGTCTTGGAGAATTTTGAGCATTACTTTAATAGCATGTGAGATGAGTGCAATTGTGAGGCAGTTTCAGCATTCTTTGGCATTGCCTTTCTTTGGGATTAAATTAAAAACTGACCTTTTCCAGTCCTGTGGCCACTGCTGAGTTTTCCAAATTTACTGGCATATTGAGTGCAGCACTTTCAAAGCATCAATCATCTTTTAGGATTTGAAATAGCTCAATTGGAATTCCACCACCTCCACTAGATTTGTTTGTAGTGATGTTTCCTAAGGCCCACTTGACTTCACATTCCAGGATGTCTGGCTCTAGATGAGTGATCACACCATCATGATTATCTGGGTCATGAAGACCTTTTTGTACAGTTCTTCTGTGTATTCTTGCCACCTCTTCTTGATATCTTCTGCTTCTGTTAGGTTCATAGCATTTCTGTACTTTATTGTGCCCATCTTTGCATGAAATGTTCCCTTAGTATCTCTAATTTTCTTGAAGAGATCTCTATATTTCCCATTCTATTGTTTTCCTCTATATCTTTGCACTGACCATTGAGGAAGGTTTTCTTATCTCTCCTTGCTATTCTATGGAACTCAGCATTCAAATGAGTATATCTTTCCTTTTCCCCTTTGCTTTTCACTTCTCTTCATTTCATAGCTATTTGTAAGGACTCCTCAGACAGCCATTTTGCCTTTTTGCATTTCTTTTTCTTGGGGATGGTCTTGATCCCTGTCTCCTGTATAATGGCATGAACCTCCGCCCATAGTTCATCAGGCACTCTGTCTATCAGATCTAATCCCTTGAATCTATTTCTCACTTCCACTGCATAATTGTAAGGGATTTAATTTAGGTCATACCTGAATGGTCTACGCTTTTCCCTACTTTCTTCAATTTAAGGCTGAATTTGGCAATAAGGAGCTCATGATCTAAGCCACAACCAGCTCCCAGGCTTGCTTTTGCTGACTGTATAGAGATTCTCCATCTTTGGCTGCAAAGAATATAATCAACCATGTGTAGAGCCTTCTCTTGTATTGTTGAAAGAGGGTGTTTGCTACGACCAGTGCGTTTTCTTGGCAGAACTCTATTAGCCTTTGCTCTGCTTCACTCTGTACTCCAAGCCCAAATTTGCCTGTTACTCCCACTCACTAGCATATGAAGTCAACCAGCTCGTAAAAACTAACCACACCATGTTACATGGCTGCCCTCACCCTCTGTGATGGCCCATACCCTGTGGAGTGTGCTTTTCTCTGAATCCGGACAAATCCACCTCTTACATATCACTGTGTCTCTCACTGAATTTTTGCAATGAGACATCAAGAGCCTGATCTTCATTGGGTCCTGACGCCAGGAACCATGGGTTTTGGCCAGGCTCAAGTCCCAGTCGGATACGACTGAGTGACTAAGCATAGCACAGAGCCCCTGCCATGTGTATCTGAGTCTCAATCTTAGGTAAATGGTTTCAAGCACAGCTTTCAGAAATGGAAAGATGATGACCTGCCCAATACTTTGTAAGCAGCGGCATCGATGGAGAGAGGAGTTGAAGGATGGAAGGAAAAAGCAGTGGCAAAAATGTGCTGAGGAATCCCCTTCATAACCTGCCAGATAATCTGCTAAATACCTGACCTGTGCTCACAGTTTTCATTGGCCTGATCCTTGGCACAAAGAAGATTAAGGACAGAAGATTACCCACCCTCTTGGGTAACAGCTCCTGGGGCCCAGCAGAGAGTGGAGCCTGTGGGACACACTGAGGAGTAGCCCCTGCCAGAGTCCCTCAGTTGCACCCGCTGCTGCTTGCCTGTTCATCAGGGGTTTGAGGAAACAAGAGATTGTAAAGAAATCAAGATTTTGTTAGCCATATGTCCTTTCCAGCCATAGGAGCAAGAACCTCTTACCTTAACCGGAGGTCTTCTGGAATCTGAGACTGAGCCTCATGAGCTTTCTGCTGCGTTTCTTGTAGCAGTCCTGGTTTCCCAGTGGCTTCTTGGCACTTCCCCTGTGCTGGATTTTCTTCCCGTTCAGCTCTCACCAGGAGCATTTTCAACAAGTTGGGCTTCTGTTGTGGTTGGCCTCTGACCCACGGGGGCAGAGCTGAGGTTGTTTCAGCTAGCTTAAACCTGAGTCATGGCACCGTATATGTCGGGGGAGTTTGTAATTTCCTCGGTTCTGTCTTGTCATGACAAAAATTTGAAGGGACGGATAGACCAACATTACAGCCCTGTGTAAATTTCCTCGGACAGACCAATGTTACAGTACCACGTAATTTCTTCAGGCAGAACAGTGTTATAGCTCCGTGTTACAGCTCAGTTTTATTTAGAACGCAAACGAAAATACATCCTCGAGGCATCAGGGCAGACCAACCCCAAAGACGTAAAGAGAAGCCCCTGGCTCAATTTTGGCTCCTCTTTTTATACATTTGTCTCCTCCCCTCTGAGCCTGCCCTTTGTATATTGGGCTAGCCAGGAAGGCTGTTTTATCTGAGGTTCTCACTCCAGTCCTTGGACGTTCCTTTGTTCTATTTTTGCGGGCTTTTCCATCCTTTGTCTTTTAGCCAGCGCCATTCTGGACTCCTTTTTCCTATTCTAACTACCTAACAGTAAATATTCTTCCAGCAATGCAAGAGAACTGATTGGATTCCTGCATTGGGAAGATACCCTGGAGAAAGAATTGGAAACTCACTCCAGTATTCTTACCTGGAGAAGCCCATGGATAGAGGAGCCCCACGAGCTACAGTCCATGGGCTTGCAATGAGTCAGACATGACTGAGCAACTCACACACACAAGGAGTATAATCATATTCTATATGACTTAGGTCCCATCCTGAGGACCTCATATAATCTTCATTATATCTTTAAGGCCCTATCACTGACAAGCTGTTGCTGATTCATGAAAGATGCTGGGAATCTTGGCCTCTGGAGGAGAGGAATTTCATCCCAGGCCAGTGACAAGGCTTGATCGCTCAGAGCTTTTGTGTGATAAAGTTTTATTAAAGTATAAAAGAAATAGACAAAGCTTCTGACATAGACATCAGAAGGGAGCAAAAAGAGTGCCTCCCCCCACCCCCCGCTAGTCTTTAGCAGGAAGTTATATAGCTACAGGCAGGCTGCTAATTAGAAAAAGAAATGTCTCAAACTCAGAGAGTGGTACCAGGCCCTTCATCCTCTAAATGCATTTTGAGATAACATTGGCACAATGTCAGTTATCCTGGGCCATAAAATGATTGACATGAATCTTGAAGAAAGGAAGGTTTCCAATCAAATATATACTTTCCGTGACATAGGAGAATAATTGTATGAGTAAAACATACTGGTTTGCTGAGCCATTATCGGTTCTGAGTCTTAGCTGGAACTGACTTGAAGAAAGACAGAGTTTAAGATAAAGACATAGTTCATTAATATAGTGTAAGAAAAACATTTCCATGAGAAAAATGCATTCCTTAGCTCAAGGTTTGAGAAAAGATAAGTTCAATGGAACCAGGTGTTGTCACAGCAACAGAATTTTAAAATAAACCTTCTTTTAAATTTGTATAGAGAAGGGGGAAAAAAATCTGACACTTGTAGTTTGTTTCCTCCTGACACTTAAGAGAGAGATTTAAAAATGTCTGACACTTTCAGCCTGTTTCCTCCATTTGGAGACCCCTGGCCTTCCTGTCTTTACCCTCTCACCACCAAATAGAGTCATATTCCAAGGTCCTAGGGTTTAGTACTTCAATATATGAATTTGAAAGTGGGGAGGTACATTCAGTCCCATCATACTTCTGACTACCATTTGCTTTGGGGCACCTAAAACAGTGTCTGGAATACAATAAGTGCTCAGGTATATTTCATGAGCTGCATAACAAAAGAACCACACATACATGTAATAATTTACATGACCCAAGATGGGGAACTTTTTATTTACCAAAAATTATTAAAAAGACACTACATTATTTGATTGGGAAAAATAATATTGTTGCAGGAAAGGGGACCCCTTCCAGGGCCCGAAACTGGGCTCTTGTCTAACACTCGATATGAACTGTCCTAGGAGACACAGCTGTTGACAAAGCAGAAGACTTTACTGGGAAAGGGCACCTGGGTGGAGCGCAGTAGGGTAAGAGAACCCAGGAGAACAGCTCTGCCACGTGGCTCACAGTCTCAGGTTTTATGATGATGGAATTAGTTTCCAGGTGATCTTTGGCCAATCATTCTAATTCAGAGTCTATCCTGGTGGTGCACACATTGCTCAGCCAAGATTGATGCTAGTGAGAGGGTTTCGGCGAAGTTGACGGACACACGGTGTCTCCTTTTGACCTTTCCCGAACTCTTCCGGTTGGTAATAGCTTATTAGTTCCATCTTCCTTATTAGGATCTCCTACCATAAAACGATTCATGCGAACGGTTACTATGGTGCCTGGCCACAGTGGGCAGTTTCAGTCAGTGTGCTTCCCCTAACAGCACTGTTAAACTACTTGGAGTGGAGAATTAGATTATAATGCCATGTCTATGACTGGGCTTCCCTGGTGGCTCAACAGAAAAGAATCTGCCTGTCAATGCAAGAAATGTGGGGTTTGACCACTGGGTTGGGAAGATCCCCTGGAAGGGGAAAAGGCAACCCACGCCAATATTATTGCCTGGAGAATCCCATGGACATTGGAGCCTGGTGGGGTACAGTCCATGGGGTCGTGAAAGAATCAGGCATGACTTAGCCACTAGGCAACAGCAGTCTGTGATGAAAGCACCTGCAGTGATAAGCCCACACAACGCAACTACAGAGAGCACGAGGGCTAGAGAGCAGCCCCACTCGCTGCAGCTGAGAAAGACAGGGCTCAGCAACAAAGACCTAGTGCAACCAAAAGCAAACCAATTAACTACTGGGAGCGAGGAGGGTTGGGAGCTGGGTCCCCTAGTTTTACACTCTTTCTACTTCAGTGTCCTTGCTGATCAATGAATTCAACTGTCCAGGAAAATATTAAAGAAACACAAGAGAAATGGGAAAGTTTTATTTGACCCAAACTGAGGGCTATAGCTTGGGGGCGCCCTCTCAGATAGCACTGGGGAACTACTCCATTGAAACACAATCTTATACCTCATCCAAAGAAAGCACATACATCAACAGGACAAGGTTATTTCTTAAAGTTTCAAAAGAAACAGACTTAGTACATAGACAATGAGACAGCAGGACCCTGGTGTCTGGGAAGGGAACATTATCTTCCAGGGAGGGTTAACATGGAGGCCATGAGAAGGGAGTTGTTCACTCTTATCTTCAAAACACATAATCTTTCAACTCAGTTCAGTTGCTCAGTCATGTCCAACTCTTTGCGACCCCATAAATTGCAGCACGCCAGGCCTCCTTGTCCATCACCAACTCCCGTAGTTCACTCAGACTCACACCCATCGAGTCAGTGATACCATCCAGCCATCTCATCCTCTGTCGTCCCCTTCTCCTCCTGCCCACAATCCCTCCCAGCATCAGAGTCTTTTCCAGTGAGTCAACTCTTCGCATGAGGTGGCCCTAAGTACTGGAGTTTCAGCTTCAGCATCATTCCTTCCAAAGAAATCCCAGGGTTGATCTCCTTCAGAATGGACTGGTTGGATCTCCTTGCACTCCAAGGGACTCTCAAGACTCTTCTCCAACACCACAGTTCAAAAGCATCAATTCTTCGGCACTCAGTTTTCTTCACAGTCCAACTCTCACATCCATACATGACCACAGGAAAAACCAGAGCCTTGACTAGACGGACCTTAGTCAGCAAAGTAATGTCTCTACTTTTGAATATGCTATCTAGGTTGGTCATAACTTTTCTTCCAAGTAGTAAGCGTCTTTTAATTTCATGTCTGCAGTCACCATCTGCAGTGATTTTGGAGCCCAAAATATAAAGTCTGACACTGTTTCCCCATCTATTTCCCATGAAGTGATGGGACCGGATGCCATGATTTTCGTTTTCTGAATGTTGAGCTTTAAGCCAACTTTTTCACTCTCCTCTTTCACTTTCATCAAGAGGCTTTTAGCTCCTCTTCACTTTCTGCCATAAGGGTGGTATCATCTGCATAGCTGAGGTTATTGATATTTCTCCCAGCAATCTTGATTCCAGCTTGTGTTTCTTCCAGTCCAGCGTTTCTCATGATGTACTCTGCATAGAAGTTGAATAAACAGGGTGACAGTATACAGCCTTGACGTACTCCTTTTCCTATTTGGAACCAGTCTGTTGTTCCATGTCCAGTTCTAACTGCTGCTTCGTGACCTGCATACAGATTTCTCAAGAGGCAGGTCAGGTGGTCTGATATTCCCATCTCTTTCAGAATTTTCCACAGTTGATTGTGATCCACATAGTCAAAGGCTTTGGCATAGTCAGTAAAGCAGAAATAGATGTTTTTCTGGAACTCTCTTGCTTTTTCCATGATCCAATATATGTTGGCAATTTGATCTCTGGTTCCTCTGCCTTTTCTAAAACCAGCTTGAACATCAGGAAATTCATGGTTCACATGTTGCTGAAGCCTGGCTTGGAGAATTTTGAGCATTTCTTTACTAGCATGTGAGATGCAATGTGTTTGTGCATTTCTTTACTAGCAATTGTGCGGTAGTTTGAACATTGTTTGGCTTTGCCTTTCTTTGGGATTGGAATGAAAACTGACCTTTTCCAGTCCTGTGGCCACTGCTGAGTTTTCCAAATTTGCTGGCATATTGAGTGCAGCACTTTCACAGCATCATCTTTCAGGATTTGAAATAGCTCAACTGGAATACCATCACCTCCAGTAGCTTTGTTCGTAGTGGTGGTTTCTAAGGCCCACTTGACTTCACATCCCAGGATGTCTGGCTCTAGATGAGTGATCACACCATTGTGATTATCTGGGTCATGAGGGTTAAAGATGTGCTGTGAGAGTTGGACAGACCATCTTAGTTCACAGACAGTGCAGCCTGAACCGTGGATAAGCCAAAATGACTTCCCCATTCCTTAAATATGTGAACATCTTTTCCATCACAGGATATAAAAATGTTAGAACTTTATGATCCAGCAATTCTACTTTTTAGGCTATACCCCGGGAATTGAAAGCACACTCTGGAAGAGATATTTTTACATCACTGTTCTAGTAGCATTATTCACAATAACTAAAACATGAAAGCAACTCAGGTACCCACTGATCAAAGAATCGTGAAGTCCCTCTGGTATGTGCATATACTAGAGTATTATTCAGCATTAAAAGGAGAGGAATATATCCCATGCTACAACATAGAGAAATCTAGTACACATTCTACTAAGCAAAATAAGCCTGACAGCAAGGGATAAATAATGTTTGATTCCACTGAAATAAGGCACCTGGGGTGCTCAGATTTAGAGAAAGTAGAAAAACGATTGCCAGGAACTCAGAAAGGAGAAAGGCAGGATTGTTGTGAATGGGTACAGAGTTGATATTTTGGAAGGGGAAAAAAGTCCTGGAATTTGGTTGCAAAAAATGCAAAAGTATTTAATTCTACAGAAATGGACACTGAAAGTGAAAGTGAAGTCACTCAGTTATGTCCAGCTCTTTGTGACGCCATGGACTGTAGCCTACCATGTTCCTCCGTCCAGGCAAGAGTACTGGAGTGGGTTGCCATTTTCTTCTCCAGAGGATTTTCCTGACCCAGAGATAGAAACTGGGTCTCCTGCATTGTAGTCAGAAGTTTTACCGTATGACCACAAGGGAAGTCCTCTTGGACCCTTAAAGATGGTTAAAATGGTCAATTTCATGTTATGAGTAATAACATAAATTAAAAAAAAAAAATACCTCTCAGAATCACTCCCTGAGAGTAACCACAGAAGGGTCAAGATGCTCCCCGCCTGCCCAGCCTCATTTCCACCCTAACAATGAAGAGGGTAAGGGTCATCTTCTGTGCTCAGGACTCCCCACTTTGGTCCTTAGAGATGTCTCAGCTCCAGTGTTGCATGACTTAACCTCAGCCTCCCTAACTGATCCAGTGCTCCAGGCTCTGTTCCAAGAATTCAGTAAGTCTTGGGTCCTCCTCTCTTGTAGGAGACTGGGTGCTGAGTTCACATCCTCCCAAAGAGACCTCTGCATTCCCATAGCTGGTCAGCCTGGCTCCAGCCTGAGGGTAGAAAGACCCATTTTCCAGATGAAAACAGAAGCTGGGATTTGTCAGGTTTATGTGGGAATTGGTGATGCAGAGGGTTGGATCAGACCATAAAGATTCTAAGACTCTTTTTTTTTTTTTTTTTGGACTGGTGCTCAAACAACTTCAAAGATTCCCCTGGAACAGAGTTTATGGTGTGAGGACCACTAATGTCAGTCTCCTGTGTAGTGTTGACCCTCTGATTCTGCAGGTTCCTCCTCTGTGGATGCCCCAGTGACTCTAAGGATCTTGAGCATCTGTGGATTTTGGTGTCCTCAGACAAGGGCTGTGTGGTGATTTATATTAAATTACCATTGGTTTGCTAACCCAGCAACTCTGTGAAGTTAGCTCTATTTCTTCTTATTGGCAGTAATTTTAAAATATGGTGGTAAGTTACAAATAGCTCAAAATTTGCCATCTTAACCATTTTTAAGTATACAGTTTAGTGATGGTAGGTATATTTATATTGTGGTGCAATCAATCTTAAGAACCCTTTTCACCTCTTTTTTTCTTTTTTCCTAAGAAGAAAAACTAAACTGAGTCTCCGTTTAACAGTAACTCCCAGCTTCACCCTTCTTTTGAGCCCCTAGCAAACCACCATTCTACTTTGTCTCTAAGAAATTGACTCCTCTCAGTACTTCATAGACATGGAATCATAGCATGTTTTTTTGTGACTGGATTATGTCATTGAGCATGATGTCCTCAGTGTTCCTCCACATTATAGCATACATCAGAATTTCCTGTGTCTTTTAGAGAACAGACTTGTGGACACAGAGGGGAAGGGAGAAGATGGGATGAATTGAGAGAGCAGCTTTGAAACGTATATACTGCTGCTAAGTCACTTCAGTCGTGTCCGACTCTGTGCGACCCCATAGATGGCAGCCCAACAGGCTCCCCCGTCCCTGGGATTCTCCAGGCAAGAACACTGGAGTGGGTTGCCATTTCCTTCTCCAATGCATGAAAATGAAAAGTGAAAGTGGAGTCGCTCAGTTGTGTCCAACTCTTCGCGACCCCATGGACTGCAGCCCACCAGGCTCCTCCATCCACGGGATTTTCCAGGCAAGAGAACTGGAGTGGGTTACCATTGTACCACATGTAAAATGGATCACCAGTAGGAATTTGCTATGTAATGCAGGGAGCTCATCCCAATGCTCTGTGACAACCTAGAAGGGTAGGATGGAGTAGGGGGATGGGAGGGAGGGTCAAGAGGGAGGGGACATATGCATGCCTATGGCTGATTCTTGTTGATGTGTCGCAGAAACCAACACAAGAGTGCAAAGCAATCATCCTCCAGTGAAAAGTAAATTTTTAAAAATATATTTGAAAAAAGAATTTCCTATCTGTTTAAGGCTGAATAATATTTCACTCTATATATAGACCACATTGTGTTAATCCATTCCTTCATGGATGGACATCTGGATTGCTTCCAGCTTTCAGCTATTGTGAATAATGCTGCTAAGGAACACAGGTGTACAAATATGTCTTTGAACCCCATTTTCAATCCTTTGGGGTATACACCCAACACTGCATGACTGGATCATGTGATAAGTGTATTTTTCATTTTTGAGGAACCACCATACTGCATCCATAGCTGCTGCCCCATTCTGCATTCCTACCCACAGTGCAGAAGGTTCAGCAGCAGCGTTTGAGCAAGAACAAAACACAGTCCAGAGAAGGATATGACTTGTTCTAGAGTGCTGCAGTGTTGGCAGAACCCAGGTTCTATTCATAGTTTCCTGGCTCTTTGAATGCTTGCTCTTCATCAAAAGGTTAAACTTGGACTTTGGAATATCCGGGGTGGAAGCCCCCCTTACAATAACTGGTGGTCACTGGGTCAGCCTAGTCTTGCAGAGCCGTGTAGTGAGGAGACACTTCATGCCCCCAAAGAAGCAGGGAACACAGTCCTGTCATTTCTGATTCAGAATGTTAGTCCCCCTCTCTCCAGATAGTTGGGAGTCCACTGTAGTTTGATGCTTTGACTGAGCTGGGCTAGTCTGTGCCTCCCATCAAATGTCATCTCATTCGGCCCCAGAGCAGAGTTCCTATTCCATGCCACTCTGCAAACAATGAAACAGAAAATGTCCAGGTTTCAGGATCCTTGGTGAAAAAAGTGCAGAGTCTGAGCACTGTGCTCAGCAAGTTCCTAAAAGAGTCACTTCACCCCTTTCAAAGAGGGAGGGAATAATGATGGTAATTTGCCCTGTTTTGTGGGGCAAAAGAGAACAAAGATGAAAGGTAGTTTCAGAAAAATCAGAGAAGCAGGAGGTTGATTTCCATTCAAAAATCAGCATTCTTATCCATCCAACTTATACCAATTAAGCACCTATGGTGTGCCAGGCTCTGGGTTAGAAGCTTTTCCTTCTGTAGGGGCAGAAGACTTGGCTTTCTGGATTCTTCAGCTGGGCTAACAATTCAGTTGACATAAGACAGATGAACACAGTTAGTTTAATATGTACAGGAGCCCCATAAAAATTTTGAGGCTCAAAGACTGTCAGACAATTGAGGCTTATATGACCCCCTTGAGTTAAGGAGAAAGGGGTGGGGATCTGGGCCTTCAAAGGGAGGAAGGCCACGCACAGAAGGATGAGAAGAGCAAGTGCCTGGTGAACAAATGTTTGCCCTCTCCAAGCAGGTAAGTCTTTCTGAGATTAAAAAGTTCTCTGTGGTAATAGCTCTCTTCTTGACATAAATCCCCTAATCTGCATTAATTTAATCAGTTAAGGGAGAGGTAAAGAGCTTCTCATGAGTCTAATGGGTCTTTTTTTTTTTTAAGAATTTTTTTAATGGATCTTATTTAACTTTAGCTCAAAACAATTTACCTGTCAAAGGGGCACATTTGGGGAGACAGAATCCACTCCATCTCACTTCTTTTCAGGCAAACTTTCCAGTGACTTTGAGACAAATTAGAAGTCTTTTCTATGATGGTAGAAACCAAATCTCAGAGATGGAGAGCTTGCCCAACGTGTCCTTTACCATCACTGCTCCCCATCATTTCCATACTCCATAGAACTGGACCACCAGTGCCAAGAGTGGATGGACATTCTTAACGGCTTTCTGTCTTCTTTTCTCAGCACACTGTAGCCTCCTCAACTACGTCTAGGATGATGCGTCAATTTGTTCGCCAGTTTGGTCAGAAGCTCATCCGCAAGCAGATGCTGGAACCCATAGATGAGTCTGAGAGACCTGTGGCTCATCTGAACATCCTAAACCTGGTGGTTATGGGTGTGGGCAGGATGCTGAGAGCTGGCGTGTACATTCTGGCTGGTGCAGTGGCCAAGTACATAGCTGGACCAGCAACCATCATCTCATTCTTGGTGGCTGCCCTGTTTTCTATGTTATCTGGACTCTGCTATGCTGAATTTGGGGCCTGGGTACCACGCTCTGGTTCTGCATATCTCTACAGCTATGTCACGATGGGTCAACTCTATGCCTTCATCATTGGCTGGAACGGAATACTTCCCTTAGTCATGGGTGAGACAATGGGCCAGCAAATGGTGTAGGGTTTAAGACTGGGAAACTATGTTGGAAGATTAGGTTCTCAGTCATTCATGAGACTTTATTCTTGACCTTGTGCAGGGAGGTTGGTAATAGTGTTGGGAATACCCCACAGCTGCATTCAACTTGATTCTACCCTGTGTCCTTAAATGATGGACCATGAATCCAGAAGGAAAGGGAGCTGTAGGGAGTGGGTGAGAGGGAGGCTCATCCCTCAGGCTCATCCCCTCACCATAGTGAAGTCTTTGCTCAGTTGTTGCCTTCCTGGGATTTTCCTTTACCACTTGATTTCAAATTCCATGCCTATCCCAGCCCTCCCAGTCCCACTTACGTGTTTTCTTTTCTTGTATAACATTGATCTGCTCTTAACATATTAAAATACCTGACATTTTGGTGAATCATTTGGATCCACTCTCCCCAACCCATGAAAAGAAACTCTGATATTTTGTAGCAGGTATTTATATATACAGGTATTTGTGTATATATAGGCTTCTTATATATACAGATATTTTCTCTGTGTTTTTAGATCCTATGGCACATCAATTTTTGTTTGTCAATCAATGCTTCTTCTCCTGCCTCTGCAGGCACTGCTGGCTTGGCCAGGGCATCCAGTTACATCTTTGACAGCCTGATTGGGAATCACATCTCTCAGGCATTACAGGAAACCTTCTCTCTGCACCTGCCTTACTCCCTGGCCACATATGCAGACTTCTTTGCCCTGGGACTGGTGCTGCTGATGACAGGTGAGACAGGGCTCAATGACAGGATGGGAAGAGCAGGGTGTGGAGCAGGAGCTGGTGTAAGAAAGGCTTGACATGGCAGAATGGTGGGGGATTAGAGAGAAAGGTCTAGAGACAGAAGCTAAGACATAAACCACTGTGTTCCACCCTTGGCACTATTGACAGTTTGGGCTTATCATTCTTTGGTGTGCAGGGGCTGTCTGTGAATTTTAGTTTTTGGTTTTTTTTTAATCATTATTAAGTGTTGAGTATCATCCTTGACCTTTGCTCACTACATACCAGTGACATCCACCCTCCAAACTGTGGCAATCAAGGTGTCTCCAGATAGTTTCAATCCCTTGGACACTGGGGAATTTTGTCCCTTGAGGAACAAAATTACACCCCAGCTGAGAATCATTTACTTAGACCAGCAAGTTTTCCTACGTACTGCGGCTAAAGATTTTTTTTTTTAATTGAGAGGAAGTTCACATTCACTTTTTTTCACATAGCATAAAATTAACCAGTTTATTATTTTTCCCAGCTTCAGTGAGGTATAATTGACATACAATATTGTATAAGATTAAGGTATACAACATCTTGCTTTGTTAGACTTGTATTCTGGAGAAGATTGCCACAATAATTAACCATCTCAAAGTGTACAGTCATTTAGTACATCTGTAATGCTAGGCAACCATCACTTCCATCTAGTTCCAAACACGTTCTTCGCCTCAAAACGAAACCCTGTTCCCACTGAGCACTGTCTGTCTGTCCACCAACAACAACTGCCAGCCCTGGGCAACTATTTCTCTGCTTCCTGTTGTTGTTTGGTCACTAAGTCATAGCCAACTCTTTGCAACTCCATGGATTACAGCACGCCAGGCCCCTCTGTCCTCCACTATCATCTAGAGTTTGCTCAAGTTTATGTCCATTGAGTCATTGATACTATCCAACCATGTCATTCTCTGTCGCCGTCTTCTTCTGCCTTCAATCTTATCCAGCATCAGAACCTTTTCCAATGGGTCAGCTCTGCCCATCAGGTGGCTGAAGTGTTGGAGCTTCAGCATCAGTCCTTCCATGAATATTCAGGGATGATTTCCTTTAGGATTGACTGGTTGATCCCCTTTCTGCCTGATGGAATCTCGAGTCATCTCCAGCACAACTCAAAAGTGTCTATTCTTGAGTGCTCAGCCTTCCTTATGGTCCAACTCTCACATCCATACATGACTATTGGAAAAACTATATCTTTGAGTATACAGACCTTTGTCAGCAAAGTGACATCTCTGTTTTTTAATATGCTGTCTAGATTTGTCATAGCTTTCTTGCCAAGGAGCAAGGGTCTTTTAATTTCATGGCTGCAATCACTGTCTGCAGTGATTTTGGAGCCAAATAAAAGAAAATCTGTGACTACTTCCACTTTTTCCTCTTCTATTCACCAGGAAGTGATGGGATCAGATGCTATGAACTTAGCTTTTTGCATGTTGAGTATAAGTCAGCTTTTTCACTCTCCTCTTTCACTTTCATCAAGAGGCTCTTTAGTACTTCACTTTCTGCCATTAGGGTGGTATCATCTGCATATCTGAGACTGTTGATATTTCTCCTGGCAATCTTGATTCCAGCTTGTGCTTCATCCAGCCAAGCATTTCACATGATGTACTCTGCATATAAGTTAAATGAGCAGGGTGGCAATATACAGCCTTGAAATACTCCTTTCCCAATTTAGAACCAGTCCATTGTTCCACCTCCAGATCTAAGTGCTTCTTGACATGCATACAGATTTCCCAGGATACAGGTAGAGTGGTCTGGTATTCCCATCTCTTGAAGAATTTTCCACAGTTTGTTGTGATCCACACAGTCAAAGGTTTTGGCATAGTCAATAAAGCAGAATTAGATGATTTGTCTGTATTCCCCTGCTTTCTTTATGATCCAGTGAATGTTGGCAATTTGGTCTGTGGTTCACGTGCATTTTCTTAACTCAGCTGTATATCTGAAAGTTTTTAGTTCACATATTGCTGAAGCCAAACTTGAAGGATTTTGAGCATAATATTGCTAGCACTGAAATGAATGCAATTGTATGGTAGTTTCAACATTCTTTGGTATTGCCCTTCTTTGGGATGGAATGAAAAAGTGATCTTTTTTAGTCCTGTAGCCACCGCCAAGTTTCCCAGATTTGCTGACATATTGAATTCAGCACTTTCACAGCATCAAATCTTTTAGGATTTGAAATGGCTCAGCTGGAATCCCATCACCTTCACTAGCTTTGTTTGTGGTAATTCTTCCTAAGGGCTTCATGAATTCATACTCCAGGATGTCTGGTTCTAAGTGAATGATCACACCATCATGGTTATCTGGGCCATTAAGACCATTTTCATATAGTTCCGGGTATTCTTGCCCCCTCTTCTTAATCTCTTCTGCTTCTGTTATGTCCCTACCATTTCTGTCCTTTATCATGTCCATCCATCCTTTCATGAAGTGTCTCCTTAATATCTCCAATTTTCTTGAAGAGATCTCTAGTCTTTCCCATTCTATTGTTTTCCTCTATTTCTCTGCATCGTTCACTTGAGACAGCTTTCGTGTCTCTCTCTGCTATTCTCTGGAATTCTACATTCAGTTGGATATATCTTTCCCTTTCTCCTTTGCCTTTCATTTCTCATCATCCTCAACTATTTGTAAAGATTTCTCAGACGACAGTTTTTTAATTAATTTATTTATTTTAATTGGAGGCTAATTACAATATTGGGGTGGGTTTTGCCATACACTGACATGAAGCAGCCACGGGTGTACATGTGTCCCCCATCCTGAACCCCCCTCCCACTTCCCTCCCCAGCCCATCCCTCAGGGCTGTCCCAGTGCACCGACGTTGAGTGCCCTGTTCCATGCATCAAACTTGCACTGGTCATTTATTTCACATATGGTAACATACATGTTCCAATGTTATCCTCTCAGATCATCCCACCCTTGCCTTCTCCCACAGAGTCCAAAAGTCTGTTCTTTACACCTGTGTCTCTTGCTATTTTGCATAGAGGGTCATTGTTACCATCTTTCTAAATTCCATATATATGCATTTGTATACTGTATTGGTGTTTTTCTTTCTGACTTACTTCACTCTGTATAATAGGTTCCACTTTTCATACCTCATTAGAACTGAATCAAATGTGTTCTTTTTAATAGCTGAGTAATATTCCATTGTGTATATGTACCACAACTTCTTATCCTTTCATCTGCCGATGGACATCTAGGTTGCTTCCATGTCCTGGCTATTATAAACAATGCTGCGATGAACATTGGGGTACATGTGTCTCTTTCAATTCTGGTTTCCTCGGCGTGTATGCCCAGCAGTGGGATTGCTGGGTCATATGGCAGTTCTATTTCCAGTTTTTTAAGGAATCGCCACACTGCTCTCCTTAGTGGCTATACTAGTTTGCATTCCCACCAACAGTGTAAGAGGGTTCCCTTTTCTCCACACCCTCTCCAGCATTTATTGTTTGTAGACTTTTTGGTGGCAGCCATTCTAACTGGTGTAGATGGTACTTCATCGTGGTTTTGATTTGCATTTCTCTGATAATGAGTGATGCTGAGCATCTTTTCCTGTGTTTGTTAGCCATCCGCATGTCAGACAACCATTCTGCCTCCTTGCATTTCTTTTCCTTGGGGATGGTTTTGGTCATTGCCCCCTGTACAATGTAGGCAACCTCTGTCCTTAGTTCCTCAGGCAGTCTGCCTACCAGATCTAATCCCTTGAACCTATTTGTCACCTCCATTGTTTAATCATAATGGATTTTATTTAGGTCATACCTGAATGACCTTGTGGTTTTCCCTACTTTCTTCCATTTAAGCCTGAATTTTGCAACAAGAGGCTGATGATCTGAGCCATAGTCAGCTCCAGATCTTGCTTTTCTGACTGTATAGAGCTTCTTCATCTTCAGCTACAAAGAATATAATCAATCTGATTTCAGAGTGACCTTCTGGTGATGTCCACGTGAGGAGTTGTCTCTTGTGTGGTTAGAAAAGGGTGTTTCTATGACCAGTGTGTCATGCTTTCTGTATCTATAAATGTATCAATAATTTGAGTGTTTCATATTACATCTTTCCCACAGGACTAATGGTTCTGGGAGCTCGAGAATCAATCCTGGTTACCAAAATATCCATAGGAATAAATATTTTGGTTCTCATTTTCATTATCGTCACTGGCTTTGTTAAGGGAGATCTGCATAACTGGAAGCTCACAGAACAGGACTACAAACTGAACACATCTGGATCCAGAGACATCTATGGCTTAGGAGGGTAATATTGGCCGTAATATATGGGTGAAGGGCATGCAGAGCTGGTATGGTGTAGACTTAAGATAATCTGGGCTGATGGATCCAGATGAAGCAAGTCCTGGAGCCCAGGACTTGAGGTATGAAGAGAGAAGCTCAGTAGAGATGGCTGAGCTCACCTCACCCACGTTCTTTCTCTCTCATTCTCTCACTGTAGCTTGGGACTTATGGGCTCTGGAGGGTTTGCACCTTTTGGCTTTGAAGGGATTCTCCAGGGAGCAGCTACATGTTTCTACTATTATTTTGGTGTTGACGGCATTGCCACCAAAGGTAACATGGCCACTGTGTGTCCCATCTGGGGTTTGGGAACAGACTGGCTGCCCCTGGCTTAGGGAAACCTGCTTGTGGAGTGCAAAAGGAAGGTGATTTTGTGATTTCACCCAAGTGTTTTTCCTGACCCAACACTTCTTCCCTTCCTGCAGGGGAAGAAGCTATAAACCCTCATCGTTCCATCCCCTGGAGCATCGTGATCACGATCTTTATCTGCTTTTTGGCATACTCTGGTGTCTCAGCAGCATTCACCCTCGTTGTGCCCTACCACCAGATTCAGCCTCACGACCCTTTGCCGCAATTCATTCTCCATCGTTGGTGGCTCCCCGCCAGATACTTCGTGACTATTGGGAGCCTCTGTAATTTTATATCCAGGTCAGTGACATGGTTTTCTCCCTGTCTACTATCGAAGCTCAGATCTCCTAACCCTTAGGACTGATAGAGAAGACACGGAGACACCTTACCCCAAGTCAAAAAGAGACCAGAAACCCCAGGATATCATGCTTCTCCACATCCTTACATGTTTCCATCTTCTCTTCCAGAATCCATAGTGCCATGTTCAGAATGCCTTCTTTGATCTACACGATGGCAGAGGACGGGCTCCTTTTCCGGGTACTTACACGGATTCATGAGCGCACAGGCACCCGTGCTGTGGCCATCATGTCTGCTGGAAATCTTACAGGTAGAAAAAGAAAAGGAAATTGAAACCCACGCTTTAACTTACATATTTCCACTGTTTCTCACTCCCTTCCCCACCTTGTTTGTGCCCTCATTCTAGGGCTTATGGCGTTACTCTTCAGGTTCACAGATCTTGTGGATCTCGTGGCAGTTGGAACCCTGCTCATTTACTCCCTGGTGGCATTTTCTGTTCTTGTCCTCAGGTGAGACCCCACTACAACTGGGTAGGGAGTCTTGGAGATTAGTTAGGAGGTAACGTCGTCTGGCTTCATGCTATCTTCTCAAAATCCTGCTCTGCTTAAGACAGGACAGATGTGGAATAGGCAGTGTGATGTTGGGTAAGTAGGGACTGCTGTTAATATTGCCTTAAAACCTCTAATTCAGGTACCAGCCAGACCAGAATTTAAGCAAGAATGAGAACACAGAGGAGGAAATTGAGATGCTTGACCCTGGTGAACATCCACTGGACCCTGAACCTGAAGCAAGAAACTCAAACATTCTAAAGAGTCTGTGGTTCCCTATCAGCACCATCCCCACTAGGAAATCTGGCCAGATTGTTTACGGATGTGCCTCACTACTCGGTGAGCAGTGGGATTTCTCTTTGGTCGTTTCCTGAAATAGACAGTATGGTGTTGGAGTGTGTATTTTGTCCACTGAGGAGTCTTGGTGATGTGAGGGCCCTTGCTGAGGTGGGCAGCCTGGGGGAGGTGTGGCCCAAGGTCTTGGCATCTTCAGCTGCTGAGGGTGAACCTGTTCCCCTCCACCTTGACCCCTGCAGTGCTCCTCATGATAATCTTGAGCCTGATCCTGGTCCAGTGGTCCAGTCAGGGGTTCTCTGCCGACTCCGGGTACACACCAGTGGTTGTGCTGCTGCTGCTGCTCATCACTGGGGTCACAGGCATCATCTGGAGGCAACCCCAGAACCCTATACCTCTTTATTTTAAGGTAAGTGACCTTGGAAGGAAAGTTATGACCAACCTAGATAGCATGTTCTAAAGCAGAGACATTACTTTGTCAACAAAGGTCTCCTAGTCAAGGCTATGGTTTTTCCAGTGGTCACGTATGGATGTGAGAGTTGGACTGTGAAGACAGCTGAGTGCCAAAGAATTGATGCTTTTGAACTGTGGTGTTGGAGAAGACTCTTGAGAGTCCCTTGGACTGCAAGGAGATCCAACCAGTCATTTCTAAAGGAGATGAGTCCTGGGTGTTCTTTGGAAGGACTGATGCTAAAGCTGAAACTCCAGTACTTTGCCACCAAATGTGAAAAGTTGACTCATTGGGAAAGACTCTGATGCTGGGAAGGATTGGGGGCAGGAGGAGAAGGGGACGACAGAGGATGAGACGGCTAGATGGCATCACCAACTCGATGGACATGACTTTGAGTGAACTCCAGTAGTTGGTGATGGACAGCGAGGCTTGATATGCTGCAATTCATGGGGCCACAAACAGTCGGACATGACTGAACCACTGAACTGAATTGAAGTGACCTTATGTTCCCAAACTGTCCACCTGGAATGAACATGCTTCATGGTCTAAACATCCAGGGAGTGAGGGGAACTGCTAAAACCAGTGGACTTTTCCCTGATCTCCACTCAGTACTTTACATACACAGTTTGAGTAGGCACTGGATACACAGTCTGAAGGCTGTTCTCCTTGCCCTTGAGGGGTAGAGTCTCTCATTCAGGCATCTGGGGTCTGTTCAGGGATGAAATGACTCTGCCCCACAGGTCCCTGCTCTGCCTGTCCTTCCACTGGTGAGCATCTTTGTGAACATCTACTTGATGATGCAGATAACTTCTGGGACCTGGGCCATATTTGGCATCTGGAATGTGATTGGTAAGTGGTTTTCTGGGATAAGGAGACCTCTTGAGTGACGGATCCCAAACTGAGCAACCCTAAACTTCTTGACCACTGTAATAGGAGGCCTATTGGACGTTTGTAACCAGGAAGAGTGCCTACTTATTCTTCTCATTTTCTCATTTCCTTACTAGGATTTCTCATATACTTTGGATATGGGATCCGACACAGCTTAGAGAAGAATGATGAGCAATAACCAGCAGCCTCCACCTCCCAGATTCTTGACAAAAGCACCTTTAGTGCTGAGTCATCTTAACCACAGGTCATACATGCTGTGCAGAATCCCTACATACATAGGAGGTGTCTTCTGCTACATGAACACTCAGCCTCTATGGAGTGTGAAGGTGTATGCATCTACAACCCTGTCTTTATTGCCAGTGGACAAAGTGACTTTAGTGTTGTCTAATTTTTAAGTAAATTTTTCAAAGCATGATGTACATACAGAAAAATACATGCTTCTTAAGTGTGCAGCAAGATTGATTTTCACAAAGAAAGTATGAGAATATAACAGCGGGAGAAAGAAAATGTTAACCTGGCACCTGAGAAACAAGTCCTTGTTCCCATCTCCAGCGTGAGCACAGAGCTGGCCACTTGGGGAGGAAACATAGGTAATCCTAAATTGTGTAAGAGTTACACTTTAATATTAGGTCTTCAATAAGTTTGAAGTAAAAGATCAGTTTTCATTCCAATCCCAAGAAAGGTAATGCTAAAGAATGTTCAAAGTACCAAACAACTCTGCTCATTTCACAGCCTAGCAAGATAATGCTCAAAATCCTAAGCTAGATTTCAGCAGTACATGAACTGACAACTTCCAGATACAAGCTGGGTTTAGAAAAGGTAGATGAACTAGAGATCAAATTGTCTACGTTTTTTGGATCACAGTGAAAGCAAGGGAATTCCAGAATAATATCAACTTCTGCTTCATTAACTATGCCAAAGCCTTTGACTGTGTGGATCACAACTAACTGTGGAATATCCTTAAAGAGATGGGAATACCAGACCATCTGACGTGCCTCCTGAGAAACCTGTATGCAGGTCAAGAAGCAACCGTTAGAATTGGACATGGAATGGAGGACTGGTTCAAACTGGCAAGGGAGTATGTTAAGGCTATATATTGTTCCCCACTTATTTAAACTATATGCAGAGTTCAGTTCAGTTCAGTTCAGTCACTTAGTCATGTCCGACTCTTTGCAACCCCATGAATCACAGCACGCCAGGCCTCCCTGTTCATTACCATCTCCCGGAGTTCACTCAGACTCACATCCATCGAGTCCGTGATGCCATCCAGCCATCTCATCTGTCGTCCCCTTCTCCTCCTGCCCACAATCCCTCCCAGCATCAGAGTCTTTTCCAGTGAGTCAACTCTTCACATGAGGTGGCCTAAGTACTGGAGTTTCAGCTTCAGCATCATTCCTTCCAAAGAAATCCCAGGGTTTATCTCCTTCAGAATGGACTGGTTGGATCTCTTTGCAGTCCAAGGGACTCTCAAGAGTCTTCTCCAACACCACAGTTCAAAAGCATCAATTCTTTGGCACTCAGCCTTCTTCACAGTCCAACTCTCACGTCCATACATGACCATAGGAAAAACCATAGCCTTGACTAGATGGACCTTAGTCGGCAAAGTACATCATGCAAAATGCTGGGCTAGATGAATCATAAGCTGGAATCAAGATTGTCAGGAGAAGTATCAACAACCTCAGATGATATCATCCTAATAACAGAAAGTGAAGAGGAAATAAAGAGCCTCTTGATGAAGGTGAAAGAGGAGACCGAAAAGCCTGGCTTTGAAGAGCCTGAGCTACTCCATCTTGTAAAAGAACTCCATTCTGCAAAGGTTCCGGGCCAACAGACTTAGACTTTGGATATTGCCTAAACTTGCCCCATTGTGCATGAGGCCGATCAGCCCTTAGGTTAAACCTCCTGACTTTACATTCAAGTATTTGTGATTTACCTTGGAAGTAATGACTTACATTTGCGATTTACCTTGGAAGTAAAAACCCAATCAGACATCCACACACAACCCTATAGAAGAGGGTAACCAATCAGTAGTCCTTCAGCCTGAACACCCCTTCGTTACCCTTTTACCTGAATATTCCCTATATAAGCAGTGTAACCCAAAACTCGGGGCTCCTCTCCTTAGCCGCTGCATCTGTAACGGTGGGAGCCCCAGCTCGAGCTTGGTAATAAAAACTCTCTTGCTTTTGCATCAGATATCAGCTCCCTGGTGGTCATTGCGAGATTTTGCGACTTGGGCATAACAGCTTAACAGTCAACTTTCAAAAATCTAAGATCATAGCATCTGATCCCATCACTTCCTGGCAAACAGAAGAGGAAAAAGTGGAAGCAGTGCCAAGTTTACTTTCCTTTGGCTCCAGAATCACTGCAGACAGTGACTGTAGCCCTGAAATTAAAAAAACACTTGTTCCTTGAAAAGAAACCTATGACAAACCTACACAGCATATTAAAAAGCAGAGAGATTACTTTGCTGACAAAGGTCTGTCCAGTCAAAGCTATGGTTTTTCCAGTAGTCATGTATTGATATGAGAGTTCAGCCATAAAGAAGGCTGAACATGAAGAACTGATGCTTTTGAAAACTGTGGTGCTGGGGAAGACTCTTGAGAGTCCCTTGTACAGCAAGGCAATCAAACCAGAAAACCCTAAAGGAAATCAACCCTGAATATTCATTGGAAGGACTGATGCTGAAGTTGAAACTCCAATACTTTGGCCACATGATGTGCAGAGCTGACTCAATGGAAAAGACTCTGATTCTGGGAAAGACTGAGGGCAGGAGAAGAAGAGGGAACAGACAATAAGATGTTTAGATAGCATCACTGACTCAATGGACATCTCCAGGAGATAGTGGAGGATAGAGGAGCCTGGGGTGCTGCATTCCATGGGGTCACAAAGATTTGTACACAACTTAGCAGCTGAATAACCACAACATGACCCTGCAGGCATGCCTCTGAGATATTCCTGGTTTGATTCCAGACTACCATAGTAAAGAGAACTGGCGATAAAGAGAGTCAGACAAATTGTTTTATTTCACCAATTCAATGGACCTGTGTTTGGGTGAACTCCGGGAGTTGGTGATGGACAAGGAGGCTTGGTTTGCTGCAGTTCATGGGATGGCAAAGAATCAGACACAACTGAGTGACTGAACTGAACTGTGTACATATAAACTTGTTTACACTACACTGTAGTCCATTCAGTGTGCTATATAGTCTGTCTAAAAAATGTACATACTCTAACTTAAAAGTACTTTATTGCTGAAAAATACTAGCTGTCATCTGACAACCCAGAGTTGCCACAAACCCTCAGTTTGCAAAAACTGCAGCATCTGCAAAGCACAATAAAATGATATCTGCTTGTACATGTGTCTGTATATATTGAACGATGTATGGCTAATGTGCACAAAAGATGTATATGTAAGATATGTATTAATGTATACGAGTTAAGGATCATTGTTGATCTAAAATCAATGTATCTAGTTGTCCTGTAACACTATTTGCTATATCTGTCACCTCTTGGTGTCTGTGTATGTTCTCCGCATTCTAATAGCTTCTTGACATATGGGTATAGTCAAATTTCGTTAGGGCCCATCCTCATGACCTCATTATTCTTAATTACCTCTTTAAGGCCCCCCACAAAATACAGTCACATTCGGAAGTCCTGGGGATCAGGAATTCAACATATGAATTTGAAAGAAGGGAAATGCATTCACCTCTTCACACTTTTGATCACAATTTGCTTCCCAGTAGCTAAAACAGTGTCTGGAATACAATAAGTGCTCAGTTATATTTGATGAAATATTTAATGAAAGAATCATATGTACATGTAATATTTTACACGACCCAAGATGGGCAACTTTTTATTTACCAGTAATTATCAAAGGGAGACCACAGTACTTGTTTGGGGAAAATGATATTTTGCTAAACGAATGGGACAGAAAATGAGACTTTAAGGCCATGTCTAATCTATGACTGGTCTTCCCTGGTGGCTCCATGGTAAAGAATCCACATGCCAATGCAGGAGACACGTTCAATTCCTTGATTGGGAAGATCCCCTAGAGGAAGAGATAGCAACTGTTTCCAGTGTTCTTGCCTGGAAAATCCCATGGACAGAGGAGCCTGTCGGGCTACAGTGCAGGGGACTGAAAAAGAGTCAGACATGACTTAGAGACTAAACAACAGCAATGTCCATAGCTGGTGATGCCTAGATCATTTCACGGGAGAGAAAAAATGCAAAGAAGAATTGGGGAGAAGGGGAGAGAAAAGAGGGGGTGAGGAGAAGGTGGTGAAGGGTTCTGTGAGATGAGAACCTCTTCCCTTGATCTGATCTCACTTTCATATGAAAATCATGAAGTGTCTGATGTAGGCAGGCATCTCATGGAAAGAAAGATTTTTAAAATGATTATTCTTGGTGTAGAGTGATGAAGGGGAAAACAGTTAGCAGAAGAAGGAGAAAGAGCATATCATGAGTGTGTTATTCTATGGATGTGTTATTTAAATAGGTGGTTCCCACAGATCGCAGGAAGTCAGTGAGTGGTTGTGAGTACGACAAGAAGGTGAGAAAGGGGTTTGGGGAGATGACTGAGGGTCTGCTGTCTTCGCAGGGACAGGGGTACAACGCGGACACCCTCCAGGCTTCACACATGCCTCTCCCCCATCCAATGCCTCCCCACTTTACTGGCCACATGAGCCTGGAGACGTCACCCAACCTTCCTTCTAACCCTCTAAAGCTTTGGGAAAAAGTGGAGAAATAAGACACAGGATGAGTCCTTACATAACCTAGGTAACATGGGAATTTCAGAACCGAGGAGCTTGGCTCTGTTGGAAAATTAAATAACAATCAAAGTAAGAAAAAAAGAGAGAATTTTGGTTATTTCTGTAACATCCAGATTTTTTAAGATAATATCCTGAATTGTGACTGATAATCTACCAGAATATATGAGATTTTTAGGATTTTCATATAATTTTTAGAACACATATAAATAACATTTATCCTTCCAATATAACCTAAGAAGGTTTATCATCACTTATTTGACAACACATGGGTGCTTAGCTTAGTCACTTCAGTCATGTCCGACTCTTTGAGACCCAACAGACTATAGCCCGACAGGCTCCTCTGTCCATGGGATTCTCCTGGCAAGGATCCACGGGATTTGCTGATAGTATCCATGTAATTATACGTGCCAGTATGCCTAATTGTAATGAGGTCAGTATCATTTTTGAGATGTTTTAGGAGCTCTCTGAAAAACTCCCAGAATAGCTAGAGGTCAAAAATATTTCATTTGGGGCATCTTTGGTGGCTCAGTGGTAACTCTGCCTGCCAAGGCAAGAGACATGGGTTCTGATCCGGACAGATTCTCATATGTGAGAGAGAACTTGCAGAAGGTCAGCTTTCCTGCAGAGAGCTTCTGTACTCCAAAAAAATAAAAACAATTCTGGTCAAAGCAAAGATGGAGGTGAGAGAATCTTTCCCCCCCCCCATGCAAGGAAACATCCCCCAAGAAAAGGGGAGTGATGAGTGAGTGCTCAGCTACCCTAGTTCTGCAGGACATCGCAGGGGACACCTGAGAAGGACATCCCCAGCAGCACCAGAGACCAGAGCCAGGCCCTCCATGAGGAGGGAGAGGAAAAATATTTGGAAAGACACAGATAAACATGTCAAAGCACATGAAAGGGATTGCTTTTCTCAAGGAGTCCAACCGCATGCCTCTGGGAGTTCCACACCCAGGAATCTCCCTCCTGGGTCCCTGGGCACCTCAGTGCCCCACGTGCTGGACCCACACCTCCTCCCACTCTCCAGGGTCTCCTTGTGGGACCTTCCCTCTGCAGCATTCAGGGGAACTTGGGTAGACAAGAAGCTGGCTCAGAAAACCAGCCCCTGCTCTGGAGGAGGGTGCCCGCAGACTGGAGCTCTAGAGGCACCTTCTGGAAACCCAGAGACAGGTTCCAGGAGGCAGCCTGGTGGGCTGTCAGGGCTGGCCAGACAGAAAAACTTAAGAATTCTCCCACAAGTTCGCCCTGGTGGTTCAGTGGTAAAGAATCCACCTGCAAAGGCAGAGGACCCAGGTTCATTCCTGGTCTGGGAGGACCCCATATGCCATGGGGCAACTAAGCCCTGTGCTCTGCAAGAAGAGAAGCCACTGCAATGAGAATCCCGGGCACCACAACCAGGGAAAGACTCTGCAGTAACCAAGATCCAGGGCAGACACACTTAATCAATTAATTTAAAAGTATTAAAAAGAATTACCCAACAAGAGGAAGCAGAAAGAGTGTGAGATCAGTGAAATAAGTGTACTGATATAAAGACAGAAAATCCCAGAAAATAACTCCACCATGAAACTCAGTACCCCAGATGAAGTTAACCACCAAAGATTGAAGGGGGTGAGAATGTTAGGTCCATGAAACAAACTGGAAGTGGCCAAACAGGAAATGACAGGAGTGAACATTGACATTCTAAGAGTCAGTGAACTAAGATGGACTGGAATGGGTGAATTTAACTCAGATGGCCATTATATCTACTACTGTGGGCAGGAATCCCTTAGGAGAAATGGAGTAGCCATCACAGTCGATCAATGAGTCTGAAATGCAGTACTTGGATGAAATCTCAAAAACGACAGAATCTCTGTTCATTTCCAAGGCAAACCATTCAATATCACAGTAATACGTCTATACCTTGACCAGTAACGCTGAAGAAGCTGAAGTTGAACAGTTCTATGAAGACCTACAAGATCTTCTAGAACTAGCACCCAAAAAAGATGTCCTTTAAATTACAGGGGACTGGAATGCAAAAGCAAGAAGTCAAGAAACACCTGTAGGCCTGTAGCAACAGGCAAACTTGGTCTTGGAGTACAGAATGAACCAGGGCAAAGGCTAATAGAGTTTTGCCAAGAGAACGCACTGGTCATAGCAAACACCTTCTTCCGACAACATAAGAGAAGACTCTACACATGGATATCACCAGATGGTAGACACTGAAATCAGATTGATTATATTATTTGCAGCCAAAGATGGAGAAGCTCTATACAGTCAGCAAAACAAGACCAGAAGCTGACTGTGTCTCAGATCATTAACTCCTTATTGCCAAATTGAGACTGAAATTGAAGGAAGTGTAGAAAACCACTAGACCATTCAGTTATTACCTAAATCAAATCTCTTATGATTATACAGTAGAAGTGAGAAATAGATTTAAGGAACTAGATCTGACAGACAGAGTGCCTGAGGAACTATGGACAGAGGTTTATGACATTGTACAGGAGACAGGAATCAAGACCATACCCAAGAAAAAAATGCAACAAAACAAAATGGCTGTCTGAAGACCCCTTACAAATAGCTGTGAAAAGAAGGGAAGTGAAAAGCAAAGGAGAAAAGGAAAGATATACCCATTTGAATGCAGAGTTCCAAAGAATAGCAAGGAAAGATAAAAAGATTTCCTCAGTGATCCATGCAAAGAAATAGAGGAAAAAAAATAGTATGGGAAAGATTAGAGATCTCTTCAAGAAAATTAGAGATGTCAAGGGAACATTTCATGCAAAGATGGGCTTGATAAAGGACAGAAATGATACGGACCCAACAGAAGCAGAAATTAAGAAGAGGTGGCAAAAATACACAGAACTGTGCCAAAATGATCTTCATGACCCAGAGAATCACGATGATGTGATCACTCACCTGGTGCCAGACATCCTGGAATGTGAAGTCAAGTGGGCCTTAGGAAGCATCACTATGAACAAAGCTAGTGTAGGTGATGGAATTCCAGTTGAGCTATTTCAAATCCTAAAAGATGATGCTGTGAAAGTGCTGCACTCAATATGTAAGCAATTTTGGAAAACTCAGCAGTGGCCACAGGGCTGGAAAAGTCAGTTTTCATTCCAATCCCAACGAAAGGCAATGCCAGAGAATGCTCAAACTACCGCACAGTTGAACTCATCTCATATGCTAGTAAAGTAATACTTAAAATTCTCCAAACCTGGCTTCAGCAATACGTGAACCATGAACTTCCATATGTTCAAGCTGGTTTTAGAAAAGGCAGAGGAGCCAGAGATCAAATTTCAACATCTGATGGATCATCAAAAAAGCAAGAGAGTTCCAGAAAAACATTTGTTTCTGCTTTATTGACTATGCCTAAGCTTTTGACTTTGTGAATCACAATAAACTGTGGAAAATTCTGAGAGAGATGGGAATACCAGACCACCTGACCTGCCTCTTGAGAAATTTGTATGCAGGTCAGGAAGCAACAGACAGAACTAGACATAGAACAACAGACTGGTCCCAAATAGGAAAATTAGTACATCAAGGCTGTATGTTGTTACCATGCTTATTCAACTTCTATGCAGAGTACATCATGAGAAACGCTGAACTGAAGGAAGAACAAGCTGGAATCAAGACAGCTGGGAGAAATATCAATAACTTCACATATGCAGATGACACCACCTTACGGCAGAAAGTGAAAAATAACTAAAGAGCCTCTTGATGAAAGTGAAAGACTAAAGTCAAAATTTGGGCTTAAAGCTCAACATTCAGAAAACTAAGATCATAGCATCCAGTCCCATCACTTCATGGCAAATAGATGGGCAAACAGTGGAAACAGTGGCTGACTTTATTTTTCTTGCCTCCAAAATCATTGCAGATGGTGACTGCAGCCATGAAATTAAAAGACGCTTACTCCTTGGAAGAAAAGTTATGACCAACCTAGATAGCACATTGAAAAGCAGAGGTATTACTTTGTCAACAAAGGTCCATCTAGTCAAGGCTGTTTTTTCCAGTGGTGATGTATGGATGTGAGAGCTGGACTATAAAGAAAGCTGAGCGCAGAAGAATTGATGCTTTTGAACTGTGGTGTTGGAGAGGACTCTTGAGAGTCCCTTGGACTGCAAGGAGATCCAACTAGTACATCCTAAAGGACATCAGTCCTGGGTGTTCATTGGAAGGACTGATGTTGAAGCTGAAACTCCAATACTTTGGCCACCTGGTGCAAATAACTGACTCATTTGAAAAGACCCTGATGCTGGGAAAGATTGAGGGCAGGAAGAGAAGGGGACGACAGGATAAGATGGTTGGATGGCATCACTGACTCAATGGACATGGGTTTGGGTGGACTCCGGGAGTTGGTGATGGACAGGGAGGCCTGGCGTGCTGCTCTTCATGGGGTCGCAAAGAGTCGGACACGACTGAGTGACTGAACTGAGCTGAACTGAGAACCGTCGCTGGGGAGGCAGCCTCTCTGAGAGCTCTGAGGAACTGCTCTGTGAAGAATGGTTTCCAGCACAGTTCTATACCTCATGCAAACAAAGCTCACACATCAACACGACAGGGTGTATTCCTTCAAGGTTTTAAAAGAGACAGACTTAGTACATAGACAGTGAGACAGCACGACTCTGGTGTCTGGGAAGGGAACCTTATCTTCCCAGGAGTGTTAACACAGACACCATGAGAAGGGATATGCTCATTCTAATCTTCAAAACAGATTTTCTTCACCTCAGTAGTTAAAGCAGGTGAGCTGTGAGGGTCTGACAGGTTGTCTTAGTTCACACACAGTTCAGGCTGAACCATGGATGAGCCAAAATGACTTCCCCATCCCTTAATATGTGAACATACTCTCCATCACAAGCAGATAAAAATCTTAGAACCATATGATCCAGCAATTCTATCTGAGGATGTACCCAGAAGAATTGAAACCACATGCTGGAAGAGATATCTGTACACTCGTGTTCACAGCAGCTCTGTTCACAATATTTAAATCATGAACGCAACCTGACTATCCATTTACCAAAGAGTAGATAAACCAAATATGGCATATACCAATAATAAAGTATCATTCAGCATTTAAAAAGAAGAAAAGGGACTTCCCTGGTGGTCTAGTGGTTAAGACTCTTCCTTGCAATGCAGCGGATGTGGGTTCAATCCCCAGTCAGGGAACTAAGCTCCCACATGGCCCAGAGCAAGCCTGAGAGCAGCAACTAAATAAAGCTTGCCAGCTGCAACAAAGACTCACTCAGCACAGCCCAAGTGTCTAAAAATGTTCTTTTAAAAGGGAATATAACATAAGCCACAATGCAAATGACCTAGTGGACATTATGGTAAGTAAAAGAAGTGTGACGAGAAATGACAAATACTCTATGATTCCATTTACATGGAGTAAGTGGTCATATTCATAGAGACAGAAAGTAGAGTGGTGATTGATAGGAACTGGGAAAGAAGAAAGGGGACATTTTGTTGAATGGGTAGAGATTCAGTTTTGCCAAATGAAAAAAGCCCTGGAGTTTGGTTACATAAAATGTGAATGAACTTCACATGAACGAACTGAACACTTAAAGATGGCTAAAATGATCAAATGTAATGCAATATGTATTTTAAGATAAAGAAATTCACAACCTCCCCTGAGGGTAACCACAGAAGAGTTAAGAGCTGATACCAGCACGGCAGATGCTCCCCACCCACCCAGCCCCATCTCCACCCCAACAACCAGGGGGTGAGGGCTGTCTTCCGTGCTCAGGACTCCCCGCTTCGGTTCTTGGAGATGTCTCAGCTCCAGCCCTGCATGGCTTAACCTCAGCCTCTCTGGCTGACCCAGTGCTCCAGGCTCTGCTCCAAGGATCCAGTAAGTCTCAGGTCACCTTCTCCTGTAGAAGACCGGGCACTGAGTTCACATCCTCCCACAGAGACCTCTGCAACTCCAGAGTGCAGGAGGTTCAGCCTTGCTCCAGCCTGAGGGTGGAGAGATGCATTTTTATTTGAAAAGAGGAGAAGGTGAGAACTGTTGTGTTTGTGAAAGAAGGGGTAGGGGTGGGGGTTTGGATCAAGCCTGGAGGTTGGGAGACTCTTTTAGACTGATGTTCAAATGACAGAATATTAAAGAATACCTTTAGGACAGAGGGAAGGGAAAGTTAGGGAGGTTGGGATGGACTTGGACACACTGCTATACTTAAAATAGATAACCAACAAGGACATACTGTAGACACAGGGGGCTCTGCTCAATGTTATGTGGCAGCCTGGATGGGAGGGGAGTTTGGGAGAGATGGATACATATATATGTGTGTATATATGTTTGGTTGGGTCCTTTTGCAGTCCACCTGAAACTATCACAACACTATTTTTTATAAAAAGTTATTATTATAAACTTTTATATAGGGTTTCCATTATGTGAAACACTTATTTCAGTCTCCTGTATACTGTTGGCCCTCCAAATTTATGGGTCCTCCTCTGTGGATACTGGGTCAACTGTATCAATGTGAACAACTGCGGGTTTTGGTATGTGTAGAGGACTACTGCATGGTGATTTATAGTAAGTCATTTTTGGTTTTTCTACACCTGGGAACACCGTGAAGCTAGCTCTATTATTTATCATTGACAGCAATTTCTTAAATGATTGTAAGGTACTCATGACATAAATTAACCATCGTAACAATTTTAAGTGTACGGCGGAAGAAGGAGAGGGGGGTGCAGGTTGAGGAAGTAACACTGAATGTATACACAGTCGTGTGTGAAACAGCTAGCTAGTAGGAAGCTGCTCTATAACATGGGGAGCCCAGGCTGATGCTCCGTGATGACCTAGAGGGGTGGGATGGGGGATGGGAGGGACGGTCAAGAGGGAGAGGAACACATGTATAGTCATAGCTGATTTTTATTGTTGTATGGCAGAAACCAACACAACATCCCAATTAAAAAATTTTTAAGTATACAGTTCAATAATGTTAAGTATATTTACATTGCTGTGCAGCCAATCACTAGATCATTTTTCATCCTGTAAAACTAAAACTTTGTCCCGTTTTATGATAATTCTCCACTTCACCCTTCACTCCAGTCCCTGGAAAACCACCATTCTTCTTTCTGTCTCTATAATTGGATAACTCTCGGAGGTTCACAGAAGTGGAATCATGCGGTACTTGTCTTCTTGCTATCGGCTGAGGCTGCTTAGCATAATATCCTCAAGGCCTCTCCATGCTGTAGCACACATCAGAATTTCCAGTCTTTTTAAGGCTGCATAATATTCCACTGCATATATAGACCACACGGTGCTTACCCATTCTTTCATGGGAGGACATTTGGGTTGCTTCCAACTTCCAGCTATTGTGATAACACTCTTTTGAACATGAGTGTACAACTATCTCTTTGAGATCCTATTTTCCATTCTTTGGGGTATACCCCCATAGGGTGAATGGGTCATATGGTAAAACAATCCACTTTTAGCTTTTGGAGGAATGACCACAGCAGATGCACCATTTAACAGGCACAAGGATTCATCAGCAGAACATAATCAAGAAGAAAATGGAGGTCCGGAGAAGTGAATGACTTCTTCAAAGCCACAGGGGTGGTGAGGAAGCCAATATTCTAATATTCTCCTGGGTTCTTAACCTTGCTCTTAACCAAAATGCTGGTGACGTTGGACTTAAGAGTACTGGAAGAGAGAGCCCCCTGAAGGTAGCTCATGGTCACTGGGTCATCCTAGCCCTGCAGAGTCATGTGGTGAGGGACATCTCAGGCCTCAAAGGAGCAGGAAACAGTCCTGTCATTTCTGATTCAGAATGAAGGTTGGTCCCCCTCTCTCCAAGAAGTTGGGAGACCTCTCTGGTTTGATGCAATGACTGAGCTAGTCTAGAGTCTGTCCCGCCTACAAATTCCATCTCTCTGCCCCAAAGCAGAGTTCTTATTTCATGTCACTCTGCAAGCAACAAAACAGGAAGTTCTCAGGTTTCAGGATCCTTGGTGAAAAATTATGCAGTGTCTGAGCTCTTTGATTACCAAGCTCCTAAAACAGTCACTTTACATGTATCAAAGAGGGGACAAAATAATGATGATGACGATTTTCTCGGCATTATACAGGAAAGGAGGGCAAAGGTGGTATGTAGTTTGTGAAAACTCAGAAAAATTATTATGTTCCAGAGCTGGTTGATTTCAATTAAAAAATCATATTCTTAACCATTCATTTATTAAACCATTCATTTATTCATTCATGCATGCTCAGTCATATCTGACTTTTGGTGACCCCTTGAACTCCTCTGGGGTTCTCCTCAGAGGACCCCAGGCTCCTCTGTCCATAGACTTTTCCAGGCAAGAATCCTGGAGTGGGTTGCCGTTATGTCTCCTGCATCTCCTGCATTGGTTGGCGGAGTCTTTACCACTGAACCACGTGGGAAGCCCCTCTTATCCACTCAACTTAAACCAGTTAAGCAGCTTCTGTGTATCAACACTGCATTTGAGGCTTTTTCTTCCCAAGAAGCAGAAAACGTATCTAGGTTCTTCAGTTGGTCTAATAATTAAATTGATGTGAGACAAATCAACAAATTTAATTTGTTATGTATGTGAAATTGTGAAAGTGAAAGTCACTCAGTTATTTCCGACTCTTTGTGACCCCATGGAATTCTCCAGGCCAGAATACTGGAGTGGGCAGCCTTTCCCTTCTCCAGGGGATCTTCCCAACCCAGGGATTGAACCCAGGTCTCCTGTATTGCAGGCGCATTCTTTACCAGCTGAGCCACAGGGAAAGCCCAAGAATACTGGAGTGGGTAGCCTATCCCTTCTCCAGCAGAACTTCTTGACCCAGGAATCAAACCAGGGTCTCTTGCATTGCAGGCGCATTCTCCTGCATTGCAGGTGGATTGTTATGTATGAGAGCCCCATAAAAACTTGAGGCTCAAGAGAGTCAAGCAAGGGAGGCTTATGTGGTATCATGAGTTTCACAGAACAAGGGAAGAATCTGGGGCTTCAAAGAGGAGGAAGACAGCTCAAAGGAAGATGGGAGGAGCAAATGCTTGGTGAACAAATGTTTGCCACTCCAAGCAGGGAAGACTTTCTGAGATTAAAAAGTTCTCTCTGGTAATAGCTCTCTTCCTGGCTGAGGTCCCCTAATCCAATTATTTCGAGCAGTTAAGGGAGAGGCAAGGAGCTTCTCTAGAGTCTGCTGGGTCTTAACTGCCTTCAGCTCAAAACAGTCTTCCCACCAAAGGGGTACATTTGGGGAGATAGAATCCACTCCATCTCACTTTCCTTCAAGCAACCTTTCCAGTAATTTTGAATCATATTAAAAGATGTATTTATGTTTAAGGAACCAAAGCTCAGAGACAGAGAACTTGATCAGTGTGTCCTGCTCCCCATCACTCCATTGCTCTGTAGAATTGGACTTCCAGGATCAAGGGCAGATGGGACATTTTTTAAATTAAAGCAGTGTTGTTTAAAGCCTCTTCCCTGATAGCTCAGTTGGTAAAGAATCTGCCTGCAATGCGGGAAACCCTGGGTTGATTCCTAGTTTGGGAAGATTCACTGGAGAAAGGATAGGCTAAATTTCTGCTATACAGATTCAGTGATTCTTTTTCATATTCTTTTCCACCCTGGTTTATTGAATAGAGTGTCCTGGGCTACACAGTTAGGACCTTGTTTAAGATGGACATTCTTAATGACTTTGTGCCTTGCATTCCTCAACAGACCGTAGCCTCCTCAACTCCATCAAGGATGCTGCGTCAATATGTTCACCAACTTGGTCAGAAGCTGGTGCACAGGCGGCCACTGGAGCCCATGGAGGAGTCTGAGGGTCCTGCAGCTCATCTAAATATGCTGGGCCTGGTGGGCTTCAGTGTGGCCAGCACATTGGGGGCAAGTGTGTACATCGTGGCTGAGTGGCCAAATACTTAGCTGGACCAGCGACCATCCTCTCCCTCTTGGTGGCCACCCTGTCTTGTGTGATGTGTGGGCTCTGCTATGCAGAGTTACGGGCCCAGGTACCATGCCCTGGTTCTGTGTATCTCTACAGCTATGTCACCATGGGACAACTGTGCGCCTTCATCATCGGCTGGAACCTCATTCTGTATTTAGTCACTGGTGAGATGATGGAGTGGGAAAAGTGTGGAAGCGAGGTGGGAGGAAGGTTGGGGTTTTCTCTCATTCACAACCACTTTGTTATCTACCTCGTTGAGGAGGAGGGTACCATTGGCAGGAAAACCCCACAACTTCATTGTACTCAGTTCTATTCTGTTTCCTTAAATGATGATCCAGGAAACCAGAAGGAAAGGGGACTGTAGGGAGTGGGTGAGAGGGAGGCGTGGCCCACAGGTTTATCCATTCAACATATTGAAGTTTTGGGTCAGCTGTTGTCTTCGTGGGATTTTCCTTTACCACGTGATTTTAAAATTTCAGCTCTCATCTCCCAGCCTCCCTAGTCCCACTTCTCTGTGTTCTTCTTTTGCATAACATTGATCTCCTCCTAATTATACCAAATAGTGAGACGTATTTTGTGAGTTATCTGGGTCTGCTCTTCCCACCCCAGGAGGAGAAACTCTTTGAGATTAGGTACTTTGTCTTTCTTTCATAATATATCCCATGGCACATAGTCAAGAATCAATTTATGCTTGTTAATGAATATTCTTCTGCCTCTGCAGGCACTGCCAGTTTGTCCAAAGTGTGGAGCATCACTTTTGACAGCCTGATTGGAAACCACATCTCTTAGGTATTAGAGGGGACTTTCTCGCTGTGAAATGAATGGTTTAATAAACAAATGGTTAAGAATATGATTTTTAATTGAAATCAACCAGGGGAGGAGTGTGACCTGAGCTCTGACGTCTTTGGCTTCTGGATCCAGCCTGTTCTCCTCCTCCTTGACCCTTGCAGTTCTCCTGCTGATCATCCTGAGCCTGGTCCTGGCCCAGTGGCCCAGCCAGCTGTTCTCTGGAGACCCCGTGCTCACAACAGTGGCTGTGCTGCTGCTGCTGCTCATCACTGGGGTCATGGTCATCATTTGGAGGCAGCCCCAGAACCCTTCTTCTCTTCACTTCAAGGTAGGTGACCTTATGTGCTCACAGGGTCCACCTTGAGTGAATGAGGTCTGCATGCTTTGAGGTCTAAACATCCTTCGCTGGACAAGGAAATGAGAGGAGTTGCTAAAATCAGTGGACCTGTCCTTGATCCACACACAGTGTTTAAAAAGCCAGTCTCAGTAGGAACTGAACACACGGGCTGAGGACTGGTCTTCTTGCCCATTTGAAGTAGTACAGTCTCCCTTTCAGACGTCTGGTCTGTGTTCAGGGATGAACTGATTCTGCCCATAGGCCCCTGCTCTGCCTGTCCTCCCACTGGTGAGCACCTCCGTGAGTGTTTACCTGATGATGCAGATAACCCCTGGGGCCTGGGCCCTATTTGGAGTCTGGAATGCCATTGGTAAGTTGCTTTCTGGGCTAAAGAGGCCTCTCGGGTGACTGAACCTCTTTCTCTTACTCCATCCCCAAACTGCGTCAGACGCCATAATAGGAGACTTTTTATGACTTAGTGACTAAACAACAACTGGGCATTTGTAAGTGGAAAGAGTGCCTACTTCACCTTCTCATTACCTCCTTTCTCTACCAGGATCTATCATATACTTTGCATATGGGATCCAACACAGCCTGGCATGGAACAATTATCAACAGCCACCAGCCTCCACCCCCAGACTTGATAAAAACATCCCTAGTGGTGAGTCATCTTAACCACAGGAAGTAGATGCTGTGAGGAATCCCTCCATGCACTGGAAGATCTGCTGGTTCAAGGGGCACTGTGAGCCTCTATGGAGTGTGAACATGGGAGGCATCGATACCTGTGTATTCACTAACAGAAGACAAAATGACTTTAATGTTGTATAATTTAAAAACATAATACACATATATGGAAAAGTCCATATTTCACAAGATGAAATTTTCTGTAAAAGAATATAAGTTAAAAGACCATGTATAAGAATGTAAGCAGCAACTGGAGGAAGAAACAAAATATTAATCATCCCAGGAAAAGCTCCTCCTTGTGCCTATTTCCAGCAAAAAGATAGAGATTGCCGAATAGGAAGGACACTCAGGTCCCTGTATTGTGTCATGAGTTGTACTTTATGAAGGAGGAAATGGCAACCCACTCCAGTATTCCTGCCTGGAGAATCCCATGGACAAAGGAGCCTGGTGGGCTATAGTTCACGGGGTCTCACAGAGTCAGACACGCCTAAGCAACAAAGGAGCAGCAGCACAATTAATATGTATAAGATACGTATACATAATATACTGATTAAAATTTATGTGTTCATTGTTTATCTAAATTCAGTGTATCTGGTTGTTTTGTAATATTATTTGCTAAATCTCTCAGCCCTTGGTCTCTATGTATGTTCTCTGTACTCTAAAATCCTTTTGGTACAAGGGCATTAGTTACATTTCCTTAGGGCCCACCCTTATGACCTTTTTAACCTTAATTACCTCATTTTAAAATAATTTTCTTCATTTATAATGTGAAGTGTTAGTCGCTTCAGTCATTTCCAACTCTTTGTGACCCCATGGATTGTAGCCCTCCAGGCTCCTCTGTCCATGGGATTCTCCAGGCAAGAATACTGGAGTGGGGTGCCACGCCCTCCTTGAGGAGATCTTCCTGATTCAGGGACTGAATTCAGGTCTTTCACGTTGCAGGCAGGTTGTTTACTCTCTGAGCCACCAGGGAAGTCCTTTCTTCATTGAAGTCTCACATTTATTTATTTTTGGCTGCATCAGGTCTTACTTGTGGTACTCAGGCTCAGTAGTTGCCAGGTGGGCTTAGTCCAGACAAAGGATCAAACCCCCATCCCCAGGACTGGAAGGTATATCTTAACCACCAAACCACCCTTACACCACATATAGTCACATTCCAAGATCCTAGGGATCAAGATATCAACCTATGAATTTGAAAGCACAGAGTTACCTTCAAACCATGACACTTGACCCCTTTATGCTTCCCAGTAGCTGAAACAGTGTCTGGAACACAGTAAGTATTCAACCATATTTGATGAGCCATATAATGAAAACTTCAGATATATCTGTAATATTTTACATGACTCAAGATGAGGAATATTTTATTTACCAGGAATTATCAAAGGGAGGCCACAGTATTTGCTTTGGAGGGGGAAATATTTTGTTAAACTACTTAGAATAGAAAATGAGTCTTTAAAGCCATGTCTCATCTATCAATGCTGCATCCTAGATCATGTTGCAGGAGAAAAGAAATGCAGAGAGAAACTGAAAAGAGGAGAGAGAAGAGAATGGGGGCAGAGGCGGTGAAGGGTTCTGTGAGATGAGAACATCTTCCCTTGAGCTGGCCTCACTTTTGTATGAAAATCATGAAGCGGTGGATGTAGGTGGGTGTCTCATAGAAAGTTGTAAAGGCTTTTTGAAATGATTATTCTTGGTGTAGATTGATTAGGGGGATAAAACAATTGGCAGAAGGAGGAAACAGTGAATCATGGAAGTTTTACTCCACAGAAATTCATAAAAATGGATAGTTCTCACAGGGCAGGGAGTCACTGACTGGTTGTGAGCAGGGCAGGGAGGTGAGGATGGGGTTGGGGAGATGACTGAGGGTCTACTGTCTTTCCAGGGACAGGGATACAATGTGGACACCCTCCAGGCTTCACACATTCCTCTCCCCCGACCCCAGGCCTCCCCACTTTACTGGCCATGGGAACCTGGAAACATCACCTAACCTTCCTTCTAACCCTCTAAAGGCTTGGCAAAGAAGTAGAGAAATGAGACACAGGATGAGTCCTTACATAACCTATGTAAAATTTCAGAGGTGAGGTGTTTGACTCTGTTGATGAATTTAAATAACAATCAAGGTAATTAAAAAGAAAAGAGGGACTTCCCTGGCAGTTCAATGGTTAGGATTCTGCACTTTGAACCTCAGAAAACTAAAAGCCCATCAGCTATGTGGTGTCTCCAAAAAAAAAAAAATTTTTTATTTTTTTTTAATGTTAAAGAAAAGAGCTATTTCTGGAACGTCCAGTTTTTCAATATAATAATTACAATTATGACTGATGACAATTTACCAGGACATATCAGATTTTCAGGAACTTCATATGATCTTTAGAACATAATTAATAACATTTATCCTTCCACTATAACCTTGGAAGGTTTATTGTCACTTCTTTCACAGTGACACTCATGTAATCATATCTACCAATATGCCTATTTATAATGAGTTTAATATTATTTGAGATGCTTCAGGGGCTCTCTAAAAAAATTCTCAAATTAGCTAGAGGTCAAAAAAATACTTCATTTAAAATTTGATTAGAGCCTGTAAATGCTTCATCGAAGAGGATCATAGGTCTCCGGGAAACAATAATTATCCATATAACAAAACAATAAAATATTTCAAAAACAAATACAGACACTTACAACAGCGTATTACTGTTACCAAAATTAAGAAACAAAACTCTATATCTGCACAAGTTTACTTTTAATATTAAAATTCACTCAGTTAAAATTTATCCCCATCTTATCCAGTCCTGAAGCCAGAAAAGAAGTCTTTGGTAAAGCTCCTTTTCCACAGACTTTCTATAATTTCCTTTCAGTTCAGTTCAGTTCAGTTGCTCAGTAATGCCCGACTCTTTGCAATCCCATGAATCGCAGCACGCCAGGCCTCCCTGTCCATCGCCAGCTCCCAGAGTTTACTTAAACTCATGTCCATCGAGTCGGTGATGCCATCCAGCCATCTCATCCTCTGTCATCCCCTTCTCCTCCTGCCCCCAACCCCTCCCAGCATCAAGGTCTTTTCTAATGAGTCAACTCTTCACATGAGGTGGCCAAAGTATTGGAGTTTCAGCTTTAGCATCATTTCCTTCCAACGAACACTCAAGACTGATCTCCTTTAGGATGGACTGGCTGGATCTCCTTGCAGTCCAGGGGACTCTCAAGAGTCTTCTCCAACGCCACAGTTCAATGTTGAGCTTTAAGCCAACTTTTTCACTCTCCTCTTTCAGTTTTATCAAGAGGCTTTTGAGTTCCTCTTCACTTTCTGCCATAAGGGTGGTGTCATCTGCATATCTGAGGTTATTGATATTTCTCCCAGAAATCTTGATTCCAGCTTGTGCTTCTTCCAGCCCAGCGTTTCTCATGATGTACTCTGCATATAAGTTAAATAAGCAGGGTGACAATATACAGCCTTGACGTACTCCTTTTCCTATTTGGAACCAGTATGTTGTTCCATGTCCACTTTTAACTGTTGTTTCCTGACCTGCACACATACTTCTCAGGAGGCAGGTCAGGTGGTCTGGTATTCTCATCTCTTGAAGAATTTTCCACAGTTTATTGTGATCCACACAGTCAAAGGCTTTGGCATAGTCAATAAAGCAGAAATAGATGTTTTTCTGGAACTCTCTTGCTTTTTCTATGATCCAGCAGATGTTGGCAATTTGATCTCTGATTCCTCTGCCTTTTCTAAAACCAGCTTGAATATCTGGAAGTTCACAGTTCACGTATTGCTGAAGCCTGGCTTGGAGAATTTTGAGCATTACTTTACTAACATGTGAGACGAGTGCAATTGTGTGGTAGTTTGACCATTCTTTGTCATTGCCTTTCTTTGAAATTGGAATGAAAACTGACCTTTTCCAGTCCCGTGGCCACTGCTGAGTTTTCCAAATTTGCTGGCATATTGAGTGTAGTACTTTCACAGCATCATCCTTCAGGATTTGAAATAGCTCAACTGGAATTCCATCACCTCCACTAGCTTTGTTCATAGTGATGCTTGCCAAAGCCCACTTGATTTCACATTCCAGGATGTCTGGCTCCAAGTGAGTGATCACACTATCATAATTATCTGGATCATGAAGATGTTTTTGTAGTTCTTTTGTGTATTCTTGCCACCTCTTCTTAATATCTTCTGCTTCTGTTAGGTCCATACTATTTTGCTGGAACAGCGAGCAGCCAAGAGAAAATACCCCACATCCAAGGTAAGGAGCAGCTGCCGCACTTTACTGGAGTAGCTGTGAAGAGATACCCATGTCCAAAGTAAGACAAACCCCAGTAAGATGGTAGGCACTGAGAGAGGATATCAGAGGGCAGACAGACTGAAATCACAATCAAAGAAAACCAGTCTAATCACGTGGACCACAGCCTTGTCTATCTCAATGAAACTAAGCCATGCCGTATAGGGCCACCCAAGACATATGGGTCATGTGGAGAGGTCTGACAAAATGTGGTCCACTGGAGAAGGGAATTGCAAACCACTTCAGTATTCTTCCCTTAAGAACCAAATGAACATGGTGGGGATCCAAACTAGTGCAGCCACTATGGAGAACAGTGTGGAGATTCCTTAAAACCTGAAAATAGAGCTACCATATGACCCAGCAATCCCACTGCTGGGCATACACACCAAGAAAACCAGAATGGAAAGAGACACAGGTGCCCCAATGTTCATTGCAGCACTGGTTATAATAGCCAGGACATGGAAGCAACCTAGATGTCCATCAGCAGACGAATGGATAAGAAAGCTGTGGTACATATACACAATGGAATATTAGTCAGCCATTAAAAAGAATATATTTGAATCAACTCTAATGAGGTGAATGAAACTGGAGACTATTATACAGAGTGAAGTAAGCCAGAAAGAAAAACACCAATAGACTATACTAACACATATGTGTTCATGTATGGATGTGAGAGGTGAACTGTGAAGAAAGTTGAGCACCGAAAAATTGATGCATTTGAACAATGGTGTTGGAGAAGACTCTTGAGAGTCCCTTGGAGTGCAAGGAGATCCAGCAGTCCATTCTAAAGGAGATCAGCCCTGGGTGTTCTTTGGAAGGAATGATGCTAAAGCTGAAACTCCAGTACTCTGGCCACCTCATATGAAGAGTTGACTCACTAGAAAAAACTCAGATGCTGGGAGGGATTGGGGGCAGGAGGAGAAGGGAACGACAGAGGATGAGATGGCTGGATGGCATCACTGACTCGATGGATGTGAGTCTGAGTGAACTCCGGGAGATGGTGATGGACAGGGAGGCCTGGCGTGCTGCCATTCACAGGGTTGCAAAGAGTTGGACACAACTGAGTGACTGAACTGGACTGAACTGAACACATATATGTGGAATTTAGAAAGATGATAACGATAACCCTATATGCGAGAAAGCAAAAGAGACACAGTTGTATAGAACAGTCTTTTGGACTCTGTGGGAGAAGGCGAGGGTGGGATGATCTGAGAGAATAGCATTAAAACATATATATTTTCATATGTGAAACAGATCACCAGTCCAGGTCTGATTCATGAGACAGGGTGCTCCGGGCTGGTGCACTGGGATGACCCAGAGGGATGGGATGGGGAGGGGTTGGGAGGGGGTTCAGGATGGGGAACACATGTAAACCCATGGCTGATTCATATCAATGTATGACAAAAACCACTACAATATTGTAAAGTAATTAGCCTCCAACTAAAATAAATAATTTTTTTTAAAAACATAAACAGTATGAAAAGGCAAAAAGATAGGACACTGAAAGATGAACTCCCCGGGTCAGGAGGTGCCCAATATTCTACTGGAGATCAGTGGACAAATAACTCCAGAAAGAATGAAGGGATGGAGCCAAAGCAAAAACAACACCCAGTTGTGGATGTGACTGGTGATAGAAGCAAGATCTGATGTTGTAAACAGCAATACTGCATAGGAACCTGGAATGTCAGGTCCATGAGTCAAGGCAAATTGGAAGTGGTCAAACAGGAGATGGCAAGAGTGAACGTCAACATTTTAGAAACCAGCAAACTAAAATGGTCTGGAATGGGTGAATTTATCTCAGATGACCATTATATCTACTACTGTGGGCAAGAATCCCTTAGAAGAAATGGAGTAGCCATCATGATCAACAAAAGAGTCCGAAATGCAGTACTTGGGTGAAATCTCGAAAACGACAGAATGATCTCTGCTCATTTCCAAGGAAACCATTCAATATCACAGTAATCCAAGTCTATGCCCCAACCAGTAATGCTGAAACAGCTGAAGTCAAAGGTTCTATGAAGACCTACAAGGCCTTTTAGAAATAACACCCAAAAAAGATGTCCTTTTCATTATAGGGGACTGGAATGCCAAAGTAGGAAGTCAAGAAATACCTGGAGTAACAGGTAAATTTGGCCTTGGAATGCGGAATGAAGCAGGGCAAAGGCTAATAGAATTTTGCCAAGAAAATGCACTGGTCATAGCAAACGCCCTCTTCCAACAACACAAGAGAAGACTCCACATGGACATCACCAGATAGCCAACACCAAAATCAGACTGATTATATTCTTTGCAGCCAAAGTTGGAGAAGCTCTATACAGTCAGCAAAAGCAAGACTGGGAGCTGGCTCAGATCATGAACTCCTTATTGCCAAATTCAGACTTAAATTGAAGAAAGTAGGGAAAACCACTAGACCATTCAGGTATGACCTAAATCAAATCCCTTACAATTATACAGTGGAAGTGAGAAATAGATTCAAGGTATTAGACCTGAGAAATAGAGTGCCTGATGAACTATGGATGGAGGTTCATGACATTGTACAGGAGACAGGGATCAAGACTATCCCCAAGAAAAAGAAATGCAAAATGGCTGTCTGAGGAGGCCTTACAAGTTGCTATGAAAAGAAGAGAAGCAAAAAACAAAGGAGAAAAGGAAAGATATACCCATTTGAATGTAGAGTTCCAAAGAATAGCAAGTAGAGATAAGAAAGCCTTCCTCAGCTATCAGTGCAAAGAAGTAGAGGAAAACATTAGAATGGGAAAGACTAGAGATCTCTTCAAGAAAATTAAAGATACCAAAGGAACATTTCATGATACCACACAGTATCTATAAAAATACTAAATCACCATGCTGTCCACCTGAAACTATTGTGATATTATAAACCAACTACATTTCAATCATCAAACAACAAACTAGACATCTATTTTCAGTGAGAAGCTCATGAACTGCAACTAGAGAGTAGCCCCCACACACAGCAGCTAGAGAAAGTTTTCAAGCAGCAAGGAAGACCCAGTAGAGCCAACAAATAATTAATTAAACATTTAAGAAGAATTCTCCCACAAGAGGGAGCAGGAAGAGTGGGAAGTGTGTACTGACACAAAGAGAGAAAACCCCAGATTATACTACCACCATGCAACAGAATGCCCCAGCTGAAAGGAACCACTGAAGGTTTGAGGAGTTGTCCACTACTTCAACTGGAGCTTGCATGATGGCTCAGCAGTAAAGAGTCTGCCTGCAATGCAGGAGACCTGGATTTGATCCCTGAGTGAGGAAGATCCTCTAGAGAAGGAAATGGCAACCCACTCCAGTATTCTTGCCTGGGAAATCCTCCGAACCAAGAGGTCTGGTGGGCTGCAGTCCTTGGGGTCGCAAAACATCAAACACAGCTGGGTGACTTACACTCACTAGTAGCATGCCAAAGAGCATAAAATTTGCCATCTGGAAACTGTTTTGTGTGCCCAGTTCTATAATGTGGCACATTTTTATGCAGCATGTTTTGTTTCCCTCAATACTCTTAAACTTCCATTAACTTTGAAACATATTAAAAGTCTTCTTTGTGTTTAAGAGATCAAAGCTCAGAGTTGGAGAATGTGCCCAATGCATCACTTTGCCTTCTCCTCCCCATCACTCCATTGCTGGGTGAAACTGGACTCCCAGGGCCAAGGGGAGATGACACTCTTGATGGCTTTGTGTCTTGTCTCTTCTGCAGAACATAACCTCCTCAACTGTGTCCTGGATGCTGCATGAGTATGCTCACCAATTTGTTCCGAAACTGGTCAGTGAGTGGATGCAGGACACCAGGGCAGAGGTTGAGAGACCTAGAGCTGATCTGAACACCTTTGATCTGGTGATCTTGGGTGTGGGTAGAACCCTGGGAGCTGGTATGTACATCCTGGTTGGTGCAGTGGCCAGAAGACCTGGACCAACGACTGTCATCTCCTTCTTGGCAGCCGGCCTGTCCTGTGTATTGTCTGGGCTCTCTACTATGCAGAGTTTGGGGCCCGGGTACCAGGCTCCAGTTATGCGTGTCTCTACAGCTACATCAACCATGGGACAACTCTGTGTCTTTATCACTGGCTGGAACCTCATACTGTCCTTAGTCATCAGTGAGATGATGGGGTGGGGAAAGGTGTAGGGCTTAAGAACAGGTTCTAGGAGGTGGGGGTTAGGTCTTCACTCATTCATGAGCACTTTTTCATTGATCTTGTGGGGTTAAGTGGATAATAGTGGCAAGAAAACCCCACAAATTTATTGTTCTTGGGTCTATCTTGCTTTCCTTAAATGATGGATGGAGAACCCAGAGGAAAGGAAGCTGTAGGGAGTTGGAAAGAGGGAGGCATGACCCACAGGCTCATCCTCTCACTCTACTGAAGTCTTTGTTCAGCTGTTACCTTCATGGAATTTTCGTTTACATCTGGACTTAAAATTTCAGTCCTCACCTTCCAGCCCTCCTGGTCCCAATGTCCCACTATATTTTCTTGCATAACATTGATCTCCTCCTAGAATATTAAATAGTTGACCTATTTTGTGAATCATCTAAGTCTTCCCACCCTAACCCTAATGAGAGTATTCTGTTTGGGTTCCCCTCTCCCCCAAATATATTCCACATTGGAAATCAATCTATGTTTGTCAGTGAATGTTCCTTCTTCTGCCACTGCAGGTGCTGCCTGTATAGCCAGGGCCTGGAGCTACAACTTAGACAGCCTGATTGGGAAACAACTCTCTCAGGCAATACAGGGAACTTTCTCTCCACATATGCCCTCTTTTTTGGCCATGTACACAGACTCTTTTGCCCTGGGCCTGGTGCTGCTCTTCACAAGTGAGACAGTGATAGGATGGGAAGAGTGGGGTGTGGAGGGGCAGATGGGGTGGGAAAGACTTGGGGGACAGAACGGTGGATGGTGAAGACTGGAAAGAAGGATCTGTGATATTAGAGACAGGAAGGCAAAAGAGAGACCATTATTTCCCTTTCTTGGCATTGCTGACAATTGGGGCTGGATCGTTCACAGGTGTAGAGACGTGCATTTCAGGTTTTAAAAAAATCACTGTTGGATGTTGAGTAGCATCTCTAACATTTACTCACTAGATACCAGTGACACCCCCCCAAGCTGAAAATCAGAATGCCTCTAGACATTGCCAAATGTCCCTTGGGGGAACGAAATCATTCCATTTACTAGATCTGTTGGTTTCTTCTCAGTATTGAGACCAAAGATGTGTTTCCAATTGAGAGGAATTAGTTGGATGGCATCACCGACTCAATGACCATGAGTTTGGGTAGGCTCCGGGAGATGGTGATGGACAGGGAAGCCTGTCGTGCTGCAGTCCATGGGGTCGCAAAGAGTCGGACACGACTGAGCAACTGAACTGAACTGAACATGGCATAAAATTAAACATTATTTTTCCCAGCTTTACTGAGGTACAAAAAACAACACTGTCCAAATTTAAAGAGTACTCATGATGATTTAGTTGATGTATACGTTGTGAGATGATTGTCACAGTAAGACATTAACCATCTTACAGTGTGAAATTCAGTGGGACTTAGTACACTCATAATGGAGTATAACCATCACCTCTGTCTAGTTTCAAACATGGTCATCACCCCAAAGGGAAACCCCACACCCACTGAGCAGACACTGTCTGTCCACTGGCCATACTCCCACAACCCTCAACCCCTGGCAACCACTGGCCTGCTTTCTGTGTTATGGATTTGGTTACTTTGGATGTTTCATATTCCATCTTTCCCACAGGAGTACTGGTTCTGAGAGCTTGTGAGTCAACCCTGCTTTACAAAGTGTTCACAGGCATCAACATTTTGGTTCTGAGTTTCTTCATCCTCTCTGGCTTCATTAAGGGAGACCTGCACAACTGGAAGCCCACAGGATAAGACTACAAACTGAACACATCTGAATCCACTGTCACCTCTAGGTTAGGAGGGTTCTCTTGGCCATTGTAATGCCTGTGTGGTATGGGTGCAGAGCTGGGAACATGGTGGGGACTAAAGAGACCTGAGCTGCTGGATCCTGGTGTCAGGGGCCTGGAGCCCACGACTTGTGGTATTAATTAAGGGAGGAGTCTAATAGAGATGGCTGAACTCACCTCACCCACATTCTTCCTCATGCCTTCTCTCATCATAGGTTGGATGATCTGAGTTCTGAAGAGTTTGTGATCTTTGCTCTTGATGGGATTATCCATGGAGCAGCAATGTCTTTATATGTATTTCTTGGCTTTGATTCCATTGCCACTAGAGGTAACATGGTCATGGTGTGTCTTATCAGGGATTCGGGCACAGTTTGGGCTGCCCTTGGGCTTAGGGGTTGGGAGAAGGTTAGCTAGCTTTTGGACATAGAGGAGGGAATTTGACTTTGTGATTTCACCTCAGTGTGTTTTCTTGACCCAATACCTCCTCCCTTCTAGCAGGGGAGAAGCCCTAAATCCTCAGCGTTCCATCCCTTTCAAGATCATAACGATCTTCATCTGCTTTTGGTGTACTTTGGTGTCTGGGCGGCACTCACCCTCATGGTGCTCTGCTACTAGATTCATCCTGAGAGCCCCTTGTCGCAGGCTTTTCTCCAAGTCGGGTGGGGCCCTGCCAGATATTTCGTGGCTGTTGGCACCCTCTGTGCCCTTGCATCCAGGTCAGTGTCATGGTTTTCTCTCCACCAGCTGTCAGATGCTGAGGTATCCCAGCCCTTGGGATTGAGAGACAAGAAGGAAGGACACCTTGCCCCTGTGGACGAGGGAGCAGAAGACCCAGTTGCTCCTGTTTCTGCACGTCCTCACTCCAGTCCTCTTGCCTGGAAAATCCCATGGATGGAGGAGCCTGGTGGGCTGCAGTCCATGGGGTCTCTAAGAGTCGGACGCGACTGAGCAACTTCACTTCACTTTTCACTTTCATGCTTTGGAGCAGGAAATGGCAAGCCACTCCAGTGTTCCTGCCTGGAGAATCTCAGAGATGGAGGAGCCTGGTGGGCTGCCGTCTGTGGGGTCGCACAGAGTCGGACACGACTGCAGCGACTCAGCGGCAGCAGCAGCTGCATGTCCTCACACATGTCCCCACTCTGTCTCCTTCCAGCCTCCCGGGTACCATGTTCACCACACCTTGGTTGATCTTTGCAATGACAGACGATGGGCTCCTTTTCCATGGACTTGCCTGATCATACAGGCACCCCCATCATGGCCATCTTGGCTTCTGGAAATCTTGCAGGTGAATCGACAAAACTCCACTCTTTCTTTGAACAACTCCCTTAACATGCATGTTTCCAAATATTTTTCACTCTCTCCCCACCTTCTTTTGCCCTCCTCCTAGGGGTCATGGCATTCCTCTTCAAGCTCACTGACTTTGTGGACCTCGTGTCAATTGGAACTCTGCTTGCTTACTCCCTGGTGCCTTTCTCTGTTCTTATCCTCAGGTGAGACTCCACTACACCTTGACCTCGGGCTTTGGACTTGTGGGGATTGATGGGGATTAATTCTCTTCTGCCTTTTGAATGTCCTGCTCTGCTTAACTGAGGAAAAGGATAGGTTATATTGTCTGATGTTGGATGAATAGAGGCTACTGTTAATATTGCCATAATGCCACTAATTCAGGTACCAGCCAGGTGAGAATTCAAGCAAGAAGGAGAAAACAGAGGAGGAAGTTGAGATGAGGACTGAAGTTGAAGAACATTCTATGGACTCTGTACCTGAGGCAGGAATTTCAAACATCCTAAAGACTGTGTGACCCCATCAGCACCACCTCCACTCTGAAATCTGGGCAGATTGTCTATGGATGTTCCTCCCTGCAGTGGAATTTCTCTTTGGTCATATTCTTAAATTGACAAGATAATGTGGGAGTGTGTGTCTTTTTCAGTAGAGGAGACTTGTGGCTATGATGGCCCTTCCTGATGTGGGCAGCCTGGGGAGGGGTGTGACCCGAGGTCCTGACGTCTTTGTCTTCTGGGTCTAACCTGTTCTCTGTCTTGACCCTTGCAGTTCTCCTGCTGAGCATCCTGAGCCTGATCCTGGCCCAGTGGCCCAGACGTGTGTTCTCTGGAGACCCCAGGCTCACAACAGTGGCTACGCTGCTGCTGCTGCTCATCACTGGGGTCACGGTCATCATCTGGAGGCAGCCCCAGGACCCCACTGCTCTTCACTTCAAGGTAGGCTACCTTCTGTGCCCAAAGTGTCCACCTTGAGTGACGAGGGTCTGTGTGCTTTAGGTCTAAACATCCTTTCAGGACCAGGGAAGAAGAGGAGTTCCTGAAACCAATGAATGGATCCCTGATCCACACTCGATGCTTTATATACCCAACCTCAGTAGGCACTGAAGGCAGAGCCTGAATAGAATGAAAGTCTTCCCACCCACGTGAGGTTAGGTCTCCCTCTCAGGCATCTGGGTGTGTTCAGGGATGAACTGAATTTGCCCACAGGTCCCTGCTCTGCCTGTCCTCCCACTGGTGAGCATCTTTGTGAATATTTACTTGATGATGCTGATGACTCCTAGGACCTGGACCCTATTTGGCATCTGGACAGCCATTGGTAAGAGGCTTCCTTGGAAAATAAGACTCCTTGAATGACTGAAAACAACCATCATACTACTACCTCTCCCCTGAACTGTGTCAGACACCATAATAAGAACCCCACTGGGCATTTGTAAGTGAGGAGAGTGCCTACTCTTCCTTCTCACTGTCTCATTTCCTTACTAGGATCTGTCATATACTTTGGATATGGGATCCAACACAGCTTGGAGGATAACAATGAGCAAGAGCCACCAGCCTCCACCTCTAAGACTTGACAAAAACAACCCTGCTGCTGAGTCATCTTAACCACAGGATGGTTAAGATGGATGCTGTGTGACATTCTCCCATGCACTGGTGGGTGTGCTGGCTCAAGGACACTCTGAGCCTCTATGGAGTGTGAATGTGGGATGCCTTTATAGCTATGAATTTTTTGCCAGTGGACAAAGTGACTTTGAAAGTGAAAGTCACTCAGTCATGTCCAACTCTTTGTGACCCCATGGACTATGTCAGTTCAGTTCAGTCTTTCACTCATGTCTGAATCTTTGCAATCCCATGGCATGGACTATATAGTCCATGGAATTCTCCAGGCCAGAATACTGAAGTGGGTAGCCTTTCTCTTCTCCAGGAGATCTTCCCAACCCAGGGATCAAATGCAGGTCTCCTGCATTGCAAGTGGATTGACCAAGAAGTCTCCTCCTGGTAATTTTCTAATCGCTCACTCATATTTACTCTGCTCTTGGCTATGACTCCCTGATTTTGAGCTCAATCTCAATCCCCATAGGGCTTCCCTTGTGGCTCAGCTGGTAAAGAATCTGCGTGCAATGCAAGATACCTGGGTTCAATCCCTGGGCTGGGAAGATCCCCTGGAGAAGGGAAAGGCTACCCATTCCAGTATTCTGGCCTGGAGAATTCCATGGACTGACTTTAATGTTGTACTTTTTTTTTTCGCTTCAGCAAATGGCTTTTAGGAACTTAATTCACCAACCAGAGAATGAACCCCGGGGCCACAGCAATGAAGTCTCCAAGTTCTAACCACTGGACCTCTAGGGAACTCCCAATGTTGTCCATTTTTTATGTAAACTTTAAAAATTATAGTATGTATACAGAAAAGTGCATGATTCATAAGTATGAAGCAAGATAAATTTTCACCAAGAAAGTACCACAATGTAATCAGCAATCAGAGAAAGAAATAAAGATATCAACCAGCATACAAGAAACAACTGCTCAGCCATAAAAAGAACTAAACTCTCCACAACAGCATAAGTCATTTCATTACATCTTGTGTGGTTGGCTTTTTCAAAGATTTAGAGTATTTTAAATCAATTATACCTCAGGTTTTTTAAGTTAACATAACTAAGCCATGCCCACAGGGCAACCCAATACGGGCAGGTAATGGTGGAGAGGTCTGACAGAATGTGGTCCACTAGAGAAGGGAATGGCAAACCACTTCAGTATTCTTGCCTTGAGAACTCCATGAACAGTATGAAAAGGCAAAATGATAGGAAACTGAAAGAGGAACTCCCCAGGTCAGTAGGTGCCCAACATGCTACTGGAGATCAGTGGAGAAATAACTCCAGAAAGAATGAAGGGATGGAGCTAAAGCAAAAACAATACCCAGCTGTGGATGTGACTGGTGACAGAAGCAAGGTCCGATGCTGTAAACAGCAATATTGTATAGGAACCTGGAATGTCAGGTCCATGAGTCAAGGCAAATTGGAAGTGATCAAACAGGAAATGGCAAGGGTGAACGTCGACATTCTAGGAATCAGCGAACTAAAATGGACTGGTATGGGTGAATTTAACTCAGATGACCATTATATCTACTACTGCGGGCAGGAATCCCTCAGAAGAAATAGAGTAGCCATGATGGTCAACAAAAGAGTCTGAAATGCAGTACTTACATGCAATCTCAAAAACGACAGAATGATCTCTGTTCATCTCCAAGGCAAACCATTCAATATCACAGATATCCAAGTCTATGCCCCAACCAGTAACACTGAAGAAGCTGAAGTTGAACAGTTCTATGAAGACCTACAAAACCTTTTAGAACTAATACCAAAAAAAAAAAAAAAACTGTCCTTTTCATTATAGGGGACTGGAATGCAAAAGCAGGAAGTCAAAAAACACCTGGAGTAACAGGAAAATTTGGCCTTGGAATGCAGAATGAAGCAGGGCAAAGACTAATAGAATTTTGCCAAGAAAATGCACTGGTCATAGCAAACACCCTCTTCCAACAACACAAGAGAAGACTCTACACATGGACATCACCGGATGGTCAACACATAAATCAGATTGATTGTATTCTCTACAGCCAAAGATGGAGAAGCTCTATACAGTCAACAAAGGTAAGACTAGGAGCTAACTGTGGCTCAGATTATGAGCTCCTTATTACCAAATTCAGACTCAAATTGAAGAAAGTGGGGAAAACCGCTAGACCATTCAGGTATGACCGAAATCAAATCCCTTATGATTATACAGTGGAAGTGAGAAATAGATTTAAGGGCCTAGATCTGATAGAGTGCCTGATGAACTATGGAATGAGGTTCATGACATTGTAGAGGAGACAGGGATCAAGACCGTCCCCATAGAAAAGAAATGCAAAAAAGCAAAATGACTGTCTGGGGAGACCTTGCAAATAGCTGTGAAAAGAAGAGAGGCGAAAAGCAAAGGAGAAAAGGAAAGATATAAGCATCTGAATGCAGAGTTCCAAAGAATAGCAAGAAGAGATAAGAAAGCCTTCCTCTGTGATCAATGCAAAGAAATAGAGGAAAACAACTGAATGGGAAAGACTAGAGATCTCTTCAAGAAAATTAGAGGTACCAAGGGAACATTTCATGCAAAGATGAACACGATAAAGGACAGAAATGGTATGGACCTAACAGAAGCAGAAGATATTAAGAAGAGGTGGCAAGAATACACAGAAGAACTATACAAAAAAGATCCTCACGACCCAGATAATCATGATGGTGTGATCACTCATCTAGAGCCAGACATCCTGAAATGTGAAGTCAAGTCGCCTTAGAAAGCATCACTATGAACAAAGCTAGTGGAGGTGATGGAATTCCAGTTGAGCTGTTTCAAATCCTGAAATATGATGCTGTGAAAGTGCTGCACTCAATATGCCAGCAAATTTGGAAAATTCAGCAGTGGCCACAGGACTGGAAAAGGTCAGTTTTCACTCCAATCCCAAAGAAAGGCAATGCCAAAGAATGCTCAAACTACTGCACAATTGCACTCATCTCACATGCTAGTAAAGTAATGCTCAAAATTCTCCAAGCTAGGCTTCAGCAATACGTGAACTGTGAACTTCCTGATGTTCAAGCTGGTTTTAGAAAAGGCAGAAGAAACAGAGATCAAATTGCTAACATCTGTTGGATCATGGAAAAAGCAAGAGAGTTCCAGAAAACATCTATTTCTGCTTTATTGACTATGCCAAAGCCTTTGACTGTGTGGATCACAAAAAACTGTGGAAAATTCTAAAAGAGATGGGAATACCAGACCACCTGTCCTGCCCCTTGAGACATCTGTATGCAGGTCAGGAAGCAACAGTTAGAACTGGACATGGAACAACAGACTGGTTCCAAATACGAAAAGGAGTACGTCAAGGCTGTATGTTGTCACCCTGCTTATTTAACTTCTATGCAGAGTACATCATGAGAAACACTGGGCTGGAAGAAACACAAGCTGGAATCAAGATTGCCGGGAAAATATCAATAACCTCAGATATGCAGATGACACCACCCTTATGGCAGAAAGTGAAGAGGAACTCAAAAGCCTCTTGATAAAAGTGAAAGAGGAGAGTGAAAAGTTGACTTAAAGCTCAACATTCAGAAAATGAAGATCATGGCATCCAATCCAATAACTTCATGGGAAATAGATGGGGAAACAGTGGAAACAGTGGCAGACTTTATTTTGGGGGGCTCCAAAATCACTGCAGATGGTGATTGGAGCCATGAAATTAAAGGACGTTTACTCCTTGGAAGAAAAGTTATGACCAACCTAAATAGCATGTTCAAAAGCAGAGACATAACTTTGCCGACTAAGGTCCATCTAGTCAAGGCTATGGTTTTTCTTGTGGTCATGTATGGGTATGAGAGATGGACTGTGAAAAGGATGAGCACCGAAGAATTGATGCTTTTTAGCTGTGGTGTTGGAGAAGACTCTTGAGAGTCCCTTGGACTGCAAGGAGATCCAACCAGTCCATTCTGAAGGAGATCAGCCCTGGAATTTCTTTGGAAGGAATGATGCTAAAGCTGAAACTCCAGTACTCTGGCCACCTCATGCAAAGAGTTGACTCATTGGAAAAGACTCTGATGCCTGGAGGGATTGAGGGCAGGAGGAGAAGGGGATGACCAAGGATGAGATGGCTGGATGGCATCACTGACTCGATGGACATGGGTCTGGGTGAACTCCCAGAGTTGGTGATGGACAGGGAGGCCTGGCATGCTGCGATTTGTGGGGTCGCAAAGAGTAGGACATGACTGAGTGACTGAACTGAAGAATCAACTGGAATTTTCCAGGCAGTTCAGTGGTAAAGAATCCACCTGCCAAGCAGGAGACACAGGTTCGATCTCTGGGCTGGGAAGATCCCTTGGAGGAGGACATGGCAACCCACTCCAGTATTCTTGCCTGGAGAATCCCACAGACAGAGGAGCCTGGCAGCTGCAGTCCGTGAGGTTGCAAAGAGTCAGACACAACTGAGCAACAACAACAACAACAAAGAGTCAGCTACTGCATTTAAGTCCCATTTGGAAGGTCTGCACCTGATGTTTTTGCATGTGGGTCTCTGGAGGTAGATCAGAATCTAGCCAGCCCTTCCCCCGTACGCTCACCCCCTATTCACCACTCCACTTCCTGCTCCCAGGTCTTCTTCACTGAAGAGTTGCGCTCCTGACCTCTTACAGCAAGTGTCGCTCGCTGTCTGTGCTCAGCTCTCCCAGCCAACAGAGCTCCTGGAAGAAGACCAAGGCACCCTCCCCTTTATCCTCTTCCATCCCTCTGTGCAAGGCTGGACACCAGGCACGATGCTTGTGTTGCCTGAATCCACATTGGAGATGTTAAGCTGTCCTTCTCCTGGTTGGGGTCCAGCTGGGCTTCGGGATCCCCCACCCTGGAACGATTCAAGTGATGTGCAGGCTGTGGGAAGTTGAGTCATGTAAAAGGGCTGAGAGGGAGAAGGTAGTAAGCAGGGTTCCCAGATTTACAGTCTTTCCTTCACAAGGTCCTTGATGATCATGTGAATTCAAGTATCCATGAAAGTAATCAATAAACAACCTCTAATGGGAATAGGGAAGAGTTTCCTCTGAGCCAAAATGAGTACTGTAGTCTAGGAAACAGATTCTCAGCTCTTGGGAACTGGTCCATTAAAGCATGGTTTCCAGCATCGTCTTACATCCTATCCAAACAAAGAACACACATCAACATGATGGTATATTTCAGCAAGATTTCAAGAGAGACATACTTACTTACTACACTTACAGATGGTGAAGCAATGAACAGCATGCTGCTGCCTGGGAAGTGAAGAAAAAGTGAAGAAGTGTTAGCTGCTCAGTCATGTCTGACTCCTTGCAACCCCATGAACTGAGGCTCACCGGGCTCTTCTGTCCACAGGATTCTCCCAGCAAGAATACTGGAGCACGTTGCTCTTTACTTCTTCAGGCGATATTCCCGACCCAGGGATCAAACCAGGGTCCCCTATATTTCAGGTAGACGCTTTACTGTCTGAGCCATCAGGGAAGCTGGTGTCTGGGAAAGGAACATTATCTTCCAGGGAGTGTTAACATGGATGCCATGAGAAGGGAGTTACTCATTCTTATCTTCAAACAGACGTTCTTTACCTCAATGGTTAAAGCAGATGAGCTATGAGGGCTGGACAGGCTGTTATAGCTCACACAAAGTTCATGCTGAACAGTGTATAAGTCAAGATGACTTCTCCATACCTCAACATGTCAACATTTTCTCCATCACAAGAAGATAAAAATCTTAGATCCACGTGATCCAGCAATTCTATCTCTGAGAAAATACCCAGAAGAACTGAAACCACACTGGGGCAGAGACATTTGTACGCTCATGTTCACAGCAGCATTTTCACAGTAACTAAAACATGAAAGCAATCCAAGTGCCCATTGATCAAAGAATGGATGAGCCAATGTGGTATGTGCCCACGATAAGAACCTAGTGGACCTAGTGAAAGAAGCCTGACAGTAAAGAACAAATATTGTTTGATTCCACTGAAATGAAGAACCTAGAGTGGTCAGAGTAATAGAGACAAAAGGTAGAATGGTAATTGCCAGGAACTGAGAAAGGGGAGAGGGAAAAAGTTGAATGTGTTCAGAGTTTCTGTTTTGCCAGAAGAAAAATATCCTGGAGTTTAGTCGCACAAGAAGTGAATGCATTTAATGTGACTGAACTGCAAACTTAAAATGATTAAGCTAGCCAATTTTATTTTACCACACACACAAAAAAATTTGGAACCTCTCCCTGAGGGTAACCACAGAGGGGTCAAGCTGATAGCAACACAGCAGACGCTTCCTGCCCGCCCAACCCCAACTAACCCAACCCCACCCCAACAACTCAGGAGTAAGGACTATCTTCTGTGCTCAGGACTCCCCACTTCAATTCTTGGAGATGTCCCAGCTCCAGCCCCGCGCACCTTACCCTCAGCCTCCTGACTGACCCAGTGCTCCAGGCTCTGCTCCAAGGATCCAGTAAGTCTCGGGTCAGCCTCTTCTGTGGGAGACTGCGCTGAGTTCACATCCTCCCAAAGAGACCTCTGCAGCCCCAGAGTGCAGGGGTCAGCCTGGCTCCAGCCTGAGGGTGGAGAGACCCATTTTCCTAGATGAAAGCAGGAGCTGGGAGTGTGTGTGAGTAGAAGTGGGGGTGAGGGGACTGGATCAGAGTCTGGAGGTTGTGACTCTCTTCAACCTAATATTCAAACAATATTACAGGTTACCTTTATATAGGGTTATGATGTGAATACTGATGTCAGTCTCCTATATACTGTTGGCCTCCATATCTGAGAGTTCCTCCTCTGTGGATATGGGGACAATGTAAGGGACTTGAGAATCTTCCAATTTTGGTAACTGCAGAGATGACTGAACGGTGACTTACATTAAATTATTGTGGATTTTGGTACACCCAGCAACTCTTTGAAGTTGGCTCTATTACATATAACCATGCTAAGTTGTTTCAATCGTGTCCAACTCTTTGCAACTCCATGGACTGTAGCTCACCAGCCTCCTCTGTCCATGGGATTTTCCAGGCAAGAATACTAGAGTGGGATGCCATTTCCTCTTCCAAGGGATCTTCCCAACCCAGGGACTGAACCAAGATCTTCTGCATTGTAAGCGAGTTCTTTACCCATTGCTCAAGCCACTGGGGAAGCCCATTACCTTAGCAGACATTTTTTATGTGTAAAATACATGTAACATAAAATTTCCCATCTTAAACATTTTTGAGTCTACTTCAGTAATGTGGCACATTTTTTAAGGATTGAAGTCTTTTTTTTTACTTTGTTTTTTTTTAATTATGAAAGTATGATAACACATTTACAGGAAACTTGGAAAATGCAGAATAAGTTTTCACATAGTTCTGCTATATAATAGTTATTTTTAAGTCAATTAAGATTTTAGTGGAGTTTATATCACACCTCAAAAATTAATAGGATGAATATGCAGAGAAGTATATAGCAGACCTGAAAAGCATTGTAAACCAATTCAACATAAATAAGATTTATGCAATTTACACATAACAGTATTTATTTTTAATTGGAGGGTAATTGCTTTACAATATTGTGTTGGTTTCTGCGGCACATCAACATGAATCAGTCATAGGTATAAAATGTGGCACATTTTGATGCAATGTTTTGCTCCCCTCGATTCTCTCACACTTCCAGTAACTTTAAAGATATTAAAAGTCTTCTTTTTGTTTGAAGAAACCAAAGCTCAGAGATGGAGAACTTCCCTAACATGTCAATTTGCCTCTTGCTCCCCATCTCCCCATGGCTGTGTGGAATTATACTCTAGGGCAAAGGCAGATGACATTCTCACTCTCTTTTTTTAAGATTTATTTGTTTGGTTGGTTGGTTTTGGTCACACTGGGTCTTCAGTGCTGCTTGCAGGCTCTCTCTGGATGTGGGAGTTGGGGCTACTGTTTGTTGGGGTGCCAGGGTTTCTCATTGCGGTGGCTTCTCTTGCTGCAGAGCTCAGGCTGTAGAGCACAGTCTCAGGAGTAGTGGTGCATGGGTTTAGCTGCTCCTCAGCATGTGGGGTCTTCCTGGGGCAGGGGTCAAACCTGGTGGATTCTTAACTATTGGACTGCCAAGGAAGCCCCCAGATGGACACTGTTGATGGCTTCATGTCTTGTTTTCGCAGCAGACCATAACCTCTTCAACTATGTCTAGGATGCTGCTTCAGTATGTTCGCCAGTTTGGTCAGAAGCTGGTGCGCCGGCGGCCACTGGAGACCAGGGCAGAGTCAGAGAGACCCACAGCTCATCTGAACACCCTCGACCTGGTGGCCCTGGGCGTGGGCGACACCCTGGGAGCTGGCGTGTACATCCTGACTGGTGAATTAGCCAAAGTGGGAGCTGGACCAGCGACTGTCATCTGCTACCTGGTGGCCGCCCTGTCCTGTGTGATGTCTAGTCTCTGCTTTGCTGAGTTTGGGGCCCAGGTACCACGCTCTGGTACTGCGTATCTCTACAGCTACGTCACTGTGGGACAACTGTGTGCCTTCATCACTGGTTGGAGCATCATACTGTCCTTAGTCATCGGTGAGAGGATGGATTGGAGGAAGGGGTGGGGCTTAAGATCAGGAAACTAGGAGACTGGATTTAGGTCTTCACTCATTCATGAGAACTTTGTTTTTGACCTTGTGGGGGTGAAGTGGGTATTAGTGGCAGGAAACTCCACAGCTTCATTATTCTCAGGTCTATCCTACTTTCCTTAAGTGATGGGGCAAGAATGCAGAGAAGGGGGACCTGCAGGAATGAGTGAGAGGGAGGCATGGCCCACAGACTAACCCTGCCACCATACTGAAGGCTTTGCCCAGCTGTTGCCTTCGTGGGATTTTCCCTGACATCTGCACTTAAAATTTCAGCCCTCACCTTCCAGCCCTCCTGGTCCCAACTTCTGGTTATATTTTTCTGGCATGATATTGATTTCCTCCTAGCATATTATTAATAAATAGTTGACCTATTTTGTGAATCACCTGGGTCTTCCCACCCCAACCCATGAAAAGAAACTCTTTGAGATTAGGTATTTTGTTTGGGTCCCTTCCTGCCAAAAAATATATCCCCAGGGCCCATGTTGGGAATCAATTTACATTTGTCGATGAATATTCCTTCATTTGCTCCTACAGCCACTGCCTATATAGCCCGGGCCTGGAGCTACACCTTTGACAGCCTGATTGGGAACCACATCTCTCAGGTGTTACAGGAGACTTTCCCTCTGCAAATACCCTACTTCCTGACCACATATTTAGACTTTTTGCCCTGGCCTTGGTGCTGCTGCTCACAGGTGAGACAAGGGTCAGTGATAGGATGGGAAGAGTGGGGTATGGAGGCGGAGCTGGACTGGGAAAGTCCTGGGATGGCAGAATGGTGGGGGATTAGGACTAGAAAGAAGGGTTTAGGATATGAGAGACAGGAAGGCAAGACATAGACTGTTGTTTCCCACCCTTGGTAACACTGACAGTTTGGGCTGGATCATTCATAGGTGTAGGGGTGAGCATTTCAAGTTTTAAAAAATAATTGTTGGATGTTGAGTAACATCTCAGACTTTACTCACTAGATACCAGTGACACCCACCTCCTAAACTGTGAAAAACAGAATGTGTCCAGACATTGTCAAATGTTCCTTAGTGGAAAAAAGATCCTCAGCTGACAATCATTTACTTAGACCTGTTAAGTTCTTCTCTAATTGAGATGAAAGAAGTGTTGTCTTCTTTTGCTTTTTCTTACACAAATGTGGTTTTTAAAAATATTTTATTTATTTATTTGGCTGTACTGGGACTCAGGTGCAGTTCACAGACTCTCTACCTGTGGCACACAGGCTCCAGAGTTCAAGGGCTCGGAAGTAGTGTTGTACAGGCTTGTTTACTCCTTAGCATGTGGGATCTTAGTTCCCTGATCAGGGATTGACCAGAGTCCCCTACATTGCAATGTGGTTCTTAACCAAAGGGCCACCAGGAAAGTCTGCAACAGTGTGTTTTTAATTGAGAAGAAATTAACATAGCATAAAATTAAACATTTTCTTGTTTTCCCAGCTTTACTGATATAAATACAACATTGTACACATTTAAGGTGTGCACATGATGATTCAGAGGATATATATATTGTGAGATGATTGTCACAGTAAGAGAGTAACCATTTTAGAGTGTACAATTCAGTGAGACTTAGTACAGTCAAAACGTGAGGCAACCATCACCTCCATCTAGTCCAAAAATGGTCATCACTGCAAAAGGAAACCCTGTACTCACTGAGCACTCACTGTCCATCTGTCCACCACCAATAGCTGCCTAACAGCTGGCAACCATTAGTCTGCATTCTGTATCTATGGATTTGATTATTTTTGATGTCTCATAGTCCATCTTTTCCACAGGCGTACTGGCTCTGGGAGCTCGTGAGTCAATCCTGGTTAACAAAGTGTTCACGGGCATCAACCTTTGGTTCTCAGCTTCTTCATCCTCTCTGGTTTCATTAAGGGAGACCTGCACAATTGGAAGCTCACAGAACAAGACTACAAACTGAATACATCTGGAGCTGGGGACGTTTATAGGTTAGGAGCATGCTCTTTGTTGTAGTAATGCATCTGTCTATGGTGCAGAGCTGGGAATATGGACAGGAATAAAGGGATCTGGGCTTATGACCCAGGTGATAGGGGTCCTGGAGCCTGGGACTTGTGATATTAAGGGAGGGTCCCAGGAGAGATAACTGAGCACACCTCACCCACAATCTTCCTCATTCCTTCTCTCACTGTAGCTTGGGCCCTCTGGGATCTGGAGGATTTATGCCCTTTGATTTTGAAGGGATTCTCCATGGAGCAACAAGATGTTTCTATTCATACCATGGTTTTGATTTCATTGCCACTAGAGGTAACATGGTCACTGTGTGTCTGTCCCATCAGGGGGTTGGGCACAGTTTGGGCTGTTCTTGGGCATAAGGGTTGGGAGAAGATTATTCTGCTTTGGGACATGGGGAAAGGGACTTGATTTTGTGATATTACCCAGTGTATTTCCCTGACTCAGTATTGCCACTCTTCCGGCAGGGGAAGAAGCCCTAAATCCTCAGCGGTCCATCCCTGTAAGCATCATGATCACGATCTTCATCTGCTTTGTGCTGTATTTTGGTGTCTCAGCGGCGCTCACCCTCATGGTGCCCTACTACCTGATTCATTCTGCGAGCCCCTTGTCACAGGCTTTTCTCCACGTCGGGTGGGGCCCTGCCAGATATGTCGTGGTTGTTGGCACCTTCTGTGCTCTTACATCCAGGTCAGTGTCATGGTTTTTGAAAGGGCGAGCTGCCTGAAACGTGGCCAGAAAGGGGGCATCCGGTCAGCACCAGGGGCGGCTGATGACCAAACCGGAACCAGGGAATGGACCCGACCCCCGGGGCTGGCCTTGGAGCCCCGATCCAATCGGGAAATGCCAAAAAGACCATGGGCAACCAACCCCTGCTGTGGTCCGCACCTGTTGCCTTACATGGGAAAAACTTGGCCTGTCTGCCAGCCCTCACTATAAAACCTTCCCCGCACCCCTCCCCACCTCGCAGACTCCCTCGCTTCCCTCGCTTGCCTGTCCTTGGGAGTTCTGCCCGAGAGCAACCGCCTAATAAAGGCCTTTTACTAACGGGTCCTAGAGGTGGCTTTTTCTTCCCGCGGCGTTTTCTTACAGTTTTCTGTCTATGTCAGATGCTCAGGGTCCCATCCCTTGGACTGAGAGACAAGATAGCAAGACACCTTACTCCATGTAGAGTAGGAAGCAGATGCCCCCATCTCTCCTGCTTCTGCACGTCCTCACCCGTGTCCCCATTTTCTCTTCCAGCCTCCTGGGCACCATGTTCACCACACCTCAGGTAATCTATGAAATGGCAGAGGATGGGCTCCTTTTCCAGGGACTAACCTGGATCCATACCCGCTCACGCACCCGCATCATGGCCATCATGGCTTCTGGAAGCCTTGCAGGTGGATAAAAAGAACCCACGCCTTCTTTGATGAACTTCCTTACCTTGCATATTTCCAATAATTTCTCACTCCCACCTCACCTTGTTTTACCCTCGTTCTAGCGGTCTTGGCATTACTCTTTGAGTTCGGTGACCTTGTGGACCTCGTATCAATAGGGATCCTGCTTGTTTACTCCCTGGTGGCTTATTCTATTCTTGTCCTCAGGTGAGACTCCACCACACCTTGACCTGGGGCCTTGGACTCCTAAGCACTGGTGGGGAGGTAAACCTCTTCTGCATTCATGCTGGCTTCTAAAGTCCTGCTCTGCTTAACTGAGGAAACGGATAGACTACATTGTTGCTGGATGAGTGTAGGGGCTGCTATTAATATTGCTACAATGCCTCTAATTCAGGTACCAGCCAGATGAGAATTTAAGCAAGAGGGAGAAAACAGAAAATGAAATTGAGATTTCTGAACATGAACTAAGTCTGTTGGAATCTGTACCTGAAGCAGGAATCTCAAGGATTCTAAAGAGTCTGTGGTTCCCTCCCAGCACCATCCCCACCCAGAAATCTGGCCAGATTGTCTATCGATGTGCCTTCCTGCTTGGTGAGCAGTGGGACTTCTCTTTGCTGATATTCTGAAATTGACAGGATAGAGTGAGAATGTGTCTTTTTCAGTACAAGAGGAGTCTTGGAGGTATGGTGGCCCTTGCTGATGTTGGTGGTTTCAGGGAGGGGTGTGACCCGAGGTCCTGACGTCTTTGTCTTCTGGGTCCAGCCTGTTCTCCTCCTCTGGTCCTTGCAGTTCTCCTGCTGATTGTCCTGAGCCTGATCCTGGCCCAGTGGCCCAGACGTGTGTTCTCTGGAGACCCCGGGCTCACAACAGTGGCTGTGCTGCTGCTGCTGCCCATCATTGGGATCACGGTCATCATCTGGAGGCAGCCCCAGAACCCCAGTCGTCTTATGTTCAAGGTAAGTGAGCTTATGTGTCCAAAGTGTCCACTTTGAATGAGTGATTGATACTTTATGTATAAACATGGGAGTTACTAAAACCAACTCTTCCCTGATCCACACTCAGCGATTTACATACACAATCTCAGTAGGCACTGAACAAACAGCCCAAAAAGGACTGGAGTCTCCCACCACATTGGGTAGGGTCTCCCTTTCAGACATCTGGGATGTGTTCAGAAATTAACTGACTCTGCCCACAGGTCCCTGCTCTGCCTGTCCTCCCCTGGTGAGCATCTTTGTGAACGTTTACTTCATGATGCAGTTGACCTTTAAGGACTGGGCCGTATTTGGCATCTGGATGGCAATTGGTAAGGGACTTCCTTGGAAAATGAGACCCCTTGAGTGACTAAACCCAAAAACCTCCTAACTCTCCCTAGACTTGGCCACCATAATAGGAGGCTGGGGAGAGTGCCTACTTTCCCTTCTCATCATCTCATTTCCCTCCTAGGAGTCATCATATACTTTGGATATGGGATCCGACACAGCCTGACAGGGAACAATGAGCAACAGTCACCAACCTCCACCTCCCAGACCTGAGAAAAACGTCCCTAGTGATGAATCATTTTAACCGTAAGAAACAGTGCTGTGTGGAATGCCTCCATGCACTGGACAGTCTGCTGGTTCAGGGTACTGTCTGAGCCTCTATGGAGTGTGAATATAAGACGTATTTACAACCATGAATTTTTTGCCAGTGGACAGAATGACTCTACTCATGTACATTTTTTTTTTCCACAGTGAATGGCTTTTGGGAACTTAGTTCACCAACCAGAGAATGAACCCCTTGGGCCACAGCAGTGAAATTTCCAAGTTCTAACCACTGGACCTCTAGGGAATTCTTAATGTTGTCCGATTTTTATGTAAACTTTAAAAATATAGTATAGACAGTATGCATGTTTCAATGCCATTCTCCCAAATCATCCCACCCTCTCCCTCTCCCTCAGAGTCCAAAAGTCCATTCTATACATCTGTGTCTCTTTTGTTGTCTCATATACAGGGTCATCATTACTATCTTTCTAAATTCCATATATATGTGTCAGTATACTGTATTGGTGTTTTTCTTTGTAGCTTACTTCACTCTGTCTGATCGGCTCCAGTTTCATCCATCTCATTAGAAATGATTCAAATGTATTCTTTTTTTAGGGCTGAGTAATACTCCATTGTGTGTATGTACCACAGCTTTCTTATCCATTCATCTGCTGATGAACATCTAGGTTGTTTCCATGTCCTGGCTATTATAAAGAGTGCTGCAATAAACATTGGGGTACACGTGTCTCTTTCAATTCTGGTTTCCTCAGTGTGTATGCCCAGCAGTGGGATTGCTGGGTCATAAGACAGTTCTATTTGCAATTTTTTAAGGAATCTCCACACTGTTCTCCATAGTGGCTGTACTAGTTTGCATTCCCACCAACATTGTAAGAGGGTTCCCTTTTCTCCACATCCTCTCCAGGATACAGGATGCTTGGGGCTGGAGCATGGGGATGATCCAGAGAAATGATATGGGGTGGGAGGTGGGAGGGGGTTTCAGGATTGGGAGCTCATGTACACCTGTGGCTGATTCATGTCAATGTATGGCAAAACCAATACAGTATTGTAAAGTAGAATAAAGTAAAAATAAAATTAAAAAAATAAATAAATCACTATTCAAATGTTAAAAAAAGAAAAATAAATAAAATAAAAATATAGTATATATACAAAAAATTCATGCTTTGTAAGTGTGCAGCAAGATAAATATTTACCAAAAAAGTACCACAATGTAATCAGCAACTAGAGAAAGAAATAAAGATATCAACGTGCACTCAGGAAACAACTGCTCAGCCATAAACAAGAACTAAACTCTCCACAACAGCATAAGCCATTTCATTACATCTTGTGTGGCTGGCTTTTTCAAAGATTTAAAGTATTTTAAATCTATTATACTTCAGTTTTCTATAAGTTAATGTAAGAGTCAACTGGAATTTTCCAGGCAGCTCAGTGGTAAAGAATCCACCTGCCAAGCAGGAGACACAGGTTCGATCTCTGGGCGGGGAAGATCCCCTGGAGGAGGACATGGCAACCCACTCCAGTATTCTTGCCTGGAGAATCCCACAGACAGAGGAGCCTGGCGGGCTGCAGTCTGTGGGGCTGCAAAGAGTCAGACACAACTGAGCAACAACAACAACAACAAAGAGTCAGCTACTGCATTTAAGTCCCATTTGGAAGGTCTGCGCCTGATGTTTTTGCATGTGGGTCTCTGGAGGCAGGTCAGGATCTAGCCAGCCCTTCCCCCGTACGCTCACCCCCTATTCACCACTCCACTTCCTGCTCCCAGGTCTTCTTCACTGAAGAGTTGCACTCCTGACCTCTTACAGCAAGTGTCACTCGCTGTCTGTGCTCAGCTCTCCCAGCCAACAGAGCTCCTGGAAGAAGACCAAGGCACCCTCCCCTTTATCCTCTTCCATCCCTCTGTGCAAGGCTGGACACCAGGCACGATGCTTGTTCCATGCTTGTGTTGCCTGAATTCACATTGGAGATGTTAAGCTGTCCTTCTCCCGGTTGGGGTCCAGCTGGGCTTCGGGATCCCCCACCCTGGAACGATTCAAGTGATATGCAGGCTGTGGGAAGTTGAGTCATGTAAAAGGACTGAGAGGGAGAAGGTAGTAAGCAGGGTTCCCAGATTTACAGTCTTTCCTTCACAAGGTCCTTGATGATCATGTGAATTCAAGTATCCATGAAAGTAATCAATAAACAACCTGTAATGGGAATAGGGAAGAGTTTCCTCTGAGCCAAAATGAGTATTGTAGCCTGGAAGACAGAGTCAGACAGCTCTGAGCAACTGCTCTGTTGAAGCATGGTGTCCAGCACAGTCTTACACCTCATCAAAGCAAAGAACACGCATTACACACAACAGAGTGTGTTCCTTCAAGGTTTTCAAAAGAGACAGATTTAGTACATAGATACTGAGACAGCAGCTCCCTAGTGTCTGCGAAGGGAACCTTATCTTTCAGGGAGTGTTAACATGGATACCATGAGAAGGGAGCTTCTTTTTATCTTCAAAACAGATGCTCATTACCTCAATGGTTAGAGCAGATGAGCTGTGAAAGTTGGACAAGCTGTCTTAATTCACACCAAATTCAGGCTGGACCATGGGGAAGTGAAAGTGACTTCCCCATACCTCAACTTTTTGTGAACATCTTCTCCATCACAAGCAGATAAAAGTCTTGGAACCATATGATCCAGCAATTCTACTTCTGAGGATATACCCAGAAGAATTGAAAGCACACTCTTTAAGAGACTTTTGTACACTCAGTGTTCACAGCACCATTATTCTCAGTAGCAAAAATCATGAAAGTAACCCAAGTGCCCATTGACCATCAAATGGATAAGCCAGTGTGGTACATACAAATAAGACTATTATTCAGCACTAAAAGGGAAGGGAATTCTAACACATACTACAACATGAATGAAACTAGTAGACACAGTACTAAGTAAAATAACCTGATGGAAAGGACAAATATTGTTTGATTCCACTGAAATGAAGTAACTAGAGTGCTCAGATTCATAGAGACAAAAAGCAGAATGATGACTGCCAGGAACTAGAAAAAGAGAAAGGGAGAGTTTTTTCCTTAATGGGGATAGAATTTCAGCTTTGCACGATGAAAAAAGTTCTAGAGTTTTCACAAAAACATGAATGTACTTAACACAACTGAACTGCGTGCTTAAAATGATAGAGTGGTAAATTCTGTGTTAGGTACATTTCGCCACAATTAAAAAAGACTTCTCAGGACCTCCCTCGAGGGTAACCACAGAGGAGCCAGGGCTGATAGCAACACTTCAGATGCTCCCCGCCCACCCAGCCCCAGCCCCACCCCAACAGCCCAGGGGTGAGGGCTGTCTTCTGTGCTCAGGACTCCCTGCTTCTGTTCCTGGAGATGTCTCAGCTCCAGCCCCGCACGGCTTACCCTCAGCCTCCCTGACTGACCCAGTGCTCCAGGCTCTGCTCCAAGGATCCAGTAAGTCTCAGGTCAGCCATTTCTGTGGGAGACTGGGCGCTGAGTTCACATCCTCCCACAGAGACCTCTGCAACCCGAGTGCAGGGGGGCTCAGCCCAGCTCCAGCTTGAGGGCGGAGAGACCCATTTTCCAGATGAAAACAGGAGTTGGGGCCTGCAGGTATGAGGAGAGTTAGGGTTTGGGGGACTGGATCAAGTGTGGATACTTTGAGACTCTTTTAGACTCTTTAACATTCAAGCAATATTAAAGATTCCCCTTATACAAAGTTTACAGTACGAATACTGATGTCGGTCTCCTGTATACTGTTGGCCCCCGTATCTGAGAGTTCCTCCTCCATGGATATGGGGACAATGTAAGGGACTTGAGAATCCTCCAGTTTTGATAACTGCAGAGATGACTGTATGGTGATTTATATTAAATTGTCATGGGATTTGCCACACCCAAAAACTCTGTGAAGCTGATTCTATTGCATATCATTGGCAGCATTTTTAAAATGATGATAAAATATGAGCGGGCTTCCCTGGTGGCTCAGTGGTAGAGAATTCACCTGCAGTGCAGGAGATGCAAGAGATGTGGGTTCAGCCCCTCGAGTAGGAAGTGGCAACCCACTCCAGTATTCTTGCTTTGGAAATCTCATGGGCAGAGGAGCCTGGCAAGCTACAGTCCATGGGATTGCAAAGAGTCGGACACATGAGTGACTGGGCACACAGACACACAATACGCATAGCACAAAGTTTGCCGTCTGAAACATTTCTGAGTGTCCAGTTCAATAGTGTGGCACATTTTGATGCAACGTATTTTGCTTCCCTCAATTCTCATACACTTCCAGTAACTTCAAAAGACATTAAAAGTTTTATTCATGTTTGTTTAGAGATGAAGAATTTGTCTGATGTTATTTTGCCCCTGAACCCTTTAACTCCATTGTTCCAAGGAATTATACTCTTGGGGTCAAGGGCCGGTGGACATTCTTGATGGCTTTGTGTCTTGTTTTCTCGGCAGATCGGAGCCGCCTCAATTATGTCTAGGATGCTGCATCGGTATGTTCGCCAGTTTGGTCACAAACTTATCCACAAGCGGCTGCTGGAGCCCAGACAGGAGTCTGAGAGAACCACAGCTCGTCTGAACACCCTCGACCTGGTGGCCGTGGGTGTGGGCAGCACCCTGGGAGCCGGCGTGTACATCCTGACTGGTGAATTAGCCAAAGTGGGAGCTGGACCAGCGACTGTCATCTGCTGCCTGGTGGCCGCCCTGTCCTGTGTGATGTCTAGTCTCTGCTTTGCTGAGTTTGGGGCCCAGGTACCACGCTCTGGTACTGCGTATCTCTACAGCTACGTCACCATGGGTCAACTGTGCGCCTTCATCACTGGCTGGAACCTCATCCTGTCCTATGTCATTGGTGAGATGATGGACTGAGGGGGAGAGTGTGGGGCCTCAGATCAGGAAATTAGGAGGTAGGTTTCAGGGCTTCACTCATTCATGAGAGCATTGTTTTTGACCTTGTGGAGTGAAGTGGATAATAGTGGCAAGAAAATCCCACAACTTCATCGTACTTAAGTCTATCCTGTTTTTCTTAAATAATTGGACCAAGAACTCAGAGGAAAGGAGCTGTAGGGAGCGGGTGAGAGGGAAGCATGGCCCACAGGCTCATCCCCTTCCCTTAGTGAGACCTTTGCTCAGCTGTTGCCTTCATGGGATTTCATTTACACCTGGACTTAAAATTTCAACCCACATCTTCCAGCTCTCCTGATCCCAATTTTCTGTTATGTTTTCTTGTATAAAATTGATCTCCTCATAGCATATTAAACAGCTGACCTATTTTGTGAATCATCTGGGTCTGTCCTCTCCAACCCACGAAAAGAAACTCTTTGAGATTAAATATCTTGTTTGAGCCCCCCGCCCCCCACCAAATATACCATATCAAGACTAGGATTATGCTTGTCAATGAATATTCCTTCTTCTGTTGCTGCAGCCACGGCCAGCGTTGCCAGGGCGTGGAGCTACATCTTTGACAACCTGATTGGGAACCCCATCTCTCAGGTGTTACAAGAATCTTTCTCTCTGAATATGCCTTACTTCCCTGGCCAGGTATCCAGATTTTTTTGGATACCTGGTGCTGCTGGTCACAGGTGAGACAGGGGTCAGTGATAGGGAGCAGGGAGTAGGGTGTGGAAGGTGGAGGGGAGGTGGGAAAGGCTTGGGATTGAAGAATGCTAGGGAATTAGGACTGGAAAGGAGGATGTGTGACATGAAAGACTGGAAGGCAAGACATAGACCATTGTTTCCCACACTTGGCATTATTGACAGTCTGGGCTGGATCATTCAAAGGTATGGAAGTGTGCACTCCAGGTTTTAAAAAAAAAAAAAGATTATTGTTGGATGTTGTTGTAGTATCTCTGGGAAAATCAGAATGTCTTCAGACATTTCCAAAAGTCAGGAGGTGGACAAATCACTCCAACTGAGGATCAGTTACTTAGACCTATATGTTTCTTCTCTGTATTAAAACCAAATATGGGTTATCATTTTATAAAAAATACCTTTTAAAATTTTTATGTATGTATTTGGCTGTGATGGAAATTAGATATGGTGCACAGACTCTCTACTTGTGCCACTCGGGCTCCAGAGTGCAAGGGCACAGGCCTGCTTGCTCTGCAGCATGTGGGATCTTAGTTCCCTGACTAGGGATCAAACGCACGTCCCCTGCATTGCAAGGCAGAGTCTTAAACACTGGGCCACCAGGAAGTCCCCAAAGATGTGTTTTAATGAGAGGGAAATTAATATAGCAGAAAATTAAATACTTTATTATTTTTCCCAGCTTTATTGAAATATAAATACAACACTGTATAAGTTTAAGGTTTACATGAGATGATTTGGTAGATGTATATATTGTGAGGTGATTGTCACCATAAGAATTTAACCATCTTAAAGGGTACAATTCAGTGGGACTTAGCTGTTGGGCAACCATCACCTCTATATAGTCCAAAACATGTTCATCATGCTAAAAGAAAACCCTGTGCCACTGATCAGTCACTACCATCTGTCCACTACCACCAACTGCCAGCCCTGGGCAACCAGTAGTCTGCTTTCTGTTTCTGTGGATTTGGCTATCTTGGATGTCTCATACAGCGTCTTTCCCACAGGACTACAGGTTCTGGGAGTTCGTGAGTTGACCCTAGTTAACAAAGTGTTCACAGGCATCAACATTTTGGTTCTCAGTTTCATCATCGTCTCTGGCTTCATTCAGGGAGACCTGCACAACTGGAAGCTCATGGAACAGGACTACTCATTGAACACGTCTGGATCCACTGACACCTCTAGGTTAGAAGGGTTCTCTTGGCCATTGTAATCCATGTGAGGGTGCAGAACTGGGAATATGGTGGGGACTAAACAGATCTTGGCTGATGGATCCAGACAACAGGGTCCTGGAGCCCAGGACTTGTGATATGAAGGGAGAAGCCCAGTAGAGGTGGCTGAACTCACTTTACCCAACTTCTTCCTCATCCCTTCTCTCATCGTAGCTTTGGCCCTCTGGGTTCTGGAGGGTTTGTGCCCTTTGACTTTGAAGGAATTCTCCATGGAGCAGCGACATGTTTCTACGCATTTCTTGGCTTTGATTTCATTGCCACTAGAGGTAACATGGTTATTGTGTGTTCCATCAGGGGTTTGGGGCCAATTTGGTTGCCCTTGGCATTAGGAGTTGGGAAAAGGTGATCCCGGTTTTGAACATGGAGAAGGGAATTTAATTTTGTGATTTCACTCCAGTGTTTACCTGACCCAGTACTTCCCCCATCCTGCAGGGGAAGAAGCCCTAAATCCTCAGCGGTCCATCCCCATCAGCATCATGATCACGCTCTTCATCTGCTTTTTGGCATATTTTGGTGTCTCAGCGGCACTCACCCTCATGGTGCCCTACTACCAGATTCATCGTGACAGCCCCTTCCCACAGGCTTTTCTCCATGTTGGGTGGGACTCTGCCAGATATGTCGTGGCTGTTGGTGCCCTCTGTGCTCTTACATCCAGGTCAGTATCATGGCTTTCTCCCTGTCTGCTGTCAGATGCTCAGGCATCGCAGCCCTCAGCATCGAGACAAGAGGGAAGAACACCTTGCCCCATGCAGACTAGGGAATGAATGCCCTGGCCTCTCCTGCTTCTCTGCATCCCCAACATGCTCCTATTTTCTCTTCCAACTTCCTTGGTACCATGTTCACCACCTCTCCTGTGATCCGTGCAATGGCAGAAGACAAGCTCCTTTTCTGGGGCCTCGCCCAGATCCATGCCCGCACCCGTACTCCCATCATGCCATCACGTCTGCTGGCAACCTTGCAGATGGATGAACAAAACCCACTACTTCATCGTTTGACTTCCCTCCCTTGCATGCTTCCAGTGGTTTCTCACGCTCTCTCCTACCTTGTTCATGCCCTCTTTCTAGGGGTCATGGCATTACTCTTTGAGTTCAGGGATCTTGTGGACTTCATGTCTATTGGGACCCTGTCTGTTTACTCCCTGGTGGCTTTTTTTCTGTGCTTGTCCTCAGATGAGACTCCACTACACCTTGACTGGGGACCTTGGACTTGTGGGGATTAATGGGGTTGTAATCATCTTCTGCCTTCATGCCACCTTCTAAACGTGCTTCTCTGCTTAATGCAGGACAGATGTGGAATAGGCTGTGTGATGTTGGATGAGCAGGGGCTGCTGTTAATACTGCCATAGTGCCTCTAATTCAGGTACCAGCGAGATCAGAATTTAAGCAAGAAGGATTAAACTGAGATGAAGCCTGAAGTTGAAGGAAGTCCTTTGGACTCTGTTCCTGAAGCAGGAAACTCAAATATTCTAAAGAGTCTGTGGTTTTCTACCAGCACCAACCCCACCCGGAAATCTGGCCAGATTGTCTATGGATGTGCCTCCCTGCTTGGTGAGCAGTGGGATTTCTCTTTGGTCATACTCTGAAACTGACAAGATGAATGGGATTCTGTGTCTTCGGCAGTTAAGGAGGAGTCATGGAGCTATGATGGCCCTTTCTGATGTAAGCAGTTTCGTGGGTGGACTCAAGATCCTGACATCTTTGTCTTCTGGATCCAGCCTGTTCTCCTCCTCCTTGGCCCTTGCAGTTCTCCTGCTGACCATCCTGAGTGTGATCTTGGCCCAGTGGCCCAGACGTGTGTTCTCTGGAGACGCCGGGCTCACACCAGTGGCTGTGCTGCTGCTGCTGCTCATCACTGGGGTCACGGTCATCATCTGGAGGCAGCCCCAGGATCCCTCTCCCCTTTACTTCAAGGTAGGTGACCTTACATGTCCAAACTGTCCACCTTGAGTGAATGAAGTCTGCATGCTTTGAGGTCTCAACAACTTTGCTGGACAAAGGAAGAAGGAGATTTGCTAAAACAAATGGACCCTTCCCTGACCCACACTCAGCACTTTCCATATACAGTCTCAGTAGGCACTGAACATACAGCCTGAGTTGGACTGAATGTGTCCCACCCATGTAGGGTCAGGTCTCCCTCTCAGACGTCTGGGCTGTGTTCAGGGATGAACTGACTCTGCCCACAGGTCCCTGCTCTGCCTGTCCTCCCACTGGTGAGCATCTTTGTGAACGTTTACCTGATGATGCAGATGACCTCTGGGACCTGGGCCCAGTTTGGTGTCTGGAATGTGATTGGTAAGTGGTTTTCTGGGATAAAGACCCCACTTGAGTGACTGAACCCAAGCTGAACTCCCCCAAACTGTCTTAATAGGAGACTTCTTGGGCCTCTGTAGATGAGGAGAGAACCTACTTTTCCTTCTCACTGTCTCATTTCCCTACTAGGATTTCTCATACACTTTGGATACGGGATCCGACACAGCCTGGAAGGGAACAATCATCAACAGCCACCAGCCTCCACCTCCCAGACTCTTGACAAAAACATATCAGGTCCCGAAGCATCTTAACCACAGGAAACAGATGCTATGTGGAACCACTCCATGCACTGGAGGATCTGCTGGTTCAAGAGACACTTTAAGCCTCGATGGAGTATGAAAGTGGAATGCATTTACAGCCGCATATTTTTGCCAGTGGACAAAATGACTTTGATGTTTTACAATTTGTAAGCAAAATTTTTAAAGCATAATATTCATATAGATTCCTGTGTTAGGAAGATCCACTGGAGAAGGGATAGGCTACCCACTCCAGTATTCTTGGGCTTCCACAGTATTCTTGTGGCTCAGGTGGTAAAGAATCCGCCTGCAATGTGGGAGACCTTGGTTCAACCCCTGGGTTGGGGAAAATTCCCTGGAGAAGAGAAAGGCTACCCACTCCAGTATTCTGGCCTGGAGAATTCCATGGACAGTCAATGGGGTTGCAAAGAGTCAGACATGATTGAGTCTTTCCCCCTATTCATATAGAAAATTGCATGCGTCAGAAGTGAGCAACAAGATGATTCTTCACAAATAAAGTACAACATAACCAGCAACTAGAGGAAGAAATAAAATATTAGCATGCACATAAGAAGCACCTTCTTTTACCTAATTCCAGCAAAAAAACAAAGATTGAAATTCTGAGAGGAAACACACATAACTACATATTTTGTCAAGAAGTACACTTTACATATTAGCATATAGATAGGTTGGAAGTAACAGTAAGGGAACAGATATAATATGCAAACGTAATACTAGGAAGCCAAGGCAGCTATATTGATATCAAACAAAGTAGACTTTAAGAAAAAGAGAATACTCACTGATAAATTGGATCATTTCATAATGATAAAGCAAAATGGTCATTTTTATGCCTCCCCAACTTTATTGAGTTATAGTGTAGTGGTGGTGGTTTAGTTGCTAAGTCATGTCCAACTCTTTGTGACTCCGTGGACTATAGCCCGCCAGGCTCCTCTATCCATGGGATTTTCCAGGCAAGAATACTGGAGTGGATTGCCATTTCCTTCTCCAGGGAATCTTCCCAACCCAGGGATTGAACTCATGTCTCCTGCATTGCAGGTGGATTCTTAACTGACTGAGCCACCAGGGAAGCCAGTCACACACTCTTAGAGTTACACAACAGAGTTGATGGGGAAAAGTTCTTTATTGAAAAAAATTCTCCTACTTTGCCAGAGGAGAGGGAAGTGGGTGGGAAGTAATGGTTGGTTGATAAATGGCTACAGTTGCATAGAACTAAAAGGAAGTGAAATTGGAGAGACAAGATTAAAATGTGTTGCTGCAGAATTGTTTAAATTGGGCTTACAGACACTGTAGACATTGGTAATGATGAAGCAGAAGACTGCTGGTGGGAATGAACAGCTGATGTAGAGTGAACGAGGGATGGAGGTCAAGATACTGAGTAAAGTTATTAGATTAATTTAAAAACAGATGAGGATGAACAGAATTAGGACATACAGGATCTTACAAGTTCTGGGATAACAGGCTTAGAAAGCAGTTCATGGAGACTGATTTTTTTGAGTAAAACTTTGATGGAGGAGGCTGACATCACCTGACTGCTGTTCTTCCCTTACCACTGGAGGACAACCAGATATCCCATGCTACCCAGCGTGCTGTTACAGGCAACACACGATACTGTCCATGAAAGAGTCTTGATGAGAAGCTGAATCAGAATGTACTCAAGCTTCTAGATCAACTGCTCGTTCATAGAAGACATAAGAGTTTCAGCCAAAAACACTATTAGCCAAAACCAGAACGTGAACAATTTTCCAGCAAGGAAAAATGATGCACTTCCTGTAACAATTAAATGATATGACCCAAAGTGGAGAGTTAACATAGACATACCTTGGAGATGTGGTTCCAAACCACTGCAATAAGGAGACTTGGCAATAAAGAGAGTCACACAGCTCTTTGTTTTTCCAGGGCATGTAAGTTACTTTATACTACACTGCAGTCTGTCCAGTGTGCTATAGCACTGCCTTTAATTAAACAATGTATAGACCTTGTTTTTAAAGATGTATAGAACATCCTTTTGTACTCCGTGGGAGAGGGCAAGGGTGGGATGATTTGGGAGAATGGCATTGAAACATGTATATTATCATAAGTGAAATGAATCGCCAGTCCAGGTTTGATGCATGATAGAGGGTCCTCAGGGTTGGCGCACTGGGATGACCCAGAGGAATGGGATGGGGAGGGAGGTGGGAGGGGGTTCAGGATGGGGAACACATGTACACCCATGGCGGATTCATGTCAGTGTATGGCAAAACCAATACAATATTGTAAATTAATTAGCCTCCAATTAAAATAAATAAATTTATATTTAAAAAAATAAAATCTAAAAAAAAAGATGTTATTGCTGAGAAATGCTTACCATCATCTGATGACTCAAGGTTGCCACAAAGCTTCAATTGTAAAAAGTTAAAAATGCAGTATTTACAAAGCACGACAAAGAAACTTATTTCTGTAAATATGTATATATCTTTATATTCAATTTATATGTAATTAATATTCATGTAAGTATTAATATTCATAAATGTTTGTGTAAAGTATTTGTATTAAAACAGTACATAATGTATAAAACTTTAGAATTGGGTAAATTAATTAAAATGCAGTAAACAACATAGATATGTATATACTGATGGACAAATGTTTTACAGACGTGTGTGGGTATGTGTGTGGGTGTGGGCACATTAATTCAGTTCTGTCTGACTGTTTGCAACCCCAAGGACTGTAGCCCGCCAGGTTCCTCTCTCCATGGGATTCTCCAGGCAAGAACACTGGAGTAGGTTGCCGTACCCTTCTCCAGGGGATCTTCCCAACCCAGCAATCAAACACACATCTCCTGCACTGGCAAATGGATTCTTTACCACGGACCCACATGGGAAGCCATTTTATGGATTATACATTTGATCCATCATCTCAGTTTCCTGTACAACCATTTGTAGGTCCGGTTTTGGCAGCAGACTTTAAGCAGATGGGGATATATGTCATGAGTAACTTGATGGCTAGGGCAAGGATAGGAATATTAAAACAATAATCATCTATAAAGCAGTGTGGAAAATTTGCCTAGTCCCAAGGGGAACCTACTAATCAGGTCATTGAAAGGGTCAGTCTGTGTTACATTTGCAACCATTTTGCCCCCTTGGGAAATTTCTTCTGTGTGTGTCTCAGTGCCTTCTGAGGTAGTAATGTAAGTCAAAGAAGTCACGTGAGTAATCGTATAATGCCTTCTTGTCTGGCCAGTAGAAAACCTAAGGCAATTCTATTCTCTAAAACCTACTTTGGCTGAGGATTTTAGGTATATCTGTTGTACTGCAATTCTTTCTGTGGTTTCTTCAGTTATTTGAGCAATGGTGGCTTACAGATTTCTAAGTAAATTTTGGTTACACATACCCTTGGGCTAGGAACCAAGATTCCCAAAGACTTTGCACCAGCTATCTTAGTATCCTGCTAACATGGATCTCTTGACTCTGTAACGGGGAGGTAACATAATGATCCAATACCATAAACCTACTTGCCAGTTATTGACACATACCTTGGGAAGATGGATTAGTTCCAGTACCACATATGAAGACAAAACCCAGGAGAGCAGAAGGCAGATTTGGACAAATGGGGACCCTCATACACTGTTGTTGGGAATGTAAATTTGTGCAAACGCTATAAAACACAATATGGAGGTGTCTCCAAAAACTAAAAACAGAACTACCATCTGACCCAGCAAGTCCACTCCTGGGTATATATCCAATAAAAACAAAACACTAATTTGAAAAGACGCATGCCCTTCAATGCTCATAGCAGCATTATTCACAACTGCCAACAAATGGAAGCAATCTAAGTATCCCTCAACAGATGAGTGGATAGGCTTTCCCTGGTGGTCCATTCACCTTCCAGTGCAGGGTACACAGATATATGATGCCCAGTCCAGGAAGATCCTACATCCCATGGGGAAACTAGGCCTGTGAACAGCTACTGAACCCGCATCCCGCAAATACTGAAGCCCTTGCAGCTAGAAGTCATGCTCTGCAACAAGAAAAACCCCACAATGAGAAGTTTGTTCATTGCAACTAGAGAGCAGCCCCTACTTGCTAAAACTAGAAAAAGCCCACGTGCAACAAGGAAGACCCACTGCAGCCAAAAGGAATATAAATAAATAATTTTTTAAAAAAGAAAGTCAGATGAATGGATAAAGAAGATGTCATATAAATATTTATATGTGTGTGTGTATACATACAATGATATACTACGCAGCCAGACAAAGAACTAAAATTCTCCACAATAGCTTAACCTACTTCACTCCCTCTTGTGTGGGTGGCTTTAAAAACCAAAATGACAATACTGGCAATCAGCCATGCCTGAGCTCTTAAAGAAGTTAATGCAACAGTCAACCACTTACATTTAAGACTCATGTTGCTGGTTTGTGCTCAGTTTCAGCATGTGGGTCATCCGATGGAGGTCAGAATCTAGTCAACCCTGTACCAGTACCACCATCACCCCCTCACCACTCCACTTCCTGCTCCCGGCTTTTCCTCCGTGAGGAGCAGAGCTCCTGACCTCTCACATAAAGTATCACTTCTCCATCTCTGTGCTCGGCTCTCCCAGCAACAGAACTCCTTGAGGAAGACCAAGTCAGTTCAGTTCAGTTCAGTCGCTCAGTCGTGTCTGACTCTTTGCAACTCCATGAATTGCAGCACGCCAGGCCTCCCTGTCCATCACCATCTCTCAGAGTTCACTCAAACTCATGTCCATCAAGTCCGTGATGCCATCCAGCCATCTCTTCCTCTGTTGTCCCCTTCTCCTCCTGCCCCCAGTCCCTCCCAGCATCAGAGTCTTTTCCAGTGAGTCAACTCTTCACATGAGGTGGCCAAAGTACTGGAGTTTCAGCTTTAGCATCATTCCTTCCAAAGAAATCCCAGGGTTGATCTCTTTCAGAATGGACTGGTTGGATCTCCTTGCAGTCCAAGGGACTCTCAAGAGTCTTCTCCAACACCACAGTTCAAAAGCATCAATTCTTCGGTGCTCAGCTTTCTTCACAGTCCACCTCTCACATCCATACATGACCACAGGAAAAACCATAGCCTTGACTAGACAGACCTTAGTTGGTAAAGTAATGTCTCTGCTTTTGAATATGCTATCTAGGTTGGTCATAACTTTTCTTCCAAGAAGTAAGCATCTTCTAATTTCATGGCTGCAGTCACCATCTGCAGTGATTTTGGAGCCCAAAAAAGAAAGTCTGACACTGTTTCCATGGTTTCCCATCAATTTCCCATGAAGTGATGGGACCGGATGCCATGATCTTCGTTTTCTGAATGTTGAGCTTTAAGCCAACTTTTTCACTCTCCTCTTTCACTTTCAAGACCAAGTCACATCCCCTTTATCCTCTCCCATCAACCGTTCAAGACTCAACAAAGCACAGTGCTTGTTCAATGTTTGTGTTGCTTGAATGCACATCAGACATGTTAAGCTGCCTCCTCCTGGTTGGGGCACAGCTGAGCTTGGAGGTCCCCACACTGGGGTGTCTCAGGTCGGGTGCAGACTGTGGGGAGTCGAGTCAGGTAAGAGGACTAGGAGGCAGTAGGGTTGAGTGGGATCTCAAGTCTTACAGCTCATATTTCTCACGGTCCTTGATCTCAAGTGTCCACAGAAATGATCAATGAAAAGTACATAATTGAAATAGGAAAGAGTTTTCTTTGAGCCAAACTGAGGACTGAAGCAAGGGAGACAGTGTCCCTGGAGCTCTGAGGAGCTGCTCTGCTGAAGTGTGGGGTCCAGCGCAGTCTTCTACCTCATCCAAGCACAGGACATACACCAGTGTGGCAAGGTTTCAAGAGACAGACTTCATTGCAAGACAGCAGCTCCCTGGTGACTGGGAAGGGAACCATATCTCCCCGAGAGTGCTAACACTCATGCCATGAGGAGGGAGTTACTCATCCTTATCTTCAAAACAGATGCTCTTTACCTCACTTGTTAAAGAAGACATTCTGTGAGGGTTTAGTTCACACACAGTTTAGGCTGAATCATGTATTATAAGTCAAAACAATGTCCCCATACTTCAATATGTGAACAGCTTCTCCATCACAAGCAGATACAAATCTTATGACTGTTTGAGTCAGTGATTCTACTTTTGATGATGTACGCAGAAGGATTGAATGCACACTCTGGAAGAGATATTTGCAAATTCCTGTTCACAGCACGCTTCACAATAACTAAGGCATGAGAGCAATACAAGTTTCCATTGATCAAGAATGTATAAGCCAATATGGTAGGTACCCACAATAGAGTACTGTTCACCATTAAAAAAAGGGAATTCTAACACAAGATACAATAGGGATGACCTTGTAGATATTTTACTAAGTAAAATAAACCTGCCAGGAAAGGAGAAATATTGAATAACTCCACTTAAAATGAAGCACCTGGAGTGGTCAGATTCATAGAGACAGAATGTAGAAGGGTAATTGCCAGGAACTGTGAACAGGAAATGGGAATTACTATTGAATGGAACAGAACTGGTGTTTTTGCGAGATGAAAAATTTCTGAAGTTTGTACAAAATTTGAAGGTACTTAACACAACTGACCTGCAGACATAAAATGGCTAAAACGGTCGATTTTGTGTTATGGGTATTTTGACACACATAAAAAAACCTCTCAGAACCACCCCACTGAGGGTAACCACAGAAGTCAGGGCTGATAGCAACACTGCTCCCCGCCCACCCAGCCCCATCTCCACCCCAACAGCCCAAGGGTGAGGACTGTCTTCTGTGCTCAGGACTCCCTGCTTCGGTTCTTGGAGATGTCTCAGCTCCAGCCCCGTGTGCCTTGCCCTCAGCCTCCCTGACTGACCCAGGTCTCCAGGCTCTGCTCCAAGGATCCAGTAAGTCTTGGGTCAGGCTTCTTCTGTGGGAGACTGGGCGCTGAGTTCACATCCTCCCAAAGAGACCTCTGCAGCCGCAGAGTGCAGGGGGTCAGCCCGGCTCCAGCCTGAGGGTGGAGAGACCCATTTTCCAGATGAAAGCAAAAGAAGCTGAGAGCTGTTGTGTTTGTGTGAGAAGAGGTGGGGAGAGAGGGATTGGATCAAGTCTAGCGGTTGTGAGACTCTTTTTAGACTCTTTAATATAGAAATAATAGACTGAGGACCCGGAGAAAAACTTGCTGCCGAGAGAGGACATTTTGGAGGGTTTGCACCTGGAAGAGGGGTCTCTGGAGTCCCGCTCCTAGATCTTTATCAAAGATTTGAAAAGAATTAAATTAGGGCCATGGGAACCACAAAGATCACCGCGCCTCTGATCTTCGCCGTCTCAGTTGCTGCCATAGGCTCTTTCCAGTTTGGCTACAACACTGGAGTCATCAATGCTCCTGAGGCAATCATAAAGGACTTTCTCAATTACACTTTGGAAGAGTGGTCAGAAACCCCCCCCATCCAGCATGCTCCTCACATTCCTGTGGTCCTTGTCTGTGGCCATCTTCTCCGTGGGTGGTATGATCGGTTCCTTCTCCATCGGACTCTTTGTCAACCGATTTGGCAGGCGCAATTCAATGCTTATTGTTAACCTGTTGGCCGTAGCTGGTGGCTGCCTTATGGGATTCTGCAAAACAGCAGAGTCGGTTGAAATGCTGATCATGGGCCGACTGGTTATTGGCGTCTTCTGTGGACTCTGCACAGGATTCGTGCCCATGTACATTGAAGAGATCTCACCTACTAACCTGCGGGGCGCCTTTGGTACTCTCAACCAGCTGGGCATCGTGATCGGAATTCTGGTGGCCCAGATCTTTGGTCTAAAAGTCATCTTGGGGACTGAGGATCTCTGGCCTCTGCTCCTGGGTTTCACCGTCATACCAGCCATCATCCAGTGTGCTGCCCTTCCATTTTGCCCTGAAAGTCCTAGATTCTTGCTCATTAACAGAAAGGAGGAGGAGAAGGCAAAGGAGGTCCTCCAGAGATTATGGGGCACCAAGGATGTGGCTCGGGACATCCAGGAGATGAAGGATGAGAGTGTGCGGATGTTGCAGGAGAAGCAAGTCACAGTGCTAGAGCTCTTCCGTGCTCCCAACTACCGTAAACCCATCATTGTCTCCATCATGCTCCAGCTCTCCCAGCAGCTCTCTGGGATCAATACGGTGATCTACTACTCGACGGGAATCTTCAAAGATGCAGGTGTCCAGGAGCCAGTCCATGCCACCATCAGCACAGGCGTGGTCAACACCGTCTTCACCGTGGTGTCTCTGTTCCTGGTGGAAAGGGCTGGGAGGAGGACTCTACACCTGACTGGACTTGGAGGGATGGCTTTTTGTTCCATCCTCATTATGATTTCTTTGTTACTAAAGAATGATCATAGCTGGGTGAGCCTTATCTGTATTGTGGCCATCCTGGTCTTCGTGGCCTTCTTTGAAATTGGCCCAGGCCCCATTCCCTGGTTTATCGTGGCTGAATTCTTCAGCCAGGGGCCCCGCCCGGCTGCCATGGCAGTGGCTGGTTGTTTCAACTGGGCCTCCAACTTTCTGGTTGGACTGTCCTTCCCCTTGGCCACGTTCTACTTAGGCGCCTACATTTTCATCTTCTTCACCATCTTCCTTGTTATCTTCTGGGTCTTCACCTTCTTCAAAGTTCCTGAGACCCGTGGCAGGACTTTGAGGAAATTACACGAGACTTTGAAGGGAAGGTACAGACAGAAATCTGTGGTGAGACAGACCCCATCATGGAGATTAACAGCATCCAGCCCACGAGGTACCCCAACGCCTGAGACGTGCCTCCTACCCACCTCCCTCCCGTCACGAAAAAGCAGCCTCCCCTGAGCAAGCGGGGGAGATCTCATCAGGTTGTAACCCAGGACTGTTTCTGAATGCTGCTAGTCCCTGCCTTTCTCTTCCACACACTCAATGAGTGCTCAGAGGATCCCAAGGCTGGGGTCACTCGTCGTCATCAATGGCTTTTAAAATTTTCATTTCTTGGACATTCTCTTCAGCTCAGGAAAGACCAAGTAAACGTACCTTCGTTTCAGGAGGGATTGGCCACTTGGTATGTGACAACTTGGCCAGCTATGCTCCCTTAGGTTCTAAAATTGCCTCAGGATATTTTGGGGAGTGGGCTAGAAGGTGCTATTCCTCCAACCTCAGACTCACCAGGAAGCAGGTACACTCAAGAGTGGGGGGCAGAGAGGGATTCCATAAGAGCTCCTTCTTCTCTTCCGTACAGCTCTGCTGAGCAACTTAAACTGAGCTTTATTTAATCTTCTGGTTTTATTGCATAAATATTTATTGTTTTAAATATAAAGTAATTTTACCAAATAATGAAAGCATAAGGAAATTGAGGTTAGAGGGAGGTGCTTCAGGAGAGGTTATAGGGTGGAAGATTTTATACCAAAGAGGTTAAGGTAAAATAAGAAGGGAAGGATTTAGGGAGAAAGGTCATGCGTGATTGGAGGATGCATGATGTGGAGTATGAGGTTTGCATGTTGCCTCTCAACAATTTCTCCTCTTCAGATAAAAACTCTCAACTTTCTCAGAAAAGTCATGTGCCTGTATAAAGCAGCTATTAGTTTCCTTTGGAACTTTTTTCTTCATTTAAGATTATAGGTAGTATTACTTGAAATCTAGGATTATTGCTAAGGTGAGCATTAATAGGGGTTTATGGGTTCTAATTTTGGATGGAGTCCAGAGAAGGGATGGTTATTTCTACAAATCCTCTCTCCCTCACTGGACCAAGCAGCTTCTTTCTCTGTGGTGAACTCACTTTAAAAATACACATATATATCCCTATCACCCATCTGGTGGGACAGCCTACCAAGTGAGCAACCAAAAATCTTGGTTCTTGCTAGAGGTTCACTATTTCTTCTGTTTGTTGTTTAGAGGATTTTAGATGTTGATTTTTATTTTGCTTTAAGCCACAGCTTTAAAAGAATTTAGAGATATTTGTAGCTAACTTGGAATTTGTAACCTTAGCGCTGGAAGACGATTTTTTTCCTGAATGATTAGTATCCAGTTGGCATGTGTTATTTACATGAGGGGCATCTCATGCTTGTTTATGTCTGTTTACCGTGTCAATTACCCTTGTTACCACGTTACCATAGTGTTATGTCAGGCGCCCCCAGAGGGACTTGAACTTTCCTGTAGACCACACGTGACAGTCTGTGTGGATGTGCAGCAAGGCCCACACACGAGCGTGAACGTGTGTGCACATCACGAAGCAGTTGTTGGTTATCTTGTTAGTTTCCTAAGGCCCCTGTTGGGTCTAATGTGTCCGGACTCACTCATGTATATGTAAACAACACTGCCTCTGCTGGTGGAATCTGCATCAATGGTTTTCTTTGAAACTTCAGAGTTCCGCCTCACCTGGCTGCCTTTCCTTGTTGGAGAGGATGGAGAGAACTCCCTAAATGTTGAGACTGAGAGTGGAGGGCCCACTCTCACTCAGACAGCAGGAGAAGACAGGAAGGAGTGTGAGACCAGGACATGATGCCCCCTGGGTGCGCTGGAAGGGCATCATGGGGGAGGAGGAGGCATTCTTAGGGGAACAATAAGCTTCTAGATCTGGGTGGCCAGAGGGTTTGCTGAGATGGAGGGATTACATTTACCACAGCCACAGCCACCTCCAGAATCATCCAGTATTTTTAGAAGTGGAGACTGGGCTCTTCATCCCTCTTTCGTATGCTGTCTGATCTCCCTTTCCCTCTTTGGTGCTTACATATTTCAAGCCCTTCAGTCAAACCCTCGCCTATGACAGTATTTTGATTCTAAGTTCTCACCATTCCCTCTGGTTGCTGAGGCTTTGGGTACAAAACTCACAGAGCCTTGGGACAGGGCTTTGCCGTGATGGGAGACTGTCCTCCAGCTGCACCTCTGCTCCGACTCCTCAGCCCAGTGGGTTGGCAGTGGTGCAGCATGGAATTTTTCCCAGTTCTCAGTGACCAGGTTGTGAATAATTTCCAAATTGTTTTTTTCTATTATTGTTGCTACGGTTCTTTGTTTTGAAATAAAATTCTGAATGTACATATATAACATCACAGGCTTGGTTTTGTGTGTGTGTGGTGGTGGGGGCGGGGGGAATCTTCCTCTGTAACAACAAATCAGCTTTATACACCATGTGGTGGCTCAGTACTTATTGTGACCTAAATAAGTTTCTTATACAAGAGTTTTGTACAAATGAAAATAGCCATACTCGTTTATCATGTGCAGATGAAATGAAAAAGCCTTAGTGCATTGCCTTGCATACTTAATAAATTAATGTTGCTTGCTTTCAAAAAAAAAAAAAGAAAGAATAGTAAAAATTCCCCTTACACAGGGTTTGTGATGTAAATACTGATGTCAGTCTCCTGTATAATGTTGACCGTCTGTATCAGCGGACTCCTTCTCTGTGGATGCGGGGATGATGTAAGGGACTTGAGGACCCCCAGACTGTTATACCTCAGAGATGACTGTATGGTGATTTATACTAAATTACCATCAGGTTTGCTCCAACCCACAACTCTGTGAAGCTGGCTCTATTATTTACCATGGCAGCAGTTTAGGAAACGGTAGTAACACACCACAGAGCATAAAGTTTGCCATCTTAAAAACGTCTGTGTCCATTTCAGTAACGTGGCCCATTTTGATGCAGCATGTTTTGCCCCCTCAATCCTCTTACACTTCCAATAGCTTTGAAATGTATTAAAAGTTTCATTTGTGTTTGTAAAAACCAAAGCTCGGAGGTGGAGAACTTCCCTCACAAGGCCATCGCTCTGTGGACTGGGACTCGCTGGCCGAGGGCAGATGACGTTCTTGACGGCTTTGTGCCTTGTTCCTCCTGCAGAGCGAAACCTCCTCATCTGTCTCATCTGTGTCTAGGATGCTGCATTAGCATGTTGGACAGTTTGCTCAGAAGCTGGTCCACAGGCGGCCGCTGGAGCCCCTAGAGGAGTCTGCGAGTCCCGAAGCTCATCTGAACACCCTTGACCTGGTGGCCCTGGGTGTGGGCAGAACCCTGGAGCCGGCGTATACGTCCTCCCCTGGTGCAGCGGCCCTGTCTGTCGCTGGACCAGCGATTGTCATCTCCTTCCTGGTGGCTGGCTTGTCTTGTGTGATGTCCGGGCTCTGCTATGCTGAGTTTGGGGCCCAGGTACCATGCTCTGGTACCGCGTATCTCTACAGCTACATCACTGTGGGTCAATTGTGCACCTTTATTCCTGGCTGGAACCTCATACTGTCCTTTGCATCAGTGAGATGATGGATCAGGGAGGTTGTGGGTTTAAGATCAGGAAACAAAGAGGCAGGATTTAGTTCTTCACTCTTCACTCATTCATGAGAACCTTGTTATCCACCTTGTGGGGTAAAGAGGGTAACAGTGGCAGGAAACTCCCACAATGTCATTCTGTTCACCTCTACCCTGCTTTCTTTAAATGATGAGCCAAGAGCCCAGGGATCAGGGAACTGTACGGGTGCGTGAGAAGAAGGTATGTCCCATGGGCTCATCCCTTCACCATTTCCAAGTCTTGGCTCAACTGCTGCCTTCATGGAATTTTCCCTTATATCTGGTTTGAAATTTTCTAGCCTCACTTTCCAGCTCTCCTAGTCCCAGTTTCCTGGGATATCTTCTTGCATAACATTGATCTCCTGCTAGCATATTAAATAGCCGAGCTATTCTGCAAAGGCTTTCCAGGTGGTGCAGTGGTAAAGAATCTGCCTGCCGATGCAGAAGACAAGAAACGTGGCTTCCATCCCTGGATGGGAAGACTCCCTGGAGGAGGAAATGGCAGCCCACTCCAGTATTCTTGCCTGGGAAATCCCATGGGCAGAGAAGCCTGGAGGGCTACAGTCCATGGGGTTGCAATGAATCAGACAAGACTGAGCGTGCGCGCACACACACTCACACACACACACACACACACACACACACACACACACACAATTTTGTGAATATTCCTTCTGCCACTGCAGGCACCCCTAGTGTAGCCTGGGCCTGGAGCTACACTTTTGACAGCCTCACTGGGAACCACATCTCTCAGGCGTTATAGGAAACTTTCTCTCCATATATGCCCTCTTTCCTGGCCATGTTCCCAGACTTTTTTACCCTGGGCCTGGTGCTGCTGGTCACCGGTGAGTCAGGGGTCAGAGACAGAATGGGAAAAACAGAGTGTGGAGGGGGAGCTGGGGTGGGAAAGGCTTTCCTGGGCCAGGAAGATCCCCTAGAGAAGGAAATTGCAACCCATTCCTGTATTGCTGCCTGGAAAATTCCATGAACAGAGGAGCCTGGGGGCTACAGTCCATTGGGTCACAAAGAGTCGGACACAACGTAGCTACTAAATAACCACAACAAAGAGTCAACTACTATGTTTAAGTCCCATTTTGAAGGTCTGTGCCCAGTGTCTTAGCACGTTTGATGCAAGTCAGAATCTAGTAAACCCTTCAGCAGTACCCCCATCCGCCCTTCACCCCTCCACTTCCTGCTCCAGGTTTTCCTTCGTGAGGAGCAGAGCTCCTGACCTCTGACATCAAGTATCACTTCCCTGCCTGCGAACTCAGCTCTTCCAGCAAACAAGGAGCTCTCCAAGAGCTCCTTGGAGAAAGGACGAAGTCACATCCTTTTTATCCTCTTCCATCCGTTTGTGCAAGACTGGACACAGGCACCTTACTTATTCAATGCTTGTGTTGCTTGAATTAACATCAGAGATTTTAAGCCCCTCTTCTCCTGCCTGGGGTCCTGCTGGGTTGGGGGCCCCCACGCTGGAGAGTGTGTGTGTGCTCAGCTGCTTCAGTCGTGCTCAGCTCTTAGTGGCCCCATGAGCTGTAGCCTGCCAGGCTCCTCTGTCCATGAGATTCTCCAGGCAAGAACACTGGAGTGGGCTGCCATGCCCTCTATAGTTCCACTTTCAGTCCAGTCACTCAGTTGTGTCCAACTCTGTGCAACCCCATGAACCACAGCATGCCAGGCCTCCCTGTCCATCACCAACTCCCAGAGTTTACCCAAACTCAGCGTGTCCACTGAGCCAGAGATGCCATCCAACCATCTCATCCTCTGTCGTCCCCTTGTCCTCCTGCTCTCAATCTTTCCCAGCATCAGGGTCTTTTCAAATGAGTCAGCTCTTCGCATCAGGTGGTCAAAGTATTGGAGTTTCAGCTTCAGCATCAGTGCTTACAATGAACACCCAGAACTGATCTCCTTTAGGACAGACTGGTTGGATCTCCTTGCAGTCCAAGGGACTCTCAAGCATCTTCTTTGGAACTGAGCACAGTTCCAAAGCATCAATTCTTCTGCACTCAGATTTCTCTATAGTCCAACTCTCACATCCATGCATGAGTACTGGAAAAATCGGCCTTGACTAGAAAGACCTTTGTTGACAAAGTAATGTCTCTGCTTTTCATTATGCTATCTAGGTTGATCATAACTTTCCTTCCAAGGAGTAAGCATCTTTTAATTTCATGGCTGCAGTCACCATCTGCAGTGATTTTGGAGCCCCAAAAATAAAGTCTGACACTGTTTCCCCATCTATCTGCCATGAAGTGACAGGACCAGATGCCATGATCTTAGTTTTCTGAATGTTGAGCTTGAAGCCAACTTTTTCACTCTCCTCTTTCACTTTCATCAAGAGGCTCTTTAGTTCTTTTTACTTTCTTGCCATAAGGGTGGTGTCATCTGTATATCTGAGGTTATTGATATTTCTCCCAGCAATCTTGATTCCAGCTTGTGATTCCTCCAGCCCAACGTTTCTCATGATGTACTATGCATATAAGTTAAATAAGCAGGGTGACAATATACAGCTTTGATGTATTCCTTTCCCTATTTGGAACCAGTCTCTTGTTCCATGTCCAGTTCTAACTATTGCTTCCTGACCTGCATACAGGTTTCTCAAGAGGCAGGTCAGGTGGTCTGGTTTCCTCATCTCTTTCAGAATTTTCCACACATTGTGATCCACGCAGTCAAAGGCTTTGGCATAGTCAATAAAGCAGAAGCAGATGTTTTTCTGGGACTTTCTTGCTTTTTTGATGATGCAGAGAATGTTGGCAATTTGATCTCTGTAGGGGGCAAATTAGCCAAAATGGTGTGACCAGGCTCTTTTATCCTGCAGCCTCTCACTCTTGCCCCATGTTTTATAAATAATGATTATGTAACAGCTAAGAATGCCAAAGAATGTTCAAACTACTGCACAATTGCACTCAGCTCACATACTAGAAAAGTAATGCTGAAAGTTCACCAAGCCAGGCTTCAACAGTATGTGAATCAAGAATTTTCAAATGTTCAATCTGGATTTAGAAAAGGCAGAGGAACCAGAGGTCCTCCAAGGTTTCAAGAGACAGACTTAGCACATAGGGAGGAGACTATAGGACCCTGGTGTCGGGGCAGGGAATCTTATCTTCCAGGGGGTGTTAACATGAATGCCACAAGAGAATTATCATCCTTATCTTCAAAACAGATGCTCTTTACCTCAGTGGTTAAAGAAGATGTGCTATGAGGGTCTGACAGTCTGTCTTAGTTCACACGCAGTTCAGACTGAACCGTGTATAAGACAAATTGAGTTCCCCATACCTCAATATGTGAGCATTTTCTCTATCACAAGCAGATAAAAATCCTAGAACTATAAGATACAGCAATTCTACTTCTGAGACTACAGCCAAGAGAATTGAAGACACACTCTGGAAGAGACATTTTTATACTCCTCTTCATAGCAGTGTTTTTCACAATAAATAAAGCATGAAAGCAACCCAAGTGCTCACTGATTTAAAAAAAAATGGGTAAGCCAATGTGGTATGTGCCCACAATAGAGAATTCTTAAGCATTAAAAAGAAGGGAATTCTAACACATGCTACAACATGGATGAACCTGGTGAACACTCTACCAAGTAAAATCAGCCTTCCAGGAAAGGACCGATACTGACTGGTTCTACTGAAATGAAGTCCCTAGAGTGGCCGGACTCATGGAGACAGAAAGTAGAAGAGTGATTACAGGAACTGGGAAAGGAGAAAGAGGGGTTGTTCTTGAATGGGTAGAATTTCAGTTTTGCCAGAAGTCCTGGTTTGCTTGCACCAAAAGTGAATGTATTTAACTTGACTGAAAGGTGGAAGTCATTCAGTCCTATCTGACTCTTTGCTATCCCATGGACTGTATAGTCCATGGAATTCTCCATGCCAGAATACTGGAGTGGGTAGCTGTTCCCTTCTCCAGAGAATCTTCCCAACCCAGGGATTGAACCCAGGTCTCTGCGTTGAAGGCAGATTCTTTACCAGCTGAGCCATCAGGGAAGCCCTATGTGACAGATCCGCACACTTGAAATGATTAAACTGGTCAATTTTATGTTATATGTCTTTTAACAGACACACACATACACACATGCACGACACACTCAAACCATTTTGAAACTATTCCCCGAGGGTAACCACAGAAGAGTCAGGGCTGATAGCAACACAGCAGATGGTCCCCGCCCACCCAGCCCCATCTCCACCCCAACAACCCAGGGGTGAAGACTATCTTCTGTGCTCAGGACTCCCCATTTCGGTTCTTGGAGACGTCTCAGCTCCAGCCCCGCACGGCATAACCTCAGCCTCCCTGACTGACCCAGTACTCCAGGCTCTGCTCCAAGGATCCAGTAAGTCTCAGGTCACCCTCTTCTGTGGGAGACTGGGCGCTGAGTTCACATCCTCCCAAAGAGACCTCTGCAACCCCAGAGTGTGGGGGTTCAGCCCAGCTCCAGCCTGAGGGTGGAGAGACCCATTTTCTAGATGAAAGCAGGAGCTGGGACCTGTCTGTGTTTGTGTGAGAAGAGGTGGGATTGGGGGGTAGATCAAGTCTGCAGGCTGTGACTCTTTTTGACTGGTGCTCAAACAGTAGTGAAGATTCCCCTTATACAGAGCTTGTGATGTGAATACTGATGTCAGCCTCCTGTATATTGTTGACCCTCTGCATCTGTGGGTTCCTCCTCTGTGGATACAGGGATGACATGAAGGACTTGAGAATCCCCAGGTTTTGGTGACTGCAGAGATGACTGTATGGTGATTTATATTAAGTTACCGTGAAGGTGAAGGTGAAGTCGGTCAGTCGTGTCCGACTCTCTGCGACCCCGTGAACTGTAACCTACTAGGCTTCTCCGTCGATGGGATTCTCCAGGCAAGAATACTGGAGTGGATTGCCATTTCCTTCTCCAGGGGATCTTCCCGACCCAGGGATCGCACCCGGGTCTCCCGCATTGGAGGCAGACGCTTTAACCTCTGAGCCACCAGGGAAGCCCCATGTTACCCTGAGGTTCGCTACAGCCCTCTGTGAAGGTGGCTCTATTATTTGCCATGGCAGCGATTTAGGAAAGCAGAAGTGAATCCCCAGGGCATAAAATGTGCCATCTTGAAATATTTCAAGCGTCCAGTTCAGTACTGCGGCACATGTTGATGCAACGTATTTTCTTCTCCTCAATCCTCTTACACTTCCAGTAACTTTGAAACATATTAAAAGTCTTCCCTGAGTTTAACAATCCAAAGCTCAGACACGGAAGACTTGTTCAGTGTGTCTTTTGACCAACTGCTCCTGATCACTCCATTGCTCCGTGGAACTGGACTCCCAGGGCCAGTGGCAGGTGGACCTTCTTGATGGCTTTGTGTCTTACTTTCTGGGCAGATCGTAACGTGTCAGCTACGTCTAGGATGCTGCATCAGTATCTTCACCAATTTAGTCAGAAGCTGGTCCACAGGCGGCCGCTGGAGGCCGGACCAGAGTCTGAGGGTCCTGAAGCTCATCAAAACACCCTCGACCTGGTGGCTGTGGGTGTGGGCAGAACCCCTGGGAGCTGGTATGTACATCCTGGCTGGTGCGGTGGCCAAAGTGAGAGCTGGACCAGCGGCTGTCATCTGCTTCCTGGTGGCCAGCCTGTCCTGTGTGTTGTCTGGGCTCTGCTGTGCAGTTTGGGGCCCGGGTACCAGGCTCCAGTTCTGCGTATCTCTACAGCTACATTACCATGGGACAGCTCTGTGCCTTCATCACTGGCTGGAACCTCATCCTGTCCTTGGTCATCAGTGAGAGGATGGATTGGAGGAGGGTGTGGGGCTTAAGATCAGGTTCTAGGAGGCGGAGTTTAGGTCTTCACTCTTTCACGAGAATTTTGATTATCCACCTTGCACGGGGAAGTGGATAACAGTGGCAGGTAAACTCCACAGCTTCATCGTTCTCAGCTCTCCCCTGCTTTCCTTAAATGATGGACCAAGAGCCCACAAGGAAAGGGGACTCTAGGCAGTGGCTAAGAGGGGGGCATGACCCACGGGCTCATCCCCTCACCGTACTGAAGTCTCTGCTCAACTGTTTCATGGAACTTTCCTTTACATCCAGCTTTAAAATTTCAATCCACACCTTCCAGCCCTCCTGGTCCCAACTTCCTGCTACGTTTTCTTACATAACATTAATCTCCTCCTAGCATATTAAATAGTTGATCTATTTTGTGAATCGTCTGGGTCTTCCCATGCCAACCCATGAAAAGAAACTCTTTGAGGTCAGGTATTTCGTTTGGGCTCCTCCAAAGCAAAATATAGCCCGTGGCCCATACCAGCAATCAGTTTATGTTTGTCAGTGATGGTCCTTCTTCCGCCACTGAAGGCATCGCCTGCATAGCCCGGGGCTGGAGCTCCGCCCTGGACAGCCTGACTGGGAACCACGCCTCTCGGGGGTTACAGGGAACTCTCTCTCTGCACGTGCCCTGCTTCCTGCCCACCTATGCGGACTTTGTCACCCTGGGCCTGGTGCTGCTGCTCACAGGTGAGAGGGAGTGATAGGATGGGAAAAGTGGGGTGCAGAGCAGAAGCTGGGGTGAGAAAGGCTTGGGGGTGGCAAAATGATGGAGAATGAGGACTGGAAAATAGGGTCTGTGATATGAAAGACAAGAAGGCAAGACATTCCATTCTTGGTACCTCTGACTGTTGGGGCTTGATCACTCATAGGTGTGGGGGTGTGCAATTTGGGTTTTTTAGAAAAACTCATCATTCATTGGATGTTGAGTAGCAACTCGGAACTTTACTCACTAGATACCAGTCACACACACCTCCTAAACTGTGAAAATCATGATGTCCCCAGACACTGTCAAATGTCACTTGGCGTACAAAGTCAACCCCAGCTGAAAATCATTTATTGAGATCTTATTGAGAGTTCAATTATAAAGAAGGCTGAGTGCCGAAGAACTGATGCTTTTGAACTGTGGTGTTGGAGAAGACTCTTGAGAGTCCCTTGGACTGCAAGGAGATCCAACCAGTCCATCCTAAAGGAGATCAGTCCTGGGTATTCATTGGAGGACGGATGTTGAAGCTGAAACTCCAATACTTTGGCCACCTGATGCAAAGAGCTGACTCATTTGAAAAGACCTTGATGCTGAGAAAGATTGAAGGTGGGAGGAGAAGGGGAAGACAGAGGATGAGATGGTTGGATGGCATCACCATCTCAATGGACATGAGTTTGGGTGAACTCCAGGAGTTGGTGATGGACAGGGAGGCCTGGCGTGCTGCGGTTCATGGGGTCACAAAGAGTCAGACACGGACTGAGTGACTGAACTGAACTGAACTGATTGAGACCTTACAGAGATGTATTATTAATTGAGAAGAAAATAACATAGCATAAAATTAAACATACTATTTTCCCCAGCTTTGTTGAGCTATAAATGCAATGCTGTACAAATTTAAGCTGATGTTTGCTAGATCTGGATTTAACATGACAATTTGGTAGAGGTATATGTTGTGAGATGACTGTCACAGTAAGAAATTAATGACCTTGAAGTATCCAGGTCAGTGGGACTTAGTACATTCACAGTGTTAGGTAACAGTCACCCTCACCTGGTTCCAAATGTATTTATTACCTGAAAGGAAACACCGTCTCCACTGAGCAGTCCCTCTCCATTCGTCCACCACCACCGCTAACTCCATAACCCCTGCAACCACTAGTCTGCTTTCTGTGACTGTGGATTTAGCTGTTTTGGAGATCTCGTATTCCATCTTCCCCACAGGAGGACTGGTCCTGGGAGCTCATGAGTCGACCCTGGTTAACAAAGTGTTCACGGTCATCATCCTTTTGGTTCTCAGCTTTGTCATCCTCTCTGGCTTCGTTAAAGGAGACCTGCGCAGTTGGGAACTCACAGAACAGGACTACAGACTGCACACATCTGGACCCACTGACACTTATAGTCTGGAACGGTACTCTTGGCCGTAGCAACGCTTGGGGGAGGTGGTGCAGAGCCAGAAATATGAAGACCGAAAGACCAGGGCTTCCCTGGCGGCGCAGTGGTAAAGAATCTGCCTGCCGGTGCCAGAGACCTGAGTTTGATCCCTGGGTTGGGAAGATCCCCTGGAGAAGGAAATGGCAACCCACTCTGGTATTCTTGCCTGGGATATGCTATGGACAGAGGAGCTTAGAGGGCCACAGTCCAGGGGGCTGCACAAGAGTAGAGCATGATTTAATGACAAAACGACAACAACAGAGACCCGGGCTGATGGATCCACATGGCGAGGGTCCAGGATTCGTGGTATTAAGGGCAGAGTCCAGTAGAGATGGCTCAACACATCTCACCCATGTCCTTCCTCGTTCCTTCTCTCCCCATAGCTTGGACCCTCTGGGTTCTGGAGGGTTCATGCCCTTTGGCTTTGAAGGAATTCTCCACAGGGCAACAACATGTTTCTATGCATTTCTTGGTTTTGATTCCATTGCCGCGAGAGGTAACGTGGTCACAGTGTGTCCCATCGGAGGGTTGGGCACAGTTTGGGCTTCTCTTGGGTGTAGGGGGTTGGTAGTAGGTTAGCCTGTTTCTTGAAGATTCAAGAGGGAATTTGATTTTGTGCTTTCATCCCAGTATGTTTTCCTGACTCAGCATTTCCACCCTTCCTGCAGGGGAAGAAGCCCTAAATCCTCAGCATTCCATCCCCTTCAGCATCATGATTTCTCTCTTCATCTGCTTTTTGGCATATTTTGGAGTCTCAGCGGCACTCACCCTCATGGTGCCCTACTACCAGATTCAGCCCAAGAGTCCTTTGCTGCAGGCTTTTCTCCATGTAGGGTGGGGCCCTGCCAGATACTTCATGGCTGTTGGCTCCCTCTGTGCTCTTACATCCAGGTCAGTGTTGTGGTTTTCAACCCATCTAGTGTCAGATGCTAGGGTATCCCAGCCCTTGGGATTAAGAGACAAGAGAGAAAGGCATCTTACCCCATGTAGGCCAGGGAGAGGATGCCCTGGCCTCTCCTGCTTCTCCATGTCCTCTCACATGTCCCCATTTCCTCTCCCAGCCTCCTGGGTACCATGTTCACCATGCCTCGGTTGATCTGCGCAATGGCAAAGGATGGGCTCCTTTTCCAGGGACTTGCCTGGATCTATGATCGCACAGGAAACCCCGTCATGGCCATCATGGCTTCTGGAAACATTGCAGGTGAATAAAAAGAACCTGCTCCTCTGAACTTCCCAAACTTGCAGCAGTTACTCACTCTCTCCCCTCCCCACGTTGTCTATGCCGTCTCTCCATTGGTCATGGCATTACTCTTCGAATTCACGGATCTTGTGGATCTCGTATCTGTTGGGACCCTGCTTGCTTATTCCCTGGTGGTTTTTTCTGTGCTTGTCCTCAGGTGAGACCCCACTACACCTTGACTGGGGGCTTTGGGCTCTTGGAGACTGATGGGGAGGTAATCGTCTTCTGCCTTCCTGCTGCTTTCTAAACGTCCTGGTCCACTTAGCTGGGAATAGATAGATTAGATTGCCCAATGTTGGATGAGTAGGAGCTGCTGTTGTTATTGCTGTAATACCTCTAATTCAGATACCAGCCAGATCAGATCTTAAGCAAGAAGGAGAAAACAGAAGACAAAATTGAGATGAAGTCTGAAGTTGAAGGAAGTCCTTTGGACTCTGGACCTGAAGCAGGAACCTCAAACATTCTAAAGAGTCTGTGGTTCCCTACCAGCACCATCCCCACCCGGAAATCTGGGCAGATTGTCTATGGATGTGCCTTCCTGCTTGGTGAGCAGTGGGATTTCTTTTGATGGTATTCTCATATTGGCAGGGTAGGGTGGAAATGTATCTTTTTCACTGATGAGGATACTTGGAGATATCACGGCCCTTCCCGCTGTGGGCAGCCTGAGGAGGGGTGTGACCCCAGGTCCTGACATCTTTGTCTTCTGAGTCCAGCCTGTTCTCCTCCACCTTGACCCTTGCAGTTCTCCTGCTGACCATCCTGAGCCTGATCCTGGCCCAGTGGGCCAGCCAGGTGTTCTCTGGAGATCCTGTGCTCACAACAGTGGCTGTGCTGCTGCTGCTGCTCATCACTGGGGTCACAATCATCATCTGGAGGCAGCCCCAGGACCCCACTGCTCTTCACTTCAAGGTAGGTGACCTTATGTGCCCAAAATGTCCACCTTTAGTTTATGAAGTCTGCATGCTTTGAGATCTAAACATCCTTCGCTGGACCAGGGAAGAAGGGGAGTTACTGAAACCACTGAACTTTTCCCTGACCCATACTCAATGCTTTACAAACCCAATCTAAAAGGCACTGAACACATCCCAGTAATAATGGAATCTCCCATCCACGTGGGGTAAGGTCTCCTTTTCAGAGGTCTGGGCTGTTCAGGGATGAACTGACTCTGCCCACAGGTCCCTGCTCTGCCTGTCCTCCCACTGGTCAGCATCTTCGTAAATGTTTACCTGATGATGCAGATGACCTCTGAGACCTGGGCCCTATTTGGCATCTGGAATGCCATTGGTAAGAGGCTTCCTTGGAAAATAGGACCCCTTGGGTGACTGAACCTAATCCTTTTCCTACCACTGCTCCCTAAACTCTATCAGATGCTATGATAGGAGGCCTATTGGGCATTTATAAGCGGGGAGAGCACCTACTTTCCCTTCTCATCATCTCATTTCCCTACTAGGATCTGTCTGTACTTTGGATATGGGATCCGACACAGCCTGGAGGAGAACAATGAGCAGCAGCCACCAGGCTCCACCTCCCAGACTTGACAAAAACATCCCTGGTGCTGGGTCATCTTAACCGCAGGAAGTAGAGGCTGTATGGAATCCCTCCATGCACTGGAGGGTCTGCTGGTTCAAGGACACTCGGAGCCTCTACGGAGTATGAATCTGGGATGCATTTACAGCCATGAGTTTTTGCCAACAGACAAAGCAACTTTAAATACTGCACATTTTTTTGGCTGCAGAGCATAGCTTGTGGGAGTTTAGTTCCCCGACCAGAGAATGAACCCCAGGGCCACAGGACTGAAATCACCAAGTCCTAGCCACTGGGCCTCTAGGGAATTCCTAAAGTCTTACAATTTTTATGCAAGCTTTTTAAAATATCATATGTATACAGAAAAGTGCCCGTTTCATAAGTGTGCAGCAAGATACATTTTCACCAGGAAATTATCACAATGTAATCAGCAACCAGAGGAAGAAATAAAAATACTAATCTGCACATAGGAAACTACTACTCAGCCATTAAAAAAAAAATGGCACCCCATTCCAGTACTCTTGCCTGGAAAAATCCCATGGACGGAGGAGCCTGGTGGGCTGCAGTCCATGGGGTCGCTAAGAGTTGGACACGACTGAGCAACCTCACTTTCACTTTCCGCTTTCATGCATTGGAGAAGGAAATGGCAACCCACTCCAGTGTTCTTGCCTGGAGAATCCCAGGGACGGGGAGCCTGGTGGGCTGCCGTCTATGGGGTCGCACAGAGTCGGACACGACTGAAGCGGCTTAGCAGCAGCAGCAGCAAACTCTCCAGTACAGTGTAAGCCACTCCATTACATCTTATGTGGTTGGCTTTTTAAAAAAATTTTTAATTTTTTAAGTATTTTACATCAACTATTTCAATTTTTTATATGGGTTAATAGGTTAATCTAACAGTCCACCACTACATCTAAGTTCCATTATGAAGGTGTAAGCCCAGTGTTTTAGCCTGTGGGTCACTTCATGCCGGTCAGAATCTAATCAGCCCTACACCAGTACCCCCATCTCTGCGTCACCCCTCCACTTCCTGTTTCAGGTTTTCTTTCATGAAGAGCAGAGCTCCTGACCTCCTAGATCCAAGTATCACTTCTCTGCCTGTGTGCTCAGCTCTCCCAGCAAACAGAGCTCCTTGAAGAAGGGGACCAAATCACATCCCCTTTATCCTCTTCCATCCCTTTGTGCAAGGCTGGATGCAGGCACGATGCTCATTAAATGATTTTGTTGCTTGAATTCACATCAGAGGTGGTAAGCTCCCCTTCTCCTGGTTGGGGTCTAGCTGGGGTTGGGGTCCCCCACACTGGAGTGTCTCAGATCACGTGAAGACTGTGGGGAGTCAAGTAGTACAAGAGAGACTGGGTGGGAGCAGGGTTTGAGTGAGTTCCCCAGATTTATAGCCCTATCTTCCCAGGGTCCTTGATGATCATATGAATTCAAGTGTCTGTGAAAATAATCAATATAATGGGAATAAGCAAGAGTTTTATTTGAGCCAAAATGAGGACTATAGTCTGGGAGACAGACTCTCAGATAGCTCTGGGGAATTGCTCCATTGAGACGCAGTTTCCAGCATCTCTTATACTTCATCCAAACAAAGAACACACATCAATCTGACAGGGTGTATTCCATCAAGATTTCCAAAGAGACAGACTGAGTACATGGACAGTGAGGCAACGAACTATATGCTGATGGCTGGGAAAGGAACCTTATCTTCCAGGGAGTGTTAACACGGACGCCATGAGAAGGGAGTCGCTCATTCTTATCTTCAAAACAGATGTTCTTTACCTCAGTGGTTACAGAAGATGAGCTGTGAGGGTCTGACAGGCTGTTTTAATTCACACAAAGTTCCAGCTAAGCCATGCATAAGTCAAATTGACTTCCTCATATTTCAATATGTCAACATTTTCCCCATCACAATCAGGTAAAAATATTAGATCCACATGATCCAGCAATTCTACCTTTGAGGATGTTCTCAGAAAAATTGAAACTACACTCTGGAAGAGGCGTTTGTATACCCATGTTCACAGCAGCATTTCTCACAGTAAAACATGAAAGCTAACCAAGTGCCCACTGACCAAAGCGTGGCTAAGTCCATGCGGCATGTGCCCATAGTAGAGTGTTACTCGGCGTTAAAAAGGAAGGGGATTCTAACACTTGCTACATGGATCTCAGCAGACGTTCTTCTACGCAAAATAAGCCTGTCCAGGAAGGACACATACTGTCTCATTCCACTGAGATGAAGAACCCAGAGTTGTCAGAGTCATAGAGACAGAAAGTAGAAGGGTGACTGCCAGAAACTGGGAATGGAACTCCCAGGAGGGAATTCTGTTGAATCGGTACAGAGTTTCAGTTTTGCCAAATGGAAAAAGTCCTGGAATTCGGTTGCACAAAAAGTGAATGTATTTAATGTGACTGAACTGCACACTTAAAATGATTAAACTAGTCAATTTTATGTTATGCATATTTTACCACACACAAAAAAAATTGTGGAACCTCCCCTGAGGGTAACCACAGAGGAGTCAAGCTGACAGCAACTCTGCAGATGTTCCACGCAGCCCCATCTCCACCCCAACAACCCAGGGGTTCAGGACTGTCTTCTGTGCTCAGGACTCCCCACTTCAGTTCTTGGAGATGTCTCAGCTCCTGCCCTGCATGGCTAAACTTGGCCTCTCTGATTGACCCAGTGCTCCAGGCTCTGCTCCAAGGATCCAGTAAGTCTTGGGTCATGCTCTCCTGTAGGAGACTGGGTGTTGAGTTCACATCTTCCCAAAGAGACCTCTGCAACCCCAGAGTGCAGGGGGATCAGCCCGGCCCCTGACTGAGGGTGGAGAGACCCGTTTTCCAGATGAAAGCAGGAGCTGGGAGCTGTGTATGTTTGTGCTGAGGGGAAACAGGTTAGGTGTGGGAGACGGGGTCAAGTCTGGATGCTCTTCTTTTGTCTGGAGTTCAAACAATATCAAAGATTGCCCACATAGAGGATTTATGATATGCGGGCCACTTCACTTCAGTTTCCTGTATGCTGTCGGCATCCCATAATTGGAGGCTCCTCCTCCTTGAATATGGAGGAGACCATCAGGGACTTGAGAACCTGCGGGTTTTGGTAACCATGGAGGAGGCCGTCATGGTGATTTATATTAAACCACCTTGCAATACATTATACCCAACAACTCTGTGAAGCTCTCTCTATTATTTATCATTGGCAGCAATTTTGTTAAATGGTTGTTAAAATACACATGACCTAAAATTTACTACCTTAACCGTTTCAGAGTGTTCAGTAAAGCCTATTTACATTGTTGAGCAACCAACCTCTAGAAACCTTTTCATCTTATAAAACTGAAACTGTGTCCCCATTTAGCAGTTACTTCCCATTCTCCTCTTCACCAAAGCCCCAGACCAACGACCACTCTACTTTCTGTCTCTATGAATTCGACTACTCTGGGTACTTCATAGAAGTGATATCATATAATATTTGCGTGTGTGTGTGTGTGACTGTCTTATTTCACTTAGCTGATGTCCTCAAGACTCCTCAGTGTTGTACCTTGAGTCAGAATTCCCTATCATTTCTTTTCAGGCTGCAAAATATGCCACTGGACATACAGACCACACTCCTTCGTGGATGAACACTTGGTTTGCTTATCTTTCAGCTACGGGAATAATACTGCTATGAACATATGTGTACAAATATTGTACACTGTTTTGAGAAACTATTTCTATTTGTTTGGGGTATACATCCATAGAGGGAATGCTCGGTAACTGCTATGTCCAGCACAGCGGGTGAGAAAGACCAGAGTAATGAAAAGAAAGACACGTATAATTTGGCAAGCGGGGAGTCAGGGGCCCTGCTGCTCTCCATGGCAGGAAGACAAAATGACTCCTTTCAGCCCGCACTTTTATTGGCAGAAGTCACATGAGAGCACTTGGAAACAGCTATACTGGGGAGTTTGATCAGCACACCATAAAGGGGGAGGCAAGTTAAGGCCCTGGTGTTGGTCAGGAACATCTTGGTTTGTTTCCATGGAGACAGGCAGGGGCAGGCAGTGACGTGGAGCAGAGAGCATGTCCCTTCGGCTTGCTTACTAGGATAATCACAGGGTGCGGCACGCTGCACCCTCCAGTCATGGGGCAGGCTCTGGTCTCTGCTCCGCCAGGCTACAGCATCGCCCCCTTTCTGTCTTGACTGCAGGGCCATCGTGATCAATAACAGATGAGTCTCACGGGACTCTCTCATTGATCTGAGGCTGAATCTGCAGACCATGAGAAGGAGTGAAACCCAAAGAGCATTAGTACTCGGGTTCCCCATAGACCTCCTCCAAAGCCTTTGATTACACTTAGAGGGTTAAGTTTTGGGAAAGAATCTTCAATTTCAGTCAGAACTTCTGAGGCTGGGGTGGCCTGAAGGTGGGCATGACCGGTAAGAGTAACCTGTTCCTGGAGATGGGTGATGTCCAGTGACACATTGCTCCAAGCTCCTTGGAGGTGATTTTTTTTTTTTTACCAAATCCCAGGTATGCGTAGTCATTATATTTAAGAGGAGTAACACAGTAATGAGTAACATTCCAGTGGCAAGCAAGCTGTTGCTGGGAAGTGTAGGCTCTGCATCTGTCTTCCCATCCCATCTCCCATCGCAGTGTGTTCTCAGTAGCAGCTAACTCAGATTCAAGTCGGGTGTCAGTTCTTAGCTGAGTACTCCACATACAGGAAGCATTTTGAACCCAGTCGTGGACAACGTGCTGTGTCCGCACCGTCTCTACCAGGGCAGCGGTTGCAACAGCACTAGCAGTCACTAGAACCACAAGGACACAGTTCCTGCAGTCAGCATCCCCAGAAAGCATTTACGTGCAACGCACCAGGGAACCAAGTGTCTGGATAATCAAATGCATGCCGGGTGTTGCCTCCCAAGGTTCGGTCAAGTTAACCGGAAGCAGGCAGCGGGCATGCGTTGAAAGACAAGCACAGAATTGCGCTGTATGACAGCATGATTTACGCAGTGATACAGTCTGCAAGATGTACATGTTACATTCCATATATTATTTTCATTTTTAATATAAGGATTCCCTACTAAGAACACTTGTGTGGAAGGCACACACAGTGACTCCTAAGGTCTGACTCTCGAGTGTAGTTATCCTTGTTTTTAGAGTAATTACCAGCAGAAATATGAACTGGGTAGAAGGGGAGAGCTATCTTTCAAATATGCATGGGTAAAGGACCTGATTTTTTTAGTATAGTATCAATATATTATATCTTAGGAACAGCCTTCATGCCGAACAGTGGGACCAGAATTTTGAACAAATGCTTGTGTCTTACTTTGTACAGGCACAGACTGCCATTCCAGGGTTATACAGTTGCGTCTGACAGCTCGACCGTGAGGTCCCTAATCATAAAAGTAACACGAATCTGATGAGGACGAGGGACCACACTGTCTCCCAATGCAGCCCCTGTTCAGATGCATCCCACACTTTTTCTGCTAATGGGTGGATCCCGGGACAGATGCTACAGGTCGTATGGTCCTGCCTTTTATAACACTTCCAGCCAATATCGTGTATATTTGAGCTGTTTGATTATCACATGTGGGCACAATATTTATCCACGTTTGAGTATGGACATGAAGGCAATTGGAGCCACTGCCTACCCAGAGTGGCAAGGAGGAGGCCAATCCAGAATAACTATACAAGGCTCCTTCTTGCATTAAATCTGGAGGTGCCCCGTTAGGATCAGGGAACCAGTGGGAATCATTGGCCCAAACTGTGGGGGAAGGGTGAAGTCCAGGTTAAGGGTCTAGTTGATGGACGGTTTGGAACACAAGTCCAAAACAAATCAGCCTCTGTCCTAGTTACTGCCCGGGAGACCGATGCCACCATAGTCAGCAGCACAGTCTCGGGGGTCTTAAGAGTTTGTGCAGGAGCATCTGTTCACTCTTCTAACTGAGTCTCTTCAGCTGTCCCCAGGACACAGGAGGTGCCTGATGAGTGTGTAGCCTCTGGACTTTCCGGGTCACCCATCGCCATGCTCACTGTGGGATCCCACATCTCCCATAGTGCAAATGGGGGTTCATGGGATGGCTTGATGCACATGCTTGGTATCCAACAAGAGCCTTGATATGGTTGAGACACAACCATATCCTCACCCCAGGTTGGTAGAGGGGTTGGCCCGTCCCATGGACCACCTTCTGGCGCCTTCCACCAGACCTGTGGGTGTTGCACTGAAGGGGTATGTGAATGGTGTTTCTCACACGGGGTGGATTTTGGTCATCTGTTGTGAAAAAGTTGAAGGTTAGGAGAGCCAGATGCAGATGTTCACATGGAGATGTCCCTGGTATTCCCCCTTTTTGTTTTAAAAGTTGATTTTTAAGAACATAATGTGCTCGTTCAACAGTAGCCTGGCCAGTCGGGTTATATGGGATGTCTGTAGAGTGACTAATAGACGAGAGAGAGCAAAATGTTTTAAAAGCTTTATTTATGTAAGCGGGCCTGTTGTCAGTTTTAAGTTTCTTTGGAATGCCCATATGAGCAAAAGCAGCTAATAAATGGCATGGGGCATGAATGGTGGTTTCACCAGGATGAGCAGAAGCCCAAAGCAGGTGAGAATAAGTATCGCTAAAAATATGGAGGTAGCTAAGGCATCCAAACTCAGGAAAATGGGTTACATCCATCTGCCAAATTTTATTTAGAGTAAGCCCTCCAGGGTTAACTCCAGGTGGTGGAGGTTGATAAGCACTGACTTGCTGACAGGAAGGATAGGCTTGAATAATTTGTGTTGCTTGGGATTTAGTAATGTTAAACTGATGTCTAAGGGACTGGTCAGATTGCTGAAGAAGTTGATGAGACTGGTAAACCTGCTTAAAAATGGGCATCGTTAAAAGATCAGCCTGAGAATTGCCAAGGGAAGGGAGAGTGAGCTCAACTATGTGTAATAAAGAAAGAAAGGAAAGGAAAGGAATAGGAACTAATGGCTATTTGAAGTTGGAGAAATAGGAATAATTCCTCAGAATTAACTTGTTTAATTTTTGTAGTCTCAATAGATTTGGTCATTCCAACACAGGAAGAGTCACTAACAATATTAAATAGGGTCTTATCTTTAGATGTTGCTGCTGCTGCTAAGTCGTTTCAGTCGTGTCCAACTCTGTGCAACCCCAGAGACAGCAGGCTCCCCCCGTCCCTGGGATTCTCCAGGCAAGAATACTGGAGTGGGTTGCCATTTCCCTCTCCAATGCATGCATGTGAAAAGTGAAAGGGAAGTTGCTCAGTCATGTCTGACTCTTTGAGACCCCATGGGCTGCAGCCCACCCGGCTCCTCCGTCCATGGGATTCTCCAGGCAGGAGCACTGGAGTGGGCGCCATCGCCTTCTCCTCTTTAGATACAAGTATTGTGATTATTCTACTAGCTCCACCCACTGAGCCGAGGTATGGGAAGAAACTAGAGTTTCTCATTGTCAGGACCAGTAATGTCTCTTTGCCATTGTTAGAGCCATCTGTAAAGTAGGAGCGCCTGGGATAGGCGTGGCCTTGGTGACTCTGGGCCACACAAAGGAAGTTAGGGAAATAAATTGTGATAATTTATGTGCAGGAGGGTGATTGTCTAAAATGCCCACAGAATCAGCAAGGGCGACCTGCCATGATAAGCAAGTTTGCCAGAGTTGCTGTTGTTGTGTTTTGTCAAATGGAACATGGCGAGTTTGAGGATTAAAGCCAGTCAACTGGCGAGTACGTTTCCTTCCTTGCATAATTAGATTAGACCCGAGGGTAATGTATGTCAACAGGGTTTTGCCCTCCTGAGAATGTGGGAACAGCCATTCTATGATGTCAAATGTGGGCTGTTCTTGGAATAGAACTCCCATAGGGGCTTCTGGAGAAGGTACAACAATGAAGAGAATGGGATAATCATAGTAAATATGATTAAGTTGAGCATTTTGAAAGGCAATATTTACTATATCAAGTTCCTTTTTAGTTTGTAGAGTCAGAGTTTGAGGGGAAGAAAGGGCTGAGTCCCCTTTAAGAGTCTCAAAGAGGTGTTTAAGTGAACTGGTAGGAATGTCCAAGGCAGGCGCAACCAATTAATATCTCCTAAAAGCTTTTGAAAATCACTTAATGTTTTGTACTTTCGGGGTGTAATGGTGGTGTTCTGAAACCCGATAACCTAAATAGCAAAAGGGAGCTGTTTTTTGAATTTTTCGGGGCTACATATAGTCCCCATCATATAAGGTCATGTTGAACTTGGTGAAAAAGTGGGTTTAGGAGAGACTCCTCTAGGGCAGCTAAGAGTATGTCATCCATATAGTGAATGATGTAGGCATGAGGATAGAGGGCTCAAGCTCACTCCAGAATGCTAGCCACGTACAGTTGGCAGAGCATAGGACTATTCATCATCCCGAGGCAACATTTTCCACTGGTACCATTTCATGGGAGCTTGTTGGTTAATACTGGGTACCGAAAATGCAAATTTCTCTCTGTCTTGTGGAGCTAAGGGGTTGTATAAAAACAATCTTTAAGATCCAGAATTACAGTGGAAACCTCAGATATACAGATGACACCACCCTTATGGCAGAAAGTGAAAAAGAACTAAAGAGCTTCTTGATGAAAATGAAAGAGGAAAGTGAAACAGATAGCTTCAAGCTCAACATTCAGAAAAATAAGATCATGGCATTTAGTCCCACCACTTCATGGCAAATAGGTGGGGAAACAGTGGAAACGGTGTCAGACTTTATTTTGGGGGCTCCAAAATCACTGCAGATGGTGACTGCAGCCATGAAATTAAAAGACGCTTAATCCTTGGAAGAAAAGTTAGGACCAACCTAGATAGTATATTAAAAAGCACAGACATTACTTTGCCAACAAAGGTCTGCCTAGTCAAGGCTATAGTTTTTCCAGTGGTCATGTATGGATGTGAGAGTTGGACTATAAAGAAAGCTGAGTGCCAAAGAACTGATGCTTTTGAACTGATGTTGGAGAAGACTCTTGAGAGTCCCGTGGACTGTGAGGAGCTCCAACCAGTCCATCCTAAAGGATATCAGTCCTGGAAGTTCATTGGAAGGACTGATGCTTAAAGCTGAAACTCCAATACTTTGGCCACCTGATGCGAAGAGCTGACTCATTTGAAAAGACCCTGATGCTGGGAAAGATTGAAGGTGGGAGGAGAAGGGGATGACAAATGATGAGCTGGTTAGATGGCATCACCGACTCAATGGACATGAGTTTGAGTAGACTCCGGGAGTTGGTGATGGACAGGGAAGGCTGGCGTGCTGCAGTCCATGGGGTCTCAGAGTCACATACGACTGAGCAACCTAACTGAACTGAACTGATCCTGAGGTTTGGCCGAAGGGGATGGGAATCCAGGCTGCAAGGCCCCCCGTGGGTTGCATTTCTGCATTAATAGCTCAAAGATCGTGAAGCAGTCTCCATTTGCCTGACTTTTTAGGGATTGTGAATACTGGAGTATCCCAAGGACTAGTACTCTCCTCTAGATGTCCTGCTTGAAACTGTTCTTCTACTAAGGCTTGTAAATGCGTAAGTTTCTCCTTTGTTAGAGGCCATTAACCCACCCAAACAGGTTTAGATGTAAGCCACATTAGAGGTATGGTGTGTGGCGGCAGAGAAACTTCAGTGGCCCTCATTAAAACTTTTTCTATCCTAGCCCTTTTCTGTCCAATTTGGGCTGAATAGGTAAAGGAGAAGGGTCTCCCTGTTAATTCTTTCCCAGCCCTTCTCCTTCCTGGTACCCCATTCTCACTGTCATATGATCTGTCTTTCCCTTGTTGGAGGGAACTAGGTTCCATCGGGCAAGCAGATCTCTGCCCCATAAATTACAGGGAATGTCTGCAATAAAAGGTTGGAAATGGGCGAGTTGTTTATCCAGCCCTAGGCAAGGGAGAACTGCTGCACTTTGAGCAAGTTGTTGGGGTTCTCCCAAGCCTGAGATTTTTCCCTGGGGTTCAGTCAAGGGCCAATCATCCGGCCACTGATGAGACGTAATGATGCAAATGTCAGCCCCCGGTATCTGCGAGAAGGTTTTTCCTTAAATTTTAACCTTACAGGTGGGGCCCAGCTGAGAGTATTTGTTGAGTAAAGCACACTACTTGATCATCTGTGATCCCCAATCCTTGCTCTCCTCTGGTGACAGGATTAGAATTGTTACCGGTATGGCAAGGCAAGAGAAGGCAGTGAGCAATTCCCTGACCTTGAGGAATGACATGGAAGGAATGAGAGAGACCTTACGTTAATTTCTCCTCAATAGTCTGGGTCAATATGGCCAGGAAGGATTTGGAGGCCCTTAAGAGTAAGGCCACTTCTGCCCAGAATGAGTCCTGCAGTCCCCGGTGGAAGGGGGCCTCTGATCCCAGTAGGGATTGCTACAGGGGCGATCCGATTCATTAATCTGAAATTACTGGGACTGGGAGGTCCAACCCAGCACTTCCGCTGGTAGCGGCTGAGAGGCTGGAGACCGGCTGAAGGGTGTGCTGGAGGTCCTCACCGGGTACGTCCCCATTGTTTGTGGGGCCTGGGGTGGCCCGGCTGGCCGGTTCCAGCGGTAAAGGGGAACCATTTCTATGGAATTTTGATCTCCATTGATTGGCCCAATGATTGCCTTTCTGGCACCGAGGACACAGTCTTGGGGTTCTATTGTCACCGGTAGGGGCCGGGAACCGCAATCGTTTTTCATATGTCCAGGCTTCCCACCTTGAAAGCATTTGGCAGGGGAAGAGCTAAAATTACTTTTAAAGGCAGCTCAGATTGCGTGAGCCAGCATGGTTTGTTTGTGAGCCTGTGTACCCATATTTGACACGCTCGGACAAAATCAGCAAGGCTGCCATTCTGACGAACAGGGTGAAGGGCGGCCTTGCAATCTTCACTGGCGTTTTCACAGGCTAACTGTTTTAACAACTCGTCCTCCGCTCAAGGACTAGGAGTTTGACGTCGGAGAGCAGATGAGAGCCGGTCTACAAATTCAGGGACGTCTTCTCCGGGTCTCTCTAATATTTCAACAAATGAGCCGGCAGGCTCGCCGGGGTCTGATCCTGTCTGCCATGCCCTTCGGCAGCATTTGGCAATCTGTTCACCAGCTCCCACCAGTGTGCCGTCATAAGTCAGCTGGACCGATGGACTGCTATATTGCCCTGTGCCTGTGAGCATTTCAAAAGGAAGAGTATGTCCATGGCCAAATTCACACCGGCTTGCTCTTAGCACAACTCAGTATAAGAAGCAAAAAACGATAAATATCGGGGACCTCTGAAAGCAGCTTTGGCTAACATTTTAACATCCTAAGGAGAGCCTCTCCCACGCAAACAAATTTCCAGTAGTTCCTGTGTATGCGGGGAATTAGCCCCATTCACCCTAACACTCGATTTTAGTTCCTTTAAAACCTTAATGTCAAAAGTTTCATCGGCTGCAATAACCTGAGTGGGATTACTGGGGTCCGGCCTGTGATTGACAGGGAAAGCAGGATGGTCCTCAGTGACCAAAGCACCCATAGGCAGGGCAGAGGCCTGCTGAAACCGAGTCAGCGGCTAATCCTCCCGAGCCGTTTCTGGACCCAGTGAGGCGGCGGTGGTGGAAAGTCGCCCTCAAGCTTGGACGGTGAAAGGGCGAGCCGCCTGCGAGCACACCGCCTTCTCACGGGGTTTCTCTCTGTAAAGGGTTAGGGCCATTCGCACTGGCCCCAGGTCGCAAATACCGTCACGGGTGCGCGGCCGCCGCTCCTGTGTGCTGTTTTTAAATTTTCTCCCACTCGATCCCAACTTTCAATGTCTAGAGTGCCTTCTTCCGGAAACCAAAATTCATGTTCAACCGCCTCCCTTAGCAACGGTGTCAACTGCTGCTCTTTCACCTGCGCCCCAGCAATCGGAGGAGGCGCCCGAAACGCTGGAGATGAGGCTTCTCGGCTTTCTCAAATCCTTCCCCATTGCCACCCTGACTTTAAGACAGCAAGGGACTTCCCACCCTCAGGAGGCTGAGGGCCGGTGGCGATCCGGGCGCCTCCGTCACCGCTCGCCGTCTTCACGTTCGCTGTTTCCCTGGGGAGGAATCCTTCCCGACTTCCAGGCCCTGCTCCAGCGCCACCTGCCGCGTCCAGCACAGCGGCTGCGAAAGGCCGGCCCAGTTAAAGCAAGCGGGGAGCCCCTCCTGCTCTCCCTGCAGGAAGACGAGATGACTCCTTTCAGCCCGCACGCGATAATGCCAGTGATGGCAGAAGTCCCCTGAGAGCGTCAGGGAACCGCTGTACTGCGGAGTTTGATCCGCAGCACCATAAAGAGGAGGCAGGCTAAGGCTCTGCGGTTGATCAGGAACAGCTTGTTTTGTTTCCATGGAGACGGAGGCAGGGGCGGGCAGAGAGGCGGAAGCAGAGAGGTCTCCTGCCCCCAGAATGTCCCTTCAGCTTGCTTACTAGGACAAGCAGGAGGGCGCAGTTGGCCACAACCTCCAGGCATGAGGGCGGGTCCACAGTATGATAGCTCTCATTATCTTAGACCTAGTTTAATACAAGCCTAACTGTTCTCTCTGCTTCTTCATCTTGCCATTTCTATTTTTTTTTAACTTCTCATTTTATATTGGGGTATAGCCTGTTAACGATGTGGTGATAGTTTCAAGAGAAGGGCAAAGGGACTCAGCCACACATATCTCTTCTCCCCCAGACTCCCCTTCACTGCCTGCCCCCACCTCCGTCTCCATGGAAACAAAACAAGATGTTCCTGATCAACAGCGGGGCCTCAACTTGCCTCCCTCTTTATGGTGCGCTGATGAAACTCCCCAGTATAGCTGTTTCCAGGTGCTCTCGTGTGACTTCTGCCAATAAAAGTGCGGGCTGAAAGGAGTCAATTCATCCTCCTGCCATGGAGAGCAGCAGGGCCCCCTGACTCCCTCCCATCCAGGCTCCCACATAACATCAAGCACCTCGCTGGATATCCATTTTAAAATACAGCAGTGTGTACATGTCCAGCCCAAACTCCCTAGGCATCCCTTCTCCCCCTAAGTTCATTCTCTAAGTCTGGGAGCTTCTTTGTTTTGTAAGTTCATGTGCATCATTTCTTTTTAGATTTCACATATATGGGATATTATCAGAGAAGGCAATGGCACCCCACTCCAGCACTCTTGCTTGGAAAATCCCATGGACGGAGGAGCCTGGTGGGCTGCAGTCCATGGAGTCGTGAAGAGTCGGACACGACTGAGCGACTTCACTTTCCCCTTTTCACTTTCATGCATTGGAGGAGGAAATGGCAACCCACTCCTGTGTTCTTGCCTGGAAAATCCCAGGGACAGGGGAGCCTGGCGGGCTGCCGTCTATGGAGTCGCACAGAGTCTTAGCAGCAGCAGCATATGGGCTATTATGTGGTATTTCCCCTTCTCTGTCTGACTTGCTTCACTCAGTATGATCACCTCTAGGCCCATCTATGTTGCTGCAAATGGCATCATTTCATTCTCTCTCGTGGCTGAGTAGTAGTCTATCGTGTGCATGTGCCACAGACTCTATCCATTCCTCTGTCAGTGGACATGTAGGTTGCTTCCAGGCTTTGGCTATTGCAAAGAGTGCTGAAACGAACACTGAGGTGTATGTATCCTTTCAGACCATTTTTTTCTCTGCATGTAATCCCATGTGGGATTGCTGGGTCATATGGTAGCTCTGATTTCAGTTCTCCATAGAGGCTGAACCTATTTACATTCCCACCAGCAGTGTAGGAGGGTTCGCTTCTCTCCACACCCTCTCCAGCATTTATTATTTCTGGGGTAAATCTATTTTTAATTTTTGGAGGAACACACAATACTTCATCTGCAGCAGCTGTAATGGTTTACGTGCCTACTCACAATGCACGAAGCTTCGTCAGCAGTATTTGAGCAAGATGGAAGCCCAGGTGCAGAGAAGTGCGTGACTTGTTCAAAGACACGGGGGTGTTTGGGGAGCCAAGATCCTAATCAGAGTTTCTTGGCTGTTTGAATGCTTGCTCTGAACCAAAATGCTAAACGTGGACTTTGGAGTATCAGGGGTAGAAGCCCCCTGATGGTGACTTGTGGTCACTGGGTCAGCCTAGCCCTGCAGAGCAGTGTAGTGAGGGGACGTCTCACGCCCCACAGCAGCAGGAAACAGCATCCTGTCGTTTCTGAGTGAGAATGAAGTTTGGTTCCCTCTCCCCCCAGGCAGTTGGGAGGCCACTCTGGTTTGATGCTTCGACTGAGCTGGGCTTGAATCTGTCCCTCCCTACAAATTCCATCTCCTTCTGCTCCAAAGCAGAGTTCCTATTCCATTTTCCTCTGCAAGCAATGAAACAAAAGCTGGGAGATTTCAGGATCCTTGGTGAAGAAATAATGTAATCTGAGCTCTCTGATCAGCAAGCTCCTCAGAGAGTCACTTCACACATATCAAGGAAGGAAGGAAATCATGATGATAATCATTTCCCTCATTTCACGCAGGAAAGGAGGACAAAGACTGCACGTAGTTTCTGCAAAACCAGACAAGCAGAACTCGATATGAACCAGCAGAGCTGGTCAATTTCTATTAAAAAAATCAGCATTCTTCTCCACTCAAATCACCCTGTAAAATAAGCATGTAATTAACAGCGTGCCAGGCACCATTAGAAGCTTTTCATTCGCTGGGGACACAGAGCTTTTCCCTTTAGGCTCTTTGCCCAGTCTAACAAGTTGACGTAAGTCAGAAAAACAAGTTTAATTTGCTATGTATTCGAGTCTGATAAAAACTCTAAGACCCAAAGACATTCAAGAAATTGAAGCTTATTTCTAAGGAGAAGGGGGTCAGGGCCTGGGGGCTCAAAGGGGAGGAAGACAAGTCACAGGACAATGGGAAGAGAAGTGCTTGGTGAACAAATGTTTGCTGCTCCAGATCTTTTTGAGAAAAAGTTTCTCTCTGGGAATAGCTCTCTTCCTGGCATAGGTCCCTAATCTATACTCTTTTCAGCAGTTGAGAGAGAGGCAAGGAGCTTCTCCTGAGTCTGCGGGGTCTAAATTGCCTTCAGCTCAAAACAATCCCCATGTCAAAGTGGGACATTCTGGGGAGTCCTGTTCCCCTTGCCCTCACTTCTCCTGAAACATATTAAAGGTCTTCTTTACGTTTGATGAAACCAGAGCTCAGAGGCAGAGAACTTGTCTACTATGTCCGTTTACCACCAGCTCCCCATCACTCCATTGCTTCATAGAACTGAACTCCCAGGGCCAAGAGTGGACAGACATTCCTGATGGCCTCGTGTCTTGCTTCCTCAGCAGACCGGAGCCTCCCCAGCTTTGTCTAGGATGCTCCATCGGTATGTTCACCAGTTCTGTCGGAAGCTGGTCCGCAGGCGGCCACTGGAGCCCCAGGAGAAGTCTGAGAGCTGCAGAGCTTCTTCTGAACACCCTCGACCTGGTGGTCTTGGGTGTGGGCAAGATCCTGAGAGCTGCCGTCTGCATCCTGATTGGTAAAACGGTGAAGTACATAACTGGACCAGCGATGGTCCTCTGCTTCTTGGTGGCCGCCTTGTTTCTCTCCTGTCAGGGTTCTGCTATGCCGAGTTGTGGGCCCGGGTACCACGCTCTGGTTCTGTGTATCTCCACAGCTATGTCACCATGGGTCAGCTGTACACCTTTATCACTGGCTGGAACCTCATCCTGCCCTTAGTCCTTGGTGAGATGATGGGATAAGGATGGTGTGCGGCTTGAGATTAGATAACAAGAAGTGGGGACTGGGGTGTTTGCTCATTCGTGAGCACTTTGTTATTGACCTTGCAGGGGGAGGGAACAGTGGCAAGAAAACCCCACAGTTTCGTTCTACTCAGCTCTCTCCTTTTCTTAAACAATTGGACCAAGAATCCAGAAAGAAAGGGACCTGTAGGGAGTGGGTGAAGCGGAGGCATGGCCCGCGGGCTCATCCCTTCGCCATACTGAAGTCTTTGCTCCATTGTTGCCTTCACGGGATGTTCTCTTACACCTCAATTTAAAAATTCAACCCTCATCTTCCAGCCCTCCATTTCCTATTGCCCTGTTTTTTATCTTACATAACATTGATTTCCTCTTCACATAGTAAACAGTTGACCTAAACTGTGAGTCATCTGGGTCTTCTCTCCCCATCCCATGGGCAGAGGGGAGTGGAAAACATTTTCAGATTAGGTGTTTGGTCTGTTTCCCAGAAATTCATCTCATGGTGCATATTAGGAGTTGGATTACTGTCTGTTGCTTCTGCCACTGCAGGTGCCGCCACCTTGACCAGGGCTTGGAGCTACATCCTTGACGGCCTCATTGGGAACCACATCTCTCAGGCGTTATAAGGAACTTTCTCTGTGCACATGCCCCACTTCCTGGCCAAGTACCCAGACCTTCTGGCCTTGGCCCTGGTGCTGCTCCTCATGGGTAAGACCTGGCCCAGTGACCAGAGGGGAAGATCGCGGGGTGGAGGGGTGGGAGAGGCCGGGAGGCTGGGGAGCAGAATGGAAGGGGATTAGAACTGAAAAGCAGTGTCTAGGATGCGAGAGACCGGAAGGCAAGTCATCGGCCGATGTTTCCCACCCTTGGCGACACTGATGTTCTGGGCTGATCATTCTTGGTGTGGGGAGATGTCCTGTACCTTTTAGGTTATTTTAGAATATCATTGTTGGGTGTTGAGTAGCACCCCTGGCCTTTATTCACTAGATCCAGGTGATTCTCACCCTCCAGACTGTCTCCAGACATTGCCAACAGTCCCCTGGGGAATTATTTCTTAGTGTGAATTATTATAAAGTCATCCCCTTGTGAGAATTATTTACTTAGACTGACATGTTTCTTCCTTTTATTGAGACCAAAAACATGTTTTTAATTGAAAGGAAGTTCATATAACATAAAATTATCCATCTATGATTCTTTAGCAATCTTACTGAAACACAACTGACGTGCAACGTTGATTAAGATGTGTCCAGCATCACGATTTGGTAGACCTGCATATCGTGAGATAATGGCCACAGTTAGAGATGAACCACCTTACAGTGTACAAGTCAGGGGCAATTCAGTTTAGTACATTCCTAGTGCTGTAGAACAACCACCTCCATCTAGTTTCAAATATGTTCATCACAACAAAAGAGAAAGCCGGTATCCACTGAGTCACGGTCCATCTCCCCCATCTCAGTCCCCAGCTCGCCTGGCAACCCCTGGCCTCCTTTCCGTGTCTGTGGACTTAGTCACCTAGGATGTCTCATCTCCCACCTTTCCCTCAGGACTACAGGTGCTGGGAGTTCGTGACTCAGCCCTGTTTAACGAAGTGTTCACGGGCATCAACATCTTGGTTCAGAGCGTCATCATCCTCTCTGGCTTCTTTAAGGGAGACCTGCGCAACTGGCAGCTCACGGAACACGACTACACACTGAACACGTCTGAATCCAGGGGCACCTCTAGGTTAGGCGGGCATCTTGGGCCATTCTAATGCTCGGTGTGGGGGGTGGTTTATGCAGAGCTGGGACTCTGGTGGGGACTACAGAGATCTGAACTGACAGACTCAACTAATGGCATGTTGGAGCCCAGAACCCATGATATTAACCAAGAAGCTCAGAGCTGGCTGAACAACCTCCGCCATGCTCTTCCCCATCCTTCTCTCACCATAGGTTGGGCCCTCTGGGTTCTGGAGGGTTTGTGCCTTTTGGCTTTGATGGGGTTCTCCACGGAGCAATTCTATGTTTCTACGCAATTGTTGGCTTTGACACCGTTGTCTCTAGAGGTAACCTGGGCCCTGTGTGTCCCCATCTGGGGTTTGGCCACAACCTGGGCTGCCCTTGGGCACAGGTATCACTTGGAGGTTACAGACGAAAGGGAATTTTGTGCTTTCACCCCAGTGCATATCCCTGACCCAATACTTCCTCCCAACCTGCAGGCAAAGAAGCCCTAAATCCTCAGTGGTCCATCCCCTTGGGCATCACGTTCTCCATCTTCGTCTGCTTTTTGGCCTATTTCGGTGTCTCAGCATCGCTCACCCCCATCCTGCCCTACTACCAGATTCAGCCTGGCGACCCCTTATCGCAGACGTTTCTGCAGGGTGGGGGATTTCTGCCAGATGCGCCGAGCGTTGGCATGATCTGTGCTATTACACACAGGTCAGTACCTTGGCTTTCTCCCCCGTCTCCTGTCAGATGCCAGTCCCATCCCTTGGGATTGAGAAAGCAGATGGAAAGGCACCTTACCCCATGTAGACCAGGGGACAGACACCCCGGTCTCTCCTGCGTCTGCACCATCTCACACACGCTCCCACTTTCTCTTCCAGACTCCACAGTGCCATGTTCCCCATGTCTCAGGTGGTCTACACAATGGCAGAGGACGGGCTCCTTTACCGGGGACTTGCCCAGGTCCGTGCCCGCACAGGCGCCCCCATCATAGCCATCATGTCTTCCGGAAACCTCGCAGGTGAATAAACAGAACCTACTCCTTCGCTGATCGACTGTTTTAACTTGGATATTTCCAGTGGTTTCTCACTCCCTCCTTCCATCTTGATTGTGCCCTCCATTCAAGGGGTCATGGCATTGCTCTTCAAGCTCAGTGATCTTGTGGACTTCTTGTCAGTTGTGACCCTGCTTGCTTACACTCTCGTGGCATTTTCAGTCCTTGTCCTCAGGTAAGACTCCACTACACCTTGACCGGGGGCCTTGGACTCATGGAAGTGAATCACCTTCTGCCTCCATGCTGCTTTCTAAATGTCCTTCTAGACTTAGGCTAAGAAAGTGGAGGCATAGGCTATGAAATGCTGGCTGAGTAGGGGCTGCTGTTAATATTACCTTGTTGCTGTTCAGTCACTAAGTCTTCGCCAACTCTTTGCCACCCCATGGACTGCATCATGCCAGGCTTCTCTGTCCTTCACAGTCTCCTGGAGCTTGCTCAGATTCATGTCCATCAAGTCAGTGATGCCATCCAACCATCTCATCCTCTGTCACCCGCTTCTCCTCCTGCCCTCAATCTTTCCCAGCAGCATGGTCTTTTGCATTGAGTCAGCTCTTCACATCGGGTGGCCAAAGTATTAGAGCTTCAGCTTCAGCATCAGTCCTTCCAATGAATATTCAGGGTTAATTTCCTTTAGGATTGACTGGTTGGATCTCCTTGCAGTCCAAGTGACTCTCAACAGTCTCCTCCAGCACCACAGTTCAAAAGCATCAGTTCTTCAGTGCTCAGCCTTCTTTATGGTCCAGCTCTCACATCCATATGCGACTACTGAAAAAACCATAGCTTTGACTAGATGGACCTTTGTCAGCAAAGTGATGTCTCTGCTTTTTAATATACTGTCTAAGTTTGTCATAGCTATTTTCCCAAGGAGCAAATATCTTTTAATTTTGTGACTGCAGTCACTGGCCACATTGATTTTGGAGCCCAAGAAAATGAAATCTGACACGGTTTCCACATTTTCCCCATCTATTTGCCATGAAGTGATGGGACCAGATGCCATGATCTTGGTTTTCTGAATGTTGAGCTCTAAGCCAACTTTTTCACTCTCGTCTTTCACTTTCATCAAGAGGCTTTTTAGCTCCTCTTCACCTTCTGCCATTAAAATAGTTTCATCTGCATATCTGAGGTTGTTGATATTTCTCTGGGCAGTCTTGACTGCAGCTTGTGATTCATCGAGCCTGTCATTTCTCATGATGTACTCTGCATAGAAGTTAAATAAGCAGGGTGACAATATACAGCCTTGATGTACTCCTTTCCCAATTTTGAACCCGTCCCTTGTTAATATTGCCTTAATATCTCATATTCAGGTACCAGTCACACCTGAAGGAGAAAACAGGGAAGGAAATTGAGATGGAGCCTGAAGCTGAAGGAAGTCCTTTGGACTCTGTACCTGAAGCAGGAACCTCAAACATCCTGAAAAGTCTGTGGTTCCCCTACCAGCACCACTCCCACAGAGAAATCTGGCCAGATTGTCTATGGATGTGCCTTCATGCTTGGGGAGCAGTGGAATTCCTCTTTGGTCATATTCTGATGTTGACGGGATGAGTGGGAGTGTGTATTTCACCAGTTGAGGAGTCTTGGAGATATGACGGCCCTTCCTGATGTGGGCAGCCTGGGGAGGGGTGTGACCTGAGGTCCTGACATCTTTGTCTTCTGGGTCCAGCCTGTTCTCCTCCACCTTGACCCTTGCAGTTCTCCTGCTGATAATCCTGAGCCTGATCCTGGCCCAGTGGCCCAGCCGGGTGTTCTCTGGAGACCCTGTGCTCACAGCAGTGGCTGTGCTGCTGCTGCTGCTCATCACTGGGGTCACGGCCTTCGTCTGGAGGCAGCCCCAGGGCCCCTCTCCTCTTTGTTTTAAGGTAGGTGATCTTGGGAGTTCCTAGGTGGTCCAGTGGTTAGGACTCTGTGCTTTCACTGCCCTGGGCCCAGGCTCAATCCCTGGTCAGGGAACTAAGATCCCACAAGCCACATGACATGCCCCCTGAAAAAAAAGCAGGTTATTATATGTCCCCAAACTGTCCACCCTGAGTGAATGAAGTCGGCAGGCCTTGAGGTCTGAACACTCTATGCTGGACCAGGGAAGGGGGAGGGCTTGCTAGAGCAGTGGACTCTTCCCTGATCCACACGCGGGCTTTACAAACCCCCTCGCAGTAGACACTGAGCGCACAGCCTGACTAGGACTCTCTTCCTCCCCACTGGGGCAGGGTCTCCCTTCCAGACATCTGGGCTGTGCTCAGGGATGAGCTGACTCTGCCCACAGGGCCCTGCTCTGCCCACAGATCCTGGCTCTGCCCACAGGTCTGGGCTCTGCCCACGGTGCCTGCTCTGCCCACAGGTGCCGGCTCTGCCCACAGGTCCCGGCTCTGCCCACAGGTCCCGGCTCTGCCCACAGGTCCCTGCTCTGCCCACAGGTCCAGCTCTGCCCACAGGTCCCTGCTCTGCCCACAGGTCCCTGCTCTGCCCACAGGTCCAGCTCTGCCCACAGGTCCCGGCTCTGCCCACAGGTCCCTGCTCTGCCCACAGGTCCCTGCTCTGCCCATAGGTGCCGGCTCTGCCCACAGGTCCAGCTCTGCCCACAGGTCCAGCTCTGCCCACAGGTCCCTGCTCTGCCCATAGGTCCAGCTCTGCCCACAGGTCCCGGCTCTGCCCACAGGTCCCTGCTCTGCCCACAGGTCCCTGCTCTGCCCACAGGGCCCTGCTCTGCCCACAGGTCCAGCTCTGCCCACAGGTCCAGCTCTGCCCACAGGTCCCTGCTCTGCCCACAGGTCCCTGCTCTGCCCACAGGTCCCTGCTCTGCCCACAGGGCCCTGCTCTGCCCACAGGGCCCTGCTCTGCCCACAGGTCCCTGCTCTGCCCACAGGTCTGGGCTCTGCCTACAGATCTCTGCTCTGCCCAAAGGTCCGGGCTCTGCCCACAGGTCCCGGCTCTGCCCCACAGGTCCGGCTCTGCCCACAGGTCCCTGCTCTGCCCAGAGGGCCCTGCTCTGCCCAAAGGTCCGGGCTCTGCCCACAGGTGCCGGCTCTGCCCACAGGTGCCTGCTCTGCCCACAGGTCTCTGCTCTGCCCACAGGGCCCTGCTCTGCCCACAGGTCCCTGCTCTGCCCAAAGGTCCGGGCTCTGCCCACAGGTGCCGGCTCTGCCCACAGGTGCCTGCTCTGCCCCCAGGTCCGGCTCTGCCCACAGGTCTGGGCTCTTTCCACAGGTCCCTGCTCTGCCCAAAGGTCCGGGCTCTGCCCACAGGTGCCGGCTCTGCCCACAGGTGCCTGCTCTGCCCACAGGTGCCTGCTCTGCCCACAGGTGCCTGCTCTGCCCACAGGTCCCGGCTCTGCCCACAGGTCCCGGCTCTGCCTGTCCTCTTACTGGTCAGCATCTTTGTGAACATTTATTCTGTGATGAGGATGACCACTGTGACCTGGGCCCTATTTGGCATCTGGGTGGTGATTGATAAGTGATTTTCTGGGATAAAGAGGCTCCTTGAGGGGTTAAACCCAGTCCTCTTCCTACTGCCTCTGCCCTAAACTGTCAGACACCATAGCAGGAGGCCTACTGGGCATTTTTAAGTGGGGTGAGCACTTTCTTTCCCTTCTCATCGTCTCATTTCCCTGCTAGGATTTGTCATATACTTTGGGTACGGGATCCGACACAGCTTGGAGGAGAACAACGAGCCACAGCCACCAGCCTCCACTCTCCAGACTTGAGAAAAACATCCCTGGTGCTGAGTCATCTTAACCACAGGAAAGAGATGCTGTTGGAATCCCTCCGTGCACTGGAGGGTCTGCTGGTTCAAGGGGCACTGTGAGCCTCAATGGAGCATGAGGGTGAAATGCATTTGGAGCCACGTATTCATTGCCAGCGGACAAAATGACTTTTTGTTGTTTAAGTTTTAAGTAGACTTTTAAAACTATAACATACACACAGAAAAATGCATGCTTCGTAAGTGTGCAGCAAGATGGATTTTCACAAAGTACAACAGTGTAACCAGCAACCAGAGGAAGAAATAAAGTATTAATCTGTCACATGAGAAACAACTCCTTGTACCCATTTCCAGCAAGAACACAGAGATGGGCACATGAGAAGGAAACACAGGTAACTGTGTATTGTGTCAAGAGTTGCCCTTTAAATATTAGGTCACCAATAAGTTGGAAAGGGTCGCTCTGGTGGCTCAGATGGTAAAGAATCTGCCTGCAATGCAGGAGACCCAGCTTCCATCCCTGGGTCAGGAACATCCCCTGAAGAAGGGCATGGCAACCCACTCCAGTGTTCTTGCCTGGAGAATTCCATGGACAGAGGAGCCTGGCGGGCTATGGTCCATGGGGTGGCAAAGAGTCAGACGCTAATGAGCTACTAACACTAATTAACTAACTAATAAGTTGAAATTAAAGGAAGGGAACGACACATTGTACAGAGTAAAACAAGAAAGCTACGGTAGCTATATTAATATCAAAGAAGATTTTGAGAAAAAGAATAATAAGAGATAAAATGGAACAATTAATCAGGATTAAAGAAAATGAGCATTTTATCTTTTCCCCAGGTTTACTGAGATTTAGTTTAACATGGTTTAAATGATCATTTTTCTTTACTTTTCTGTCATCACAGACCCTTACAGTCACACAATAGAGTTGATGACAAAAAGTTCTTAATTGGAAAAAAAGAAAAGAAAACTCCTGCATTGCCAGAGGTGGGGAAAGGGAGGAGGAAGTGATGGTTTCTAGATAAATGGTTACAGTTGGGTAGAAGTAAAAGATATAAAGGGACTTTATATATAGATATATAGGACTTCCCTGTGGTGCTGGAGAAGACTCTTGAGAGTCCCTTGGACTGCGTAGAGATCCAACCAGTCCATCCAGGAGATCAGTCCTGGGTGTTCATTGGAAGGACTGACGCTGAAGCTGAAACTCCAGTATTTTGGCCACCTCATGCAAAGAGTTGACTCATTGAAAAAGACCCTGATGCTGGAGGGATTGGTGGCAGGAAGAGAAGGGGACAAGAGAGGATGAGATGGCTGGATGGCATCACCGACTCGATGGACATGAGCTTGGGTAAACTCTGGGAGTTGGTGATGGACAGGGAGGCCTGGTGTGCTGCGATTCAGGGGTCGCAAAGAGTCGCACACGGACTGAGCGACTGAACTGACTAACTGAGGGCTTCCCTGGTGGCTCAGACGGGAAAGCATCTGCCTGCAATGCAGGAGACCAGGGTTCAGTCCCTGTGTCGGGAAGATCCCCTGGAGAAGGAAATGGCAACCCACTCCAGAATTCTTGCCTGGAAAATCCCATGGACAGAGGAGCCTGGTAGACTCACAAAGAGTTGGACACGACTGGGCGACTTTACTTAGGGGCCTCCCTAGAGGTCCAGTGGTTAAAACTCTGTGCTTCCACTGCTGGGGCACAGGTTTGGTCCCTGGTTGGGGAACTAAGACCCCACATGCTACACAATGTGGTGAAAATAAAGTTAAACCAGAAAGATGAAAAGTTGTTGCTGCAGAACAGAATGTGTGAAATCAACATTACAGACACGGAAGATGTTGGTAATAACGAAACCTTGTTTGTGAGAATGAACAGCAGCACTAGAGTGAAGGGGGTACGGCAGTCAAGAAACAATACAGCAAAGCTATTAGATGAATTTAAAGTAGATGGAGGAGAATGAACAGAATTACTTGCAAGTTCTACTGAAATTACAGGGTTCAGTTCAGTCGCTCAGTCGTGCCCGACTCTGCAACCATGGACGCCAGGCTTCCCTGTCCATCAGCAACTCCTGGAACTTGCTCAAACTCACATCCATCAAGTCGGTGATGCCATCCAACCGTCTCGTCCTCTGTCATCCCCTTCTTCTCCTGCCTTCAATGTTTCCCAGCATCAGAGTCTTTTCCAATGAGTCAGTTCTTCCATCAGGTGGTCAATGTTATTGGAGCTTCAGCCTCAGCATCCCCAGTGGCTCAGACAGCAAAGAATCTACCAGCAATGCAGCAGACCCAGGTTCCCTGAGTCGGGAAGATCCCCTGGAGGAGGAAATGGCAACCCACTCCAGTATTCTTACCTGGAGAATCCCATGGACAGTCCAGAGGAGCCTGGTGGGCTACAGTTCATAGACTTGCAAAGAGTTGGACAAAATTATAGGGTTAGGACAAAATGAATGGAGACCGGAACTGCTAGGTGAAACAGGAGGAAGAGGCTGACATCACCTGGTCACCATTCCTCCCTTACTGCTTCGGGCTGTCAATACCCAGTGTGCTGTGGTAGGCAGTGCAGAACACTGCCCAGGAAAGAGACCTGATAAAAGCTGAGCCAGCACGTACTCACGTTTCTAGACCAACGACAGCTCATGGCAGACGTGAGGGACAGATTCAGATTTCAACGAGAACGTAGTCAGCCAAAACCAGAGTGTATAACAATTAAATAATATGACCCAAAGTGGAGAGTTAATACAGGCGTACCCTGGAGATCTCACTGGTTTGATTCCAGACCACCATGATAAATAGAATATGGCAGTAAAAGGAGTCACATACAAATTTTTTGGTTTCACAGTGCACATAAAAGTACAAAGTACATAAAAGTACACTGCAGTCTATTCAGTGTACTGGGACATTCTGTTTTAAAAAACAATATGCATCCCTTCATTTAAAAAGCCTTGATTGCTGGGAAGTCCCTGGAAGTCCCTGGATGGGATTCAGTGCTGTCACAGCCAGGGTCAGGGAACTAAGATCCCACAAGCTGAACAGCCAAAAACATACTTTATTGCTAAAAATGTTAACCATCATCTGACAACCCAGTGTTGCTGCAAAACTTCAATTTGCAAAAAAATGCAGCATGTGCAAAGCAGAAATAAATGACATACACCTGTAACGGTGCATTGTGTATACATAATAAAATATATGTGTAATTAATACACATAAAATCTGTACACCTATAAAATATTATGTATAAAAATATATATTTTAAAGTTCATCATTAATCTGAAATTTGCTGTATGTAGGTGTCTTTTCTTTTTTTGGACAACGGCTTGAATTTTATTCTTGTCCCTATTTCAGCCCCAGCCAGCCAGATAGCTTTCCTGAAAACAACAGAAATTTCAGGAACTTCCCTGGTGGTCCAGAGGTTAAGACTCCATACTCCCAGTGCAGGGGGCCCATTTTTGATCCCTGGTCAGAGAACCAGATCCCACCTGCTGCAATGAAGATTGCATGCTGAAACTAAAGAGCCCGTGTGCTGCGACTCAGACCCAGTGCAGCCTATTAAGTTTAAAATTTTAAATTAAAAAAAAAACAGAAAATTTAAGTTTTTATATATAGACTAGATAAACAACAACGTCCTATTCTACAGTGCAGAGGACTATATTCAATATCCTATGACAGGACTTCCCCGGTGGCTCAGTGGTAAAGAATCTGCTTGCAATGCAGGAGACGTGAGTTCGATCCCTGGTGCAGGAAGATCCCACATGCTACAGGGCAGCTAAGCCCCTGGGCCACAACTACTGAGCCTGCACTCTCGAGCCGGGGAGCTGCAACTACAGAGCCCACGTGCTGCAACTGCTGGAGCCACGTGCCCTAGAGCTGGTGCCCCACAAGAGAAGCGACCGCAGGGTAAAGCCCCTGCACCGCCTCGAGAGCAGCCCCCACTCACTGCAACCAGAGAAAGCTTGGGCAGCCACAGAGACTCAGCGCCGTCAAAAATAAATACGTACGTTTTTAAAATGTACATCCTATGACAAACCATAGTGAGAAAGAACAGTAAGAGAATATTTTGCTATAGCAGAAATTAACACATTGTAAATCAATTATACTTTCATTTTTTAAAAAAAAGAAAAGAAAAATTACAAAATATAATAAAGTTATTCTTTCATGGTTCTGGAGGCCGGAAGTCCAAAACCAGTGTCACCGGGCTGAAACCAAGGTGTTGGCAGGACCACACACCCCCTGGAGCTTCTGGGAGAAAAACTGGTCCTTGGCTTTTCCAGCTGCCGGAAGCTGCTGGCAGTGGCCCCTTCCTCCATCCTCGCGGCAGCAGCGCAGCATCTTCCAGTCTGTCTCGGTCCATCTTCTCAGGTGCCTTGCATTTGCATTTCCTGCCTGTCGCAGCCCTTGGTGTCTGTACGAACTGTCTGCATCCCAGCCTCCTCTTCTTATGAGGACCTATTCATCACGGGTTAGTACCACCGTGAAAATCACAAAATCTTGTAGGTGGGTGTCTCAAGGTAAGTTACGAAGAATTTTTCAAAATGATTATTATCGGCCTGGACTGATTAGGGGGATAAAAGAGTTGCAAAAGCAGGAGACGGAGCAAATCATGAACCTGTTATTCCACCGGAATTCCTAAAATGGGTGGTTGCCACAGGTAGCCAGGGGTCAGTGAATGTTGGTGAGCAGGGCGACAAGGTGAAGTAGGCGTCTGGGGAGGTGATTAAGCATCTGCTGTCTTCCCAGGGACAGCGATTGGAAAGGAAAGGCAGTGATTTCTTATCTCTGTTTTCTTCCCAGTACCTCCAGGGGGTTCCCCGTGGCTCACGCCTCAGGGACCCAGAAAACTTTGAAAACTTCTAATTATCCCTGAGGGACTGATTAACTCAATTTCCTTCAAACTCTACTCAAGGAAATGCGTGTAGGGGCTAAAGTTGTGGGGAGAGCGGCCTTTTCCCCACCCTTGTCGCTTTTGCCCCAAGAATGGAACATGGGGACTTCCCCGGTGGTCGAGGGGCTTCCCTGGTGGCTCAGAAGTTAAAGCGCCTGCCTTCGATGCAGGAGACCCGGGTGCGATCCCTGGGTCGGGAAGATCCCCTGGAGAAGGAAATGGCAATCCACTGCAGTACTCTTGCCTGGAGAATCCCATGGACAGAGAAGCCTAGTAGGTTACAGTCCACGGGGTCGCAAAGAGTCGGACACGACTGAGCGACTTCACCTCACCTCACCTCACCTCACCTGGTGGTGGAGAAGCTAAGACCTCTGTGCAACCCAATGCAGGAGGCCCGGGTTCAACCCCTGATCAGGGAACCAGATCCTACATGCCACAGCGAAAGTTCTCCCACGCCGTACCTAGGACCTGGCAAAAAGAATGGAATATGACCAGTCTCCACAATTTAATTTTCTACTCTCCCACTTGTTTTTCAGTAGAATGGTGAGTCCAAAATAAACAGAAACAAAATCACTGGACTTAGGGAATTGGTGTTTATTTATTCCTCTTGCATGTCCAAATTTTAGCTCTGTAATAATCACCAGAGTGATAGTCTGTGGATAGCATTAAAATCCCCTAGAGCGAGTGTGCTTACATTTTCAGCCACCAACCTACATCTCTTTTTTTCTAAAAATATCTCAGTCAGGACTTACTTGGTGAAAAACATTTTTAAGTGATTAGTTCGTGGTAGAACTTCCCTGGCAGCCCAGTGGTTAGGGCTGCACACTTAACGCGGAGGGCTCGGGTTCAACACTGGGTCAGGGAACTAAGATCCCACATGCCGCAAGGCGTGGCAGAAACCTGAAAACCTTTTTTTCAAAGGGACTTGCTTGGTGATCCAGTAGTTAAGAGCCTGGCCAGGGAAATTCCACTTGCCCTGCAGTACAGCAAAATGTGTACATGTATGTGAAAGTATGTTAGCCATTCGGTTGTGTCCGACTCTGCGACCCCATGAACTGCAGCCCACCAGGCTCCTCTGTCCATGGAATTCTCCAGGCGAGAATACTGGAGTGGGTTGCCATTCCCTTCTCCAGATCTTCCCCACCGAGGGATCGAACCTGGGTCTCCTGCATTGCAGGCGAATTCTTTACTGAGTCAACAGGGAAGCCCTATACATATACATATAAAATCTCAACCAATCATCAGTTGGGGGAACTGATTCTTACCAATATATTACAGAGACTGGGGGCTGTCCTCTACCTATTTGCTTCCTGAAAATGTTCTATCTTAGGTGGGTACGTGGCTACTCAGAAAAAGACTACATTTCCCAGCATCCTTTGCAGGTGGGTAGGGCCACTTGAACAGGTTCTAGCCAATCAGGTGTGGGCTGCCTGTCTTGCCTGCTTCAAGATCATCCCTTAAAAAGAAAGCTTCTTCCCTTAGTCCTATTTCTTCCACTTTGCTGATTGGAATATGGTCATATTTGGTGAGCCATCCTGAATCACACTGCCCACATTCTCTTCTTCACCTCCCGTTTAGAACTCACTCTATGGTGTCTGGTAAGAAATCAAAAGTGTAAGCCTAAGGGAAAATATTCAAGAGTTTGAAATGGACTGAAAATATGACTGTCTTCAGTGAAAACAAGCACATCCATTTGGTTTATCTGATCCTTCGGGGTGTCTGGGACTTTCTAAATCTTTGAGCTATTTCCACCTTTTCATTTATTTATTTACTGTTGATTGTGTTGGGTCAGGTCTTACTTGCCCAGTGGCACGTGGGATCTTAGTTCCGTGACCAGGGATCAAACCTGCTCCCCCTGCGTTGGAAGGCTTGTTCTTCACCACTGGACTACCAGGGAAGTCCCATAGTTTATCTATCCATCTACGAAGGACATTTCAGTGCCATAAAGAATGGCCACTCATACTTGAACCCCATATTTACATGCGTTGAGTAACAACATGCATCCCAATTTTAGAAATGCTTAAGTTGAAAAAAATTATGCCTGCAGAAAAACTTTCCATCCAGTTAGTGTTAGGAAAAATTTAACGATTCAAAGTGAGTACTTGTCTCAGGATCAGTGCTAGCCCTCTTGATAACTCTGTAATGTCTCACACCTGAAGGTACTCAGGAGATATGATGAAACACGACGGAAGTTAGGAGTCAGCTTTTACATAAGAGCAGATAGAGGCTTTAGTTACCTAGCGTATAGTACCTGCAAATCAGAAAGAATTTTACCTAATTGCCTAACAGTGGATTAGGGAAAGAGAAATTTACTTAATTTTGAGATTTCTAGGATGGGGATAATCAAATTTTGAATTATTTTCCACGGGGACTATGAAGAGGGCCCCTGTTTTAATTTTCTACAGGGACCTCTGACCTCTGTCTCAGGGCACCGAGCCAGGACAGGCCCGAGACTGCAGAGGACTTCTGTCACCACGAGAGGGCGCTCCGACACAGCAGGTGCGGACACAGCCAGGCTTGCATCATGAGGAAGGGAAATTAACCAGATGTTTCCTGTAATTTATTTTTAACTGAAGTATGGTTGATTTATAGGGCTTCCCTGGTGGCCTTTTTTTTTTTTTTTTTTGAGTTTTATAGAGGGACCTGTGGCCGCTGTCTCAGGGCGCCAAGCCAGGCCTGGTCTGAGACTGCAAAGAACTCCTGTCGCCACCAGAGGGCGCGCCAACACGACAGATGTCAGCAAAGCCAGCCTCAGGCCAAGAGGAGGGGAAACTAACGCCTGCTGCCGACATGCTCCCTTTTTAACTGAAATATAGTTGATACACAATACTGTGGTAGTTCAGGTGACGGCAGGTTAATTCACATTTGCGTGTCTACATATAGGTATTCTTTCATATTTTCAATTATAGGGTTATTAAAAGACATTAAATGCAGGCCACTGTGCTCTACAGGAAACTCTTCATCTCTATGTTATGTACAGTAGTGTGTATCTGCGAATCCCGATTCCTAATTTGTCCCTCCCTCCATTTCCACCTTTGGTAACCATACGTTGTTTTCTGTGTTTGTGACTCTGTTTTGTACAGAGATTATTTGCATTATTGTTTAGATCACACATGTACGTGATACCAATATTTGTCTTTCCATTTCTGCCTTCACTTACTATGAAAATCTCTAGGTCCATCCACGTTGCTGCAAATGGCAATGTCTTTGGAGAAATTCTACTGTTCAAAGTGAATACTTAAGAGCCTTGGGACCCGTGCTAGCCCTCCTGATACTCCTCTAGCACCCCACACCTGAAAGTGCTCAAGAGATCTGATGAAACACAAGGGAATCTAAGCGTCAGCTTTTGCATATGAGCAGTGGAAGCTTAACTTACCTAAAGGACCTGCAAATCAGAAAGAATTGTATCTTCGTTGCCCAGTTCTTGATTAAGAAAGGGAATTTTTTTTCAATTTGGAGCTTCCATAGATGGTGCTAATAAAGTTTTGAATTATTTTCCACGGGGACTATGAAGAGGGCCCCTGTTTTAATTTTATACAGCGACCTCTGACCTCTTGTCTCAGGGCACCGAGTCAGGACAGGCCCGAGACGGCAGAGGACTTCTGTCACCACGAGAGGGCGCTCCGACACAACAGGCGCGGACACAGCCAGGCTTGCTCCGAGAGGAAGGGAAATTAACCAGGTGCTTCCTGTAATTTTTTTAATTGAAGTATAGTTGATTTATAGGGCTTCCCTGGTGGCTCAGCTGGTAAAGAATCTGCCTGCAATGTGGGAGACCTGGATTTGACCCCTGAGTTGGGAAGATCCCCTGGAGGAGGGAAAGGCCACCCATTCCAGTATTCTGGCCTGGAGAATTCCAAGGACTGTATGAGTCGGACACGACTGAGAGACTGAGCGACTGAGTTGATTTACAACATTATGTTAGTTTCTGGTATTCAGCAAAGTGATTCAAATATAAGTATATCTATTCCTTTTATTTTCTTTTTTCATTATAGGTTACTGTTATGCTATATAGTAAATCCCTATTTATATTTTTTATATATGACTGTATCTGTTAATTCCAAACAATGATTTTCTCCCTTCATCGTTTCCCTCTTTGGTAACCATATGTTGTTTTCTGTGTTTGTGACTCTGTTTTGTAGAGAGATTTGCATTATTTTTTAGATCACACATATACGTGATACCAATATAACATTTATCTTTCCATTTCTGCCTTACTTTGCTTTCTATGAGCAAAACTCTCGAGGTCCAACCATGTTGCTGCAAATGGCAATCGTTCTTTTCAGTGGCTGAGGACTATTCCACTGGACATACATACCACACTTATCTGTTCATCCATGAAGGACATTTCAGTTGCTTCCACGTCTTTATGGCCACTTCTTGAACCCCAGTAGTAAGATGCCTTCTGTGACAACATGCAACCCAATTTTGGAAACGCTAAAGTTGAGAAAGAATGTGCATGTAGACAAACTGCCCATCCAGCTAGTTTTAGGAGAAATTCTACTGTTCAAAGTGAGTACTTAAGAGCACTGGGACCCGTGCTAGCCCTCCTGATACCCCCTCTAACGCCCCACACCTGAAAGTACTCAAAAGAGTTGATGAAACACGAGGGAATCTAAGCGTCAGCTTTTGCATATGAGCAGTGGAGGGTTAAGTTACCTAGTTAAAGTACCTGCAGATCAGAAAGAATTGTATCATCATTGCCCATCAGCTGATTGCGACAAGAGAAACTTTTTTCAGTTTGGATCTTCCATGGATGGTGGTAATCATATTTGGAATGATTTTCCGAGGGGTCTATGAAGAGTGCCTCTGTAAAATTTTAATTTTATAGGGGGACCTCAGTCTCCGGGCGCCAAGCCAGGACTCATGGAAAACGGCAGAGGATTGCTACACCACCAGAGGGCGCTCCGGCAGCGCAGGAGCGAGGAAAGCCAGTGTTGCGCAGAAGTGAGGCCGATCAAGAGTTGCCTGCAATCAGACGGTAAAGCGCCTGCCTGCAACGCGGGAGACCCGGGTTCAGTCCCGGGGTTGGGAAGCTCTCCTGGAGAAGGCAGTGGCACCCCGCTCCAGTACTCTTGCCTGGAAAATCCCATGGACGAAGGAGCCTGGTGGGCTGCAGTCCACGGGGTCGCAAAGAGGCGGACACGACTGAGCGACTGCACTCTTCACTTTCTGCGTCGAGTGAGAGCAAATAGGGACAATCTCAGCGGACAGTGGCTTTTCCCCGCCAGGCAGCAGAGCAGAAAAGTTCGGGTATCTTAGTAACACATTGAGAAATACAAGTGTAACGCTTGCATTGTTCTCTTAGCAGAAGAAAAAAAAAAAACCGTCTGAATTGCGAAAACCCAGCCATTACCAGTTAGAGAGTAAAGCGAGTTCACAGTTCGCAGGGTCGGGTGTCAGTCTGGAAATTAAGATGGTCGCGTGTCTAAGATCCTCCGCGGAGGTTCCATACCTATTAGCCAGGTTTCTTTGTAGTTTTCAGTGCTGATGAATACAATGTGCAAATGAAAGGCAAGGCAAACAAATAACGTCTTAGTTTCCGAAGGAGGGAGGGGGAAACGGAAACACCAGCTAAAAAGGGTCCATTCTTTTACGAAACCATACTCACAGAAAACGAGTCAATCTAATCACACTAGGACCACAGCCTTGTCTAACTCATTGAAACCAAGCCACACCCGTGGGGCAACCCAAGATGGGCAGGTCGTGGTGGAGAGGGCTGACAGAATGTGGTCCACTGGAGAAGGGAATGGCAAGCCACTTCAGTATTCTTGCCTTGAGAACCCCATGAACAGTATGAAAAGGCAAAATGATAGGATACCAAAAGAGGAACTCCCCAGGTCAGCAGGTGCCCAATATGCTACTGGAGATCAGTGGAGAAATAACTCCAGAAAGAATGAAGGGATGGAGCCAAAGCAAAAACAATACCCAGCTGTGGATGTGACTGGTGATAGAAGCAAGGTCTGATGCTGTAAAGAGCAATATTGCATAGGAACCTGGAATGTCAGGTCCATGAGTCAAGGCAAATTGGAAGTGGTCAAACAGGAGATGGCAAGGGTGAACGTCGACATTCTAGGAATCAGCGAACTAAAATGGACTGGAATGGGTGAATGTAACTCAGATGACCATTATATTTGCTACTGCAGGCAGGAATCCCTCAGAAGAAATGGAGTAGCCATCATGATCAACAAAAGAATCCAAAATACAGTACTTGGATGCAGTCTCAAAAACGACAGAATGATCTCTGTTCATTTCCAAGGCAAACCATTCAATATCACGGTAGCCCAAGTCTATGCCCCAACCAGTAACGCTGAAGAAGCTGAAGTTGAACGGTTCTATGAAGACCTACAAGACCTTTTAGAACTAACAGCCCAAAAAGATGTCCTTTTCATTACAGGGGACTGGAATGCTAAAGTAGGAAGTCAAGAAACACCTAGAGTAACAGGCAAATTTGGCCTTGGAATGCAGAATGAAGCAGGGCAAAGACCAATAGCGTTTTGCCAAGAAAATGTGCTGGTCATAGTAAACACCCTCTTCCAACAACACAAGAGAAGACTCTACACATGGACATAACCAGATGGCCAACACCGAAATCAGATTGATTATATTCTTTGCAGCCAAAGATGGAGAAGCTCTATACAATCACCAAAACCAAGACCAGGAGCTGACTGTGGCTCAGATCATGAGCTCCTTATTACCAAATTCAGACTTAAATTGAAGAAAGTAGGGAAAACTTGTAGACCATTCAGGTATGACCTAAATCAAATCCCTTATGATTATACAGTGGAAGTGAGAAATAGATTTAAGGGCCTAGATCTGATACATAGAGTGCCTGATGAACTATGGAATGAGGTTCGTGACATTGTACAGGAGACAGGGATCAAGACCATCCCCATGGAAAAGAAATGCAAAAAAGCAAAATGGCTGTCTGGGGAGGCCTTACAAATAGCTGTGAAAAGAAGAGAGGCGAAAAGCAAAGGAGACAAAGAAAGATATAAGCATCTGAATGCAGAGTTCCAAAGAATAGCAAGAAGAGATAAGAAAGCCTTCTTCAGTGATCAGTGCAAAGAAATAGAGGAAAAGAACAGAATGGGAAAGACTAGAAAGAAAATTAGAGATACCAAGGGAACATTTCATGCAAAGATGGGCTCAATAAAGGACAGAAATGGTATGGACCTAGCAGAATCAGAAGATATTATGAAGAGATAGCAAGAATACACAGAACTGTACAAAAAAGATCTTCATGACCCGAATAATCAAGATGGTATGATCACTCATCTAGAGCCAGACATTCTGGAACGTGAAGTCAAGTGGGCCTTAGAAAGCATTACTACAAACAAAGCTAGTGGAGGTGATGGAATTCCAGTGGAGCTATTTCAAATCCTGAAAGACGATGCTGTGAAAGTGCTTCACTCAATATGCCAGCAAATTTGGAAAACTCAGCAGTGGCCACAGAACTGGAAAAGGTCAGTTTTCATCCCAATCCCAAAGAAAGGCAATGCCAAAGAATGCTCAAACTACCACACAATTGCACTCATCTCACATGCCAGTAAAGTAATGCTCAAAATTTTCCAAGCCAGGCTTCAGCAAACGTGAACCGTGAACTTTCTGATATTCAAGCTGGTTTTAGAAAAGGCAGAGGAACCAGAGATCAAATTGCCAACATCTGGTCGATCATGGAAAAAGCAAGAGAGTTCCAGAAAAACATCTATTTCTGCTTTGTTGACTATGCCAAAGCCTTTGACTGTGTGGATCACAATAAACTGTGGAAAATTCTGAAACAGATGGGAATACCAGACCACCTGACCTGCCTCTTGAGAAAACTGTATGCAGGTCAGGAAGCAACAGTTAGAACTGGACATGGAACAACAGACTGGTTCCAAATAGGAAAAGGAGTACGTCAAGGCTCTATATTGTCACCCTGCTTATTTAACTTCTATGCAGAGTACATCATGAGAAACGCTGGGCTGGAAGAAGCACAAGCTGGAATCAAGATTGCCGGGAGAAATATCAGTAACCTCAGATATGCAGATAACACCACCCTTATGGCAGAAAGTGAAGAGGAACTAAAAAGCCTCTTGATGAAAGTGAAAGAGGACAGTGAAAAAGTTGGCTTAAAGCTCCACATTCAGAAAACGAAAATCATGGCATCTGGTCCCATCACTTCATGGGAAATAGATGGGGAAACAGTGGAAACAGTGTCAGACTTTATTTTGGGGGCTCCAAAATCACTGCAGATGGTGACTGCAGCCTTGAAATTAAAAGACACATACTCCTTGGAAGGAAAGTTATGACCAACCTAGATAGCATATTCAAAAGCAGAGACGTTACTTTGCCGACTAAGGTCCATCTAGTCAAGGCTATGGTTTTTCCTGTGGTCAGGTATGGATGTGAGAGTTGGACTGTGAAGAAGGCTGAGTGCCGAAGAATTGATGCTTCTGAACTGTGGTGTTGGAGAAGACTCTTGAGAGTCCCTTGGACTGCAAGGAGATCCAAGCAGTCCATTCTGAAGGAGATCAGCCCTGGGATTTCTTTGGAAGGAATGATGGTGAAGCTGAAACTCCAGTACTCTGGCCACCTCATGAGAAGAGTTGACTCACTGGAAAAAAAAGCTGATGCTGGGAGGGATTGGGGGCAGGAGGAGAAGGGGATGACCAAGGATGAGGTGGCTGGATGGCATCACGGACTCGATGGACGTGAGTCTGAGTGAACTCTGGGAGGTGGTGATGGACAGGGTGATGTCGTCCTGTGATTCATGGGGTCGCAAAGAGTCGGACACGACTGAGCGACTGAACTGAACTGAACTTCTTTTGCGAGCTCACGGCCATATCAAATAGCTCACTGTGCTACCTGGAGATCACCGCCCCGGTGTGTGAGCCAGGGGCACGGCCTCCTCAGCCCATCCCAACGGCAGTCAGGAGGAAGAGTCAGAGCTTTGCATCCCGCTAGGAGACAAACGGATTGTGGCAGTGTGGCCCCCAACCTGCCACAGCATCCTCTCCTAGTCCAGCTCACCGTGCAGCGCCGGTGCCTGCAAGAATGCCTTAGAAACTGCGGCTAGGCTTAGGACATTTGCAGATGCGGGTGCTGAGTCACTTAACACTGAATTCCTTTCACCTGTCGGCTCTACGGTGTGTTTTTGTCCAGTCGCTCAGTCGTGTCCGACTCTCCGCGACCGCACGGACTGCAGCACGCCAGGCCTCCGTGTCCATCACCAACTCCCGGAGCTTGCTCAAACTCATGTCCATCAAGTCGGTGATGTCATCCAACCATCTCATCCTCCGTCATTCCCTTCTCCCACCTTCAATCTTTCCCAGCATCAGGGTCTTTTCCAATGACTCAGCTCTTCGCATCAGGGGCCAAAGTATTAGAACTCCATGGTACTTGGAACAGTCTCAAGGCAGGTGAGCGAGATCCCACGAGATTTTCACAAAATGGAAAATGTGTTTTTCTGTGGTATATAGCAATGAAGATAGTGGGCATTCTTGTCTCGTCCTGGATTTAAATTTAGACTCTAGTGTTGTTTGTATTACAGCCTCTGATATTTGCTCATTGGGATCCTGAACTGAGGGTTATCTATCAATATTTTAAAGAACTATCACTTCCTATTTGGTTATGTGTTAAAATGAATAAAGATTAAATTGTGTCCAGCACATCGGGAATGACCATGTGATTTTTTTCTTAGCTCTGTTAAGATGACAAGCTTCATTCATGATTTCCTCATTTTTGCCATCTTTCCATTCCTAGGACAAACCCCAGTTAGTCAAGATCTTTTTTTTTTTTTTTAACCTTTGGCTGCTCCACATGACATGTGAGATCTTAGTTCCTCAGCCAAGGATCAAACCCACTGCAGATTTTTGGCCACTGCATGAGGCGTATGAAGTTTTTTTAATACACTGATAAATATCATACAATTTTTAAGCACTCCCTTCTGAAACACAGTACTGTGGTAACAAATGTGATGCTAATCTGATTTCCTTTCCCTTCTAAATTAACTCAATCTGTTGCTGGGATGTGCAAATAATTATTTTCCCCTAGGAACACAAATGAGTGGTTTTCCTAGACTGTGTCTTCCTGACGAGTCTTCTTGGCCAATTTCCTCCTTACGTTCTTGGCTCTTCAATTTCAAATTCTTTCTTTCAGGAAAGTTGGTTAGATCACGGTTTGTATTACTTGCTCTCTTCCATTGTTTGGGTTTTCTTCTCTAGCTGTTTCTATTATGGTATTTGGGATCTTCTCTGTGTCTTACTCATCCCTATAACTTTTCATCTCCATTCAAACCAGATTTTTCTCTTCTTTCCATCATCAGTTTCACTTGCTCTGTTTTCTGTGAGTCTGTTCATTCTTACAGCTTAGCTGGCATTTTGTAAATGCCTTTTTTTTTTTAAGTTTCTAATCCTTTTTTGACCCTTGTCAGCTCTTTACATGTCATCTTTTCCTCATTCATCTCTTTTCTGAGATTTCCTAACTTTAGATGATGGTTTGTTTGTTTGTTGGCTTTTTTGGCTGTATGCAGCCTGGGGGATCTTAGTTCCCCAACCAGGGATCGAACCTGCGCCCCCTGCATCGCAAGTGCGGAGTCCTAGCCACCGGACCACCGGAGAAGCCACTGTTTGTTGTTTGTTCATAACAGCTTTTGTTTTATTACTGATTTAGAATAAGAAATATATGTTCGGTTGAGCCCATGTGGTTGTATTCTAGGGTTCCCTGGGAGAATTGATGCTTTTGAACTGTGGTGTTGGAGAAGACTCTTGAGAGTCCCTTGGACTGCAAGCAGATCCAACCAGTCCATTCTGAAGGAGATCAGCCCTGGGATTTCTTTGGAAGGAATGATGCTGAAGCTGAAACTCCAGTACTTTGGCCACCTCATGCGAAGAGTTGACTCATTGGAAAAAAAAGCTGATGCTGGGAGGGATTGGGAGCAGGAGGAGGAGGGGACGACCGAGGATGAGATGGCTGGATGGCATCACGGACTCGATGGACGTGAGTCTGAGTGAACTCCAGGTGATGGTGATCAGGAGGCCTGGCGTGCTGCGATTCATGGGGTCACAAAGAGTCGGACACGACTGAGCGACTGAACTGAACTGAACTGATTGTCTGTGGGTATTTTTCGTTGCTGTATTTGCTGGGTGGACTCTTTTTGTGGGGAGAGTGAGGCTATTCAATTTATGTTTGATTTTAAATAACGGAATTAAGGAAATTCTAAAAAGAATTCATCCTTTTAAATTTTTTTAATTTTTTAAAATTATCGAAATATGGTTCATTTATAATATTGTATGAATTTTTGCTGTACAGCAAAGTGATTGAGTTACACATTCTTTTTCATATTATTGTCCATTATAGTTCATCACAGGATATTGAATGTGGACCCCTGTGCTGTACAGTAAGACCTTATTGTTCATCCATTCTGTACATAATATCGTACATTTCCTCATCCCAAACTCCCAATCCGGCCCACCCCTTGGCAACCACCAGGTCTGCCCTCTGTGTCTGTGAGTGTATTTACGTTTCAGAGATAAGTTCATCTGTGTCTTATTTTAGATTCCACATATATGTGATATCGTATTTGTCTTTGTCTGACTTACTTCATTGAGTCTTATCTCTGTCCCCGGTAAGAGACTCTCGCTCCCAGTGCAGGAGGGACCAGGTTCAATCCCTGGTCAGGGAACCAGATCTGACGTGCCACAACCATGACAATGTTAAAAAAATGAATATTTTTAAAAGAATAACCTCTGGGTCCACCCATGCTGCTCCAAGTGTCATTTTTAAAAGTCACTCCCGCCTCTCCCTAAATGTATTCCTTATTCCTCGAAAATGTGTTCGTGATTTCCATTCATCCGTTCAGTTGTTTACTGATCAAATGCCCGTGCGCCTACCACACGCCCAGACGTTCGTATAGACACATACGATTCTATCGACAGGCATCCATGTAGACACGTGTGATCTGATCGACAAGTCCGTATCAGATGCTAACAAGACCGAGCAAGGAGCTTGCAACATACAGCAGATGCTGCCTATACATTGCAGAGCAAAACAGTTACTCATGTTTTCTCATCAAATCAAAGGCCCGGGAAGAGGAGTATAAACAGTTGGCACGTGGTTCCGCTCTTTCTAGAGCTTTTCTCACAGTGCATTTTGAACATCTGGGTGTTGAGTCAGCCAGTTATATCAGATTATATGGCTCCCTCCAAAGTCCACCCCATTTGTATCCACCCCGTCTTCCGTTGCAAGGTCTGGAACAAGAAAAACTACTGAACCAGGAAACTGTTTAATTAATCCACTGTTAACTGGGGGAAATAAGGCTTTGCATTTTACTCTGAACCAGGGTTTCTCAGCTTCCCAGGTGGCTCAGTGGTGAAGAATCTGCCTGCCAGTGCAGGAGACATGGGTTCGATCCCTGGATCGGAAAGATCCCCTGGAGGGGGAAATGGCAGCCCACTCCAGTATTCTGGCCTGGAGAGTCCCACGGACGGAGAACCCTGGGGGCTACAGTCCACGGTTGCAAAGAGTGGACACGACTGAGAGCCTAAACAACAACAAAATCTCCTCAGGCCGCCGCCCCTGCCCCCTCCCACGGAAGCCACAGAGAGGACTCGCCCCCTCAGCTTGTCCTCAGGCCTCCCTGCCTCCTGGCTGAGCTGGGGCTGCCCTGGGGCGTGGTGGGCTCCCTCCTCTGGGGATCTGAGAATGTAACCCTGCTGTTTTCCCTGCTGGCATTTCTGACACCAAATACGCGCTGTTTCTCTCCCACACCAACCAGTTCTCCGATCCTCCAGACCCCTAATGAGTGGCCCCAGCCACCCATCACCCTACCATCATTAACCTACAGAAAGGCATTCTCAGGATCCTGGAGATTCCAGGGTTTTCTAAGCTGTCTTGGATGAAGACCAAATATTGAAACCAATGATGCTCTTCTCACTTCCATCACTCAGGAAATGACAGGGGTTTCAGAAACTCTGTGTCAGGAACTGGGGACAAAGATCAAATACATATTTCCTACTGTATAATAAATGGACTATAATAACAAACTATGTTTCCAGTGGTGGCGGTCCCCTGGTGGCTTCACCATACCTGGATAATAGCAAAGCCTGTATTTTAAAACAAGGAGCAAGGACTTCCCTGGTGGAGCAGTGGCTAGGAAGCCACCTGCCAGTGCAGGGGACACAGGTTCGATTCCTGGTCCGGGAAGATCCCACATGCCGCAGAGGAGCTAAACCCGAGCACCACAGCGACTAAGCCCACACGCCTAGAGCCCGTGCTCCGCAGCAAGAGAAGCGCCCGTGAGAAGCCCGCAAATCGCGAGGAAGAGTAGCCTCACTTGCTGCAGCTGGAGAAAGCCCAGGCAAAGCAGCAAAGACACAGCACAGCCAAAAATAAATTAATTGAAGGAAGTTGCTAAGAGAGCAGATATTTAAAAAGAAAGAGGGGGGACAAAATTATCCTCAGTTGAAAAACCATTGTTCTAAATTTGCCTGTCAAAGTCATTTACTTATTTTAAACACAGAATAACTTTGCAAGGAAGAACGACATTATATATGTTCCAAATTCTGAAATGATCTATGCAATCTTCCATCCTGATACCTGTTAGAGTCATTTATTTTTTTATGCACAAGGTAACTTAGCAGGGAGATGTGACTTTATATTTGCTCCAAATTCTAAGATAATCTATGCAGTCTCTATACCAGTTAAGATACTTACGATTACATCAGCAGGGTCACATAACAACCAGCGGTTCACCATCACAAGCTTGTTTAGCAAACTTTTCCTCCATTTCAAAAACATGGTTCGCAGCTTTCCATCAGCAGAATTTTTCACCATAGACATCCTCACATAGTTGCCTGTTACTAACAGTCATCATTTCAAGTTTATAAACCTTAAAACTACTTAAAATAATTTAAAGATGTTGTAAAAGTGTTATCTTTTGTGATGGCGGTTTATGGAGGAAATGTGTTTGGACTCTAATTTTAAGACACTGAGTGTGTAAATATTTGCTGACTTGTTTTCTTTGCTATCTACGCAAATGACTATCCCAGTGCTCACGTGGGTCAGCCATTTCTGTGCTTGGAAATTGTCCGCCAAATGGGGAAAGAATCTGAAAAACAATGGGTGTATTACTCTGGGTGTGGCCATGAAGGTGTTTCTGGGGGAGATGAGCGTTTGAACCAGTAGCCTGAGAAAAGTAGATTGCCCTCTGTAGGATGGACCTCGTCCAGTCAGGTGAGGGCCCGGCTAGACCAAGGCTAAGTAAGAAAGAATTCCTTCTGCCTGACTGCCTTTGAGCCAGGACATTGGTGTTTTTCCCTGCCTCTGGACTCAGATTAAAACATTGGCTGTTCCTTGGTCTTGAGCCTGCCAGCCTTTGAACAGCCTCTGGGGGCTTCCTTGGGGGCTGAGATGATAAAGAATCTGCCTGCAGTGCCGGAGACCCAGGTTCAATCCCTGGGTTGGGAAGATCCCCTGGAGGAGGAAGCAGCTACTCACTCCAGTATTCTTGCCTGGGAAGTCCCGTGGACAGAGGAGCCTGGCGGGATACCATCCATGGGGTTGCAGAAGAGTCTGACTCGACTGAGTGACTAACACTTTGACTTCACAGCATCAGCCCTCAAAGTTCTCCAGCTTGCTGGAGGCAGATCTAGGGATTCACCAGTCTCCATAACTGCATGAGTCGGTTCCTTACAATGAAATCACTCTCGATTCAGATATAGACACACACACAGATAACCATGCTATGGGGCCTCCCTGGTGGCTCAGTGGTAAAGAACCTGCCTGCAAAGCAGGAGAGGTGGGTTTGATCCCTGGATTGGGAAGATCCACTGGAGAAGAAAATGGCAACCCACTCCGATATCCTTGCCTGGGAAATCCCAAGGACAGAGGAGCCTGGAGGGCTGCAAGCTATGGGATCGCAACAGAGTGGACACAAGTGGGAGACTAACCAGCAACAGCAAACCGTGTTACCGTCATCCTAAGAGCTATGTCCACAGGATGAGCAGCCTTTCAAGCGTAGCAGCACAAACTCCCAAATGAGTTCGTCTGCTTCCCAGAACACCTCGAGCCCAGATACCCTGGCTGTGTGCACTGGCTCTCCAGAAGAGCCACAGATGAGCCGGTCTTCCTTTAAAGTATATATCTGCATGCCTCCATAACAACAGTTTAATAACCCTAAGAACAGTGCCTTTCTTCTAATCTTTTCCTGTGTTCCAGACATTCTTCCAAACCTTCCAGAGGCTGAGTTCTGACTTCTGAACAGAACGACGACCCTGTCACTCCCAGTCTGGAATGCAGTGTCTGAGTCCATGCCCTCTGGAAAACCTCTCTGAGATCCTAGCGATCCATTTCTCAAGGGCATATTGACCGGGCCAGGACTTTAGTGAGTCAAGCTGCTCCTGTTTTAGAGATAAGAGACGCCCGGGTCAGAGACAAAAAGACGTACCGCTCCCAGCACAGAAGGCAGCAGGCACACCAAATTCACGTCCATTCTTCTTGTCCCCAAATCCCACCTGGGCGACACAGAGCGGCCCACCTGGATCCTGCACACGCGGTCCTTTGTGTCACAGCTGGAGGACAGAGCTCAGGGGACTCCACCTCTGTTCAAGCAACCCTGCCGTTTGTTTGAGGAGACGTTCCCTCATCCTCTGACGTTGCTTGCGGCAAATGCCAGCCTAAGAAACGGCCAGGCAACAGGAGGCAAGTCCTTGGATGCCTGACGTACCCAAAGGCAACACGTGGGGATGTTCAGGTTCACAACGGATTGCTCTTGGGAGAGCAGTGGAACAACACTGTCTTCCATGTGTGTGTCTGTGTGTGTCTGTCTCTGTGTGTCTGTGTCTGTGTGTGTCTGTGTCTGTGTGTCTGTGTGTGTCTGTCTGTATGTGTGTCTGTGTGTTTGTCTGTGTCTGTGTCTGTCTGTGTGTCTGTCTGTGTGTCTGTCTGTGTGTCTGTGTCTGTCTGTATGTGTGTCTGTGTGTGTGTCTGTGTGTGTCGGTGTGTGTGTGTCTGTGTGTGTGTCTGTCTGTCTGTGTCTTTGTCTGTGTGTCTGTGTGTCTGTGTGTGTCTGTCTGTGTGTGTGTCTGTGTGTGTCTGTGTGTGTGTCTGTGTGTGTGTCTGTGTGTGTGTGTCTGTCTGTGTGTCTGTGTCTCTCTGTGTGTACGTGCACATTCAGTCGTGCTGTTGCAGAAACCAAACGCCACACTCGGAGAGTTGGAGAACTCAGGTTTCTTACACCCGAAAGCCCGGGAGGAGTTAACACTCCAGCCTCTGAGCCCTGAACAAAAGGATTACAGAGTTTCTGTAGACAGGCTGTAGTGGGCAACACTAGCTGTTGACAGGCTGGTTTACACTACGGGGCTTCGTGCGAGGGAACAGCAGTCAGGATGGGGGGTGACTGACCTGGACAGGCGTGATTAGGCAGGTTTCAGAGGCCGGGTGACTGCAAAGAGCAGGACAAGGGTGAGTAAGATAAAATCCAGTTCCTACGCCTTTTGAGACTACGTAACCTACATGACCTAGACTTTGCAAAGGGCAAGCTGAGTTACAGAGGCAGAAGGAGAAGGAGGTCATGTAAAATTTTACCTTTTCAGTGTCTGGCTCTTTGCGGCCCCGTGGACTCTGGTCCACCAGGCTCCTCTGCCCACGGGATTCTCCAGGCAAGAATACTAGAGTGGGCGGTCATTTCCTCCCCCAGGGGATCTTCCCGACCCAGGGGTTGAGCCCTTGTCTCCTGCATCTCCTGCGGTGGCGGGCGGGTTCTTTATGAGTGTGCCACGTGAGAAGGTTGTTCTATCTTTCCTCGTTGCATCGTGTCTTTGCTGATTGTCCCAGGCTCTCGTTTTCTTTGTGGTTTTATGTGCAGAGCCCGTCACAGGACACAATGGACTCTATAAATACGGGGGAGTAGAAGAACCTCCCCGCCAGCGCTCCGTCCCCTGCAACCATCCAAGCATCTTTCCCCAAGACCCCAGAGCCCGTCCCCCACGTCCACTCCGACTCCTCACCTGGCTTCCAGGCGTCAGCATCACCGTCTTTCTCCACCCAGAAAGACTCTCAGAGCACAGAGATCCGATGACTTCATTTCCAGTTTTAAAAGCATCTGATGGCTTCCCTTCCTCTCTGAACAAAAGCCAGAGTCTTCATCCTGTTCTAAAAGGCCTCGGATCATCTGGCTCCGCCAGCCCGGGATGCTTCATTTCCGGCACCCTGGTCCATTGTCCCTCCAAATCCACCACCCTAGCCTTGGGGCTGTTTTTCATATACTTAGGTCGCCTGCCTTTTAATTTGGTTGTTTTTTAGTCACCCAATCAGGTCCGGCTCTTTGCAGCCCCATGGACTATAGACCACCAAGCTCCTCTGTCCATGGGATTCCCCAGGCAAGAGTACTGGAGTGGGTTGCCATTTCCTCCTCTGGGATCTTCCCGACCCAGGGGTTGAACCCGCATCTCCTGCGTCTCCTGCATTGACGGGCGGGTTCTTTACCACTGAACCGCCATGGAAGCCCTCTTAGGTAGGGTCCTCATGCTGATTCTCCCCTGTGTTTTGAATGTCCAGACTCACCTAGGATCGGTAGGGGTGCTGGCTCCTCCTCCTCCTTCAGTTCTCAGCTCAGATTCACTGTCTCAGGCGGGACTGGTGCCTAACCTGGTCAGTCCAAAGAGGGCTTCCCCCACCCCCCAGCTCCCCAGACCTCCATGCATTCTTACATTTATTGAACTTTTCATATTTGAGGGCATTTTATTCCTGTCTTTGCTTATGTATTGTCTGTCTGTCTCCTTGGAATGCAGCCCTTGATGGACTGTGTCTTTCTTTTTTTTTTTGTCCTTCTAGTTCTATTGAGATATAATAAACACATGTCACTGTGTAAGTTCAAGGTGAACAGTATCATGATTTGACTTCCATACGCCGTGAAGTGATTATCGCAATAAGCTTAGTGAACATCCACTGTCTCCCATAAATGCAAAATTAAAGACATAGAAAATAATTGTTCCCCTTTAGTGAGAACCCTTAAAATTTACTCTCTTAACAACTTTCTTTTTATTTATTTATTTACTTTTGGGGCTGTGATGGGTCTTAGACATTGCCATTTATATGTTCTCTCTTTATTTGAAAGTGAAAGTCACTCAGTCGTGTCCCATGGACTATACAGTCCATGGAATTCTCCAGGCCAGAATACTGGAGTCGGTAGCGATTCCCTTCTCCAGGGGATCTTCCCAACCCAGGGATGGAACCCAGGTCTCCTGCATCACAGGCGGATTCTTTACCAGCTGAGCCACCAGGGAAGCCCAAGTTAATATCCACCATCTCCTATAAATACAAAATGGAAGAAATAGAAAATATTATCTTTTCCCTTTAGCGAGGACCCTTGGGGTTGACTCTTGACAACTTTCTTTTTATTTATTTACTTTTCTTTGGCTGTGGTGGGTCTTAGTTTTGGCACTGGATTTCTCCATTGTGTCAGGTGGAATCTCTCCTGGCGACACACGGACTCTCTAGGTGGGGCTCGCGGACCCAGTGATTGCAGTGCCAGAGCTCAGCTGCTCCACGGCGCGTGGGGTCTTAGTTCCCTGACCAGGGATCGAACCCGAGACCCTTGCGTTGGAACGTAAAGTCGTAACCGCTGGACCACCAGGAAAGTGCCTCCTAAAGACTGACACACGTAATACAGAGCAGGGCTGATCATATCTATGCTGTTGTACGTGACTCCCTACTACTTACTTAGAAATGGAAATCTGTGCCTTTTGAGGCTCCTCGCCCTACCCCCACCTCTGGTGACCACAAATCTGATCGCTTATCCTCTGAGTTCGTTTTTGAAGTATAACTGACCTACAACACTATGTGAGTTCCTGTTACTCAACATAGTGACTCAATATTTCTATATACTTCAAAATGATCACAGTCTAGTCACAATATGTTACCGTACAAAGATATCACATAGTTACAAACTGTATTCCCCACACCATACATTCCATAGCCATGACTCATTTCTTTCTGGCCAAGCCATGCAGCATATGAGATCTGAGTTCCCCCAGCAAGGATCAAACCCTTGCCCCATGCAGTGGAAACTCAGAGTTTTAGCCACTGGACCACCGTGTAATTCAAAGAAGATTGCTGTTGTTCAGCTGCTAAGTCATGTCCAACTTTTGTGACTCCATAGACTATAGAACACCAAGCTTCCCTGTCCTTTAGGATCTCCCTGAGCTTGCTCAAACTCATGTCCATTGACTTGGTGATGCCATTCAACCTTCTCATCCTCTGTCGCGCCCTTCTCCTCCTGCCCTCAGTCCAGCATCAGGGTCTTTTCCAGTGAGTCAGTTCTTTGCATCAAGTGGCCAAAGCATTAGAGTTTCAGCATCAGTCCTTCCAGTGAATATTCAGAGTTGATTTCCTTTAGGATGGACTGATTGAATCTCTCTTTGCAGTTCAAGGGCCTCTCAAGAGTCTTCTCCAGCACCACAGTTTGAAAGCATCAGTTATTCTGTGCTCAGCCTTTTTATGGTCCAACTCTCACATCCACACATGACTATTGGAAAAACCATAGCTTTGACTAGATGAACATTTCATCAGCAAAGTGATCTCTCTCTTTAATGTGCTGGCTAGGTTGGTCATAGCTTTTCTTCCAAGGAGCAAACGTCTTTTAATTTCATAGTTGCCGTCATGATCTGCAGTGATTTTGGAGCCCAAGGACATAAAATCTACAGGTTTCCATTTTCTCCCATCTATTTCCACCTTTTCTCCATCTATCCATGCCTCTTCATCACCCCCCATCTGCTTCTTTCCACCATAGCCCTTTTCCTCTGGCGACCACTTGGTGGTTCTCCGTATCTCTAACTCTGTTTCTGTGTTTGTATTTGTTCCGTCTTTCTTTTTAGTTTCCACACATATGTGAAATTATACAGCATTTGTCTTTCTCTGTCTGACTTATTTCACTTAGTGCAATACCCCTGAGGTCCATCCATGTTGCCACAAATGGCAGTATTTCATTCTTTTATGGCCAAGTGATATTCTGTGATATATAGGACCGTGTCTGCCCGATCCCCTGCCATCTCCCCCGTGCCTATGACCCTTATGCACAGTCAATAAGTCGCTGCTGGAGGAAAGACTTGTTATCATCCTTATCAGTGCTTGGCTGCCTCAGTCATGTCTGACTCTCTGCGACCCCATGGACTGTAGCCCGCCAGGCTCCTCTGACCATGGGATTCTTCAGGCAAGAAGACTGGAGTGGGTTGCCATTTCCACCTCCAGGGGATCTTCTCGACCCAGGGATCAAACCCACGTGCTCTTAGATCTCCTGCATGGCAGGTAGGTTCTTCACTACTAAACGCATTTTTCCATCACTAGAGGGAGATCTCAGCATGCGAGAGCCCACACAGGTCTCGGATTTGCATAGAAAACTTGGCAAGATCCTGTAAGTTTCTACCCTGAAACCGCCTGCCCCAGACTCCCACCCAGGAATAGACTGAGAGCAACCCCAGGGTGAGAGCCCTCCGGCCAGCACAGACTCTCTCTGTCCAGTTCATCTGGGAAACGACACTTCATTCTGGAACCCTCCGAGGATCCTCATTCCAGGAGAGGAACTGGGCCTGGTGGCAGCCCTGCAGCAGCTCCTGACCCACCCGGGTGGATGCAGCCTGATTCAGACGCCAGATCCCAGCGAGAGATGCCAGAGGACCCAAGTCTGGAGATAAGGACCCTTGGCGTCAAGCTCTGGCCTTCTTCCTGCTGCCGGTTTCGCAGGTCAGCGGTCACTGACTGATTGTTATCGCTAACTCTATCTTTGCATCGAAGCTCCTGTTTCCTCCCCAGGGACAAGACAAGCTAAGTCTCCCTTCCAGACTCCAGGTTACAGCGCATCTGCCTTCATTTCCAGTCGCAAGGCTCCCTGCTGCGTGGTGTGCTCGGGCGCTCAGTCCTGTCCGATTCTCCGTGACTCCATGGACACCAGGCTCCTCTGTCCATGGGATGCTCTAGGCAAGAATACTGGAGTGGGCTGTCATTTCCTCCTCCAGGACATCTTCCCGACCCAGGGATCGAGCCTGCATCTCCTTCATCTCCTGCATTATAGGTGGATTCTTTACCACTGAGCCACCAGGGGAAGCCCAAGGCTCCCTGCTAGCCAGATGAAATTATATACCCAGCTTCTGACTCAGTAATAATTTACATGGTAGACTGCAAAGGAAAAAGGACAAAATGGCGGCCATATCAGAAAAAAAAGGCTGCAAACTGGTACCAACTTCTAGCTATAAAATAAGTCAGTCCTATAAAATATTACATCTGCGTAAGGAGGCATGGGGCTTCCCTCGTGGCTCCGTGGCAAAGAACCCCCCCGCCAATGCAGGAGATTGCTGGTTTGAGTGCTGGGTGGAAAAGATCCCTGGAAAAGGAAACGACAGCCCACTCCAGTACTCTTGCCCAGGAAATCCATGGACAGAGGAGCCTGGTGGGCTGCAGCCCACGGGGTCACAAAGAGTCAGGCTCGACTTGGAGACTAAACAACAGCAAAAACGACCCATGGTAACCATAGTCAGTGATATGATACCATCTCATGTATTTGAAGGTTGCTAACAGAGTAGATCTTAAAAGTTCTCATCACAAGAAAGAAAGAACAAAACTGTAACGAGTTCACCGATAGTCCAACGATTAGGATTCGGTGCTTTCACAGCCATGGCCTGGGTTCAGTCCCAGCTTCGGAGCTAAGATTCCCCCAAGGCACCTAGTGTGGCCAAAAATAGATGATTTTTTAATAAATTTTTTTTTAATTGTAATGATATGGTGATGAATATTCACTAGACTTATTATAGTGATCATTTTGCAATATATACAACTATGAAATCATTACATCGTACACCTGAAACTAACATAATGTCATATGTCAATTATACCTGAATTTAAAAAAAAAAAAAAAAAAAGAGAGGGAATTTCCCGGTGGTCCAGTGGTTAGGCTTCCATGTTTTCACTCCCAAGGACCCAGGTTCAATCCCTGCAGGGAACTAAGATCCCACAAGTCCCTCAGGGTGCCCCACCCCCTCGCTAGGGAAAGAAAAAAGATTTCAACAACAAGGGTAGCCCCTGAGGGCATTATGCTAAGTGAGATGAATCAGACGGAGAAATACTGTAGACCATCACTCATATGTGGAATCTAAGAAGCTGGAAGTCATGAAAACCAAGCAGAAGGGTGGCTCCCAGGGCAGAGGGGTGGGGAACACCACCACCACCACCACAAGAAACACCCCAAGAATATGAGAAGGAGCACCTTTTCAGAGGTCTCGTCTCTGCTGCTACACCGAAATTCTCGGCCTCTCTTCCTTAGACGCCACCCTTGGATAGGATTCTTGGGCACGCTTCCGGTGTTTATGCAAAAACCCAGAAGATGGGAACATCTGCTCCTCTCTTCCAACCCTGCCTCAGACAAAGGATGGCGCAGCTCCTAAGCCACTCTGCATCTCGTGGTTTCATTGAACAATAGATCCTGGATGTTTTCCGAGGCTCTGGTCACACCTCTGTAAACAGACTCTCCTCCAGTTCCCCACTGGAGCTGGCTGTCTCCTGATTCAAAGGGAGTCTAGTGGGCCTCCCTGGTGGCTCAGCGGGAAGGAATCCACCCATCAACACAGGAGACTCGGGTGCAATCCCCGGTCCAGGAAGGTCCCGCATGCCTTGGGGCAATAAGCCCGTGCCCACCACTGCTGAGCCTGTGCTCTAGAGCCCAGGGGCCAAAACCACGTGCCCACCACTGCTGAGCCTGTGCTCCAGACCCAGGGGCCAAACCCCCGAGTCCACGGGCTGCAGTTACAGAAACCCTGGCTCCCCAGAGCCTGTGCCCCGCAGCAAGAGCAGCCATCGCCGGGAGAAGTCCAGGCATCATAACTAGTGAGCGGCCCCCGCTAACTGCGTCAAGAGAGCCAGGGCGCAGCAACAAAGACCCAGCCCAGCCAAAAATAAGTCAATTTAAAAGGAATTTTTTTAATGGCTGGTTGGTACATTGGGACATCTGGAAGCCGCACAGCCTGGGTGGGCTACACACCCCTGGAAGCCAGACGCTTGGTGTTTTCTCGGGGATGATAAGGCCGAGAGGCTGTGCAGAGGGTCTGGATGTGAGAGGTCATTTTTCACTCACAGTTGCCACACCCACATTCCTGTCAGCACTAGTCTCAATCCCTACACTCCCCTGAGGTCCTCCAGACGTGCCCAGGGTCCCCCTAACAGACGGTCCACATTTTCTTTTGGGAGAGACTCAATTTCCAGCACCCACTTCACTGTCATGGGAACCTGGGGGTAAACTGCAATTCACGAGCAGGTGCCAGAGAGAAAGTGGCTTCTTCCTGTATCATTTCCCACTTCTTCCTCAGAGACTCGTTTGTGCCACCGTTCAGTTCAGTCACTCAGTCGTGTCTGATTCTTTGTGACCCCGTGGACTGCAGCACGCCAGGCTTCCCTGTCCATCACCAAGTCCCAGAATTTACGCAAACTCATGTCCACTGAGTTGGTGATGCCATCCAACTATCTCATCCTCTGTCGTCCCCTTCTCCTCCTGCCTTCAATTTTTCCCAGTGAAAGGTTGTTGCTCAGCTGTGAAAGAAACCAGGATTCTTGGCCTCTGGAGGAGAGGAATTCAACCCAGGGCCAGTGACGAGGCTTGATCACTCAGAGCTTTTGTGTGAAAAAGATTTATTAAAGCATAAAAGGATAGAGAAAGCTTCTGACATAGACATCAGAAGGGGGCAGAAAGAGTGCCCCCTGCTAGTCTTTAGCCAGATGTTTCATGCCTGTTAGAAAGCTATTAATCAGATAAGAGAGACACCTCAAGGCTGAGGGAGTTTCACCGCCCCTCTCCCACAATATGCATTTTTGAGATAGGATGTGTGTCATCCCCCAGCCATAAAACAATTGATACAAATACTGGTTTGTTGAGCTGTTATCAGCCCAAGGTTTGAGAAAAGGAAAAAAAGTTAGTCTTAGGTGGAACCATTTTGAAGAAAGGCAAATTCCAAAGCAAATACATAGGTTCATGAACATAGCTTAAGAAAAGCATTTCCATAAGAAAAGCACATTGGTGAGCTCAAGGCTTAAGAAAAGTTAAGTTCAGGTGGAACCAGGTGTCATCATGGCAACACAGAATCTTAAGAGGAACCTCCTTTTAACTTTGTATAGAGAATGAAAAAAAAATCTGACACTTGTAGTTTGTTTCCTCCTGCCACTTAAGGGAGAGATTAAAAATGTCTGACCCTTGTAGCCTATTTCCTCTGGAGATCCTTGGCCTTCCTGCCTGTTACCCTCTCACCAGTATCAGGGTTTTTCAAATGAGCCAGTTCTTTTCATCAGGTGCCAAAGTATTGGCGCTTCAGCTTCAGCATCAGTCCTTCCAGTGAATATTCAGGACTGATTTATTTTTAAGATGGACTGGTTGGACCTCCTTGCAGTCCAAGGGACTCTCAAGAGTCTTCTCCCAACACCATGGTTCAAAAGCATTTGAACTGTGACTTTGTGCCATAGTGATCATCAAACGTGACATCACTCAGCCAGAAGAAGGAATGAAATTGGGTCATTTGTAGACATGTAGATGGACCTAGAGACTGTGAAACAGAGTGAAGTAAATCAGAAAAAGGAAAAGAAATATTGTGTATTAACGCATATATGTGGAATCTAGGAAAAAAAGGTAAAGATGATCTTATTTGTAAAACAGAAATAGACACACAGATGTAGAGAGCAAACACGTGGACACCAAGGGAGGAAGGAAGTAGTGGGGGATGAACTGGGAGATTGGGACTGATATAGATGTCGGGGGTTTGTAATTTCCTCAATTCTGTCTCGTCACAACGAAACTTTGAAGCAACGGATGGACCAGCATTACAGCCCTCAGACAGACCAGTGTTAAAGCTCCGTGTTACAGCTGTTTTATTTAGAAAGTAAAGGAAAATAACATCCTTGAGGCTTGAGGGAATGCCGTGAAGAGAAGAGGTCCCCAGCCCAATTTTGGTTCCTCTTTTTCTATGTTTTTTTCTCCTCCCCCTGGGCCTGCCCTATGTAAACTGGGCTAGCCAGGAGTGCTGTTTGTTTTCCCTGAGGTCCTCACTATGGATCTCAGACCTTCCTTTGTTCTATTTTCACGGGCTTTTCACTTCCTTGTCTTTTCGCTACTGACATTCTGGATTCCTTTTCCCTATTCCAACTTCCTAACATATACATATATATACACTATTGATATTGATATTATGTGTGAAATAGATGACTAGTGAGAACCTACTGTATAGTCCAGGGAACTCTCCCTACTTAGTGCTCTGTGGTGACCTAACTGGGAAAGAAATCCAAGAAAAAGAGGGGGCTGGCTATTTGTATATATATAGCCGGTTCACTCTGCGGTACAGCAGAAAGTAACACAACATTGGAAAGCAATTATATGCCAACAAAGATTAACTTAAAAAAAAAAAAACAGGAAACGACTTGGGGTGAGCAGATGTCTTATTTCATTTGCACTACTGCAGTCGAATACCACCGAGCGGGTAACTTACAAACAAAACATTTATTTCTTATGGTTCTAGAGGCGGGAAGACCAAGATCAAGGCGGCAGCAGCTTGGTGATTGGCAAGGGTTTGCTTACTGGCTCACAGACGACTCTTTTCCCGCTGTGTTCTCACACGGCATAGGGTCTAGAGGATGCGCTGATGGGTCTTTTTTTTTTTTAATTGGAGTATAGTTGATATACAGTGTTGTGTTCAAGTGTACAGCCAAGTGAATTCATTATACATATAGAGTAGTTTAGTGAAAGTCGCTCAGTCGTGTGCCCAACTCTTTTCAACCCCATGGATGTAGCCTGCCAGACTCCTCTATCCAGGAAATTCTCCAGGCAAGAATGGAGGAGTGCACTGCCATTCCCTTCTCCAGAGGATCTTCCCGACCCAGGGATCAAATCTAGGTCTCCTGCACTGCAGGCAGACTCTTTACCATCTGAGCCACCAGGTTAAGAGTCCACCAGGTAAGTATATTTATACTTACATTTATCTACTTACCTGGTGGGCTCTTACCTGGTGGCTCAGATGGCAGAGAGTCTGCCTGCAAGGTATATATCTCCATTCTTTTTAGATTCTTTTCCCACAGAGGTCATTACAGAGTACTGACAGAGTTCCCTGTGCTAGTCCTAGTTTCTTATTAGTTATCTATTTTATACATAGTAGTGTGAAGGGATCCTTTATGACGACATCCACCCCATTTACCAGGGCTCCACTCTTATGCCCTAGTAACCTCCCAAAATCCCCCACTTCCAAACACTTATGTTAGGAGTCAGGATTTCAGAACATGAATTTCAAGGCCCACAGACATTCCACCTCTAGCGACAGACGTTCCAGTTCAGTGTACCACTTTTCGTGTGTACACGATGATTCTGCGTCCTGTTTAAGAAGTTATTGCCAGTCTCAATACGCAACGAGGTCTTCTTCTTGAATGTGCTCTAGTTTATCTTCCTCAGTTAGACCTAAGAACCATCTGGAAATTTATCTGGGGATATGGTAAGGGGGGCTTCCCAGGCGGCATTAGTGGTAAAGAACTCATCTGCCAACGCAGGAGACATAAGAGATGGGACTTCGATCCCTGGGTCAGGAAGATCCCCTGGAGAAGGAAACGACAACCCACTCCAGTATTCCGGCCTGGAGAATCCCAGGGACAAAGGACCCTGGTAGGCTACAGTCCACAGGGTGGCAAAGAACCGGACAGGGCTGCGTGGCTGCGCAACAGCATGGCGTGGGGCAGGGCCACGGGCTGAGCAATACAACGAAACAACAGACAAGCTCATCCTTTCTCCGCTGCGGTGCTGTGCGCGTTTCCTCGCGGATCGGTGGCTTTCAGTGTGCGTGCGTGTGTCTGAAATCTATTCTGCTTCCTCGGCCTGTATATCTGTCTTTCTGACACCACCACGTTATCTGCCCCATTGCCCTCTGCAGTCCGGGTTCATCCACGTGGGCTTCTGCTCTTTCAGAAACACGTCGACGGGCGTGCAGGTGAGGACAGTCCCCTGATGGGAGCGGGGCAAGGGTTCCCTCTCCCTCGGGGCACTTGCTCCTTCCCGCGCCCAGAATGTCCAGCCTTCCTTGGCCTCTGGCTCATCTTCGTTCTTCAGCTCTGAGCTCAGAGGTCACACCCTCCAAAGGCCCTTTCGCTCAGCCTAAAAGGGACTTGTGCGGATCCTCCATACCCTTTGATTTCCTGCGCAAAAGGACAACTAGTCGAGGGGTTTGGTTCCTCCCCGTCTCTCCTCCAGTGTGCGGGGCGGAGCAGCGAGCTTCTCGGCGGTGGGTCTTGCGCCCTCGCCCCCTGACACCCCGCCCGGAAAGGAAGACCGACGCCCTTGCTCCATTTCCAGGCCGAACGTGCTTTACCCGCGCCGTCCGCTAGAGGGCGGCCCACGCGGGTGCGCCCTCCCCCGCGCCCCGCCCCCACTGCAGGGCCCAGCCCGTCTTGAGCTGTTTTCGTGTGTTTGGGCCTGGCTCGATGCCTTTTCGCTACAGATTTAGAAAGACAGACCGCAAGTGGGGAAAACTTGGGTTCAGCCCCAAGATGACCTGAAACGAGGTCTTTCTATGGAAGCTTCCTCTGTTCTGAGGTCCCAGAGGGTATGAAGAGGTTACCTGGCCCAGGTAGCTCGTCCGGGAGGTGACCCAGTCTCCAGGCCACAGACACCCCCACCACCACCTGAAATCCCCAATAGGTATGCGATAAATCCCATGCCTGTGGATCGTGGTTTAATCAGTCTTGGCCTTCAAGCCTTCGCAATTTTTTATGTTGGATTCCCTATTTTTTTTTTTTGATCCCCACTTATTTTTATCTGTGAAGGCGAACTGCGACATTCCTCTAGTCTCCTCATAGAAGCTCAGGAGAAAAAGTCATCTGTATTCATTTGTCATCGTAAGGCTCCTTGCCTGGCAGATTATAAATAGCTCGTTAAAATGCATGCATCCTTCTGTGGTTGGTCTTGGTAATGCATTTACCAGGAGGACTCAGAAAACGCACCCAAAAAGGGTAGATAAAGTTCCAATTGCCAATCCAATCCTCCTTTCCCTTTGGTCTGAGCCCATTTCTTGTGTAGCTTTCCAGAACTTTCCATGGCATATTTTATATCATATTAATAGGCACTATGCATCATATAATAATTAGCATATACTGACGTGGAGTCATTGTCCTAAGTATTTTCTGTGCCTTGAGTCATATAATCTATATATAGATATGATTTTAAGTAAGTAATGTGTTCATGTGTTTGGAATTTAAAATTTATACACATACAGGAAGAAGTTTCAGTCCCACATCTCAGTTTTCTGTTGTTGTTGGTTTGTGTTTTTTCTGCTTTGGGTTTGTTTTTTGTTTTCGTTTTGTTTTTTTGCTACACAGCAGGAGGCATGTGGGATCTTAGTTGCCGACCAAGGGATGGAACCTGAGACCCCTGCAGAGGAAGTGTGGGGTCGTAGCCACTGGACCGTCAGGGAAGCCTCTACTTGTTCTGTGGGCGGTTTTGCCCGCTCTTGGGGAGGTCACCACTTTCCTGAGTCTCTTGTGTATTCTTGTGGACCGTTGCAGTGTTTATACAAACAAACACAATAAAATAGGAATGCATCTTCTTATTTTTATATTTTCCCACCAGAAGGTTAAATCCTTGTAACAGGGTCCGGAAACTTGCCTTTTCGCTTAAGACTGTTATCCTGGGAAATCTTCCATTTAGGTAACTAGCGCTTCCTAATTCTTTTTTTTTTTTTTTTAAGATATCCATCTTGCCGCATTATCTGGAGGTGCCAGAGCTTACTTATCCAGCCCCTTATAAGCAGAGACTTGATTTATTTCCATCTGATAAGTACATTTAGGAGGGGAGTTTTACAAACCAAATAAGATTTCCTTCCTTCCTTCCCCACCCCTGGCCCCTCCACCAAAGGCAGCCTACGTCTTCCAAACAGAAGACTTCAGTCTATCTTGCTGAAGAGATTACGATGAAAATCACCATCTGTTAATCCAATCTGCATCTCGAGGAGAAAGAAAATCATCTCATGGGGGTGAAACCACCTCTCAGAAAGGTGGGGGGAGGTTTCCTGGGGGTCTCCAGCAATGGTGAGAGTTGCTACCTATCCAGGTTCTGATTTGCAAATGAAAGGCGTAGCTTCTGTCTGTGGGAAGCAAAGGAGGGGCTTAAGGGCAGGACACAGAGCGGAGTAAACGGCCCGAGCTCCGGGGTTGGCTGGAGGACGTAAATTGGCCAGAAGCCAAGAATACACAGCGGAGAGAATGCTCTTAAGTCACGTGCACCCAGCCACCCTGGCCAAGGCTGCCGGGCCACCGCCCCCCAACCCCCCGTCACTCCCCTCCAGTCAGCTCTCAGCACTTCATACCTTCGCCCTTGAAGCTGCCCTCTTAATTTCCAATGTCCTTGCTTCTTTCCTGCCCAATTCAAAGCCCCGGAAGGAAGCATTCAGCTAAGAGACGGCGAAGAAGGCGGGTCTTGGTCCCTCTAGTCTTCCTAATAAATCGGACAGTAGTGGGACGTCCTGGTGGTCCAGTGATTAAGCCTCTGCCTCCCAATGCACGGGACATGGGTTCAATCCCTGGTGGGGGAACTAGATCCCAAGAGTAGCCTAGCCAAAAAAAAAAAAAAAAAAAGTCAGACAATAGCCCCACCTGGTGCCAAGGAAAGTGAAGTCGCTCAGTCGTCTCCGACTCTTTCGGCCCCATGGACTATAGCCTACCAGGCTTCTCCATCCTTGGGATTCTCCAGGCAAGAATAGTGGAGTGGGTTACCATTTCCTTCTCCAGGGGATCTTCCCGACCCAGGGATCAAACCCGGGTCTCTCACATTGCAGGCAGAGGCTTTAACCTCTGAGCCACAAGAGATTTTAATGTGATTAATGTGAAGTCGCTCAGTCGTGTCCTACTCTTTGCGACCCCATGGACTGTAGCCTACCAGGCTCCTCTGTCCATGGGATTTTCCAGGCAATAGTACTAAAGTGGACTGCCATTTCCCTTCTCCAAGGGATCTTCCCAACCCAGGGATCGAACCCGGGTCTCCGCAACGCAGACAGATGCTATACCATCTGAGCTACCAGGGAAGTCCTTAAACAAGAGGTTTAACTAACCACAATAGAGGGTCCCTCGCTGGGAAGTTCCCATGGCACCAGAACTGGGCTGTAGTATTTCTGCATGCTGAAGCCTGGAGAGGAAATTCTAGAAGCAGTAGCTTTCCACAGTCACCCTGACCCCAAAGACCAGAGAAATCCCTTCACAGAGCAGGAGCCCTGGAGAGCTACAGATGTCTAACAGCTTTAGGAACCCTGGCTTCCTGTTTATTCAATTTCTTGAATTGCGTTTTGTCAGATATTCTTTTAGTGCATATGGGATAGTCACATGGTTTTTTTCCACTTGGCTCTGTTCATGGGATAAATCTCATTAACGGTTTCTGAATATTAGCCATCCTTCCATTTCTAGAATAAACCCCACTTAGTCACAAAGTTGTTGTTGTTTTTAATACTGCTGGTATCTGTATCTAGCACAGGCTGAGAGTGAAAGTGTGAAAGTGTTAGTGGCTCAGTTGTGTCCAACTCTCTTGCAGCTCCATGGACTATGGCCCACCAGGCTCCCCTGTCCATGGGATTCTCCAGGCAAGAATACTGGAGTGGGTTGCTGTTTCCTCCTGCAAGAGATGTTCCCGACTCAAGGATCGAACCCTGGTCTCCTGCATTGCAGGCAAAGTCTTTAGTGCCTGAGCCACCAGGGGAGCCCAGTACAGGCTTCCACACTCCAAAAAACTGAGTTTCAGATTTCTGAGTTTAAGAAACTAACACACTTCAATCCAATATGATGACCCCACCGTGTGCTTGAAATGTGGCCAGTGGAACTACAGAACTGAACTTTACATTTTATTTATGTACTTTTACATATTTTTTTATTTCTTTTATTTTCTTGACTGAGCCTTTAGGCCTGTGGGGATCTTGGTTTCCTGACCAGGAATTGACCCTGCACCCCACCCCACCCCCACCACCCACATCCACACCCACTTAACTGGAGGTGCAAAGTCTTAACCACGGACTGCCTGGGAAGTCCCATCTTCTTTAACTTTTGTGGTAAAACACACATAACACAAAATTTACCTAAAATTTTCCATTTTAGAGCATACGGTTCAGTGGCCTTCATTCGGTGGTGGCACAACCATCACCACGATACACATCCCAGAACTTCTTTTCCATCATCCCAAACTACAGCTTTGGCCCCTGAAATATTAACTCCCATCCCCCTGCCCCAGCCTTGGGTAAACACTACTCTACTTTCTGCCTCTGAGGATGCGGCTGTTTAAGCAGTGGAATCCTGTAGTGTTGGGATTACTGCAGTATCTGCGGCAGTGGAATCCTAAGGTATTTGTTACTTGGTGCCTGGCTTATTTTACTAAATGTGATGTCTTCAAGGTTCATCCATGCTGTGGAATTTCATTCCTTTGGGGAAATGTATTACCCAGCGACCTCTAACTAATACAGAGATGTATAGAAGTTGATGGATTTGAAAGAGCATATAGGGGACTTTCCTGGTGGTCCGGCAGTTAAGACCCTGTGCTCCCACTGGAGGGGACATGGGTTAAGATGCCTGAATTAAGATTCCCAAAGGGGCTGCAAAAAAAAATTTTTTTTCAAAGTGATAGGTTAGTTTCCATGGGGTTGCCATAACAAAGTGCCACAGGCTGTATGGCTTAGACAGAAATCCATATTCTCACAGTTCTGGAAGTTAGAAATCCTAGATCAAGTTGGAGGTTGGTTTCTTCTGAGTTCTCTCTCCCTGGCTTGTTGACAACCATCTTTGTGTCTTCATGTGGTCACTCCATGAACGTTCTTATCACCACTGAACAGTACATTTCCAAAAAAGGCAAGTTTAGAAGGTAAGTTTTCTGTTATGTGTATTTGACCACAATTGAAAACAATGATTAGTTCTCAAAAAGTCAGTCAGTGAAAGGTTCTGTGAGCAGGAGAGGCTGAGTAAGAGCAGCAGAGTATCCCTTGTTAAGAGCGATAGTAAGTTGATGAGAAGAAGAATGTATTTAAGGGTCAAAAAGACAAGTAGAAATTTTTTGAGTCAAAAAACTAAAAACAGAACTACCATAGGATCCAGCAGTTTCACTCCTGGGTCTATATCCAGAAGCTCAAAGACATTAATCTGAAAAGATACATTCACCCCAGTGTTCACGGCATCATCACTGCAACTGCTGAGACATGGGAGCAATCTAAGTGCCCATCGACAGATGAATGAATGAAGATCACATAGACACATACAGTGGAATACTAGTCAGCCATAAAAAGAAAGGAACTTTTGCCATTTGCAACATGAAAACTTTGGAGGGTATTGTGCTAAGTGAAATAAGTCAGACAGAGAAAGACAAATACTGTATTTTATCACTTATATGTGGAATCTAAAAAAAAAACACACACACACAAGAAAATGCTTAATATAACAACAATAAAAAGAAACAGACTCACAGATGTAGAGAACAAACCAGTGGTTACCACTGGGCAGAGGGAAGAGGGGAGGGGAAGTATAGGGGTAAGGGATTAAGAGGTACAAACCATTATGTATATAATGAGCTACAAGGATATATAATACAACACAGAGAATATAGCCAATGTTCTAGAATAACTGTAAACGGAGTATAAGCTTTAAGAGGTGTGAAGCACCATATTATACACCTGTAAACTTATATATTATACATCAAATCTACTACAATTTAAAAGACAAGAAATGCAAAAAAAAATTTAAAAAGACAGGATTAGCGTGAGATAGGAAGAGCTTCACTGTTGTTCAAGAACAGTTCTGGAAATATTGTCACATTCTGGTTTCAGTTTAGGGAAGTTGAGGAACTGACCAGCCAACGACTTCTGTTCTCTCTCTAAATAAAGAAGGTAGGTCACAGACTGAGAATGCAGGCTGAGGGCAGAGATCAAAGAGCTTAAAAATAGTGTGCTTGTCACCGTGACAATGAGAGAGAGCCGGCCACACTGTGAGAGCGCGGTGCTGAGGTTGGTTGCCACGTCTTTGTGACTTCCCTGGTGGCTCAGATGGTCATCTGCACTACAGGAGACCTGGCTTCCATCCTGGGTCGGGAAGATCCCCTGGAGAAAGGAACGCTACCCACTCCAGCATTCTTGCCTGGAGAATTCCGGGGACAGAGGAGCCTGGCAGGCTGCAGTCCATGACGTCACAGTCAGACATGACTAATACTTTCACTTTTTCACTTTCACTATATCTTTTCGCCTTGTAATATGACTTTCTCCAGTGATGTTCAATTGCGTAGGGATAAACACGTGCAAGGGAGAAACCCTGATAGTGGGCTTTTGCTTTTTTGAATTTTTATTTTATATTGGCTCATGCTCAGATGCTCAGTTGCGTCCAGTTGTTTGCGACTCCATGGACCGTAGCCCACAGTCTCCTCTTTCCATGGGATTTTCCAGGCAAGAATACAGTGGGTTGCCCTTCCCTCCTCCAGGGGAACTTCCCTACCCAGGAATCAAACCTGGCTCTCCTGCATGGCAGGCAGATTCTTTACCAACTGAGCCACCAGGAAACCCGATTTTATCCTGGAGCAGAGTTGATTTACAATGTTGTGTGGGTTTCTGGAGTACAGCAGAGTGATTCAGTTATACATGTACATGTACTGGAGAAGGAAATGGCAAAGCACTCCAGTATTCTCGCCTGGGAAATCCCATGGACAGAGGAGCCTGGTGGGCTGCAGTCCAGGGGGTCACAGAGAGTCAGGCATGACTGAGCAACTAGCACTTTCATACTTTTTTTTTTTTTTTTTAGATTCTCTTCCCTTATGGAGGATTGAGTCGAGTTTCCTGTGCTCTATGGTAGGACCTTGTGGTTTATCTATTTTATATATAGTAGCATGTGTATGTTAAGCCCAGACTCCCAATTTATCCCTCCACCCTCGACCTTTCCCCTTTGGTAGCCATCAATTCGTTTTCAAAGCCTGTGAGTCTCTTTCTGTTTCATAAATAAGCTCATTTGTGTCCTTTTGAGATTCACACGATCGGTGTCTTTGTCCCACGTAACTTCACTTAATATGATCATCTCTGGGTCCATCCATGTTGCTGCCTGTTTTCACGCTGAGTTGTTTCAGTCGTGTCCAACTGTTTTCGACTCCGTGGACTGTAGCCCGCCAGGCTCCTCTGTCCATGGGATTCTCCAGGCAAGAACCCTGGGGTGGGGTGCCATGCCCTCCTCCAAGGGATCTTCCCGACCCAGGGATCAAACTCACGCCTCCTGCATTGGCACATGGGTTCTTTGCCACTAACACCTCCTGGGAAGCGCCGTGTCGCTTTATGCCTTCTCTCTATGGCCGGGTAACATTCCATTGTATATATGGACCACATCTGCCTCATCCATGCCATCGGCCAGTTGGACATTTAGCTGGTTTCCATGTCTTGTCCTTTGTGAACAGTGCTGCTGTGAACGTAGGGGTGCACACACCTTTTCAAAGTATGGCTTTCTCTGGATGTGTGCCCAGGAGTAGGATTGCTGGATCATACGGCAGCTGTGTCTTTAGTTTTTTAAGGAACTCCACACTGTTCTCCATACTGGCTGCACCACTTTACATTCCCACCTACAGGGTAGGAGGGCTCTCTTTTCTCCTTATGCTTTCCAGCATTTATTATTTGTAGACTTTTTAACGATGGCCATTCTGACCAGTGTGAGGTGATACCTCACTGTAGTTTTTTTTTCCAAGTGTAGGCATTTTTAAAAATAATCACATTCAATGTCTAACACTCTTCACTTTAAGAAGCTTTCTGAGCCTAAACTCTATTTGTTCATTTATTTTATTTTAAAATTTTGGCTGCACTGAGTCTCCATCTTGACACGTGGGTTTTCACTAGCTGTGGTGCATGGGCAGGGTGGGGAGGAGATTTCTCTTATCGAACCCATGTTCCCTGCGTTGGGCGGGAGATTCTTAACCACTGGGCCACCAGGAAGGTCCCCTCATTGCAGTTTTGATTTCCATTTCTCTAACAATTAGCGATGTTTAGCATCTTTTCCTGTACTTTGTGGCCATCTGTATGTCTTCTTTGGAGAAATGTCTATTTAGATATTCTGTATTCTTTTCCTTTTTCTTTTTCAAGACTGGGATAATAAAAAGACAGAATGTCAAAGCAGTGTTAAATATCCTAGTGTGAAAAGAGGGTCATTGAAATGATAGACTGTGGAAGCATATCTGAAGAGAAAAGCAAGGAAAGAGCATGCCGATGGACAGCGGGCTCCTATCAAGTTAAGACAAGATCACAAGTGGCTATTGCTAAGGAGGTAGGATGGAAGGAGGAATCACTGATGTCTGAGAGGCACAGAGAACCCAGTGGAGAGGTGGATGCTACGGTGTGGGAGGGTAATGTTCGCATAGGTCTTCTAAGTCAGTGCCTCCCAAACACTGCCACATCATGGAAAAATAGAAACATGACAATATTTTCTTTTTTTTTTTTTCCTTTGTGTACACATTTACATGACAATATTTTCTGCAGCTCATGGAGATGAACAAGGGGAGCCTGGCAAGAACCAGGGGCAACCAGACCACTCTGAGGGCGGGGGGGTGGGGGTGGGGGGCAGATCCATGCAACCTGTTCATGGCATATCTATCTAGAAGGATGCTCTTTAGAGAATTTCAGGAAACTATGTGGGAAATGAGTGCAAGGGACCGGAAGTCCAAAGACACCAAAAAGGTGATAGTTACGGCCAGAGGACAGACTAGGGGAGATGTCCATCTCAGTAAAGGGAAGAAAGAATACAGACGGTCCCACACTTATGATGGCTTAACTTAATTGTTCAGTTTTATGATGATGCAAAAGTGATTCACACGCAGTAGACACTGTACTTCAAATTCAATCTTTTCCCAAGCTAGAGATATGCTGTATGATACTGCTCCAGAATCACCAAATTTTCCACCAACTCCTGCTTTCAGTACGCTATAGACTGTCCTGACCAATCGCAATGCTGATAAGACCTTGAAGGCGGGAGAGAGCAGATAGCATACTTCATATGTCTTACTAAAACACACGTCCCAGAGCATGGGAGATAAAACCCCATAAAAACAGGTAAGTTTGTCACTCAGGGACTTTCCTGGGAATCCAATAGTCTGAGGACAGTGGGAATATCCCTTCCAAGTAAAGGAGTTATTACTCCTTGAACCCTTTCAATGGTTTAGTTGCTCAGTCATGTCCAACCAACTCTTTGTGACCCCATGGACTGCAGCCCACCAAGCTCCTCTGTCCCCGGGATTGTCCTGGCAAGAATACCGGAGTGGGTTGCCATTTCCTTCTTCAGGGGATCTTCCCAGCCCCGGGTCGAACTGGCATCTCTTACGTCGCCTGCGTTGACAGGCGGGTCCTGCGTTGACAGGCGGGTTCTTTACCACTAGCACTATCCAGGAAGCCCTGGTTAGCTCTGAAGGAGGGCTGGTTGCCCAAGGGGACAATTGTGTGACTGGGGGTTGAAACTCTCAGCCTCACCCCTCTGAACTCCAGACAGGCTCTGGAGATGGAGCTTCCGCAGACGGCCAGTGATTTCACCAACCATGCTTCCATAATGGAGCATCCATAAATGCCCTGAATAGCGGGATTCAGAGGGCTTCCAGGCGGGTAAATGCATCACGGTGCTGGGTGATGACATGCCCAGAGAGGGCCTGGGAGCCCTGCATCCCTTCCCCACATCCTCTTCTGCATATCTCTCCTGTTTGGGCGTTCCCAAGTTGCATCCTTTACAATAAATCAGTAACACCCTGGTGGCTCAGATGGTAAAGAATCTGCCTGCAATGCAGGACACCCAGGTTCAAAAGATCTCGGGGTCGGGAAGATCCCCTGGAGAAGGGCATGGCAACCCACTCCAATATTCTTGCCTGGAGAATTCCAAGGACAGAGGAGCCTGGTGGGGTCACAAAGAGTCAGACCCGACTGAGTGTGACTTGCACTTTCAGTACCAAGTGCCTCCTTGAGTTCTGCAAGCTATTCTAGCAAATGATGGAAGCCAAATCCTGGGAACACCCCAATTTCTAGCCAGTCGGTCAGAAGCAGGGGAGGCCTGGGACTTGTGGCTGGAGTTTGAAATGGGAGCAGTCTTATGGGACTGAGCCTATTACTTGTGGGGTCTGGACGATAATTGCAAGAGGTTAGTGTGCCCAGATTCGGAGAAGGCACTGGCACCCCACTCCAGTCCTCTTGCCTGGGCAATCCCATGGACGGAGGAGCCTGGTGGGCTGCAGTCCATGGGGTCGCTAAGAATCGGACACAACTGAGCCACTTTACTTTCACTTTTCACTTTCATGCATTGGAGAAGGAAATGGCAACTCACTCCAATGTTCTTGCCTGGCGACTCCCAGGGACGGGGGAGCCTAGTAGGCTTCCATCTGTGGGGTCGCACAGAGTCAGACACGACTGAAGCAACTTAGCAGAAGCAGCAGTGTGTCCAGATTCAGACACTCATCAGACACTCAGTTGCTGTCTCAAATTAGAGAATTAGTGGCTGATGTGGAAAACACACACACAGGTGCTTGTCAGAGGTGTCAGGAGCAAGAACCAGCTCATAATCTGTCGCCAAGGCTTTCCCTGGTGGCTCAGTGGTAAAGAATCTGTGAGCCAGTGCAGGAGACACGGGTGCCATCCCTGGTCCGGGAAGATGCCACACGTGCAGAGCACATAGGCCCGTGTGGAAACTATTGAGCTGGTGCTCTAAAGCCCAGGAGCTGAATCTACTGAGCCCACGAGCTTCGCTACAACCAGAGGAAAGCCTGAGCAGCAACGAAGACCCAACACAGCCTAAATAAAGTTTGTTTTTAAACCTGTACCCAGGTCTGCTGCTGCTAAGTCGCTTCAGTCGTGTCTGACTCTGTGCGACCCCATAGACGGCAGCCCACCCGGCTCCCCTGTCCCTGGGAGTCTCCAGGCAAGAACACTGGAGTGGGTTGCCATTTCCCCTCTCCAATGCATGAAAGTGAAAAGTGAAGTGAAGCTGCTTGGTCATGCCTACTCTTAGTGACCCCATGGATTGCAGCCCACCAGGCTCCTCCGTCCATGGGATTTTCCAGGCAAGAGTACTGGAGTGGGGTGCCATTGCCTTTTCCCGTACTCCAGGTCTACTCTCCCCCAAAACCCTCCATTGCAGACAGTGCTAGTAAGACTTAAGTAGACCAGATGACCACCCCATGGCTCTCAGTCAGCTTCTCCCCCATCCTGCCCCCATCCCCCAGTGCCTGCTTAACGTTCACCCGTACCTGCTGATGGACAAAGCGGCCGTGGTGGGCTACATACGCATGGATCTGCCTCATCACAGCTACGGAGCTTCGTCACCAATGGAGGCCCACCTTGCTGTTGTCAGCAAGCAGTGTTGGGCCCCCTAATGTGCTATGGTTCTCTCGGGAGATCAGCCAACACCTGGCCACCCGAGGAGCACCTTGGACCTCCTCCATCGTGGACTGGGTGCTGACCTTTTCCTGCCTGGAATAATGAACTCTGGGTTCTGTTTGCTTTCCTAGCCAACAGCAGCATCTGTGTACAAACTGAATGGCCCCATTCACGGGCAGGTTAACCCACACAAGACTGCTTCTGTTCAAAGCGCCAGGTTTGTCAGGAAGTTAGGGGGCGGGTCCACACCCCAGCAACAGAAAGCAGCCGCTCTCACTAACAGAGGCACGGCCTGCTGGAGGCTGGGTTTCAGTGCCCGGTGGCAGATAGCGTCTCTGGGGTCTGGGTGCTGTCCTGGCAGGATGTGGGTAAACACTCTGAACCAGTGGCACATACCTTTAACAGCTTACACAAGACCCAGGAGCCCTCCGGGGGTCACGTCTCAGGATCACACCTGATGACTCACTCTTTAAATGTTTGCTTCCTGTTCCTGCCCCCCTGCACTCTGCTGTTTTGAGGTTTCAGTGTCTTAAGGGGGGTACAGTGCCACCGGAGAGCACACCGGCAGTAAACTGTGAGCGGTGACGGCCGCTTTCCTATTTGGCAGGCCCATCTCAGGAGTGCCTGGTGGCTCAGACAGTAAAAGAATCCTCCTGCAACGCGAGAGACCCGGGTTCTATCCCTGGGTGGGGAAGATCCCCTGGAGTAGGAAATGGCAACCCACTCCAGTATTCTTGCCTGGAGAATCCCCACGGCAGGCTACAGTCCATGGGGTAGCAGAGTTGGACACCACTGAGCGACTGACTTCATGGCTTGAGTGCTACTTTGGGGTCAGGCAAAGATCTGGGCAAAGGGGTAAGAGATGCTTCTTTACCGGGGGTCAAGGAGGTGCGTCCCTGGAGATCCTCCAACGAATACCTTGTCCTGGCTTCCTAGATATCCCCACGCGAGGCTCCTAGAGACCGTTCTCCTATGCAGGGCACATAAAGACAGACAAGGTCTGCCGCCTTTGCACGACACAAAAGGGGTCGTACAGGCTCCACAGCCCTTCAGCTCCCACCTCTCCCCTCCCCAACTGCAGAGCGCACAGCGTTCAGGTGCCCCCCAACCCCTCCCACGCTCCGTAGAGCACGCAGCCCCGGGCTCCGAGCTCCAGCATCGTCTCGGACCCCTCCCTTCGCGACGCGCTCGGCTCCCACCCTGGAGCTCGGCCTCAAAGCCTCCTTCCTCAGTCGTCGGCCTGGAAGACATCCGGAGGCAGCGGCGGCGCGGGCAGCGCCCAGGGCAGCGCGGCGTCGCGGAGCAGCCGCAGTCCCGCCGGGCCCCGCCCAGCTGCAGCCACGAGCCAGGCCGCGCCGGGGACCAGTGCAGAGGGCGGTGAGTGAGCCGGGCCAGCAGGGAGGGACCCGGGCGTCCCGGTCTCCGCTCCGCCCCAGCCCCAGGCCGAGCATCCCGGCCTTCAGCTCCTGCTTGTTTCTGGGCTCTGTCCATTCGTTTCAGGGCCCCAAAGCGGACCCTAAAAAAGGACCCCGCGCCCCCTCCCTACTCTGGGCCCCGGACCCCCTCCCTCCCTGCAGCAATCAGGAATCTGGCACCCTCAGCCCCCAGCCTCGCCCTCATTAAGCTTCTGAGCCCCTCCCTCTTTCCAGGAGCCAGGAATGCAGGCCGAAAATATCTCTCGCTTCCAGATCCGAGAGGCCTGGCTTGCAACCCCATCTGCTCCGAAAACCCGGGAGTCTGAGCCGCAATTGCTCCTAGGAGCCAAGAATCTGGGCCCACAGCCTGGGGCTCCATGTCCCCGTCTCCCACCGCCCTGATCCCAGAAATCGTGCTACCAACAACCCCCCGCCGACACATGGGACTTTGGGGTCAGGCCCATCCGTCCCTTCTTCCATGAACCGCATTATAGATAGAGGATTAGGAGGGCCCACTTTACTCCTCCCCAAAATTCCTTAAACACTGCAGTCCAACCACTGTTCTTTTGGGGACCCAGGAACCCCCCAAAGTCTAGGAATCGGCACATTTCCCATTTCAGGGACCCGGGAGACCCTAGCAAACAGACCCCAGTAAAGAGAGGCTGGCTCTCCCCAGCCGCTTTGCGACCCAGATGTCCAAGATTTCATCCATCCTGGCAGAGGAGGGAGACAAGGAGGGAGGGGCTGGAAGGGGAGAGGGAGAACAGACCGAGGTGAGACTGGGATGGCGGGGGGCGGCTTTGTCCTAAACAAAGGCCAAACAGACGGGTTGCCATGGCAACGGCCTTCCCGGGCCGGCCCTGGAGAGTTCTCCATCCAGCGCAGGGGCGAGGAGGGCAGCCCTCCCGAGCCCAGACCCCTCCAGCTGTTGTGTCTTCCTGTTTTGTCACCACGGAAACAGTGACCTCAGCCCTCCGCCCCACCGCTGGCGGGGCGGGACCACTGCGGCGCGGTTCTTCGCCGGAGGGGGTGCGGCCTTGCCTCCGGCCCCGCCCTCGGGGCGGGACTGGGATAGCCCTGGCCTGGGAGTCCCTTATCTGGCTCGAGCCCGGAGTTCCGGCCCCGCCCACCCTCACTCCCCCCGGCCGGCCAACCCCACCCAGACCGCAGACACTTCTAATCTGCAGCTGTCGCCTCTGCTTCAGCCGCAGCGGTCGCTGGCCTGTAAGGTGAGGCTGCGGGAACCCCCAAGGGTGGGCGCAGCGTCCAGGATTCTGGGTGCAGAGGGATTCCAATTGTCTCAGTCCCGAGAAAGGTGGCTTGGGTCAGGACTCGGGTCCTGGAGAGGAGACGGCTGGGGGCCTGAACTCACACAGGTCGTAGATCTGAAAAAGGTGGAGTGGGGCCTGGACTCCTGGATCTGATGGAGGAGGGGGGTGGGGTCTGGACTTCTGGGTCTGGGGGAGAAGGGGCTGGGGGACTGGAACCCTAGGTCTGAGGGAGGAGGGACTGCGGGTCTGGACCCCTGGATCTGAGGGAGGAGGGGGCTGGAGTCCTAAACTCATACAGGTCTTACATCTTTAAAAGGAGGTGGAGTGGGGCCTGGACTCCTGGATCTGATAGGGCAGGGGGCTGGGGAGCTGGGAGCCTGGGAGTCTGGACTCCTGGGTTTGATGGGAGGGGGACCGGGATTCCTGAGTTTGAAGGAAAAAGGGCTGGGGACCTGGACCCCCGGGTCTGAGGAGGAGGGGCTGGGGACCTGGACCCCTGGGTCTGAGGAGGAGGGCCTGGGGACCTGGACCCCTGGGTCTGAGGAAGGAAGGGCTGGGATCCTGGACCCCTAGGTCTGAGGAGGAGGGGCTCTGCTCCTGGAGGAGCTCGGAGTTGGGAGTCCTGGGTTTGAAAGGAGAGTGGCTGGGGTCCAGAATTACGGACCTCCTCTCCATCCAGGGGGCAGAATCCGAACTTTGGATGCAAAAGGTCAGAGAGTGAGCTTCAGTACACATGCTGCCAAAGTGAAGATGGAGCTGGGTCCCAGGGGGCTGAGAGGCCAGGCTGGGGTTTCAGGGCACGATTCTGACTTTTGGAGTGATGGGGTGTGGTGTTCGGCTCGGAGGTGGGGACAGGACTGGGGCGTGGCCGGCGACGTCCTGAGCTGGGTTCGGAAGCCAACAGGGTGTTTGCTCTCCCTGCTTGGATCTCCGGCGGCTCATTCCTGAGCTCTGACCTCGGGCCACGGCTGGGGGCTCGGAGAGTGGGGACGGACCCCAACCCTCCAGGTGGTCCGCGCGCTAACTCCCTTCCCGGGGAGCCTCACCGAGGCCCCGCCCTCTGCCTCCTGGGCGCGCCCCACTTCCTCCCTAACGGGTCAGCGGAACGGGAGGTGGCAGACTCCTGCGGGGCACCTCCCAGGTGGACCGGGAGGCCCAACTCCGGCCGGGGGAGACCAGCTCTCCGGGAGGTGGCGAGAGGTGTGGCCACTGTCTCCGAATTGGATTCCTGTACTGTACAATTTCCCGCCCCCATCCCTACCCCGAAATGCGAGGCGTGCACAGGCGAACCCAGAGGTCCAGGTACCCAGCCCCTCCTCCTGGAGCTCCGGGCTCCCGGCCCGCCTTTTAGGGACCCAGAACTTACATTTAGAAGGACCCAGGCATTCGACCTAGCAGCTTCTCCTCCCGGGACCTGGAGTCCAGGCTCCACACTCAACACCCCCCACCCCCAGCCCCTAACATCCCTCCTTCCCTTCACCCTTCCCCTCCCCCGCCAGAATCCCAGGAGCAGGGCGCGGGTCGCGGCGCCGCCTCCCAGTCCTCGCCACATTCCGAATGGCTGGGCCAACGTGCAGCCCTTATAAGGACGGAGACGCGGCGCTGCCCGGGAGGCCCGCCCCGGCAGCCGCCGCCCAGGCGCCCGCCCCCCCGCCGCCGCCGGCCTCCCCCAGCCCTCCCCCTCCCCGGCTCTCGGGCGGGAGCAGGATTAGGATCACAGCCCGCCCCCGCCGCTCCGCGGGGCAAGCACCTTCCCCGCTTCCCTCCAGTCCTGCCCGCGCGGGTTTTTTTTGGTGGGGGAGGAGATTAAGGAAGGGGCGGAGCTTCCTCGAGGTCACCGTCTGGGATTCCCGGGCCAAGTCCCCGCCTTGGCTGGCCCGGGGTCCACCGCACCGCCTCGCCGCGTGCTCTGGGCCAGCCCGGGCGGCGGGTGGGCGGGGCAGGGTCTGAGCTGGGCGCTGACGTCTTCTCCCCACGATCAGCCCTTTTCCAGGTATCTGACCCAGTCCGCCTCCAGGGCCGGATCTCTTTCTGGTGGGGGTCCTCCGCCAAGACCGCTGGTGAGTGGGGCTGGGGTCACAGACTCCCGGGTCCGAGCCGGGGGAGGGGTTCTGAGGTCTGGACTCTGGGATCTGGAAGGAGGAGGAGCTGGAGAATTTGGCCGCCTAGATCCTGAGACCGGAGGGAGAAGTATGTTCAGGAACTGGTCTCCTGTGTCCCCAGGAAGCTATTGTGAGGGACAGCTGGGCTGTGACCCTCCCGCCTACACTGGAAGGAGGAAGTTTTATTGCCCGGGAGTTGAGAGGCCTTTTGAGCTTGCAAGGGATGCTTCCTTTCCTGGTGGCTCAGTGGCAAAGAATCCACCTGCAATGCAGGAGACATGAGGCTGAGGTTCTGTCCCTTAATCGGGAAGATCCCTTGGAGGAGGGCACGGCAACCCACTCCAGAATTCTTGCCTGGAGGAGAATCCCATGGACAGAGGAGCCTGGCAGGCTACAGTCCATGGGGTCGCAAAGAGTCGGACATGACTGAAGTGGCTGAGCAGCAGTAGCCGAGAGATTAAACATTTTAGGGCCTGAGTGAGGATCTGGACACCTGGTCATGAGATTGAGGCTGGGCCTTCATTCCTGAGTCTTTGGGACAAGAATGCTGTCTTTCTGAATGAGAGAGACCCAGAAATGTCAGTGGCCTGGGTCAGGGAGGGGGCTGAGGTTCCCGGAAGTTGGGGACTAGCTGGCTTGGTTCCTGAAGGGGCCTGGACCTTATGTTGGAGAAGGGGGAGAGGCAGGAGGGAACTTAACTTCCTTTGAGATGAACTTCCCCAGGCTTCTCAGGTGGATGCAAGTTCCCCAGGCTTCCCAGGTGGCGCCAGTGGTTAAGAACCCATCTGCCAGTGCAGCAGACTCCAGTTGGATCCCTGGGTTGGAAAGATCGCCTGGAGAAGGGCATGGCAACCCACTCCAGCGTTCTTGCCTGGAGAGTCCCATGGACAGAGGAGCCTGGTGGGCTACAGTCCATAGGGTCACAAAGAGTTGGACACGACCGAAATGACTTAGCACACAGGCACCCCAGACCTAAGTCCCTGTGGCCACAGGAGGGGGTGCTGCTGAGGCTGGTAATACCCAGTTCCAACTGGGGACAGACTACCCTTCAGTGAGAGGCGACAGGCTGGAAGATTGGGAGCTCTGATCAGATGTGGGTCCCTGAGAGGGTTCCCGAGTGATGGCTAGACTCTTGAATGTGTCTGGAGGCTGGAAATGTTTGTTAGATCAAAGAAAGTCCTGGCTGCAGATCCCTGGGTACCCAAAGGGAGGAAGTGGCAGCGGTGGGGTATTTAAGAGATCACAGAAGACAGGGTCTCTTCTTCTGATGGGGGTGGTGGGAAGGGCACAAGACCAGGACACTTTAGAGCAAATCTTTTTTTTTTTTTTTTTTGGCTGTAACCCAAGGCACGTAGGATCTTAGTTCCCCAACTAGGGATTGCCCCCTGCGTTGAGAGTGCAGAAAGTCTTAACCACTGGTCCACCAGGGAGGTCCGTAGAGTAGAATCTTGAGTGGCTGGGTTGCTGAGTCCCTGGGAGAAGGAGAGCAGCTTTGTGTGTCTGGAGTGGAGGCGGGGGAAAGAGACATGATTTTACAAGAGTTGGCTTTCGGAGCAAAGAAAGAAGGGTCCTGGGGTAAACAGAGACAGGGTACCTACCCTCCTGAGCTCTGACATGAGGCTGGAGGTGGGGAGGGGCTAACACCTGGACCACTGGCATCCCTGTAGGCCTGAGACTGGCCCGGTTTGAAAACTGAAAGGCCCAAATCCTGGGTACCCCTCCAGCCAGAGTCCAGATTACACCGTCCACAACAGCCCCTTCAGGGAGGCAAGTGCCCCAGGGTAGGGGGACCCTGGATCCTCGAGTTTGGAATGTTCTTAGGATCTTCTCTCCCTCCCCCCAGCCATGCCGGTGACGGTAACCCGCACCACCGTGACAACCACGATGTCGTCCTCCTCCCGGCCTGGGCTCCCCGACCATCGTGGGGTCCCCACGGGTGCTGACCCAGCCGCTGGGCCTCCCTCCGCCTGCTGCAGCTGGTCTCCACCTGCGTGGCCTTCTCGCTGGTGGCCAGCGTGGGCGCGTGGACGGGCCCCATGGGCAACTGGTCCATGTTCACCTGGTGCTTCTGCTTCTCCGTGACGCTCATCATTCTCATCGTGGAGCTGGGCGGGCTCCAGGTGCGCTTCCCACTGTCTTGGCGCAACTTCCCCATCACCTACGCCTGCTACGCCGCCCTTTCTGCCTCTCCTCCTCCATCATCTACCCCACCACCTACGTGCAGTTCTTGTCTCACGGGCGCTCCCGGGACCACGCCATCGCCGCCACTGCTTTCTCCTGCATTGCCTGCCTTGCCTACGCCACCGAGGTGGCCTGGACCCGGGCCCGACCCGGCGAGATCACTGGCTACATGGCCACCGTGCCTGGACTGCTCAAGGTGCTGGAGACCTTCGTGGCCTGCATCATCTTCGCCTTCATTAGCGACCCAGGGCTGTACCAGCGCGAGTCAGCCCTGGAGTGGTGCGTGGCCGTATATTCCATCTGCTTCATCCTGGCGGCCGTGGCCATCCTGCTGAACCTCGGCGACTGCACCAATGTCCTGCCCATCGCCTTCCCCACTTTCCTGTCAGGCCTGGCCCTGATCTCCGTCATCTTCTACGCCACGGCCCTGGTTCTCTGGCCACTGTACCAGTTCGACGAGAAGCACGGCGGTCAGCCGCGGCGGCAAATGGATGTCAGTTGCAGCAGAAGCCACGTCCACTACGTGTGTTTCTGGGACCGCCCGGCTGGCCGTGGCCATCCTGACAGGCATCAACCTGCTGGCTTACCTGGCCGACCTGGTATACTCAGCCCGCCTGGTTTTTGTCAGGGTCTGAGCCTCGTCCCCAGGGTGGCGCTCTCCTTAACTCCCCCTTCACAGAGCTCTGGGGCCCCCTGGTGTGCTCTTCCCGCCGCTCCCAGCTACCTTTCTCACGTCCTTCCCAGCCCTTCCCGCTCCCTTGTCTGCGTCCCTCAGCCGCCTCCTGGATTCCCTCTCTTCCTGTTCTGTTTGGTTACCACATCCTGTTTTACTTCTGCCTGCTCTGTTCTCCGATCTTCTCTGCTTTGAGGCTCTCTTCTCTTTTCATCCTGTGTGTTTCCGCCTCTGCCTCCTTTCCTGACCCCTTGGGAGCTCTGAGCCTTCTTCCTTCTCAGCCCCACCAACCGCCTCTGCCTCCCTTCCTGACCCCTTGCGAGCTCTGAGCCTTCTTCCTTCTCAGCCCCACCAACCCCCCATCCCACCTCCAAAGGTGCTGAGCTCCACATCACACACCCCTTTTGCAGCTGTTCATACCCCGGGCCTCTGGAGGGGCCTCCTTGCCAAAGCATGCCTGCCCGCCCTGGCTGTGCCTTAGTTGATGTGTGTGTGTTATGTGTATGTGTGTGTTTTGAGGGGATGGGGTGGGTAGTTAGGAATCGAACCCCCTTTCTTCTAGTGGGGATGGGGGTGTGTACAGTGTTCCTCCCCTTTAAGTTAAAAACAAAACAAAACAAAACTCTGGAGGTCAATAATTTCCAGTGGGCTGGAGGCTTAAAGCATAGACCCTGGGTCCCTAGGCCCCGCCTGGTGCTCAGCCTCACCTGAGATTGGCTCCAGAATTTTTGCCAGGCTTGTTTAAAAACCCACTGCCTAGAGGCCGTCTTAAAGGAAGCAAGGGATGGACGTATTCCATCCCAGAGACTCTTTGCAGCAAAGAACCACAGGGTCTTGAAAACAACTGTCTCAAGTATTTGTAAGGGACAGGGACGTGGCCCTCCAGCTTCGATGTTAAAAATAGCATCTCCTGCCTTTGCTGGGAAGAAAAGAAAATGGCCACTGCCAGCCTTCAAGGTGATGTTAGCCTGGGTTTGGTTTTTTCCTTTTTTCCTGGTCACAAGGGAAACAATCACTGGCTGGCCCTGTTGTTAAAACGGAAGTTTCTTAAAATTTTTTTTTCCTGGAGGGGTGGGGTGGGGGGATGGGAGTTCTACTATGCTATAGTCAGAGGAATCGCATTGCATTGCTTCAGTGTGTGTGGTGCACACACTGGTGTGTTTCTGTGTGCTCGTTGCTTCCTGCTGCAGCTTCCTGCTTCTCTGGGACTCACGTGTATAACATGATCTATATAAATGTACAAATGTATTTTTTTTTTTTTTTAATTCCCTGGAGCTTCTGATTCCCATCGGCCCCTACTGTCACGGGAGAGAAGCCTTGTCCCTTCTCCCACATCTATAATTTTCATTCTTTTTTTTTTTTAAACCTCAATATAAAGATAAAAGAAAGACTTTGCCTGCTTTATTCACGGGGAGGGCTCCAGGAGAGAGGGCAAGGCCCAGATTTCTGGGTCTGGTAGGAGAAAGGCTGGGATCAAAACAACCTTGGCCTCATCAAAAAGAGTGAGTCTGGATCTTCCAAATTTTTCCCTCAAATGAAGGGAGCTAATTAGGATAGACATGAACAAGATTTCTCCCTCTTTAGGACTTCCCTGATGGGTTCAGTGGTTGGGAATCCACCTGCCGATGCAGGGGAAACTGGTTCTGTCCCTGGTCCGGGAAGATTCCACAGGCCACGGAGCAACTAAGTCCCTCTGCCATGACTACTGAGCCCATGCTCTGCAGGAGAGACGCCACTGCACTGCAGCAAAGGGTAGCCCCTGCTCCCACAGCTCGAGAAACTGAGTGCAGCAGCAAAGACCCAGCACACCAAAGATAATTTGTAAAAAGAATTTTTTTTAAAAAGAACAAAGATCCCTCTTTGAAGTCCCACAAGCATCTGAGAAATACCATATCTCATTCTGAGTGCAGCAGAACGCAGGCACAACTTCTTACCATCTCCCCTCTCAGTCATCAAACACTGTATTCTTCCTAACTCCTACAGAGGATGAGATGGTTGGATGGCATCACTGACTCAAAGAACAGTTTGAGCCAACTCCTGGAGATGGTGAAGGACAGAGAAGCCTGGCATGCTGCAGTTCATGGGGTTGCAAAGAGTCAGACATGACTTAGCAACTGAACAACCACAAAATCCTGTTTGTATCTGTCTCATTCTCCAAGTTCCTTTAGTTTTGCTTCACCCAAGCTGTTGTTCCAGCCTCCTCCTTGGACTATCCTACCTGCAGACCACCTTGACCCAGGAGGGTGCCTTGCTTTCAACATTCGGATCTGGTCCTGTCCTCTGCTCAAAGCCTTCCATATTCTGCTCCACATTGCCCAAAGTTAACACCAAAGCCCTTCCATCAAGGCCTTCAGGATCTGACCCTGCCTGAATTCCCACTCTCAGCTCCATTTTACCCTCTGTGCTAAGCTCCCTGACACACATGGTCAACAGAACACTGTCAAGAAGATCAAAGGAATTACTCCTGCCACGAATCTCTGTCCCACGGAAGGTTATCTTGTTAGGTTTCTCCAGGACGATCACAAATACATAAGTAGCATGATTTGGGGGAAAATTCAAGGATGGTGCAACCCATTTTCTCCACCTATAGCCGCAAAAGCAATTGGGAAGAGATATTGCAAAAAGGGGGAAGGGTCCTGTTGGAGGCGGGGGAGGGCTATCTAGAGCAGGCTTACGCCCTTTTGGGGAGGAAAAGCCTCCACTGTCCACTCCGGAGTTCGGACCTAAATCAATCCCCACCTTCTCGAACGGCGTCTCCCTCCCCACCCGATGCTTGATCCCTTCTGGAATGCATCAGAACAGCTGTAGGACCAAGGGTGATATACTGGCAATTCGAGAAGAACCCAAGCCGAACTAGAACAGAGCGTGGTGGGGTTCCTAGGTCCGTTTTCGGGGCCACGCCCGCACCCTATCCTCTATCCTGGGGGACGGCGGACTCCTAGAAGCGGCTGGAAAGCCAGTGACCCCCACGTTTGGGGGTTTAGTACTCGGACTCGCTGACTCCCCGACCCCCACGAGTCCCAGAGAACGTGCCTTGGGCTTCTCGCGCCCCAGGCTCGCCGCAGCGCCACGCCCCATTTCGCGGAGCCTGCCGGGAAAGAAAGTTCTCAGCCTCCATGCCAGAACAGCCGGTCCGCAGGCCCAGACTACAAGTCCCAGGGTGCATTGCGCCTCGCAGTCCGGCCCGGCCGTGGTTGCCCTTGGTAACAGAGCCTGTTTCTCCTCCCCTCCCACCCCCAAGGAGCCGGAACTGGGAAGTGCTCTGGAGCCGGGGGAGGGACAGACTGCCACCAGAGAGAGGCAGAGACTCTGGTGGGGAGACGGAGGGGAAGACAGGAGGAAACCTGACCGGGCCAAACGTTCGGAGAGACCCTCCCAGCCCCCGGACGGAGATGCCCAGGGTATTTCAGAGCCGGCGGGGGGGCGACAGACTGAATCAATGAGAGACATGGAGGGAGGGAAAGACCTTCCGCCCACCCCCTCGTTCCCGTACTGAGAGGGATTCACAGAGACAGAGAGACATACAGAGTGGGTGAAGAAGGGACAAAAGATAGAGCTGGAGAGGAGAGAAGGAAAAGGAGAGAGATCAGCTTAAATATTGAGAGAGAGATCCCCAGCGATGGATAGAGACTCACAGAGTCCGAGAGTGGTCAGAGAGGAACAAGCAGAGAGGAACGGGGAGGGACAGAGAGAAAGCATCTGCAAAGACCAGGGGAGAGAAATGCAAAGAACCAGAAAGAAGAGAACACAGAGAATGAGACAGGGAGAGCGACACGCAGGAAAGGGGAAACAGAGCTCCTTAGAGACAGAGACAAGGAGGGAGAAGAAGAGATTCAGGGAGACAGACTTGGAGTGAGAAAGAGACACCCCAAGACCCGGGGGGGTGGTCCACAGGAGGAGTGACAAACGTAGACGGAGACACACAGCGAAGAAGAGACAGAAATAGAGATTCTCAGAGACAAGGGAAGGAACCCAGACCCAACCAGAGAGACAGAGAGAAAGCTAGGGATACAGAGAGAGGAGACAGAAGCCGAGGGAGAGGGACACTCCCGGAGGGAGACACAGACGTACAAAAATCACAAGAAGCCCAGAGGGAGAACTCGAGACTTGGAGTGACATCCGAAAAGTGAGGCGTCAAGACTCCCTCCTGCTCTTGGATCTTAGCATCAATACAAAGTTTGTGCAATGAAACGGAGACACAGTCAGACGGAGATCCTAGCGGAGTTGCGGTGGGCTCACGGGAGTCGCCGCGGCACCCTGGAGGGGATCGGGACGGGGCCGAGCGGCAGATTGGGGAGGGGGCAAGATACAGCTCATAGGATGCCTCCCCCCACTTCACCCGGCCTCCGAAGTGGGTGTGCGCACGTGTGTGTGTGTATGTGTGTGTGTTAGAGACGGAGGGCCTAGTCCCTGGGCTCTCCAGGAAGGTGGGGGACGCCTTTAAGCCGAAACCCCGCCCCCTCGGTCGTCATGGCAACGCCTCCCCCGCCCGGGGCTCCCACATTTCAGCAGGTGCCGGAGCCGGAGCTCCCACCACCGCCGCCGCCCGTGCCTCCGGCTTCTCCGCGCCCGTGCTCTCAGCTCTCGCTCCCCCTGGCGGAGTCGGCGCGCCCCGGGGCTCCGCTCCCGGCCCCGCGCGCTCGGCTCCTGGAGGTGCCTCGCCCCTCTCACTCCCCACCGCGGCATCTCCTGCCGGCTCTTCTGGCCTGCCGAGCCTCCGGCTAGTCGCCCTTCCACCTGTTTCCCCAGACAGGCAGGATCCTGGTCCCTGCTACGTTCCGGGGGCCATGTCCGGCCTGGGCCCCGGCGGAGGCGATTCAGAGGGCGGCCCCCGGCCCCTGTTTTGCAGAAAGGGGGCTCTGAGGCAGAAGGTGGTCCATGAGGTCAAGAGCCACAAGTTCACCGCTCGCTTCTTCAAGCAGCCGACCTTCTGCAGCCACTGCACTGACTTCATATGGTGAGGGAGGGGGCTGGGGCCCCGGGGGTGGGGACCCTTAATGAACAGGAAAGAGGGGCTCGGCCCTGGCTCCTGGCCCCAGGCTGGGCACAGGTTAGGGGCCGGCACTCCTGGGTCAGAGAGAGGGAGGCGGGGGTCCTGGCCTTCCACGTCCGAAGGAAGAGGCTGGGGGCCTGGGCTCCTGGGTCTGAAAGAAGAGGGACACGGACGAAGGGGGCAGGATTTCGGGGTCCTGAGAAGAGGAGGCTAGCTGGGGTTCAGACTCCTGGGTCCGACGGGAAGGAGTGGGAGTACGCGGGCCTCCCACGACCCGCAGAGGAGAGGGGTCCAGCACGCTTTTCTGCACTGACCTTAGATCCTTGACTCTTACAGGGGATTGGAAAACAGGGTCTGCAGTGTCAAGGTAAGAGCAGGGGACCTGGACTCCTGGGACCCTTGGGAGGGTGGAGGCTGGGGACCCGCAGCCTAGGTTGCTTGACACATGTGTTCGCTGGTCCCCAGAGAGGCGGGGGAGCCCGGGGCGGGGGGTGTGGCAGAGACACTGCCTGCAGTGGGGGAGCTCTGACGGCGGGGCCACCGCGGAGGTGGCACTGGGGGCCCCTCCCTCGGCCGGCTCCAGGTGGGGACAGATATTTGGAGAATCTGTTGCCATGGGAACAGGGAGATTTGGAAAGGGGAGCTGAAGGGGGCTGGAGATGCAAAGTCAGAGCCCCCCATACTTCCCGTTGCCATGACAACAACACCCGTCCTAGGAAGGGGCAGGCCGGGTGGGGTCACCGATGGGCGGGTGGGGCCTGGGTGGGGCCGGCAGATATGGGGGCCAGGGGAGAGGGGGCGAGTCCTAAAGTACCAGCTGCTACTGCTGAGAGCAGAGTGAGTCAGGGAGCGGGGCGGGCCATCGGCGTCGCCCCCAGACTCACTTCTGCCCAAGTTGATGCTCTCTCCGTTCTGTTGAAGGACCTCTCTGTCTCCTCCCTTCTAGTCTGCCTGCCTCTCTCTTCACTTTTTAATCTCTGTCCGTGGATCCTGCCTTCTCTCTGTCTCCATCTCTTGCCCTCTCTGTGTCTCCCTCTCTCTCTCTCTGTCTCTGCCTCTGTGTCTCTGTCTGTCTATGGCTATGTGTAGGCACTGGGCGCTCTGTGTTTCTGTTTCCGCGATTCTCTGCATCTCTTTCTCTGGGTCCTCCTTTACAATCTCTATCTTTCGGTGTCTCTCTGTCTCTCTCTGCCTGTCAAGGTCTCTTTGATGTTCTCTGTGCTGAACCCTATGGAGATCCCTCTCTCCTGGGTTTCTTTCTGTCTGGGTCTCCCCTCTTTCTGATTTTCTGTCCACTGGGGTCTCTCTCCGCTCTGGGTTTCTATGATTTTTGCCTTCAGTCTGCAGTTTTGTGGTTCATCGACGATGCCACGAGTTTGTGACCTTCGAGTGTCCAGGCGCTGGGAAGGGCCCCCAGACGGATGTGAGTGCCCGGACACCCGGTTCTCCCTCCTCGGGCCGCGCCCCCTCCTCACCCCCTCGGCGTCCGTCCCAATTTCTCCTGCTATTTTTAAGGCTGGGAGGGGAGGGGGCTGGAGAGATAGAGAGAGCTAGTCTGGCCCAGATTCCCTGCCCTTGGCCTGGAAAGGGGGAATGAGAGGGGACCGAGACTGGCTGGGGACCCAGGTAGGGGACAGAGAGGAGGCCGGGTGAGGGGACCTCGGCGCTGGAGGAGGTCAGCTGTGATCCAGGAGTCAAGAGATTTAGAAAACAGAAAGATGAGGGGCAGAGAGAGAGACAGAGAGAGGGAAATTGATGCAAGCACTGAGATCCTGAGATAAGACAGAGAGAGAACGCCCAGAGATGCAGAAAAAAAGAGACCCAGGCAGACTGGGGGCGGGGGAGAAAGCAAGAGCAGTGGAACAGAGTCAGCAACATGGGAGGAAGGAAAAGGGAGCCCAGAAAGACTGGGAGAGACAAACTCAGAGATGGAGGGGCAGACCCTCAGAAAGAGAAACTAGGATAGAAAATGGTAGATAGGGGAAACTGCTTAGCAGGTACTGAGAGAAGGAAGCCCGAGAAATCTTGGCATATACACGCACACACATATGTGCACTTATAGACGCCCCCTCTGTGTGTGCTGTGCACACACAGACACCTATGTGCACACACATATGGATGCATATTAGACCCCTGTGTGCACACACACACACACAAATTACCCCATGTTGCACACTCATATGTGCAGGCACACGTCCCCCGTATACACACACGCAGATACAGACAACCATTCTCTCCCTCCTCTCCACTCCCAACATCAAGGGGCTAACAAGAACTGTCCACCCTCCATGCCCACCCCTGATCCTTCCTTCGCTCTCTGTCTGGCCCTGGGGCTCCTCTCTGTGAGCCTCAGTTTCAGCCTCTGTAAAGTGGGGCTGTCCATCTAGTGCTGACCTGGAGAACTTTCTGGCATGATGGAAGCATTTCGCATCTTTGTCGTCCAGCTGCCAACCACCATAGCTAGCCGCCAAGGGACAGAAGTTTAAAATCCTGCTCGGTTTAGTCACTAAGTCGTGTCGGGCTCTTTGCAACCCCCTCGTACTATAACCCGCCAGGCTCCTCTGTCCATGGGATTCTCCAGGCAAGAATACTGGAGTGGGTTGCCATTTTCTTCTCCAAAACATCCTGCTTAATTTGAGTTAATAAATAGCCACCTGTAGGATTTCCCTGACCCAATGGTTGACTCCACACTCCCACTGGAGATGGCGCAGGCTCAATCCCTGGTCAGGGAACTAAGATCCCACATGCCACGCAGAGCAGCCAAAAAGAGAAACAGCCGCCTATAGTTAGGGCTCCCGTGTGGGATAGGCATCAATCTAGACGCCCCCGGGCTTGTTTTGACAGTTTAGTGAAGTCAGGCGGCATGAGACTAGCCCAGGGTTTGACACAGAGTTGGAGACAGTTTTATGGTTAGCAGATGGAGAAAGAGGCGGATTGAGAGAGAGAGAGAGCACACCACGGAAGTCCATGAGGCATTTTGCCAGCTTGTCAGGTCAAGATAACTGAAGTTTAGAGGATGCGACTTCCGAGAACATAGATTGAGCTCCACTGTCTCCCAGCACCTATATGTATTATTTGCTGCTTTCACCGTCCGCCTCCACCACCACCAAGCACTCCATCTGATTTACCCAGGGCTCATTGCATGCACTTAACAGGGATCTTGTATATAGCATAAGAATGAATCCTGTCCCCATCTAACGGAGGCTCTTGGGCCAGGACACCTGGGCTTGAGTCCCACCTGCACTGCCTGTTGGTTCTGTGATCTTCCAGAAGTTAATTTACCTCTCTGCACCTCTGGAGTTCCTTGTGTGTAAAATGGGGTTTAATAACCATGCCCTTATCTGATAGGATTGATTAAGGACTGAATGAGCCAACTCCTTGGGTATGAATACCTGGTATGTAGCAAAAGGCAAAATACTAATTTTTATCATTGTAAAATTGTTACTATTCTCGGTGAGGAAACGAAGGGAAATAGTGTGGCCAAGGCCTTTCCTCTGTATCTGGCTTTCTTTTTTCTCTGTGAAGCATTAAGCTTTTATTCTTGTCAGCAACACAGATCAAGGGCTTAAGAAGTGCTCAGGGCTCAAGATGCATGATTGCATTCGGTTTGTACAAGAACCCTTTCAGGGAGGACTCACGGTCCCATTTTATGGGGAGGCTCCGTGAATTTCTCAAAAGGGTGGTGTGAGGGAAGATCACACAGCTGGGTCATGGGCAGAGTCAAAATTTGAACCCTAATCTTCCTAATCAGAACCCCAGTACTGTCTCCTTTTTTAATAGCTACTTTCACCCTGAGAATAACCACAGCAGCTCCCATGTCAGGTACCCTGCTGGGAATTTTCAGCCACAGCATCTCATTTTGTGTGGCAGGAACACTGGGAGCTTGGGTCAGCTGAAGGTCTTTAGAGGTTCAGAGCATGCAACTGCCAACACCTTTCCCCACCCAAGTACAATTCAATCCCCACTAAACTTCAGAATAAAATCCTAAGAAGATCTTGAATTTTCACCCTATAAAACTATTGCAGTGCACTCATAGAAAATCGAATCCGAGTCTCCTGCATTGCAGGCAGATTCTTTACCATCTGAGCCTCCAGGAAGCCCCAAAGCGTTCATCACTCATTTGTGTCTGACTCTTTCCGACCCATGGATGGTAGCCCACCAGGCTCCTCTGTCCATGGAACTCTCCAGACAAGAATACTGGAGTAGGTAGCCATTCCTGTCTCCAAGGGATCTCCCCATCCTGAAATCAAACCCAGGTCTCCTGCACTGCAGGCAGATTCTTTAGCACTGGAGCCACCGAGGAAGCCCGCTTAGAAAAACGCAAATGTCAAATTATTTCATACTCAGACATTGCTGAGGGTGGAAAGAGGAGTGCTTTTCCTGGTGTCTTAAATTCATGCTTAATTGGAACTGAGCTATAAGCACTGCTTCAAGATACAGATTGTTTATTTCCACTAGGCAGATCAAGACACTGAGGCTCCAAATTGGGCATGTACGTGAAATCACACAACTGGGAAATGGCCCAGCTCTTGATTAAACCCAGGGCTATGGGGGGGACTGCAATAAAATCGCCAGCAATAGCCATGGCAGTAATGATTGTAGTAACAGTACTAAGCACATCTAGCCAGACCCTGCACATGCCAGACCCTGCACATGCCAGACCCTGCACATACCAGACCCTGCTATGTGGCTCACACCTAATCTCTGGGATGCCTGGGTCCCTAAAACTGAGAGGGCATAGTCTGCATCCCGCAAGGGGCTCAGAGAAGGCTGGCCGTCATCCGGCAGACATTGAAAGGGGCTGACCATGAATAATCCGGGGTTCCTGGTGGCCCACAAGTCCTCAGAGAACAGCTTGTGGAAGACTGGGGTGGGGGACTGTGGGATCTTGGAAGCCTCCGCTTCCTTCAGTCTTCCCATATTCCACCTTGTTGGTACGACCTTCCTTGATCACTCTATTTCACATTTCAATTCCCCTGCATCCCTGCTCCATCTTTGTCCAGAGCACCTATATCCATAGTTCATACTATATATTCTAAGATTTTCTTTTATAATGGGGACTATTTGTTAAAGTCTTTATGGAATTTTGTCACAATATTGCTTCTGTCTTGTGTTCTGATTTTTGGGCCCCAAGGCATGTGGGTCTTAGCCTCCCCCCCACCGGGGATGGAACAGGTACCCCCTGCACTGGAAGGCAGAGTCTTAACCACTGCACCACCAGGGAAGGCCCTATGTATTTTATTTGTCGTGTTCATTTTCTGTCTCCCTCCACTAGAAAGTGAAGTCCACACGGACTGCAGTTTTTACTGGCTTTGCTCAGGGGCTGGGTCGTCATACCGAGAAAAGTGCCAGGCACACAGTAGGTGCTCCATAAATGCTGGAGAATGAGTGAGGCAGGGAACAGCAGGAAGCCTGGGAGAGCAGGGCTGAAGAGGAAGAGTGGGGGTGGTGCTTGTTCAGGACCCCCTCTAGCCCCTGCTTCTGACTGACTCCTCCGACCGCCCCCATGCCAGGATCCCCGGAACAAGCACAAGTTCCGTCTGCACAGCTACAGCAGCCCCACCTTCTGCGACCACTGTGGCTCCCTGCTGTACGGGCTGGTGCACCAGGGCATGAAGTGTTCTTGTGAGTCTGCGAACCCGGCGCTTCGGGGCCCCTGCAAAGGCGCAGAGTCTGGGTCTCAAGTAACGCGCGGTGGTGGTGGGGGAGTGGAGGAGGGGGAAGTGGAGTCTGGAGTTAAAGGCGGGACCCACAGTCCCACCTCCCAGTTCTGTCCCCCTTCCTCCACCAGGCTGCGAGATGAACGTGCACCGGCGCTGTGTGCGCAGCGTGCCCTCTCTGTGCGGCGTGGACCACACGGAGCGCCGGGGGCGCCTGCAGCTGGAGATCCGGGCGCCCACTTCCGATGAGATCCACGTTACGGGTGAGACCCCGCCTCCTCGCCTGGCCCCGCCCCTTTCATCCCAGGGACTGGGTCAAGTCCACCCGAGCTGCCTGCCCACTCTCACCGACCCAGGAGAGCCACGCCCCCTCGTGAAGGTCACGCCCACACTGCTGACCCCGCCTGCACAGGCTGAGCGCCACCCGGCCACGCCCCTTTCTGTTGCCTCTCATGATGGCTGTTCTAGGTCCTGGGGGTGGAGGCGGGTGCAGACGAGAGAACTGGTCCCAAGTGAGGTTCTGGTTCACTATATGGCTTCCCAAGTGGCACGGGAGACATAAGAGTCCCCGGTTCCATACCTGGGTTGAGAAGATCCCCTGGAGGAGGGCATGGCAACCCATTCCAGTATTCTTGCCTGGAGAAACTCACGGACAGAGAAGCCTGGCAGGCTACAGTCCACGGGGTCGCAGAGTCGGCCACTATTGAAGTGATTTAGCATTCACGCACTGGTGATATGGCCAGGATCCTAAGGGAGCCAGGGGCTTTGGATTTGATTTCTGGGTCACTGGCTGGGGAAAGGGCTTCATACCCCATCTTCCGGGTGGAGAAGTAAAAGATTTTTTTAAAAAGAAAGGAAAGGAAACAAAAAACATGGGTCACGGAAGAGGAAGCTGAGAGATTGGAATTCGTGACTGCTGGCTGGGGAAGGCTCCGGGGCCTCTCCCTGGATCTTAACCCCATCTGCCCTCCTTTACCTACCCCCTCAGTTGGCGAGGCCCGGAACCTCATCCCAATGGACCCCAACGGTCTTTCCGATCCCTATGTGAAGCTGAAGCTCATCCCAGACCCTCGGAATCTGACCAAACAGAAGACCCGCACGGTGAAAGCCACGCTAAACCCTGTGTGGAACGAGACCTTTGTATTGTGAGTCTCGGGTGCAGGGGAGGCCTAGCGATGACTAACAGAGAACGATCTGAGAGTCCTAGTGGCCCACAAGTCTACAGAGAGCAGGCGTTAGGATAGGAGCCCCGCAAAGGGAGAAGAAGGCGGTGGGAGGGAGAAAATGAAGGGACTGGGGAAGAGGGATGGAGACACAGAAGGTGACCGTTTTAGAGCTAAGACAGAGATCAGAGAGATTAGACAGACCCTGAGACTCAGGGAAAGAAACATAAACCCAGGGAGAGGCACAGACGGCATGGGGCGGGGTGTGATAGGTGGGCGGCAGGAAGAGAAAGAGAAGCCAACGAAGAGAAAGACAGAAGGACGGTTCTGGAGGGAGAATAGGAGAGATCCGGAGAGAAAAGCCCAGAGGCAGGGACGCGAAAGACCAGGGAGGGGGACTGAGAGGAGCCGTCTATGTTGACTTTGGGCCCAAGCAGGGAGAGGGCCCCTCTTCGGGAGGACCAGAGGTGGGAAGACACTCCGCAGAGCAGGAAAGGGGCCCCAGCTCAGGAGGTTTGCCGGCTCCAGCATCGAGGATGAGGTGGTCGGGAGCCACGAGCTGGCCCCTCACTGCGCCCCGCTCTCCCCGCAGCAACCTGAAGCCGGGGGACGTGGAGCGCCGGCTCAGCGTGGAGGTGTGGGACTGGGACCGGACCTCCCGAAACGACTTCATGGGCGCCATGTCCTTCGGCGTCTCCGAGCTGCTCAAGGCTCCGGTGGACGGCTGGTGAGGGGCGGACGGGGGCGGGGCTCGGTGCCTCCATCCCGGGGGTGTCTCTCTCCGCCCGGACGCCATCCTCTCGGCCTCCCTGGGCTGTTTTATCCTTTTCCCCGTCCCTCTCTTCTTATCTCACTCACTCTTTCGCTATCTTCGTCTCTCCATCTCTTCCCCCCTTCTGATGTCTCTGCCTCTCCCTTGGGTGCCCCCTGCCCCATCCGTCTTCCCAACCTCCCCCCTCCCTCTGGCTCTGGTCTCCGTCTGTATGTCAGGTACAAGTTACTGAACCAGGGAGGAGGGCGAGTATTACAATGTGCCGGTGGCTGACGCAGACAACTGCAACCTCCTCCAGAAGTTCGAGGTACCCAGACCCCGGCTTCCCCCAGCCTCGAAACCCCGGGAGCGCAGCCTCCCACAGTTCAGAGCTGGCCCTCCCCAGACTCCATCACTGCTTGCCCACTGCTCCGGGGACGAAAATTCCCAGAAGACCCTGGAGTCCTTTCTGCTTTTCTAAGGGAGTGCTGGGAATTAGAATTCCTATCCATCCCCAGGACTTCCCGGGTGGCGCTAGTGGTAAAGAACCCTCCTGCCAATGCTTGAAACACAGGAGAGGCGGGTTAAATCCTGGGTCGGGAAGATCCCCTGGAGGAGGACAAGGCAACCGACTCCAGTACTCTTGCCTGGAGAACCCCATGGACAGAAGAGCCTGGTGGGCTACAGTCCATGGGGTCGCCAAGAGTCCGGACACAACTGAGCAACTAACACACACGCACACACATCCATCCCCGTGGCTTGGGGATCGGGGGGCCCCTCTCCCCTGCTTTATGGCCATCACCTACTGCTCCCAGGAGGCCCTGACTTTGACTTTCTTCTCCCTCAGGCCTGTAACTACCCCTTGGAACTATACGAGGTGAGAAGAACCAGAGGCTTGGGTTGGAGGCAGCTTCAGCCTGTGGTCTGTATCTCATCTGCTCTTATCTGTCTGCATCTCCACAAGACTGGGTGGAGCGAATACCATACCTAGGTCTTGTGTTTGCTGAGTAATCGGAGTGCTCTGGAGGTCAGTCTGACCCTCAGGCAACTCCCCAAGGTAGGGACAACATCACAGATTCCTTAGATTCAAGGGGCCCACAGTCCTGAGGCTCTGGGGCCCTGGAGCTATCCACTCTGGGTCCTGTGTTTCTGGCATTCCATGGACTGTGGGGCCTGGCTCTGGAATTCTGTGGTCTGTCATTCTGGGCCTGTGGTTCTCGGATTCTGTGGCTACACTTCTGTTTCTTCCTGGCACTGAAGGAGGAGCAGAGCTCTAGGGTGTGTAGGTCCAAAATAGGGTCCTCTGGAGACCTGGGTTCGATCCCTGGGTCGGGAAGGCCCCCTGGAGAAGGAAATGGCAACCCACTCCAGCACTCTTGCCTGGAGAATCCCATGGACGGAGGAGCCTGGTGGGCTACAGTCCACGGGGTCGCAAGGAGTCGGACACGACTGGTGACTTCACTCACTCACTCACTGCCACCTGCAGCTCCCAAGGCAAGAGTATTTATGCGATCGCATTGCAGTCTTCAGCGCTACTATTGTTGGCAGATGGTAGGAGGAGCACAGCTGATGGGAAGATCCCGGTAACCGTGCTGCTACTGGCACCCTTGGGGAGGCTTCCATCGTGCCCTGACTCCCCTCTGGGCTGAATCAACCTTGGGGAGCAAAGGTCAGGATCTTACCAAGGCCTTACCCAGCCTCTGTGACTCTCTGTTTAATGACCTGTGTGGAACCATGGCATTGGTGCTCTCTCAGCCAAGCCTTGTATGTATGAAGTGAAGTCTTCCAACTGGCCTTGGAAAAGCCCACAATCCCCCACCCCACTGTGCGCCTCTCCATGAGGCGGCCAGTAGCATCTGTCATTCCACTCTGGAAAGGTTCAGGAAAGGGGCTCTTGCAGACCCAGGCTCTTCTCTGTTCCTGACTTCGTGGGTGTGTCCCCCCTCGAGTGGCCCCTAAGGGCCCTCTCTTGTTGGATGAGGACCGTGCAGGGCCACCCCCAGAACAGCATCAGCCTGTGAACTGGAAAATCCAAAGGTGGCTGAGGAATTCCCAAGGGCGTGGCCCCAGGAGCCTGGAGTGTCTGCTGCGCTTGCAGTTGCACAGGTTTCCCTACCCAGGACAATCCCTGGGTTGGGAAGATCTCTGGAGCAGGAAATGGCAACCCACTCCAGTATTCCTGCCTGGAGAATCCCATGGACAGAGAAGGCCTAGCGGGCTACAGTCCCTGGGGTCACAAGAGTCAGACACGACTTAGCGACTAAACTACCAGGGCACCCAAGAAGCACAGAGGCTAACCCAGTCTGGCAGGGGCCGGGAGAGGTGATCAGGGAGGACTTTCTTGAGGAAGGGACACCTGAATCTCTCCTTGAGTTTTTCTGTCCATTTCTCACTGTGGCCTTTCTCTCCTCCGTTGGTTTGGTTTTTTTTTTCACTTCCTGAACACCTATTTCCTGAAGTTTTACATAAGTCAAGCCCTATTCTGGGAGTAGAATCAGGCCATTCCCTGATGGCCTGGGGAGCGCCTCTTTCAGTGAAAGTTACAGATAGAGAAGGAATGTATTTGATCATGGAGATGGCCTCAGGCACTGGGGACTCCTAAAGCTCTGGCAAGACCTGAGAAAGTCAGAGAAAAACTTCATCAACGGGAAGTACAGGATTTCCAGGGTAAAGGAGGAGGACAGATTTCCAGGCCAAGGAAGGAACACGTGCCCTCTCTCTCTCTTCCCTGGCCGCTCAGACAGTAAAGAATCTGCCTTGCAGCGCAGGGGACGAAGGTTTGACCCCTGGGTGGGAAAGATTCCCTGGAGAAGAGAAGGGCAAACCCACTCCAGTATTCTTGCCTGCAGAATTCCACGGACAGAGAAGTCTGGCAGGCTGCCGTCCACGGGGTCCTAAAGAATCGGCTATGATTGAGCAACTAACACTTTCCCTCTGTCATTTCTTCTTTCAAAACAACATATTTTTACTTGAGCCCTCTGTGTGCCAGGCATGGTTCTAATCACTGGGGATATAGCAGCAAACAAGAAGGGGGTGGGGTGGGGTGGGGAATACACTCCTGCTCTCCTGGGAGGGAAGACATTAAGCAAAATAAAGGCAGTGATGATCCTGTGTTAGACGATGATAAATGACTATGGAGAAAAACAAGCGCTAAAGATAGGGAGTGCTGGTCTGTGAGATTTTACAATAAGCAGGGAAGGCTTCACCGAGAAAGTGACCACTGGGCAAAGACATAAAGGAGATGAAACAGTGAGCCGTAAGGATAGCGGAGAGCCTTCCCAGTGGAGAGACAGTCACATGCAAAGGCCCTGAGGTGGGAGCAAGCCACAATGTCTAGGTTCAATTCCTAATCAGGGAACTAGATCCCATGTGCCACAGCTGAGACCTCGCGTACCTAAATAAGTTCATTTTTAAGTAATAAATAGACCCAGTGAGATGGGAGGCCACAAAAGGTAGCCCAAGATGGTTTTGATTTGTACAAGAGGACTGCCTCTGTGTCGAGAGCTGACAGTAGGAGGAGGAAGAAGGCATCATGGAGGTCCAGAGGTGAGTTCCTGGTGGCTTGGCCCAGGGAGGCAATTATGGTAAGTGTGTTCAGGTTCTGGATGTGCTCTGAAGTTAGAAATACAGGACCTGCATTCAGCACTCGACTCCAGACCCAAGCCACCTGCTGGGTGATGGTGGAGAAGCACAAAGGAGGGAGACACAGTCTCTGGCATTAATGAGTTTTGATTTCTGGCTCTGCTTTTTACCTGCTGTGTGACTTTGGGCAGGCAAGTCACTTACCTTCTCTAAGATGGGAGATCGGGTGGTGGTGCTGATGGGGAGGATTGATGGCATATAGTAAGTTGTCTAAGTGCTAGCTGAATACCAAACTCTCCAGGCAAGCGTGCTGAGTCTCTTCAGTTGTGTCTGACGCTTTGAGACCGAAGCCTACCAGGCTCTTCTGTCCATGAGATTTCCCAGGCAAGAATCCTGGACCGGGTTGCCATGCCCTCCTCCAGGGGATTTTCCCGACCCAGGGATCGAACTCGCATCTCTGATGTCTCCCGCATTGTCAGGCAGATTCTTTACCATTAGTGCCACCTGGGAAGTCCAATGTTAACCGTTCAGTCATGTCCAACTCTTTGCAAACCCATGGACTGTAGCTTGCCAGCCCCTTCTGTCCATGAGATTCTCCAGGCAAGAATACTGGAGTGGGTTGCCATTTCCTTCTTCAGGGGATCTTCCTGACCCAAGGATCAAACCCAGGTCTCCCATTGTAGGCAGATTCTTTACTGTCTGAGCCACAAAGAAAGCCCAATAAAACCTGCAGGCTATGGCAAGTCAGAAAAAGTCTCTAAACCAAAGATGGGTGTGGAAACAGCATCTATTCTTTCTCCATCTTTCCATTTGTATCTCTCCCCTTCCCTTTTTTCCCTGGATGCTGTCTCTCTGAGGGGCACCCCTTATCCCCTTCCGGGATCTGACTAACTCTGCATGTCTCCCCTTTCTCACAGAGGGTGCGGACGGGTCCCTCTTCGTCTCCCATCCCCTCCCCATCCCCCAGTCCCACCGACTCCAAGCGCTGTTTCTTCGGGGCCAGCCCTGGACGACTGCACATCTCCGACTTCAGCTTCCTCATGGTTCTAGGAAAAGGCAGTTTTGGGAAGGTTGGATTCCTGGGGCTCTGGGGAAAGGGCAGGATGTCTGGGGGAGAGGTCGAGTTTCTTAGAGATGAAATCAGGGCTGGGGGAAACTAGGCTTCTGAACTCCAAAGATGGTTTGATGGGGCCTCTTGAGTTCCTGGAGAGAAGAGGCCTAAAGATGTAGATACTTGCCCTGAAGGAGTGGCTGACCACGTCAGGGCACCTGGTCCCCGAGAGTGCGAGGGGGCACCTGGGATTCTGTTTCTTCGTCTCCTTGAAAGGGAAGGCTAGGGACCAGCGTTCTGGGTTCCCAAGATGGATTAGGCCTCTGTCCCTAGGTGATGCTGGCCGAGCGCCGGGGCTCTGATGAGCTCTACGCCATCAAGATCCTGAAGAAAGATGTGATCGTCCAGGATGACGACGTGGACTGCACCCTGGTGGAGAAACGTGTGCTGGCCCTGGGGGGCCGAGGCCCTGGAGGCCGGCCGCACTTCCTCACCCAGCTTCACTCCACCTTCCAGACCCCGGTGCGAAAGGATAGGGCCCCAGGCTGGCTCAGGGGCCCTGCCTCATCTCCACCCCCCAACCAGTCCCCTAGATGCACTCAGCATTGGATTTGAGAATCTGAGTTTGGGGGAGGGCAGAAGAGCTCGGTGGACTCTGAAGGGGTGTGGCCGGCTCCTCAGTGGGTGAGCCCAGCACGTGGAGGGTGTGGCCAGAGGGCTAGGAGCCTGAGTGGGCGTGGCCTGAACTCCCTAGGGGTTGGAGTGGGTGTTTCTGGAGTAAAGGAGTGCGTGGAGAACATCTCGTGAGTGAGCTTGCCTACAACTGGGCTCTGCATGATGAGGCTGTCGCTCGTGGGTTCTTAGTTAAGGAGTCATCAGAAATAAGGCGTTTCCGAAGACTGAAATGGGACAACAAGTCAAAACTGTCAGAGGTTAGAGAGGGCGTGACTCTACTTTGAAGAGCTCTGAGTGGGCGTAGCCAGCTTCCTGGATTTTTTTTTTTTTTAAGTATTGGGAATTCCCTTCTGGTCTAGTGGTTAGGACTCCATACTTCCACTGCAGGGGGCCTGGGTTCATTCCCTGGTTGGGGAATTTAGATCCCCGCAAGCCGGCAAGGTGCAGCCAAAAATTACAAAATAATTTTAAAATTAGTATCATTCGCAAGTGAAGCCTGAACAGCTTTGGTCCCTAACAGGTGGCCAAGACGGCATGTGTGAGTGAGTGGATATGGAAAGAGGTTTCAGTTTCCCTGAGATTTCAAGCAAACGGTGGACCTCAATCTTAAATTCCTGGGAGGGAGGAGGGGAACACCCGACAGTTCAGAGTAACAGAGGATGGAGTGGGTGGACGTTCTGTGATGGCGGGTAGGCGTGGACAGTTGCTCTGGATTTCTGATGGCATGGGCCCAGAGCCTTCCACGTTTGTCTGGAGTGGGCAGTAATGGACGTTTCCCTCCCCTGGTGGGCGTGCCCTTGCCTCTAAGCCCCCTGTCCACCCCCTCCCCAGGATCGCCTGTATTTTGTGATGGAGTATGTCACCGGGGGCGACTTGATGTACCACATTCAACAGCTGGGCAAGTTTAAGGAACCCCACGCAGCGTAAGTCTTGGCCAAGAGAGGTGGGTGAGGGTAAAGCAGAAGGGAGTGGTGTCCTGCCTCTAGCCTCCTGACCCCCTATCCCCTCCTCCAGGTTCTACGCCGCAGAAATCGCCATCGGCCTCTTCTTCCTCCATAACCAGGGTATTATCTATCGGTGAGCAGTTCCCGGGCTTTCAGTGGAGGGAATTGGACCCCCTAGAAGGGAAGGGATTCGAACTTCACGGCTCCAGGCTGTTGAACTCTCTCCGCTTCCTGCAATTCCTACCCACTCCACCCCAACCCACCCGCAGGGACCTGAAACTGGACAACGTGATGCTGGATGCCGAAGGACACATCAAAATCACCGACTTCGGCATGTGTAAGGAGAATGTCTTTCCCGGGAGCACCACCCGCACCTTCTGTGGGACCCCGGACTACATAGCCCCCGAGGTAACCCCACCTCCGCCACTCTTAGCGCTTTCCACACTCACTGCGTGGATATGTCTGGGAGGCTAGTGTTCGTAATGTGGGGCACTGACCCTGGGGTCTCCACGGGAGTCATGGACTGTTCCAACTGTGTGAGTGTTGTAAGTGGGCAGGGCTGGGTCTCTAAATAGGCAAAGTGGGCAGGACTTGTGGGTGAATGTTCCGAAAGAGCAGGACCCCCTTTAGAGATTCTAGAGAACAGGACCTGTTACTGGACTGTTCTAAGAAGCTGAGGGGAAGAGTTCCAGTGTACTCTGAGGGGGTGGGGCCCATCCCACTAGAACATTAGGCTTGTGGAGGCTGTCCCCGAATATTTCAAGTGGGCAAGAATCTGCTCTTTGTCGGGGGCGGGGGTGTGGAGCTAATGATCTGACTGTACATAAGCAGACTGAGAACAGGTCCCGACTTTTCTGTTTGGGAGAGGTGGGGCTGACATTGCTGCCCTTGATCTTTCCTGGTGACTCTGTGCTACTGCCAGTGGTTTCAAAACATAGCTGCTGATCAGCATCACCTGGGAAGGTTTTGAAAAATACACACACCTTCTTGCCTCTGACTCTGGTCTGTTGTGGCTGGAATTCTTCTGGGCTGGCAACAACTATCTTTAAACAGTCAAGAATCTGGTATGTGTCCAGATTTAAGACTCTCTGGTCTCTGAAGTTCTGTGCTGTGCACCTGACATAGTAAGGAGAGAGTTCGGTTATCTAGATATTCTAGAGGGTGGGCGGAACTTGCAACTTAGTGCTTAGATCATCTTTATATTGGAACCAAAGGAATGTTCTGAGAAGGTAGAATCGCTTCTCAAATGTTCCAAAGGAGGGAGCCAAAGCATTCTGAGTGGGAAAAGTTTGTGCTGAAAACATTTAAAGTTGGGTAGGGTTTCCAGGTGCTGATGCTAAAGGGGGCCCACTTGTGTTTCTTAAAACACAAATGACAGTTTCTCACCTTCCTCCCTCCCCTTCTAGATCATTGCCTACCAACCCTACGGGAAGTCTGTTGACTGGTGGTCCTTTGGGGTTCTGCTCTACGAGATGTTGGCAGGACAGGTAAGGGACGCCGGGGAAAGGCTGGTTTGGCTAAGGGCAACACAGAAGGGGTGCCACCTGTTACATGGCCAATCTCAGGAGGAGCGGGTCAGGAAGGGATGTCTTTAGCCTGAGTGTAGGAAGCTGTGGGGAAGTCCGTCAAATAGAAGAGAGCTCTCCATGGTTCTGAAGCATTAACTTCCCCCGGGCTAGGGGTTCTTCCCCCTTTTTGTGTCTTGGATCTCTTTCTCAGAACAATGCTTTTAAATACATGAAATAAGACAATAGCATTACAGAAGTCGCCAATCATATTGAAGTCTGGCTATCAAAATGTTAATGGCTTAATTGAATCTAATTTAACCAAGTAAATAAATTTAACTTAAATGTGTATGGTTGTCTAAGGGTATTAGAATATGGACTTACATGTGATTTCCTACTAATGAATTAAATGGTATTAAATAGTAATATCTCACAGGAATACGACGTAAGTAGGAAGGCCTGTCAGTAATTTTAAAGTAGAGATGACTGTTTTTTGGTGGGTTTTTTTTTTTTTTGAGATATCTGCAACTCTTACAAGAAAATATCAGTGATTTCCATCAGTGATAAAGTCACAACTACTACTGCTGAGGTTTCTTTCCTACATTTATAAGGCTGAATTTCAATTTTAGGTTCCAAAAATAAGGATGCATGTTTTTTTCCCATCCAAATTCAAGGACGCCCCATTCAGTTGTAGAAACAGACTCCCTAGACCCCACATTAGAATCTTTGTCTGGATACTGCTTTTCCAAATCCGAGAAGACTGGAGGCCACTCATCCAGCCAAGAAAGTGCTTTTACAGCTTTTTCCTGCAGTTTTTCTCTCTTCTATTTAAATGACACATTGCCTAATTAACACCTTGCTGATTTACATAGCAGATAAAGAGAGACAAGAGCAGCAAAGAGGTGCAGAGAGCTGAAGCATCTGAGATAGAAAACAAGAGCCTCTGAGAGTGGGAAAGACATAGCTTTGGCAATCTGGTCACCTTATTCTCTAGCAATTGGGCCACCCCCCCACCCCCCACCCCCGCCCCTGACCCCCACCGGGGGCGGGCTCTGCTTGTGGTGGGCAGTGAGGGCAGGAAGGTGGGGCCAGGTAGTCAGGCCTCTGACTCTAACACCTCTACTTTCTTAGCCCCCCTTTGATGGAGAAGACGAGGAGGAGCTGTTTCAAGCCATCATGGAGCAAACTGTCACCTACCCCAAGTCGCTTTCCCGGGAAGCTGTGGCCATCTGCAAGGGGGTGAGAGCCCCCTGACTTCCAGATTCTCCAGGCCCAGCACCCACACGCCCCACGGCTGCCATTCAGGACTGCCCACGCAGTGTCTCTGCACATTAGGAAAAGGCTCCCCACTCCTCAAGTCGTTTTACTCCCATCTGCTGAAAAAGTTTATATAGCACACCGATCTTGTTAGAACAATCACACCCTGCCTTGCTGCGCCACGCAGTCCAAGGGAGGCTTCTACCCTGTCCTGTGTTTCCCCCCCTCCGGCCCCCAGCTCCCGGCAGGCAGCGCTGAGCCAAGCGGGTCAGTCAGAACCTAATTCCTGCCACTGTTCCTCCTGTGGGATCTGGGGGCAAGTCACCCAAAACTCTGGGAGCTGCCGGCTCCTCCTCCAGGGCTGTGGCGTTAAGGCAGGAGAAGGGGCCGAGCCTACAGCAGATGTTAGCAGGCTTGCTTCGAGCTCCTGTCTCCAGTTCTCTCTGACCTCATCTCTCTCTCGGCTTTTGTCCCTTCCGCTGCCTCCATCCACATGTGATGGGGATTTGTTTTTTTGCCTTGTTTTTTTCTTTTTCTGTGTCTTTCGGGATCTCTGTTCACCTTTTCCATCTTCGTCCTCCTCTTTCTGGGTCTCTGTTACCTTCTCACCAACCCCCCTTCACACACACACACACTCCTCCTTCTGGGTCTCCATCTTCCCCTTTCTCTGAGTCGCCTCCTTCATATGGGGTCTTCATCCCTCTCTCTGGGTGCTTGTTTCCTGGGTCTCCACCCTCCTCTCTTTGTGGGCCTCCGTCTCCCCCACCCCTTCCCATCTTCTCCCTTCTCTTCTCCTACCTCCTCCTCCCTTCTGTGTTCTCCCCGCTGAGTCTTTCCCTCTTTCTGGGTCTCTGTTCCCCCCTTTTCTCTGGGTCTTCTCTCTCCCACTTTCTCCTTCTCTGCCACTTTCCCTCTGGGATGTTTTCCGGATCGTCTTCCTCTCTTTCTGGGTTTCTCTGCCGCTCACACCTTCACACCCTGATCTTGCTCCTTTCTTTGTCTGTCCCTGGGTCTCTGGGTTTGAGTTTCATCTACCCCATCTCATCTATACCCCCTTCTCTTTCTCTCTCCCTCTGTTCACCCTGCCCCATCTCTGCACCCTTCCCACCACCCTCCCACCCCCACCGTTGGTTCTTCTCTTTCTGGATCTCTGTGCTTGTCTCTCCCTATTCCTCCTTCCTCGTCTCCACCCCACCCACACCCCCCACCCCCCCACACCCCCCCACCCACACACACACCCGTCTTTCTCTGGGCCTCCTTGTCTGGGACTCTGTCTGTCTGTCCGTCTCTCTCTGTGTTCCCTGCAGTTCCTCACCAAGCACCCGGCCAAGCGCCTGGGCTCGGGCCCCGATGGAGAGCCCACCATCCGCGCTCACGGCTTTTTCCGCTGGATCGACTGGGACAGGCTGGAACGATTAGAGATCGCCCCTCCGTTCAGACCCCGGCCGGTCAGTCCCCTCCCAGGAAGACCACGCTGGCCCCGAAGAGGGTGGATCAGCCACGCTCGCGTTCCGACGCTTCACGTTTCCCTCCTGGTGTTTCCCACAGTGTGGCCGCAGCGGCGAGAACTTCGACAAGTTCTTCACTCGGGCGGCGCCGGCGCTGACACCCCTGACCGCCTGGTTCTGGCCAGCATCGACCAGGCCGAGTTCCAGGGCTTCACCTACGTCAACCCCGATTTTGTGCACCCGGATGCCCGCAGCCCCATCAGCCCAACGCCTGTGCCAGTCATGTAATGCCACCTGCCGCCACCAGGCGTCCCCACGGCTCCCTCCTCCGCCCCGGCCTTGGCCCTTGCCTCACCCCCCCCCCCCCCCACCCCCCGCTTCCAATTCTAGGTCTGGCTCCCCGGCGTTCTGGCCTCTGCCCCACCCCCCGGGTTTTAGCCGCCCCGCCCAAGCGTTCCTGGCATTTCGTACTCCCAATGCGATCTCTAGAGTCTTACCGTGTGCTAGATTCTGCTGCTGTTGAGCCCTAGATTCTGACTTGCCTGAGCGTCCTGGACTCTGTTCCATCAACTTACAGAACCGCCGACACCATCCCAATTCTCCTTGTTTTTTTGTTTCGTTTTGTTTTCCCTTCTTCTTCCTGGGAAATAGTCTCATGGGGTGGGCTGTTCTAGACTAGGATTCCAGAACATCCCCCCACCTCCGAGGCCCCCCCACCTCCGCTCCAGTTCCGGAGTAAGTGGGAGGCTGTGCCCCCTGCTCCAGGGCCCCTGTTCTGCGCTCTCGGGATTCCTGGGGCATTAGGAAGATATTCCCCGCCCCCTTTCTCCGTCAGCTTTTGTCCGAGGCTCCCCACCCCCCTAGACCCATCACCGCATGGCTCCTCCAGTCCTGCTCGGAACCCCACCTCCACCCAAATGCCTGCCACTCTCGGGACTCTCCGTGCCCCTTCTTCCGCCCGGCCACAGCTGCTGGAGAATAAATTTGGGATGCTGATGCTCAAGTGTTTGGATGTTTTTCTTCTAAGTTTGGAGAAGGAAGGGGGATGGAGGTGGGACAATGACTGTACCTAGAAACACAGAGAGAGAGAGAGAGAGAGGCTGAGTAGGGGGCTGCAGACGGTGGGGGGAACGCAGAGACCCATAAAGTGAGAGAAGATAGAGCATGACAGCAAACAGCAGAGACCCAGAGAGAGGACCAAAGTGGACACGTGAAGGAAGAGGCAGTTGCACGCACAGACAACCGAGCGTGTCAGGCAGAGATCGGGAGCACAGAGACACAGGCACGCACCCATTTGCCCAGAGCAAGGTAAAGCTCCCAGGCACACACAGGACACGCTGAGACCCGGAGGCCGGGAAGTCGAAGAGGGAGGGGGAAAGGCAGCCCTGCCATTGAGAGACCTTACGACAGGGAAACCTGTGAGCTTAAGGATTCGCAACGTGAGGCGAAGGGCGGACGGACGCACCCTGCGGGCCTCTTTCCCTTGACCCACTTGCGAGTGAGGGGCGTGGAGAGGACAGTCCCAATAGACTACACTTCCCAGCAGACCCTGTGGCAGACCCTCCCCCAGGCGCGGCCCCCGCCGCCGCCAGGACTGATGGGAACTGTAGTTCCTGGATGGGGACAGGCCCAGGAACGGTGTGCTTCTGTCTGCGTTTGGAGAGGACTGAGCTCCAAAGCTTCACAGGCCCCCTCGGGGGAGCTCCGGCGTCTCCTTGTCCCCGCAGACTCCTGGGTTCCCGAGACTCGGTCTAGCTGGATGCTGGGGCTCCCCTATCTCCCCCCGCCACCAGCACAGCCGCGGGGCCCCCATCCGTACCCGCGGCCCCCAACCCTTGCTCCGACCCTCGGCGGGCGGCCTGCCCCTTTAAGAGTGGCCCCGCTGACATCACGGCGGGGGGTGGGGGTGCTGGCCCGGCTCCCGGCTCCGCGGCGGCTGCAGGACGCGGCTCCGCTCTGCGCCCGCCCGCTGCTCAGGGGACCCCCGGCCCGGGACGCCCCCTCCCGTCTCCTCCAGCCGCCCAGACCCCAGGCTGCGCCCCCACGCCTGGCCAGAGCCCCAGTCTTCTCAAGGGACCCCCAGGACCACCCCTGCTGTCTACCCGTCTCAGGGTCTCTCCTCTCTTTCTCTGCCCCTCTCTCTCCCTCCCTGTCTCTCTCTCTCTCTCTCTCTACCTCAAGGTCTCTGGGTCTCAGCATCTCTCAGTCCAAAGGCCTTTGCCAGTCTACCTGTCTCTCTCTGTGGCCTCTCCACTTCCAGAAGCCCAGAATCTCTGAGCCTGGGGGAAGAGGGGGCCTGCCTAGACTCGATTTCTGCCTCTCCATCTCTCTGTCTCTTCCAGGCCATCTCTGTATCTCCTCTAGTCTCCAGACCCGGGAGTCTCAGAATTTCACAGCCTCCCGGGTTTCAGATCTGGGCAGCCTCTCTGCCTCCCCGTGCGCCCCTGCCCCTCTCGGGCTCCCTTGCCTCCGTTTCTATTCTCTCTCGTTCTCTGCCTCCCCCATTCTCAAAGCCCATCTCCCTCCCTCCCCGCATCCTATCCCCCCCTCCTCCTTTCCTGCCCCTCCCCTCCTCCGCAGTAGCCAATGAGCGACCGCCGGTCCCAGCTCCCGGCGTCGTCCGCCGAGTGAGGCCGCGGGCGCGGGGGTGGGGGTGGGAGGCCGGGAGGGGGGCCGGGACGCCGGGCTCCGGGGCGGGGGGCGGGGGGCGCGGGCACCGGCGACCCCGGTGGCGGCGGCGGCGGCGGCGGCCGGGGAAGCCGCGGAGCCGGTCATGCGGCTGCGGGGCCCGCGGCCCGGAGCGTCCGCCAAGCCCTGAGCGAGGTGAGCTCGAGGGGAGAGTCCGGGAACCAGGTTGCAGGGGGCGGGGGGGCGGTCCTCCTGTGGCGGCCGGGGGTCTGGACTAAACGGGGCTGAGTGGCTCCTGGGGATGAGATGCCCGCGATCGGACGCCCGAGTTCGGGGGCAATGGGCGATGGAGGGACGTTTAGGCCTGAGGAACCCGGGGGTACGGGGTCCGAGGGTCCCAGAACGGGGCAACCACACTCTCTGTCCGAACCTCGGAGACCGTGGGCACGAGAGAGGGTGCGGGCCGGATCCTCGAGGGAGGCGGTCCTGGATGAGGGGAGGGCCCGGGCCCGGTAAGGGCCGGCCGTGAGTCTGAGAAGGGGTCCCCGGAAAGAGAGCGTACGTCTCCCCAGGATTGAGGGCCTATGGAGTTTGGACTTGGGGCTTGGAGAATGAGGACCCCTGGGGATCCAAAAGCCTATATCCAGGAAAAGCGGGTATAAAGAAGGATAAGAAGGAGGTTTGGGGCCTGGGGAAGGAAGGGGGGGTCCCAAAGGAGGAAGGGTTGGCGGTTGGAGGAGAATGAGGAGATATGGGCGGGCCTCTGAGAGTGTGGAGGAACCGAGTGAGGAGGGAGGGGGCGCCCCAAAGCGGGAGTGAAAAGGGTGCGGTGGGCCACGTCCCAGCCGTCTGGCTCGGAGGAGCCAGTGGGGGAGCTGAGGTCAGCTACCTGGGATGGAGGCAGCCCAGGAGACGGGGGTTCTGACGCTGGTTTCTGAGATGAGCGGACTGGAAGGAAAGCAGGCAGCTGGCAGTCAAGCCCTGGAGCCATGGGCCGGGGGATGGGAGCAAGCGGGGGGGTCCGGAGCTCTGCCAGTCTCAGACTCCTGAATCCCTAGGAGGTGGGGAGCGGGACAGGTTGGGTGGAGGCCCTAGAGGCTGGGGTTGGGGGTGGAGGTGCGCCCAGACAGGGATGAAGGTCGTCTCAAGCTCCAGGGTTCTTACTGAGGTGGTGTCAAGTTTCCAGAATTTCTATTTCAAGGCTCCAGGAATTCTGGTCAAGGAGAGTGGGGGCTCAAGTCTTGACTGCATTGTTGGTGGGGTAGGGGAGGGGGAGTGATGGTTATGGGTCTTAACTGTCACTGTTAAAAAGGTGATGAAGATCGTGGTATTCAGGTAGGTTGAGGGCTCCGGTTGAGATAAGATGGGGATCCCAGTTTGAGTCCCCCAAATCATGAGACTGTGTGGTTTAGAGAGAAGTTCTTGGGAAAGGGTGAGTGTGGTGGCTAAGGGATTAGGAGCACCCTGGAAGGAAATCTCCAGATTTAAGATTGGAATTTTGGAGGCCACAGACATGAACTTGGGAGCTCTCTTGTTTTGAAGGTCCAGGGTTAGGGGGATCTGGATTTCAGGTTGGAGGTTGAAGAGGGTCTATAATTGGAGGTCTTAGCTGGGGGAGCTGGAGTCCAGATTCTCTGGGAGGGGATTTGGGGATCTTGTAACAAGAATGGGGATTGCAGACTTCCTGATGTGGGTTTTAGAGTTCAGAGCCCTGATTCCTATTGAACGATGGTCACTTCCTCTGAATAGGATACTGAGAGGTGTGTGTGTTGGGGGGGGGAGTGGATTCCCAGATCATGGTTTGGACATTCTGAAGTCTCTAGCCAAAACCCTGCTCCAGGTCTCTAGGCCCCAATATCCTGGGAGCCAGCGGCCTGTGATGGAGTTCTAGCACCCCAGGTTCAGAAGCTTGCAAGGATTTGGGATGGGGATGGTTAATGTTCTGGAATCTTGAATCTGGGTCGTGGTCCACGATTTCAGATTAGGATGCCAAATTGAGGTCAAGGCACCAATATCAGGGTTAGAAAGTCAAGGTCTTGGCATTAGAATTAGACATTAAGGGTCAAGAGAAGAGTCCAGGGACTTCCTTGGTGGTCCAGTGGCTAAGACTCTGTGCTCCCAGTGCAGGGGGCCCGGGTTCAATGCCTGGTCAGGGAACTAGATCCCACATGCCACAACTAAGTAGTTTGCAAGCTGCAACTAAGACCTAGCTCAGCCAAATATATATATATATATATATATATATATATATATGAGTCCAACTAGATATGGAAGGCTTGAAGTCAAGGCCAAGGTACAGGGTTAGGGTCCTTGGTTAACGACCCACTTGGGACATTTCTGGTTCCCATTAAGAGCCCACAAGAAAGAGGTCAGGGTGTCAGGTCTGGGCATGGAGTCGGGATTGGTGGCCTAGGTTAGGATTTCTAGACAAGTTACTGGTCCAGATCCGGGCTGGAGTCATGGGTCAGGACCCAGGGGGCAGATGGGAAAGAGTTCCGCTCGGGCGGTTGCTGGCTCTGGCCCAGGGCCGGGTCCCCCGTGGCCGCGTGCTGTCGGGGGGCCCAGCAGCCCCCGCGGGCTCTCCACTGGAGCTCCCGGCCCCTCAGGCTCCGCAGGGCGCCCCCCGCCGCTGAGGATGGGTCACTGCAGCAGCCGTGCCCTGACCCTGCTGAGCAGCGTGTTTGGTGCGTGCGGCCTGCTGCTCGTGGGCATCGCCGTCAGCACGGACTACTGGCTGTACATGGAGGAGGGGACCGTGCTGCCGCAGAACCAGACCACCGAGGTCAAGATGGCGCTGCACGCTGGCCTGTGGCGCGTCTGCTTCTTTGCAGGTACAGGCCTCACCTGCCCACCAGTCAACTGTCCCTGCCTTTGTGTGGCACCTGAGTCCTCATCCATACTTCCCTCCCATGGGTGCCCGAAGCCCAGAAATCAACCCCGTTTCTCTCCTGGACAGTCACATGTCTACCTGGAGATTCCATTTCTAAGGTTTGCCTGGTGGCCACATTGCGGAAAGAACCCTCACCAGCCAGTGCAGGAAGACGCAAGAGAGGCGGGGTTTCATCTCTGGGTCGGGAAGGTCCCCTGGAGAAGGAAATGATAACCCACTCCAGGATTCTTGCCTGGAGAATCCCATGGACAGAGGAGCCTGTAGGGCTACAGTCCACAAGGTTGCAAAGAATCAGACACAACTACGCAGTGGAGTGCTCACACACACACACTCACATACACACACGCGTGCACGCACACACATTCAATTTCTAGTGCGTTAGTCCCTGGATCTAAGAACCCCAATGATCACACAATCTCCAGGTCCCTAATCCCCAGCAACCCCTGGAACCCCCAGACCCAGAGAAACAGTAATCCTAGTTCAGAACTTGTCTCCTGGACAGTTCCAGGGTTGAATGGGAAGGATAAACAATATCTATGCCTCCCAGCTACTACGGGCATCGCTCCTTCTAGGAATCCTTTCCCACCTCAACCCCCAGACCTTTCCCTCTTTAGGGATCCAGGAGACCTGGCCCATAACCCCTTCTTACTTGAGACTATGGCTTCCAGCTTTCCTTCCTCCATCCAACGGACTCTAGGGCAACTTGCAATAGGAGCTGATAGACTCCTGCCCATACCCTTCCGTAACCCCTAAGAGGAGCACAAACGTAGTACAGAGTAACACAGAGTAGACAGACACTAATCCCGGGACATTCCCATCCTGGGGTCTCTTGACTGTGCGCCCTGCCCCTGACCGCCCTGCCTTCTTATCTTCCCCCAGGCCGGGAAAGGGTCGCTGCGTGGCCTCAGAGTATTTCCTTGAGCCAGAGATCAACTTGGTGACGGAAAACACGGAGAATATTCTGAGTGAGGGGAAGCACGGGGCTGGAAGGGTTAAGCAGCCAAGGGGCAGGTGACAGGACGGGTCCTGGGGAAAAGGGCAGGCCACTTGGCACTAGTGGTAAAGAACCCGCCTGCCAATGCAGGAGACTTAAAGAGATGTGGGTTCATTCCCTGGGTTGGGAAGATCCCCAGGAGGAGGAAATGGCCAGTATTCTTGCCTGGGAAATCCTTTGGACGGAGGAGCCTGGCGGGCTCCAGCCCATGGGGTCGCATAGAGTCGCGCACACAAGAGAAGGGACGGAGTGGAAGGGAAGGAGTGCAGGCTTGAAAGGAAAGCAGGCAGAGTAGGTGCCTGAGGAGGTGGGGCTAGGTCGAAGGGGCGGAGCCCTGGAGTGGGTGGAGTCAGGAGCTAAGGGGTGGGTCAAACCAAGGGGGTGTGGCCTGGGCGAGGGGCGGGGCCAGCAGTGGAAGTTTCAGAAAAGGGCGTGGGGGTGCAGAGATAAGGAGGATTCAGAGGCAACCCGCAGAGAGTACCCCCTCACCTCCATCTTTCTTCCTACCCCTCCCCCAGAGACAGTGCGCACAGCCACCCCCTTCCCTATGGTCAGCCTCTTCCTCGTGTTCACCGCCTTCGTCATCAGCAACATCGGCCACATCCGCCCGCAGAGGACCATTCTGGCCTTCGTTTCCGGCATCTTCTTCATCCTCTCCGGTAAGCCCAGGGAAAGGACTGACAGGCTGCAGGACCATTTCAGGCACCAGGAACCTGGGGCTCCTCTCCAGTAAGACCACTACTTCCTTGCTGGGTAACCCTGAGGGAATTGCAGAACCTCTCCAAGCCCCACTTTGCTGCTCTGTGGAATGGAGCATTTCTCAGCGAGCGCTTCTTGGGTGCTAATTGGGTGCCAGGCTCTGTTCTGATACAACAACCTTGTGAGGCAAATGCTATTAATAACCCCATTTTACAGTTGTGGAAACAAACACTCAGCGGATTGAAGTCAGGGCCATACAACCAGTGAGAGGCAGAGATGGGACTCAACCACACACATTTCGCCTCCAGAGGCTGTATTTTTAACCACTCCTGATATTTTAGCAATTAACAGTTTGCAAGGCTCTTTATGTTCTGTGCAACATATTACTGGAATATTTTTCAAACAGAAAAGTTGAAAGAACCCTGTACCCACCATTTAGAGTTGATCATTACAATGTCACGGGATTTGCTTTATCCTGTATTTGTCCATCTATCTATCTTTCTACACATCCATCCGTCTATTTTATTATCATTTAAAAATGAATTTCAGAGCAAGTTGCAGGCGTCAGTACACTTGACTCTAGATTCTTTACCATGCCTGTCATTAGCTAGAGTTCAATGTTTCTTTATAGTTATCTTTTCTTTTGAGATCTAAGTCTCTTTAGCATGAGCAATCTCATAAACTTCTCATAACATCTCTGTCCGGGAGTTATTATTAGAACTAATTTATAAAATAGGGATACCGGGTCTCAAAATTGTGCAGGGAGTTGCCTGAGATACCAGTGTAAGCTGGTTCCCCAGGGACTCAAGTGTCCTGAGCTCCAGAGGAGAGCTCTTTCTAAATTGTTCCCCTCCTCCAAATTTTAGTTCAGTCCAGTCCAATTCAGTCCAACTCAGCTCAGGTCAGGTCACCTCTACTCTGACACACTTAACTCCATCAATCTGGCCCAACTGACCCCAATCTATTCTGACTCAGTTCTTCAGTTCAATTCGAATTACTTCAACATGATTTAATTAAACTCCGTTGGGGCCCTTTTAATTCAGTTGATATTTTATGAACAAAGCCTTCTGTACATCTCGCTCCCGTTACATCCCCTGGGGCCTGCACTCAGCCACCTCTTTGGAGTCGGCTCTGCAGATGATTGGAGATGGGTCTTCAAAATCCCCTCCCCAGTCTCCTCCCTGCTCCTCACCCAGCTTTCTCTGGGCTAAACCTCCCTCATGCCTCCAACCTAACCTGACAAGCCCTCTTCCCCAGGAAAGCAGGGTGCAACCTCTGTGCAAACTTGAATTACAGACACCAAGCTAAAATAAGGCATGTATAATATCACCATTTCAGAGTGTCAGATGGAAAAATTGTAGCCTAGAGAGACAGAAAGTGGGGCAAGGGCAGGGAGCATGGGGACTTTGATTCAACCCACCTGAAATGTTCGAAGGGAAATCCTATTGTTTGTGGTTTACAGAAGTGGAAACAAAAGAGGCGATAGAGCTGCTAAGTGATGGTGCTGGCACTAGGGTCAAGGGTGTTCTCAGCCCAAAGCCGTGCTTAGGCCAGTGCATTGGGGCCCGACTTCCCAGGGCCAGGCTAAGTGGCGGGCTGGACATCAGGCCTCTGATGTAACAACAGAATAATTTAGGAGGATTGAACCCCACTTCCTGAACTTAGTTCCATAGACTATGGTCTACCCTACCCAAGGTAGCCAAGGGTTGCAGCCTGTAGTGACTGAAGGTTCATGCTGCTATGAACCTAGAAAGACCTGGGTTAAAATCCTGCCACTGGCTGTGTGAGCTTCAGCCTTCCTTTCTGGAGCTGTTGACTGGGCAACCTTGGTCAGGGGGTGGGAAAACTTTTGCTCAGGGCCAGACAGTAAATAGTCTAGGCTTTGTTGCAGTGCCAAAGCAACCAGAGGGGAAGCAGTGGGCCTCGCTGTGTTCCAATAATCCTATTTAAGGAGCCTGAAATTTGAATTCAATCTAGTTTTCATGAGCCATGAGATTTTATTCTTCTTTTGTCTTTTTTTTTTCCTGACCATTTAAAAAAAAATGTAAAAACCACACTTAGTTTGCAGATTGCACAAAAACAGTTTGTACCAATAAGACAAACTGGGACCAGTTGTACCAGTGAGACCAATAGTAGTTTTCTGACCCCTGGTCTAGATTGTGGATGTGAAGGCCCAACCCAGGGCCTGGTTTATCGCAGTAAGCGCTCAGCACGTGTTAGTTGTAAATAAATAAATGCGTGCTCCCATATGTACGTGAATAGTAGTAGTAGCAACAGCAACCACGATAGAAAACAGTTAATTGAGTGCCACGGTTTGGGGAAGTTCTAAGTGCTTTGTGCAAATTAAGTTATTTCTTTTTCTTCACCTCCTAAGGCAGATGCTATTTTTATTCCCATTTTCCATTTGAGGAAACGGAAAGCACTCAGAAGTTGAGCTGCTCCACAGCAGAAGCAGGATTCCAGACCGGTCTTTCACTCTGGCCTTCTACTGCCCCACCACAATTAAACGTCATAAAGACAAAGGGGATTAAACGAGAGGAGAGGCTGGGGACTTCCCTGGTGGTCCAGCGGCTAAGACTCTACAGTCCCAATGCTGGGGACCCGGGGTTCCATCCCCGGTCAGGGAACTGGCTCCCATGTGCCAGCAACGAAGAGCAAAGACCCCACTTGCACATCTAAGACCCAGCAGGCCAAAAGAAAGGGAGAGAGGAAAGGGTGGGCGTAGCACCAGTTTCTTAGATCTTGGAGGGAAATGAAGTAGCGCAACCACCTCATGTTCCCAGTGAGAAAACTGAGACTTGGAAAGAGACCAGGGTTGACCGAGGTCTGGTAAATGGTAAGGTTGGCATTCAGTTCTGGAGAAAGTGGCGGGAGGGCTGGGGAAGGAAAGGGATAGGGTGTTGATGACCCTTCAGGGACCTGTGTTGGGACTGGACTAAAAGGAAAGAGATTGGAAAGGCAGGAGGCTCATGCGTTGGCCCAGGCAGGAGCGGATAAGGTTCTCGCTGGGGAGGGAGATGGGAGGATAAAGGTGACTGGATGGCTTTGAGAAAGAAGGATGTTGACAGAAGAATCAATAGAACCAGATGACTGGCTGGGTATGGTTGGTGAGAGTGGGGGAGGAGGCTGGAGTGACATTGGTTTTCTTTTTCCAGGTCAGATGAGGCAAGCTTCCCGTGCCTGGCTTATATTAACCCCTGCTTCTCAAACACGTTCCATGTGTCTGCTCTTTCATTCATTCACTCATCAGACAGTTGCAGAACCATCTTCTATGCCATGCCTTTCCTGAGCACTGGTGACATGCTGAATCTTAAATGGCAATCTTCATGCAGTCGACCCCAAAACAGCTCCCAGCTGCATGCCCATCAGTGCTGGTCACACAACATTTAAAGCCCTTCAGTGTCTCAGTGCAGTTCCATTGCACTAAGAATACATCCCAGCTCCTCACGCTGACTTACAGTGTCTTACATGATTTGGCTACTGCTCAGACTTCTGGTCTCATGTTTTGTAACTCACTAACACTCTCTCCGTTGCTGCACCACCTTTGAAAATGCTAATCTCAACCTCACTTTTACAATCATTAACCCTCCATGCTTGGAAGTCTCTTTCCCCTAATTCCCCAACTTTCCCTCTTCAGATTTTCTTTCTCTGACAATGGTACCCAATGTTGCTTTGCCCCCACTATACTACCCATCACCTTCCCTATTTGATATTTGCTTCATAGCACTTATTGCTCAGTTCAGTTCAATTCAGTCACTCATCTTATTCACTTTCTGCCTCCTTCTTCCAGAATGTAAACTCCAAAAGGCAGGAAGGGACTTTCCTGGTGATCCAGTGGCTAAGACGTTAACACTCCTGGTGCAGGGGGCCTGGGTTTGATCCTTGTCCAGGGAACTAGATCTCACAAGCTGTAACTAAGGAAAGAGCCCAAGTGCCACAACTAAAACCCAGTGCAGCCAAATGAATAGATAAATAAAAGACAGGGACATGCTCATGCTTGTATCTTCAGAGCCTGGACGAGTTGCTGGTACAAAGTCCACAGTGAAATATTTGTAGAAGAGATCCCTGATAAAGAAAGTTCAAGGCATTCTGAGAAAAGGGAAGATGCCTTAAGCAGACAGAGTAGGGTACTGGAGAGGGTGGGAGTGACCAGAATTTCAAGAGCAGGTGACATCTAAATTGATGCAGAAAGGGCGAGAGGGAGTTTTTCAAGTGAAGAGAGAAAAGTACCTGGTGCAGACATGCAATTCACAGCGTGTGTTAAGACTCTAGAAAGCGGCAAGACGGAGGTAGCCGCCCGTGTAGCTCTCCATGGTCCTGAAATTCTTTGTTCTAAATCCAGGTTGTTGCTATTCAGCTTGGAATGTAGGTGATTCTTGCCTTCTGTGCTCTAAGAATTCTGAAGCAGATGTAGTGGAGTGGGGAGGGAGAAGACTGGATGACAGAGAAAGGACGAGGGATGGGAGAGAGAAAAAAGGGGAGGGAGAAAAAAGAGAAAAGAAGGTTATTTTTAGAGAACCAGTGTCACCCTAAAATGCCCAGAAAGGAGAAAGAATGACAAGAACAGCTTCTGACATTGTGTTTAGATAACTTTCAATCACTAAAAACAACAACAAGAGGAAAAGCAACAACAAAAAGCTCCTCTTCAGAAACATTTGTTCCCTTCTCATCAACACTGCTCCTGACTCTCTGTAGGGAGAATGTTTGTCTTTCAGAACTGAAATGTGAAACACGGGACTCGAGGTGAGGCAGGAGTGGTTGGCAGGTTTTCAGATCAAAAGAGCTTGGATAATCAGACTGAGGGATGAATACTTTCTCCCATGGATACCAGGGCGCCAAGAAAGGATTTTGACAAGAGATGGACAGAGTCTGATATGGGTTTTATTTAATTATTTAGGCCAGGGATGGAACCCTGGCTACTTGGAGTGGTAGGGCAGAATCCTAACCACTGGACTGCTAGGGACCTCCCTGGTACGGGTTTTTAGAAAGAGCCAGTATCTGAAACAAAATGAAAACATACAGGACTTCCCCGGTGGTCCAGAGGTTAAGACTCCACCTCAGTGCAAGGCGTGTGGGATCGATCCCTAGTTGGAGAACTAAGATCTCACATGCCTTGAAGTGTGGCGAAAATAAGAAAAGAAAGAAACAACAGTATCTAAAACAGGGAGACAGGTTTCAAGGCAACAGGACAGGCACAGGGAATAAGCCTCAGCTGGATTAGAGGGCTTGGGGACAAAAAGGGATTTTAGATGTATGAGAGATCCAAGAAGGAAAATGGATATGACTTGGTAACTGACCATCCTTCTTGGATGAGGGGAGTGGGATTAAAAGGACTCCCCTGGGATTCCCAGGTGGTGCTGGTGGTAAAGAACCCCCTGGCAATGCAGGTAGATGGGAGAGACGCAGGTTCAATCCCTGGGTCAGGAAGACCCCCTGGAGAAGGAAATGGCAACCCAGTCCAGTATTCTTGCCTGGAGAATCGCAGGGACAGAGGAACCTGGTGGGCGACAGTCCATGGGGTCTCACCGAGCTGGACACAACTGTAGCACCTGAGCACACAAGCACTCTGTTTTAACTTTATCATTTGAAAGTAAGTTGCAGGCATCACTAAGCATTTTAATGTGCATCTCTTAAGAGTACTGGCATTTTTCTACATAACTACAAGACCATTATTAAGCCTAGAAATTTTACAATAAGTCCATAATATAATCCATTCCATTTTCAAACTGTCCTAGTCATTCTAAGAATGCCTTTTATAGCTTTTCCCCCAGAACCAGGATTCAGTCTAAGTTTATGCCTTGCATTTAGTTAATTTCTCTTTTGGTCTAGACTAGTTCTCATACTATATTTTTTACAACACTGACTTTTAAAATATATTTCATTATGAAAATATAGAAAGGATAGTATAGTGTGCCATGTACCCTTCACTCAGTTTCAACAATTATCAACATATGGTGAATCTTTTTTAGTCAAGCTTGCCATATCTCCCTTCTGCACTTCACCACAGAATTTTAAAGTCAGTCTCCAGCATTAAATCATCTCACCCACTAATATTTCAGCATATCTCTGAGCAATTAGTACTTTGTTATTTAACATAACCACAGTGCCATTATCTGCCCAAATAATGAAGAATACCTGCTTAATATAAGTTAATATCTAGCCAGAGTTCAACTTCCCCACTTGTCTCATAAATGCCTTTTAAAAAATTTTTACAATTAGTGTGTTGGAAACCAGGATCCAAATTCCACTTATGCATTCAGTTGATAGATCTCTGAAGCCTCTTTTAATCTCTAATAGTCCCTCTCCTGTTTTTTTCTTGCCATTCATTTGAAGACATCTAGTCATTTGCCTCATATAATCTCCACACTTTTTGATCTTTCTGTTGTGTCTTTGCGTTGTGATTTTAATATGTCCATCCATTCTGTGTTTTCTTGTAAAATTGTAGATCAGATCCAAGTTTGGCTTTGGGAGTGGGGGGGGTGGCGCAAAAATACCTCATAGATAGGCGGTGTTATTAAGTCCTATTGCATAGCGTCAGGAGACATAATGCTATCTGTTTGCCTCTCTTTTTGAGATGTTAAGATTAATCACTGGCTTAAGTATTATAACTTGGCTCGTAACATTGTCCTTTGAAATCTACAAGACAGGATGTCCTGTCTACACCCCACATCCTGCATCTGTTTGATTGTTTCCTTGTGGCATTATTTGTATTTGTATTTTCTGTAACCGGCAGTTATGTCCAAGGTAGAGACTTGGTTAGATTCTCGTTAAATAGGTTTGGTAAGATTTAGAAGTGGTGCCGTATTCTTTATAGCCCATCACTTCAGGTAGCAAATAATATCAAGTTGTTCCCACCAGGAGTGGGAAAATGTTTGCCCCCTTGGTAAAGGGGTGATCGTTAGAGCTCTCCATTGGAGAGGCACATTTTCTCTTTACAATGAGTAAACCGTTTGCAGCATAACACTTTTGAATCTTCGGGGGTGGAATTCCTGTTTGGGGATGCCTATGTTATTTAAAATTTGTTGTTTTGGCAAATTTTTAAACGTACAGAAAAGTTGCAAGAACAGCACAAAGAATTCTTACGTTTTTCACCTGGACCCATTTTTAACACTTTGCCACCCTATCTTTTTCTCTATCTTATGTGTATATCAGTCAGTTCAGTTAGTCACTCAATCATGTCTGACTCTTTGCGACCCCATAGACTGCAGCATGCCAGGCTTCCCTGTCCATCACCAACTCCTGGAGTGTATTCCAACTCATGTCCATGGCGTCTGTGATGCCATCCAGCCATCTCATCCTCTGGCATCCCCTTCTCCTGTCCTCAATCTTTCCCAGCACTAGGGTCTTTTCCAGTGAGTCTGCTCTTCGCATCAGGTGGCCAAAGTATTAGAGTATATGTGTGTATATGGGTATATATCTATATATTATTAATACATTGAAAAGTCAGTGAAAAGTCACTCAGTCATGTCTGACTGACTGTGACCCCATGGACTGTAGCCCACCAGGCTTCTGTGTCCATGGAATTCTCCAGGCAAGAATACTGGAGTGGGTTGCCATTTCCTTCTCCAGGGGAATCTTCCCAACCCAAGGATTGAACCCAGGTCGCCTGCATTGCAGGCAGATTCTTTACCACCAAGCCATCAGGGAAGCCCATTAATACATTATATTACCATAAATAACCACTTGAACATAAATTGCAAACACCTCACCCTTTTACATTTTTTTAAAATTTTTACAATGCTGTGTTGGTTTCTGCCATACAACAATGACAATCAGCCATAACTATACATTGTTAGGTAAAGATGACCAGGACCCCAAAAGAGTTTTTAACAGGCTTTACTGGGGAGGCGCTCCCGGGCAGGGTTCCCAGACCCAAAGGAGGCAGGTCCAGGCAGGTCCAGGAAGTCCGTGCTCTGGACCGCGCTAGAAGTTTGTTTAGGTATGCACGCTGCGGGGGATGGCCAGGTGAGCGGAAGGGGTTTGGATAGGTTGCCTGTTCGCGGCGGCGCGGGCCAATAGGTTTATCTATGCGGCTGGGGCCAGGCGGCCTTAGCGGCGAAGTGTGCTGTCACTGGTCCCCGGGGATCCAGAAGCCTCTCTCCGTTAGGGACTCCCCCGGCTGGCGAGAGAGAGGAGGGGCAGCTCCTCATGGCAATCGGCGAAGTGTGCTGTCATTGGGGACCTTCTCGCCGGCGGGAGGGAGAGGAGGGGCGGCCCATCATGGCTCCCGGGGTCCGACCTTACATACATATGTCCCCTTCCTTCTGAGCTTCCCTTCTCTCCCCTCATCCCACCCCTCTAGGTCATCCCAGAGCACCAGACTGGGCCCCCTGTGCCACACAGCATCTTCTCACCAACTATCCATTTTACACACACTAGAAACACTTCACTCTTAAATAAATCAGCATCAGATATCTCCTGAGGACAAGTATATTTCCTTTCCAAAGCATAGCTGCTGCTGCTAAGTCACTTCAGTCGTGTCCGACTCTGTGTGACCCCATAGACGGCAGCCCACCAGGCTCCCCTGTCCCTCGGATTCTCCAGGCAAGAACACTGGAGTGGGTTGCCATTTCCTTCTCCAATGCATGAAAGTGAAAGTAAAGTCGCTCGGTCGTGTCCGCCTCTTCGCGACGCTATAGGCTGTAGCCCACCAGGCTCCTCCGTCCGTGGGATTTTCCAGGCAAGAGTACTGGAGTGGGGTGCCATCGCCTTCTCCGCCTAAGCATAGCACCATCATCCAGTTCAGGAAGTTGAACATTAATACAGTTTTACAGCTAATACACAATCCGTATTCAAATTTAGTCCATTGTCGGCACGCTGCCCTTTGTGATATTTTAAACATTTTTGGCCGCTCTCAGTCTTGGTTGCCGCTGGCAGGCTTTCTCTAGCTGTGGCAAGAGGGGGCTCCTCGCTAGGTGCGGTGCACAGGCCTCTCATCGCCGGGCGTCTCCTGCTTCGGAGCACACGCTCTAGGCTCTCAGGCTTCGGTAGCTGTGAGGCACGGCCTTGGTTGCCCCCAGCACCCACACTGCCGGTTTTTCCTCCACTGGCTCCACCCCGGGGCCTGTGGGATCCCAGCTCCTGACCAGGGACCGAACCCAAGCTCCCTGCAGTGGAAGCGCAGAGTCTTAGCCACTGGACAATCAGGGAAGTCCCCACACTGCCTTTTATAGTCCGTTTTCCCCCGACTCGGGATCCAGGCTAGGATTCCCCTCTGCATTCCCTCGATGTGTCTCTTTCGTCTCCTTTCATCTTTTATATAGTTCCTATGCCTTAAAAAAAAGTCTTTCATGTTGACGTTTATTTTTGACGAATGCAGCCGGTGTTTGTAAAACGCCCCACATTTTCTCCTGGCGTGGAGCCAGGTTACACATTTCCAACAGGGACACCGCATAAATGAAAGCGTGGTGCCGTCCCATCGAGAGGTCGGGGTGTCCGTTTGTCCCACTGTTGGTGATGTTAGCTTCAGGCACTTGGTTCAAACTGTGTCTTTCAGGCTCCTTTATTCTATTTCCAAAGTCTCTTTGTAATGAATAGATATTCCGCGAGAAGGTCCTGTCATTCAGTGTTGTAACGACCGCTGATGATGCTCGCCGGCATCCTAATATCATTGTGTACGTGCGTGCTAAGTCGCTTCGGTCGTGTCTGACTCTTGCTGACCCTCTGGGCTGTAGCTGTTGCTGGGCACAGCTTTCACTAGTTGCAATGAGTGGGTGTGGTGCTCAGGCTCGTCACAGTGGTGGTTTCTCTTGGGCCGAGCACGCCCTCTGGGGCCTGGACTCAGTAGTCTCAGCGCGCAGGCTCGGTTGCCCCGTGGCATGTGGAATCTTCCCAGGTCAGGGCCAAACCTGTGTCCCCTGCATGGGCAGGCGGATTCTTCACGGCTAAGCCACCAGGCAAGTCCTGATCTACTTTCTCTGTCTATGGATTTGCCTATTTTGGACATTGCCTATAAATGGAAGCGTACAATATGTGGTCTTCCACATCTAGCTTCTTTCACTTAGCATATTTTCTAGGTTCCACCATGTGGCAGTATAAATCAGCACTTCTTTCCTTTTTTTGGCTGAATACTATTCCTTTATATGGCTATACCACATTTTGTTTATCCACGCAGTTGATAGACGTTTGGGTTGTCTCCATGTTTTGGCTATTATGAATAGTGCTGCAGCAAACGCTCCTGCACATGTTTTTTTGTGAACATATGTTTCCAGTTCTCTCGGCTAAATACCTAGGAGTGGGATTGCTGGGTCATATGGTAGGTAATTCTATCTTTAACGCTTTGAGGAACTGCCAAGTGAAATTCCGATACTTTTTACGTGCCACAAAATACTCTTCTTTTGACTTTTTTTCAACCACTTAATCATGTAAAAGTCATTCTTAGCTAGTAGACCATACAGAAACAGGAGGTGGGCTGGATTTAGCCCTGGGTCAGGGTAGGGGGGCTTGTTTTCTGCTAACCACTTTCATAGGCAATGGAAGGAATTCAGATTTATTCTGGGTGTGATGGGCACACAGATGTTTGTTTGTGTAATAGGATTCTAGGGGAAGGTGCTAATGAGGATTACGGAGATTAATTTAGAGCCGGGGATCTTACTGCCTCCTTAAGCCACCTTTAACGGATTCCTATGTGGCACAGCAGTGAAGAATCCACCTGCCAAGGCAGGAAACACAGGAGATGCGAGTTCAATCCCTGGGTCAGAAAGATCCCCTGGAAATGGCAACCCATTCCAGCATTCTTGCCATGGACAGAGGAGCCTGGTGGGCTACAGGGTTGCCATGAGTCAGACACAACTGAGCACACACCCACTGCAAGCCACCCTTGTATGGCTACTGTTTCAAAGAAGGTTCACCTTGGGGCTGCCCTGGTGGCCAAATGGTTGACTCCACGTTCCCATGTACAGGGCATGGGTTCAATCCCTGGTCAGGGAACTAAGATCCCCCATGCTGCTCATACAAAATATATATGCTTATTTTATATACATATATATGTTAGAAAAAGAAAGTTCAGCTTGAGAAAGTGATACTTGCCTTTTAAAAATTCTCAAATGAGACTTCTCTCCATTTTCTCCCTGTACCTCTGTATCCTCAACTCTAAACAGAGATAAAAATGGTACCTACTTGAAAGTGTTATTGTGAAGTTTGAATGAGTTAATGCATATAAGACTCAGAATGGTGCCTAGCATAGAGCAAGACCTACACAAGCAGCTGCTATTATTATTGTTGATGTTATTCTCTATACAGCCTCAGTTCCGCTTCATCCTCCCCTGCCTTGGGCCTATCACAGCTCCAGCGTTTCTCCCCTCCAGTCCCTTCCCACAACCCATCAGTCCCCAAAGGATCTTCTAACACTGCGGTCTGGCCTTGCCCTCCCTCTGTTCCCAACATTCCATGGCTCCCTAGTGCCCTTGCCATCAATGCCAAGCTCCTCAGACTGGCATTTGAGGCGCCTCATGGCAATGCCCCTGCCCAACCTTCTCTGGCATTGTTTCTGGTGGCTGTGGGCCATATTTTTGAGCTGCAGGGATGGGTCAGTTCAGCGTTCCCCTTCCAGTTCTGCTTGGAATAATGCTAGTCTCTCTGCCCTGCCTGGGGTGGTATCGAGGTATTCCTGCATTCTTCCCTGGGCCTCATCCTTTGGGATTTAGGACAAAATCCATTTTCCAGGAAACTTTCCTTGACTCCCTTCACCCCTGCCCCAAGGTGGCTTTGGTGCCTTTTCTGGACCCATGGACCTTTATGCTGCTATTTCATCTGCAAATTTTTTTTAAATTAATTTTTCTGGTGCGCCACACAGTATGTGAGATCTTTGTTCCCTGACCAGGGATCAAACCAGCACCCCCTGCAATGGAAGTTCGGAGTCTTAGCCACTGAACCGCTAGGGAAGTCCCTGTGCTATTTCCCTTACAGTACTGTCCCCATGGATGCGACTGCTGACCAATGTCCATATTTGCCTTCCCCAACTGCACTGTGAGCCCCTGGATGGCAGATTAGGGATGCGGGCGTGGGGGGAGGAGGAGGAGGCTGTTGATTTATCTCTAGACTCCTGCACTCAGCCCAGGACCAGCCCACAAGGGACTTCGATTGATGGGAGCTTCCCAGATAGCTCAGACTGTAAAGAATCCACCTGCAGTGCAGAAGACCCCGGCTCAAGAAATTCCCCTGGAGAAGGGATAGGCTACCCACTCCAGTAGTCTTGGGCTTCCCTGGTGGTTCAGACAGTAAAGAATCCACCTGCAATGTGGGAGACCTGGGTTTCATCCCTGAGTTGGGATGATCCTCTGGAGGGGGGCATGGCAACCCACTCCAGTATTCTTGTCTGGAGAATCCCCAAGGACAGAGGAGCCTGGCGGGCTACAGTCCATGGGGTCACAGAGTTGGACACAGCTGTGTGACTAAGCACAACACAGTCCAGGATAGAATGGGATGGTGGGTGGGAGGAGAAGACGGCAGTGGGATGCGGGGGGGCCTGGGGCTGGAGAAAGGGGTCCACTGCCAGTGAACTAAGGGCATCCCTCTCCTCCCCCAGGCCTCTCCTTGGTGGTGGGCCTGGTTCTTTACATTTCCAGCATCAACGACGAGGTCATGAACAGGCCCAGCAGCTCAGAGCAGTATTTCCACTATCGCTATGGGTGGTCTTTTGCCTTCGCAGCATCCTCCTTCCTACTCAAAGAGGTGATGTCTGTGGGGCCCAGACTTCAGAGTTTTGAATGGGGACCAGTGGGAGGGGCGTGCATGATTCCTAGGTCCAGGAGGAAGAGGAGGCTGTGGGTTAGACTGTGGATTAAAAGGAGGTGGTGGCTGAGGTCCTAGCCCCCAGTTCCTGGAGAAGGAAGGTCTGGGAGCTCCAAGTCTTGGGGTCCCAGGGGAGAAGGGGGGCCCTGGACTCCCAGATCTTTGGAAGGGTGAAGCGGGGGACTCTGACTCCTGGGGTGGGGGACGGTGGGGAGGGAGGAGGATGGGCCCCTAGTCCCCGGCTTCTGGGAAAGGAGGAAGCTGGAGGCCTGGACTCCCGGGTCCTGGGACAGCAGGGCTGGCGGGCCTTGGTGGCGGGGACTCTGGTCCTGGACTGCCAGGTCCTGGGAGGGCGGGGCCACCGCGGGGACTCTGGTCTTGCACTCCTGGGTCCCGGGAGGGGGGGGGGCGGGGCCTGGCCTGGGGGGCGGCTCCAGGGGCCAGCCGCGGGGACTCTGGTCTTGCACTCCTGGGTCCCGGGAGGGCGGGGCCTGGCCTTGGGGGCGGCGCCCGGGGCCAGCCGCGGGGACTCTGGTCTTGCACTCCTGGGTCCCGGGAGGGCGGGGCCTGGCCTTGGGGGCGGCGCCCGGGGCCAGCCGCGGGGACTCTGGTCTTGCACTCCTGGGTCCCGGGAGGGCGGGGCCTGGCCTTGGGGGCGGCTCCAGGGGCCAGCCGCGGGGACTCTGGTCTTGCCTCGGCAGGGAGCCGGCGTGATGTCCGTGTACCTATTCACCAAGCGCTACGCGGAGGAGGAGATGTACCGCCCGCACCCCGCCTTCTACCGCCCGCGTCTCAGCGACTGCTCCGACTACTCGGGCCAGTTTCTGCAGCCCGAGGCGTGGCGCCGCGGCCGCAGCCCCTCCGACATCTCCAGCGACGTGTCCATACAGATGACTCAGAACTACCCTCCCGCCATCAAGTACCCCGACCACCTTCATATCTCCACCTCGCCCTGCTGAGGCCCCGCCCCGGAGCGCCCTGCCTCCTCCTCCACCTCCTCCTCCTCCTCCTCGCGGGTCTCGTCGCCACCGCGCGGCTCCAGCGCAAGTCCCGGGGAGACCTCGTCCCACGGGGAGGAAACTGCTCTCGCGTTAGCCCCGCCCCGCCGCCATAGCCCCGCCCTCTTTCCACTTCCAGACTCCTCCTGGAAGGCATGCCCCCTTTCCTAGGCCCCGCCCCCCAGTCAAAAGACTCCCAGGTTTCCGGGTTATTTGCGCGCAGCAGGTGAGCGCGCCCACCTCCAAGCAAACCGCTCCAGTTACCTTTCGCCTCGGCTGGGGGCTCCGGGCTGGAGAGTAGGTTTTGGCAGCCGCCAGGAATGCCAAACATCCTCTTCTCCTCTCTGCCTCGGCTAGCCTCTTACTCGGCCCAGTCTCACCTCCAGTTCGTGGTCCTTGCGTGCAGTGATGCAGCGGGGGAGGCCCTTCTTGCTCCACCCCATCTCTAGGGTGGGGTGGGGGGGCTGGAGGCCCCCGTCCCCCCTCCCCACACACGGGAGACCGCGTTCTTTCTCACCTGCTGGACACGTCTAGGCCTTCTGAAGGCTACCTGCCTTTACAAGGGCGCTCTTTAACGGATTTTCTAGCTCTCTCTCCACTGACCTTGGCTTCCTTTCCCTTCCTCTTCCTCCCCTGTCTCCCAGCCTCCTCGCCACCCGCTCATCCAAAGCCCCCTAGGAGTATCCAGCCCCCCACACCACGCGACAAGAATGGAGACCCTAGGGTGGAGGAAAGTCCTCCACGCCAATTCCACGCCTGTGCTCGCCTCTCCCCCCTCGAGGCCCCGTCGTGGGAGGGAGAGGCAGTAGCGGGGGTCAACACCCCCAAACGTCGAAGTCTTCCATTTTCTGGCACCTCCCCCCTTCATTCAAGTCCCCCTCCCCATCTCAGATCCCCCAACTGGCCTCTTTCAAGGGTCCGTCCGCCTCCTAGGACAGACTGGGATGGGGTGGGGGTTCACCAGAAACTCACCCACTCCCTTATTAGGGGAGGAGGGGCGAGGTAGCACAGTGTTGTACACGGAACCAGAAAGGCCCCCTGGGTGGGGGAGGGGGCAGGGGAGGGATGGGGGTTTTAGTTTGCATCTTAGGGGGAGGGGGAGGGGGAGCCGCAGCAGTTAACCTGTCTTTAAGCAGCGATTTTTAACGAGGCTGGGGGGAGGGGGACTTTGGAGATGGGGGAGGGGGTGGGTGGGGGGCCTGGCTCTGTTATTTACCGTGTATCATATGTAAATACCGACAGAAACGTCAATAAACTTTATTTCAAACACGTCTCTGCCTGTCCGGGGGTGGGGGCATTGGGTACAGAGGACGAGTCTGGGTCTCTAGAGGGTATACCTGTGTGTGGTGCGGGCGGGGCAGCGGTGGGGAGCTGCTACAGAATAAAGTTAGTTGTTTCTTAAACTGCTTAATCATCACAGTTATTAACAGTCGGACTTTATAATTCAGTCCATGTAAAGCGCGTAGGACAGCAAATGACACAGGTCAGGATCAGTAAGAGTTCACTCTCGTGTCACTGGCCAGGGCTTCCCAGGTGGCTACGTGGTGAAGAATTCACCTGCCGGTGCGGGAGCTGCAGGAGACGTGGATTTGATCCCCGGATTGGGAAGATCCCCTGGAGGAGGGCATGGCAACCCACTTGAGGATTCTTGCCTGGAGATTCTCGCGGACAGAGGAACCTGGTGGGCTATAGTCCATGGGTCGCACAGAGCCAGACACGACTGAGCACACAGCATGCATGATAATGACCACTTACAGAACTGTTATTATTATGCACTTTCCTTGCTTTCGATTTTAAAAAGTTGTTCTTTTGGTTGTGCCCCAGCGCATGGGGGCATCTTAGTTCTCCACCGGGACATGCTCTCTGCAGTGTCCTAACCAGTGGATGGCCAGCCAGAGCATTCCCTGCTTCATTTAATTTCCTCCCCAAGTTTGCACGTTGGGTTTATTGGATTCCTTTTGCAGCTGGGTCCATAGAGGTGGAATGATTCACCCAGGGTCACACAGGTGGAAACTGGCAGAGCCATGAGTTGGAACTAGGTTCATCTGGTTCCAAAAATTAAGCTTTCTTCCTTTTGCACCAAGGAACAGGAGCTTTTCCTAATGCTAGGTGACGCTACTGAGAGATAACCACTATCATTTGTTTTATCTACTCTGTTGGAAAACCACACACTTTGCTGCCATCCCTGATCTCAGGAGACATTCCCAGCAGCCCTTTAGGTAGGGCACAGATACACACAGACACCCACATTTTACAGGTGATGGAGGGAGGCTCAAAGTGGGCTCCAAGGTCTGTGATCCCACCTACTACACTGAGGGATTGAAAATAGCCTAAATGCTTGATAAGCTTATTCTTGAAATGCACTGAAAAAGAAACAAGTTCTAGCGCTTGGATTCCTCAGCTCTCCTAGATTAGCCTCTAGGGGTAATCAGAACAACTTCTGCAGCCTCTACCATGTCCTATAAAGGCCACGACCCCATTGATCAAGGTGCCATTAGGTGTCAGATGCTGTGCGGAGCCTTTTCATTTATCAGCTCATTGGTTTCTCCCAGGCATCCTCTAAGTGAGGCATTCCAAAGAGCCCCATTTTGAGGATGGGGAAACTGAGACTCTGAGAAGTAAGGTCACCCAGCTGGAAGGATGCGAGGGAGTGTTCACACCCAGTTCTGCCAAATTCCAGCGTCTACTCCCGAAGCTGCTATATTTTACTTCAAATTTGATGCAAACTCATTCTGTGACCTTGAGCGAGTCTTTTAATCTCTGGGGCTTCGGTTTCTTTTTCTGTTAAAAAAAAAAAAAAAAAAGGCGGGGGTGGGTGGGGTAGCAGAACTCCAAATCCCAAAATCCCTCGGGAACAGAGACAGTGGTGGGGGTAGGTTAGCAGGAGAGAATTAAGAGTCAGCAGGATCAGACTCCCCGAGGGAAATACTCTGAGTCATTTTCAATGATTTCAGGAATTTCTGGAGGTCATGCTCAAGAATTGGGAACGGCAAATGCGTTTTGGCTTCTTCGTCAAGACGAATTGACTCCTAGTGGCCATTTGGAAGCACAGTGTTAAGGAGGATTTGCTCCGTGGGAAAGGCTGTCCCCATCGACTGGCGCTGTCGGCCGCCCTGCTCGTTTCGTGCTGTCTGTCTTGCGCGCGGGATTAGCAGTGGCGGTGCAGGTGCTGAGGTATCTGCTGAGTTTTGTCTGGAACTTAACAACTACAAGTCCATGTTCGTTAAAATAAAAAATTAAGCTAACGTTTTTGGTGGTTCAAATTTGACATTTGAAAAATACAAAAGGACTCCGTAAAGGTTTATTTTTTTGAAAGGAATACTGTGAAAAGTCTGTCCTACTTCTGACTTCCTGACATCCAAAAATACCCTTCACCCTAAGGTATTCTCATCTTTTACTGTGTAATTTCGAGAATACTATCTGCATATTTAAGCATATATATCACTGTTGTTGTCTACTTGCTCAGTCATGTCTGACTCTCTTGTGACACCATGAGCTGCAGGCTGCCAGCTTCATCTATCCATAGGATTTCCCAGGCAAGAATACCAGAGCAGGTTGCCATTTCCTTCTCCAGGAGACTCCTCCTGACCCAGGGATTGAACCAGCATCTCCTGCTTTGCAGGCAGATTCTTTACCCCTGAGCCACCAGGTGGTGTTTGAGCCCTCATACAGGGGAGTCTGTGGGCCAGTGGTAAAGAGCCCACCTGCCAGTACAGGAGACCCAAGAGACATGGGCTCAGTCCCTGGGTTGGGAAGATCCCCTGGAGCTGGAAATGGCAACCCACTCCAGTATGCTTGCCTGGAAAATTACATGGACAGAGGAGCCTGTCGAGCGACAGTCCATGTGGTTGCAAAGGGTCGGATACAGCTGGGCTGAGTGAATGCAAGTATTCATGATAGTTATTTTTCACTAAAGTATGTTTATGCTAGCATGCAATGAATTTATTATTTTACTTAAACAATACATACTTTAAAATCTTTTGAACTTGAATTTTGAATATGCTAAATGTTGATAGACACAAACAAAATTTTTCGGTGTCTGCTACGATTTTTAAGGGTAGAGAGGGGTTTTGAGGGCAAAAGTTTTCATCATTGTTGCTGTATGCCACGGAGGCAATATATCAGATGCAGAGACTGGCCTGTTTTTTTTTTTTTCCCCAAAGGCTGTGCAGTGGTCCCTTGAATGGAGGTAATTTGCTTTAACAATAAACTTATTTTTATTACAAATGTAATACTTAGTCATGATTTTCAAATGTAAAGAGCCAGAGAGGGATAGAAAGAAAAAGAATAACTTCTCATTTTTCTCAATCCCAGTTTTGATGCCCAGGGGGAACAATTTTTTATCAGTTTCTCCTAGATCAGCGGTTCCCTGCTCAGGGTGATTTTGCCTCCAGGGAGCATCCGGCAATGTCTGGGGACATTTCTGGATGTCACAACTGGGGAGCGGGTGTTATTGGCATATAGTGGGACCAAGGATGCTGGTAAATGGCCTACAATACACAGGACAGCCCCCTGCCCCCCAGCAAAGAATGATCTGGCCCAAGAGGTGACTAGTGCTGGGGTGGAGAAAAGCCTTCTTTAGACATTCTTTGTTTATTTATATGTTCTCTCCTGATTTTTTTCCCTAACCTTTATTTTTATTAACACAAATGATATTTTGCTAAATCAATTTTAAATAGTGACTCAACTCATAAGGGATTAGGGATCCCTTTGAACACCAGATAAACCCCCAGAAAGCAATATCCATATTTACAATGTTTTATACATAATTTCAGGAGCTTCACAGTCACTAAATGAGCCCTGCCAGAATCCCTTGGGTGTGGGATTTTTGTTTGCTTGTCTGTTTTTTAAAGATTTACTTGTTCATGTACTTTTGGCTGCACTGGGTCTTTGTTGCTGTGTTTGGGCTTTCCCTAGCGGTGGCGAGCAGAGGCTACTCTCTGCTTGCGGCCCTCGGGCTTCTCGCTGCGGTGGCTTCTCTGGCTGAGAGCACAGACTCTAGGGCATGGAGCTTCAGCAGCTGCAGAGTGAGCAGAGGTTCAGTAATTGTGGTGCTTGGGCTTAGTCGCTCCATGGCTTGTGGGATCTTCCCGGACCAGGGATCGAACCCATGTCCCCTGCCTTCTATTCTTAACCTCTAGACTACCAGAGAAGCCCCAGCTTTTATTTTCTGGCCATCCCATGCGGCATGTAGGATCTCAGTTTCCCCACCAGGGATCGAGTCCTGCACCCCCTGCAGTGGAAAGGCAGAGTCTTAGCCACTGGACTGCCGAGGAGGTCCCCAAGGATGTGTGATTTTCAAATCACAGCCCTAGAGCACCCCGTCCAGAGAGAGGGTCACGAACTTTGCACCCCTCAATCCCTTCTTAGACAAGAGGATGAAGGGGCAGCGAGAGCAATAATTTGGTTCTGGGTCCTTTAGGGAGGCAAGGCAAAGCAAAGATTGGAACTCGGGCCACCTGACTCCCCAGCGCTGGAATATTTCCACTTCACCCTGAATGAGGACGTTTTAGAAACGCTGATCTTCTCTTCCTGGTACAGCGGGGAAACACGCCGCCAGCGCTCTGTTCCTCTTGAGAAAACACAAAAGGCCCAGCTGTTGTTGATGAGAAACACTCGGGCACCTGGGAAAAAGCACATTCAGGATGTGAGGCGGGGGAGAGGGCTCGGGCAGGGACTGCTAGGGGGGGTGAGGGACCCTGAAATATGCAGCCACTCACTCCCTGAGTCATTCAGTCATTCCTTCATCCTTCCATTCATTCTGCATCTGTGAACTGCAGCTTCCTGTCCACCAGGGCTGGGTTCTGGGGGACACCAGAGTGAACTAGACCCCTGCTTGTCCTGAACAGCTCCTTGCTCCTTGGGGAGCCCGACTGTGGGACCCGTCACAATGCAGGGTGACTGTGCTCTAATGGGAACACTACCAGGCGTGGAGGAAGAGCAGTTGTGACACTTGATGCAGCCTTGAGGGGTCAGGGAAGGCTCCCTGGAGGAAGAGGCAACTCAGTTGAATCTTCAGGAGCAAGTAGAGGGTTTGTCATATGGATGAGCGATGGAAAGGGAGTCTGGAAAGGGAGCCACGCTCAGAAAACTTGAAAGCGTGAAGGAGCTGGACAAGATAGGGAAAAACAACTCCAGCTTGCAGGAGGCACTGGGGACTTTCCAGGTAGTGCAATGGTTAGGAGTCTGTGCTTTCACTGCTGAGGGCACGGGTTCAATCCCTTGTCAGGGAACTAAGATCCTGCAAGTCTCGCAGCATGGCCAATAAAATAAAAAGGCTACCTTGTAGGAGGCAGCAGTGGGGTGGCATAAGATGAGACTAGTGACCTTGGCAGAAGGACACAGGTGAGGAGCTTAGCTTTTTCCCCTGAGGGTAAGAGGGTGCCATCGGAGAATTCTGAGCAGAGGAAGAACAAGGACAGTTGGTAGGAGCTGAGGGTGCAGTCCACCCAGGAGCAGGTCAGAGAGGAGGAAAGGAGAGCAAAAGGGACCCTGGAGGGAGACGAGTCTGTGTACAGGGACGGGCCGGTTGTCAGGAGCAGGGGGAGGGGAGACACTGAGGAGTTTCACGGTGCAGTGATTTACAAGGCATACGAGTTACCTGTGCTGGGTAACAAGTTACCACACGCACGGGGGCTTAAAACAACACGTGTTTACTATCTCACAGCTTACCGTGGAATCTCGTACAGTTCAACAGGGGTCTTACAAGCCTGAAACCAAGAAGTCGGCTGGCTGGGTCCTCATCTGGAAGTTCAGTTAGGAAGAGATCCACTTCCGCTCCCTCAGATTGAATAAAATTTATTTCCTGAGGTTGTGTGACTGAAGTTCCTGTAGCAAGTTTTTGGGTTTGGGGTTTTTTTGTTTTTTTTTTTTGCCTTGTGATCTTTTCGGAACCTTAGTTCCCTGACCGGGGGTTGAACCCAGGCAGGGCAATGAAAGTGCTGTGTCCTGACTGCGGGACTGCTAGGCAACTCCTTCATGTTTGTTATTGACTATAGCTGTGCTATGAACGTTGGAGTGCACGTATCTTTTGACTTAGCATTTTCACTGGATATGTGCCCAGGAGTGGGATTACTGGATCATATGGTAATTCTGATTTTAGTTTTTCAAGAAACCTCCGTGCCATTCTCCAGAGTGGCTGCACCAACTGACATTCCCACCAACATTCTAGGAGGGCTCCCTTTCCCCACATCCTCTTCAGCATTTCCATTCTAACTAGCTGGTTCTTGACTCTTTCTAAAAGAGACCACCTGACTAGGTCAGGCCTACCCAGGATAATCTTCCTTTTGACTAACTTCAAATCAACTGATTAGGGACCTTAATTTCACATGCAAAATCCCTCCCTCTTGCATATAACATAAACTAATCACGGGGATGTCACCTCATCCTATTTTATAATCCTGCCCACATTCAAGAGAAGAGAATTCTACAGGGGTGTGTGCACCAGGTGGTGGGAATACTGAAGGCCATTTTGGAGTTCTGCGTGCCATATGAGACCAGGGGCTGTGAGGCTGGAGGACCTGCTCAAGGTTAGGGGCTTAGCAGACCTATCTCTGAGCCTACAGCTTCTAGGTCTCCAGGTTAATTCCGTGAGAGACTTCGGTTAATGCAAGATGAATTCAGGAGCAAACTTAGAAATGAGAGCTGAAAGGGTCCATTTTCTGCAACATCCCTCTGAAGAGTCCTTCCAGGAGCTGAAGGCTCGTTCAGTGGGTCTAACATTTCTAGGATGCAAAATGAAATTCAGAGATGCTGGACTTTATTTCTTCAAAGGATAAACATGTGATCCAGACATTCCACCCCTAGCTATATGTACATCCAAAGTGAAAGTGAACGTTGCTAAGTCGTGTCTCACTCTTTGTGACCCCATGGACTATACAGTCCATGGAATTCTCCAGGCCAGAATACTGGAGTGGGTAGCATTTCCCTTCTCCAGGGGATCTTCCCAACCCAGGGGTCAAACCCAGGTCTCTCACATTGCAGGTGGATTCTTTACCAGCCAAGCCACCAGGGAAACCTGCTATACATCCAAGAGACATGAAAAAATGTTACCACAAAAAAGTGTACACAAATGTTCACAGTAGCGTTACTCAAGTGGCCAAATCCAGAACTAACCCAAATATCCAACAGACAAATGTGGTGTATCCATACAATGGAATATTATCCTGCAATAAAAGGAAATGGAGTACTGATACACATGAATGAACCTTGAAGACATGATGCTAAGGGAAAGAAGCCCATCACGAATGAACACATATGATCCCCTTTATACAAAATGTCTAGAACCGGCAAATCTATCCAGACAGAAAGTAGATTAATGTATGTGGGGAGATGGAGGGTGGTGGCTGGCCGAGGGGTGTGTGACATCTCCTTGGAATAATGAGAATGTTCTTAAGTGTGTCCAAGGTGGATGCGTGCCCTATTTTATAAGTATAGTTAAAAGCCCTTGAACTGTATGCACACTTGAAGTGGTGAGTTGCATGGCATGTGTGTTCTATCTCAATAAAGTTGCTTAAAAAAGAGAGAGAGAAAAGATATGCCCTCCGAAAGAAGAAATCATAAGTGTAGTACTTAACGCCACAAAATTCTTCTAACCAACAGAAGAATTAAAAATCCTTCTAGGGAGGAAAATGAGGTCTACATGAGTTAAAGCCTAATCTATCAGAGTGAAGAATCTATGATGTATACGGTTGATGCATCTAGAAGATCATTATTTAGGGATGTAAAGGCAAGTAAGAGAAGAAATAGTTGAAAGTGGTGAAAGACTTCCAATAAGAAGCAAGATTCAGGGTGGAACAGATTGCATTCTTTTTATTTATGGTCTTTTGCTACCGACACGTAGTGAGTAGAGGCCCCTGGATGCTGGGTAGCCCCCTCCCCCACCCATCACAGAGAATCATCCAGCCCAAATGTCAGGAGTTCTGAGGTTTAGAAACCCTGGCTTATTTTATCATCTTCATGTTGTTTTCACCCTTGCAAAGTATCTATTTTTGCTTATTTATAGTTCCCCCAGTTAGGATATAAACATCTCCCCCATACTCCAGCCAAAGAACCAAGAAGCAGTGAAAAATATCACAGTTTCTGGAATCTGAAGACTTGACTCGGTGTTTCCATTGTTACTGCTTCCAATTTGCAGGCTGTGTTTACCTCTCAGCCTCAGTTTTCACATCTTTAAAATGGGAGCTAAGAAGAGAACCCAGAAGACCTAGTCCATGTCTGCCAATCATTTAGAATCTGTAATCTTCAGCAGTCAATTCATATCTATTACCACTGCCGTCCACGTCTCTCTCCTCCTCCTCCCTGACAAAAGAACCGAGGCTGAACAAAGGTTTCTCAGATGGGTGAGTTCCAGGCCCCTTCCCTGGAGGCTGGTGTTTCTTTGCTTCTAAATCAAGGATGTCAGAATGCCCCTCTAATAGCCCTTTCCCCTGTGGGGCACAGTGAAGATTCAGTAAACTTACTTATGAAATTCCAGTGGAAATCCGAGATGCTGCTTCGGGGAGGCAGTCGGATGTGTGGGAAGCACAGAGTTTCTCTGTCTTCTGCCAGCGGCCCCCACCACACACGCCAGCAGGGAGGAGCTGGCACGAGACGAACCTTTTGCTGACCAGTCACAGCAACTCCCTGCAAAGAGGCTGCTTCGTCTCCAGACCGGACTCTGTATTTCCCGGGGATCATGGGAGAATCACTGCACATCTCCGGGCCTCAGTTTGTTCATCTTCGATATGGGAACATCAGCGCCCACGCTGCAAGGACTCAGCAAGGATTCCATGAGACAGTATGCTAACCGGCTAGCCCAAATCTGTGGCTAGGGTTACCTTTTAGTTTTTGAGTTTTTGTTTTGTTTTCTTAATGGGGGTATTATTGCTTTTCAGTGTTGTGTTAATTTCTGCTGCACAAAGAAGTGAATCAGCTATGTGTACACATATATCCCCTCCCTTTCGGACCTTGCTCCCATCAAATTGACATTTCTCCAAAGAAGACATTCAAGAGGCTCATGAAAAAATGCTCAACTTAACTAATTATTAGGGAAAGGCAGATCCAAACTACAATTAGGTATCACCTCACACCAGTCAGAATGAGCCATCATCAAAGTATCTACAAACAAGAGATTTTAGCTTTTGATTCCATTTCTGTGAACACACAGTCTTGAAACACTGCTTGTCTAGAGCAGCCTATAGAGACCTTTTCTCACCAGTGTTCCTGTTTAATTGCAGGCGAGTTTTTGCTCCCATTATAACTGAGTCTAGAAGAGAGGAAACGTTTTGCCCAAGGTCACACAGTGGCTACAGGCAGCTCTGAGGTTTGAATCCCCAAACCAAACTTTCTGACCCTCATCTCAGATTTTCTGCCTCGAGTTGTCCCACCTTCTACCCACTGGCTAGTTCTAGAACTTGCAAATCCACGCATCTCAAGACTGTTACATAGCCCTCCAACCCAACCCCAGACAGACTTCTTTAAAACTTATTTCCACTCAAGCTTCATACATCCTACTTTTCTCCTCACTCCCATCCCTATCTTAGGGGAATCTAACTCTTTGAACTAGGGGTGGGTAGGGGGTAAGAAGAAAAAAATATATATTGGTGAAACTCAAAAGGCTTCCGATCCTGGCAAATTGAATATAATTTTATTTTCAGTGGCTCTTTGCCCTTGCCACTTGGTGGGGGGTGAATAGTGGGGAGACTCGAGGAGGTGGACCTTTTCCTTGGGTTTGGGGAAAGGGGAGAGCTCCTGGGGTCCTTTTAAAAGGCCCTCCCTCATTTCCGGCCGCTGCTGCCAGCCTTGGCTGGGCGCCTGGATCCTGTTGCTATGACGACAGGAAGAGGCGGTGGCGGCGGCAAGCGATGCTGTGGAGAGATGGAGGCTAGTGGGGGTGGGGTGGTGGCTTTGAAATGGGGATGGGGGTAGGGAGCGGAGGCTGGGGCCGCGGGCGGGGGCGGGGGCAGGGGGAGCCTTTCTCTCTGACCTCCTCCGTTCGTCGGAGCCTGGCCCCTCTATTTTCCTCCGGCTTCTTTTGGATGCCTCTTCCGTCTCTACCCCTGTCTCTCGTTCCCTGGATCTCTCTCTCCCCCAGCCCCAGTCTGTCCCCATCTGTCTCCCTCTCTGGGTCTCTCTCTTCCCTTCTGCACCTGCCTTTCTGTCTCCAGGCACTTTCTGCCACTCAGCACCCGCCTGCCTAAATTTCTTTCGTGTTCTCTCTCTCCTCTCTCTCTTTCTAGCGTTCTTCTCTCTATTGGGACTGTTGCCCCCAGCCCCAATTTCTCTCCCGGCTTCGTCTCTCCCTTCCTCTCCCCCTCTCTCTCCCCCATGTTCTCAGTCTCTCTCTGTCTGTCTCCCCCATCTGTCTCTCCTCCCCCTCTCTGGATGACTCTCTCTGTCTCTTCTTTCCTCCTGCTACCCAGATCCTGACCCCCCACCCTCTCCCTCACCAAAATCTTTCCCCCACCCCCATCTCTCCCCCCGTCTCTGGCTTTCTCTCTTTCCGTCTCTGCCTCTGTCCCCTTCTCTCTCTGGGTATTTCGCTCTGTGTGTGTGTGTCTCCCTATCCAACTTCCTTCTGCTACCAGTCGCTGCCTCCCCCAATTTTCTCCCTCCCCCATTTCTGTTTCCCCGACTCCGGGTCTCTCTCTTTCCGCTTCTCCTGGCTCCGTCTCTCTGCCTCCCTCTCTGGGTCTCTCTCTTCTTCCTCAGCTTTCTCCTGCCACGCAGACCCTGCCCCCATCACTTCCCTCCCCCCGCATCCATCTCCTCTCCGTGGCTCCCCCATCCTCGGCGGCTCCCCTCCCCCCTCCCTCCTCCTTCCCTCTCTCGTCCTCCAGCTCCGCACTTTACCCGGCGACACGAGAACCAAATTGTCTCCTCACCTTTTTTTTTCCCCCATCCCAACCCCCCTCTCCCTCTGGGGCCCGAGCTCAGAGCTGCCCCCAGCCTCCCCTCCCAGCTCAACACCCCCATTCACCCCTGTCCACCTCCTCATCACCGCCCCCGACCAGGTCGGACGCCTGGGTCCCCTCGCTGCTGGGGGAGGGGGAGCAGTGAGAATTGGGAGCCCCAGGGGCTGTTCTGGGGGTTTCCGACAAGGGGGCTCAACGTCCCCTCCCCAGTGCATCGGAGAGTTGACCTATCGTTAACAGAGGTGAGACAGATCTTTTTATTAATCGGAGGTGGGTGGATGTGTAGAAGGAGGGCTCTGTGACATTCCGCCCCCCCCCATTCTGGAGGAAGAATCTGGTCCCCTTCCGAGGGAGAGGGGAAGATGACCCCTCTCATATACCGGAGCTTTCGAATTGGGGGGGTCCCCTGCTCCCTCCTTCACTGCCGCTGACAGGGGGACGAAAGGTAGAACCTCTAACACCAAGCAAACTGCCCACCAAATCGACAAAATGAAAAGATCTTCCGATCTTGATTTGATGGAGAATTTCGCTCAGGGGCCTCCTCTTTCCATCCCTTCCTTATCCCAGGGATGGGGGCTTTAGGGGACCCCCACAGGGGCAGGGGTACATCCCGGGGTCACAGTCTCACCCCAGGTGGAGGCAGGAATTTGGTAGGACAGTGGAGGTGATGCTGCCGGTGGTGAGGGGGCACAGATGCGGAGAGAAGAGGCCGAGAGGCGGACAGGAGGGTAAACTCAGCATCTTTCTAGAGAGGAGAGAGGGGAAAGGTCCAGAAGTGAGGAGAAGTGGTGGTGGTGGGGAGGGGGTGTCTGGGGATGTCAGCATCCAGGGCACTGACGAATCGGGCGGGCCAGGGGCCTTGCGTGGGCAGGCAGGAGTGGAGGGGAGGACAGAACACACGTGTGGGGCCCCAGTTGCCATGGAGACACCCCCCCATAGACAACCTTTCTAACACCCCTCCTTGGAGCAGACCCAGTGAGGGCCAGCTGATGGGGGTGGAAGAGGCCAAGGTCACCCTGATATGGGACCCAGTATGGGGCTGGTTCCCCCCTCCCCTAAGGCTTCCAGGTTCTTAACTGGAATAGGGGTTTGGGGGAAGAAGTGTAGGAAAGTGAGTGGTGGAAGCAGGTAAGGGATGTATGCCTGGAATGAGATGGAAGAGGCAGAGCCAGGGGGCATGGTCGTGGGGTGCTGTGGGAGAGGAACGTGAACGGACACTTGGGGGTGTGATGCTGAGTGGGAAATTATTCCTTGAAAAGAGTTGTAATCTTGGGGATCAGATTTTTCTGAGGGGCACCATCTATGGAGGGAGCTCTTTAAATTTGGAAGAAAAATGAATGTACAGCGTTAAGTTGCTGCACAGATGAAAGAGTAGGGGGAGGTCTGGGGGTGTTCCCAAGAAGAGGAGTTGGGGGTTGCTGGAGAGCCATGAAGGGGATTCTCTTGAGCAGAAGAGATGTTGGGAGCCAGAGTGAGTGGAGCAGGATGGCAGGAGTTTATGGGATTGATTCTTCATGATGTGAAAGTCAGGGTAGAGGTGAGGGCAGGAGGTTCTTGTAAGTTCCAGAGAGAGTGGGAGGTCAAAGTGAACTGGGGAGATCTGGAGTTGATGGATGGGGCTTATCCTCATGGGTGACAGATAGGGCTTAGAAGTAGTGGGGAGCTGGTGGGGGAGGCAGGGTAATAGGGTGGGGGGATGCTCGGCAAGGCCTGGGGGATTTCCTTCCACCGCTGAGAGTTCACAGGCCCAAGCTTGGCAGATTTCTGAATGGAGAGGAGTTTGGGGTCTGGAGAAAGGGATTCCTGTGAGTAGAAAATGCCATGCAACTCACGGAGGAAATTTTTCTTAATGGAGGAGAAAGGCTATGATGAGTTTGTCTAAGTTGAATCCGTTTCGGAAGACTCCCATAAGGAAACGAGAGAGTGGGGGAGTTTTCCTTGAGTCCAATACAGGCTAGGAGATGGGAGGATGGTCCAAGGGAGTCAGGTGGGGGCAGTTAGAGGGGATGTTAATGGAGATTCGAGCCATTCTTCTAAACCAGAGAGTCCAACACTGTTGGATTGTTTAAAAGAATCGCCTGGGGGCTTCTAAAAACCTAGATGCTCAGGGCTACAGACACCCCAGACTGGTGAAATCGGAGTTTCTCAAGCATCAGTGTCTTTCAAGGTCCTCTGGTGGTTGTGGTTTCAAGGTGCCATCAAGGTTCAGAACCCTGGTCCAGAGACTGAGTCCTGGGGTTTGGGGGGTGGGTAGGGGGATTCCCATACGGAGGAGGCTGTGGAGGTGAAGTGGTAATAGCTGTGTTTTTCTGAGTTGTGCAAACAGTGAGGATCAGTTGGGAAGATTTAGGTTCTGTTGTGCTGCTGGCTTTTTTTTTTTTTTTTTTTCTCCTCCAGCTAAGGAGAGATTGGGAGATTTCTTTTTCCTTAGTAGAGGCCATGGTAGGTGAAGAGGTGGGCCTTGCAGGGGAAGATAGGGGAGGGAGAGAACTTTATGAGAACATTTTGTAAGAAACGAGGAGCAGGACAGTGGTTCTTTGGGAGAAGGAGGCTCTGGGGGCTGGGAGTGAGGGATGGTTTCCTGTCTGTGTGTTGGGGGTGGGGGACAGTGAGACCAGGGGGCGGAGTCGGGGGGCCTGGAAGAGTGTCCTACCCACTGGCAGGGATGCAGGGATGGGGGTGGCTTTTTCTCAGAAGGAGGTTAGTGGGAAGACTTTATTGGACACAGGGAAATGTTTTTCAGAGCGAGGGAGGCAGAGGTAAGCATCGTGGAAGGCGTTTCTTCAACCTAGGAAACAGTAGGGGTATATATTTTAGCGTGGGGAGGGGTGCAGGTGCGGCGGTTTCCAGGCAAGCCGCTGTCTAATCCTTCTCTCGCCTTACCCCTTGCCCTCCACTCGCAGGCGACCATGGCAGCCCTCTGACCCCGTCCCCGGCCTGCAGCCTCCTCCTCGCCGGCCCCCTCCCCAGCCACCCCCCTCTCCCCGGCCCTCCGCCTCGGGGGGCCTCCCACTTCTGCCTGCGCTGTGCCCCCACCAGCCGCCGGCACGGCCCCGCCCCCGCTGCCCCGGTGGTGGCCCGCGGCCCCCCGGCTGCCCGTGGTCAAGCTGGAGTCGCTGAAGCGCTGGAACGAGGAGCGGGGCCTCTGGTGCGAGAAGGGGGGTGCAGGTGCTGCTGACGACGGTGGGCGCCTTCGCGGCCTTTGGCCTCATGACCATCGCCATCAGCACCGACTACTGGCTCTACACGCGCGCCTTCATCTGCAACACCACCAACCTCACGGCGGGCGCCGGCGGCGACGACGGGCCCCCCAGCGCGGGGGCGGCGGCGCCGCGGAGAAGAAGGACCCCGGCGGCCTCACGCACTCGGGCCTCTGGAGGATCTGCTGCCTGGAAGGTAGGGCCCCGCGCCCCCGCCCGCCGAGTCTCGCGCGGCCTCCGCCCTGGGTGGCCCTTCGCCCCCCGCCCCCGCCTCCCCGCTGCTCCTGCCTGGCCCCCGCCCCCCGCCACCCCCTCACCTTTGGCGCCCCACCCTTCCCACCTTTCTCCGGCTCCCGACCCCCGCCTGAACCCCGCCCCCTGGCTCGCCTCTCCATCACCCGCAGGGCCCCTTCGCGGGGAAAGCGCCCCCTCCTCTCTCCCTCCCACCCCTCCGGGGCTCCGGCCTCCCTCTACCAGGGGACCCTCTCAGCCTGGACCCCAACGCTGGCACCCCCTGCCTTCCCGCCCTCCTGCCCTCTCACCCCTGATCTCGAGACTGCTCCTCCTTGCCCGCAGTATCGTCGCCCCGCGTCCTGGCTCGGAGCGCCCCAACCTCGGATGACCCCGTTTCCAGCACCTTCCTCATCCCCTTTGACCCTCTGGCCCCACGTGGGCTGTTTGTCCCCCTGAAACACCACGCCCCGTCGGGCCGGAACTCGTGGTGCCCTGCTCTTTGCTCTGGGGGCTTGTCTTCCGGGAGTCCTGTCCTGGCTTCCTCTCCCGCCTCCGCCCCTGGGCCTTGTCTTTCCTGGCCCTTTCTGGGGCTCTGCTTCCCACTGCGTCCACTCAGCCTCCTTTGGCCTCTTCCTCCCGCAGCGGAGGCACTGCCTCTTCCAGTCTCCATCTCTGCTCTTTCCCTCTTGCAGGGTCCCTCCCAGCCGGTTCCCCCTGCCTCCCACTTACCCCCGACTGTCCCCCTGGGCCAGCCCTCTTCCTCTTAGCAACCCCTCCGTCCCGTTCTCAGCTTTGCCATTTCTTTCCACATGGCACGGAGGTGCTGGGCTGGGGCGCAGTACACCTGAGTCCCAGTCCTCTCGTGCGTTGGTCCCCCTCCCCTGGGTGGCCACTACCTGCTCACCTCCCCAGCCTCACCAGCCCTGGTCTGCATCGCGAAGACAGAACCAGCCAATCCCCAATTTCCCCTACAGGGCCCAAAAGATCATAATCTGTCACTTCTCTTTTTTTAATCATTCTCTTTTCCCCATCGTTTCCTCTTCCGTTTTGCTGGGCGCTCTCAATAGGCCAGAAATGTTATTCTCTTATTGAATCCCCTGGCGGGGGCAAGATGCTATCCTCTGGTTGGGGATGAGGAAACTGAGGCTCAGAGAAGTTAAGCCATTCGCCCAAGGTCACCCAGCTGTGGCTGGGGGCCGAGCCAAGAGAACTCGGGTCTGAAGGATGGGATTTACAGATATGCTTTGTCTGGCGTGCGGAGTATTTCAAACCGAAACCACAATCGGAATCAGTTGCCAACATTTAAAAATAGGGAGCCTGCATGTTGAGAATCTGATCTCCAGCGTCTTTTGAACTAGTGGGAGATCCGATAACGTGGGGCTGGCACTGTCCAGCAGTCCTGGTCGGCCAGATCCCAGTAGCAGCTGCTGCTTCAGATCACGCATGTTGGTCTCCTTTTCCCCAGTCACCTCTGCTCCCTATCGCCTCACACCCATCCAGTTTCCCCATGATGTTACTCTCTTCCTTGTGTGGGCATCTGGCTTCATCTTCCTTCCCTGGTCTGATAGAGTATCAGGCACAGACCGTGTGTGGGGACTTGCCTCTTGGAACCCCCAGGACAATGTACTATGAATCATAATATTTCCATGTATTCATCCCTTCCTTCAAAAACCACTGTTTATGAAGCTTCTACTATGTGCCAGGCACCATTCTTGATACTGGAGCTACAGCTGCAGTGCAAGGGAAAAATAGCAACAGCAAAGATCCCTGTTGTTATGTGTCTTACATTCTAGAAGGAGAGACAGATGATAAGAGAGATGAGTAAATACAACGTCTAGGGTGTTAGATGGAGCTGAGTGCTAAGGAGGAAAAAGAGCAAAGGAGGGGACGGGAAATGTTAGGGGCAAGAGTGTGAAGCTGTAGAAACTGGAGATAAAGGAGACTGAGCGGGTGACATCCGAAGGGTGGGCTGAATGGACCCAGAGATGGAGCCATGTGGCTTCTGGAGGGAAGTGCTTTAGGCTGTAGAACCCGGCTCATCAATGGGAGTGTGCCTCGTGTCTGACTGCCAGGGGAGGCCCACCACCCGGGCAGTGCATAGCTAGTGCAGGAGGAACGCGGTTAAGAGGTGCCAGCAAGGTGCACGAACTTTCAGGTCCTGGGATGTGATCTGGTTTTCCCATCGTAGGCTCCTGGGCAGAGGAGTGATAGGAGCTGGCTGAAAGGTTAAGGGGATCGTTGAGCTGTGTCTCTGAGAGGGAGGTGGGAGGGAAAGGGGAAGACAGGAGCTGGCCCATCTGGGGTGGGACATGTAGAATTGGGGTTTGAATTGAGAGCGCTTTCTGCAGCTACAGCGGGCAGGCAGGACCTGCTGATGGGGGCAGTGGCAGGATGTGAGAGAAAGGAGTCTGAATGTCTTGAAAGCAGGGTTTTCCAACCTCAGCCTTGTTGACCTTTGGGGGATGGATAATTCCGCATTGCAGTGGCCGGTGGCGGTGGTGGGTGGTGGGTGGAAGGAAGGTCCTCTGTGTTGTAGGAGGTTTAGCAATATTCCCGGGCTCTGCCTCCAAACACCAGCAGCATCCATCAGCGTGGCCACCAAAATCGCCAGCTGTCTCTGGACTAGGAATAAAACTGCCCCTAGTGAGAGCCACTGCTCGAAGTCTGTGGCCTGAGCCCCGGACAGTGTGGTAGGGGTGGAGGTGGGGGGTATTTATCAGCTGAAACAGTTGGTATTTTATGTATTTGTCTTACTTTCTCTCAGTTGTTTAGTCGCCCAGTCATGCCTGACTCTTTGTAACCCCGTGGTCTGTAGCCCACCAGGCTCCTCTGTCCATGGGATTCTCCAGGCAAGAACACTGGAGTGGGTAGTCATCCCCTTCTTTCTCTAGAGGATCTTCAGGACCCAGGGATCGAACCCATGTCTCCCGCATTGGTAGGCGGATTCTTTGCCATCTGAGTCGCCAGGGAAGCCCTAATTTATCGTAAAGAGGACTATCATGAGCTCAGGTTTGGGAATGTTAAATTGGGGGCGCCTGCTGGTGGTAATGTCTAAGACAGGAGTCCGCATAGGAGAGGACCCACAAAGCGCCGCACAGTCAATCTTTTAGGCTTCGTGGGGTGTGCGATCTCTGTCACCGCTACTCCTAAAAACAACCAGAGACAATGCGTGAGTGGATGAGTGTGGCTGGGTTCCAATTAAACTTCCTTTACGGGCACTGACATTTGAATTCTATATCATTTTCTCGTACCACGAGAGTCTTCCTTGACAGTTTTTCAATCATTTTTTTTTTTAATAAGTAAAACCTACTCTTCACTGGGTTTGGCCATTGAGCCGTAGTTTGCTAACCACCCCCACCCCGATCTAAGACATTAGTGATAAGATATATGAGGCCAGAGTTCAGGAGGGTGTCTGGGCTGGGGGGCGGTGGTCATGGCATGTGGATGGATGAGCAGAGGCAGAAACACACACAAAGATTAGGTGAAGGGCCAATGACTGAGCTAGCCCAGTATTCAAAGACAATCAGACAGATGAGAAGAGCCAGCAAAGGGAGCTAAGAAAAGAGAGACCACAGAGGCTGGGGGAAATAACAGGCTAAGTGGGGTCCCCGGAGACAAAGGATGGGTTAAAGGCAGGTCGGCTTTATTGTTACTTAATCATCATTCTTGTGCCACTGGATTCTCACAGTAAGCCTGTGCACTGTTTACAGCCGAAAGCTTAGGGCTCAGGGAAGGGAAGCAACTTTCCCAAGGTCACACAGCTAACAGGCCATCGAGTCCACACTGGAGTCCGCGTCTGTTTTGTTTCCTAAGTCAGCACATCCACCAGCCTCCATCCTATCCAAGGATCCGGGGGTGTAGAAACTGTTCCCCTGGGGCCGCGGTCCCCAGAAGGTGCTGTCCCCCAGGGAATTCTTGGGTCTCATCCTGTCTCCTTCCAAGTGTCTCTGAGAAACGCCGTAGGAAGTGGTGTTGGAGACCCAGACTCTGAAACAGAACTCATTGGGTTGCCTCCTGCCTGCCAGGCACTGAAACGTGACCTTGAGCCATATGTCCAACATCTCTGCTTCTTTTCACCGTCAGGGAGATGGGCGTTATAATAACCCCTAACCTACAGGGCTACGGAGGGAGCCCAGTGAGTTATTCCATTCAGAAGGCCAGTAGACACAGTGTAAAGGCTAGACTGTGTGGCTTCTATTCTGTTCTTATTATTAGGAATTTGGGTGATCCATCCCTGAATCTCCCTTCCTCGATAACCAGGAAGTCCCATCCCTCCTACCAGCGCTGCCCAACAGAAGCATCACACAAGCTGCCTCTCTAACTTAAATGTTTCTGTGCTGTGTGCTTTGCTGACTCGCTCAGTCCTCTCCGACTCTTTGCCACCCTGTGGACTGTGGCTTTCTACTAGTGACATTAAAGGGCTTCCCTAGTGGTTCAGTGGTAAAGAATCTGCCTGCCAATGTAGGAGACGAGGGTTCAGTCCCTGGGTTGGGAAAATCCTCTAGAGAAGAAAATGGCAACACACTCTAGTATTCTTGACTGAAGAAACCCACAGACGGAGGATCCTGCCGGTCTACAGTCCACGGGGTCGCAAAGAGTCAGACACGACTGAGTGATTCAACAGCAACACTAAGTGACATTAAAACAAGTACAAAGGGAAGGCTCAATGGATCTAATTTAATAAATGCAATTATACAATATATTAATATAAAGGTTAGTAATCGATTTTATTTAACCAAGCATAGCCAAAATATTATTTTAGTATGTGAGCAATATAACAAATATTAATGAAATACAATGCTTTCTTCTTCATAATGAATCTGAAATCTGCTGCATATTTTAGGCTCACGCTTCATCTCAACTGCTCCCTTTCAGAACCGACCTCCTGGGGCTGGGGGCATCCGGATGGGTCTAGCCCCTTTCTCAGGAATCTCAGCGCCCAGAATTTGGACCTATGGCCCAGTTTACTCTAGCAGCCTATTGAAAGCCCCTGCGCTCAGCACTTTGCAGGCCTTATTATCTCATTGAATCCTCCCAGTTGCTCCAGGAGGGAAGGTATTATTATCACGAGAGTTTGTCAGAGCAGGAAGCTGGTGGCCAGGAAGGGGAAGCGAGTCAGCTACAAGGCCACCCAACATGCGGGGGCAGTTCGCCGTCTGCACGGGCCTTCACCCCACGCCCGCCGGGGTCTGTGCTCTGCGGGGCCCTCGGGACGCACCGGTTTGCATCGCCATCATTCCTGCACACACAGAGCTCCCAGCCCAGGCGACTGGATAATATGCAGAGGCTAGCTGCATACCCCCCAGGTTTTCTGCTCTTTGACTCCTGGGTTTCACGGCGTGTGCATGCTAAGTCGCTCCAGTGTGTCCACCTCTTTGCGACCCGGTCAGCTGTAGCCCACCAGGCTCCTCTTTTCATGGGATTCTCCAGGCTAGGATACTGCCGTGAGTTGCCTTGCCCGCCTCCAGGGGACCTTCCCGACTCGTGGATCGAACCTGCATCTCTTATGTCTCCTGCATTGGCAGGCGGTTCTTTAACCAAGGCGCCAGGCGGGAAGCCCCACACATACACGGAGTGAGCACTTATCAAACCTTATCCTCATTTTCCAAGCCAGGAAGCTGAAGCTCAGAGGTATTCAAAACCCCAAAGCTGCACAGCTGGGAAGTGACTGTCCTGGTATGTGGAGCCAGAGAATACACTTTCAAAGCCCGGGCTCGTGGCTACCATAACCACTGTGTTCTGCTTCCCTAAAGACGCTCCCTTCTGGGAGTGGTGCAGTGGTTAGGACTCCCTGCTTCTACTGCAGGGGACACGGGTTCGATCCTTGGTCGGGGAACTAAGATCCCACAAGCTGCACACTGTAGCCCAAACAAACGAACAAGTAGAAAGCTCACCTCTGAGGTCCAAACTCTCCTCCTCATGATTTAACTTCTACATGGGATTGAGCAACTTACGCTTCAGTTTCCTCACCTATAATGCAGGGAAGTGAAAGGGAAGTGAAGTCGCTCCGTCGTGTCCCACTCTTTGCAACCGAATGGACTATAGCCTACCATGCTCCTCCGTCCATGGGATTCTCCAGGCAAGAATACTGGAGTGGGTTGCCATTTCCTTCTCAAGGAGATCTTCCCCACCCAGGGATCGAACCCCGGTCTCCCACATTGCAGGCAGACGCTTTACCATCTGAGCCACTGGGAAAGCTCAAGAATACTGGAGTGGGTTGCCATCCCCTTCTCCAGGGGATCTTCCTGACCCAGGGATTGAACCCGGCTCTCCTGCATTGTAGGCAGATGCTTTACTGTCTGAGCTACCAGGGAAATTTGCAGGAGAGCTATTATTTCCTGGTATCCTTAGGGTTGGTCATCCATGCTGAGGGTATTGTTCAGTCGCCAAGTTGTGTACGACCCTTTGTGACCCCATGGACTGCAGCACGCCAGGCCTCCCCCGTCCCTCACCATCTCTCAGAGTTTGCCCAAGTTCAAGTCCATTGAATCAGTGATGCCATCTAGTCCTCTTCTGAGAGTTGCTGCTGCTGCTACTAAGTCACTTCAGTCGTGTCCGACTCTGTGCGACCCCATAGATGCAGCCCTCTAGGCTCCTCTGTCCCTGCGATTCTCCAGGCAAGAATACTGGAGTGGGTTGCCATTTCCTTCCCCAATGCATGAAAGTGAAAAGTGAAAGTGAAGACGCTCAGTGAACAGCTGTCAAATGCTTGGAGTGGTATCTGGTGTGTGGTTAGCCCTCAGTAAGTTTTATACTAGTTAAGTGGACCTCCCAGGTGATTCAGTGGTTAAGAATCCACCTATAATGCAGGAGACACGGGTTCCATCCCTGGGTCAGGAAGATTCCCTGAAGAAGGGAATGGCAACCCACTCCAGTATTCTTGCCTGGGAAATCCCTTGGACAGAGGAGCCTGGTGGTACTGTCCATGGGGTCGCAAGGAGTCAGCCACGACTTAGTGATTAAATAACAACAAAGTACTAGTTATTATTACTTACTGCATGACTAGTCTGTGGAGAGAGTCTGCATGCTGTCTACTTTCCATGCTCAATCTCACTGAATTATCATTCATGTTTTGAGAAAAGCACTATGATCCCATTCAAGAAAGAGAGAACTTGAACTCACCTACCAGACCACAGTGGATGTGCTGTTGGGTAAGCATTTGCTCCCACAAGATGTATCTTCATTCATTCATTCAATTGCTTTTTTTTTTAAGTGTAGTAAAATGCACATAACATAAAGTATATCATCTTAACCCATTTTAAAAGCACAATTCAGCAGTGTTAAGTATATTTACATTGTGTACCAAGCTCCAAAACACTTTTCATTGTGCAGAATTGAAACTCTACCCATTCTTCCCCACTCCCAGCCCCTGGCAACCATCATTCTTTCTGTCTCTATGAATTTGACTGCTATAGACACCTCATATGAGTGGGATCATATAGTGTTTGTATTCGTGTGACTGACTTATTACACTTTGCATGTCTTCAAGGTTCATCCAGGTTGTGGCATGTGTCAGAATTCCATTGTTTTTAAAAGGCTGGATAATATTCCGTTCTATCCACATGCCACACTTTGTTTATCGGTTCATGCGTTGATGGACCCTTAGGTTGCTTTTGGCTGTTGTGAATAATGCTGCTACAAAAATGGACATATTTGTATATTTCTTAGAGACCTTGCTCTCAATTCTTTTTCGTGTATACCCAGAGGTGGAATTGCTGCTAAGATCCCCCACGTGCCTCCTGGCCAAATAAACCAAAACCTAAAACTGAAGAATTATGGGATTCTCTGGTGGCTCAGAGGGTAAAGAGTCTGCCCGCAATGTGGGAGACCTGAGTTCAATCCCTGGGTCGGGAAGATTCCCCTCAAGAAGAAAATGGCAACCCACTCCAGTATTCTTACCTGGAAAACCCCATGGATGGAGGGGCCTGGAGGGCTGTCCATGGGTTTGCAAGGACTGAGCGACTTCATTTTCATAGTATTTTTGTTTTTAATTTTTTGAGGCCCCTCCATCCTATTGTCCATAGAAACCAAACCAGTTTACTTTCCCACCAGCAGTGCAGGCTGGTCGCAGTTTCTCCACATCCTCACCAACACTGGTTAGTTTCTGTTCTGTTTGTTTATAGCAGCCGTCTGAATGGGATGGTATCTCATATCTATGAGATAGTATTTCATTGTTGTTTTCACTTGCATTTCCCTAATGATTAGTTTATATGGACCATCTTTTCATGCACTTCTTGCCCATTCAACCATTCTTATATACAAATATCAAGCACTTCCAATGCTCTAGGCATTGTTCTAGATGTTGGGACACCTACAGGCTTAGATTCCAGTGGGAGCAAACTGCTGTGTGTTTGAATTCTGCTTCCACCACCCAAGAGCTGTGAATCAATGAACCCTTTGTATGCCTCTATTTCCTCATCTGGACAATAGGTGTATGACGTGGTATCAACGGAACACTCAATTGTGTTCCCAGCAAAGTGCTAAATCTGTGTACCTGGATTCAACCCTCGTAACAACCGGGGAGGTGCATCCTAGTATCCCCCATGTTATAGGAAAAGGGACTGAAGCGAACTAGTCCAAATAAGGCCAACAAGGACGTGGTGTAAGGACATGATGGATCCAGCCTTCGTTATCAAACAGCGCGACTCCAGTTCTTAACGTTCGGCCACTGCATGACACCAATACCATTATCTATTTCATGGGTCTCCTGGGAGCTCCGGATAAGTTAATCTACCTCAGAAGCACTTAACAAACGTTAGCGCTTAGTGGAATTATTCACTGCCTTATAGTTCTTTCCAATCCTTTACCCGCATTTCTTTCCCTGTCATCTTTTGCCTCGAACCTCCCCTTCTGCTATCCTTATGGTTCCTAATCTAATTCTTTCAACACTTATTTCTTGATGCCTCCTTTGGTACCAGGCAATGCTAGAGACACATGAAGGAATCAGACCCCATGCCCACCCACCCCATTCAGGAACTCCCAGCGTGCTGAAGAAGATCATAAAGCAACCCAATGCATGCTAAAAAAAAAAAAAAAAAGAAAGAAAAAAAAGAGCGGCTACCCCACCCAGAATGGGTGGGAGGGGTCTCTGTGAGGGAAAACTTCCTTAAGCAGGTGCCTGGGCGCTGCTGTCTTGCAAGGGTTAAGTTGCAAGAAGAATGTGAGCAGAGTGTTCCAAAGCACTGGGCAGAGGCCTGGAGATGGGAAGGTGCCTGGAGAATTGAGGAAACAGAGTGTCTTTATACTGATTTATATGCCAGTCTCCAGCTAAGTAAGGATGCATGTTCTGGGAGGGAGGAGTGGGCTGTGACTGCAGGACCCCTGGAGGCATACTTCACCCCTGGCTTGCCTTAGCTTGTTCCAACCCCTCCATCACCTCCCTGAGGACTGCAGGTGCTGGGTGCCGAAAGAGGGGGAACACTACTCCCCAAGCAGAGGATTGAAGAGACGACAACCCCACTGATCCACTGGGGCTGCTCTCTCCTCTACGGGGACCCAAGGCTTCATAGGGCCTCATGGGAGGTGGTTCAGACGGTAAAGCGCCTGCCCGCAATGCGGGAGATCTGGGTTTGATCACTGGGTTGGGAAGATCCCCTGGAGAAGGAAATGGCAACCCACTCCAGTATTCTTGCCTGGAGAATCCCAAGGGCCAAGATGACTGGTAGGTTATAGTCCATGCGGTCGCAAAGAGTCGGACACGATTAAGTGACTAACACACACACACACACATGGGAAATGGAGTCCTTTTCGTCCTCTGTTGCCTCTCCGTTTTCCCACGTGTTTTCAACGGGTTTCGAGTTGAAGTGTCCTTGACATCACTGAAACCAACACCTTTCTTACAGAGCGGGAAACAGACCCCGGAGAGACTGTACCCGTCCAGGTTACAGGGCAAAGGTCCTTGTGGCCTTTGAGTGAGTGTTGGACGTTTTCTTTCCTTTGTCCTTGTTTTAAAACCTGGTTGGGAAACTGAGGCCAGGGAGTTTGAAAGTTTGTCCCAGGTGCGCAGACACGTTCAGGAGCCAGTGTTTCCTGTCTCCCAATCAGCCCAGAAAGAGAAGGGGTTTGAGGGAAAGGGGGAGGTGTCTTTTCTCACCCAGAGTTCCCCAACTGTTAAGTGCCCACTACCATCACCCCCCCATTCCCCTCCAGGGTTGAAAAGAGGCGTCTGCGTGAAGATCAACCATTTCCCGGAGGACACGGACTACGACCATGACAGCGCGGAGTATCTGCTCCGTACGTGGGGGTCTGGGGCGGAGTTGGGGGGATGCTGCTGGGCTCGGACACGTGGGAGGGGCTAGGGGGCTGTGCTCCCGCGCTTAGATCGACGCGCCGAGTTGAGCTTGTCAGCCAATCCAAGCCAAGATACCCAGATCCTATGGCCTCCGATTGGCTCACTCGGCCCTCTCCCCGCCCCCTCCTCTCACCTCGGGGCGGGCAGACGGGGGATCCCGGAGCTGATTGGCTGCCGTGCCGGCCTCGGTACTCCGGGCCGTGACTGGTTGTCCCTCTCCGGGCCGGGATTGGCCAACTGCACCCTGGGCCCGAAAGGCAATCTGCGGCGCGGCCTGGCCACTCCCGGGAGCTGGCTGGGGAAGCCCGCGGTGCGATTGGTAGCTACCGCGAGAACGCGGCAAACCCCGAGTTGGGATTGGCTGCGGCCTCAGCCGGGCTCAGAAATCGCAGAATCTGGTTGCCTGGGGTTTGGGGGAGAGTAGAAAGGACTGCAGAGAGAGAGAGAGAGAGAGGAGAAAGGAGGAAAGAGAAGGGAAACCTAGAGCTACGGATGAAGCAAGGCAGAAAAGGGAGGAGAGAAGAGACAGGAGAAAAAGAAGAGAGCGGGAGAGGGAGCAGTGGGGCGGGGGGGGGGGGGTGGGCAGGGGAAGAGAGAAGAGAGACCCGGAGAGACAGGTGAAGCCAGGCGGACGGCGGGTGGGAGGGAGAGCGGGATTTAGAGATGTGATAGAAAGAAGGATCTGGAGAAAGGGGGAAAGGCGCAGAAGAGAGGAAGGGAACGCGCGTGCGAGAAGGAAAAAGAGAGGGAGATGGTCCACAAGGGAAATGGAGGCGGGGTGGGTGGAGTGGAAGAGAGGGAGAATGGTTAGAAAATCAAAGGGCAGAAAAAATATGCCAGGAGAAACACAGAGGAAGAAAGAAAAGGACGAAGAAAGAGAGAGATTTTAAAGAGGAGAGAAAGTGAGACAAAAAGAAAAGAACCAGAACACGGGTAGAGGGGAGGAATGGGAGAACCAGCGAGAGAGAAGAGGGACAAGGCACACAGGAGGCGCGGGGGCCCCAAGGGCGCAGGCGGCCGTGACTGACGCCCTGGTTCCCTCCGCACCCCCCGCCCCTCTCCTGTCTCTCTCCAGGGGTCGTCCGGGCCTCCAGCATCTTCCCCATCCTCAGCGCCATCCTGCTGCTGCTCGGGGGCGTGTGCGTGGCGGCCTCCCGCGTCTACAAGTCCAAGAGGAACATCATCCTGGGAGCAGGGATCCTGTTCGTGGCAGCAGGTGAGAGGCAGAGGGAGGGGGCGGCCCACCTGCGCGCGCACGTGTGTCTGTGTGTGTGCGCGCGCGGGCGCGCCTGCAAAGCCACCTTGCCGGGGCGCTCCCTGGGGCCCGGAGTCTTCCTAGGCTCTATCCCAAGTTCCATCGCCCCCCGCTGGGCGAGGGAGGTGTAGCCTTCCTGCTGTCTTCTGAGCTGGGGAATGAACTCAGCTCAGACAGGTGTCTACCGCGTAATCCGGGATTCCAGGAGTTCAGATTCCAAAGCGGCGGTCCAGGAGATGGAAGGGAAGGAACCTGGGAGAGGGGGCTTGAGGCTGAACTGAGGTCTTGAGGATCGGGAGGACCTGGAGGAAGAGGGAGAGACAGAGATCTGAATGCTGGTGGGGAGGAGCCTGCCCTAGGGGGCTGGACCTTGTGGTCTCCGGTGTATCCAAGAAGGGGCGGGTCCTGAGAAAGTTTCCAGGGAAACTCGGTAGTGAGGCACGGCTTTTAAAGGGGCAAGCCCTCCCTCCTACTCGACGTGAGTAGTATTGAGCAATTCCGGAACTTAGAGTCTTCTCAAAGCGGTGGAATCCTGAAGAGGAGGAGGGTTCAGCATAAATAGCAGGGGATGCTTTCAGAGAAGGATGTGACCTGCAAGGTGGGGCTTGGAGGATTTGAAAGGCGGGGGCTAACTACAAACCGGGCCTAGGGAAGTCTGGCCTCGACCCTCAGGGGGCGGGGCTTAGCAAGCTGGAGGTGGGGCTTAGACTAGATCCTAACTTGTGTCCCCCTCTTTCCTGCTCTAATAAGGCTACCAAGAGGAAAGCCTAGAATAGATGATAATCATGACAGTTCAGATCAACCAGAGTCGGAGTCTAGAGAGTCAACGGGATTACCTTATTAACAGACTTAAAACGAGTCGAGGCTGAGGCCAAGATTTATAAAGTTAGGGGGAGTTAGACCAGTCAGCATAGGGCCTGGGTCATCTTATCAAGGGCAGAGTTTAGGCAGCCAGGGAAGGGCCTGGACCATCTGGACAGGAGTTAAGACTGTCTAGGGTAGGGCTTGGGTCTTTCCGGAGGGATCTGGACCACTAAGGGTGAGCCTGAACTATCAAGGGTGGGCCCTGGACCAACTAGGGCAGCGTTTAGATCAGCTAGAGTGAGCTTTAGAACAACAGACTAGGACCTGAATTAGCCAGGGATGGTGGACCATCCGAAGCAAGATTTGAGGCCATTTAAGGTGGGGCCTGAGCCAGCTGGGGAGGAATTTAGACCATCTGGAAAGGGCTTGGACCATGTCAGGTCGAGCATAGATCAACACGGGTTGGGGCCTAAATGCTCAGTGTGGTGTATAGACCGTCTGGGGTGGGATCTAGATCATAGTGGGTGGAGCTTAGACCAGAGTGGGGTAATGACTAGACCATCATGGGTGGAGTTTAGGCCAGAGTAGGACGGGGCCTAGACCATCAGGGGTGGAGCTTAGGACACATGAGCGGGGCCTAGGCCACCATAGGTGGAGCTTGGCCAAAGCAGGGCGGGGCATAGACCATCAGAAGTGAAACTTAGACCAGAGGGTCAGGGCCTGGGCAAGTCGGTTCTGGGTAGGGACCATTTGAGGCGGGGCCTAAGCCATCGTGGGTGGAGCTTAGGCCAGAGCAGGGCGGGGCCTAGACTATCGGGGCGGAGCCTAGACCGGGGCGGGGCCCCCCGTGCGGGGGCGGGGCCAGGGACGGCCTCGAGGCTCCCGTCTGACCGTCCCCGCCCAGGCCTGAGCAACATCATCGGGGTGATCGTGTACATCTCGGCCAACGCGGGCGAGCCGGGCCCGAAGCGGACGAGGAGAAGAAGAACCACTACTCATACGGCTGGTCCTTCTATTTCGGCGGGCTGTCGTTCATCCTGGCCGAGGTGATCGGCGTGCTGGCCGTCAACATTTACATCGAGCGCAGCCGCGAGGCGCACTGCCAGTCTCGCTCGGACCTGCTCAAGGCCGGCGGGGGCGCGGGCGGCAGTGGCGGGAGCGGCCCCTCGGCCATCCTCCGTCTGCCCAGTTACCGCTTCCGCTACCGCCGCCGCTCCCGCTCTAGCTCCCGCTCCAGCGAGCCGTCGCCTTCGCGGGACGCGTCTCCCGGCGGCGCCGGGGGCCCGGGCTTCGCCTCCACGGACATCTCCATGTACACGCTCAGCCGCGACCCGTCCAAGGGCAGCGTGGCCGCGGGGCTGGCGAGTGCCGGTTCCGGCGGCGGGGCGTACGGCGGGGCGGCCGGGGGTGCGGGGGCGCGGGGAGCGGCGGTAGTGGCGGCGGCGGGGCGGGCGCGGAGCGGGACCGCGCGGGGGCGCCCGGTTTCCTCACGCTGCACAACGCCTTCCCCAGGAGGCGGGCGGCGGCGTCACGGTCACGGTCACCGGGCCGCCAGCCGCGCCCGCGCCCGCCCCGCCCGCCCCCGCCGCGCCCGTCCCCGGGACCCTAGCCAAGGAGGCCGGCGCCTCCAACACCAACACGCTCAACAGGAAAACCACGCCCGTGTAGGGGCGCGCCTGGGGGGCGCGGAGGGGGGCGTGTCCGGGGCGCGTGCGCGGGCGCGCGTGCAACTAGGCTGCCGGGGGTCGGAGGCGCCCCCCTCCTTCCCCGTGAGCTCGCTGGAGACTGCTCGGCCTTCCCCCGCGCCCCCTCCCCGCCCTATCCCCGCCCACCCGGCTGTGGGGGAACATCCCCCCACCCTCTGAATCAGGGACCCTGAGGGAGGGGGGAAGGGAAGGGGAGGGGGCCGTTGGGAGCGAGCGTTGTGTTTTATTTTTTTGTGGGGTTGGGGGAGGGGGAGGGCTGTGGTGTTTTTTGCAGTTTTGAGATGTTTTCTTTTTAATGTTTTGCTGTGTGCATGTGGGGGCGGGGCGCAGGGAGGGACTCCCAGCCCAGCCCAACTCCTGGAGAGGGGCGCATAACACACGAATATAGAGTTATACCTACAAACTATATATATATGCTCTGTATAAAGAGACAGAAAGACCAAAGGGATACGGAGAGGCGCAATGAGGTGGGATGGGCGTGGGCATTCATTCACTTCTTCATTCATCATTCCACAAGGTTTTCAAAAGCACCTGCTGTGTACCAGGATGGTGGCTGGGGAGGCAACATAAACAGGCCCAGAGACAGACTCCGTCATTCATTCCCAGCAATTTATTTGTGTACTTCAGTGCCAAACATTGTGCTGAATGCTGAGTCTACAGAAGGGAGGAAGTCAGACTTCCCCAACGTCTTCACAGAGTTTACATCTTGTGCATGAGACAGGCATTAATCAAAGAATTGCATGCAGAGCAATAAGTTACAGTTGAGGCAAAAGAGAAACCTGAAGCGCTGCAGAATCCTCCATCAGGGAGGCTAGCCCAGTTTACAAGGAAAGGATAAACCAGGTAACACTGAACCCGAAGCAATGCAGAATCCTCCATCGGGGAGGCTAGCCCAGTTTACACGGAAAGGATAAACCAGGCAACACTGAAGACTGATAAGAAGCCAGTCAAGTGAAGCTGGAGGGAAGTGTCCTAGCCAGAGAACAACATATGCAAAGGCCCTGGGGCAGGAAGAGCTTCCAGAAAAGGCTAACATATATACTGAGCCAGATGGAGGTGGAACAAGATGAAACTGGAGATGCAGACAGGGCCAGACTGCCCTGGGACTTTGTAGGTTAGGTCAAGAGTTTAGATTTTTTTTTAATATTTAAAAATTTATTTTAAAATATTTATGGAAAAGGAATCTTAGAAAATGAATTTTTTCTCCTGCCGCCAAAACTGACAAAGATTGGTGGTGGTTCAGTCTCTAGGTCGGGTCCAACTCTTGCGACCCCATGGACTGTAGCCTACCTGGCCCCTCTGTCCATGGGATTCTCCAGGCAAGAATACTGGAATGGGTTGCCATTTTCTTCTCCAGGAAAGAGTTTAAATTTTAACCCGAGGGCAGCGGGGAACCACAGAGTGGCTTTAAACAGGATCATAACATGAACGATGGGAGGCGGGAACTCAGAGATGAGAGTGAGAGGCAGAGACGCGCCGAAATAAGGATCAAATACAGGCACTGACCCTTCAGATTCACAGTGCTGGGAGGGAGCAGATAATTACGCAGACTGAAGCACAGGCCTGCTGTTTGGTGGGCAGGAAAAACACTAGGACTTAGAGATTCCTGTTTCACCCATTCACTAATTCAGCCATTCAGTCACTCCTTGACATTTCTGGACCAAGCAGTGTGTTAGAATCAGGATCCCCAGAGCTGTTGTCGAGGAGGAGTCAAAAGCCAGACTCCAAGTAGGGTGCAGTAGCAGGGACCAGGATGGGCACCTTGACCAGAGAAGAGAGAGTGACCAGGTGTCAGGAGTGGGCAGCCCTCGGGGAAGCTTCCTGGAGAACTTCAGGCCCAGCCTGGGTTTCCAAAGGATGAGTAAGGACGGCTTTCACGGCAGAACAACTCAAGTGGGGTGGGAGTAGGGCAGGGGATTGAAAAAGCATGAAGTCCTGGGGTCAGGACTCCTCCTTTTAGGGTGCAAAGGTCAGGGCAGGGGTGGGCCGTGAGACTAGAGAAGCAGCTAGAAGCCAGAGTCTAAATGCGCTAGGGTTCTGGGCTGGTGAGTTTGGACTTTACTCTGAGGGTGACAGGAAACACAGGAGAGTCTGGAGCAGATGAAGAGCAGGTTGAGACGTGAGTGTCAGAGGAATCACCTGGGATGTGGGAAAGGAGTGGATAGGATGTCAGTGCTGTGAAGTAGATGAGACAGGATGGCAGTTGAGCTGGGAAAGGGCTGGGGGTAGAGAAGGTGGAAGGATGGATTTGAAGGTCACTGAGGACACAGAAGGGAGAGCACTCACTGCGTTTCCCTTCATTTGCTCAGCAAGTATTTCCCAAGACCCTCACCCCACCCCCCAGCCTCCCCATGTGGCAGGCTCTGCGCTCAGCGATACTGGGGGAGCAGGGAGGATTCAGAGCCTGCCCTGCCCTCCAGGGGCTCCCAGCCTGGTGGGAAGACAGACCTGGACACAGATGAGGGGGAAGTGGTTGGCAACGTGCCAGGCTCCACCAGCTTCTCCGTTGATAACATGGAGCAGCAGAAAGCGGGTAGAACAAAGGAGGGATGGGGCCACAACTGGGTATTGGGAATTTCCCTCTGGGGTCCCTGTGCTGGACAAGAAAGACCGATGGGCAGGGGACCATGGAGGAACTGGATGAGGGCAGTGTTGGAAAGAGATTCTGGGAAATGTGGGGAAAGGAATACAACTCACAGGACAGAGGGGCACTTACTGCAGGGATGATAAGCAGAGAGGACTGGAAGAGGTGGCATTAAAAGAGACGGATGTGGCGGGAGAAGGGGAGCAGAGCTGGCTAGAGGATGCTGGAGTCTAGTGTTCAAAAGCCAAACATAACGCAAGACAGAGGTGGCGCATGGGCAGAAGGGAGAGAGGTGGCCAGGGGTGGGGGAGATCAGGGCAACAGAGGCCAAAACTGAATGAGTTACAGGGGCAGAGGAAACAAAGACAGTGATCCAGAAAGGAGAGGAAAGGGGCGAGGAGGGTCCGACACAGCGATGCACAAGTCAGGACAGGAGGCTCAGAGAAGCAAATACACACAGACACACACAGATGGAGGGAGAGAGATGCAGGGGTGTGCCCAGAAAGAAAGGTGGGGCTTCAGAAGCACGCTTAGGGTGCAGGGTCAACCCATTTCTCTGGTTTGTTTCAGTATTCAAGAAATAGTTACTGAGGGCCCGCCTCTTCTCGGCCAGTCAAGATGCAGGGAATGTGCAAGTGAACAGAAGGCCAGGCTTTTGCTGCCCTGGAACACACAAGAGAGACACACAGGAAACAATAAGAAATTGCAGTTACGGCAAAGTGTTTCCAAAATGGAGCTGGAAAGAGAATTCCCTGGTGGTCCAGTGGTTAGGATTCCAAGCTTTCAGCACCATGGCCGGGGCTCAATCCCTGGTCAGAGAACTGAGATTCCCACAAGCCACAAGGTGTGTCTTAAAAAAAAAAAAAGGTGAAGCGGGACGTGGTGACTTCAGATGAGGAACCTCGGGAAGAGCCCACTGCACAGGTAACAAGGGTTGTGAGAAGGAAAGGCACTCACCTAACATTCTGGCCAAGCAGTGACACAGAGTTCTGAGAAAGCTACCCATTTTCAAGGAGACCCCATGGAGGGCAGAGGAAGAAGGGTGAGCAAATTAGGCTGAACTCGAAAGCGTGGGCTGGGGCCCCGTCGTGTGGGGCCTCGTAGCTCTGGGAGGAAATCTGAATTTTACTCTAGATTCAGTGGGATGAGCATAAGAATGACAGCCCCTATTTTTATTTAGAAATGAAGTAACAGACCCACATTGCTGTGCTGAGAAGAGATTTAGGAGTGAAGGTGGAAGGAAGGAGTTAAGAGGGGGCCGTCCTTTTCCAGCTGAGGCTGATGGTGGCCTGGACCAATGTGGAGGAACAGGGAGTGGGATTGTGGAGGCAGGGTCTATGGTGGTGGCTATGAACTGGACGTAACAGAAGAGGGAAAGAAAAACCAAAGGAAAAGAGAAAGAGGGGAACTCTTACCTGGATCTGTGAAGCCTGGGCAGTGCTCTTCTGTGCTGCCTGGAAGGGGGTCACTGGGGGAGAAGGGAAGCAGGAGAAGCCAAGCAACCTCCTTGGGACAAGACAATCTGAGATGCCTATGAGATATCCAAGCCGGGGTATCAGGTAGCCAGTTGGATATTTGAGACTGAAGCTTGGGGGAGAGAGAAGTCCTGGTTGGAAATCTAAGTTTTGGAAATGTCAGCAGAGAGGAGACAGCATGTTTAAAGCCCCAGGACTGGAGGAGGTGACCTAGGAGATGAGTGTGAAGGACACAGAAAGGACCCTGGCCAGGGCCTTAGGGTGGGGGGACATCTCCATGGGGGTAGGAGGAAGGAGGATGTAGTTAGAGAGGCAAAGAGGGACCGTGAAGTTGGCAACCAGCCAAATGCTACTGAGAACCAGGAGAGGATTTGTGGAGCTAGTGGCTATGGGTTAGATAACATGGCCTTGACCTTGACATGCGGTCATCGCCATGCAGTGGTGGGGACTGGAGTCCTGCTTGAGTGAAGGGAAGGAAGAGACTCACAGCTCGGGGGGGTGGCGGTGGAGGGGGGTGTGGAGAGAATCGGAGGCGAGGTCATCCTTTTGGTATGAAATTGTCAATAACTTTCCCACCCAAGAAAGCTCATATCCTTTCTGTGAAAGGAGAAGTAGAAAGGGTGGCAGACGGGCAGATGGAAGGAGGACAAATGCACACTGAAAGGACGGAGACATGGCGAGACTGAACGATGGGGAGACCCGGGGCTGGGAGGGGAGCACAGAAGCAGGGCAGAAATGCTGCAAGAGGGTGTCCGATTTCTCAGAATGGAGACACCAGTGGGTGTCACCCAGCCTAGCTCCCATCTCACATTGCCGCCAGCACCGAGCACCTTCTCGGGTTCCCCTCTGGGTCCTGCCAAGGCCTGGGAATACCCACGAGGTGAAGGAAAGAACAAGCTTCACTCATTCATTTAAGAAACAGTCCCTGAGGCCTTCCAGGCACCAGGCCGCACAATCTCAGTGCTGGGAGCTCAGATCCAGAGACAGGCAGTGCGATCCATCAAATGCAGGGGCAGGTGTGCTCTGAAGTTGGGGAGCTTCCCTTCACCGGTCCATCTGCTCATTCATTCATTCAGATCCATGTTGCCTAAGGCTTCCTGTGGGTGCAGTTTGAGCTGCGCGGTGCTGAGGGTGGTGAGATGGTTCCTCTGGCACTCTAGCCCTGCTGAAGGCTCAGACACACATGCCCACGATCAGAATCACACCCCAGGGCGATGGGTGCCCCAACGGAAGCGGTACAGGGTGGACAGGAGGCTGAGGGTGCACGGGGCCGACAGGAGGGCCAGCCAGGAGCGAAGGAGCTGGGGAGAGGTGGGTCTCACTGGGTGGTCCCCGAGGGGCTGAGTTGGGGGAGTAGGGTGATGATCCGGCCCTGCTGCCACTCCACACGGCTGTCCCGTCCTGTCCCTGGAACTGCATGGACGGCCCCCTGGGGGGTGCCCCGTCTAATAAACTCGGTGAAGAGGACTGCGACTCTGGATCCCTTGTCCCGGGCACCGCTTCTGCCTGAGGCCTGCCCTTCCTCCCTCCTGGGGAGCCGAGGCCCCCAGCGTGGGGCGCTGTGCTTCGTTCCTTCAAGATGCAAGGGATTGGGGGCCCGGCCCCTCCTCCCTCAGACCCCTGGGGTCCAGGCCCCCAGCCCCTCCACCCTTAGACCCGGGGGTCCATCCCCTCGCTCCCTGTCTCAGCCTCAGGAGTCAAAGTCCCCAGGTTTCTTCTCTTTCAGGGAACCGAGAGCCCTGGCCGCAGCTTTCTCCTCCCTCAGACCCAACAATTGGGTTTCCAGGCGGGCGCGCTCGGTCCCGGTTCCCCGCCCGCCAGCCCCCCGGGAGACGGGACCCTCCGCGCCCGCCCGCGCCCCTTCAGGAAGCAGACGTCCCTGCGGGCTCCTCCGGGGTCGGGACCCGCCCCAGCCCCTCCTCCGCGGGCAGCCTTCCTCCTCCCGCCCCTCGTCCCCTTAAAATACCCGGGGTCCCTATGGCAACGGGCGCGGGCGACAGGTGCGGGTGTTATTTACGGATGAGCCCGAAATAGCCGGCGAGGGTGCAGGGGCGGCGGATGGGGGCGAGGCCGGGAGTGCGCGGAGCGGCCGGTGCGGCGGGCAGCGGCGCGCGGAGCCGGCGGTTCGGGAGGCCTCGCGGAGCTGGGGGCGGCGCGGCGCGGAGGCAGGAGAGCCCGCGGGGTCCCTGCCCGGGAGCCGGGGGTGGGAGGCCCGAGGGAGGCGCCCGGCCTGGAGCGGGCCCGGCCCGGCCAGCCTTGGGAGCCCGGGGGAGGGGGAGGCGAGCGATCGCCAAGGGACACCCAGCCCGTTCCGGGCCCCAGCCGCCCTTCGAACCGCGGCGGGACGTGGTCCCCACTTCCTGAGCCACAGTGCGGACCACAACCCCTTCATCTGAGCCCCAGTGCGGACCCCGGGCTACCCTCGCGAGTCTCGGGGTGGGGGGTATCCCTCAGGCCCCTTCTCTGGGCCCCACGATCCCCTCAGCCCTGGTCCCCTCGCAGCCCTGAGCAGACATTCTCCGCTCTCCTCTCTGAATGGCCAGGGAGAACACCCCCGCCCCCACTTTCCAGAATTCCAGCAGGTCCCCAGCTTCCTTGCTCTGTACCCCAGTCAGGACTTTGCTGATCCCTCTCTGTTAAGGCTGGGGGATGGGGGGCGGTTCCTACTGCCTCTCTGAGACTCAGAAGTAATTCTGACCTCCCATTCGGAACCCCTGCACCCCAGTTTTTCCTCTTCTGAACCCCAGAGGGGACCCAGCTCCTTCTCAGACTCTGAGCCCAAAAGAAGCCAGGAAGCATCCCCAGCCTCCGCCACCCAGCCCCCCCACCCCCACCCCCCACACACACTGGAGGACCTCAGCTCCCTTCCTGAGGACCTCAAACTCGGAGCCTTGGGGGAAGCTAGGATCCTTCCCCCTCGCCCCAGGAAACACAGTTTCCCTGTGGAAACACAGATTCCTCCCAGTGGGAACCCCCAGAGCAGCCCCTCAGAGCTTCCGCAGACCCTCAGTTTCTCCTCCTCCGGTAGCCCTCCCACCTCTGCTCCAGGGTACCCAGGGTCTAGGCCTGAGGCTGGGGGAACTTTGCATTTCTCTGGTCCCATCTTCTTTGCTGAGCTTCTCTGGGTACCTGCCCCCGGGAATCCCAGAGGCTTCTCAGCTCGGGATCTAGTATTTTCTCGGTATAGTATATTCTCTAGTATATGAAGATTCTAGTATATTAAGAAGTGACCCCGACTTCCCCATCTGAAATTCCTGGGGGACTGAGACCTTCCCTTTTCCGAGCCCCTCACCCCCACTGCCAGACCCCAGGCGTGCCCCACCCCCACCCCCGCCTCCGCACCCACCGCCAGGAGCCCGCTTCAGCTCTGCCCTCTCGGGCCCGAGCCCCACCGCCCGCCAGGCGCGATGATGATGTGGTCCAACTTCTTCCTGCAAGAGGAGAACCGCCGGCGGGGGGCCGCGGCCCGGCGGCGGGCTCGCGGGCAGCCCAAGGCCCAGATGACCCCGGAGCGCGAGGGCAAGATCAAGCTGGCGCTGCTGCTGACTTCTGTGGGCGCCACGCTGGCTGTGCTGGCGGTCGGCACCGAGTTCTGGGTGGAGCTCAACACCTACCGGGACAACGGCAGCGCCGTCTGCGACGCGGCACACCTGGGCCTCTGGAAGATGTGCACCAAGCGACTGTGGCAGGCGGACGTGCCCGCGGGCAGAGACACCTGCGGGCCCGCCGAGCTGCCCGGAGGTGAGGCCGGCGCCCGCCCCCGCGCGGGGCTGGGACCCCCGCAGGCCGCCAAGAGCAGAGCCCCAGAAAGAGCCTGCCGCGCCCCCCAATCGCCCCCAGGAGAGCGAGCTTGCACCCTCAGAATGCGCCCCCTACCCTGCCAACCTCAGCCTGTGCTTCCGGGAATAACTGCCCCAGGCGCACCCCGTGCAGAGAGGGAGTCTGTATCACCAAACTAGCCTGGGTCCTCAGGCCAGCCCCAGACTATCCCAGGACCTCCAAAGCTCTGGACCCCCAGCACAACCCATGATCCCAGACATTTGTGTGCCCCTGGACCAGTCTGTACCCCCAGAGAACCTAAAAGGTAGATAATAGTCGTGTCTGACTCTTTGCGACCCCATGGACTGTAGCACACCAGGCTCCTCTGTCCCTGGGATTTTCCAGGCAAGAATACTGGAGTGGGTTGCCATGCCCTCCTCCAGGGGATCTTCCCCACCCAGGGATCCAACCCGGCTCTCCTGGATTGCAGGCAGATCCTTTACTGTCTGAGCCACCAGGGAAGCCCCAGAGAGCCCCGTGTCCCTAGAGAAACCTTGCGTCTCTGCTCACAGCCTGGAGCCCGAGACCCAGATGGTGACTCTGGACACAGTTGGTGCCTCAGACAGCCTGTGTCCCTCCAGAAACGCCCCCGCCCCCTGAGACAGTCTGCTCCCTTAGAGAAAGACTGGGTTCCTGGTGTCAGCTTGCTCTTCCCACTCTGGAGACAGCCTGCGGCCCGACCCTGCAGGCCCTGGGGAGACAGTCCGGCTGGACACCTACCCCAGAATACAATCTGCTGTTCCCTCCTACGAGTCCACCAAGACAAAACTCTCAGGAGACACCTCCCACATCCCAGGGCAGCCCTCTTGCTTCCTGGGAAATCTTTCTCTCCCTGTTTCACCTCACGTCCTCAGACTGGACACTCCAACCCCCCTCGCTGTCTCTTCCGGACACTCCCACAGCCCTCACTTTCCCACAGAGTGGCTCTTTCACCCCCAGCCCTGCCAGAGAGCTATCCCATACCTCTCACTCTTTCAGATGGGACATGCCATGCCCTAAACTTATACCAATGGGACACCCTATACCCCCTGGGAACAGAGATGAGATCTCACTCCACCTCTACTGACCCAAGGAAACTATCTGACACCCCTCAGAGCCCATTTAGGATGTTGCATGCTTGACTGCCCGCATGGCATTGCCAACCCTCCTCTTTCCTCTCCAAAGGATGTCTTATCATCTCGTGTGTGTATTCCATTGCTTCAGCTGTGTTCAATTCTTTGCAGCCCTATGGACAGTAGCCTGCCAGACCCCTCTGTCCATGGAGTTCTCCAGGCCAGAATACTGGAGTGGGTTGCCATTCCCTTCTCCAGGGGATATTCCTGACCCAGGGATCGAACCCAGGTCTCCCGCATTGCAGGCAGATTCTTTACACACACCCTTGATAGCAAAATGGAGTGCCACGCACACTTGATCTGAGATACCCACACACTCAGGATGCAGATGGGCTCATGCTCACCCCTCAGAGCCTCAAGCCAATGTTCCCAAATTTTTGAGAAATGAGATGCTCTGGTGGAAAAAAAAAAAGTGTTAGATGTTGTAAATTAAGTATGCTCTAATAAAAAATTTTAATAGAGATAAAGTCAGAAATATGTGTTAGATGCTTATGTAGTGCCTGGCTTGGTCCTAAGTGTTTCATCTGCATTAACTTATCAATCTTCATAGCAAGCCTGTAAGTCTATTCTCATCCCCAAAGCGAAGAGCAAGAAGTGCATATCAAAGGATCTGGACTTCCACGGTGGCCCAGTGGTTAAGAATCCACATTCCCAATGCAGGGGCCATGGCTTCCATCCCTGTTTGGGGAACTAAGATCCCACACGCCACTGTGCTGCTGCTAAGTCGCTTCAGTCGTGTCCGACTCTGTGCGACCCCATAGATGGCAGCCCACCAGACTCCCCGTCCCTGGGATTCTCCAGGCAAGAACACTGGAGTGGGTTGCCATTTCCTACTGCAGTGCATGAAAGTGAAAAGTGAAAGTGAAGTCGCTCAGTCGTATCTGACTCTTCGCGACCCCATGGACTGCAGCCCACCAGGCTCCTCCGCCCATGGGATTTTCCAGGCAAGAGTACTGGAGTGGGGTGCCACTGCCTTCTCCACACGCCACTGTAATGCAGCAAAAAAAAAAAAAAATTAAAATTAAGTATATGTAATTTGAAAAGAACGTTTTTTTAAAAGAGAAAGAGAAAAGAAATATGAATGGCTCCGTCTAAGCACCAAGGCTAGTCACATGGGGCTTGAACCCTAGTCATCTCATTCTTAACAACTACAATATGCTGCATCTCATTAGTCTGTAAATATGCCCCAGAGGTCCTCACTGCACTGGACGGGATGTCCCATCTCCCCTAACTGGATCATACTCTTGTCCTTCACATCCCTTGATGTCTCTCCAATGATCAGAAAGGGCTTCAGCTTTTTAAAGGACCATCCCCATTAGCCCACAGTCTAACCCTTCAGAGGACATCTCCCAGCTTTCAAGGTTTCAGAAATATCCCACCCATCTCATGGCCCATAAAAGGATATCCCCAAGCGGGGGTGACCCATATCCCACTCTTTTTCCAAGTGAGATGTACCACATCCTCTGAGATAAGAGACAAGATAACCTAAATCATTAGCAGCCAGAACAGGGTGCCAGATCCCACACACCCTCTCAGAAAGATGTATGTACCATGCCCTCTCACTCTCTAGATGAGACTTTCCGATTCCCTTGCAGAGGAAGACCGCGTTTCTCCCCAGCCGCTACAGACAGCATCCTCGCCCTTTGCTCCGCTGCACAAAGCATCCTTTGCTTCTTACTGCTGCAGAATCAGGACTCACTGCCCCTGCCGGGATGCGTCATGCCCTTCTCCTTCCCTCTGAGTTCCAGGTGGAGTGTCCACATCCAAGTACCATCTGGCTCGGGAGCTTGCCTCTTGTCCTTCAGCATCCCTCTTCACTTTGGAAAGTTCTTACCACCTCCCAAGACCAGCTGACCTCACCTCTGTCTCCTTTCCCCTCTTACTTGCAACCTCTCTCCTCCCCTTTCATCACTCTTCTCCTCAGTTGCCCCATCTGTGGAATGAGAAAGCTGATTCTAGGTGTGTTCTATGGGAAATTCTGGCTTTAAAATGCAATTTAGAAAGCATCTTTTTCCCCCAAAGTGTGGGGTTCCTTAAACCTCAAGTACACAGAGTTAGATGAATCATAACTTTTCAGCTTGTGTCACAAAATCATTACCAGCCTTAGCTGGTTCTTTCTTGTGCATTATTTTACATTTTTTAAAAATTTTTTCCTAATTCATCTCTTTAATGCATTGGATATATATTTTAACTTGGAAAATATACAATGTTATTTTTATATATGTATTTTAATTTACATAAATGATATCATGCTCTAGATTTTTTTCTTATTTGTGATTTTTTTTTCCCCCAATGGTGTGTTTCTCAAATCTCTCCAGTCTACTTTGTGTTATCCTAGTTCGTGGCTACTGTGTGCTGCAGAGGCTTGCCTGGGGAGCATCCATCACATTTACTTGACTATTCCCATAGAGATGAGCACCAGGTTGATTATTTTGACTCCATGTTTTTATAAACAGTGTTGCAATGAACATCAGGCAATACATATATTTTCCTGCATGTGGTTTTTTTCTGGATGTATACCCAGAAGTAAAATTGCTGGGTTATAGGATATAAACATACTTCATTTCATAAAGTACTCCAGAGTGCTTTCCAAAAAGACTAGTACCTGTTATACCCCCAGATGTTTCCTCTTATCCTTACAAGTGCTTAATATTATCCTTTTAATATTTGCCAATCTAATTGATCTAAAGTGGCATCTCCCTGCTGATTTAAGTTGCATTTCTTTGATCCCCGGTGAGATGGAGCATCTTTTTATGTTCTTGTGAGTAATCCAGGCTTCTTCTCCTGTGAACTGACTATTCATCTCCTTTGCCCATTTTTCAACTGGGTTATCTCTCTTTTCTTGATGATCAGCAGGAGTTCTTTGTGTAGACAGGAACCCTTTCTGAGATAAAGAATCTCTTCTGAATGTGTTAGCCTTCTGCCTGGATCTTGGTGTGCTCTGTTGAATAAAGCGGTTATCCGTTTCTAATCTCATTTGACCCTAAACAAGTCCATATGACAGAGTCAGGGAAGAGACTGTTAACTGACTTTATAGAGGAAGAGTCAGAAGCTCAGAAAGGTCAATAGCCCTCTCACGGCCACAGATCTGGACTTCTCAGCTCTGGATTGGAGTCCCAGCTCCTGGATAGCTGTGTGATGGCAGGTGGTTTTCCTTTTCTGGACATCATTTCTCTCTATCAGGGATGCTAATGTCATATTTCTGGGTTATTGTGAGCTATGCTAAATGTCCAACCCTGAGCTTGCACTAGGGATCTCCATGTCATTACCTCTCTTTTTCTCTCCCCTGCTCCTCCTACAGAAGCAAATTGCACTTATTTTAAATTCTTCACCACTGGAGAGAATGCACACATCTTCCAGAGAACCACAAAGAAAGGTAAGAACATTTCACCCGGCAGAGGGGATGGGCTGACCACGCCAAAGGAATTCTTTTCTTTCTTTTTAAACTGACATAGAGTTTGTTTAGAATATTGTGTTGGTTTCAGGGGTACAGGGAACTGATTCCATTATTTTTTTCAATGATATTCCCTTATTTATTAGCAGGTATGATTATGCTTCTCCGTGCTAGACAATAAATCCTTGTTGGTTACCTACTTTACGTACAATAGTTTGGATCTGTTAGTGCCAAAGGAGTTCCTGATAGCATCATGCTCTTCTCTGCTTTGCCGCAGGATGGGCTCAATCTCCTAAGCCTTGGGAGGGCTCACCTTGGGGGAGAGGTGGCTCTTCAGGGCCCTCTGTCCAATGTTCCTGCCTCAGGTGTGCCTATTCTGGGCACGCCCCAGCCCTTCTCTGTGGGAAGTATGATCACAGCTCACAAGTGTGCCTTTCCCACATGCTAACTAAGCACAGCCCCGAGAGTTTCATTGATAAGACTTCCATTCCTTTCCATGACTCTGCAGGGCAGGGCCTTTATCTTAATCTACCAGATGAGAAAACAGAAGCCCATAAAAGATTTCTTTTCCCAGGAAGTGGCAGAGAGGCACAATTTAAACCCAAATAATTCTGACTCCAACTCAGTGCTCTTCTATAAACCATGCTGTGAACATGGAAATGTTTCTGAATCTGCACTAACTAGTATGGCAGCCACTGACCAAAAGCAGCTGGTGCAACTAAGACACGGAGTTTTCCATTTTGTTCCATTTAAATCCATTTCAAATGAAAACACCATCTGTGCTTAGTGGCTACATACTAAACAATGAAACTCTCAAGACTTTACGCTTTCTACCCTAACCACAGTTTCTCCACCACCCCAGCACCTCGGTATCCTCACCAGTAAAGGAACTGTGATCCTGTCATCAACCTTATCTAGTCTTTATAAGGATTTAATGAGATGGTGCAGCTAAACATACAGTATGGTGCCTGCACATAGTAGGCCCTCATTAAACAGTGGTTGCCTGCCTTCTCCACTCCTTTCTTCCTTACCTTGGTGCTAAGTGGGCTTGGGCAAGCCGTTGTTTACCCCTGCCCCAGGATAGTAAAATACTCTCAGGGCATGGCTATCGACCAAGTGCTGTGCGCCACATTGTACACTGGGCACATTACATGTGTGATTTCTAATCCTCACAATGGACCAAATAGGGACTTTTGTCTTGATTTTTCCAGAAGAAGAAAGTGAGGCTCAGAGAAGTTCAGTGGCTTTAGCAGAATCTTCCAGCTAGGAATTAGCTAGGGAGAATTCCTACTTGGATCATCCCACTGTAATGTAGTGCCTTCTCTGTTGTCTCCACACACACACACACCCCCTCCCGCACCACCACACACACACAACCCACTGCCTCAGTTTCCCCACTAGTAAACAAATGGTGACCAGATCATAAATAATAATCGGTAGTTCCCATCTCCTTCTAATCCTGGCTCTGCCCATTCTTGGCTCTGTGACCTTAGGCAAATGACTGACCCTTTCTGAGTCTTAGTTCCTCGAACAGTATAAGTGAAATATTGGGCTGGATGATCTGCTACTTGAAAATTCTTCTCTAGTCCTGAACCTTTCACATTCCTGGTTCTGAGTCCCTAGAGGGGAGTTCTCGCCACTCCCTGCACCCAGTGTTCTCTGTTTCCCCCCCCCCTCCTCACAGAGGTGAATCAGGCAGCTGCAGTGATGGCCGTGCTGGGCTTGGCAGTTATGGCCCTGGGGTGCCTCTGTATCATCATGGTGCTCAGCAAAGGCGCAGAGTTCCTGCTCCGGGTTGGAGCCGTCTGCTTTGGCCTCTCAGGTGAGGGTTGAGAGCCTGCAGACCAAGGACACTGCATGTCAGGAGATCTGGATTTCAACCCCTCTTGCATGCTGGGAGGTCGGGTCTTCAAGCCCTGTTGCATGGTGGGAAGTCGGGTCTCCAAGCACTGTTGCATGCTGGGAGGTCGGGTCTTCAAGCCCTGTTGCATGCTGGGAAGTTGTGTTTCCAAGCACTGTTGCATGCTGGGAGGTCGAGGGAGGTCTCTGAGCACTGTTGCACGTTGAGAGATCAGGTCTCCAAGCACTGTTGTGTGCTAGGAGCTGGCACTTGTGTGCTCAAGTGCTGTAGAACTCTCAGAGATGGGAGAGTTCTAAGTTCTGCTGCTGAATCAAACACTTTTTTTGGATTGGAATCTAGGCTCTCCAAGCACTGTTGCCTGCTCACAGGGTGAGGGAGGGCCCCATGGGCTGTTGCATGCTGGGAGGTTGAAGAAGTTCTCTAAGCACCAGTTGCATGCTGGGAAGCACAAGGGCTATTGTAGTCTTAAATATGAGAAAATTCTAAGCACTGTTGTTGGCCAAGAATTGAAGGTTCTCTAGACACTTTTTAGATTTGTACTTGGAGTCTGTAAGAACTGTTGCATTTTTGGAGTTGACGGTCCAAAAACTCTGCATCTTGTGAAATGCAGCCCTCACTGGATCAGATGCTTTCTAAGGTGGATAGATAGGTCATTCATTATAAAAGTTTCACTTATCTTTTATGGATCTACTGAGCACCTACTATATTCCAGGCATTAGGCTAAGGGCTGGAGATATAAGATTCATAAGACAGACACTGTGTCTGCCCTCATAAAGCCTAGATTCTGACAGAAATAGACAGTAACCAGCAATTCAACTCGAGCTGTGATGAGAGTTATGATAAAGCATATAAGGGGTACACACTGGGGTGGGAGGTATATTAGGGAAAATTTGAGAAAGTGGTATTAAAGCTAATAATCAAATGAGGAACAGAAGGCGGCCATGTTGGTGGTAGTTGTGTGGTGGTGGTGATGCTGGTAAGATGGTAATAGTGATTATAAACAGCATATGTGAAATATTTGGCAAGTTTGAGGGTCAGAATGAAGATCAGAGCATAAAGCAGGGGAAAATTTGCACAAATGTACAAGGTAATCTTAATCCACAGATGAAGTAAAGGCTTGGTGAAAAAGTGAAGCAAGGGAGATACAAATGGTCAAGAGCACACTCAAATAGAAATGATCAATAATCACATTCTTTTAAAAACTATTCATTCCCTCACTGACTGTGTCAGGTCACAGCTGTGGCTCCTGGGATCTTTCACTGCAGCTCATGGGCGCTCTAGCTGCGGCGTTCAGGCTTAGTTGCTGTGCAGCAAATGGGGTCTTAGTTCCCCAACCAAGAATCAAATCCATATCCTCTGCATTGCAAGGCAGACATCCAGGGAGGTCCCAATAATCACATTCTTATTCTTGTTTTGTGCCTTAGAGAGCTTCCTAAATAAAGGGGAGAAAGTCAGTCACTCCTTTTCCTTTGTTTCATTTATCCATTACTCCACTTAAACCACTGCTGTGCACACAGACCCATTACACTATGTATACGTGTGAACATGTGTGTCATAGTAAGACTGTAGAAGACAGAAAGGTTAAGGAAATTATCATCTGGCTAAGGACATAGAAATGATACAAATTATCACACAGTTATAAATGGCAGTAAGTGCCCAAGAAAAAGTAGAGTCCTGTGAGAGTGCCTAATGAGGGCACTTGATTTAAAGCAGAATTAGAGAAGGCCTCTTGGAGGAGGTGACACATACAATGTCAAATTATGGGTAACCAAGCTAGAAAACGTTTGGTGAATTTCAGGTCCTGAAAGACAGCCAGTGAGGTTGGAGCATGGAGAGTAAGGATACTGGTATAAAAGACAAACCAGGAGGGATTTTCCTGGTGGTCCAGTGGTTAAGATTCCATAATTCCAGTACAGGGGACCGGGGTTTGATCTCTGGTCAAGAAACTGGATCCCACGTGCCACAGCTAAGGTTTCACGTGCCACAACTAAAGAGCCCATATGCCACAACTGAAGACCCAGCACAGGCAAGTAACTATTAAGAGATGAGTGATCTTGGGGAAATTGCTCTCCTTCTCTGAGTTTAAATTTCGTATTTATGAACTCATGCATTCAAGTGTCTGTTTATCAAGTACCTATCCTATCCATCCATCCATCTTTGCACTGATCCATCAGTCATCTCCCTCCCCACTGCTTTTTCTCCTTCCTTCCCCCCATTTTTCTGCTTCTCCTTCCATTCATATATTCATCTCTCTGTCCATCCATCCATTCATTCAATGATACAGTGTGTCTTTAATATCTAGTAAGTGCTGGATGCTGTGTTAGATACTACTGGGGACAGAATGAAGACCAGATTAAGATGGTTTCTGCTGTCATGGACGTTTTAGCTTGGTAGGAATTTGGTGTTGGTGTTATTATTGAACTCATGCCTATGTTATTCCTGAGGGTGCCATGAGAGTGTGGACATTAAAGTGTTTTATGAAAGTTTCGGGCACAAAAATGCTCTGCAGATTGTACAACCAAATGAAAATGAAGGGTAGATCTGACTCCTTAATTATTTTTCTTATACTGGATATCGGGGCAGATGGGGGTTTTGAGGTCTCCCTAGACCTCAAACATGTTTAGGATATATTGGTTTTGTCCATAAAGAATATGTGTCAGATGCCCTGTGTTTTAGGGATATGAAACAAACAAGTTCCTGGCTCTCACAGGTTTATACTCTACTGGGAGAGATAGAAACCAGGCAAATAAATAACACTTACATAAATTAATGTATGTTAATAATTACCAATCATGATTAATGCTACAAATGAAAAGTAAAGGGTATAATGGAAACCTGTAAGTGGGTAGACCCAACCAGGACTTAAGTGGTGGTGGTCAGGGAAGGCTTCTCGGAAGAAATGTAACTTAAGTAGGGAAGCAGAGAATGAGCATGTGTAATGTAGGCTTAGGGAGGGGTAAGCAGTTATTCCAAGCACCATAAAGGTCTCCAGGCTTGAACAAATTGGGTGCATTCAAGTCCTGAAAGAAATCTTAAACCATGCCACTGTAGGGCGGGAAGGGCAGCTTGAAAGGAGGCTGAAGAAGTAGGCCGGGTCCAGGTCCCGTGGGCCCCTCTAGGTCATATGGGAGAGGCCTTGCTTCTGCCCAGAGCCACTACCCCTGAGTTCTGTGCACGGCTGGCTTCTTTTCGTCCATGTGGGTCTCAGCTCGAGAGGCTGATCTGATGTCCCCGCCCCTGGATGCCTGGATGCCATGCCCCTTCCCATCACTCTGTTTTTATCTCCTTCCTAGCGTGCATCACGGTCTGAAATTACCCCATCTTCTCATGTGTTTACTTTAAGAGTCACAGCCTGCCTGCCCACAGGCCAGCAACAGCCCATAAATGTACTTTGTTTGGCAGGCAGTGTACAGAGGTTTCTCTGAGCCAATATTTAAACTCACCCAATATTTTGGGTGAATGCCCCCTAAGAAATGATAATCGGTTTTGAAAATTCCAGCCGTTCTTGGAAAACCAGAAAATCTAGTCCGTTAAGTCCCTGCTTCTGATGAGCTGCCCTCGGCTGAAGCTGGGTCTGGGCCACCCTCTGCCGCTGTTCCCACCACACCTGCCTGCTCATCTGTTTGTACTTTTCTCATTGTCCCCTGGAAGCCTCTGAGTTTTGCAAGCCTGGGTTTATTTGTTTACCATCTGTTTTCTCCAAGTAGAGCATAGGTTCTGTGAGGGTCTTCCTTTCTTTTTTTTTTTTTTAATCAAATTGCATTGCAACTGGCCTGATTGTCTTTTCATTTTGTAATCTGCCATCACTCTTTTTTCTTTGCAGCTTCATTAGCATATGAGTGACAAATATAAATTGTGTGCATACAGACATATACACACTTAGACATGGGCTTCCGTGATGGCTCAGACAGTAAAGAATCTGCCTGCAATGCCAGAGACATGAGTTCAATCCCTGGGTCAGGAAGATCCCCTGGAGGAGGGCATGGCAACCCACCGCAGTAGTCTTGCCTGGAGAATCCCACGGACAGAGGAGTCTGGTGGGCTACCGTCCAAGGGGGTCGCAAAGAGTCAGACCCGGCTGAGCATGCAACACGGCACACACATATATACACACTATTGTATATAAGGTGTGCACTTGATCTTGTTGGGTTTTCGTTTGTTCATTTTGATTTTTGGCCACACTGTGTGACTTGCAGGATCTCCGTTCTCTGACCTGGGACTGAACCTGGGCCGTGGCAGTGAAAGTGCCAAGTTCTCACCACCGCGCCACCAAGGAGCTCCTCTACCACTTGATGTTTGGATATGTTTTGATACACATGATAAAATGGTCATGGCAATCAAACTAGCTGACACATTCATGACCTCAAGTACTAATCGTTTTTTTTGGGGGAGGGGTAGCAAGAACATTTAAGATCTACTTTCTCAGCAAGTTTTATGTATATGGTATATTAACTATAATCACCATGTGCTGTGCTTAATTGCTCAGTCGTGTCTGACTCTTTGCAACTCCATGGACTATACAGTCCTTGGAATTCTCCAGGCCAGAATACTGGAGTAGGTAACCTTTCCCTTCTCTGGGAGATCTTCCCAACCCAGGGATCGAACTCAGTCTCCCGCATTGCAGGTAGATTCTTCACCGTCTGAGCCACCAGGGAAGCCCGTGGTCACCATACTGTACAGCAGACCTCCAGAACTGATTCCTCTTGCAGCTGGACGTCTGTACCCTCTGATTAGCATCTCCTCATTTCCCCCTCCCCTCAGTCCCTGGCAACCACCATTCTGCTCTCTGCGTCAGTGGCTTCAACTAAGTTAGAAGTCATCACTCTTTACTAAAGTCTTGATGGAGTCTCTCTTTTAAAAATTATTTTTACTCGTTTATTTATTTGGCAAAAGGAGAAGGGGGCAGTAGAGGATAAGATGGTTGGATGGCATCACCGACTCAATGGACATGAGTTTGAGCAAGCTCCAGGAGATAGTGAAGGACAGGGGAGCCTGGCGTGCTGCAGTCCACAGGGTCACAAAGAATCGGACATGACTTGGCGGCTGAACAACAATGACAGCATTTATTTGGCTGTGACAGGTCTTAGTTGCAGCATGTGGGATCCAGTTTCCTAACCAGGAATCCATCCAGGCACCCTGCACTGGGAGCTTGGCGCCTTAGCCACTGGACCACCAGGGAGGACCCCTGATGGAGTCTTAATTTGCCTTTTGTGATTCTTGATTCCTTGGTTTGCTTTATTCTTTTTTTTTTTTTTAAGCAGTGAAAGATACATAAAAGTTACCATTTGAACTCTTTTTTAAAAACACCTTTATTTTATATTTTGACCATGCAGTGCAGCGTGCAGGATCTTATTTCTCTGACCAGGGATGAAACCCATGCCCCCTGAATTGAAAGCGTGAGTCTTAACCACTGAACTACCAGGGAACCCTGCACCGTTTTAAGCGCCCTCTTCTGTGGCGTTAAGTTCATTCACACAGTCGCGCAACCATCCCCACCACCCATCTCCAGCACTTTAACATCTTCTCCAGTTAAAACTCTCTCCCCATTAAACACCAACTCTCCGCTCACCCTTTCTGTCTCCCGGCACCCACCTTTCACTCTGTCTCTGTGAATCTGGGTCTTGTTCTTTCTCTCCGGCTTCCAAAATTGTGCCTGCTACAGAGCAGGTGCTTAGTAAGTGATCGTTGAAGGGATGCTAGAGAAACCACAGAAATGTGTCTCGGGCTGGGCGGCTCTGGGAGGCTCCAGTCCTTGATAGCTCAGCACAGAAGGAATTCAGCGAGAGGCGAAGTGATGGATAAGAAGTGGTCTATTAGAACAGCACGCTTGTAAGTGGGCAGGTGAGAGGGTGCCCTGCTGGGCACTTAGCGGGCCGCAGTTTTATAAAAGAGAGTAAAGTGGGGAGGAGAAGAGGATCCCCTGCTCTCTCATTCTTAAGTCCACATCCAGCTTCCATCATCAGCAGCTCCTCCATGTCAGGCGGGGAGTTTTCTTGTCGCTACATGGTCACACCCTGGGTCGGGATGATCCCCTGGAGGAGGGCATGGCAACCCTCTTCAGTGTTCTTGCCTGGAGAATCCCATGGACAGAGGAGCCTGGCAGACTAGAGTCCGGTCCGTGGAGTTGCAAAGAGTCAGACACAACTGAGCAACTAACACACAGACACACAGACACAGACACACACACACACACACACACACACACACACACACGGTCAAAGTAGGACTGTTACAGTGCAATGGAAATGAGCAAACAGGTGGTACATAAAATAACTAAAATAAGGAAAAGCCTCCCAGGTTTCAGCACAATGTCCCCTTTTCCTTATAATTTTGTTTTAGTGCGCATGCCCGGAGAAGCGTGTCCTCGGGGGCATTCACTTACTGAGCCCCCAGGCAGGATGCGGGCTGATGCCATCACTCTTTTCCTGTGTGAGGGCAGGTCTCACGCTGCATGGTTTGATTGCTAAGCAAGCTGTTTGGTTTTGGTTCTGTGGTTAAGCAAACCTGCTTCTTTTTGGGGTGGGGTTGGGGCCATGCTGTACAGCGCACAGGGATCTTAGTTCCCTGACCAGGGATTGAACCCCAGCTCCCTGCAGAGGCAGCATGGAGTCCTAACCACTGGCTCACCAAGGAGTTCCCTGGCATGTCTTCTGGAATGGTCATTAACTTACAGGGGTCTCCCGAATATTTTCCTTTACTTCCTGACTCCCTGGCGGGATTACCTATTTAATCCCCTCCTTTGTCCCTTCGCTCCACCCTGTCACTAGGGGGGCCTCTCAGGTTTCCCGCTTGAGGAAGCATGTTTGGGGGGCTGTATTGGGGTAGGTGCTCAGACCTCAGTGGGGGACCCCCGGGGCCTGAGGACCACATCTGTTCTCTCCCCCGCAGGCCTGCTGGTCCTCATCAGCCTGGAGGTCTTCCGGCATTCCGTTCGAGCCTTGATGCAGAGGGTCAGCCCCGAGCCCCCCCGCAGCCCCGGCCCTGACCTACGAGTACTCCTGGTCCCTGGGCTGTGGCGTGGGGGCCGGCCTGATCCTGATGCTGGCTGGTGGCTGCTTCCTGCTGCTCACCCTGCCTCCCGGACCCTGGAGTCCCCTCTGCCCCAAGTGGGGCCAGCGGGCCCCCTAGCGCCACCGTCGTGCGGTCTCTCAGCAACTTCCCAACACCCCTCCACCCTCCCCACCATCGCCTTTGCATCTTTCACCCGGTGCCCCAGAGAGACTGTGTTCTCTGGACTCTGGGGCCCACACTGTTTGCATAAACCTGCCCCTCCCCCTCGTAAATACCTTTTTCCTCTGTAAATATGTTTTTTTTTTTTTTCTCCATGGCTGGATTTGGGTTGCTTGGGGGTGGGGCGGGGAGAGAATTTATTTGCAAACGATGGTCCCCAGGGAAGACTGCTGGGGACCTGATGGGGTAACTAGCGGGTGGGGGTGGGTGGGCGAGGTCAGTGGCTCTTAGGTGGGAGTTGGACCTTCTCATTGCCCAGATTGGGATGTATTCAGCTGTGGGAGAGACTTCTGGGAAGAGAGAGGAAGGGAGAATCTCTGGGTCTGACCTGGCTGTGGTCTGATTTGGGATTAAAAGTTTGGAAATTTAACAACTTTGGAGTTTGCTGTGATGTGGATTGTGTATTCCAGGGTAGGGAAAAGGGGTCACTGTGCTCTTTAGAAAACCTCTGCCTGCTACTCGTCAGCCCCAAAGTCACGTGTCAATGAACCCATAGTGAGCGATGGAAAACCCAGTATGGAACACAGACACTGTCACAGGTTGAATGGGGTCCCCGCGGGAAGTATGTGTGGGGTCGGAACCACCAGGACCTCAGAATGTGACTGTGTTTGGAGACGGAGCCTTGCAGAGGTGATCCAGTGAACGCGGGGTCATTAGTCCGAGCCCCAGTCCAGTAGGTGCTTGCGCTCAGTCACTCGGTGGTGTCTGATTCCCTGCGACCCCATGGCCCGTAGCCCGCCGGGCTCCTCCGTCCATGGGCTTCTCCAGGCAAGAACACTGGGGCGGATGGACATGCCCTCCTCCAGGGAATCTTCCTGACACAGGATTGAACCCAGGTCTCCCGCACAGCAGGCAGGTTCTTTACCACTGAGCCTCCTGGAAAGTCACCTGGTGTCCTCGTGCAGGGAGGAGACTAGGACTCTGAGGACGGACAGCGGGCAGGCGAGGTGAAGAGACGCGGGGAGAAGATGACCGTCTGCAAGCCTAGGAGGGCTGCCTGTAAGAGACTCCCGCCTCAGCCCTGCAGATGCCCTGACCTCAGGCCTCTGGTCTCCAGCACCCTGAGACAGAGCATTTCAGGGTCTAAGCCCACAGTCTGGGGGGCTGCGTCAGGGCCGCCCCAGCAAGCTGGCACACCCGGCAGTGCCTGGCAGGGGGCTTCAGCTGCAACAAACGCCTGCAAATGTCCAAGCGGCTTTGGAAGCGGGGGCGGGCAGCAGCTGGAGGTGCCTTGAGGTGCGCTCTAGAATCAGCCTAGACTGCCTCGATGAGACCGCTGGTAGGAATACGATGTGAAGGGAATTCTGAGGAGGACTCGAGAAGAGGGGAAGAGAGCTGTGGAGAAAGTGTCCACCATCTCAGAGAACACGCGGATCATCGCGAGCGGAATGCTGCTGGAAGACGGTCCCCCACAGCTCTCAGGGAGCAGGCCAGGAGACCCAGGGTCATAGTCAAGCCCTTCAGCCCGAGGGCCCAGCCTCTTCCCGGGAGGACCAGTGTGCGCCTTTCAACTCAGAAATCTCGGCTCAAGAACGAAGAATGAAAGCTTCAGTTAGGTAGGAATCGCTGAAGCTGAGCTCAGAGGCCAGTCTCTTGAATTTAAGTTTAAAAATATTTAAATATGGAATATGTGCTGGCTTATGACTACAAATGTTTAAACATTGTGAGTATGAGTCTCTTAAGTGCTTCTGTATTTAAGAATAAATTATAATGTGATTATATATATGTATTACATAAAACATATATAATTTAAAGTATTTACTATAAGTTCAGTTAGATATATTAACAGTATATATTTTATATGTATGTTACTGCTGCTGCTGCTGCTGCTGCTCAGTCGCTTCAGTCTTGTCCGACTCTGTGCGACCCCATAGACGGCAGCCCACCAGGCTCCCCCGTGCCTGGGGTTCTCCAGGCAAGAACACTGGAGTGTGTTGCCATTTCCTTCTCCAATGCATGAAAGTGAAAAGTGAAAGTGAAGTCGCTCAGTTGTGTCCGACCCTCAGTGACCCCGTGGACTGCAGCCTCCCAGGCTCCTCCATCCATGGGATTTTCCAGGCAAGAGTACTGGAGTGGGTTGATAAATATATATAATTACAGTAATATTGTAAATTAAATATATTTAATATAAACAGAAAATAATATAATATAAAATTCTAACATAATATAAAATTATATATAATATATGCCGGTATTATATGATTATATCATAATAAGCAGATTGCTATATTAATATTATGGATATCATGACATATTTTATATTCATATAAATGTTTCTATAATTATAGATTATAAATACAACTATGTTATAGAATCATACATAATTATAACATTATAATTTTATATTAATATATTAATATTCTGTCATATGAATAGAGCATTCAGAAGATACATGCATGTAACAGTATTCCACAAGATAATGTATTATATAAAAAATGTAATATAGATATAACATATGTAACATTTGCATATATCATATATTACTTATATTTGTAATGTTATTTATACAATATAACCTATATACATGTAATACCTATATATATATGACATGGTATTTATACGATGTAGTCCATACACAAATAACACATATATGTACCATGATAATTATACTGCATAAGTCTTATAATGTTCATAATGTGGCTATGACTTGTCCCAGGGTTGGAAGCCGCTTCTTCAACAAGGAGACCGCCGGTCATCCGGGAGGGGCGGGTAGCCCTTTCTGGACTAAGCGCGGCTGCGCCCGCTCGGATAGTTCTCCGCAGTCCCTATGCGCGGAACTCAGGTGCGCGACGGGTACCGGGTGCAGAGCCTGCAGGCGCGGCCCCTTCCTGTAGGAGGAGCAGCGGAAGCGCTGGGCTGCGGCCGAGAGTGGGGGCGCTGGGCCCCGATGTCCAGTGTGGCACCTGGCCCCGCCTTCACGGCTGGCACGGCTTGCTCACCCTCTGTGTCTCAGCCCCTGCACGCTCGTCTCCTAGAGTCCCTGTGAGGAGGCAGTCATCCCTGCAAAGCCCCTGGAAGACCGCCTGGCCTGGGCTCACAACTCCGTCCGTCTTGCCGTCGCTACTGTCTATCGAGTGGCGCTTGGGCCGGGCGTACAGTGGAGAGCAAAAGGGACCCCCGTTGGGCTGAGAGTCCAGCGGTGGAAACAGATATTAATCACGTAGTCGCACTAATGAATGTGTAATTATAAACTGAGATACGTGCTGGGGAAAGAGATCGCGAATAGTTGTTTTTTCCTGCTTGATGATGTGCCCAGAGAGCTCAGGGAAGCCGGAGAAGTCTGCCCTCAGGGCGGGGTCTTCAGGTCTCCTGGGAGTGACTCTGTCCAGTGGGCTCTGCGCCCTCTGACCCTCTTCCCACCTGGGGTCTTTGCGGCTTTTCCAAAATGAGAGAAGGAAATAGACAACTACCTGGAATCACATTATACTGTGGGATAATTTATCAAACCGTTCACTTGCATCTCATCACCTCATATGCTTTGAAGTGAAGGAAAAGAGAAGTTTCTTGAAGTCTTCCACCTTTTCTGTCCTTTTTGTTTACATGTTGTTTATACTGACTTTTTGGAACACAATTTCAAGCTTCCAGAGACGTTGCAAGAATCAAAATAGTGTGTGAGTGCTCAGTCGTGTCTTGCTCTTGGCGACCCCATGGACCATAGCCTGCCAGGGTCTTCTTTCCACAGTATTCTCCAGGCAAGAATACTGGAGTGGGTTGCCATTTTCTCCTCCAGGGGATCTCCTCGAGCCAGGGACTGAACCTGCATCTCTTGCATCTCCTGCTTTAGCACATGGAGTCTACCACTGCACCACCCGGGAAGACTGCTAGAGACATATACTCTTTACTCAGATTTGCCTAGTGCTAATATTTTACCCTACGTCCAAATGTGTGGGGTTTGTGTGTGTTTTGGGGGGGTGAGTTTTTATTCAGCAAGCATTTATTTTTAAATGTGAAGTGCACTATATATGTGCTGACTTATGAATACAAATGAATGAAAAGTCTGAGTTTGATTCTCTTAAATGCAGACTTAATATTCCATAGAAAGAATTAAAATTTAAAAACGCCTACTAGGGGACTTCCCTAGCAGTCCAGTGGTTAGAACTCTGTGCTCCCACATCAGAGGGCACAGGTTTGATCCCTGGTTAAGGAACTGCTGGAGAAGGCAATGGCAACCCGCTCCAGTATTCTTGCCTGGAAAATCCCATGGACGGAGGAGCCTGGTGGGCTGCAGTCCATGGGGTAGCAAACAGTCGGACACGACTGAGTGTCTTCACTTTCACTTTTCACTTTCATGCATTGGAGAAGGAAATGGCAACCCACTACAGGGTTCTTGCCTGGAGAATCCCAGGGACGGGGGAGCCTGGTGGGGTGCCGTCTATGGGGTCAGAGTTGGACACGACTGAAGCGATTTAGCAGCAGCAGCAGCAGCAGCAGCAGCAAGGAATTGCTGATCTCAGAACCCAGGCTGAGAAAAAGAGCTAGTCTCTTGGAAACTGCTGGTATTTCCTCACTAACATCCCCCCTTCAAGGCGCAAGTCTCATAGGTAAACAAGCACAACTTGAATTTTGACTAAACCATTTCTTGACTTTTCTTTATAGCTTGACAAGCCAAAATTCTATTATTTTTTAAAAGGTGTTGTTTCATTTTACTTAGGTTTGAACTTTATGTAAATGGAATCATTTTATATGTATTTCTCTGTGTAATTGTCTATTTTCTTTTTTTAGGCCCAAAGAAGAGGATTCAAACTGATGCCAGATGGCTTGATAAGCCCCACAGAAGCATTTTACTTAGCCTTCAGAATGTTTACAAAGTTTTTTATTTACAACCAACTGCAGTTGCAAAACACTCGTCGTGGTGGGGGGAGGGAATTCCAGAGTTCCAAAAAGCAAGGCTTGCGTTTGCCAAGGCAGGCGAGTATTTACATACCATTTACATTGTATTTACAACTCTTTACATAGTATTTTCACGGCGTCAGGTAATAATGAGTAATCTAAGGATTATTTAAAGGATAAGGGAGGATTTGTGTAGGTTATGTGTGAATGCCGTGCAGTTTGAATGAGAGACTTGCGTGTCCGTGCGCTTCGGTATCTGCGGTGGGTCCAGGCCCTCTCAGTAGTGAGTAAAGAGCAGGACCCCACCCAGTTGCACGGGCTCAGGCAAGCTGCTTCGCTTCACTGTACCCAGTCTTCATCTGATAAGCAGGGCTAATAGTGTTACCTACTGCATGGGGCTGTTGGCAAGATCACTGAGTTAATCCCTGTAAAGTTTTTTGTTGTTGTTTCTGGTCACATGCCTTGTAGGATTTTAGTTCTCTGGCAAGGGATGGAACCACACTCTCGGCAGGGAAAGTGCAGAGTCCTACCCACTGGACCGCCCTCCTGGGAATCCCTTCCTTTAAACTTTTTAGTAGAAGGCCTCTCAGATACTAAGTGCTCAATAATTGTTAACTTAAAAAATAATAATAATAATTGTTAACTTTTTTTTTTTTAGTATTTTGGCCACGATGCACAACAGATAGGATCTCAGTTCCCTGACTGGGTATCGAACCTGCATCTCGTACAGTGGAAGCGCAGAGTCCTAACCGCTGGACCACTAGGGAAGTCCCAATAAGTGTTAACCGTTGACGGTGGTAATGCATAGTGCTGTATATAATAAGTGTGTAAGCGGTAGCTTTTTTCGTGTCATAGTCCATCATTTAATCTCTCTTTCCGCACCTCGTCCTCTGAGGGTTCTGGCAGGCGCCAGACTCTAACTTTAGCCACGATTGGACGGAGGCCCGCTGATCCGTGAGAGCTGAGTGCTGGAGATGTAGTAGAGGGTTTCCTAGCAACAGAGAAGTTTGGGTGGACAGCCGCAAACCCCTGAGTGGCTCCCTAAGAGGAGGGGTGTAGGCACAATTGAATCTATTTGAGGCAAAACAGGAGGACATTGACAAGGGCCTCCCAGAGTGTCGGCCTCTGAGGACGTTGCAGTCCTGCTACCAGAGCTCCTGGATGCGGCCCATCACGCTCTCCTCCCTCTTCCGCTTCTCACCCTCTCTACTTCCCTCTTTCTTTCCTCCTCCCTCCTCCTTCCCTCTTCCCCCTCCTTCTTCCTCTTCCCTTACTATTATCACTGAAAATAGTAACAGATAAACGTGCACTGAGTGCCTCACCCGTGCCAGGCACTGTCCCCAGCATTCTGCATGAACGCATCTAAGCCTCACCACCCTGGGAGATGCTCCTCCTATTAGCCCACTGAGCAGATGAGGAAAACTGAGGCACCGCCAGTTCAAATGAGCCCAGCTGAGAATGGCCAGCACCACACCTCAGGGTTATCCAGAGATTCTTGTCGTCTCAAACGGGCTTTGCTGGAGACCTGGCATGAATGCTAACCCTATCTGGAGAGTGTGACCTTCAGGAACCTCCTCCGGGGCCCCGCCCTGCCTTGCCCAGGGCTTCTGGCGTCACAGGACCCTGAGTTGCCGCCACTTCCACGCAATGTAATTCCGGGTCTGAGGGGGAAGAGAACCTCAGGACCTTGCAAGAGTGAGGCTGTACAAGAACCACAGCCAGTTCAACGTCCTGATGAATCCGGACAATTATGAGAGCCGGCATTCCCCACCCTTAGTATCCCCTTCTCCTGAGCCTTTCCCTCTGCTTGCTAATAAGCCCCAAAGGCCCAGGCATGAATGATTCACCTGAACCAGTCATCACAGCGTCCATTTCCTCTTCAGTGTCTAGGAGTCGCTCAAACACATGTACACACTCATAGCAGCTCTGTTCACAATAGCCAGAGGTGGAAACACCCCTCACAGCCATCGGCTAATGAATGGGTGGTCCGAATGTGCTCTGGTCACAGAGTGGAATGTTATAACTGAGGTGCTCATACACGCTACCATATAGTCTACAGACACGTGATACTCAGAGAAAGCAGCAGACACAAAGAGGCCCACAGCGTACAGTTCCAGTCATCTATTTGTTTCTGTTTGTGGCTGTACTGGGTCTTTGTTGCATCCTGCTGGCTTCCCTAGTTGCAGACAGCGGGCTCAGTTGCCCCGTAGCATATGGGGCCTTAGTTCCCTGCACAGGGGTCAAACCCAAGCCACCTGCATGGGAAGACCGATTCTTAACCACTGGGCCAGCGGGAAAGTCCCTCATATGGTTCCAGTTAGATGAAATACCCGGAGTAAGTCGATCCACAGAGACAAAAACCCAGAGTGGTTGCCAGAGCTGGGGGAAGAGGAGAATCAGGCATGCTGGCTTAATGGTTCTGTGGTTTCCTTTTGTGGTGATGAAAAATATCTGGGGCTAGATAGCGGTGAATGTTCTTCTAGCATCACTGGCTTGTAGGTTTTTAAATGGCTGAAGTGGTGGATTCTATGAGTGATTCTGCCACAATAAGAATAAAGTCTGAAGACAGCCAAAGGGCAGTACGGCCAGGGTGAGATACAAAGAAGGCAGCCAGGGTTCTGGGGTGGACATCACTCCCTGATGAGAACACAGAAGGCAAGTTGGGATGGTATTTTATTCTTGAGCGTGTTTGTGCCAGGACTAGATGCTTGGAGCTGCCCCAGACATAATGCGATCTGGAGAACGCAAGCCAAACACTGATCTCAGGGCAGTAAAACAGAAAGAGCTTTGTCCTCATGGGCACACTTGAGCATTGGTACAAAACCTTCCTGTTGGGCAAGATGATTAAAGATCTGCATTGCTTAAGCCAGCATTAGGTAATCGGTTCCTTGCCACTGAGCTTATCTTAGCTGATGGAATGATCCTGCCAAGGGACAGGACTTGGTGAGGAACCAAAGCCCACGACTACAGGTGAAGAGGATGCCTCTGAGAAGACTCTTTAATTTGCCACACTCCTCTTTTGATAGCTTAGAGTCTTATTAGAGAGAGGAGAGGCTCAGAGAGGGGTAAAAGTGTGAGACTTCTCCTTTCAGTACTGGGCACTTGAACGGGCAGAAGTTGACTAGGGGACTAGGGTCTTCTCTAGGGCTCTGTAGCTGGAGAGACCAGGGGTCCCAAAATTACCTTTTGCAGGTGGAAGAAGTTAGATGCTTTTGTATCCTCCTCATCTCCCCAGGTGCCGGTTTCCTTCCAGCATTCCTTACCACACTCTCCTTGTCTCCTCGGATGAGCCCCGAGAGGGCAACACAGGAGCAAGTGAATATCCGGTTTCTTACTTCCTGTCTGACTGTAGACCCTCAGCGGGTGCCACTCCCCGGCTCAGCACCTGGAGGGAAGATCGGTGATGCCAAGTGTCCCCAACGCCATCCTTAGCAGAACCTGTAGGTTGGCTCACTCAACCCCCATGCACAGCTCTTAGGTAGAAGCTAGAAAGTGCAAGTAAGAAAAGGGTTGGGAAAGCTGCAGGCCCTTCCCTGGCAGTCCAGTGGCTAGGACTTTGCACTTCCACTGCAGGGGCACAAGTTCATCCCTTGGTGGAGGGAGTTCCTCAAGCTCAGCAGTGTGGCAGTAAAAGAAAAAAAGGCAAAGAAGGGAAGATCAGAATTACTGGAGCGTGTGGCAAATTTCAATAAGATAGTGTATAAACTTCTGATTGCTAACTGATAGGGACAGAATGAAGAAACAAAATAGGTGATGAAATAGTTTATCCCACTAGGGGATTGTAGGTAGGAAAGATATGGGAGACCCTGGAAGTTAATGATGACGCCAGAAAGCAGGTTTGCTTAGCCAAGCAGGTCAAAGCCATCCAGCAGAGGGAGGAGACCTTTCCCTACCAATAGAACAGTGGTGCCGTGAGCCCCACATCCTCCCCTGTGAGCGCGGGAACTTAGTGATCCGTGGGACACGCTCTCTGCACACATAAAGAAACAACAAACAATAATTTGTGGACCTACCTTCACCATGTCGGAGAAGGCAATGGCACCCCACTCCAGTACTCTTGCCTGGAAAATCCCATGGACGGAGAAGCCTGGTGGGCTGCAGTCCGTGGGGTCACAAAGAGTCGGACATGACTGAGCGACATCACTTTCACGCTTTGGAGAAGGAAATGGCAAACCACTCCAGCATTTTTGCCTGGAGAATCCCAGGGGGACAGGGAGGCTGGTGGGCTGCCGTCTATGGGGTCGCACAGAGTCAGACACGACTGAAGCGACTGAGCAGCAGCAGCAGCTTCAGCATGTAGGAACAAGAATACTCCCCTGCTCAACCTGAAGTAGGCTGATGATGGAAACGTCACACCTATTCAAGAAAGACAAGATTAAAAAAAAAGATAAAATAAATTTCTAAAAAATAAATAAATAAATAAATAATTTAAAAATGAATTAAAAAATAAAAGGATGGAAAAAAAAGACAAGAAAAGTCTTCTCCCTCTCCCCACTTTTCGTTTGATTATAAAACTGAAGCCCAGAAAGTTCTTGGGGGCAACACCCCTTTGTCTGGCTGCTTGAAAGCCCCACAAGCGTCCTAGTCTAGTAAATCTCTTCTTATCGACCTCTTGGCTCTCACTGAATTCTTCTCTGCACTGAGACATGAAGGACTATGGTGCCCGAGCTCTTCGGAGCCCCCCGAAATGACAGCAGTCGGCCTCACTGCTTTAGCAGAGACATCCTCAGTGACTCAAAGCAGCACAGACTTACCATTTTCCAGTTCTAGAGGGCATCAGTCCCAAGTGGGTCCCGCTGGGCTGAGATCGCAGCGTTGGCAGGCTGTGATCCCTCCTGGAGGCTCAAGCGGAGAACTCTCTCCTTGCCTTTTCTCAGCTTTTCTGGACACTGCTGGCACCCCTTGCCTCCTCAAAACCAAGTCACTCTGAAACCTTTTGGTGTCATATCTCCTTCTCTGACTCCGACACACCTGCCTCTGTCTCACAAGGACCCCTGCGACTGCCACAGGCCCTTCGGGATCATCCAGAACAATGGTCTCATCTCAGGATTCTTCACTAATCACGGCTGCAGACTCCCATTTACCACGCGAAGGTCATGTATTCACAGGTTCTGGTGAAAAGGCGGTGGACAGCTTTGAGGGACTCTTCTTCTGCCAACCACCAGTAGGAAGAGTGAGTCCCATTAGGAGGAAATATGTTAGTGTAAATTCCTGTGTGCAGCGCACAGTGAGGCCAAACAAACCGGAACGCTGGAGTTTAGAGCAGATAAAGGTTAACTACAGGGTCAGGCAAGAAGGGGTGGCTCATACCCTAAAAAGCCCTGAGCTCTGAAAGGGTTTCAGCAAAGCTTTTTGTTTATTCCAGTTAGAATACTGTGAGAAAGATCTTTAGTTGCTTTGGTGGTGGTTTAGGTGCTAAATCGTGTCCAACTCTTGCGACCCCCGCAGACTTCAGTCTACAGAACCGTAGTTGCTTTACACAGCAGGAAAAATGATATATATCGGTGCATGCTCAATTGTGTCTGACTCTTTATGACCCCAGAGACTGTAGCCCGCCAGGCTCCTCTGTCCATGGGATTTTCCAGACAAGAGTCCTGGAGTGGGTTCAGCAAAGCTTTTTAAAATGCCAGGTGAGGGAGGTGGGTCACGGGGTGTGTGACCATCTCCTGCACAATTCTCTGACTGGCTGATGGTGAGGTCACAGGGCGGTGTCACCGGGATTCACTTTATCAGTCCTCGGGCTCCAGGAGGCCTGGAGTTCTGTGCTCATGGCCATCAAGCAATGAACGTCTTCCACTTGGTGGAGGGTTTTCGCATCTGCAAAACAGCTCAGGAAGTGTACCTCAAGTACTGTTATCTGGGAACTTCAGAGTGGAGCTGAAGCAGAGGTTATGGGGAAGGCCTGTCCTCGCCTCCCCCACACAAGGTCCCACAGCTCACTCACTGGTCACAGTATCTGAGCAAAGACTTGAAGGAAGTGAGAAAGTTATCAAGAGTTATGCCTTTATCCGGAGGCCGGGCATTTTAGAAAGAGGAAATAGCCACTTCAAAGACCTGAGGCAGAAAAACACCTTGTGTGTTTGAGGAGTAACCTGGGAAGCCAGTATGGTTGGAGAAGAAGTAGGAGATGAGGTTATAAGGAAAAAAGTGGGGAATGGGGCTTTTTAAGATCCCTTTTATTCATTCTGAGGACTTAGGGCTGCTCTTTTTCTTTGAGTAAAATAGGGAGCTGTTTCAAAATTCGGGGTATGATCTGACTCAGGTTTTAACATAAAGTTGCCATGGGACTTCCCTGGTGGTCCAGTGGCTGAGACTCTACCTTCCAACATAGGTGACGAGGGGTCAGTCCCTGGTCAGGGAACTAAGATCCCACCTGCTTTGGGGGCAGTTAAGCCCCCCTGCTGCAACTAAGACCCGTTGCAGCCAAACATAAATTTAAAAATAGAGTTGGCCAATTAAATACAGGCTTCCCAGTTAATTTTGAATTTCAGATAAAAGAATAATTTTTTTTTTTTTAGTATTAAGTATCTCCCTGAAACCGCGAGAGACATACTTATGCTAAAAATGTTTGTTGTTGTTGATCTGAAATTTCAATTTAACTGGGTATTCTGAGTTTTAACTTGCTAAATCTGGCAACTCTATTTTTAAAGACTCTCTCCGCTGTGTTGAGACCACGTGGTTGAGGTGGTGAGTGAGGCAGAAACAGGGTAATCATTTCGGAGGCCTCCGTGATAATCTGGGTGAGGAATTTCGGTGCCTCAGGCTGGAGGATACCTGTAGAGGCTGAAGGCCACCCCACCCCCACCCCGCCCAGCCCTGCCCTTTCCCTTGCTTTAGTGGCTGTTGCACCATCTTAGTGAAGAGGAGGAAATACACTGCAGGACCCAGCAAGGGCAGCCGTAAAAGAAATGTTCCCTGCCCACTCATTTTCACGTGCAAGGAAAAGCACTGAAATGTGAGATGTGAAAAGTCACAAGATGAGACGGGCTCGGGGAGTCTGCATAGCCCCCTATCGCTGTTATGGGTGCATTTCTCAAAATGCACTTCTTTTGCCCCTTAGATAAAAATGCAAATTTCTTAGCGTGGCTTGCCCTGGCCCTCTTCTCTTGCTAAGCTCCTTTTTTAAAAAATATTTCTATTGTAGCCAATTTACCGTGTTGTGCCAGTTTCTATGTTGTAGTCACGCGTCCCGGGAAACACTCACTCAGAAGGCCAGTGCAGACAGTGGCGTGCAGTTCCTTACACCCGCGGGCCCAAGGCAGAGTCTCCTCTTAGCCAAGGACCCCGAGCAGTTTCTGTGAAAACCTTATATACCTTAAGTGTTCTTGCTCAAACCCACCTCCCCAAATTCCCTGAAACTAGCCTGGACAAGGTAAAAGAGAGACACGATCAAAGTTAACCCGTGATTCCTGTGTCACAAGACTAGATAAATAGTGGACATTTACCAATAGGCCTGAGGTCATATCCCGATAAACATAATGGAATTTACCCCTTTGTTCTGCTACAGAGATAATTAGCATATTTTTTTAGGCAACGGAGAGTCCAAGTACAAGTCCTGGGGCTCTTTTATCCGGGGGTCTGGTTTCCCATCTGTGTGCCGCTTCTATAGACAGATCAGAGTCCCCTGGGAGGGTAGGAGCCCGGCCTAAGACGGAGTCCAGCTCTGCCTGTTTCCTCCTTCATCTACTGCACAGCAAAGTGAACCAGCCACACATATACTCGGGTGGCGCTAGGGGTAAAGAACCCTCCACCCCGTGCAGGAGATGTGAGAGATGCAGGTTTGACCCCTGGGTCGAGAAGATCCCCTGGAGGAGAAAATGGCAACCCCTTCCAGTATTCTTGTCTGGAGAACCCCATGGACAGAAGGGCCTGCTGGACTGTGGTTCACAGGGTTGCAAAGAGTCGGACATGACTGGAGGCAGCTTAGCACACACACAGACACATATCCCGTCTTCTCTGGTGCCAGGTTCCGAGCAGCCTTCTCTGCTCCAGCCACATTGGCTGGAACTAGAATGTACCCAGATCTAGAATTTTAGGACTAGAATGTGCCAAGAACTGGGAGTTTAGGACTGGCATGTGACAAGCTCGCCTCTGCTTCAGGGCCTTTGCACTGACGGTATCGTCTGCCTGAGATGTCATCCCACCTACATTTCCCATGCTAGATAGATCACGGGCTTTTTTTTTTTTTTTTTGCTGTGTTCGGTCTCTGTAGTGATGTGTAGGCGCCAGAGTGTGCAGGCTCAATAGTTGCAGTGTGCAGCTTTACTTGCCCTATGGCACATGAGATCTTAATTCCCAGACCAGGAACAAAACCCACATCCCCTACACTAGCAGGCAGATTCTTAACCCCTGGACCACAGGGGAAGTCCCAGTTCACGGCCTTTAATTCTCAGTTTAAACAGATTTTCTTCAAAGCCCTCCATGAACTTCTCTGGTAGGCCCCGCTTACAACTAGAAAAACCCAATGAGCAGCAAGGAAAAGCCAGTGCACTCAGAAATAAAATTAATTAATTAATTATTTTTAAAAAGAAACAGCACACCCACACAATTAAAAGAAGAAATTACTCAAGTTCCCCACTTTTGTTAACATTTTGATGGAGTTCGCCTTACATTTTCATGTGCATTTATTCATGAATTCATTTTTTTAAGAAACTTTTTTTTCATTTTTAAAGTTTTTATTAAATTTCTTTTGTTTTTGGTATCACATTGTTTCAGTTTAATACTTCGGGTTTTTGACTGTGAGGCATGTGGGGTCTTAGCTCCCCAACCAGGGATCGAACCTGCACTCCTTTCATTGAAAGGAAGGAGTCTTAGCCACGGGACCTCCAGGGAAGCCCCGGTTCACGGATTCTTGTGTGTGTGGCCCTTGTGCAATATTGGCAGGGTGTTTGCCCACAACAACAATAGCATAACAGAACATTCAAGTAGAATCATTATAAACTCAGTTTCTGCTCAAAGACTCCAGGTGTCAGTGAGGCCAGAAGCCAAAGCAGGACCATCCATTTATGACTGAAGCTAGAAAGCCGATTTCCCCACCCTTGGTTCCTTGTCCACCTGGTGGTAAAATTATGAGACTTTTTTTTTTCTGACCTAAGAGACTCAGCACTCATGCACCAGGGGCATGTGGGCTCTTAGTTCCTGACTGGGCACGGAAGCCTCACTCCCCTTATTGGGAGCCCAGAGTCTCAGCCCCTGGACCGCCAGGGAAATTCCTAGAAGAGTTGTTTTGCAGGCTCTTAGTTTCTGACTATGGAAGCCACGCTTCCCGCATTGGGAGCCCAGAGTCTCAGCCCCTGGACCACCAGGGAAGTCCCTAGAAGAACTGCTTTGTCTTGTTTTCACGTGTTCCTTTACAAGAGCTCTTGGCAGAGCTGTGGGTCCGATTCTCTCTTCAGCATACGAGTGTGGTGAGGTTGATGGCTACTCATTTCAAGCTTCAAGCAGGGAAAAGCTTCACCTGCATCATTCAGAGCACTGAATACGGAAAGAGGCTCAGAACCCAGAGAAGAATGGGATCTCGCTCAGGTCTGAACTATCTCAGGGGCTCCAGAGTGTGCTAACGGCCTGGAAAGCGTTCAGGGGAAACAGCCGCCTGGAGAAGAGGGAAGGGAAGGGAGGAGGCGAGGGCAAGGAGAGAGACTATAACTAGGGGTCTCATAGCCTTCCCAGGAGCGCCACCTGGAGGTGAGAGGTGAACTCTGCAGAGACAGGCTGGAAAGGCAACGGCGGACGCCGCCCCCACCTCCCCCGCCAAGACCGAGGGTTTCCTCCCTGGAGGAGATGCACCTACAGACGTCAGACGAGGAAGCGGAGGAAGCTCCAGGTAGGGACGTAAATAAAAAGCAGGCCATGCCCGAGGGAGCTGCAGGCGACTTGCCAAATGCATTGCAATGCCTGAACTGACGCCAATTTTTTTCCTTGCATGTGAGTTTAAAAAAAAAAAAAGGACTGCAAGTCTTTATCATCTAAGATGACTGTAAAAGTCATGAGATTTGTTTTAGATGTCTCTCAATGGCAACCCACTCCATATTCTTGCCTGGAGAATCCCAGGGACAGAGGAGCCTGGTGGACTGCCGTCTAGGGGGTCGCACAGAGTTGGACACGACTGAAGCGACTTAGCAGCAGCAGCAAGGACACAGATAAAAAAAATTAGACCCGTGAGGTGGGTGCCGTAGGGGAACAAGAGAAAGAGGGGGAAAGCTGTTCTCTGAGTCAGTGTGATCGTCACACCTACATCTTCACAAGGCCGTGTCTTACAACTGATCCCTGATAGCTTGGTTGGTAAAGAATCTGCCTGCAAGGCAGGAGACCCGGCTTTGATCCCTGGGTTGGGAAGATCCCCTGGAGAAGGGAACGGCTTCCCACTCTAGATTTCTGGCCTGGAGAATCCCATGGACTGTATAGTCCATGGAGTGACAAAGAGTCCGATACAACTGAGCAACTTTCACTTGCATACTTACAACTAGGGTGACCAACTCCGATTTGCCCGGGAGTTTCTCAGTTTTAACCCTGAAATGTTCATGTCCTAGGAAACTTCTCATTCCCACCCTGACTCCTCCACCCACCCCCTGCGCCCCAACCTGTTCCAGGAAAAGTGGGTTGGCTAATCCTGCTATTTACAACTCTTTGTCTCTATGATGAGGTCACAGAGCCCTGGAGAATATTTTTTTTAATCCTGACTCAGATTTTTACTTTTTATTTTTGATAGATAAGAAGTGGATTTTTCAGATACAGAGAGAAGCACACTCCACAGAGTGTGGTCCATCGTAGAGGGTGAGTGCCAGATTTTTAATTTTTTAATTGAAGTAAATTTGGGCTTCCCAGGTGGCCCCTGGTGGGAAAGAACCCACCTGCCAATGGAGGAGACATAAGAGACATGGGTTCCATCTCTGACTCAGGAAGATATAGAGGAGGGCACAGCAACCCCCTCCAGTCTTCTTGCCTGGAGACTCCCATGCATGGAGGAGCCTGGAGGGCTACAGTCCGTGGGGTTGCTGAGTCGGACACGACTGAAGTGACGGAGCACGCATGCATAGCTGATTTACAACACTGTGTCAGGTTCAGGAATGCAGGAAAGTGATTCAGTTTTTTGTTTTTGTTTTTTTTTTTTCAGAATATATTTCATTGTTCCTGCATCCCTGCGTGTGTGTGCTCAGCCAGGTCTGACTCTGCGACCCCGTGGACCGTAACCCACCAGACTCCTCTGTCCTTGGGATTTTCCAGGCAAGAATACTGGAATGGGTTGCCTTTCCCTTCTTCAGGGGATCTTCCCAACCCAGGGGTTGAACCAGTCTCCTGCACTGCAGGCAGATTCTTTACCATCTGAGCTGCCAGGGAAGCCCATGTTCCATTGTAGTTTATTATAAAATATTAAGTATAATTCTCTGTGCGTGCATGCTAAGTCGCTTTGGTCCTGTCCAACTCTGCTACCCAGGCTTCTCCAGGCAGGAATACTGGAGTGGGTTCCTATGCCCTCCTCCAAGGGAGCTTCCCTACCCACGGATTGAACTCGCGTCCCTCTTACTCCTGCCTCGGCAGTCAGATTCTTCACTGCCAGCACCACCTGGAGAGTCTCACAGTTCCCTGTGCTATACAGGAAATCCTTGTTGCTTATCAATTCTGTGTACAGTAGCTTATTTTTTTCTGTGGACCATTTTTAAAACCTTTATTGAATTTGTTGCAATACAGCTTCTATTTTGTGTTTTGGATTTTTGGCACCAAGGCATGTGGTATCTTAGCTCCCCGACCACAGATGGAACCTGTGCCCCCTGAATCTTGGCCTCTTCTCCAGCATGTCCCACATGGAAGACGCGGGTTAAGAAAACAAAACTGGCCTACACTTGCTACGGCATTTGTGATCCTGGAAAATAAAAGGTCAGGACACGACTGAGCGACTTCACTTTCACTTTTCACTTTCATGCATTGGAGAAGGAAATGGCAACCCACTCCAGTGTTCTTGCCTGGAGAATCCCATGACTAGAGGAGACTAGTGGGCCACGGTCCAGAGTCTGGGTCGCAGAGTCAGACATGACTGAATGACTAAGTACACGTGGAAATTTAAGGAGGATAAATACCAGAGCAGATGTCCATAAAAGATGTCTATTACGGTCACTGATTTCTTTTTTTTTAATTGGAGGGTAATTGCGTTACAATGTTGTGTTGGTTTCTGCTGCCCTGCAAAGTGAATCAGCCTCAAGTATGAATATATCCCCTCCCTCTGCAACCTGCTCCCACCCCCTGCTCCAGGGTCACTGATTTTAATAATACTTGTCAAGATTCTTTGATCAGAACAACAGTCCCTTCTCAGACTGGCTTAGATGCAAAGGACTGTTTTGGGTGATTTGGGTTTTTCTTGGTTTTGGTGTTGGCTCAGAAGTCTCCCAGAATGGTAGAACAAGAAAGCAGTAAGGAGGGAAGCAATGTTGCGTTTTGAAAGCCATCCGAAGCCAGATGCGTAATTGAAGGCACAATCGCTCCGTCTCCGTTTTCCAAAGTTCTCTGAGTCATCTTCATGTTTCTTGTTAGAGGCGGGCTTCCTCCACATGCTGAGACAGATGGTCCCCCAGAGCTCCCAGGTTTCAAAGAAGATGGCTTTGTGGCAAGAGGAACAGGGAGGGGCTTCCCACCTCCATCCCCACCGTCCCCACTGTGACTTCAGCACCTGGGCACCCAGGGGTGGGGTGGCTCGGCAGAGAGGGGAGTTCTTCAGATGAACTGTTGTTGGAGGTTGAAGCTGAGATGCTCACAGGGCCAGCTTTCAGGGCCAAGGGGACCTCGCATTCAGAAGGTGACCCGCGCTTGGGTCCTGACACTCTGCGGTCACAATTGTGTTCTTCTTTTTTAATATTTTAAATATTTATTTATTTGGCTGTACCAGGTCTTGGCTACAGCATGTGGGATTTAGTTCCCTGGAAGTGTTAGTCGCTCAGTCGTGTCTGACTCTTTGCGACCCCATAGACTGTAGTTCACCTGGCTCCTCTGTCCATGGGATTTCCCAGGCAAGAGTACTGGAGTGGGTTGCCATGACCTCCTCCAGGGGATCTTTCCGACCTTGGGATCGAACCTGGGTCCTTGTTCTCTGACCAGAGGTCAGACCCTGACCCCCTGCATTGGGAGCATTGAGTCTTAGCCACTGGACCACTAGCAAAGTCCCGGCCATCGTGAAGTTCTTCTTATGCTGCCTTTTTTAAAAAATATATATATACTGAAAGTGAAAGTGAAGCCGCATATTCGTGTCCGACTCTTTGCGACCCCATGGACGTAACCTACCAATATATATACTAGTCAGTCCTAAAGGAAACCAACCCAGAATACTCACTGGAAGGACTGATGCTGAAGCTGAAGCTCCAATACTTTGGCCACCTAATGCGAAGAGATGACTCATTGGAAAAGACCCTGATGCTGGGAAAGACTGAAGACAGGAGGAAAAGGGGATGTCAGAGGATGAGGATGGTTGGATGGCATCACTGACTCAATGGACATGAGTCTGAGCAAGTTGCAGGCGCTGGTGAAGGACAGGGAGCCCTGGCGTGAGGCAGTTCATGGAGTCGCAGAGTCGGACACGACTGAGCGCCTGAACTGAACCGCATGTGCATTTATCTGTTTGGCTGTGTTGGCTATTAGCTGTGGCCCGTGGGATCCTCACCGAGTCAGGCAGGATCTTCTGCTCTGGCACACGGACTCTCTAGTTGTGGCATGCGGGCTCAGGAGTTACACCTCGAGGGCTTAGCTGCTTCGCTAGCATGTGGGATCTTAGTTCCCACACCCGGGATCGAACCGGCGTCGCCGGAATTGCAAAGTCGATTCTTAACCACTGGACCGCCAAAGGAGTCCGATGGTGAAGTTCCTAATCGTAGGTCTCTGTGCTTTGCTGGCGGGTTCTGATGGGACTGTGGAGCGTATGTTGAGAGCGTCTGCACCCCCTAGCTTCCGCAGCCTCCCGCTTCCCTGTATTCATCTGTATCCGGGCTGCTTTAGCAAAATGCCGCAGAGTGGGGAGGCTGGAACAACAGACGTCTGTTCTCTCACAGTTCTGAGGACAGAAGTCCGAAGTCAAGATGTGGGCAGGGTTGGTTCCTCGTGTTCTGCGCGCCTCTCTCTCGCGTCTGGTGGGTCCCAGGGGGAGCGTTGGCGTTTCTTGGCTCCTAGACACATCACCGCGACCTCTGCCTTCGTTGTCACGTGGCGGTCTCTCCTGGTGTGCGTATGTGTCCCGGGTTCCCCCGTTGACAAGGTCATGGTCACAGAGGTTGAAGGCTCACCCTCCTCCAGGATGACCTCATCCTCTTACTGATCTGCAATGACCCCTCTGCAAGTAAGGCCACATCTGAGCTACTGGGGCTTTGGGACTTAAAGATCAAGGGGTAGACAAAATTCAACCCATGACCGTGTGCTCTGGTGTGTGATTGTGTGTGTGTAGAGGTTCTGTGCAGCTCTCTTGGTGGGAGTCTGTATAGAAGAGTGTGTTTGGAAAGCTCTGTTTTTATGTTTCTCCCTTCTGTCTTACAGAGAACGTAAAGCAATGTGGCTACAAGCTTTTTATTTCCTTCCTTTTCAAAAGCAAAGTCATAGTTTGGATATAGTTAACAGGGCAAGTCCATACAGAAGAAGTCTTTTTATTTGTAATTTATGAAAGCCCTGTGTTTGAATTTTTCTTAATGAAACCCTTTGGCAAGCCTTACAGTTATGCTCGCTGTTGTTATTTTTATATGGCGACAATTATAACATCAAATGTTGTAATTTGACTGATGCTGAAGCTCTAATACTTGGTCCACCTGGTGCAAAGAGCCAGCTCACTGGAAAAGACCCTGACGCTGGGGAAAATGGAGGGCAAAAGGAGAAGGGACGACAGGGGATGCTATAGTCAGATGGCATCACTGACTCAATGGATGTGAGTTTGAGCAAACTCTGGGAGACAGTGAAGGACAGGGAAGCCTGGCGTGCTGCAGTCCATGGGGTCACAGAGAGTCGGACATGACTTAGCCACTAAACAACAATAACATCAAAATACTGTAGGCTGATTACAGTTCAGTACTTTCTAATCCATTCGTATTTCAGTTAATTATGAGAGATAAGTGTGTGCGTGCTTGCTAAGTTGCTCGTGAAAAAGAAAAAGTGAAGTCGCTCAGTCGTGCCTGACTCTTTGCAACCCCATGGATAGTAGCCTGCACCAAGCTCCTCCGTCCATGGCATTTTCAAGGCAAGAAGTACTGGAGGGGGTTGCCATTTCCTTCTCCAGGGCATCTTCCCAACCCAGGGACGGAACCCAGGTCTCTCACATTGTAGACAGACGCTTTACCGTCTGAGCCGCCAGGGAAGGCCTAAGTTGCTTGAGTTGTGTCCAAGTCTTCGTCACCCTGTAGACCATAGCCCACCAGGCTCCTCCGTCCTTGGGATTCTCCAGGCAAGAACGCTGGAGTGGGTTGCTGTGCCCTCTTCCAGGAGACCTTCCCCCAGGGATTGAGCCCATGCTTCTCACGTTTCCCACAGTGGCAGCTTCAAACCAGGGCCACCTCTGCCATCAGCTTTCTGAAAAAGACACACCCCTTTGATTCTGACCATCTGATATCCCTTCTGCTCCATCTCTGGATATTCTGCCTATCACACAGCTACCGTTTCTGGACAGAAAGATGCTAACTACATCCTCTGTTATTATTCCTGATAACTGGCCGCGCACTAACCAGAGATAAGGCTTGGGTTTCCTCCTTTAGGTATTAGCTGTAGTGGCTGCATGAGCAGAATCTTGGCTGCTTCATCTGTTTGGGTTTCCTGAGGTACAGGTTATAAATGAAAGGCAGGAGAAATGCTTGCTTTCTTTCTTGGGCATTTAAAATTTTTTAAAGTTGTGTTTCTAGCATCTTCCAAAGATAGCTAGTAATATCCTTTTCTAAACTGATCCAGTAAGTAGGCGCCCTTTCCCCGCCCCCACCACCAGCCCTTACCTCTTTGGCTGCAAATCTGCAAGGCTGTGAGCCTAGCCTCATCACTATCAATTCCAGACGCACAGGGACAGCTGGTATGAATAATAATGATAACACAGAAATAGAATAGATGAGAGACGTAAGGAAAAAATAGCATTTGGGTGTGTGCATATAGTTGTCTGAGGATATCTCTAGTTGTCTTTCCCTTAGTTTGGTTACATGACTCAGTTTCTTCCCTCCCTCTTTCCTTCCTGCCTTCCTTTTCTCCTTCCTTCCTCCTCTCTTCATTGTTTTCAAGTCTTTTCAAGTTAGGTTTTTCATTTTGTCATTTCCATCCAAGTAGCTGAGCTATGCTGGCAATGGAAGGCGGTGCAGATGAAACATAAATGGTCATATTTCATCAAATTGAAAGCGCAGCTGGAAAGAAAAGGAGCAAGCCTTTCAGTAAAGGGTCCTGGGGGCCACATCCCTACTTTTAATAAGTTATCCTGGGGGATTTCCCTAGCAGTCCAGGGGTTAAGACTCTGCACTTTCACTGCTGGTTGAGCTCGTTTGGTTCCTGGTGGGGAGCTAAGGTCCTACATGCTGTGCGGTGCATCCAACAATCTAAAATAAATGAATAAATAACAAGATGTACCGGGACAGTTGATTATCCAGATGGAAAAATTAGACCTTTACCCCAGTCCTTGGCAAAAGTTAATTTCAGATGGATTAAATATGAGAAACAAGCTTTTGAAAATTTAAATTTAGAAGAACATATAAGGGTGTATTGGAAAAGGAAATGGCAACCCGCTCCAGTATTCTTGCCTGGGAAATCCCACAGACAGAGGAGCCTGGTGGGCTTCCGTCTATGCAGTCGTGAGAGTCGGACACGACTTAGTGACTAAACCACCACCACCGTAAGAGAGTGTATTCTCGAATGAAGCTTCCAGACACAGGAAGTCTCTCAAAATATAAATAAAAAGATGAACTACTCAGAGTAACTAATATTAAAAAATACAAAGAAGAATGAAAATGAGTCAGATTTAAAGCAGAGGACGTGCAGTGTGCAGCTTATCAAGGACAGGTGTGCCCACTGTACAGTTATGCCCTCTAAGTCAGTGAGGAAAATATTAATACCAGCGATTCAGCAGAAAAGGGAATAACTGCTAGATACCTCAATTCACAGCAAAGAAGCCCCAGGTGGCCAATATTCCTCATTTATAATCAGGAAAACGCAACTTAAAGCAACAATGAGGCATCTCTATAGAAGCAGCTTAAAATAGGTGTGTTGTTGTTCCGGCGCTCAGTGGTGTCTGACTCTTTGTGACCCCATGGGCTGCAGCACGCCAGGCCTCCCTGTCCTTCACTATCTCCCCGAGCTTGCTCAAACTCATGTTCCTTGAGGCGGTGATGCCATCCAGCTGTCTCATCTGTTGTCGTCCCCTTCTCCTCCTGCCCTCAATCTTTCTCAGCATCAGGATCTTTTCCAATGAGTCAGTTCTTTGTATCAGGTGGCCAAAGTATAGGATACCAGTTCACATATTTTAATCAGCAAAAATTACAAAGTTATGTGTATGTGTGTGCAAATTGGTAATGACTCAAGGAATCAGAAGCTTATACATCCTTGGTGGAAGGGTAAATAGGGGAAACCACCTTAGTTATCAATTTGCCTTTTCCAGTGGGATGAAAGTTGTGGACGTCACAGAAGACAGGTTTTACTCCTAAATATAAACCTCTAGAGATCACACATGTGAGCGAGAAGGCCGGTTCCAAAGATGTTTAACTGCAGCGTTTTGCTGACAGCAAAGCAGGAAAACACCCCAAATATCTAGCAGTCCAGGAAAGAACAAAGAGAACCTTGTGCACACAACCAAGTACTTTTTCACATTTTCTTTTATTGACATGGAATCACACACCATAAAATCTGTGCTTCTAGGGTGTGCAGTTCAGCGGTCTTTATTCACAAGGCTGAGCAACCATCACCACTGATTAATTCCACCATGCTGTCATCAACCCAAGGAGATACCCATATCCGTTTCTAGTCACTCCCCGTTTCTCCTTCTGCCCAGTTAATGGCAACCATTATGGCAACCATGAGTCCACTTTCTCAGGATCTGTCCTTTCTGGGTATTCCATACAAATAAAATGCTGTGGTGCACAGCTTTCTGTGTCTTAGCAAAATGTTTCCAAGTTTCATTCAGGCCATGGCATGCACCAGTGGCCTCATTCTTTTGAGGGGCTGAGTAATATTCCATGGTATGGTTAACAACTGAATTCTGTGCAGCAAACAAGGAACTAAATCTTCAAAAATCACCTGGATGAATTTCAAAAGCATCATATTGATGGCAATAAAAAAGGTGACAGGATTGTAATGACGAGTCCCTATGTTAGTAGAATGTAATAACAATGAACTATAATATATTGACTGTTGATAGATGCTTGAGGAGTAAAAGTATGAAAAAATCCATCAGTATAATATATACTACTCTGAGTAATGTTGCCCAGAAAAAGGAGGGAAATAGACTGGGAGGGGTAGAATAAAAACACAGCAAAGTGTTCATGGTTTGAAAATGAGGTCAGTGTGCTTATTTCCACTTGTATTTTGGGATGTTTTTCTTTCTGACAGAAATATTTCATAATTAAAAACTTGAAAAAAGTTATCTAGGGAATTTCCTGGCAGTCCAGTGGTTAGGACTCCAGGCTTTCCCTGCTGAGGACCTGGGTTCAATCCCTGGTAAGGGAGCTAATATCCTGCAAGCTGCAGGCATGTCCAAAAAAAAAAAAAGTTATTCAGTGTATGCTACTGAGTGAAGAATATTTATATATACATTCCAAATATTTATACTTTCATCCATTCATATATTTTTAAATGACTTGCAAACCTGACTGACTGACGTAACTTTGGAAGCAAAGCTCATATACCCATGCTTATACCGAAGTGGTCATTCGGTACCACTATCACCTACACAAAAAAGTCCACATTCAGAAAAACATCCTTAAAATGCTGTGTTCACATGAGTTAATTAAGTTATGGGTGCCAAGCGACAGAATCCACATAGATTCTGTAAGTCTAACTTTATTGCAGCTTTGATTTTAATAATAAGGATAAGAACAGAAGTATGATGGCCATAAGAAAACGCTTTCATTCTTATCAGAGAGGAAACTGGGCTTAAGACTAGAGGGCTTGAAAGAATCGGGAACCGAAGACTTTAAGCTGCTTTCCTAGGTGTGTGCTACTTAGGGATGCTTTTTGTTAATTCACAAATGTCTCCCTTCACAGCCTATAATTTTTCTGCTCCTTTTGTGAAATCCCTGTGTCTGTGGGGTCACGTAGTCTTCTCTGAGTAACATTTTCTATTTGTATGATGTCATCCTTAACTCCCTAAGTGAATATTCCCAGTCCCACCAGCCTATAGATACAGTACATATTCTTAGCCTATGATTTCATTCAAACCCTCCCTGGTGGCTCAGAGGGTAAAGAATCCGCCTGCAATGCAGGAGACCCAGGTTCAATTCCCTGGGTCCGGAAGATCCCTTGGAGAAGGAAATGGCAACCTACTCCAGTATTCTTGCCTGGGAAATCCCATGGCCAGAGGAGCCTGGAGGGCTACAGTCCATGGGGTCACAAAGAGTCGAACACGACTGAGCGACTGACACTTTCGTACTAAAGGCGCACTCCAAGTCTTGTGAAAACTCAGCCTGTAATTTTTGAGAGGAGGGGAAGCAAGAAGAGAACAGTAATTCTATTATTATGAATAAATGAGCGAAGGACACAGAGTCACCTGGATTTTCCCAAGTCCGATCATCCCGGCCATGTTAAGCCATACTCTCCCTCCCAGAGAAAAGCTCTTCTCTCAGTCCTACACCTTCACCGTTGTGTAGTCACAAGAACTTGGGGTCTCCTCGGTGGGGACAGAAGCTGCGCTGGACAGTGCGGTGGTGTTTAGCTGGGCGTAGGTCACCCCCTCGGGCTCGTCAGGCTTTGGGGAGAAGAGAGACAGGCTTGTAGAGCTGAGCTGTGCAGTAGGGTAGCCACGAGCCACACGCGGCCATTCGACTTCAGACAAATGTCAACTAAATTCAAACCGAGGCCCTCAGTCTCCGCAGGTGCGTTTCAGATGCAGCCGGAGGCTGTGGCGTGTCTGGGCAAGCACAGCTGCAGACTCTTGCCCTCACTGCAGGGAGCTCTGATGGGCAGCGCATTCTGGGATGGCCGTGCTTTCGACTCTCATAACAGGATGCCAGCAATCAGTGGCAACTTGTGCTTATTAAAAATCAGTGCAAACGTGTGGTTTTCAGAATAAGAATTGCCCTCCTATATGCATACCTACTGATGACACAGCATTGTATTTTAAAAAATAATTTTGCTGATATATGATGTGTATACCATAAAATTCCCCTGGGATAAGTGTACAGTTCTATGACTTTTAGTGAATTTGTAGAACGATGCAACCATCACCACCGTACAGTGGGAGAATATCCATCGCCCCCAAAAGTTCCCTGGGCTTGTTTGCAGTTAAGCCTTGCTCTCCCTGCCCTCCACCCCCCACCCCAGCCATAAGCAACTACTAATTTGCCTTTCCTGGAAATTTTATGTAAATAAAACAATTTTATAAATCGTTTTTTGTATCTGACTTTTTCACCTAGCAAACTGTTTTTGAGGTACAGTCACTTCTCACCTACGTCTGTAACTTCTTTCTTTTACTGCTGAATAGTATTCTATTGTATGGAGGCATCCCATCACAACATGACATTATCATAATATTGTAATTATCAACAATGTGCTAATCAAGGTCATTAAGCCAACACTTAAAATAGCCCAGATTTAATCACTGGCATTTATTTTGTGATAAACTATGCCTTTCCATAACTTAATATTTCTATGTATCGAAATGAATGCAATGTACCTAAATATTGCTTTAAATGCAACAGTGTTAAATCTTCTACTAATGCTTTCCTCTTTTAGCCAGTAGCTTGCAGAATCTTACTTGTCTGACCAGGTATTGAACCTAGGCCCTCGACAGTGAAAGCACCAAGTCTTAAGCACTGGACCTCCAAGGAATTCCCTGCTAATGCTCTTATTTGACTTGCTTTGGCTTCAAGAATAAGCCAGTGAACCTCTGTGCTCTGTGGGAAAGGGCATGAGTTTTACTTGCTATGGCTCTTTGATGTTATAATGCTCACTAATATTAGATCACAAATAAGCAGTATTTTAGGGGGCTTCCCAGTGGCTTAGCAGGAAAGAATCCACCTGCAGCGCAGGTGATGCAGGAGACGCCAGTTCGATCCCAGGGTCTGGAAGATCCCCTGGAGGAGGAAAGGACAACCCCCTCCAGTATTCTTTGCCTGGAAAATCCCATGGAGAGAGGAACCTGGTGGGCTACAGCCCATGGGGTCACAAAGAGTTGGACATGGCTGACTGACTGAGTATGTACCCAACAAGCAGTATTTTAAACAGAAGAAATTGATGGGTGTAAATTGATTAATATTTGTTAAATGATGCTTTCATGCCACCCATTTGACACTTAAAATTTGCCAGAAACACCAATAAACCCTTTACGTTTATGACATCATTAGACTCTCACAGCCTTTTAACTGGGGACTTGGACTCCCCTTGGATATAGGAGGAAACAAGTGAAGAAGCGTTAGTCGCTCAGTCATGTCCGACTCTCTGTGACCCCGTGGGCTGTAGCCCACCAGGCTCCTCTGTCCATGGAGAGGAGTGGGTTGCCTTTCCCTTCTCCAGGGCATCTTCCCAACCCAGGGACTGAACCCGGGTCTCCTGCATTGCGGGCAGATTCTCTACCATCCGGGCCGCCAGGGAAGGAAGGGTCCAAATTATGTGGGCTCGTGTCTCGCTTGTTGAATCCTTACTGGACTATGGGTGGCTCACGGTGGTGCGTTAGCTTCAGGCACACAGTGAACTGAAACAGTTGTACATAAACACGTACCCCTCTCATGAGGGTTCTGTGATTCGTATCAGTGATAAACAGTGGCTATTGGGAGCTGGAATCCAGCTACTGTGAAGTTCAAAGCACCTGTTTTTTTGTTTGTTTGTTTGAGATGTAACTGATATACAACCTGGTCAGACAAGGAAGATTCTGCAAGCTACTGGCCAAAAAGGAAAGCATTAGGTTATATAGGTGCATCATGTTCATGTGGAAAAGGCAATGACAGCCCACTCCAGTCCTCTTGCCTGGAGAATCCCAGGGACGGGGGAGCCTGGTGGGCTGCAGTCCATGGAGTCGCACAGAGTCGGACACGACTGGGGTGACTTAGCAGCAGCAGCAGCGTGTTGATGTGATACACTGATCTAGTGTACGCCTTGGTAACACCTCCATCCTGTCACATGATTATCATTTCTTTTTCATGATGAGAACAGTTATGATCCAGCCTCCTAGCATCTTTGATGTACGGTACAGTATTGCTGACTACAACCCCCAAGCTGTGCATCAGATTCCCAGAACTTATTCATCTGCAAGTTGCAGGTTTGTTCCCTTAAATGTCATCTTTCCAGGTCCCCTACCAGCCTGCTCCCCAAGCCCCTGTTAACCTCCTATCCACTCTCTTTTAGTGGGTTCCTCAGATGTTTTTAAACTCAACATCAAATGGCCGCATGAGCATAACCAGCGTTTGAGCTAAGCCAAGAGGCAGACAGACCAGCCTCTGGTGGTACGTGAGCTCTTGGGTTATTCCACAGGGGAGAACTCACCGATTCAGAAATCCTTTCCAGCGTGGGTGCATCTGCTTGTGAGTACAAGGAGACAAAACTCAGTTCTCAGATGGCAAGAGTCAGATTGTAGTCTTTCCACCCCAAGGTTCCTCGTGGTTTCACCCCGGATCACTTACCTGCATCCCTCTGCTTGTGCACTTTGGAATGGCAGGTTCTGCGAAAGAGAAACGTGTTAAGTACGGATCTGGAGACCTGGGGGAGGGGATAGGGCTGACAGAGGTGGGGCTGGGCTTAAGAGTCACTGATGGGCAGTGGACTGGGAGTTATCGCAGGGCGTGAGGTCTGTCAAGTGTAGCTACCTCTTGATGGATTCTTCCTCTGATGAATCTATTAAAAAAAAAAAAAAAAACAAACAAGGAGGAATGTATCGCCCTAAAGAATCCTTCACTTTAGTCCCCTTCCTCAGAGTGTGAAACCCGTGATGCTCTGAGCTCACCTTGCTGAGTGCACTTGTAGATGAAGATGATCGCGATGAAGAGGAGAAAGAGGGAGAGGCAGCTGAAGGTGGCCACGAAGACGATCCTGGTGTCTGGAGGGAGAGGAACGGCGCCAAGAGTCAGGCTGGCTCCAGGAACGCACTGGGCAGCTTCACAGAAGAGTTACCAGGAGCCAGACCGCCTGGCTTCGAGACTCAGCACTGCCACTCCCCAGCTGGGCTGTCCAGTCACTTGAGGGAATTTGTGTGATCTCCCTGAGCTTTGGTTTCCTGATCAAAGCAAGGATAGCAATTGTGGCTGCTTTATTGGTTTGTCGAGAGGAGGAGTGGGTCAGTGCCTACAGAGAGGGGCTAGCACAGTGCCTGGCCAATGGCAAACACCCAGTAAACGTCTCATCCCCAGGAAAAATACTTATTAACTATGAGCCATTCCAGAAGGCAGTGGCAACCCAGTCCAGTGCTCTTGCCTGGAAAATCCCATGGATGGAGGAGCCTGGTGGGCTGCAGTCCATGGGATCGTTAAGAGTCGGGCACGACTGAGCGGCTTCCTTTTCACTTTTCACTTTCATGCATTGGAGAAGGAAATGGCAACCCAGTCCAGTGTTCTTGCCTGGAGGATCCCAGGGACGGGGGAGCCTGGTGGGCTGCTGTCCATGGGGTCGCACAGAGTCGGACACGACTGAAACGACTTAGCAGCAGCAGCAGCAGCAGGAGCCATTAGCACTCATAAGTGTTTTCTCATTAAAACATTTTTTTTGTATTAATTTTTTTTTTTTTTTTTTGCCATGAAGCTTGCAGGAGTTTGGTTCCCCAACCAGAGACTAAACCCAGGCCTTTAACATGAAAGCCTGAAGTCCTAACACTGGACCACCGGCGAATTCCCTGTTCTTTCTCATCTTGACAATAAGTACACAAGGTAAGCTGCCATCCACATTTCATTCATACATAAACCAAGCACCTGGAATTAAACTGGGTTCCCCAGAGTCACACGGCCAGGACGGGCTTTGGATGCTGCTGTGTCTAACCTTTCCGGCCAGTCTGCCCCAAGGTCAGGGTAGCTCTGTGCTGACCCCAGGTGTGGACGTTCAAGAGAAGTGACATTGTGAACCTTTTCTAAGGAAGTCATAATCTGGTGAGAAACACATTTACCCAGACTAACTGTGATGCTATGGAAGTGAAGACAAGGCCAGCAACAGATGGATCAAAGTCCAAGAATCATTTTCTCAAGGTAAGGAAGCAACCTAAGCGTCCATCGATAGATGAACAGATAAAGAAGGTGTGGTATAGATACACACGCACTCCCGATGCTGGGGGTCTGAGTTCAATCCCCGGTCAGGGAACCAGATCCCACAAGCTACAACTAAGATCTGGTGCAGCCAAATAAATAAATGTTTTAAAAAACAAAAATAAACTCATAAAAACAGAGAGTAAAACAGTGATTGCTAGAGGCTTGGGGGTGGGGTATATGGGGAGACGTTGGTCAAAGAGCACAAACAGTTGTCAGATGACTGAGGTCTGAGGATCGAATGGACAGCGTGAACCATAGTTGGTGGCACTGTAGTGTCTAATGAAATTTACTAAGAGAGTAGATCTTACGCGTTCTCACACACACACAAAAAGCAAATATATGACACGAGGTGAAAGTTTCACTTTCAGTGGAAGTCACTCAGTTGTGTCTGACTCTTTGCGACCCTGTGGACTAGAGAGTCTGGAATTCTCCAGGCCAGAATACTGGAGCGGGTAGCCTTTCCCTTCTCCAAGGGATCTTCCCAACCCAGGGATCAAACCCAGGTCTCCAGCACTGCAGGCGGATTCTTTACCAGCTGAGCCACCAGGGAAACCCATGACATGACCTGAGTTGAGTGACATGCAAGTAACCCTATGGGGAGAATCCTTCTACAGTGTATTACTGTTTACTCGCTAAGTCATGCCCAACTTTGCGACACCCTGGGCTGTAGCCTGCCAGGTTCCACTGTCCATGGGATTTCCCAGGCAGGAATACTGGAGTGGGTTGCCATTGCTTTCTCCAGGGGATCTTCCCAACCCAGGGATCAAACCCGAATCTCCTGTATCTCCTGCATTGCAGGCAGATTCTTTACCACTGAGCTACCAGGGAAGCCGCTATCCTGTATCAAATCATCCCATTGTACACTTTAAGTATCTTACTGCTTTATTTGTCAGTGATAGCTTCATGAAACTGGTGGGGAGGGGAAGGAGGTGTGGGAAAGGGAGGCGAGGAGTGCTCCCATGAAGAGAGCAGTGATGATGAAAAACCCTGACTCAGAAGCGCTCAGTGTAGACTCTGACTCACGTGCCGGCTGAGGAGGCTGTGGCGATCAGGATGGATCTCTCACAGGGCACCCCCCACCCACCCACCTCCCTCTGTAACAGATGCTATCAGCCCTCCTCCGCCCGCGGTCCCCCAGATTCCTTTGCCATTCTTAGGCGTGCTTGATCATGGTTCCTCTCCCTTCCTAATGTGAGCACATTGGTGTCTTTGTGGTGGTGGGGTACTGCCCAGAAAATGCCTTGGGAATCTAAGGGCCCCGAGGACACACCTTTTCCAACAGCCAACATTTGTGGGAGCCGCGCATCCCCATGGACTTGGAAAAGTGGGGCAGAAAGACCCGTTCCCGGATGGCAGCAAAGGAACATCAGCCTTGCCTTACGCTCTCAACCCTCCCCTTGATGACCCCACGGTTTATCTCATGGTGCAGTTCGCTAGAAATGAGAAGTAAATGATTGCGAGACTGCCCACTGCCCGCTGAACTGGGTTTGCCCTGAGATGGCCACATATCCTGGCCAAATTTCACATCAGCTATTTACACACTGCCAACATTACCTTGCAGAAGGTCTGTGAGACCGATCTAAGGCGTCTGCCTGAGCGGTGGGACACAGCTCGACACAGGGCATGAAGTCGCTGAAAGGAAGCCTGCCTGGTGGCAAAGTTAAGGGATGAGCTTCATCGCAGCCTCTGCCCAGGATCAGAGAGAGGGCTCCTTTCTAGTAGCCTGGAGGCGCGTGCGTGTAGGCTGGAGACAGCCTCTTGTTGTTGCCTTAGCCGCTATGCTGTGTCTAACTCTTGCAACTCCCATGGGCTGAAGCCCACCAGGATCCTCTGTCCACAGGATTTCCCAGGCAGGAATACTGGAGCGGGTTGCCATTTCCTTCTCCAGAGATAGCATGTCTGTGCTTAAAGATGTCTTACTCTGTTTAGCATTGCGGTGGTGTAAGTGTGAACTGAGAGTGCATTTTAAGAAACAATATTCAGGGACTTCTCAGGCGGTCCAGTGGTTGAGACTCAGGGCTCCCAATGCAGAGGGCACCAGGCTGACCTCTGACTGGGGAGCTAAGGTCACAGTGCTGCTTGTGGCCAAAAAACAGGAAATGATATACACGCCCACCATGTTGGCTATAGTAAAATAAAAGGAAAACAACAAGTGTTGGCAAGGATGTGGAGCCATTGGAGCCTACATAAGCTACTGACGGGCATGTGAAATGGGTACAGTCACATTGGAAAACAGTTTGGCAGGTGCTCGAAAAGTTAGACACAAACTTGCCATGTGTCCCAGCGGTTTTACTCCTACGTAGTAGATACCTGGTTAGGAGCCTCCCTGGTGGCCCAGATGGTGACGAATCTGCCTGCAATGCAGGAGACCCAGGGTCAACCCCTGGGTCAGGGAAGATCCCCTGGGTAGGAAATGACAACCCACTCCAGTACTCTTGCCTGGGGAATCCCATGGACAGAATCCCATGGCGGGCTACAGTCCATAAGGTCGCCGAGAGTCAGTCTGACTGAGTGACTAATACTTTCTCCTTTCAATTACCTGATTGAAAGCAGAGGCTCAGATACACGTACACCTATATTCATGGCAACATCACTCACAGTAGCCAAAAGGCACAAACCACCCAAACGTCCATCAGCCGATGAATGGATAAACAAAATGTGGTCTGTCCATATGATGGAATATTATTCAGCCATGGAAAGAATGGAAGTACTGATACGTGCTGCAACATAGGTGAAACCTGAAGACACCGTGCTAAGTGAGAGAAGCCAGGCTCCAGACCTCAGCGTGGGGCTGCGTTTTACACAAAATGTCCACAATAGGCAAAACCATAGAGTCAGCGGACAGATCGGCAGGGCGTGTCGGGAGAGCAGGGAGCAAAGACCAGCTGCTTAATGGAGCTTCATCTGGGGAGCTAGCGTAGCGGTGATGTACAGCCCTGTGAGTGTGCCACACGCCTCTGCCTTGTATACTTTAAGAGGGTGAATTCATGGGATGTGAATAATACACCAACTAAAAGAGAAAAGAGATGACAGAAGAGCTAAAAACACGAACGCTTCGACTTTCCACCTCCCGCTTCTGGCACTTCCAGGCTCTCCAACTCTATCAGATTTCAGATCTCTCCAAGAAACCGTGGCACGCATTGTGTTCACAGAGCCAGAGCAGCAGTCATTAGCCTGCTAATACGGAGTAAAAATGTTTTGAAGACAAATGCGTATTTTGCAAGGGCAGGATGCAGGAAATTCTCTCTCTCTCTTTTTTTTGGCCGCGCCACACACACGGGCTGGAACCAGTGCCCCTGCAATGGAAGTGTGAGGTCCCAACCCCCGGGCCACCAGAGAATTTCCAAGTATGTCTTTTAAAAAATTATTTCTATTATACTTGCACAGACTCTAATGACAACCTTGAACAATTTGGATCCTTTGGAGCAGATTACAGGAAGGTTATGAGGAGCTGAAAGGAAAAATGATGAAGCATCTAGGTAAATTCCCGGTTTGTCCTGTGGTTAGGACTTCAAGCTTCCACTGCCAGAGGCCTGGGTTCGGTCCCTGGTCGGGGAATCGTGTGTTTCTGCTCAGTCACCAAGTTGCGTCCAACTCTTTGCAACCCCGTGGACTGTAGCCCACTAGGCTTCTCTGTCCACGGAATTTCCCAGGAAAAGAGTACTGGAGCAGGTTGCCATTTCCTCCTCCAGGGGATCTTCCCCACCCAGAGATTGAATCTGAGTCTCCTACGTTGGCAGGGGTGTTCTTTACCACTGAGCCAACTGGGAAGCCCAGGACGGGGGATTAAAATCCCCCAAGCTGCATGGCACAGCAAAAATGAATCCTGGATGGATAAGCATTTCAGTCTAAACCTTCAGAAAGCCCTAGTTTTTATGAGAATTTCTGAGGGTTGAATCTTAGTCAATTCTTCACAGAAAACCAGTATCAGGAAAAAAAAAATAATATTCACTGTTTTCTGAGAACTTGAAAGTTTTAGCAAGTCTTTGATCATACATCGCCCAAAGTATAGGCTCCACAGGTCCTGGTCCCATTCCCCAAACCAGTCATACCGACTCACCCCTGTTCTTCCCGAAACACCACCATCACTTTCCATCATGTAAAACAGCAGACGATGTACCTTGGGCTGTTTTTATTCACCAGTGTTTTCAGAGGTGGATATAATTGGGAGAAAGAAGTCCCTTCGGATTATATTACCTGTCTTTGCAGGGGTGGGTTTGCTTTCCTTTTGGTTCCCTAGAAAACAGGAAAGGAGAAAATGAATCACAGTGTTTGTATGAGAACCTTGGGGAAATAAACCCTCGTATTCTATTTGCGGACTTCGTGCCCTCTTTGGGAAGCAGAGAGGAGAACTTTTTTTTTCCCCCATTCTCCAGGTGCCCACTGGGTCCCCAGACCCAGGCCAGAGTACCAGGTTAGTCTTTTTAATACTGCTGGAGCTTGGTATTATTTTAATAACAAAAATATCTGTGAATGACACTGCTGATTCCCCACCTTCCAATCATATCCCGGGAAGGAGCACCAACGTTTCACAAGTACTCTCTCCCATTTGGTAGATTGCCGTTTCCTGTTGATTGTTTGTTTGGCTGTGTGGAAGCTTTTTGTTTGATATACTGTTGTTGTTCAGCTGCTAACTCATGTCCGACTCTTGGTGACCCCATGGAGTGCAACACGCCAGGCTCCCCTATCTCAGTTTGGTCAAATTCCTGTCCATTGAGTCGGTGATGCTATCTAAACATCTCCTCTGTCATCCCCTTCTCTTTTTGCCTTCAATCTGTCCCAGCATCAGGGTCTTTTATAATGAGTTAGCTCTTCGCATCAGGTAGCTAAAGCATTTATTTTTGCTAATTTTCTGTAGATAAGATCATATCTGCAGAGGAAGGCAGTTTCATATCTTCCTTTTCAATTTGAATGCCTTTTTTTTTCCTGTCTTGCCCAGTTGTTCCAGAGAGGACTTCCAGTATTACGCTGAATTCAGGTGGTGGGCATCTTTGTCTTATTCCTGATATCAGAGGAAAAGCTTTCAACTTTTCACCATTAAGTACGACCGTATCTGTGGGCTTGTTATATTGGCCTTTATTGTGTTGAAGTATATTCCTTCAACACCCAATTTATTGAGAGTTTTTATATTGAAATGGTCTATTTTATCAAAATGGTTTACATATAAGATGGACATAGGACTTTTATCCTTCATTCTGTGAATGTGCGCATCACACTTATCGACTTGTATAGTGAACCATCATTGGGTACAAAGGAGAAATCTCACTTGATCATGGTGTGTGAGCCTTTTAATGTAGTGTTAAAATTGACTTGCCAACATTTTGTTGAGAACTTTCGCATCTGTATTCATCAGGGAGATAGGTCTATAGTTTTCTTTCAGTGTCCATATCTGGCTCTGACATAAAGGGGATGCTGGCGTTATAAAATGAGCACAGGAGTGTTCCTTCCTCTGCACTTTTTAGGAAGAGGCTGGGAATGACTGGTGTTATTTCCGCCTTAAATGTTTGGTGGAATTCACCAGTGAAGCCATCTGGTCCCGGGCTTTTCCTTGTCAGGAGGTTTTGATCGCTTGTTCAGTCTCTTGAACTGATATTGATCTGTTCCAGTTTCCCGCTCCTCCATACTTCAGCCTTGGTTTGTAAACGTCCACAAACGTTCACCCCTCTGTAGATAACACCGTGTCCGCGTTCTCCCAGACGACGGCCAAGAGGGGCTGGAATCAGGTCACAGTCTCTTGCAGTTCCATGGCTGGTACCGAGGCCTGTCTACCCGCTATCCAACGCCCAGGCGGGTGAGGCTCCTCCTGGGCCCTTTGGTTTCTGGTGGTGGATCCCACAGCTCCCACAAGGCGCTTTTGCTCACGAATGGGTGCCAGACTGTAGCTGTTGGAGTGAGGGCACAAAAATAGGAATGGCAGACCTTCGTGGTGGCACAGTGGGTAAGAATCTGCCTGCCAGTGCAGGGGACACGGGTTCAATCCCCAGTCCAGGAAGATTCCACTTGCTGTGGAGCAGCTAACCCCGAGAGTCACAACTGCTGAGGCCGTGAGCTGCAACCCTGAAGCCCTCGCATGTACATCCCGTGCTCTGCTACAAGAGAAGCCCCGCGATGAGAAGCCCGCACACCGCAGCAAAGGATAGCCCCCGTTCGCCCCAACTAGGAAAAGCCGTGTGCAGCAGCAAAGACCCAGCACAGCCAAAAATTAATTGATTATTAAAAAAAAAAAAATCACAGGCTCAAAATGGAACCATTTGTGTAGACTGCGCTAGGGCTCAACACCTAATCTAACTGAAGCTTTGACCCCCATGCCCATAAATGTTGTCTCAGTCGGGAATTTTCAGCTCAGCACCAGTGAAGTCGCCTGTCACAGGGACCCCCTCCTTCCCCCAGAGGACCACCAGGTAATCTACCATGCAGACCCCTTTCTGTACTCCAGGTGGTGGTGGTGTTCAGTCACAACGTGCAAAGTCACTTCAGTCGTGTCAAGCTCTTTGCAACCCCGTGGACTGTAGCCCGCCAGGCTCCTCTGTCTGTGGGATTTCCCAGGCAAGAGTACTGGAGTGGGCTGCCACTTCCTCCTCCAGGGGATAGCAAAGCACGATTTGCAGTTACGCTCTGGGATGGGGACGGCAGCTTCTCAGCAGCAGGTTTCGTGGGTCCGTTCTACAGTGAGGTGCCCGGGTCAGTGACCTCTCCTGCACAGAGGCGCTGGCTCTCTGACTGCACCCAGGGATCTTACGGCTGGAGGGAGCTCTGTGCTATGTTTGCCAAACAAGACTAACCTGTTTGAGAAATAAAGAGGGGGATTGTCCGAGGTGAAGGTCAGAGAGAAAAATATGCCCAGACCACCTGTCGAGGAGCCCGTGACAGCCTTAGGCGGGTTAGCAGCTTAGTCATGTCCGACTCCTTGTGGGCCCATGGACTGCAGCCCGCCAGGCTCCTCTGCCCTTGGGATTCTCCAGGCGAGAACACTGGAGCGGGTTGCCACGCCCTCCTCCAGGGCTCTTCCTGACCCAGGTATCGAATCCGCACCTTCTGCATCGGCAGGCGGCTTCTCCTTCTGAGCCACCAGGAAGCCCAGGCTCCAGGTGAGTGAGGAGGAAGTCAGCCACCTTCCCGCTGAGTTCTGCCCTTTATTGTACCCTGTGACTTCCCCAGCATGAATGCCGCATTCCGGACATCACATCGGCACAGGAGGGTCACGTTGCTGCCGCGTGCAACCTCTGAGCTGGGCAAGGCATGGAGGAGGGGTTTGGGAAGTTTCTCTGGAAAGGATTTGGAGTTAGGCTCTTCATCTTGGTGACCACCAAAACCCTCCCAGAATTCAGAGGATGAAAGGGAAAAGGTCATGAAACTCGGGGTGCGGGAACAGTCTAGGGGGAGATGACTCACCATTATTTTCCTCATCTTCATTGCCCAGACAAAGACCTGGAAGAGAAACACTCATGAGAGGTGAATTATATGCTTGTCTTTTTCTTTTTAATTGAAGTATAGTTGATTTGTTGCGTTAGTTTTCAGCATACAGAAAAGTGATTCAGTTACATATCTAGATCTACAGATAAACATCTAGACATGAGAGTGACTCAGGAGATCTGGCCCTTGTTTCCACTCAATGGTGGGCGCAAACCCCGGCCCACCAGCGGGCCGGGGGGCGCCGGCAGTGGGCGGAGCCCGGCAGTGGGCGGAGCCCGGCGGGGCAGGCCGGCGTGGGCGGAGCCCGGCAGTGGGGCGGGCAGCCCGGCGGTGGGCGGAGCCCGGCAGTGGGCGGAGCCCACATTAGCTCTGGCGGCGCAGACAGGCAGGAAACTGGCTTCCGGGTGGTCGGGCGTAGGGGGTGTCCCCAGGCCTCCTGGTCTCTTTTTAGTCCCTCTCTCCTCTGCTTTTAGTCTAAAGCATCTCAGCTCTGTTATCTGCTCCAATGGTGACTCCCATTCTTCCTTTCTTCTTTTTTTAAAATAAGCACACGATTGCCTTAGATTCACTTTTCATCATGAAACCTTACTGGGGAGTAGGTGAAAATTGACGGAGGGGTTCTCTGTGTTTGACAGATAAGATTGTATTACTGTGTACATGTGATGACTGGATGGACGTATGTATTGTGCAATGCCCACCACCACGAAGCTAATTAACAAATAAGTCAGCTCACATAGTTACCTTGGGGGGCAGAGGGCGGGGAGAATGTTTAAGATCCATCCTCTGAGCCGATTTCAATGTTATTGACTATCGTCAGCATGCTGGTCATTAGATCCTCAGAATTTATCTTTCTTTTTTAAAGAAGATATCTATTTATTTTTGTATTGGTTTATTTGGCTGTGCTAGGTCTTAGTTGCAGCATATGGGATCTAATTCCATGACCAGGGATCAAACCCGGGCCCCTGGACTGGGACCCTTAATAAAGGAGCACAGCTGCCATAGGCGGAGCACTGGCTGCAGTGGAGACACCTGCCGCTAAGGAGAGACACACGGGCGTGCAGGGCAGCTTGAAGAAGCAAAGATGAAAGGATAGCGCCTTGAAGTCTTACTAGAATTCTGAGGTAGGGAGCTGTAGGCAACACAGGTAAGCATCATTTATCTGGAAATAATTGCAGTGAATAACTGCCAATCAGTGAGAATGTGACGGACTCTTCACACATGTCAGCCGTGTACCCACTTATATTATCGAGCGGGTCCTTCACGACAACTGAGACTCGCCATCCAGCTACCCGCGCTGCCTGACTCAGCCAGGCATCATCCGTTAACATTTAGTGAATGGCACCCCACTCCAGTACTCCTGCCTGGAGAATCCCATGGACAGAGGAGCTTGGTGGGCTACAGTCCACGGGGTCGCAAAGAGTGGGACACGACTGAGCGAGCTCACTTTCACTTTCATGGGCTCTGGAGAATGAAATAGCAACCCGCTCCTGTGTCCTTGCCTGGAGAATCGCACGGACAGAGCAACCTGGAAGGCTGCAGTCCACGAGGTCGCAAAGAGTCAGACATGACTGAGTAACGAAACAGCAACAGTGGACTTTAAATACACCACGTGGAGAGCTGCTCAACTTCCGAGCTAGAAAGGGAGGAGGAGAGTGACTCTAGAATCTATAGTTCCCCGGAGAAGAGGAAAAATTACTTTGATATTGTGACATAATAAGAAACACATTGGGTCTTTGTCCCTGTCCAGGTACAAAGCTCCCCAAACTCTCGAAATTCCCTGAGTGCTGTGAGAGGTAAAAGTGTCTTTTGTTATGTTAAAATAACTTTTGGAAAAGTCTCTAGGTAACCTAAGGATGGTTGCCGGTTGCCAGGGAAACAACCAAGTGATTAAAGGGTTGGAACTGTCTGTCTTACCCACCCCCTACCCCCAATCCCACGCCCAACCTCGACCTCCCAGAAAGGAAGAAGGGCTGGAGAGTACCCATTGCCAGTGACTCAGTCAATCACGCCTATGTCGACTAAAGAAATACGCACAACCTAAAAGCTGAGAGTTATGTTTTTTTCATCAGATATTCTTAGGACTTCAAGCCCAGGAGGCAGCATCTCAAGTAACCTTGAGAGAACTGCTGGGGGTGTGGTGTGGGAAGGATATATATGAGTTTTGCAACAAAGGGCAGGAGGTCAGAACAAAACATTACTGTTAATAAAAGAAAATCAGATGTCTCAAGTTAAAGAATTTAGCGCTTTTCTCAGTACGGGAAGATGCAAGCGTCTGGGCTCACAGCAGTCATCCCTTTGGTATGGACCTCAGCAGTCTAGGCCGGTATCCCTGTTTTCCCATCCCTGAGCTCCCTCGGGGCTCGCCGTGGGGAGTGGCTGTAGTCTCCTGGCTGCTAGATGGCAGGTGTTCTTTCCTTCCTGAGGTCCCTCGGGGCTCACCCTCAAGTGTCTTCAGTCACTGATGACTGCAACATCCGTTGTTTACTGATACGGCAGGAGATATTCCATTTCTCATCTATGTAGTGAAGCCTCCATAGAAACGCAAAAGGATGGGTTCAGAGAGCTTCCATGCTGGACACGTGGAGATTTTTCGAGCGTGATGTGCTCAGAAGCCCTTTTCCTCATATTTGCTCTGTGCACCTCTTCCATTTGGCTCTTCCTGACTTAAATCCTTCTATGTACTGTGCCTAGTCGTTCATTTGTGTCCAGCTCTTTGTGCCCCCATGGACTGTAGCCCACTAGGCTCCTCTGTCCTTGAGATTCTCTAGGCAAGAATACTGGGGTGAGTTGCCATGCCCCTCCAGGGCATCTTCCCAACCCAGGAATCAAACCCAGGTCTCCCACATTGCAGGTGGATTCTTTACCAGCTGAGCCACCAGGGAAGCCCAAGAACACTGGAGTGAGTAGCCTAACCCTTCTCCAGGGGATCTTCCTGACCCAGGAATCGAACTGGGGTCTCCTGCATTGGAGACAGATTCTTTATCTGCTGAGCTACCCAAGAAGCCCAGATTCTTCTATAATAAATCAGTAATCTAGTGAATAAAATGTTTCTCTGAGTTCCATGTTCTCACAAATATGAGTTCTAGCAAATTGATGGACCCAAGGAAGGGTTCGTTAAAACCTTTCATCTGCAGCCAGTCGGCTCGTGACTGGCACCTGAAGAGGGAGGGAGGTCGTCTTCTAGGATGGAGCCCGTAATCTGTGGGATCTGACAGTGGCTCCAGGTACCTCATGTCACGATGGAGGTGAATTGCAGGACAAACAGCTGAGTCAGCTGCTTGGTGGTGTGAAGAACCACCCCCTCCATATTCACACACATCGGAACTGGGTGCAGAGTCCTCACTGACGTCTGAGAAGTAAAACACTGCCTGCCACGTCGGTAAACAAATGGTGTCACCACCATCCGTGATTGCACACAGTGAGCTGGTGAGCGCTGAGACAACGCAGGAAGCAAAGAACGCCTGCCATCCAGCAGCCGTCAGACTGCAGCCACGGCCCGCGGCGAGCCCCGAGGGAGCTCAGGATGCGAAAACACGGGATGCTGGCCCCGGACAGCTGAGGTGTGACGTCCGGGAGTGATTTCAGTCAGCCCAGACTCTTGTGTCTACCCATACACAGAAAAGCGCTGAATCCCTTAGTTTGAGATATCTGGTTTTCTTTCATCAGTGTAGTGTTTTGATGTTCAGACCACTTCCCCTTAGCTGCAGAATTCCTATATCCACCCTGGCTCCTCCCTCGCCTCCTTGAAGCAGTTCTTTTCAGAATTTCTTCTGATGCTGTCTCTCGGGCTGGAAGTCCTAAGAGTATCCACTGAATAAAACACAACTCTCAGCTTTTATGTTGTGCTTTTTTTTTTTCAGCTGACAGTTTACACAAGGTCCTACAGGAGTCCGCTGGAACCCTAACGCAATGTGACTGATGTCCTCATAGGAAGTTGGAAGGACAGGCACTGTTGTGCGCCGGGTTGCCAAGACGCTGTTCCCCAAGTACAAGCCATGAGCCTGGCCACCCTCCTGTTACCCTCGACCCAGCTGAATAGGATATATCTCTCGAAACCCAGAAGGTGCAAGCCAGCCTGTTGGCCATAAGATCCTGGTTTAAATGGAAATACCAGCTTCGGTGCAACGACTCTTGCCGCCAAGGGGTTATTGAGGACCCTGCCTTGGTTCACTGGACCAGAGCAAGGTCAGCAAATGTCTATCAGTTAAGGCCCATGCCCAGAGCCTGCTCTCAGGAGCTCTGCTTGGGACTGGACCCCTCCTCCTGTGGTTTTATGTTTCCAAAACTGACAGAGATAGGAAAGAAAAACTGATCCAGGAAGGAAAGTTGGATCGAACATTTAACATCTTATATTAATTCTGGCAATGATGACTGTACATACTGTTGTTTAAATGAATCTATTAATCATTAAAAAATAATAATAAGAGGTTGGGAAGAGGCCTGGAGACAGAACACGAAGAGGGGAGGTAGCCGTGTGACTATGTGAGGATCTGCAGCCGAGGGGCGCTGAGGATTCTGAGTCATCTCCCAGCCAGAGTCGAGGAGGGAGCTGTGGAACAGACCCTCCCTCGGAGCCCTGAGGAGGACTCAACCCTGCCAACACCCTGGTTTTGGACTCCTGGCCTCCAGAATGGTGGGAAGAATAGATGTCTTAAGCCACCGGATTTGCTGTCGTCTGTTCCATCACTTCATGAGAAATAGATGGGGAAACAGTGGAAACAGTGTCAGACTTTATTTTGGGGGGCTCCAAAATCACTGCAGATGGTGATTGCAGCCGTGAAATTAAAAGATGCTTACTCCTTGGATGGAAAGTTATGACCAACCTAGATAGCATATGGAAAAGCAGAGACATTACTTTGCCAACAAAGGTCCATCTAGTCAAGGCTATGGTTTTTTCCAGTGGTCATGAATGGATGTGAGGGTTGGACTGTGAAGAAGGCTGAACACAGAAGAATTGATGCTTTTGAACTGTGGTGTTGGAGAAGACTCTTGAGAGTTCCTTGGACTGCAAGAAGATCCAACCAGTCCATTCTGAAGGAGATCAGCCCTGGGATTTCTTTGGAAGGAATGATGGTGAAGCTGAAACTCCAGTACTCTGGCCACCTCATGCAAAGAGTTGACTCACTGGAAAAGACTCTGATGCTGGGAGGGATTGGGGGCAGGAGGAGAAGGGGATGACCGAGGATGAGATGGCTGGATGGCATCACTGACTCAATGGACGTGAGTCTGAATGAACTCCAGGGGTTGGTGATGGACAGGGAGGCCTGCTGCGATTCATGGGGTCGCAGAGAGTTGGACACGACTGAGTGACTGAACTGAACTGTTGAGGCAGCCTAAGGAAATAAGTGTAGAGAGGATGAGGTCCATCTCTTGACTGCCCCATTTATTCTGTCCTGCAACAGGAGGTTTGGGGTATGGTGACTGGCAGCCACCTCTCATGCCCACATGTGTGTGTGTGTGTGTGTGTGTGTGTGTGTGTGTGTTATGAGAGTGACCTCAAAGGGAAGGGCTTAGCCCAGAAGAAGGAGGAAGGAACCCGGGGGTGGGAGGGGGGCAGACGGCAAGCCCTGAGGTCCTCCACGCTGCCCCCTCCTGAATCCGGTTCCAGTCACAAAGGAGGAACTGGGGACTCAGTCGGGTGGGGCTGCCTTTCCAAAGTCTGGAGAGGCCATGCCGATATAGTCTAGGGCTTCCTTCCTACAAGCTGAGGTCTGTTTGATCACCTTATGTTCAAGGTGAACATCAGCTTAAAATCAAGCTCAGGACACGGGTGGTCAGAAAATGTTCTTATCCACTGCTCCCCCGCCTTTGTATCATGAAGTCAAGTGTAATCTGCTCAGGCATGTCTGACTCTTTGTGACCCCATGGGCTATAGTCCACCAGGCTCCTCTGTCCATGAGATTCTCCAGGCAAGAATACTAGAAAGGGTGGCCATTCTCTTCTCCAGGGGATCTTCCCAACCCAGGGATCGAATCCGAGTCTCCCGCATTGCAGGTGGGTTCTTCACCATCCGAGGCACCAGCGAAGCCCCACCTAGTGTCATAGGGAAAAACAAATCTGACTCCATATTGGATCTGTTTCCTTTACTTTAACCTCTGTATTCTGTTGTTTTGGCTACAAGTTAAGCACTAAAGGGATGTTGCCTGCACACTTAAAGTATATATACTGGCTCTTCTCCATGAACCCTGCTTCTCATGCCTGAGTCTTGAGCTAGAATACCTTTGCTTAAGCTCATGGGACATATCCTGACCAGGCCCACCTGTGAATGGCTGCAGGAAAGAAGAAATTAACACATCCCTTCTGGATTCTGGCCAGAAGTATGAAATATTTGCAACAATTTGTTGCCTTTTTATTTCACCTTCTCACTTCCCCTTCTTTGTTTTATGCAAGGAGCATCCAGACCCTCGGCAAGATGGTTCTTTGGGACATTAGTCCACCGTCTTCTTGGTCCGCTGGTGCTATTTTCTTCTCCAACAACTCATCTTTTAAGTTCTTGGCCCGTCATGCAGTGAACATTACAAGCTTGGACTCAGTGATAACATGTCTTTTCTGAATTCCTTGTTCATAACCAAACTCACAGACTTTCACACCCTGTAGACCCTGCCTCCCATATGCCAGTGGGACATTCAGGGCAAGATGGTGGTACGTAGATGATACAGACTTGGAGGTCCCGCTTGAGCTGTGCATTAGTGAGCCGAGTACAGTGAGGCTGTTACCACATGTCTCTGCTTCCTCATCCCTTATGTGCAGGCACCAAAACCAGGGCGTGCAGATACCACAGCCTGCAAAACTCTGACAGGTTGCTTGTACCCAGTAAACGGAAGCCATCATCTCTGTACTTGCCACGTTCCCCATGCTAACCTCCACTACCCGGTGAATATTCTCACCCTCAGACCCATCTGTCCCAGCCCCGGAGACTCACCGAGGCAAAGTAGGAACAGGAATTCCGTGATCATGGTGTCCCTTCTGTCTGGATCAAGATCCCACCTTCAGTTCTGCAGTTCAAAGGAAGACTTGGGACTGGACAATCACAGCCCCCTCTTGCCTTCCCGGTCCCGGGGATGTGTGGCCAGAGGTTTTGCCCTGACCCTGGCTCCTCCACCATCTGGTGTACAGTTTCCTTCTCACAGCTGACTCAGGAAGCCAGAAGCCACCAATGGCAGCATCTTTCTCGTAAATCTAGTGTGGCTGGTTCCGCCCACCCTGAGATCCCTCCTATCTTGTCTGAAGTCCGGCCCAAGACGTTTTCCTTTAAAATATTTTGTCTTCTCAGAGAAGGAAGACTACCCTGTGAGATCCTTTCTATGTGAACTCTAAAAAGAAATGATACAAATGAACTTACAAAACAGAAGGAGATTCACAGGCTTAGAGAATGGACTTACGGTGGTGGGGGCTGGGGAAAGGGTGAGGGGAAGGGATAGTTAGGGAACTGGGGATGGGCATGCACACACTGCTGTATTTTAAATGGATAACCCATGAGGTCCTACTGTGGAGCACAGCGAGCTCTGCTCAGTGTCATAGGGGAACTTGGGAGAGAATGGAAATGTGTATGTATAGCTGAGTCCCCTCACTGTTCACCTGACACCATCACAGCATTGTTAATCGGCTTTACCCCAGTACAAACTAAAGAGCTTTTTTGTGTGTGGGGTTTTTTTTGGTCTTTTAAATAGCTTTGATTTAATTTTTAAATTGAAGTATAAATGACTTATATTTATTTGTTGGCAAAGTAATGTCTCTGCTTTTGAATATGTTATCTAGGTTGGTCATAACTTTCCTTCCAAGGAGTAAGCGTCTTTTAATTTCATGGCTGCAGTCACCATCTTCAGTGATTTTGGAGCCCCCAAAATAAAGTCTGACACTGTTTCCACTCTTTCCCCAATCTATTTGCCATGAAGTGATGGGACCAGATGCCATAATCTTCGTTTTCTGAATGTTGAGCTTTAAGCCAACATTCACTCTCCTCTTTCACTTTCATCAAGAGGCTTTTAGTTCTTCTTCACTTTCTCCTATAAGGGTGGTGTCATCTGCATAGCTGAGGTTATTGATATTTCTCCTGGCAATCTTGATTCCAGCCTGTGTTTCTTCCAGCCCAGTGTTTCTCATGATGTACTCTGCATATAAGTTAAATAAGCCGGGTGACAATATACAGCCTTGACATACTCCTTTTCCTATTTGGAACTAGTCTGTTGTTCCATGTCCAGTTCTAACTGTTGCTTCCTGACCTGCATACAGGTGTCTCAAAAGGCAGGTCAGGTGGTCTGGTATTCCCATCTCTTTCAGAATTTTCCACAGTTGATTGTGATCCACACAGTCAAAGGCTTTGGCATAGTCAATAAAGCAGAAATAGATGTTGTTCTGGAACTCTCTTGCTTTGTCCATGATCCAGCGGATGTTGGCAATTTGATCTCTGGTTCCTCTGCCTTTTCTAAAACCAGCTTGAACATCAGGAAGTTCACGGTTCACGTATTGCTGAAGCCTGGCTTGGAGAATTTTGAGCATTACTTTACTAGCATGTGAGATGAGTGCAATTGTGCAGTAGTTTGAGCATTCTTTGGCATTGCCTTTCTTTGGGATTGGAATGAAAACTGACCTTTTCCAGTCCTGTGACCACTGCTGAGTTTTCCAAATTTGCTGGCATATTGAGTGTAGCACTTCACAGCATCATCTTTCAGGATTTGAAATAGCTCCACTGGAATTCCATCACCTCCACTAGCTTTGTTCATAGTGATGCTGTCTAAAGCCCACTTGACTTCACATTCCAAGACGTCTAGACGAGTGATTACACCATCATGATTATCTGGGTTGTGAAGATCTTTTTGTACAGTTCTTCTGTGTATTCTTGCCACCTCTTCTTAATATCTTCTGCTTCTGTTAGGTCCAGACCATTTCTGTCCTTTATCGAGCCCATCTTTGCATGAAATGTTCCCTTGGTATCTCTAATTTTCTTGAAGAGATCTCTAGTCTTTCCCATTCTGTTCTTTTCCTCTATTTCTTTGCATTGATCGCTGAAGAAGGCTTTCTTATCTCTTCTTGCTATTCTTTGAAACTCTGCATCCAGATGCTTATATCTTTTCTTTTCTCCTTTGCTTTTTGCTTCTCTTCTTTTTACAGGTATTTGTAAGGCCTCCCCAGACAGCCATTTTGCTTTTTGCATTTCTTTTCCATGGGGATGGTCTTGATCCCTGTCTCCTGTACAATGTCATGAGCCTCCGCCCATAGTTCATCAGGGACTCTATGTATCAGATCTAGGCCCTTAAATCTATTTCTCACTTCCACTGTATGATCATAAGGGATTTGATTTAGGTCATACCTGAATGGTCTAGTGGTTTCCCCTCCTTTCTTCAATTTAAGTCTGAATTTGGCAATAAGGAGCTCATGATCTGAGCCACAGTCAGCTCCCGGTCTTGTTTTTGCTGATTGTATAGAGCTTCTCCATCTTTGGCTGCAAAGAATATAATCATCTTTCGGTGTTGACCATCTGGTGATGTCCATGTATAGAGTCTTCTCTTGTGTTGTTGGAAGAGAGTGTTTGCTCCGGCTGCAACGGACCGCGCAGAAGCGTGGCCGAGAGGAGCTACCCTCGCCCAAGATCAGGGGCAGCAGCCGAGAGGAGCTACGCCACGTCCGAGGTCAGGGGCAGCGGCTGAGAGGAGCAACCCTATGTCCAAGGAGCGGTGGCTGCATGGGCACAGGAGGGCCGAGAGGAGCTACTCCACATTCAAAGTCAGGAGGGGCGGCCATGAGGAGAGACCCCTCGTCCAAGGTAAGGAGCAGTGCCTGCACTATGCTGGAGCAGCCGTGAAGAGATATCCCACGTCCAGGGAAAGAGAAACCCAAGTAAGACGGTAGGTGTTGTGAGAGGCATCAGAGGGCAGACACACAAACCACACTCACAGAAAACTAGTCAGTCTAATCACATGGACCACAGCCTTATCTAACTCAGTGAAACTAAGCCATGCCCATAGGGCCACCCAAGACAGGTGGGTCATGGTGGAGAGGTCAGACAGAATGTGGTCCACACGAGAAGGGAATGGCAAACCACTTCAGTATTCTTGCCTTGTGAACCCCATGAACAGTATGAAAAGGCAAAATGATAGGATACTGAAAGAGGAACTCCCCAGGTCAGTAGGTGCCCAATATGCTACTGGAGATCAGAGGAGAAATAACTCCAGAAAGAATGAAGGGATGGAGCCAAAGCACAAACAAGACCCAGCTGTGGATGTGACTGGTGATAGAAGCAAGGTCCAATGCTGTAAAGAGCAATATTGCATAGGAACCTGGAATGTTAGGTCCAGAATCAAGGAAAATTGAAAGTAGTCAAACAGGAGCTGACAAGAGTGAACGTCGACATTCTAGGAATCAGTGAACTAAAATGGACTGGAATGGGTGAATGTAACTCAGATGACCATTATATCTACTACTGTGGGCAGGAATCCCTCAGAAGAAATGGAGTAGCCATCATGGTCAACAAAAGAGTCCGAAATGCAGTAATTGGATGTAATCTCAAAAACGACAGAATGATCTCTGTTCGTCTCCAAGGCAAACCATTCAATATCACGGTAATCCAAGTCTGTGCCCCAACCAGTAACGCTGAAGAAGCTGAAGTTGAACGGTTCTATGAAGACCTACAAGAACTAACACCCAAAAAAGATGTCCTTTTCATTATAGGAGACTGGAATGCAAAAGTAGGAAGTCAAGAAACACCTGGAGTAACAGGCAAATTTGGCCTTGGAATGCGGAATGAAGCAGGGCAAAGACTAATAGAGTTTTAACCTCTGAGCCACCAGGAAAGCGTAAATATCCATCGGCACAGGTTTTTGACTGTAGTTACCAAATATGGCCACAAGGTGGCAGGATTTCTTCATGCACCACTGGGTGGTTTTTTGTTTTTGTTTTTTGACAAATCTAATTTTTATTTTCTACTGGAGTAGAGTTGATTTCCGTCCTTGTGTTCGTTTCATAGAAACTTGATTCAGTTACTCATAGATGTATGTCTATTCTTTTCAAGGTCTTTTCCCATATAGGTTATCACAGTGTGTTCAGTAGACTTCCCTGTGCTATTCAGTAGGGCCTTTTGGATTATCTATCTGACAATAAAGAGTGTGTATGTGTTAATCTCGAACTCTTAATGTCTCCCTTCCCCCTGCCTTTTTTTTTTTTTTCATAATCATTAGTTGGCGTTCTAAGACTGGGTCTGTTTCTCTTTATCAATTACCTTCTTTGTATGAAATAATAGGTCCCACCTGTGAGTGATGCAGTATTTCTCTTTCCCTCTCTGACCAAACTTTACTCGGTGGGATAAGTCTCCTGATCCATGCTCCATCCATGCTCCTGACAATGGCCTTTTTCCTTCTTTTTGAGCCTGAGTGTATTCCAGTGACTAAATGGGCCAGTTACTCTTCATTTTTCTCTTGATGGACATTTTGGTGGACGCTCTGTCTTGGACGCTGTCTATACTGCTACCCTGGAAAAAAGAGGTGCATGTGGCATTTTAAATGGTGATTTCTCCAGATGTAAGGCAAGGAGTGGGCTTGCTGGATCGTGTGGTTTCTCTGTATTAGTGTTTTAAGGAACCTGTGTATCCTGTTCGTTTGTGGCCACACCCACCCATTTCCCTCCCACAGAGGAGGAGTCCCTGTTCCCCCTTCCCTTGGCAGCATTTCCTCTTTGCAGATCTTGTAGAGGATGGCCATTCTGACCAGTGGGAGCTGGCTCCTTGCTTAGTGTTGATTTGCAATTCTCTAACAATTAGTGATGCTGGGCGCCTTTTAAAGTGCTCCGTGGTTTTCTGTAAGCTCTCTTTGAAGCACTGTGTATTTAGATCTTTGGCCCATTTTTCTGTCGGGTTGTTTTTTGATATTGAGCTGCATGAGCAATTTGCATGCTTTCGTGAGGAATTCCTTCTTTTTAAATTCAGCGCAAACCTTTCTTTCTCCCCACCCCCCACCTCCCCCCCGCCATTTTGAGGTTTTGTCTTTTTCTTTCCTTTAAGGTTTTCTGTGCTGTTGAAAAGCTTTTGAGATTAATGAGGTCGCTTTTGTTGACTTGGTTTTATTTTTCGTTATTGTCGGAGTTGCTCCAAAAGCACTTGTGATGTATGTCAAAGCTTGTTCTGTGTATATTTCCCTGAAGAGGTTTAGAGGAATCGTCCCTCCATTTAGCTCTTTAATTGATTTGGAGTTTCTGTAAGCAGTTAGGGAGAGATGTAATTTCATTCGCTTTTCACTTAAGGAACCTCCACCCCGGCCTCCATCGTGGCTGTTAACAACGTACATTCCCAGCATCGGTGCAGGAGGGCTCCCGTTTCTCCATAACCTCTTCAGCCTTTATTAAGACTTTTGGACAAAGGCCATTCTGACCGTTATGAGCTGATGCCTCCTTGCACTTTCGATTTCCATTTCTTTAATAATTAGTGATGCTGAGCATTTTTTCATATGCTGTATGGCTATCTGCATGCCTTCTTGGGAGCAATGTCCACTGAGATCTTTGGCTCACTTTTCTATTGGGTTGTTTGTTTATTTGACGTTTACATTTGCCTGTTTCGGAGATGAAGTTCATGTGGGTCTTGTTTGCTATTTTTTACTCTGCAACTGCTTTAAAGGTCAGTGAGGTCCCTTTTGTTGACTTTTGTTTTATTTTTCATTACTCTAGGTGGTGGATGCAAAAAGAACTTGCTGCAACTTATATCGAAGTGGTTTCTGCCTCAAGAGGTTTAGGCTAATCATCCCACCATTTAGATCTTTAATTGATTTTGAATGCCTTTTTCTATATGGGGTTAGGGAGTTGTCATAATTTCATTCTCTTTTTCCTTAAGGACCAAGGGAAAGATTGAGGGCAGGAGGAGAAGGAGGTGGCAGAGGATGGGATGGTTGTGTAAGACCTTGCGGCCTTTTCTCGGGAACCGTCGCCCCAAAGACCACAGTGACTCGAATTCGATGCAACAGGCAAGAGGGTTTATTAGGCCAGGCCGGCGTGCCGGGGTTCAGCCTCCTTGGGAGAAGCGAACCTCGAACACTCACCGAGAGGGATTTTTATGTAGAAAGATCAAAGACAACTGGGAATGAGATCGGAATGTAGGGAACAATGCAATAAGGGGGTCTAGGGATGAAGTGGAGACATTTGATTGGTGGGGACGGTTTACAGGTGATTTAGTAGAGACAGTTGACTGACCACCCGGCGGTGCCTGGTACAGGGAAATGCATCTTTGAGGAAAGGTCTGTTACACAGTGGAAACTAAGTCATAAGTCATCAGTTAAGAATAGGGAGCAGTCAGGAGGCTCTGAGTCATCGAGATAAGGGGGAAAGTTATTTTCTATGCGGCACATTCTGCCTTCCAGGTTTAACCTTTAACCTAGAAGTTTTCCAGTGCCATTCTCAGGAAGCACTAAATGAAGTTACATTCTTGCAGAAAGACGAATACAATGATTTATAACAAAGAGAAATTCATTATCCCAAAAAGCCTTGTTTTGCTAACATCAAAACTACTATAATTCCTTAACCTAAAAGTTCTTCAGTTGGATGGCCTCACCAACTCGATGGACGTGAGTCTGAGTAAACTCTGGGGAGTTGGTGATGGAGAGGGAGGCCTGGCGTGAGGCAGTCCCTGGGGTCGCAAAGAGTTGGATATGACTGAGCGGCTGAACTGAACTGAACTGAAGGGACCTCCACCTTGTACTCCACGGGGGCTGTTCACAGTTTACATTGCCAGCATCGTTGTAGGAGGGTTCTCTTTTCTCCACAGCCTCTCCAGGATTTACTGTTTGTAGACTTTAACTTACCTCGTTGTTATTTTGATTTGCATTTCTCTTAAGAATTCAGGAGGTTGAAACTTTTCCATTAATTTTTTCTAAAAGCACTCTGAGTAGAACTGACCTCTCCAGAGTGACCTCTTGACCGTCTGCCCTGTTCTTAATATTTTTCCAGGGCCTACCCCAGGATGTTTGTGGAGGACAGGTGTTTTCCCCTTAAATCCTCCTGCCTGGCCAACAGCATTCCATTGTAGTTACCACAGGCGACCACAAGGTGGCGGCATTTCTTCATGCGCCAGGCTTTTTTTTTTTATGTTAGTTTCTATTTTCCTTTGACGTAGTGGTGACGTCTGTAGTTCTGTGTTTTAGGTTTACAGGAACTTGATTCAGTTATACATGGACATATCTATTCTTTCCCAGGAATTTTCCCGCATAGGTTCAGTGTGTTCAGTAGACCTCCCTATGCTGTTGAGGAGGTCCTTTGGGATTACCTGATAATAAGTACTGTGTATATGTTCATCCTAACCTCACAATGGTGTTTCATTCACCTAGAGCCAGACATCCTGGAATGTGAAGTCAAGTGGGCCTCAGAAAGCATCACTACGAACAAAGCTAGTGGAGGTGATGGAATTCCAGTGGAGCTGTTTCAAGTCCTGAAAGATGATGCTGTGAAAGTGCTGCAGCAAATTTGGAAAACTCAGCAGTGGCCACAGGACTGGAAAAGGTCAGTTTTCATTCCAATCCCAAAGAAAGGCAATGCCAAAGAATGTTCAAACTACCACACAGTTGCGCTCATCTCACACGCTAGTAAAGTAATGCTCAAAATTCTCCAAGCCAGGCTTCAGCAATACGTGAACTGTGAACTTCCAGATGTTCAAGCTGGTTTTAGAAAAGGCAGAAGAACCAGAGATCAAATGGCCAACATCTGCTGGATCATGGACAAAGCAAGAGAGTTCTAGAACAATATCTACTTCTGCTTTATTGACTATGCCAAAGCCTTTGACTGTGTGAGTCACAATAAACTGGAAAATTCTGAAAGAGATGGGAATACCAGACCACCTGACCTGCCTCTTGAGAAACCTGTATGCAGGTCAGGAAGCAACAGTTAGAACTGGACATGGAACAACAGATTGGTTCCAAATAGGAAAAGGAGTATGTCAAGGCTGTATATTGTCACCCTGCTTATTTAACTTATATGCAGAGTACATCATGAGAAACACTGGGCTGGAAGAAACACAGGCTGGAATCAAGACTGCCAGGAGAAATATCAATAACCTCAGCTATGCAGATGACACCACCCTTATGGGAGAAAGTGAAGAAGAACTAAAAGCCTCTTGATGAAAGTGAAAGAGGAGAGTGAAAAAGTTGGCTTAAAGCTCAACATTCAGTAAACGAAGATCACGGTATCTGGTCCCATCACTTCATGGGAAACAGATGGGGAAACAGTGGAAACAGTGTCAGACTTTATTTTTCTGGGCTCCAAAATTACTGCAGATGGTGATTGCAGCCATGAAATTAAAAGACGCTTATTCCTTGGAAGGAAAGTTATGAGCAACCTAGATAGCATATAAAAAAGCAGAGACATTACCTTGCCAACAAAGGTCCGTCTAGTCAAGGCTATGGTTTTTCCAGTGGTCATGTATGGATGTGAATTTTGGATTGTGAAGACAGCTGAGGGCTGAAGAATTGATGCTTTTGAAGTGTGGTGTTGGAGAAGACTCTTGAGAGTCCCTTGGATTGCAAGGAGATCCAACCAGTCCATTCTGAAGGAGATCAGCCCTGGGATTTCTTTGGAAGGAATGATGCTGAAGCTGAAACTCCAGTACTTTGGCCACCTCATGCGAAGAGTTGACTCATTGGAAAAGACCCTCATGCTGGGAGGGATTGGGGGCAGGGGGAGAAGGGGACGACCGAGGATGAGATGGCTGGATGGCATCACGGACTTGATGGAAGTGAGTCTGAGTGAACTCCGGGAGATGGTGATGAGCAGGGAGGCCTGGCGTGCTGCGATTCATGGGGTCGCAAAGAGTCAGACACAACTGAGCGACTGAGCTGAACTGAGCCTCTTAATGTCTTCTTTCTCCTAGTTTTATTTTTTTCAGTAATCGTAAGTTGGTTTTCTAACTCTGTGAGTTTGTCTGTTTGTAAATTGCTTCAGTTTTATGAGTTTATATATTTCACCTGGAAGGGATACAATATTTCTCCTTCCCTCTCTGAGTGACTTCCCTGCATGTGATGAACCTCTCCGTCCATCCGCGCTGCTTCCAAGGCCGTTTTTCATTTCTCTGCTGATGGACATTTCAGCTGAGACTCTGTCTTGAATGTTGTCAGTAGCGCTGCCCTGAGAATAGGAGAGCAAGTATTTTAAATTACGATTTTCTCTGGATCTCAGGCAAGGGGCCCTGGGCTTGCCGGTGCAGGTGGAAACTCTATATATTTAGTGATTTAAGGACTGTCTGTACCGTTTGCCTTCGTGGCTGTACCCACCCGTTTCCCTCCCCGCCCACAGTGTAGGCGGTCTCCCTGTTACCCTCACCCTCAGCAGGATTTACTCTTACGGAGGATGGTCACTCTCTGAGGTCTGAGCTGACACCTCACTCTAGCTTTGAGTGGCGTTTCTCTAACCGTGATGCTGAGCATCTTTTCACATGCTTCACGGCCATCTGCATGCCCTCTTTGGACAAATATCCATTTAGATCTTTGGCCTGGTTTTCCATTGGGTTGATTGTTTTTTTCCGTATTGAGTAGCATAAGCTGATTGCATGTTATGGAGAGGAATTCCATAAATGAATAAATTGTTTTAAAATTCGGTTGCAAATCTTTTTTTTTTTTCTTCTCATTTTGATACTTGTCTTTTTCCTTAAGAGTTTTCTGTGCTGTTGAAAAGCTTTTGAGGTTAATGAGGTCCCTTTTGTTGAGTTTTATTTCATTTTTTTGTTATTGTAAGAACTGATCTAAAATGAACTTGCTGCAATTTTGATCAAATCGTGTTCTGCGTATATTTTCCTCAAGAAGTTTAGAGTAATTGTCCTTCCATTTAGCTCTTTAATTGATCTGGTGTTTGCTCTTCTGTCAGCGGTTACAGAGAGACGTTAAGTTCATTCCCTTTGCGCTTAAGGAACTTCCAGCTGGCTGCTAACAGCCGACATGGGCAGCGTTGGTGTCGGAGGGCCGCGCCTCCCCGCACCCCTCCAGGATTTACTGTTTGTAGACTCTGTGACCGGTGTGCGGTGACGCCTCGTTGTCGATTTGATTTGCATTTCTCTAGTAGTGGCGCTCAGCATCTTTTCCTGGGCTTTTTGGTCATCTGGATGCCTTCCTTGGACAAGGGTCCTTTAGATCTTGGCCCGTTTTTCTACTGGGTTGACTGTTTTTCTGATCTTGAGCTGCGTGAGCAGTACGCATGTTTGGAGATGAATTCCTGTCTTTAACTTCGGTGGCAAACATTTTCCCACTCTGAGGGTTGTCTTTTTCTTTCCTTTCCGGTTGCCCTTTCTGTGCAAAAGCTTTTCAGGTAAATGAGGTGCTTTTCTTTTCAGTTTTCTTTTGATTTAAATTATTCTGAGCATAGATCCCAAAAGAACTTGCCGTGATTTGCATCAAAGCTTGTTCTGCGTATATTTTCAAGTGGTTTAGAGGCTTCGTGCCTCTATTTGACTCGTTAATCGATTTGGAGTTTCTTCTGTAAGCTGTTAGGGAGAGATGTAAATTCTTTCACTTTTCACTGTTTAAGGAGCCTCCATCCCGGCCTCCATCGTGGCTGTTAACAACTTACATTCCCAGCATCAGTGCAGGAGGGTCGCATTTCTCCACAACCTCTCCAGCCTTTATTGCTTGTAGACTTTTTGACAAAGGCCATTCTGACGGGTATGAACTGATTGACCTCACTGTAGCTTTGGTTTGCCTTTCTAGAACATTTCATGATATTGAAAGCTTTTCATGTGATATTTTTAAACACAGTGCGCGTAAAACTGACCTCTCAAGATCGGCCTCTTCGTCGTCTGCCCTGTTTCGAATTCTTTTTCCCGGACCTGCAGGGGACATTTGTTGAGGATTGGATTGTTTTCCTTGCATCACCTCGGGCCTGGTGAAAATCAAGTGCCGTCCGCCGTCGGTTTTTCTGTTGTTGTTACCAAAAGCGGCCACAAGGCGGCAGCATTTCTTCATGCGCCGCTGTTCTGATTGCTTTGTTTTGGCTAATTTAATTTTTCTTTTCTGTGGGGGTAGAGTTGATTTCCGTTGTTGTGTTTGCTTCAGGTTTACGGGGACTTGATCGGTTATACATAGACCCATATCCATTCTTTTGGGGGTTTTCCCATGTAGGTTCTTTCAGTGTTCTCAGTAGACTCTTAAATATTGTTAACAGGGCTGCCTTGAACGTAGGGGTGCAAGTCTCATTTTAAGTTACGGTTTCCTCCGGATCTAAGGCAAGGGCTGAGCTTGCTGGATCCGCTGGCAAGTCTGTGCTTACTGTCCTAAGGAATCTCCATTCTGTTTTCATTCGTGGCTGCACCCACCCGTTTATATCCCCGCCCACAGTGGTGCTGGAGAAGACTCTTGAGAGTCCCTTGGACTGCAAGGAGATCCAACCAGTTCATCCTGAAGGAGATCAGTCCCGAGTGTTCATTAGAAGGACTGATGCTGAAGCTGAAGCTCCAATACTTTGGCCACCTGATGTGAAGAGCTGACTCACTGGAAAAGACCCTGATGCTGGGAAAGACTGAGGGCAGGAGGAGAAGGGGACAGCAGAGGATGAGATGGCTGGATGGCATCACTGACTCAATGGATGTGAGTCTGAGTGAACTCCGGCAGTTGGTGATGGACAGGGAGGCCTGCGTGCTGCGATTCATGGGGTTGCAAAGAGGTGGACACGACTGAGTGACTGAACTGAACGGAACTGAATCACAGAGTAGGCAGAGCCCCTGTTCCCTTGGCCTCAGCAGCACTGCATCTTCGTAGATCTTTTGGAGGATGGCTATTCTGAGCAGTGTGAGTTGATACCTCCTTGCAGTTTTGATTGACATTTCTCTAACGGTGATACTGAGCATCTTTTCATGTGCTTTATGGCCATCTGGATGCCTTTTTAAGATGAAGGTCTGGTATCGAGCTGAATGAACTGTTCACATGTTTTGGAGATGAATATTGTTTTAAAATTGGATTGTAACCATTTTTTCCCATTTTGAGGGTTGTCTTTTTCTTTTGTTTAGAGTTTCCCTTGCCGTGCAAAAGATTTTGAGGTTAATGAGGTTAGTTTTGTGGAGTTCTGTTTTATTTTTATTATTCTGAGTGAAACCAAGAAGAACTTGAGGTGGTTTATTTCAAAACCTATTCTGCCCATATGTTCCTCAAGTTTAGAGTATCCATCCCTCCATTTAGCTCTTTCATCAGTTTGGAGCGTTTTTTCTGTATGGGGTTAGGGAGGGACATAATTAGGTTCCCTTTTCACTTGTTTAAGGAACCTCCGCTGTCCTCTGTTCTGGCAGTTAACAATTTACATCGCGAGTATTAGAGCAGGAGAATTGCTTTTTCTCCAAAACGTCACCATTTACTGTTTGTAGAGTTTTTGACAAAACTCATTCTGACCAGTGTGAGCTCATACCTAGTTGTAGTTTTGATTCACATTTCTCTAAAATTACTCCATGTTGAAAGGTTTCCATATGATTAAACAATAACCAAAAACTGTAAAACTGACCCCTCGAGGGTGGCCTCTTGACGGTCTGCCCTGTTTTGAATTTCCTCCAGACCGACCCAGGACGTCTGTGGAGGACGGCTGTTTCCTCCTAATGTCCTCACAGACCCGGTGAATATGAAGTGCCCATCAGGGCAGGTTTGGAGAAGGCAATGGCGACCTATTCCAGTGCTCTTGCCTGGAAAATCCCATGGACGGAGGGCCTGGTGTGCTGCAGTCCATGGGGTCGCTAAGATTAGGACAAGACTGAGCGAGTTCACTTTCACTTTTCACTTTCATGCATTGGAGAAGGAAATGGCAACCCACTCCACGGTTCTTGCCTGGAGAATCCCAGGGACGGGGAGCCTGGTGGGCTGCCGTCTATGGGGTCGCACAGAGTCGGACACGACTGAAGCGACTTAGCAGCCGCAGCAGCAGCAGGACAGGTTTTTCCGTTGTTGTACCAAAAGTGGCCACAAGGCGGCAGCATTTCCTCGTGCTCCAGTTTTTTTTCTCCCCTTGTAAAGTTAATTTATATTTTCTGTTGAAGTAGATTTGATTTCTGAAGCTGGGCTTGTTTTAGGTGAACAGGAACTTGATTCAGTTATACACAGGCATGTATCTACTTTCTTTGGAGTCTTTTCCCATATAGGTTATCACAGTGTGTTCGGTAGACGTCCCTGTGCTAACAGTCGGTCCTGTCAGATTATCTATTTCATATGTAGTAATTCATACATTTTAATCCCAACCTCTTAGCGTATCGCTCCCTCTAACGTTTTAAAAAAATAATCATGAGTTGGTTTTTTAAGTGAGTCTGTTTTACTTGCAAGTTATTTCATTTGCATAAATTTCTGGCTTCCACTTTTTAGTGATATTTTAAGATATTTGTCTGTCTCTCACCTCACTTAGTATGATAAACTCTTGGTCCATCCATGCTGCTGCCCGTGGTATTTTTCCTTCTCTCCCCACCCCACTTTTTTTTTTTTTTTTTTTTTGTGAGATTTTGGTTACTGCTCTGTCTTGGCTGTTGTGAATAGTGCTGCCCTGAAAATAGGGGTGCACGTGCCCTTTGAATTAGGACTTTTCCCAGATAAAAGCAAGGAGTGGGGTTGCCCGAAAAGTGGTGACTCTCTATTTTGTGTTTTTAAGGAGCCTCCAAATATTTTCCTTCCTGGCTACACCCACCCATTTATAACCTCACCCATGGTGTAGGAGGTTTCCCTGTTCCCCTCGCCCTGGGGAGCATTTAATCTTTGAAAAATCTCTTGAGAATGGCCGTTCTAAGCCGAGTAAGATGATACCTCAACCTAGTTTTAATTTTCATTTCTTTAATAATTACTGATGTTCAGTATCTTTCCACGGGCTTTTTACCTCCTACCGTGGGAGTCCAATTAACCTCCTGAAGTTGGCTTCGTGGAAGTCAGCCCTGCTGTGAATTCTTTTCCGGTGATTTACCCGGGGCATTTCTTGAGGGCAGGTGTCCTTTCCAGCCCCGCGGTCCTGGTGAATACTGCGCCCGTCAGCACCGGTTTTCAAGGGGTTGTTACAGGAAATGGCCACAAGGCGGCAGCATTTCTCCCTGCCCAACTGCGGTTACCTGGGCAACCAGAGCCTGGGGGCGCGTCCTGCTCTGGGTTGTGTTAGGTGGATACACCCAGGGCTTGCGTCTCATTCTTCGTTTCCTTTATCCCCCTGGACAAATCCCAGCGATTGGCCCCGCTCTGCAGAGGGAGCTCTCCTCCTCAGGTGGAGGGGAAGGAGGCTGGAGGTGGGGACCCACCCCCGGGACACACGGAGCCCGGGGACTGTGTGAGCGCCTCCAGCCCGAGACCCCACCGTCCTTTGGGGGCGCTAGGGTTGGCTCCGCTGCAGGAGAGACCCCTGGGTCTGGAGACGGTGGGCTCAGGCAGACGGGAACAGGAAGGCCAGGTCCGGGGGTGCTCACTGCGGGCACAGCCTGCCCAGCGCCCTCAGCCCCACGACAGTCCTGCGGCGGACCCGAGCCTGCTCAGGTCCCAGGACCGTGACGCCAGCCCGGGTCCCCGAGGCCCGGGGGCACAAGGTCAGCAGCTCTTTGCCTTTACCTTTTTTGATAGTTTATTTTGAATTGAGTGTATAAGTGATTTGCGTTGTGGGTTTTTTTCAAAAATGTGTTCAGTTCAGTCACTCAGTCGTGTCTGACTCTGCGACCCCGTGAATCGCAGCACGCCAGGCCTCCCCTGTCCATCACCAACTCCCGGAGTTCAAATTCACGTCCATCGAGTCCGTGATACCATCCAGCCATCTCATCCTCGGCCGTCCCCTTCTCCTCCCGCCCCCAATCCCTCCCAGCATCAGGGTCTTTTCCAGTGAGTCAACTCTTCGCATCACGTGGCCAAAGTACTGGAGTTTTAGCTTAAGCATCATTCCTTTCAAAGAAATCCCAGGGCTGATCTCCTTTAGAATGCACTGGTTGGATCTCCTTGCAGTCCAAGGGGCTCTCAAGAGTCTTCTCCAACACCACAGTTCAAAAGCATCACTTTTTCGGCGCTCAGCCTTCTTCACAGTCCAGGTCTCGCATAAATGTGTGCAGCAACTTAGTTCATTTATATGCAGATATATATGCGTCTGTGTTCCTTTTCGCTTCTTTCCCAGAGAGTTTATTGCAGATTGCTGGGGAGGCCTCCTCGTGCTCCCAGTGGGCCCTTGTGGACTCTTATAAACAGTAGTGTGTATGTGCTATTCTCTACCTGCTAATTTCTCCTTGCACCCCACGGTTCGGTTTTTGGTAACCATGACTTTCCTAAGCCTATGAAGCTGTTTCTGTTTTGTAAAGAAGTTCGTTATATCCACGTTTGGATTCCACCCAGAAGTGATAACAAGTAATGCATGTGACACTCCACTTACCTCACTAGTGTGATCATCTCTGGCTCTTCCCTGTGACTGGAAGTGGCTTTCTTTCATCCCTTCATGTCTGGATAATACCGCTTTGTTATCTGTACCCCAGCTTCTTTAATCGTTCACCTGTCCTTCTGCACAGAGGTTGCTTTTTGTATCTTGGCGGTTTGCCCAGTGCTGGCATGACTGCTGGTGTGCAGCATCTTTTGAAAATTTGGTTTTCTCAGGATCCACGCCCAGACGTGGGATGGCTGGGTCACGTGGTACTTTGTTGTTGAATGTCTGAACGCCGTGGATGCACTGATTGACATTCCCACCCAGGCTAGGCGGGTTCCTTTCTCCCCACACCCCCTCCTGCATGTATTGCCAAATTTTTGAGATGGCCATGCTGACCTGCCTGAAGCGATACCTCGCTGAACTTCTGATTTGCATTTCTCTAGTGATTAGGGATGCTGGACATCTTTTCAGGTGCTTTGTGGCCACCTAGAAGCCTTCTCTGGACAAACGTCCACTTAGATCTTTGGCCCATTTTTCTTTTTTTTTTTTTTGGCCCATTTTTCTATTAGGTTGTTTGATTCTTTTATATTGAGCTGCATGAGCCTTGTTTGTCTGTTTTGGAGGTGAATTCCTTCTATCTCCATTTGAAAACACTTTTTTCCTCGTTCTGAGGGTTGTTTTTCTTTCATTTGTGGTTTACCCTACTGCTCAAATGCTTTTAAGGTTAATGAGGACCCTTTTGTTTAATTTTTTTTTAAATCTTTCTAAGAGTGAAACCAAGACGACCTGGCTGTGATTTATATCAAAGCGTGTTCTGCCTATATTTTCCTCAAGAGGTTTACAGCATCTGTCCTCCATTTAGATCTTTGATTGATTTAGAGTATATTTTTCTGCATGGAGCTAAGGAGTGACATAATCTCATTCTCTTTTCAGGAACCTCCTGCCCGTCCTCTATCCTGGCTGTTAACAATTTACCTTGCTAGCATCAGTGCAGGAGGGTTAATTTTTCTTCACACCCTCTCCAGTGTTTATTGTTTGTAGACTGTTTGACAAAGGCCAATCTGATCAGAGTGAGGTGGTATCTCGTATTTTTTATTTGCATTTCTGTAAGATTGAGAGAGAGAAAATCTTTTCATGTGGTTGTTTTTAAAGAGTGCCAGTAAAACTTACCTCTTGGGGTGGGCTTCTTGACCATCTGCCCTGTTTTGAATTCTTCCAGGACCTGCCTGAGGACCTTTGTTGAGAACCGGGTGTTTTTCCTCAGGTCCCTGCAGGCCTGGTGAAAGGTGCCCATCCGCACAGGCTTTTCAGTTGTCGTTACCAAAAGTGACCACAAAGTGGCAGCATTTATTCATGCTCCACTCTTTTTTTTTTGGTAATTTAATTTTTATTTTCTGTTCTGAAGGAGATCAGCTCTGGGATTTCTTTGGAAGGAATGATGCTAAAGCTGAAACTCCAGTACTTTGGCCACCTCATGCGAAGAGCTGACTCATTGGAAAAGACTCTGATACTGGCAGGGATTGGGGGCAGGAGGAGAAGGGGACGACCGAGGATGAGATGGCTGGATGGCATCACCGACTTGATGGACGTGAGTCTGAGTGAACTCGGAGTTGAGATGGACAGGGAGACCTGGCGTGCTGCGATTCATAGGGTTCTTGGGATTATTTGCGATTCACAAAGAGTCGGACACGACTGAGCGACTGAACTGAACTGAGACCTGATTTCCCGTGTCGTGTTTTGTCCTGGTGTACAGGAACTTGATTCAGCTACACACAGGCATATGCCTATTCTTGGGGGATCTTCCCCAGGCAGATTCTCGCTGGTGTTCAGTCCTTCCTGTGTTATGCAGTAGGCCCTTTTTGATTACCTATTTGATATATGGTAGGATGTATGTGTTAATCCCAACTTTTAATCTATCTTTCCTCCCTGTCTTAAAAATAATAAGTTGGTTTTCTATGTCTGTGAGTCTTTCTGCTTGCAAGTTAGTTCATTTGCATGAATTCGTAGATTCTGCCTGTTAGTGATATCTTAACATATTTGTCTTCCTCGCTCTGACTTACTTTGGGTAGGAGATAGAGGGCCCCAGGCTGGAAGCTGGTGTTCGTCAAGAGGAGTAAAATTGAAGCTTTGTCCTCACCCACACACTCCAGGGACAAAGCCAGTGGCAGAGGCTGAGCCCTGCTGGAGTACAGAGATGCCGTGCGGCTCCTGAGGCCAAGGCTTCCTCGTCTGCACGAGAGCAGGAAGGCCTCCTGGGGGCCGCAAAGGGTGGGGCCGCAGCCCATAATAAGTGTGGAGTCGCCCCCACAGGCCTCTGCGGTGGGATCCATCTTAGCAAAAAGCTTGGCATGCGTGTTCGGGGGGCAGGTCCTGGGCTGGTCAGATGTGGAGAGAGAGACAGATGGTGCTGGGCGTAGAGACCCAGGACGGGCCGCCGCCAGGGACTCTCATCACCTCCCACTGTGCTCCTGATGTTTGTCTCTAATAATAAACGTCGTACCTGTTGTTGTTGTTGTTGTTGTTTTACAGCTTTTGCATACTTGAAACATTCTTGCTTTCAAACGTGGGCAAGAGCCAGGGCCACTTTGCTTCCAGCCTCTGGCCCCTGGTGGTCTGACCGCGGGACTCCTGCTTTTCATCCAGGCTGCCGAGGCTCAGTCCCTTGGGCAGGGCGCTAAGATGCGTCTTCAGGACGGCTCACTGCTCTCCCTCCCAGATCCTTTGGTCCGGAGTCTCCCCTGCAGGTCTCCCCCAGACTACTGGCTGCAGGCTCCTGACGTTCACTCTCTCTACCGCAAGTCTGGGATTTCCTTGCCCACTTCGCTGGCAGAAAAGGTTCCTTCTCTGCCCGACCCTCCACACCTCCAGGGAGAGCTAACTGCAGCCTCCCTGCTGCAGGCGCACTCTCAGCAGCTCAGGTGCAGCCCTGGGGCCCGACCCCCGGCGTGTTCCACCGCAGCCCACTCCAGCCCCTCCAGGCGTTCCCCCCACGCCGGCCTCCGCGGCCCTTAAACCGTGACGGCCCCTTCTGAACGATCTGCGTCCCAGGCGCCTTCGGCTGTCTGGGAAGCTTACATCTGCTGACCGCTCCGTATCGGCCCGTGTCCTCACCGGGGCTGGAAAGAAGACGCCTTGCGCGGGGTCCCAAGCACGACCAGAGGCCTCCGGCTAGAAGTCGGTGGGGAGGAGAGGACGCAGAGCCCCGGCAAGCGTGAAATCAGAGTGCAGGGGGGCCCTACGGACTCCCTCCAGGCGCCTCCTGAATGTGTCCGGGGCGCCGGGGGGCATTTCTAGGAGCGCGCTCTGTCCTCGGTTGAGGTCACTCAACATGGGGGATCCCTTTCTGAGCCAAAAAAACACCTCTGGAGTGTGTCCTTAGGAACCGGAAACTTTTTTTTTTTTCCTTTTACTGTGACAGTGTCTGGCCTTTATTTAAATGGGTTGATCAGGGGCGCGGGTAGCGGTGGGAAATGCCTAAAACTGGGCATCTTTATTGACCCAGGAAAATGGGCTGAGGTTCCGATATGTTCAGGACTTGATTCCACTCTGATCATATTCCTGGTCTGTGGCTCCTGTAATCAGAAAAAACCCTCTTAACTTTCTAAAGAACCCCCTTCTGACTCCTAACTCCTCTTGGAGTGGGGGTGGGATGGGAAGAAAGTGGGAGAAGAAACGAGCTTCCCCTCTGCCTGCATGGTTCCTCCTGATCAGACTGAGGCCCCGGCTCCCAGAGGGACAGTCCCTGCCAGGACAGCACCTTATCAGCCCGCCTGCCCCTCCTGTTGGGGCCAACCTGAGCATCGTCTGGGCTGTATGTTAGCTGCGGCGATGACGGCAGCCAGGAGAGGTGACACTCTTTGACACTGGACGGCCATGATATTCTTTAGACTCCAGAGGAAATGGGTTAAATGAAACTTTTTTGAAATTGCAAAACCAGTTCCTTTCGCATGTGCAGTTAGCAAAAGGTGGCTTGTTGAAATCTTTTTTTTTTTTCCCCAGAATTCTGACCCTGATAAAGCAAAAATATGCCAGGAAAAAAGCCTGAAGTTAGCGCTTATCTTGACTGGGAGATACACAGCCCATGTTACCTGAGTCTTCAACTCGGGTAATTTCTACTAAAAGAAAAGGGGCAAAGAGACATTTTATAATAAATCTTTAGTGGAAAACTGTGAGATCCCTTGGAGAAGGAAATGGCAACCCACTCCAGTATTCTTGCCTAGAGAATCCCATGGACACAGCGCCTGGCGGGCTATGGGGCCGCGGAGAGTCAGATGCGGCTGACTAACAGCACATGAGATCTCTGTCTGCCTGGATTTATGTTTGCCTCCGTGTGGGTCTTTGTCTTTGGATAATATCGTTGAGGTTAATTTGTAAATGAGCTCTATTTAACTGGCTTAAAGAAAAGTAAGCACTTACAAATCAAACAATTCTAAACACAAGGAAAAACACCTAAAGATGTTTGGGCTCACTGGACACAAGCCTTGTATTACATTGAGAAAAAAATTGTACTTTAGAAAAATATATGTTTTTAGAGGTTCCAGAATTTGTTCCTGAGTTTGCTAATCAGAGAATGCCAATCTGACACAGTTCACGATTGCTTTCTTCTTGGTTTTAATTAGGTGTTAAGGTTTTTAACATTAAAAATTATAATATGGAATCAAAGCTACAAGGAAAGTGACAAGGAAAATATTTCAGTGCATAAAGCAAGTAAAGATACATGTTGTCAGCAAAAGAAGATATGAAAGATTGGAGGTGCTTTTGTTGTAAAAGTAATGATAATCTGTTCTGCAGTTGGTTATTTATAAGTGGGGGGAAAACAGAACAAATTAATACAGATCTAGAAGGTGACAAAAGGTCTGCAGAAAAGGAACGCTGGAAAGATGCTTTGGTATGTGTGTTAATAATACATTAAAGGTTAAAACCGACTTAGATAAAACTAGATAACTGGCTATAAGCCTGCAAGTCTCCTCAAAGTACCAGGTGTAGACTGGAATTCAAGCTTATTCTTCTGGAAATAAATGAGATCAAATTTGTATGCTAATGTTCAGGTTGTCACATCTCCAGCTACTTCTGAAGTTGAGTGGCTTGTCACACCTTCATCAGTCATTCTGAGCTAATAAAAACGACACCAGAAATATGTGAGACCACAGCAAAAGTTCCCACTCTTTTGGACAGGGTAGCACCAGCTCTGACTCTACTGGACCAGGATCAGACTTGCTAAAAACTGTACCCTGGTTCTCACTCCTGCTTGGGCCCCTGGTCACAGTAATTCTTTTACTGATCTTTGGCCCCTGCCTTTTAAACCTACTAGTTAAATATGTCTCTTTCAGATTACTACAGTTTCACATCCAGATGCTAGTGATGCAGAGATTCCAGGCAGTCCTCAGAACAGATCCTGCGGGAATAACAACAGAAGGCTCCCTGGGGCCCCTGAATGAGACAGGGTGAGACTCCACGGCCCCAGCCAGGTGGGGTCCACAGCCCCGTGCCAGTCTGAAGAAGCTGCAGGCTAGACATTTGCCCTCAGCCTCCCAGTGAAGATGTTTCGGGTTCTTGTCTCTCAGAGGGATTTGAGGAAGGAGACGGAGGGGCCGCTGGGCTGGAAGCTGGTGTTTGTCAAGTGGAGGGAAGCTGAAGCTTTGTTGTCCCCCAGACACTCAAGGACAAAGCTAGCGGCGGCAGCTGAGCCCTGCTGGGGTCGAGAGAGAAGGCGCCCTGCACAAGGGCAGGGGGGCTCCTCGGAGGCCGAACAGGGAGGGGACCCACCCCAGCATGAGTGTGGACATGCCCCAGGGGGTCGGGGGGTCAGACCCAGAGTTTGCTCCCGACTTAGGCCCGACTCCGGTCACACGCAGGCCTGACTCTGGTCACACTCACGCCCAACTCTGGTCCACACTCAGGTCTGTCGCTGCTCCTCATTCAGGCCTGACTCTGGTCACACTCAGACTTGACTCTGGTCCACACTCAGGCCTGACTGCAGTCACACTCAGGCCTGACTCTGGCCCACATTCAAGCCTGACTCTGACTCTGCTCCACATTTAGGCCTGACTCCGGTCACACTCAGTCCCGGCTCTGCTCCACACTCAGACCTGACTCCGGTCACACTCAGGCCTGACTCTGGTCACACTCAGACCTGACTCCGGTCCATACTCAGGCCTGACTCTGGTCCATATTCAGGCCTGACTCCGGTCACACTCAGGCCTGACTCTGCTCCACATTCAGGCCTGACTCTGGTCACACTCAGACCTGACTCTGCTCCACATTCAGGCCTGAGTCTTGTCCACACTCAGGCCTGACTCCGGTCCACACTCAGGCCTGACTGCAGTCACACTCAGGCCTGACTCTGGTCCATATTCAGGCCCGACTCTGGTCACACTCAGTCCTGACTCTGCTCCACACTCAGGCCTGACTCTGACTCTGCTCCACATTCAGGCCTGACTCCGGTCACACTCAGGCCTGAATCTGATCACACTCAGGCCTGACTCTGCTCCACATTCAGGCCTGACTCTGGTCACACTCAGACCTGACTCTGGTCCACATTCAGGCCTGACTCTGGTCCATACTCAGGCCTGACTCCGGTCACACTCAGACCTGACTCAGGTCACACTCAGACCTGACTCAGGTCACACTCAGTCCCGACTCTGCTCCACACTCAGGCCTGACTCTGACTCTGCTCCACATTCAGGCCTGACTCTGGTCACACTCAGGCCTGACTCTGGTCACACTCAGGCCTGACTGTGGTCCACATTCAGGCATGACTCCTGTCCACACTCAGGCCAGACTCTGGTCCACACTCAGGCCTGACTCTGCTCCACATTCAGGCCTGACTCTGGTCACACTCAGGCCTGAGTCTTATCTACACTCAGACCTGACTCTGGTCCACACTCAGGCCTGACTCCGGTCCACATTCAGGCCTGATTCTGGTCCATACTAAACCTGACTCTGCACACTGAAGCCTGACCCCGGTCCACACGTAAGCTCTGACTCCACGCACACTGCAGTCTCACTGGGGTCCACACCAGGGACTGACTGTCGTCCACGCTGCAGCCTGAATGTTCTTTCTCTAGCTGCGACTCTCGTCCTTATAAGGCGTGAATCTGATCTTCACTAGGCCTTGCTCACGTCCTCAGTAAGACCTCGTAATAGGAAATCCACTCTACCAAATATAAATTAAGTGTGGACTGTAGGTAATTCAGAAACTGATACAATATTGCCAAGCAGAAGCGAAATATAAACACATTTTTAAAAATACAGACATATAGGAGGTATTGTGACTTCATCTCCACGCCTGTGCAGAGGCCTAGGAAAGCTGACATTAGACGACAACTGCACGCATGGATCACTGCACTGGGAAGTTTAGCCAAGTCAGAGCTGCAACCGGCGTGCAGGAGAGACGATGCATAAAGACGATGGGGCACAGACACGAAAGGCACTATTATTCTGCCATAAAATATGATCAAAATTACCTTTTCCAGCCTCGGTGACGAAAACCATGACCGTGATCTCGGAGAGAGAGGCAGCGAGCGGTCCTGAAGACAGTCCTGGTTCCCTATCAGGCACTGGACCTGCGGAGCCGGATGAGAACCAGGAGTCCTTGCCGCCGGACCAGCAGGGGCGGGAAGCAAAGTGACCCCACTGAATGATGTGTTTCAAAGAAACAGAAACCTGTTAAAACAGGTACGGAGTTCACTTTTGGAGACACAGCATAGCACGTGGGCGAGCACGAGGAGGAGAGTTTGTTTAAGACAGAAGCGGGGCAGAGATGCGCCCAGAGAGAAAGGCTGTGAGCGTCCTGAATGAGGAGCGCAGGAGGAGGAGGTGGAAATCCCTCAGGCAGGACCGTCCTGCCGGCTCTCTGTTTGCATTTGCCAATTACCTTGTCTCTTTCTTCACACCCGACTGGTCCCTGAGCCCTCCGCAACATGCATGCACAACAGAAAGAAAGCCAGCACACTTCGCCGGTTGCCCTGACAAGCCGCCCTTCCTCTCCCTCGCCGGCGGGGGAAGTCCCTAACGGAGGGAGGCTCCCAGATCCCGGGGACCAACGACAGCACACTTCGCCGCTAAAGCCGCCCTGCCCCAGCCGCATGAAAAACCTATCAGCTCGTGAAGCTGCGAACCAGCAACCTATCCAAACCCCATCCGCTACCACGGCCATCCCCGCAGCGTGCATATATGAACAGACTTCCAGCGCGGTCCAGCGCGCGATTTCCTGGACCTGCCTCCTTCGGATCTGGGAACCCCGCCCGGGAGCGCTTCATCATTAAAGCCTGTTAGGTTTTTTTTCTGGTGTCCTGGTCATCTTTTACCTAACATTTGGCGCCCAACGTGGGGCTCGAGGCGAGGGCCCATCCCGCGAAGAGCGGGATTTGCGGCCCTCGGGTCTGGCCCGCACCGGACCAGGTCACCCCGTCACCCCTCGGGGACCATTCAACCGTCTGGCAGGATACGGGGTAAGTTCCATCGGTCGGGCTCTGGGGGGTTTTGCTCCCGTGGCAATTATTTTTAGGGTGTTCCAGTTCCGATAAAATTGCAGCGGCGTCCGGACCCTCCTCCGCAAGCCAGGCTTGCTTCCTCGCCGCCTGTCAATTTGGAGATGTCCATCTTGGCTGAGTGGCCTTCTCCTCGCTAGGGTTGCCTGCCCGTTCGGGGACACCTGACCGGACCTCTCCCAGCCCCGTTAATGACTGGTCCAGGACCTTCGTTTCATAGTCGCCATGGGGGCAGCTCCCTCCAAGCCCGACCGGCCCTGGTCTACACCGCTAAAATGTTTACTTGCCAACCTCAGAACTCTACATATCTCCGGAGAAATTCGTTCCAAACACTTAACCTACTTTTGTTCTGAGGCATGGCCCCAATATTCTTTAGATAACGGCTCACAGTGGCCACCAACCGGAACTTTCGGTTTTGACATCCTCCGTGACTTAGATAATTACTGCCGGAGGACGGGACAATGGTCTGAGGTACCCTACGTACAGGCTTTCTGGCTGTTGCGCTCCCGTCCCACTCTATGCACCCGCTGTTCCCCTTCTGAAATTCTCCTAACCATGGCTCTCTCTAGCCCTACATCACCAGAGAGGCCGTCATCGGCCCAACCAGAGACACCTGAGGCAGAAAATTCTGCCCTTACAGTGCCTCCAGAAGACCTGGTGGCCCCCATAACCCTACACTCCAGACCCTGCTACTTCACCACTCTCCCCTCTGTCGCCCTCACCCACTCCCTCCATGCGCTCCCTCCCTCATCGTCCTCACGGCCTAGCCCTCCTGTAACAAGGCCATCGCTATATCCATCCCTCCCTTCATGCCTTGCCTCACCAGCCTCCCCCACACCAACCTCCCCTCTATCGCCCTCACCCACTCCCTCCATATCCATCTCTCCTGTGGCTATGCCTCCCACCGCTCCCTTGGCTCCGTCCTTGGTTCCGTCCTTGGTTCCGTCTCTCCATCCACCCCTTCCCCCCTTATCGTCTCCCCCTTCACTGTTCTCACAGCCCAGCTCTTCAGGGACTATGCCCCTTGCCACTCCCATGGCTCCACCTCAATATCCACCCCTTCCTCCATGTCCCCCCCTTTCTGACTCTCCAGTCAGCTCACACACAAGATCCCAGACCACTCCCAATCTGCCGCCAGCTCCCCTCCTTCCTCTCCACCAGGTGGCCGGCCCAGAGGGTCTCACCCATGTCCACGTACCCTTCTCACTCCAAGACCTTGCCCATATCAAGCAGCGGCTAGGCTCCTATTCGGCCAACCCTTCAAACTACATCAAAATTTTCACCCAGCTGTCTCAATCTTATGCCCTCACCTGGCAAGACATATTTGTCATACTGGGGTCCACTACTACCCCAGAAAAAGAAAGGCCATTTGGGCCGCAGCAAGGGAGAGAGCAGACCGGAGGCATCTAGCCAACCCAGCTGACCCTGCCGGCCACCTGGAGCGGCTGCTATTCCAGACGTAGACCCAGACTGGGACTATCAAGAGGGACAAAGAGGAAAGGCCAATATTCAATACACGATAGAATGCCTGTTAGAGGGAATGGGGACCACCTCCCTTAAGGTAGGAAACCTACTTAACCTAGATGAAGTGACCCAGGGCTCCGATGAAAACCCAGCAGCCTTTCTTAACAGGCTGACAGAGACTCTCACCACCTATACCCGGATTGCCCCAGATTCTCTGGCGGGGGTTACTACCCTAGCCAACCATTTTATATCCCAATCAGCTGCAGACATCAGAAAGAAACTTTCCAAGGCTGAGGATGGGCCTCAGAGCCCCCCTCCGAAACCTGGTAAAAATGGCCTTTAAGGTTTACAATGCCCGAGAGGAGGCTGCTGAAGCTAGCCGCAAGGCAAGGCTTAAACAAAAGCCAAACTCCAGGCCAGCCTCCTTGAGAGACACACCCAGGCACTGGTAGCAGCCCTGCAGCCGGCCACGGGACAGAGGGTGGGTCCCCAGAAGCCACCGCCCGGAGCCTGCTTCAAATGCGGTCATGAGGGCCACTGGGCTCGCCAATGCCCAAACCTCCAGCCCCCAACAAGGCCGTGCCTTTGTTGCAAACAACCGGGACATTGGGCGAGTGATTGTCCCCAGGCGACTCAGACCCCGACCTTACCGGGCCAAGGCCTGGGCCCCCAAAGGACATTTCCTCCCCACACCCCGCCTTGGAACTTTTCTCCTTTGATCAAGATTGACAGTGCCCAGACTCGGGGACCCCCATAACCCAAGCCAAGCCCAGGGTAATGCTTCAAGTGGCAGCTGTTAGGAGAGAAAGAGGATTCCGCACCACCAAGGGATCACCCATCTCTAATGCCTCCCTAATCACCAAGCTCCTGGAGGCCATCTCACAGCCCACTCAGGCCTCAGTCATGAGGCAAGGTGGAACGGGCCAACGGCATCCTCAAGGCTCATCTGACCAGGTTAACAGCAGAACTCCGTCCCTCCTGGGTCGATCTGCCAGCAGCCCTGACCTGCATACGAACAACTCCTCATGCCAAGACGGGTTTGACACCTTTTTAACTGCTGTACGGTAGGCCATATCCACTGACTAACCTTCCAGATCCCCCAGCCCCTCCTCTGGGGACTTACCTGCCCTACTTCACCCTCCTGAGGTCCCTACTCAGAGATCACACTGACCGTGTCCTCCCTCAACCGGTCGGAGACCATAACCAGGAGATCCCGCCCCCGCCTTCCCGGCACCGGGAGGTCAGGTTCTCCTAAAACGCTGACGCCTCGACCCCTTCAGCCCCGGTGGACTGGGCCTTTCACAGTGGTCCTCACCACCCCTACAGCAGCCAAACTGTGGGGACACGAGTCCTGGTGCCACATCACACAGCTTAAGCGGGCTCCACTACACGGCCTGCCTCCTCCCAAACCCCTGGAGACTTACACCTCTAGAATCTCCGGACCTACCAAGATCACCATTACTAAGACACCCTTGCCTCCCGCCAATGACTAACACGTCCCATCCAATGCTTGTCTGGCATCATCAGCTGTGGCTGTTGCCAGTCGCAGCTTTGGCCTTACTCCTCGCCATTGGACTGGCTGTCACGGCTCCCCAGGACTGGCCACTGCACTCCGACTTTCACTGGCCCTTGCTTACCTTGCCATCTGTTCCCTGCTCCTGGGGTGCTATCCCTTGGGGCACCCTGACCTGGCCATATGTTTCTCACCCTAGCCTGCCTTGAGGACTTTATCTTGGCCCTACTACAGGACCTTTGGCTAGCCACTCCGATCACCAACTGTGACACTTTCAGGCAATTTTTGATCTACATTTACACGGTACCTTCCTCTTTTACGGAATTTCTCTTTTATCACTCTCCTTCTAGTATTATAGCAAAACATGTTCTTGCCACTATTCCTCCTGGCCATGATAATATGAGCTAACAACCTACACCCTGCCCCCAGGGCTGCACAGAACAAAGCCGCTGGTGAACTGGGGTCACAGCCTACACTTATGTCCGCCGAGACTGTTATGCTCCACCTGCCCGGTCATGCTTTTACTAGAAGCTCTCCGCAGACCTCAATCGAGACCTGGACAAGGTGGCAGACTCCCTGATGGCATTACACACCCAGATAACCTCTCTGGCAGAAGTAGCTCTCCAAAATCGAAGGGCCCTAGACCTGCTTATGGCAGAGAAAGGGGAAATCTGTCAGTTCTTAGGGGAAGACTGTTGTTTTTCATTAATGCCTCGGGGATAGTTCACAACAAGGTCCAAGAGTTGAGAGAAAGCATCAGACTTAGACAGGCCGAGTCAGGCGGTTCCGACTTTTGGGATGGTGGAAGTCATCTTGGGCAAAATGGCTTCTCCCACTTCTCAGACCTCTCACTGCCTTGTTCCTCATCCTGTCAATAGGACCTTGTGTTTTTCAGATCATCCTCCAGACGGTCAGGGACCTGACCCAGACGGCCACTGGACGGATGCTGATGGAGGCTGCATACTCCAAACTCCCGTCCAGAGACCCTGAGGCCCCCTAAAGGTCACCGGGATCCAGCCGCGACCCTCAGCCCCAACGACGCCCCAGTTCAGCAGGAAGTAGCCAGAAACGATAACAGCGCCCCTTATCCTATCAAAAGGTCAGAATGTAAGGTCGGACCCCGGGGGCCATGATGGGCCGCCCCCTCCTCTCCCTCCTGCCATCGAGAAGGTCCCTAATGAAACTCCCGGTTCCTGGGAAACAATGACAGCACGCGTCGCCGGTTGCATGACGAGCCGCCTCCTCTCCCCCGCCGGTGGGGGAGTGCCTAACGGAGGGAGGATCCCAGATCCCAGGGACCAATGACAGCACACTTCGCCGCCAAAGCCGCCCCGCCCCAGCCGCATAGAAAGACCTATCAGCCCGCGCCGCCGGGAACCAGCAACCTATCCACACCCCCATCCGCCTCCACGGCCATCCCCCGCAGCCCGGGAGCGCTTCGTCATTAAAGCCTGTTAGATATTTTTGGTGTCCTGGTCATCTTTTACCTAACAGTCAAGGCTATGGTTTTTCCTGTGGTCATGTATGGATGTGAGAGTTGGACTGTGAAGAAGGCTGAGCGCCGAAGAATTGATGCTTTTGAACTGTGGTGTTGGAGAAGACTCTTGAGAGTCCCTTGGACTGCAAGGAGAGCCAACCAGTCCATTCTGAAGGAGATCAACCCTGGGATTTCTTTGGAAGGAATGATGCTAAAGCTGAAACTCCAGTACTTTGGCCACCTCATGCTAAGAGCCGACTCATTGGAAAAGACTCATGCTGGGAGGGATTGGGGGCAGGAGGAGAAGGGGACAACCGAGGATGAGATGGCTGGATGGCATCACGGACTCGATGAACGTGAGTCTAAGTGAACTCCGGGAGTTGGTGATGGACAGGGAGGCCTGGCGTGCTGCGATTCATGGGGTCGCAAAGAGTCGGACACGACTGAGCGACTGAACTGAACTGGGGCGGGATGTAAATGGGTGGGTGCAGCGAGAAGGACAACAGCGTGGAGAGCCCTTAAAACAGCAGTTGTCGAGTTCCCACGTGATCCGGCAAGCCCACTCCTTGCCTGAGATCCGGAGAGAATCTTGATTTAAAATCACAGGTTCACCCCCTCTTTTCAGGGCAGCGCTACTGACAACATCCAAGACAGCATCAACCAAAATGTTCATCAACAGAGAAATGAAGAGACACCGGTCCATCGAGACGCTGGAGTACACTCAGCCGTCAAAAACAGCTGAAACATGACACTGTCAGCATCGATGGGCCGAGAGATTTACATACTGAGTGAAGTCAGGGAAAGAGGAATTCATCACGCACAGGCGGAATCTATGAACTCATACAAACGAACAGAAACAGACTCACAGACTTAGAAAAGAACTTCTGATTATTAAAAAAAAAAAAAAGAAGTAGGGGAAGGGAGACATTAAGAGGTTAGGATTAACATATACACACTGTTGTCTGGTAGATAATCCAAAAGGACCTACTGAATAGCACAGGGAAGCATAGAGAACATACTGACAGAATCTGCAAGGGAAAAGACCCCGAAAAAGAAAATATATATGTGTCTATGTATAAATGAATCAAGTTCCTGTAAACCTAAAACAAACACAATATGGGAAATCAAATCTACCCCCATTAGATAATAAAAACTAAATAACCAAAAAAAAAAAGTGGAGCATGAGGAAATGCTGCCGCCTTGTGGCCGCTTTTGGTAACAACAGGAAAACCTGTGCTAATGGGTATTTCATATTCACAATGGTTGGCTGGCATCACAGAATCGATGGACACGAGTCTGAGCAAGCTCCGGGTATTGGTGATGAACAGGGAGGCCTGGCGTGCTGCAGTCCATGAGGTCGCAGAGTCGGATATGACTTAGTGACTGAAATGAACTGAAGTCTTCAAAGACGTAAGGGGGGAAAAAACACCAGCCTTCAACAAAATGCCCTCTACCCTGCGGTGAATCACCGGAAGAGAATTCAACACAGGGCCAATGTTCAAGAAGTCTATCTGAAGACGTAAATTGTACTCACAAGGTAAGAAACAAAATGTCCGAGGAATGATACTCAGCTTCACTAATTGCGGTGTGCACGTTCACAGCGACTCAGCTGTGTCCCAGTTTCAGGCAAGAATACTGGAGTGGGTTGCGATTTCCTCCTCCAAGGGATCGTCCCAACCCAGGGATCAAACCCAGGTCTTTTCCGACTCCTGCATTAGCAGACGGATTTTCTTTACCACTGAATCACCTGGGAAGCCCTTACTAATTATTGTGAAACTGCACTTCAAGTCAAAACTACATTGAGGTGTCACCTTACACCACTCAGAATGGCCATCCTCCAGAAGATCTTCAAAGATGAAACGCTGCCAGGGCCGTGGGGGACAGGGAATCCTCCTACACTGTGGCCGGGGAGGGAAGCGGGTGGGTCAGTCACCGTGGAAAACATCTGTAGGTTCCTTAAAACATCAGATACAGAGAAGCCGCACTTTCCAGCCATCTCACTTCTTGGCCTAGAACTGAAAAATATCCTAATTTGAAGCATGTGCACCCCCTATTTTTAGGGCAACGCTGTTCACAATAGCCAACACACTGCTTCAACTAAAATGTCCACCCATATCTTCTATTGGAAAAATGAAGAGTAACTGGTTCATCTAGACACTGGGATATATTTGGCCATGAAAAAAAAAGGTAAAAAAAAAAATACCACTGGCAGCAGCATGGCTGGACCAAGAGATGATCATACTAAGTCAAGTCAGACAGAGAAAGAAAATGCGTAAAGATATCACTCACAGGTGGAATCTATAAATTCATAGAAAAGAACTAAATTCTAGAGTAACAGACTTTCAGAGTTAGAAAACCAGCATATGATTTTTTTTTTTTTAAGTTATGGGGGAGACATACAGTTAGAGGTTACAATTAACATATACACACTATTTGATATCAGAGATAATTTAAAAAGACCTACTGAATAGCACAGGAAGTCGATTGAATACACTGGGATAAGGTATAGAAAAAAATCCCTGAAGAAGAATAGACAAATATCTATGTATAATTCAGTCAAGCTCCTGTTCACCTAAAATAAACACAACGTCAGAAATAAACTCTACTTCTATAGAAAATTTTAAAATTACCAAATTTAAAAAAAAATTGAAAAACCAATGGAGCAAGAAGAAATGTTGCTGCCTTGTGGCCACTTTTGGCAACAGCAACTGAAACTCTATGCTTTTCAGTTCAGGTCAGTCGGTCAGTCGTGTCCGACTCTTTGCGACCCCATGTATTGCAGCACGCCAGGCCTCCCTGTCCATCACCAACTCCCGGAAGTTACTCAAACTCGTGTCCATCGAGTCCGTGATGCCATCCAACCATCTCATCCTCTGTCGTCCCCTTCTCCTCCTGCCCTCAATCTTTCCCAGCATCAGGGTCTTTTCAAATGACTCATCTCTTTGCATCAGGTGGCCAAAGTCTTGGAGTTTCAGCTTCAACATCAGTCCTTTCAATGAACATTCAGGACTGATTTCCTTTGGGATGGACTGGTTGGATCTCCTTGCAGTCCAAGGGACTCTCAAGAGTCTTCTCCAGCACCACAGTTCAAAAGCATCAATTCTTTGGCGCTCAGCTTTCTTTATAGTCCAACTCTCATATCCATACATGACCACTGGAAAAACCATAGCCTTGACTAGATGGATCTTTGTTGGCAAAGTAATGTCTCTGCTTTTTATATGCTGTCTAGGTTGGTTATAACTTTCCTTCCAAGGCGTAAACATCTTTTAATTTCAGGCTCCAGTCACCATCAGAAGGGATTTTGGCCCTCAAAAAATATAGTCTGCCACTGTTTCCACTGTTTCCCCATCTATTTGCCACAAAGTGAAGGGACCACATGCCATGATCTTAGTTTTCTGAATGCTGAGCTTTAAAACCGCCCTCTCTGCTCCCTAAGCCGCCCCCTCGTCCAGCCGGAGCCCGGTGTGGGCACGCAGTGAGGCGGGGTCAGCACGTGTCCTGCCCAAGGCCGGTGCCCAGACGCAGCTCCACAGTCCTCTCCCCGAGACTCCCTCTGTCCTGAACACGAGGCAGTGCACACCCGCCGGGACCTGGCTCCAGAGCTCTGCGCAGGGAACTGTCGGCCAGGGTGGGCCAGGGGCTGGCGAGTCTGCAGTTACAGGGACAGGGTTCCCAGCCCCTGTGTCCCCACAGGCGCCACCACCCCCGCAGCGGCGGGGTCGCCCCGCTGTCTGCACGGAGAGCGTGGCGCGTGTCCTGCGAGGAGCCGGTTTGATCCCCAGTGCTGTCCATCCCCCTCTAGGGCGATTAAGCAATTAAAGATCCTAACGCAACAGCCAGACCACAGGCGAAAACACGTCTGTGTCCTCTGTGGAAAATCAAAGCTGAGGAAGCAAACTCGGGCATTAAAGGGACAAGCGACGGTGCACCAGTCACATCCTTCCTGCGCTTTCTCCTGGGCGTGCTCCTCGGGGCGGCGGCATCCCGTCTCAGCTCTGAGCTCCATCGCGGTCCGGGAGTCTGGCTCCAGTGACTTCACGCTCCCTGGCTCCTGCTCTGCACGGCCGGAGCTCCTTCTCTAATCTGGAAAGCAGCCCATTTTGAAGCCATCTTTCCCACCTCAAAATGCTGTGGATCCCTAATGCCCCCGGGCCTCCACGGAGGACGAGGCCTTTTACGGGGACAGTAACTCGAGCGCTCGCAGGGACGCAGTCACGCCTGTTTGCACATTGTCTATGGGCAGCGTCTATCTACCTGCAAAGGTGGCCTGAATAGGTGTGGCAGAGACCACACAGCCAGTGACTCTAAAACATCTACCCGCTGAGGCTTCATAAGAATCTGCCTCACGTGGCTTTTCACGGCCAAGCCGAAGCTCTCTCCTGGTGAGCCTCACGCTGCTCTGGAAAATACGTGCTGCTGTTCCATCACTCAGGCCTCTCTGAGTCTCTGCGCCCCCGGGGACTGCAGCACAGCAGGCATCCCTGTCCTTCACCATCTCCGGGAATTTGCTCAAAGCCCATTGAGTCCCTGACGCCATTCAACCACCTCCTCCTCTGTCACCCGCTTCTCCTCTTGCCCTCAATTTCCCCCAGCAAATATGTGCGTTGTTGTTTCCAAATATCTTTTGACACTGATTTCTAACATAATTCCAAGTGGTAAGAGAACAGACTCTGTATGATGTCAGTACCTATAGAGCATGAAATTTTGGCTCCTTGTTTTATGTGCCAGGATATATTCCAGTGTCTCCTGGTTTACAGTCTATGGGAACTTGAATTGAATTTGTACCCTGTTGCTGTGTGAAAATTGTGTAAATCTTAATAATGTTGAATTGGTTCACAGTGCTCTTCGGATCTACTCTTTCTACTTCTTTGTATATTCATTCTATTAATTTTTGATATTGAAAGTCCAAACTAAAAATCTTAATTTATCCACTTAAAAATAATTGTAATATATAGTGGAAGGCAACCCACTCCAGTACTCTTGCCTGGAGAATCCCATGGAGTGAGGAGCCTGATAAGGCTACAGTTCATGGGGTCGCAAAGAGTCGGACACGACTGAGCGACTTCACTTTCACTTTCGTATGTAACCTTGTTCTGTATTTTCCAGGTCTCCTGTAAATGTGTCATCATACTTTCATAATTAAAAAAATAAACATATATTTAAAGAGATTTGCCTCAAGTGCCTCCTTGTGTATAGTGCTCCTACTGCCCATACCCACCCCATGTGATGGTCCGAAACGCCCCGGCCCTGGGCCACCCACACATCCCCGTGGGCTTCCGAGAGGCTTTCCACTGAGAAAGTTGCTCTTTCTTGCTGTCTTTTGCTTCCTACTGGGTCTGTGTTCACGTCTTCATTCTTCTTTTAGGGCTAATTCAGAGTCTTCTCCAGGCACCATTTAGGATGAGGACCTGTCAGCACCCAAGGCCCTGTCCACTGCCACTTTTCAGGTCCGCGACCCCAAAGCCCGCACTATAGGCATCTTCTTCATGTTTACTGCAAAGGCGCACATAGCTCACTCACTTTACTTGTGTGATTCCACTTCTTCCCCAAACCAGAATTTTCTTGGGGAAACTTACTTGGACTCTGAGTAGGTGAAACTTTTTATATACAGAATGAATGGGTGTAATTGGAACAAAATCTTCCTATTCACAGTAGCTATTCTCCTTACATGAAGGTATTCAGTTTTTCTCTTCAGTTATGTCTTGGGTTGGTTAAAAGTCCATTTGGGTTTTTCTGGAAGATGTATGGAAAAACACGAATGAACTTTTTGGCTAATCCAACAATACAGACAAAAGATCGGGAGAGTGGTTACGCACTGGGTTAATAAGCATCTAAGCCACCTTTGAGCAGAGGATACATAGACTGAGGTGGATACGGCCCAGGTTTCTCACTGTTGGTGGAATATTTATAAGCACAGAAGAGGGGAAGGGCAGGATAAGCCCTAGGGCTCAGTTTTTATTGGAGGAATCATGACTAACTCATGTTTCTGTTGTTCAGTTGGTCAGTTGTATTTGACTGTTTTGTGACCACGTGGACTGTAGCCCATCAAGCCCCTCTGTCCATGGGATTTCCCAGGCAGGAACACTGGAGTGGGTTGCCATTTCCCTCTCCAGAGGATCTTCCCGACTCAGGGATTGAACCTGTGTCTCCTGCATGGGTAGGCAGGTTCTTTACCACTGGGAAGCCCAGTAACAAGTTGTTGATCATCATAACGTTTGTGTAGATTGAGTTAGAAAAGTGCTTGTTTTTTTAAGCAAGCAAGGTGACTCTGCTATGTGACTTGGGGATGAAACCCACGGCCATCTTGCTTAATTCAACCCAGTCCTACAGATGCTCGCTGGGTGCCGGCTGGGCCCCGGGAGGCTCAGTGTGGGCTGTGGTAATTCACCCCAGAGGACACAGGACAAGCAATGGATGAAAACCGATTGACAACCAGGATTCTGAACACTTCAGCCTCTGCTCAACACGTCTCTCCTCTCCTGCTCTGGACTCAGAATGAGCTTTAAGAGCCCTGTATGTCTATCGAGAGGTGAATGAATACAGAGGTTGTGGCGTATGTGTGTGTGTGTGTGTGTGTGTGTGTGTGTGTGTGTGTGTGTGTGTGATGAATGCAGTATTACTCAGCGATAGAAGGAGCACACTGAGTCACTTCTAGTGAAGTGGTTGAACCTAGAGCCTATCACACAGAGTGAAGTGAGTCAGAAAGAGACAAGCATCATAAATTAACAGATACATATGGAATCTAGAAAGATGGAACTGATGAGCCTATTTGGAGGGCAGGAATAGAGATGCGGATGGAGGGAACAGGCTTGTGGACACAGCAGGGCAAGGCGAGAGTGGGGTGATCTGAGAGAATAGCACTGGAACATGCACATTAGTGTGTGTAAAACGGAGCCAGTGGGAGTTTGACGTAAGACGCGAGGAGCTCAACCCAGTGCTCCTTAAGGGCTGGGGGTGGGAGGGAGGAACATGTGTACACCTGTGGCCGATTCCCGTCGATGGGCAGAAGCCACCACAACCTTGTAAAGCAAGTACCCTCCAAACAAAAACAAAGAGCCCTTCCGCGTCCGCGTCTCTCCTCCCGCTTTCAGAGGCTGATGGGCCCCTCAGCTTTAGGAGTTTATCTGGCCTGAATAAAAGTGAAAGAGGGAAAGAACGAATGGCTGCACGCACACATGGGTGAAGGGAAATCTCTTCCTTCAACAGACTCCTCCCCGTGAGCCCTGGAGGCTGAAATGAGACCGCTGTGTACGTTTCAACGCGGGAGGGCATTGTGGTGGGAGCTGCGGTGCACCTGATGAACAGCCGCATATTAGGACAGTCTCAGGACGACTCCCAGCAAAGAACTCGCGGACCGATTGCAAGGCCCAAGGTCCGTGTAACATGGAGACCCCTGCCAGGCGCCCGTGACAGGGCTGGGACAGGCAGGTGCAGTGTGTCCCCCAGCAGGACGCACTGAGAATGTCAGAGGGCCTTTATTTCTTTTAAAAGAGTTCCCCACCCCCAGTGTGGACCATTTTTAAAGTCCTTACATTTTTCACTGTTGTCCGAGAGGCATGTGGGATCTTAGCTCCCCAACCGGGAATGGAACCCGTGCCCCCTGCGATGGAAGGCGAAGTCCTAACCACTGGGCCACCAGGGAAGCCCCAGCATCTTGACTGGTTCAGGAAGCTTTACTGAGATAGCACTGACATGGAGAGTGTGTGAGTGTGAGGTGTATAGCATGGTACTATGATACAGGAATATACTGCAAAATTATTACCACAGGAAGGCTGCCACCTCCGTCGTCTCAGAGAATTAACTTTTCTCGCAGCCGGTGGTGACAGCATGGAAGATGTGCCCTCTCCTGACTTTCTAGCATGTGGCGAGCACATAGCGCAGCACTGTTAGGGACAGGCCCCAGGCGGCGCTGCAGATCCTCAGAACTTACTCATTCTCTAACTGGAACTCAGTGCCCTGGGACCAGCATCTCCTCATTCCCCAGACCTCCCGGCCCCTGGAAACCACCATCTCACTCTGTTCCTGAGTTCAGCGTCTTCAGATTCCATGCACAGAAGCTGGCATACAGTTCTTTTCTTTCTCTCTGCAGTGCATCTCAATTAGCATGGAGCTCTTGAGGTCTATGCGTGATGCTGCAAACGGCATATTTTCATTCTTTTTAAGGTTCACGACCTGGATAATCACGATGGTGTGATCACTAATCTAGAGCCAGACATCTTGGAATGTGAAGTCAAGTGGGCCTTAGAAAGCATCACTACGAACAAAGCTAGTGGAGGTGATGGAATTCCAGTTAAGCTGTTTCAAATCCTGAAAGATGATGCTGTGAAAGTGCTATACTCAATATGCCAGCACATTTGGAAAACTCAGCAGTGGCCACAGGACTGGAAAAGGTCAGTTTTCATTCCAATCCCAAAGAAAGGTAATGCCAAAGAATGGTCAAACTACTGCACAATTGCTCTCATCTCACATGCTAGTAAAGTAATGCTCAAAATTCTCCAAGCCAGGCTTCAGCAATATGTGAACCATGAACCTGCTGATGTTCAAGCTAGTTTTAGAAAAGGCAGAGGAACCAGAGATCAAATTGCCAGCATCTGCTGGATCATCGAAAAGCAAGAGAGTTCCAGAAAAACATCTATTTCTGCTTTATTGACTGTGCCAAAGCCTTTGACTGTGTGGATCACAATAAACTGTGGAAAATTGTGAAAGAGACGGGAATACCAGACCACCTGTCCTGCGTCTTGAGAAATCTGTATGCAGGTCAGGAAGCAACAGTTAGAACTGGACATAAAACACCAGACTAGTTCCAAATAGGAAAAGGAGTACACCAAGGCTGTATGTTGTCACCCTGCTTATTTAACTTATATTCAGAGTACATCATGAGAAACGCTGGGCTGGAAGAAGCACAAGCTGGAACCAAGATTGCCAGGAGAAATATCAATAACCTCAGATATGCAGATGACACCACCCTTATGGCAGAAAGTAAAGAGGAACTAAAAAGCCTCTTGATGAAAGTGAAAGAAGAGAGTGAAAAAGTTGACTTGAAGCTCAACATTCAGAAAACTAAGATCATGGCATCTGGTCCCATCACTTCATGGGAAATAGATGGGCAAACAGTGGAAACAGTGTCAGACTTTATTTTGGGGGCTCCAAAATCACTGCAGATGGTGATTGCAGCCATGAAATTAAAAGACGCTTACTCCTTAGAAGAAAAGTTATGACCAACCTAGATAGCATATTCAAAAGCGGAGACATTACTTTGCCGACTAAGGTCCGTCTAGTCAAGGCTATGGTTTTTCCCGTGGTCATGTATGGATGTGAGAGTTGGACTGTGAAGAAGGCTGAGTGCCGAAGAATTGATGCTTTTGAACTGTGGTGTTGAAGAAGACTCCTGAGAGTCCCTTGGACTGCAAGGAGATCCAATCAGTCCATTCTGAAGGAGATCAGCCTGGGATTTCTTTGGAAGGATGATGCTAAAGCTGAAACTCCAGTACTTTGGCCACCTCATGTAAAGAGTTGACTCATTGGAAAAGACTCTGATGCTGAGAGGATTGGGGGCAGGAGGAGAAGGGGATGACAGAGGATGAGATGGCTGGAAGGCATCACTGACTTGATGGACGTGAGTCTGAGTCAACTCCGGGAGTTCGTGATCGACGGGGGAGGCCTGGCGTGCTACGATTCATGGGGTCTCAAAGAGTCAGGCACGACTGAGTGACTGAACTGAACAGAACTGACTGAATATTCCATCGCTGGAGGAGGAAATGGAAACCCACTCCAGTGTTCTTGCTTGAAGAATCCCCATGGACAGAGGAGCCTGACGAGCTGCAGCCCATGAGGTCGCAGAGTTGGACATGCCTGAGCGACTAAGCATAGCACAGCACTCACTTCAGTGGCACCAGCTTCTAGTTATAACGTGAGTAAGTCACGGATACATAATGTACGACATGGTTCAGTAAAGTACACTGTGTCACATGATGAAAAGTGGAAAGAGAATCAATCTTCAAAGGTTCACCATGAGAAAAAAAGTTCCGTCAGTACAGTACAGTGTGCAGAGGGGTAGATGTTAACTAGACTTATTGAACTCATCATCTGTAACATATACAAATATTCAATCATAATGTTGTAAGTCCTGAAGTGATATAATGTCACACTTATTATACTTTAATAAAGATAGTCGCTCAACACTTAAAGAAGTGAGTTCGTTATTATTGAAGGCATCTACTAGATATTTAGCACATTAAGCATTGTTTCTACTGACTCCAGGGCAGATCCTAGGAGTTTTAGGATCCCTCAGGAGCAGCAGAAAGGGGGAAACAGTGGGAAAACATGAGGCCAAGACATCAGAAGTCTGTATCAACCACAGACGAAACTCTAAAGCAACAGTGATATAAAAAGAAAAAGTGAAATTCAGTATGTAAACGATGACGAAGGTGACCACCAGCATCAGGATGGTGTGTGCGGCTCTGGTCTCCGGGGGCTTCTGTGGTGCCCAGTGGGGGTGTGAAGATACTGCACCCTCTGGTGGTGTCTCAGCAGGAGAAGCACCATGGAGCCGCTGGACCAGACCATGAGGGTAAGAAACACAGCATCAGAGATGAACCACAAGTAGCCAAAGCCTGTGACAGTACCTGAGATTGAGCAGAACCAGTTGCCTTGCAAATCAGTATAGTTGTGTGTGTCCTGAGGACCAGTGATTTTCAGAGGAACGGAGATATACATCAAGAGGCTGAGTACCCAGCAGGTGCAGCAGGAAGGGCCAGTGACCCTGGGGGGCCTTCCTCTGAGCATCATACACTCCGCTCTCCTGGGGATGAGAGTGAAGGCCTGATAGGAGCTCAGGATGCAGGTGGAGCACAGGGCGGTGCTGCGAGCCACCCTCTGTATGTAATACACAAACTTACATGCAAGGCTGGACAGGGGGCTTCCTCGACACAAAGGTTGCCATTGTGTGGGGAATGCCAGGGGAGAGAAGAACCAGGAGGTTGGCCAGGGCCAAATGTGGCAGAACCATCTGTGTGGGTCTCTGCTTGTGGCCCAGCAAGACTGGAGAGATGCTGCGGGAGAAAAGGGTGGCATTGCCCAGAGCTCCAGCCACCACCTGGAACAGAAAGATGGTTTTCACAGCCGCGTTCCCTAGTGTTCTCGGGGCATCTCTGTGAACAGACATGGAGAGGAGGTCAGAGTGGCCCGGAGCGGAAAGGGGGCTGGGCTGGTGTCGACAGCAGGAGGCGTCTCACAGAACCAACACTGGGAAAGAATTCCTTTCTCCTCTTCTGAGAAGGGAGACACGGTCATGCTCCACAGGAGGGGCTCAACCTGCAGCACACACGCATGATGCCGGTTACCCTTTTCACTCTCATTAGATTTAATCCTATTGATTTGGCATTTTCTTATTCTCCACCAGCAGGTAAGGTCCATGAACCACATCACTTGTTCAGTAACATGGTGTGATGCATAATAGATGTTACAAAATCTGTACTAAGTGTAGGACAATGTGACAGGAGTCAGACTAGCAGATACACTAACCCCTTGGAGACATTCCTGTGTATTGTAAGCGTGTGTTAAGAAAGAAACAGAAAATGCACAATGCTGGCGAGCTTTAAGACCACACAACTAATTTAAACACAGTCGCAGGAGAGTCAGTTATTCACACTTGAAACTCACATTTCATCAGAATTACCACACACAGTATAACTTAAAAATCAGCTGTGGACCTGCACTTTCTAGTTCCTCATGTGAGGAGCTTGGGAGTCACCTCTATGTCCTAAAAAGGAAAACACTGAATAGACAGAAAATTCTTGGATCAGTAAGAGAGGTGAGAGACAGGGGAATCACTGCCTCCACTAGGGAAGAGACAGCGGGGGAAGAGAAGGAATCAAGACATACTGGAGCAGAGATTCCCGAGCAGAAAGCCCTCGGGAAGAAGCCCTGGGTGGGAAATCCTGCGTCATAATGGATGGCTCGGTGGGGACTCGGTGTGTGGGAGTCTGACAGAGTTTCCAGGAGGACCACTCACCCCACAGTCCTGTGGGTCTGGTGATGTTTCCCTCAGCTGATATCAGAGAGAAATCCACCCCCTTCTGCTTCTTTACTGGGAGACGAAAGCAAACATCTTCAACTACATCAGAGCACTGGATTCTTCTTAACTGAATCTGCTTTCCTGGGAAGGTAGTTAACTAGAGCCCAAGCAGCTGGAGTCACACAGAGCCGGACTCACTTGGGAAGGGAAGTCTCCAGCTCCCGCCCACTCTACTGTGCTGTGCCACCCAAGGGGAGAAAAACACGGAGAAACAGGAGTTCACACCAGAGGCACAGGCTCAGGCACCTCCTACAGTGGAGCCTCCCTTCACCCCGAGGAAGGAGATAGAGGCCCCCGGGCTGGGCAGCTGGACAGGTGGAGCCTCCCTTCACCCTGAGGAAGGAGACAGAGGGCCCCGGGCTGGGCAGCTGGTGTTCCTCGAATGGAGTAAAACCGAAGGTTTATTCTCACTCACACTCCAAGGACAAAGCTAGAGGCAGAAGCTGAGCCCTGCTGGGGTAAAGAGAAACCGTGCCCAGGCCTGAGGCCAAGGAAGACTTCCCAGGGGCCGCAAAGGGAGGAGGGCCCCACCCCCCGATAAGGGTGGACATGCACCCACAGGCCTCTGCAGTGGGATCCGTCTTAGCAAAACATTGCCCATGCGTGTTGGGGAGGGTTCAGGGATCAGTCAGGCGTCAAGAGAGAGACAAGGTAATTGGCGAAAGGTAAACAAAGACAATATTTTAAGTATATAATATGAAATAGTACAGTAACCACAGCAATTATTTAGAGTTTAGACCACAGAAGTTTGGTTGGTTTTTGTGGAGTTTTTAAACACCTACTGATAAATGTCCTTTTTGCTAGTAAGAACCATCATTCGGTAATCTCAGAAATCATTCCTTGTTTCAAAGAGGAAAATTCCACTATAGCTTAATCCCATTTTCTCTGAGTGAAATCCCATCACATAGACCAAAGATCAGCAAACTTTTTCTGTAAAGGCATAGACAGTGGTATTTTAGGTTTTGTAGGTCCAGATGCAACTGCAACTCCACGTGTTTATGCAGCGGGGGAGGCAGCCATGGCTAATATGTTAACAGGTGAGCATAGCTGTGTTCACGATGAAACTGTATTTCTAAAATCAGATGGCATCTGTGCACACCACCATTCACAGCAGCATCGTTCACAGTGACAAGTGGAAACAGCCCCAGGGTCCATCAGTAGATGAGTGGACAGGCAAAATGTCATCCTGTCTCGCACAGGAATAGTATTCAGCTGTGAAAAGGAAATGTGTAGCATGCTTGACATATGCTACGACACCAGTGGATCTGGAAAACATACTTAACGAGGCAAGTCAGGCACAGGTGGAAAAACAGTATATGATTCCACTTATAGAAGTTACATGGAGTAGGCAAATTCATTGAACCAGAAAGTAGAACAGAGGTCACCACTGACTGAGGGGAAGAGGGGTTGTTGTTTAATGAGTAGCAAGTGTCTGCTGGGATGGTGGAGTTTTGGAAATAGATGGTGGTAATAGTTATACACGGGCTTCCTGGCGGCTCAGATGGTAAAGGGTCTGCCTGCAATGCAGACCTGGGTTCGATCCTGGGTTGGGAAGATCCCTTGGAGAAGGAAATGGCAACCACTCCATTGTATTCTTGCCTGGAGAATTGCATGGACCGAGAAGCCTGGCGGGCTGCAGCCCATGGGGTCACAAAGAGTCGGACATGACTGATGGACTAAAGCTAAAGCTCAAACAAAGCCCTGGAAGGATGGTCCTAAATGAGGGGTTTCCGCCACCTCTTCCTGTGCTCCTCCTTCAGGACACCCACACCCTTTCTCTCTGGTGTATCTCTGCCCCACTTCTGTCTTAAACAAATTCTTTTCTGTGTGCTCGCCACATGCTTTGCTGTGTCTCTGATAATGAACTTTATACCTGTGTTTTTTTTTTTTAAACAGTTTTTGCCTTCTTGAGACATTCTTCCTTTCTAATGGGGGAAAGAACCACAGTCACTTTGCTTCTAGCCTCAGGCTCCTGGTGTTCTGGCAGGTAGGACACCTGGTTTCATTCAGGCGCCCCAGGTTCAATTCCTGGGCAGGGAACGAAGATCGCTTTTCAGAACCCCTCACTGCCGTCTCTCCGAGGTCATCCCCACAGCTCACCACCACATCACCAAAGGTTTATTAACAGGTGCTCTATTTACCCACCACAATGCATCCAGATATCAAGAGCAAACTCCTAGACACATTGAAAGGCAAAAACAAACAAAAGACCCCCCAAACCCAAAGAGTTTGAAGACACAGAGTGAGCATCAGACAGAGACATGGCAGGAAAGTTGGAATGGTCAGACCAGGAACGAGAATCAGCTACGATCACTGTGCTGAGGGCTCTAGCGGATAAAGCAGACGTGTGCGGGAACAGCTGGGCAACGAGAGCAGGAGAGGGGAATTCTAAATGAGGAAGAAATGCTGGAGATCAAACACTGTCCCAGAAATTCAAGACTGACTCTGATGGGCTTCTTAGTAAATCAGATGCTGATGTGCAAGTAATCTCAGAGGGAGATTTACAGTGAACTCACGGCTCTGGTCCCACTCAGATACACACCCCAGCACATTCCCCCTTCCTCCTGCCCAGCTATGAGCTCCTCTCCTGCTGGAGAGCCTGTTCTCCTGTTTCCTGCCCTGAGACTGAACTCAAGGGAGCACTCACCTGCCTGCACTCCGGCGCCACACTCTGTGCAGGGAAGTGTCCGTCAGGATGGGCCCCAGTTATAGGGGCAGGGCCCCTAAGGCTGCTCTCCCCACAGAGGAGCCATTATCATGTCATCTGGAGCGGAGGTGACGCTGTCTGCATGGAGAGTCTGGGGGCGTCTCCAGGGAGGGCCAGATCTTACCCCCGGTGCTCGTCACCCTCACCCACGCCTGGGGACTAGGGACAACTCCTGGCAATTACAGAGAAGGTCCACATGAGCAGCTGAGCAGAGGGCAGGGAGAGTTTTCCGTGTTCCCTGTGGGAGAGCCCAAGTTGACAGTGAAAGTCATAGCCGGGGGAGGGACACTCACAGAGCCCGGGGCTCCCTTCACTCTCTCCCGGTGGGCATTCTCCCTCATGGCCTCACTCTTCCAAACTGTTCCAAAGTGTGTTCTCACTGATCATCAGCACGTGATCTGGAGGCTGGGCTTTCTCCTGAGTTTAAGTTCCACAGCCCTTTCTATTTTTGGTCTCAGGTCTGTTTAACCTGAAAACGGCCCTTTGAAGCCAGAGTTTCCCTCCTCAGAATCCTCAGGTCTCCCTTCTACCCACGTGACTCTGAAAGGACTTTGTCTTTTGTTCTAAGTCATTCATGGAGCCCCCTCCTTGAGCCTCTCATTGGCCATCCAGCCTGTCCCTCTGTTCTGGGCCATGACTGCTGGAAAGATTTCTGTACTCAGAGACAGGAACAAAGAAATACCACTGATGAGGAAAAAGAGAGGTAACATTAGACTGTATGCTGCAGTCCGTGGGGTCACAGAGTTGAACTTGACTTAGTGGCTGAACAACAGCATTAGAATACTTTAAATTGATCACGGCAATCATCAGCTGATAGTTGGATCTTGGGTATCAGGTCCCTCCGCTGGGAAAGAGCCCTGAGTTCATTCTTCTGAGAGCCAGGAGAGAAGAAGGGGTACAATCAATAATCGTCCCCATTGGGCTCCTTCTGCAGGGAGTTGATGCACTGTGGCCAGTGGACTTGTCCACAGTTCAGGTACACAGGTTTGAGAAGAGAAGGTAGGCAGATAAGACAGCCACTACCTCTTCAAAGTGTTCAGCTGTGATCCCTGTCTGCAGAAAATATGCATGATAATGATTTAATGTGTTGACTGATTATTCGTCCTTGAAATCTGCCCCCGCACATTTAAACACAGAGAACCTACTGTGTGCCGTCCTTAGTACTAGGTAATGATGGTCCTGGTCCTGATTTATGAGATGCTGGTTACATGAAGGACATGGTTCATCATTAGACTTCTCACTGAACTGGTGAAACGGTCTTGATTTTGCTGTCTATTAAGGTAGCTCCAGTCCCAGGTCGGAGAAGGCAATGGCACCCCACTCTAGTACTCTTGCCTGGAAAAGCCCATGGATGGAGGAGCCTGGTAGGCTCCAGTCCACGGGGTCGCTAAGAGTCGGGCATGACTGAGCAACTTCACTTTCACGCATTGGAGAAGGAAATGGCAACCCACTCCAGTGTTCTTGCCTGGAGACTCCCAGGACTGGGGGAGGCTGGTGGGCTGCCGTCTATGGGGTCACACAGAGTCGGACATGATTGAAGCAACTTAGCAGCAGCAGTCCCATGTGGCTACTAAGCACTTGAAACGGGCTCGTCTGAGAGATGCTCTGATTGTAAACACACACTGGACGTCAAGCATCTGTTAAGAAAGAGAGACAGTAAACTACCTTTTCAAGAACTTTTCAGAATTGATTATAGCTTGTGCTCAGTCCCTCACTTGTGTCCGACTCGCGACCCCATGGACTGCAGCCCGCCAGGCTCTTCTGTCCCTTGGATTCTCCAGGCAAAAACACTGGAGTGGGTTGCCATGCCCTCCTCCAGGGGATCTTCCTCATCCCAGGACCGAGCCTCCGTCTCCTGTGTTGCAGGCAGTTTCTTCACTAGCTGAGCTATCAGGGAAGCCCCCATCCTTAATAAAATCTCACTTATTCCAGAAATAAGTCAACAATTGATGGGATTAAGAACGTAGGATGTAAATAAGGAGAAAATAGGAACCATATTCAATAAAATCCCCTTGCAGGGGAGCTGAGTGGCAGTGGGGGCACGTGGAGGCCACAGGCAAAATTAGTGGACTTGAGGTGGGTCCACATTATGGAACTTCTTCACATCTCCGATTTCTCCAAAAGACAGATTTGAAAGACAAGGTCTGCAGTATGGAGGCATTTGTTAATTCAGCAAATATTCTTGAGGTCAGCTCAGTGCCGGGCAGTGTGTGTCCATTTAGGGGCACTGGACAGAGTACTCTGTCCTGAGAGGAGTAAACGGACCCTGGCAGGGTCTTCTTCATTTTATCATCACAGCTTCACATTTTATGCACGATGGTGACTTTCCCCCACTGACTTAGTCAATCTCTCAGGTCCTGCCAGGCCTCCTGTCATGGCCAGGTGGGTCCTGCTGGGGTCAGAAGGCTCAGCACCGTGCAGTAGAAACTGAATGCGGCATAGCTCAATGTGCACTTGAAATGAATGTGTGGTTTTCAGCTGTTGAATCAAACTGATTGCATGGACACCTTTTTACTGCTGAAACACGTCTTGTTTCCATCATATAAAGAACCTCCATCACACACTATAGGTTACGCTTGCAGAAACTTAAAAGAAAACATTTGGAAATTGATCTGAAAAAAACAATAATTGAAATAGAAATAAGTCCGGAAACCACAATATTACTTCTGGAAACGTAAGCTTCTCTCATACAATTTGTGTTAGTGATTCACGAACTGTTTTGTAATTCTCTGCGCTTGTGCAAACGGGGACGTCCGGCCTCAGCCACGCGCACACGAGAGCTCTCTCCCCGCGCCTGGGCGGCGGTCGGTGTCACTCGCTCTGCCCCGGATTCGGCGAGGACCGCCAGTGCCCAGTCTCACCGCGCAGATCCTCAGGAAGCTCTGGTCGTCCTGGCTCGCATGCGATGCAGAGAACAACGGACACAGCGGCTCCGCAGCGGGAGCGGGAGTGAATGTAGAGATGTGGGAGCCCTCGCCAACGCGGCAGGAGGAAACGACCCCGACATTCAGGAAGACCCCCGCTCGGCGCAGCCGGGGGCTCACCCTCAGCGCGGTGCAGGAAGGCTCGGTGCAGGCGAACACGGCTCCGTCTCCCAAACTCACGCCCAGCAGCCGCGCCCGCACTCGGCCGCGTCTCCCCAGCCGGCGCGCAGTCTCGCGGCCGCGCCCAGGTCCCCTCGGCCGGACCGCCTCCGCCTCCGCCTCCAGGAGTGGCGCCGGAGGTGAACCGCGGGGAGCGGTGCTGTGAACCTCTCAGGTCTCGGCTCCTTCTGCTGCTTGTAAACCCGCGGCGGAAAGTTCTCAGGTCCTCAGAAATGATGAGGTACTTGGTGGCCATGTCAACGTTCAAGGGCACGTCCACGGCGGGGAGAAAGGTCAGCAAGCAAGGACCCTGGACAGGGCACTCCCTGCCCTCTGGGGGTCACGTGGCTCATTCACGTCCCTTCCTAAACTCGGCACTTCTCACCCAAACAGACAGAGGGTTCCTGCGGCGCTCCCCTGAGCCTGATGAGATAGTTCCAGGTATAAACGGAATGATTAGAGAGATACCATTCCATGCATAAACTGAATGACTAAAATGGAATGATTAATTAATAATTAAAATGATTAAAATGGTCTCTCTCATTCATGTCCATGTTCTGTTTGCATTAACTGGATTATTTGATTCAAGACTTCTGTTTAGAACATGATATGCATTAAAGAAAAAAGAGTCCCTGGATGTTGATTTTCCTCAAAATTGTCCAACTGACACAGACTTTGTCAAAGTACGGACTCTGAATATACATCTGAATGGTGGTGATTTGACGTGACCCAGAATAATGTTCGAATAGTAAGGTATCTTTTTCTTCTTTTTGCATCTTCCCTCTCTGTAAATGAACAAGCAACTGCATTCCAGTCTTTCCCATTCTCTGAGTTGTAGAAAATATAAGAAGACATGTCAGAGGTCTCTGGATGAGGGGGTTAACTCTGGAAGTCAAGACAGAGGAAGGGATTCCCATGGACACGGGAAAGGATGGGCTTGGATACTGCATTGACTCAGAGCCAGAACTCGATGCAGCCAGGCTCAGAGCGCCGGGGTGGAAGGATTAGCTGCATTGACGACATCTCCACCTAATCCTGTGATGGGGAGGAGGGGGCCTCGACCCGTCTGTCCTGATGTGACTGTGTGGACGGGGGCCACATTTCAGTTCAGTCGCTCAGTCGTGTCCGACTCTTTGCAACTCCATGGACCGCAGCACACCAGGCCTCCCTGTCCATCACCAACTCCCGGAGTTTACCCAAACTCATGTCCATTGAGTTGGTGATGCCATCCAGCCATGTCATCTCGGTCGTCCCCTTTTCCTCCTGCCCTCACTCTTCCCAGCATCAGGGTCTTTTCAAATGACTCAACTCTTCCCATCAGGTGGCCAAAGTACTGGAGTTTCAGCTTCAACATCAGTCCTGCCAATGAACACCCAGGACTGGTCTCCTTTAGGATGGACTGGTTGGATCTCCTTGCAGTCCAAGGGACTCTCAAGAGTCTTCTGCAACACCACAGTTCAAAAGCATCAATTCTTCTGCGCTCAGCTTTCTTTATAGTCCAACTGTCACATCCATACACAACCACTGGAAAAACCATAGCTTTGACTAGATGGACCTTTGTTGGCAAAGTAATGTCTCTGCTTTTGATAGGGCCACAGGATGAGGCCACAGGAGTCTCAGAAATAAACCCTCTGCCCCAAAGGCCGACGACTCCCGCTGGCTCCCTCCTCACACGGCTCTTCGGGAGTTGCTGAGACTTTCTGACCGTTGGAGAGAACATGAGAAATAGTAATAAAACTAAAAACAAAACAGCAAAATTGGGACTTCCCTGCAATCCAGGGGTGAAGTCTCTCTGCTTCTAGTGCGGAAGCTGCAGGTTCCATCCCTGGTCAGCTTGATAAGATCCCACATGCCATGCAGTGAGGCAGAAACAAAAGAAGAGAAAACAAAGAAACAAAAGCCCTCCAAAATCTGATGAAGAAATAGGCAGAGGGGGCTTCCTGGTGGTCCAGTGGTTAAGAATCTGCCTGCCAGTCCAGGGGGCACCAGTTCATCCCTGTCCAGGAGGATCCCACATGCTACGGATCAACTAAGCCCGTGCATCACAACTACTGAGCCCGTGCCCTACCGCCTGTGCTCTGCAACAGAGAAGCCCCTGCATCGAGAAGCCTGCGCTCCACTGCTAGAGAGCCGCCCCTGCTCACCACAGCTGGAGAAAGCTCCTGTACCAGCGAAGACTCAGCAGGCCAAAACTTAAATAATACTTTAAAACATTTTTGTTTTCTAATTGAAGGATAATCGCAACACTATTTACAATAGCTGGAACATGGAAGGAATCTAGGGGTCCATCAACAGATGAACACAATGGAATATTACTTGGCCATAAAAAGTATGCATTTAAACAATACTTTAATAATTAATAAATAAAAATATCATACTACCCCTAAAAAGAAGACAAAAGTAAAATCAAAGAGAGAAAAAAAGCAAATAGGACAAACAGAAAATTCAGTCTCTGGTTTCTGCTTTTCAATGATGAAAACTAGATATCTGAATGAAAAGTACACAGGTGACAGTTTTTTCTCCCTCTTCTTATTACTGCATCCAACTAATCAGCAAACTTCACAGAGGGTCAACCACATAACAAAAATCTGCAAGGTTTAAAAAGGAAGCAACCCTCTGGACAACACTGATTTTTCTAGGTAATACTATAACATATTTGAAAAATATTAGGAAAACAAAGATACAAAATAATAGCGGAAAACACCTTATTTTTCTTAATTTTCCACGTGTGTTACCTTCATCTGTGAAATAAAATTCTTGCCCACCCTGGAGTAGTAGTATTCTGGACCGATATTATATTATGTGCAAACATATATTGGGTACTGATCACACTCATATGGACAGAAAACTGTGGAAACACTTCAACTATTCCTGAAGAATCGAAATGCCTTTCAGACGGTGGTACTCACTGATGAAGAAACTGATCTCCTTAATAACATTATTAATCTTTTTTCTGTCTAGTAATTTCATGTATAGACTCAGCTCTTCCCACACAGCATAAGTTAAAATTGACCTAATATTACTCCTTGGAAGGAAAGTTATGACCAACCTAGACAGCATATTAAAAAGCAGAGACAATAATTTTTCAACAAAGGTCTGTCTAGTCAAGGCTGTGGTTTTCCAGTAGTCATGTATGGATATAAGAACTGGACTATAAAGAAAGCTGAACGCTGAAGAATTGATGCTTTTGAACTGTGGTGTTGGGGAAGACTCTTGAGAGTCCCTTGGACTGCAAGGAGATCCAATCAGTCCATCCTAAAGGAGATCAGTCCTGGGTGTTCATTGGAAGGACTGATGTTGAAGCTGAAACTCCAATCCTTTGGCCACCTCATGCAAAGAGCTGACTCATTTGAAAAGACCCTCAGGGCATTGTCTGAGCAGAAATGGAGAGGGCTTCTCAGTGGCTTGGAGAAAGAAAGAAGTGAGATTAGCCACTGTTTGCCCATCTATTTGCCATGAAGTGATGGGACCAGATGCCATGATCTTCGTTTTCTGAATGTTGAGCTTTAAGCCAACTTTTTCACTCTCCTCTTTCACCTTCATCAAGAAGCTCTTTAGTTCTTCTTCACTTTCTGCCATAAGGGTGGTGTCATCTGCATATCTGAGGTTATTGATATTTCTCCCGGCAATCTTGATTCCAGCTTGTGTTTCCTCCAGTCCAGCGTTTCTCATGATGTACCCTGCATATAAGTTAAATAAGCAGGGTGACAATATACAGCCTTGATGTACTCCTTTTCTTATTTGGAACCAGTCTGTTGTTCCGTGTCCATTTCTAGCTGTTGCTTCCTGACCTGCATACAGATTTCTCAAGAGGCAGGTCAGGTGGTCTGGTATTCCCATCTCTTTCAGAATATTCCACAGTTTATTGTGATCCACACAGTCAAAGGATTTGGCATAGTCAATAAAGCAGAAATAGATGTTTTTCTGGAACTCTCTTGCTTTTTTGATGATCCAGCAGATGTTGGCAATTTGATCCCTGGTTTCTCTGCCTTTTCTAAAACCAGCTTGAATATCAGCAAGTTCACGGTTCACATATTGCTGAAGCCTGGCTTGGAGAATTTTGAGCATTACTTTACTAGCATCTGCATTCAGAAAATGAAGATCATGGCATCCAGTCCCATCACTTCATGGGAAATAGATGGGGAAACAGTGTCAGACTTTATTTTTGGGGCTCCAAAATCACTGCAGGTGGTGACTGCAGCCATGAAATTAAAAGACGCTTACTCCTTGGAAGAAAAGTTATGACCAACCTAGATAGCATATTCAAAAGCAAAGACATTACTTTGCCGACTAAGGTCCGTCGAGTCAAGGCTATGGTTTTTCCTGTGGTCATGTATGGATGTGAGAGTTGGACTGTGAAGAAAGGTGGGCACCAAAGAACTGATGCTTTTGAACTGTGGTGTTGGAGAAGACTCTTGAGAGTCCCTTGGACTGCAAGGGGATCTAACCAGTCCATTCTGAAGGAGATCAACCCTGGGATTTCTTTGGAAGGAATGATGCTAAAGCTGAAACTCCAGTACTCTGGCCACCTCATGAGAAGAGTTGACTCATTGGAAAAGACTCTGATGCTGGGAGGGATTGGGGGCAGGAGGAGAAGGGGACGACCAAGGATGAGATGGCTGGATGGCATCACTGACTCAATGGACACGAGTTTGAGCCAACTCCGGGAGACAGTGAAGGACAGAGGAGCCCAGCATGCTGCAGCCCATGGGATCCCAAAGTGTCAGATATGACTAAGCACCTGAATCCATGCAAACACACATGCGTGCGCATGCGCGTGCACACACACACACACACACCAGTCTGCCCTGATGTTGATGTAAGTAACTATACATCAATAGACCTTATCTGATGTGTCAGGAGTTTGAAGTTATAACCCAGACTCTGCATATCAATTGCCCTATGTATCCCCACTCAAGCCTAAACAGTATGTTAGGTTTGAGGAAATAAGCAGACACTTGTGTCCATGGCTGGGTTGCTCAGTGAGGCAGTTCACCCAGATTGGCTCAGATTCCAAAGAGACCCCCACACTTACTTCCCTCATTGTCGAGTATACAAAGACCCAACAACCTGCAGTAAATATCACCATTGTGATCCCGCTCAGATACACACCAGCACATTCCCACTTTACACCTGCCCAGCTCTGAGTGCCTCTCCTGCTGAGAGCCTGTTCTCCTGTTTCCTGCCCTGAGACTGAACACAAGCACCCATCTGCCTGCACTCGGCACCACACTCTGTGCAAGGGGAAGTGTCCGTCAGGATGGGCCCCAGTTATAGGGGATTGAACTGGCATCTCTTATGTCTCCTGCACTGGCAGGTGAGTTCTTTACCACTGGTGCCACCTGGGAAGCCCCACGTGTCTCTGTGTGTGTATATTCAGTTCAGTTCTGTTGCTCAGTTGTATCCAACTCTTTGCGACCACATGAATTGCAGCATACCAGGCCTCTCTGTCCATCACCAACTCCTGGAGTTCACTCAGACTCATGTCCATTGAGTCAGTGATGCCATCCAGCCATCTCATCCTCTGTCATCCCCTTCTCCTCCTGCCCTCAATCCTTCTCAGCATCAGAGTCTTTTCAAATGTGTCAGTTCTTCACATGAGGTGGCCAACGTATTGGAGTTTCAGCTTTAGCATCATTCCTTCCAAAGAACACCCAGGGCTGATCTCCTTTAGAATGGACTGGTTGGATCTCCTTGCAGTCCAACGGACTCTCAAGAGTCTTCTCCAATACCACGGTTCAAAACCATCAATTCTTCTGCACTCAGCTTTCCTTATACTTCAACCCTCCCATCCATATATGACTAATGGAAAAACCATAGCCTTGACTAGACGGACTTTTGTTGGCAAAGTAATGTCTCTGCTTTTCAATATGCTATCTAGGTTGGTCATAACTTCTCTTCCAAGGAGTAAGCGTCTTTTAATTTCATGGCTGCAATCACCATCTGCAGTGATTTTGGAGCCCAGAAAAATAAAGTCTGACACTGTTTCCACTATTTCCCTATTTCCCATGAAATGATGGGATTGGATGCCATGATCTTAGTTTTCTGAATGTTGAGCTTTAAGCCAACTTTTTCGCTCTCCTCTTTCACTTTCATCAAGAGGCTCTTTAGTTCTTCACTTTCTGCCATAAGGGTGGTGTCATCTGCATATCTGAGGTTATTGATATTTCTCCCAGCAATCTTGATTCCAGCTTGTGCTTCCTCCAGCCTAGCGTTTCTCATGATGTACCCTGGATGTAAGTTAAATAAGCAGGGACGACTATATACAGCCTTGACATACTCCTTTTCCTATTTGGAACCAGTCTGTTGTTCCATGTCCAGTTCTAACTGTTGCTTCCTGACCTGCATACAGGTGTCTGAAGAGGCAGGTCAGGTGGTCTGGTATTCCCATCTCTTTCAGAATTTTCCACAGTTTATTGTGATCCATACAGTCAAAGGCTTTGGCATAGCCAATAAAGCAGAAATAGAAGTTTTTCTGGAACTCTCTTGCTTTTTTGATGATCCAGCAGATGTTGGCAATTTGATCTCTGGTTCCTCTGCCTTTTCTAAAACCAGCTTGAACATCTGGAGGTTCACGGTTCATGTATTGCCATATAGCTGTTCATAATCGTCTCATAATCCTTTGTATTTCTGCATTGTCTGTTGTAACCTCTTTTTCATTTCTAATTTTGTTGATTCTTTTTTTCTTGATGAGTCTGGCTAAAGGCTCGTCAATTTTGTTTATCTTCTCAAAGAACCGTCTTTTCGTTTTAGTAGTTTCTGCCATTCTTTCTTTCATTTCTCTTTCATTTATTTCTGCTTGGGTCTTTATCATTTCTTTCCTTCTGCTAATTTTCAGGGTTTTTGTTCTTCTTTTTCCAGTTGCCTTAGGTGTAAAGTTAGGCTGTCTATTCGCAGTTCTCCTTGTTTCTTGAGGTAGGATTGTATTGCTATAAACTTCCCCTTAGGACTGCTTTTGCTGCATCTTACGGTTTTGAATTGTCATGTTTTCATTGTTATTTGTTTCTAGAATTTTTTACTTCCTTTTTATTTATTCAGTAAGCTGTTGGTTATTTAGAAATGTATTGCTTAATCTCCACGTGTTTTTTAGTTTTTTCTTGTAATTGATATCTAGTCTCATAGCATTGTGATTGGAAAAAATGCTTGATACGATTTCAGTTTTCTTAAATTTACTGAGGTTTGACTTGTGACCCAAGATGTGGTCTATCGTGGAGAATGTTCCATGTGCACTTGAGAAGAAGGTGTATTTTTCTGCATGTGGAAGGAACGTTCTGAAGATATCAGTGAGGTCCCTCTCATCTAATGTATCATTTAAGACTTGTGTTTCCTTATCAATTTTCTGCTTTGATGATCTGTCTATTGGTGTGAATGGGGTGCTAGAGTCTCCTGCTCTTATTGTGTGGCCGTCAATTTCTCCTTTTATGTCTGTTAGTGTTTGTCTTATGTACTGAGGTGCTCCTCTGTTGGGTGCATAAATATTCACAATTACTATGTCTTCCTCTTGGACTGATTCCTTGATCATTATGTACTGTCCTTCCTTATCTCTTGTAATCTCCTTTAAGGTACATTTTGTGATATGGGGACTTCTACTCTAGCTTTCTTTTGCTTCCCATTCGCATGGAATATATTTTTCCATCCTCTCACTTTCAGTCTGTATGTGTCTTTAGGTCTGAAGTGGGTTTCTCGTAGACAGCATATATATGAGTCTTGTTTCTGTATCCATTCAGCCAGTCTGTGCCTTTTGGTTGGAGCATTTAATCCATTTACATTTAAAGTAATTATTGATATATATGTTCTTTGCCATTTTCTTAATTGTTTGGGGTTTGATTTTGTAGATCTTTTTCTTCTCTTGTATTTCTTGACTACCATAAGTCCCTTTAACATTTGTTGTGAAGCTTATTTGGTGGTACTGGATTCTCTTAACTTTTGCTTGTCTGAAAGGCTTTTGATTTCCCCATCAATTTTAAGTGAGATCCTTGCTGGGCACAGTAATCTTGGTTGCAGGTTTTCCCTTTCAGTACTTTAAATATGTCCTACCATGCCCTTGTGGCCTGCAGACTTTCTGCTGAAAAATAAGCTGTGTGGGGTTTCCCTTGTGTGTTGCTTGCTGCTTTCCCTCGCCACTTTTAATGGTCTTTCTTTGTGTTTAGTCTTTGTTAGTCTGATTAGTATGTGTCTTCGCATGTTTCCTCTTGGGTTTATCCTATATGGAACTCTTTGCGCCTCTTGAACTTGACTATCATGGTATTTGTCTTTGGCTTAGTATGACAATCTCTAGGTCCATCCACGCGCTGCAAATGACATTACGTCATTGTTTTTCATGCCTGAGTGTCCCACTGCACTGTACGGTATATGCGCCGTATCTTCTTTATCCACTCAACTGTCAGTGCACTGCGCAGGCTGCCCCGCGTCACGCGACTGTGAATGACGTGACTGTAGCTCCCACTGGCCATTTCTGCCAATGCGCTGATGTTTCTAGAGTGAAGCTGACACCCACGATCAGCTTATACAGAGCATTCCATTTGATCTGCAATCGGCTTCTCCTCTGACCTATGCTCTGGGTCTGTGTGCTCCGTTGCTCAGTCATGTCTGACTCTTTGCAACCCCATGGACTATAGCACATGAGGCTCCTCTGTCCATGGGCTTTCCCAGGCAAGAACCCTGGAGTGGGTTGCCATTTCCTTCTCCAGGGGATCTTCCTGACCCAGGGATTGAACCTGCATCTCTCGCATCTCCTTCACTGGCACAGATTCTTAACCACCATGCCACCTGGGAAGCCCCCATACTACTCTTTGATCTTAGTCAAAAGGGCTGAAGCGCCACGGCTGCTGCTTCATGTAGCCTCGAGTTCTCTTACACCTGGAGGGTGTCCCATTTAAAGCTAGGGCCATCCCACCTCAGCATCTGTGAGCATCCCGAACGTACACAAGGCTCACAGGGTATGATGGCATGGATCCGTGGTGGAGGACAGACTGCTCCTCGGTTCCTGTGGGACAACCAGACTTTCCTTCTTTACTTTGAGGACTTATCTCCACGAGTGATATTTTTGGACCTACAAACAGGATCCAGCAAAAAGTAGCATATAGATACAGGTGCAAAGGGCCAACTCATTGGAAAAGACCTGATGCTGGAAAAGAATGAAGGCAGGAGGAGAAGGAGGCAACAGAGGATGAGATGGTTGGATAGCATCATGGACTCAACAGACATGAGTTTGAGCAAACTCCGGGAGATAATGGGCAGACAAGCTGTAGTCCATGGGGTCTCCAAGAGTCAGACAGGACTTAGGGACTGAACGACAACAACAGAAGGATAGCATCAGAATTCTTTAAAAATGAGAAAAAGGCCCCAAACCAGTGGCAAATCATGCAAAAAATAAAATAAAAGAGAAACTTCACAAGATAGACGAGAAGATTGACCCTGAATCATGCGTTAATTATAACAAGTCATTCAATTTTCAAGATGGCTTTGGGTATTCTATATTCTTTACAGTTTCATATCTGAGAATAAGCTTGCCAATTCAAACAATGGCAGCAAAATAAAAGCAACCCAAGCAGGACTGGAATGTCTTTGGGATCTGTCAACTCTTTAGATCAACTAAGAGTGCATAGGTTCAGGGGAAATATGGGAAACCTCTGTGCCTTCCTTCAGTTTTGCTGTGAATATGAAACTTCTCTAAAAATAAAATGTATGAAAAATGGAAGAGGGATGGATTGGGAGTTTAGGATTAGCAGACGCAAACTAGTATATATAGGATGTATAAACAACAAGGTCCTATTATATAGCACAGGAACTATATTCAATATCCTGCGATAAATCTTGATGGAAAGAACTATGAAATATATATATAACTCAATCACTTTGCTATACAGAAGAAATTAAAACAGCTTTATAAATTAACCCTACTTCAGTAAATTAAATTTTTAAAAAGTATTATACTCAACAAAAATAAAATTCTATATAGGGCCAGTAAGGCATTAATTTGTAAGGCCTCCTCAGACAGCCATTTTGCTTTCTTGCATTTTTCCATGGGGATGGTCTTGATCCCTGTCTCCTGTACAATGTCATGAACCTCGTCCATAGTTCATCAGGCACTCTATCTATCAGATCTAGGCCCTTAAATCTACTTCTCATTTCCACTGTATAATCATAAGGGATTTGATTTAGGTCATACCTGAATGGTCTAGTGGTTTTCCCTACTTTATTCAGTCTGAATTTGGCAATAAGGAGTTCATGATCTGAGCCACAGTCAGCTCCTGGTCTTGTTTTGGTTGACAGTATAGAGCTTCTCCTCTTTGGCTGCAAAGAATATAATCAATCTGATTTCAGTGTTGACCATCTGGTGATGTCCATGTGTAGAGTCTTCTCTTGTGTTGTTGGAAGAGGGTGTTTGCTATGACCAGTGCATTTTCTTGGCAAAACTCTGTTAGTCTTTGCCCTGCTTCATTCTGTATTCCAAGGCCAAATTTGCCTGTTCCTCCAGGTGTTTCTTGACTTCCTACTTTTGCATTCCAGTCTCCTATAATGAAAAGGACATCTTTTTGGGGTGTTAGTTCTAAAAGGTCTTGTAGGTCTTCATAGAACCATTCAACTTCAGCTTCTTCAGCATTACATGAGAAACGCTGGGCTGGAAGAAGCACAAGCTGGAATCAGGATTGCCGGGAGAAATATCAGTAACCTCAGATATGCAGATGACACCACCCTTATGGCAGAAAGTAAAGAGGAACTAAAAAGCCTCTTGATGAAAGTTAAAGAGGAGAGTGAAAAAGTTGGCTTAAAGCGCAAGATTCAGAAGGACTTCCCTGGTAGCTCAGATGGTAAAGCATCTGTCTGCGATGTGGGAGACCTGGGTTCGATCCTTGGGTTGGGAAGATCCCTTGGAGAAGGAAATGGCAATCCACTCCAGTAATATTGCCTGGAAAATCCCATGGACAGAGGAGCCTGGTAGGCTACAGTCTATGGGGTCGCAAAGAGTCGGACACGACTGAGCGACTTCACATTTCAACATTCAGAAAACGAAGATCATGGCATCTGGTCCCATCACTTCATGGGAAATAGATGTGGAAGCAGTGTCAGACTTTATTTTTGGGGGCTCCAACATCACTGCAGATGGTGATTGCAGCCATGAAATTAAAAGACGCTTACTCCTTGGAAGAAAAGTTATGACCAACTTAGATAGCATATTGAAAAGCAGAGACATTACTTTGCCAACAAAGGTCTGTCTAGTCAAGGCTATGGTTTTTCCAGTGGTCATGTATGGATGTGAGAGTTGGACTGTTAAGAAGGCTGAGCGCCAAAGAATTGATGCTTTTGAACTGTGGTGTTGAAGACTCTTGAGAGTCCGTTGGACTGCAAGGAGATCCAACCAGTCCATTCTGAAGGAGATCAACCCTGGATGTTCTTTGGAAGGAATGATGGTGAAGCTGAAACTCCAGAACTTTGGCCACCTCATGCGAAGAGTTGACTCATTGGAAAAGACTCTGATGCTGGGAGGGACTGGGGGCAGGAGGAGAAGAGGACGACAGAGTATGAGATGGCTGGATGGCATCACTGACTCGATGGACGTGAGTCTGAGTGAATTCCAGGAGTTGGTGATGGACAGGGAGGCCTGGTGTGCTGCGATTCATGGGGTCGCAAAGAGTCGGACACGACTGAGTGAATGAACTAAACTGAAGGCATTAATAATTTATGGGGCTGGCAATAGAGAACTAGACAATGTTTAATGATGTCAGTGAGGTATTGATGTATATTTGAAAAAGAAATATTAAACTGTGTAGATATATTTGAAAAATATTGAATTAAAAAATTAGTACATGGAGTGGCATGTACTAATAGATAGTAGAGATATGCAAATACACTCTTTTTTAACTAAACCAGAAAACTCAAAGGAGACACAGATGTAAAGAACACATTTTTGACTCGGTGGGAGAAGGCGAGGGTAGGATGATTTGAGCGAATAGCATTGAAACATACATTACCATATGTGAAATAGAATAACCAGTGGGAGTTTGGGGTATGACACAGGGCACCCAAGCGGGGGGCTGTGTGACAACCTTGAGGGATGGGGGGTGAGGCGGGAGGTGGGAGGGGGTTCAGGATGAGAGGGACACGTATATACCTGGGGCCGATTCAAACTGATGTATGGCAGAAACCATCGCAACGCTGCTGCTGCTGCTGCTGAGTCACTTCAGTCGTGTCCGACTCTGTGTGGCCCCATAGACGGCAGCCCAGCAGGCTCCCTGTCCCTGGGATTCTCCAGGCAAGAACCCTGGAGTGGGTTGCCATTTCCTTCTCCAATGCATGAAAGTGAAAAGTGAAAATGAAGTCGCTCAGTCGTGTCCAACCCTCAGCGACCCCATGGACTGCAGCCTCCCAGGCTCCTCCATCCTTGGGATTTTCCAGGCAAGAGTACTGGAGTGGGGGTGCCATTGCCTTCTCCAAACCATCACAATACTGACAAGTAATTGTCCTCCAATTAAGATAAATAAAAACAAAAACACTAAATTTGGACAAACTCAAAGTGAAAGCTGTGTGTGAGTGGGATGTTAGATGTAGGGAATAAATTCTAAAATCTAGAGACGCATTCCTAGCAGCAGTTCTATGTCAGAAGTGTCAGACGATCATGGTTCCCTCAACCCCAAGTCCTACATCCAGAGAAAGTGGTAAGAAAATAAAGTCATGCTTTCCCAAGTGTTTACATGTATTTTTTTTTCTTCTACACATTGCAAGACAGGAAGGGAACTTTAATGGGAGGTAGAGGATTTAGGCGCAGACAGTCAACCCCACAATCTCATCACTAGAATGCTGTGAAGGAAGAGCTCCAACGTCGTCAACTGGCCCTGATGACCATTTACAGGACAGGGTGTGTCAGGAGGGGAGATGCCGAGGTGCCCGAGGGGGACACCTTTGTGAGAAGATTACTTCAGGGCATGCCCTTGTCAGACAAGGACACCCCTGAGTCTGCCCTCGTCGTGAGTCCAGAGATTGTGTGAAATGATGAGGCTGGGGTTCATCTCTTCCACCCGCGTCAGCATCATCTTAATCTCCTCATCATATGAAGACTTGTTCAGGCTGGGAAAAATACAAAAAGAGAAGCTGTGTTGACTCGACACATGATCGCTGCCCTCTCTGCACCCCAGTAGCTAGTTCCCCTTCACTCTTTCCTGGGAGAGTTGTGCAAATTGCATGAAATCCTTCCTAGAGACTAGGAAAGTGAGCACGAGGGGTGTGAACCATTTGTCCCTCCCCTGCAGGTCATCAGGGTCTTGGTACACGGAAGGCACACAAATATTTATTCTATGGGACTCAGCTACACACACTCTAAATGCAAACAATGTTTCTCGAATTTACGGTTGCCAGAGGGGAAGGGTGGAGGGAAGGGATAGTTCGGGAGTTTGGGATGGATATGTACACACTGCTACGTTTAAAATGCTCAGTGTTGTGTGGCAGTCTGGATGGGAGGGGAGTTTGGGGGAGAATGGGAACATGCATTTGTATGGCTGAGTTCCTTCACTGCCCACCTGAAACTATCACGTTTGTCAATCGGCTGTACCCCAATACAAAATACAAAGTTTTATAATAGCCAGGACATGGAAGCAACCTAGGCGTCCATCAGCAGATGAATGGATAAGAAAGCTGTGGTACATATACACAATGGAGTATTACTCAGCTCTTAAAAAGAATACATTTGAATCAGTTCTAATGAGGTGGTTGAAACTGGAGCCGATTACACAGAGTGAAGTAAGCCAGAAAGAAAAACACCAATACAGTATACCGACAGATATATATGGAATTTAGAAAGATAGTAATGATGACCCTGTATGCGAGACAACAAAAGAGACACAGAGGTATATAACGGACTTTTGGCCTCTGAGGGAGAGGGTGGGATGATTTGGGAGAATGGCGTTGAAACATGTATACTATCATATAAGAAACGAAGCGCCAGTCTATGTTCAATACAGGATACAAGATGCTTGGCGCTGGTGCACGGGATGATCCAGAGAGATGATATGGGGTGGGAGGTGGGAGGGGGCTTCGGCATTGGGAGATTGTGTACACTTGTGGCTGATTCATGTCACTGTATGGCAAAACCAATACAGTATTGTAACGTAGAATAAAGTATTAAAAAAAAACATAATGTTCCAAATAATATTGACTCCTTCTCTTCAAGAAATGTACTTCTGTGTCAAGACCCTGCTCTGTCCTTGATGGAAACCCTCCTGGCTCTGAGCTGCAGTTGCAGTTTTTCAGGCAAATTAAGTAGGAGATGGTGTTTTTAGTAAAGGAGTCATTCTTGCCTGAGGGTGATTCTGCTTGTCAGGGGATATTCGCCAACACCAGGAACCTTTAAAAAAATATCGGGGATAGATATGATGGGTATCCTTTTTAAAAGTTAATTAAAATCTTATTGAGATATACCTGACATGCAACATTGTATAAGGTTAAGGTTGCAAGACATTGGTTTGATATGTTTATACACTGCAAAGTGATTACCATCAGAGCGTTTAGCTAACATCTCTACCAGATCACACAATCTCTCTCTTTTGGTGGTGAGAACAATTAAAATCTTGTCTCAGCAATTTTGAAGGTTTTTTTTTCCTTGGTGGTGGGGGGCATGTGGCTTACAGGCTCTCAGCTCCCTAACCAGGGATTGAAGCGGGGCCACGGCAACGAAAGCGCAGAAGCCTAATCACCAGATCACCACGGGAGTGCCTCAAGTTTGTGTTTCTGGTCATCATCTCTCCAAGGAGGTGCCCCAGGGAACGGAAGGAGTGGGTTGAGACCATAGACGCTCGACCAACATCCTGCAATGCACAAGATAGCCACCCCCGGCAAAGAAGTCTCCAGCCCATGGAGCCAAGACTGCACAAAGCTACAGTGGTCCCACCTCCCTTGGGGGTCACTCACCACTGGGGGAACAGCATCCACTCACCCGAGCACTCGCAGGCTGCACTCCAGACTGGCCAAGGCTTCACACAGCACCGCCGCCCCCTCATAGTCCAGGGTGATCCATTCCAGGTTCACGCAAGTCAGCGATTTGCAGGTGGTGAGAGCCAAGGCTAGGGTCCTCACAAGAGGCAGGGCTGAGCTCGCAGGCCTCCAGCCTGCACAGGGGGACACACCAGCATAAGGCAGGCTGGCATACACACTACCTCGGAGGTGCCAAGGCCACGCCTCTGAGAAGAGACGCTGCAGTCTGGACAAGTGGGCCTCAACTGGGGCGCACAGTGTGTCTGCAGACATCTGACACATGCGAGGAGTCCTGCTAGCCTGCCGTGGGTGGAGGGAGGCCAGAGTTACAGCTAAACCTCCTTCAGTGCACAGGACAGCTCACTTCCCTACCCCAGCAAGGAAGCACCCAAGCCCGGGCCTCCCTGGTAGCTCAGTGGTGAAGAATACGCCTGCCAATGCAGGAGACATGGGTTCAATCCCTGGTCCAGGAAGATCCCACGTGCCACGGAGCAACCAAGTCTGTGAGCCACAACTCCTGAGCCTGTGTTATCAAGCCCGGAATCCGCAACTACTCAAGCCTGTGTGCCCTGCAGCCTGTGCTCCACAAGAAAAGCCACTGCAAAGAGAAACCCGCACACTGCAGCTAGAGAGTGGGACCCACTCGCCCCCACTGGCTGCAGCCAGAGAAAGCCCGTGCACAGCAATGAAGACCCAGAGCAGCCAAGTAAACAGATAAAACCATATATGAACAACAAAACCACCAAGTCCCACATGTCAGCCCGCGGCAAGCTGGAGCAAACCCTGGGTTCACGGCTGGCATTTCACTTAACAGATTGCTTCATTGCACTTGTTTTTAAGCTTGCATCCCATTCGTCCCTTTCATTCTCCAGCTTTCCTTCTTGAAATAGGTAAGCTTTCCCACCATCCATGGACACTCACCCCAGGTCCTCTAATTTGCACTTAGGATGCTTCAAAGCTCTGCATAACTGTTTGGCGCCAGCATCGTATATCTTATTGCTCCCTAGTTTCAGGGTTCTCAGTTTTTCACTGTGGATAAGAACAGTAGCGATGTCCACACAGCAAACAGAAGTGAAGTAGCAATTCGTCAGCCTGGAGGGGAAAAATACAGACGTATCTGATCCTGAGGGCCAGTGTGCAATGGCTTCACTTATGCGCACTTATTCCTGTAAAGGAAGAACTACTCAGGTGTTCCTGAGATGCTGGCGATGGTGACGACGACGGAGATGATACCAGAGACGCGATGAGATGGGAAGAGGAGACGATGACGATGAGAAAGATGATAGAGACGGCCGTGATGACGGCAGAGATGATGGAGACGGTGATAGAGACGACACAACGCGGATCCCCCCACTTCCTGCCCCTGCCCAACCCCGGGCTCCCTGCACTCTCCTTCCTGCCCAGCCTCTCCCCGCGGGGACCTCTGTTCCTGCTGGTTCTAATGCTCTTTATCCAAGTATATGTCGAGTTATCCCCTGACTTCCTTCATGTCTCTGTATACACAGCGTGTTTTGGGAAGGACTTCACTGAATATCTCACATAATTTGGTTATCTCCTGTCTCCAAGCTCATGGCTCCTCACAGTATTGTGCCCCACTCACACAGTATGCAAGTGTGTACACAGAACATACATGTGTACATACACGTGTGTGTAAACCTGACAAATGTGCATCTGTGTATGCAAGCATGTGGACACATGTATAGACACATTTATACACACATATATGCCTGCTGTGTACATATCTGGAATACGTACAGAATGTGTATCTCCGTGTCTATGTTCTCAGGCAGGAATGATTTTTGCTTCCTGCCCCCAGACGACGCTGGGCAGTGCCTGGGGACATTGTTCAGCTTGCCACACAGGGACAGGCAGCTACCACCATCCTACAGAGCACTGGGCAGTTGCCCTCCCCAGGAAAAAAACCATCTCAGCCAAAACGTCAATAGCTGACATGCTGTTGTTCTTGTTTAGTCGCAAAGTTGTGTCTGATTCTGTGTGTCCCCGTGGGCTGCAGCACACCAAGCTTCCCTGTCCTTCATTATCTCCCAGAGTGTGCAACTGTTGACATGTACACACTACCATATATAAAACAGACAACTAACAAAGACCTACTCTACAGCACAGGGACCCACTCAGTGCTCTATGGTGACCTGCTGCTGATGCTGCTAAGTCGCTTCAGTCGTGTCCAACTCTGTGCGACCCCATAAATGGCAGCCCACCAGGCTCCCCCATCCCTGGGATTCTCCAGGCAAGAACACTGGAGTGGGTTGCCATTTCCTTCTCCAGTGCATGAAAGTAAAAGCTGAAAGGGAAATTGCTCAGTCGTGTCCGACTCTTAGCGCCCCATGGACTGCCCCCCACCAGGCTCCTCCGTCCGTGGGATTTTCCAGGCAAGAGGACTGGAGTGGGGAGCCATGGCCTTCTCCGTGGTGACCTGAGTGGGAAGGAAATCCAAGAGGGGATATATGCACACACATAGCTGACTCATTTTGCTTACAGTAGGAACTAACACAATACTGCAAAGCAAATATACCATAATAAAAATTTAAAAGCCAGATGAGTGGACAAAGAAGTTGTGGTACATACCCATAAATTCCATACAATGGAATATTAGCCACAAAAAGGAACGGATTTGAGTCCGTTGTAATTAGGTGGATGAACCTAGAGCCTGACATACAGAGTAAAGTAAGTCAGAAAGAGAAAAAGAAGCATCAAATAATATACGCACATTTTTGGAATCTAGAAAAAACAGCACTGATGAGCCTATTCACAGAGAAGAAATGGAGATGCAGACGGAGAGAATGGCCTGGTGGGCACAGTGGGGAAGGAGACGACGGTAGTGCAAACTGACAAGAAGCACTGACACGTATTCACTGACACGTATTCACTGCCACGTGTAAAATGAGCCTCCCTGGGGGCTCAGACGAGAAAGAGTCCGCCTGCACTGTGGGAGACCTGGGTTCCATCGCTGGGTCGGGAAGATCCCCTGGAGGAGGAAATGGCAACCCACTCCAGTGTTCTTGTCCGGAGAAGCCCCATAGACAGAGGAGCCTGGCGGGCTACAGTCCATGGGGTTGCAAAGAGTTGGACACGACCGAGCGACTAAGCAACCGCAACATGTATAAATCAGATCACTAGGGGGAAGCTGCTGTGTAGCACAGGGAGCCCCGCCTGGTGCTCCGTGATGACCAAGGCGGGTGGGATGAGGGAAGGAGGCTAAACAGCAAGGAGATTATATATATAATTATGACTGATTCACTCTGATGTATGGCAGAGACCACCACAATACTGTAAAGCAATTATCCTGCAATAAAAGAAATCAACTTGAAGAAGTAAAAAAAAAAAATAGACACACATCTGCCAGGAAGCCCCAGAAGTATCAGGTGGGGTAACCATTGAGCCTTGCTTTATTTTTCTTTTTCAGAAGACTCCAAGCTTTTCCTCTCTTCCTGTTCCTTTCCTGGGCTGCCAAGAGCCAAAAATCAAAAAACACTGACATTCAAACAAACCCCAGCCAGGCGCACCATAACTCTTGCAGGTTGCAGCTTGGATGCTTCAGTGATTCACACAAAGTTGTCACTCCCTCATCTTTCAGGACGTTTGACCCCAGGTCGAGAAAAGCCAGGGATCTGTTGCCCAGAAGGACCTGGGAGAGGTATTCACAGGCTGCCGAGGTGAAGCAACAGTGCGACAATCTGCAAAGACACACACAGCATCCGTCAGCCTACACAAGCCCTATGCTCTCGTTCAGTCGCTCAGTCACGTCCTACTCTTTGCAACTCCATGGACTCTAGCCCTTCAGGTTCCTCTGTCCATGGGGTTTCCCAGGCAAGAATACTGCAGTGGGTTGGCATTTCCTCTTCCAGGGGTGTCTTCCTGACCCAGGGATGGAAACCAAGTCTCCTGCATTGGCAGGTGGATTCTTCACCTCTGCACCACCTGGGAGGCCCACGTAAGCTCGATAGGGTAATCTTTTCATGAAACCTCATGTACAAACTTTCTTGTACTCTGTGGTCATTTAGAAAAATAAGAGGATTAAAATGTGTAGCAGAGGTGACTTCCTGAGGGTACAGTGGCTAGGAATCCACCTGCCAATGAAGGGGACACAGGTTCGATCCCTGGTCCGGGAAGATCCCACATGCCTCAGAGCAAAGACGCCTGTGAGCCACCACTACTAGGCCTGTGCTCGCAACAAGAGAAGCCACTGCTCACCGTCACTAGAAAGCCTGTGCGCAGCCGTGAAGACCCAGCGTGACCAAAAATAAATTAAAAAATTTTAAATGTGTAGCAAGGGGAGTCTAAAAAGAAATGATACAAATGAACTTAGGTACAGAACAGAAAGTGACTCACAGACTTAGAGAATGAACTATGGTCAGGAGGGAAGGGACAGTCAGGGAGTTCCGGACAAACATGTGCACACTGCTGTATTTAAAATGGAGAACCAACAAGGACCTACTGTAGGGCACAGGCGGCCTGGGCGGCCTGGGTGGGGGTGGGGGGAATGGATACATGTATATATATATATGGCTGAGTCCCTTTGCTGTCTACCTGAAACCATCAGAACATTGCTAATCAACAATAATCCAGTACAAAATAAAATGTTAAGAAAAGAAAACGTAAGACTTTAACAGTCACTTAATATAATCTCCAAAGTTTCCATGACTCTACAATTATGCCTTCCCGAAATATCTCCACTTTCTGCCATTTTACGTTATACTGAATTAATACTTTGCATCAAAAAGTTTAAGTTCTAAAGTTATAAATAGACTTTTCATATTTTTTTAAAATTTATTAGCCAATTGACTTTACAAAAACTTAATGCTTTCTATTATACTATAAATTTGCCCATTTTGCAGAATTCTGACCTAGCGGAATATATTTTTAAAATCTGCACATTTGCTTAAAAAGGTATTAAACATTTAAATACTAAAAATATTAACTATTTGAAGGAAAAAAAAAGGTTGAACATTAGGGGAATGGGGTAAGGGTTATAAGAGAATTTTTGTGCTATTTTTCCAACTTTGTTCCAAGCCTAAAACTAGTTCAAAATAAAAAGTATAGAAATAGATTGAATATTTTTTCTTTTAAAATTACTAGTGACTTTCTTGCATCTTCAGCAGTCTTTCATTTTTAAGCAATAAAGATTCAAGTTTAAAAACAAAAAAAGTTAAATGATGTATTTTAAAGAACTCTTAGATAAATATATCCCACTTAAATTACCAGCTATTGAATATGCTTTAATTTTATTTACTGAATAATATCAGGCAAGATTTAATAGCCAAGTCCTTTCATCTTCCAATATGTAATTTCTTTTGTGCCTCTAAATATTTCTTGGTCTAAATCGTTATAGTTCAGAGTTTTCCCTATTTTTTTTTTAATAGTTTGGTTTTAATGTTTAATGTTCCTGGAACTTATTTTAGTATTGACTTTTTTATAATAAAAAATCATCTCAGTAATAATATTCTAGCTTCTTCTATTGTAAATGCCACTCTGTGTGTGCATGTAATACTCGTGTCTACATACACACCTGTGTACACGCACACAAAAGCTTTGTTTAGACTACCTGTTCACTTCCGTACACTTGGGCATGCTTGCTCCTTCCCCCACTGTAAGGTATTCTTTTGAAATTAACACTAAATTTCTCCTGTGGCCCCCCTGGGTAAATACACAACCCTTTCTATTGCCACCGACAACTAATCAGTTTGGTTTATAGAAACTCCAGGCAAGAAAGAGGTGAGGACGCTGGGGGTGCGGGAGGGGTCCAGTGATAACCGAGGACGTGTGAAGCCCCACACCTGCAAGTAATCAGATGAATCCCCCGCCCCCACACACACCCACCAAGCACCCAGTATACCTACAGAAGCGCCAACCGTCTTTATGATAACCAGGGCACCAAGCTGCATGCTAAGGGCTCGTCCTGCGTCTCTAGAATTCATCAATTCAACCTCAGGCACCCCTGCAGGGCAAGCCCGCTTTGCAGGACCGTGGTGTGGGGGCGGTCCGCGGCTGTACCCCCGGGCTCCCCTCCCCGACACCGACTCACAGCAGCGCCTCCAGGGCACAGTCTGGGTTCTTCAGGGCCTCACACAGCACCCGCACCCCATCGTCCTTCAGGGCATTCTCGCCCATGGAGAGAAGCTTCAGCTTCTTGTTGTGGATGAGAACAGAGGCGATGTCTTCGCAGGCTTCCCCCGTGATGTCACACTTCCCCAGCCTGCGGGAGACATGGGTGGTGGGGGGCGGCCGGGATGTTTACAGGGTGTCTGCGCAGCTGGCCCCGGACCACATCAGGGCCTCCAACCCAGCACCTGCCAACTCCAGACTCTTTAAAAAGCAGAGGTAATCACACGATCCTCCACATGAATCCCTGTTGCTTTCCACTCAAATTAGAAATCCTTTCAAATTGTGGTGCTGGAGAAGACTCTGGAGAGTCCCTTGGACAGCAAGGAGATCAAACCAGTCAGTCCTAAAGGAAATCAATCCTGAATATTTATGGAAGGACTGATGCTGAAGCTGAAGCTCCAGTACTTTGGCCACCTGATGCGAAGAGCCGACTCATTGGAAAAGACCTTGATGCTGGGAAAGATGGAAGGCAGGAGGAGAAGGGGGCGACAGAGGGATGAGATGGTTGGATGGCATCACAGACTCAATGGACATGAGTTTGAGTAAACTCTGGGAGATAGTGAAGGACGGGGAGCTTGGCGTGCTGCAGTTCATGGGGTCGCAAAGAGTCAGACACGAGTTAGCAACTGAACAACAACAAAGCAAGCCTGTATGTTCGAACAGCTCAACGCAGGGACCCTTCCTCTCCCTTCTGATGAATCTTGATGGGTGAAACTAACCAAGTGCACATGATCTGTCAGTCATATTACTGGTGGAGAGAAGAGTATGTCTTCTTGGTGGGTTTAACAAGTTGCTTTTGTTTATTGCTATTTCTGCTACTTCTCTTTGTTCTTCCTGCTGAAAAAAGACTGAGTCTGTTTAGAAATCCCCCAGGGAGACTAAAGGCATCCCAGATAATTTTCAGGAGAAAGCAATGATTTGGGGGAAATTACTTTCCCTCTATCCTCTATTATCTGCCAGATTCTAAGATGACATTTGTGATCACCCATAACCTTTCTCATTTTAAGTCTCTGTGACTGTCTTCAAGGGAAAAGAAACTGGAGAATGGCTTTGGTAGGGCTGGCTGAGAGGAGAGTCAAGGAGAATCAGATAAGGCATCTGTGAGGTCATTCAAGTGAGCACAAAAGAAAAGATGGGACAGACCTTCTGAGAGGAAGCTTTGCCCTGGAGAGCCCATCCATCCTCATCTTAGTAGGAGGTCTACTGATACTGAGATGGACGTGGTGAAATGTGAGAGACCACGGCAGGAAAGGAGATAGGCGTGTTCGATCTGCCGAGTTCACACAGGGAAAAATGTGCATCACGGAGGACAACCCCGAGACTCACATGAGCTCTTCTATGTTGCACATTGGGTGTTTCAGCGCCTCACACAGCTGCCTGGCATCCATATGGGAAAGGCTGCTGCCACAGAGGTTCAGGTGTTTCAAATGAGGGTTATGAAGAATGGCCTTAAATAATTCTAGGCTATTTGCCAGATTCGAAGCAAAGTTGCACCTACGAAAGAGGAAGAGACACCGTAACTCATGCAATGAAGTCCAAAGCAAGACACCTCTTACACAAATCTTCCTACTTTTCATGCTTAGGCTCCTAATATATTTTTTTTTAGTATCTGGTTTGTTATCGTTCAGTGACTAAGTCACATCCAACCCTTTGCAGCCCCATGGAATGCAGCACGCCAGGTTCCCCTGTCCTTTACTATCTCCCAGACTTTGCTCAGATTCATGTCCATTGAGTAGGTGATGCTCTCTAACCATCTCATCCTCTGCCACCCTCTTTTCCTTTTGTCTTTAATCTTTCCCAGCTTCAGAATTTTTTCCAATAATTTGGCTCTTCTGGTTGTGTATGTGCGTGCGTTAAGTCACTTCAGTGTGTCTGACTCTTTGCAACTCCATGGACTGTCGCCCACCAGGCTCCTCTGTCCATGGGATTCTCCAGGCAAGAATACTGGAGTGGGTTGCCATGACCTTCCTGTCCCAGGGATTGTACCCGTTGCGTCTCCTGCACTGGTAGTCGGGTTCTTTACCGGTCACGGCATCTGGGAAGTCCTCTTCTGGTTATTCCCGCCTATGAATTCTCTCTGGGATCTTCGGACATCAGGTGCTTAGAGGTCTCCTGTTTCTGCCTAGTCCCTCCACTTCTGCATTCCACCACAGATATTATAAGGAAACCAGGCTGAGCCCGTGTTAAATTCTAGGCACGAGGTTTGTGCCTCCTTGCACTCCTTTATCTGGCAATACCTCCCATGTCCAAACAAGATCATCTTCCCCAAGGAAAGGATCATTTCGGTCTAAAATTTTTAAAGCGATTTTTTTTTTAAACGCAACAATTTTTTTAAAGTTTTCTTTAAAAAAATAAATTAAAAGGAGATGGTATATGCTCTGGTTGGAGAACCAGGCTCCTGAGGCTGAGAAAACTGGATTCAAATATTTTCTTTTCTCCTGGATATTCTGAAGGTTGGGTAAATTAACTTAATGGTGGAGGTTCATCATGAAACAAGTAGATCATGATAGTTCAGAAATTACCATTTATTGCCCCCTCCTCGATAGAGGAATGGATATAGAAGATGTGTTATATTCCATATACACAATGGAATTTTACTCAGCCATTGACCTGGAGGGATGGTATGGGGGTTGGGGGAGGTGGGAGGGGGTTCGGGAACACATGTACACCTGTGGCGGATTCATGTTGATGTGTGGCAAAACCAATACAATGTTGTAAAGTAAAAATAATAATAATAAATTTTAAAAATGAAATGAAATAATATCATTTGCAGCAACATGGATGGACTCAGGGAATGTCATAATGAGGGAAGTCAGACAGAGAACGAGAAATACTGTATGACATCCCTTATATGTGGAATCTAAATACAGTATTGTAACGTAGAATAAAGTATTAAAAAATAAAATAAAAATAAATGATACAAATGAACTTACTTACAAAATAGAAAGAGTCATAGACTTAAGAGAATGGACTTACGGTTGCCAGAGGGGAAGGGATAGTTCAGGACTCTGGGATGGACAGGTACACATTGCTATATTTAAAACGAATAACCAGCAAGGACCTACTGTAGAGCACAGGGCACTCTGTTCAGTGTTATGTGGGAGCCTGGAGGGGAAGGGGCTTGGGGGAGAATGGATACCTGTATCTGTATGGCTGAGTCCCTTTACTGTTCACCTAAAACTACCTCAACACTGTTAATCGGCTCTACCCCAATACAAAATAAAAAGGTCTTTAAAAAAGCAAAACTCTAGGTACGATGACGATTCATTTCTGTGTACACTGTGAAGAGGACTGTTTTCCTCAGTTTGGAACCCCAGGGTCCTTGGAAGGACATGCACATTTTCATTCACACCTTCACTCAGGGGTTTCAGACACCTGGTCTCCTCCTTTACATCTGCCCCGTTTAAAATCAACAACCAATCTCTCAATTATAAGACCACTAGTCCTCGTTTTTCAAAAACTGTATATACTGGAGAAGACTCTTGAGAGTCCAAGGAGATCAAACCAATCAGTCCTAAAGGAAATCAACCCTGAATATTCATTGGCAGGACTGATGCTGAAGCTCCAATACTTTGGCCACTCATTGGAAAGACCTCGATGCTGGGAAAGATGGAAGGCAGGAGGAGAAGGGGACAACAGAGGATGAGATGATTGGATGGCATCACCGACTCAATGGAAATGAGTTTGAGCAAACTCTGGGAGATATGAAGGACAGAGGAGCCTGGCATGCTGCAGCCCATGGGGTCTCAAAGAGTTGGACATGACTTTGTGACTGAACAACAACTGAACTGATATATAAGCAAGTCAGTCCCCTACTTTATTTTGACAGAGCTTCCAGAAGAAATAAAACAACCTCAACACTGCGATGAGGGCCATTTTTTACTATCCATGCAGGATCTAGAGCAATTCATTTGAGTCCGTTTCTTTCTGTGAAGTGAATAAACCACTTCCAGAATGCAAGGATCCATACATTCACTCGACCTCAGTTTAAAGAGCACCTGGAAAACTCTGTATTTTGGCTGGCTGCTGGAGACATCAGGGTAAATGAGAGAGAGCGATCTTTTCTCTCTTCATGGTGAATCAGTCAGAGAAACACTGTGTCTCAAGACCACCCCCAGCTGTGGTGGTCTCCTAGGCTCACAAGTTCTGGTATATGGCAAGAAGCCACACTTAAGCTAAGGAGGGGTTAAATTTAGCTTGAAAGTGATAAGCTTGAAGAGGTGGAGACAACAGGATGGCCTAGGGCAAACCAAGTTATTCAAAGTATCAAAGAAGGCCACCATCAAAAAATCTGCAAATAATCAATGCTGGAGAGGCTGTGGAGAGAAGGGAGTTCTTGGCCACCTCATGCGAAGAGTTGACTCATTGGAAAAGACTCTGATGCTGGGAGGGATTGGTGGCAGGAGGAGAAGGGGATGACAGAGGATGAGATGGCTGGATGGCATCATGGACTCAACGGACGTGAGTCTGAGCGAACTCCAGGAGTTGGTGATGGACAGGGAGGCCTGGCGTGCTGCAATTCATGGGGTTGCAAAGAGTCAGACACGACTGAGTGACGGAACTGAGCGAAGGAGAACAGAATGGAGATTTTAGGTTTTAACCTAAAAACAGAGCTACCATATGATCCAGCAATTCCACTCCTGGGTATGCATCCACAGAAAACCATAATTTGAAAAGGCACACGTACCCCAGCGTTCATAGCAGCAGTATTCACAATAGCCAAGACATGAAAGCAACCTAAATGTCCATCTACAGTTGAATGGATAAAGAAAGCATGGTCCATATATTCAGTGGAATATTACTCAGCCATAAAAAGAATGAAATCATGCCTTTGCAGCAACATGGATGGACCTAGAGAGGATCACACCAAGTGAAGTGAGACAGAGAAAGACAAAAACCATGTAACGTCACTCATATGTAGAATCTTACAAAAAAATGATACAAAGAGACTTATTAACAAAACAGAAACAGGCTCGCAGACTTCAAAAACAAACTTATGGTTACCAAAGGGGAAAGGTCGGGGAGAGGAATAAATTAGGAGTTTGAGATGAACACATACACACTCCTGTTTATAAAAGAGATAACCAACAAGGACCTACTGTGTAGCACAGGAGACTCTACTCAGTACTCCGTGATGATCTGTATGGGAGAAGAATCTGAAAAGAGTGGATACATGTATATGTATGCATGTATGTATATATGTATGTGTGTGTATATATCTATGTTTAACTAATTTTGCTGTGCACCTGAAACTAATACAACATTGGGAATCAACTACAGTTCAATATAATATAAACGTTAAATTTTAAAAATTACACAGAAAAAAGTACATCTGTGTACATAAAGGCAGTCTCTCCATTAGAGAAACATCTCCTCTCCTTGACTTCTTAGCTGTCATAAAAAGCAGTCTTTCCACCATAGAAAGAAAAGCATCAGAGAATTACTGTGATCTTCACTATGCTTCTGGTATTTGTTTTGTAAAAAGGTCATGATGAAATTGCTATAAGGATTACAAGACAGAGAAGACGGTGCATATAAAGCAACCGGCTCAGGGCCTAAGAACTGCTCTATACACACTACCCATTCCATGCAATTCTTATTATTTCTCTCTTTTATGAACTTAAGGCTCTTTTACCACCTGTCCTCAGTACCCTCCTCCACCATTTCCTGGGAAACATCTATTCTCAACCCACTGGCATCCAAGCAAACATCACCAGCTACCAGGACTATCTGCTCTTGGGCTCCCCAAGCAAGTTTTAGGTCACAGTTAAAACATCCGTGACAAAGAAACTGAAATGGGGACCTCAGTGCCAACACACTGCTAGATCAAAACATACAGTTATGTCACCCAAAGGCAACACCAAGTTCCCCTAAATGCCAAGTCTGCTTCTGAAACAAAACAAGATTTCTCTGGGTTTCCCAGGTGGCTCAGTGGTAAAGAACTTGCCTGCCAATGCAGGAGACACGGGTTCAATCCCTGGGTCAGGAAGATCCCCTGAAGGAGGGCAAAGCAACCCACTCCAGTATTCTTGCATGGAGAATCCCATGGACGGAGGAGCCTGGCAGGCAACAGTCCATGGGCTCGCAAAGAGTCAGACACAACTGAGACTAAACAGCAACAACAATGAGATTTTTCAGCGAATCGTCTGCACACAAGTGAGCTGATGCCATGGGAAGGAAGGTCTGGCTCTAGGGACCACTCACAGCAGAAACAAGGAAAATTTGTCCTTTTTCACCCAGGCTCCGTAACCTGGCAACCAAGCCTCTTGAGCACATTCAGTCTCCAAGTCTCCCTGTTTGCCCAGTTTGTGTCTCACTCAGTGAAACAACTTAAATCAAGGAAAGCGCTCAGAATTTGCTTTTGACACATGGGATTGTAGCTCGGGTTTTCCAAAGAAACTAGAGTGGAAAAAAATGACACCCTGCTATTGACTTAAAGAACAGGTGAAGATCCGACTTACACGAACTTGCGGAGTTTACAGACGGGTTGAGACAGCGTCCTGCAGAGAACAGCTAGAGAGGCCTCATCGAACTGACAGCTCTCCAGGTTTAGCGTCTCGAAGTCCTCACTGGCGGCGAATGCTGAGCACACCTCCCGCCAGAGGGTAAGTTTCTCGATGGTGCTGTGGGAAGACAAATACCATGATTCTCCCGTGGCTCCACTCAACTCACTCCTTAAATCGCTAAAAATAGGGCTTCCATCCCTGATGGCTCAGTGGCAAAGAATCCACCTGCCCATGCAAGAGACACAAGTTTGATCCCAGATGTGGGAAGATCACGTGCCTTGGGGCAACTAAGCCCAGCTGCCGTGACTACCAAGTCTGAGCTACTGAGTCCCCGTGCTCTAGAGCCTGTGCTCTGCAAGAAGAGAAGCCACCGCAATGAGGAGCCCGCACACTGAAAGTACAGAGGCGCCCCTGCTTACTGCAATGAGAGAAAGCCTGCAGGCAGCCAGCAAGGACCCAGCAAAGCCAAAACTAAATAAATCATGTTTTTATAGAGCCAAAAAGAGAGTTGCCATACAATCCAGCAATTTCACTCCTGGGCACGTGTCTGGAGGAAACCAGATATATTCAAAGGATACACCCACTCCTCTGTTCACTGCAACACTGTTTACAGTAGCCAAGACGTGGGAGCAACAAAAATGCCCATCAAGAGATGAATGGATCAAGATGTAGTGTATACACATACACACAGATACACACAATGGAATATTACTCAGCCATTAAAAAGGAATGCCATTTGCAGCTACATGGAGAGACATGGAGGTTACCAAAGTAAGTGAAGTCAGTCAGGCAAGAGGAAGGCAAGTATCATGGGCTATTGTTTGTATGCAGAATCTAAAATAATACAGATGAACTTATTTACAAAACAGAAACAGACTTCAAAAACAAACTTATTTCTACCAAAGGGGAAAGGTTGGGGGAGAGATAAATAAGGAATTTGGGACTGACACATATACACTACTATATATGTTTGTTCACTTATCTCTTTGATTCCACATGAGTGAAATTGTACAGTACTTATCTTTCTCTAATTTATTTCACTAAGCAAAGCATAATATCCTACAGATGCATCTATGCCGTCACAATTGGCAAGATATCGATTTTTATGGCAGAGTAATATTCTATCTGCCTATATCACATCTTTTAAATTTACTTTTAAGTAAAAGATAATTGCATTACAGAATTTGGTTGTTTTCTGTCGAACCTCAACATGAATTAGCCATAGGTCCCCTCCCTCTTGAACTTCCGTCCCATCTCCCTCCCCATCTCACCCCTCTAGGTTGGTACAGAGACCCGATTTGAGTTCCTTGAGACCTACAACAAATTCACAGATTGGCTATTTTACATACGGTAATATAAGTGTCCATGTAACTCTCTCCATACATCTCACCCTCTCCTCCCCATCCCCATGTCCGTAAGTCTGTCCCTTATTGTCTGTTTCTCCATTGCTGTCCTGCAAATAAATTCTTTGGTACCATCTTTCTAGATTCCATAAATATGTGTTAGTATACATATGTATATATATCACATCTTCTTTATTCATTCATCTGTTGATGGACACCTAAGTTCTTTCCATACCTTAATAAGGCTGCTACAAACATTAGAGTAGATACAAAAGTCCTCATTATGGGCAAAATAATCTGTAACTATGTATGATGACAGATGTTAACTGGTCCTCAGATGGTAAAGAATCTGTCTGCAAGGCAGGAGACCTGGGTTCAATCTGTGGGTCAGGAAGTTCCCCCCCGGAGAAGGGAATGGCAACCCACCCCAGTATGTTTGCTTGGAAAATTCCATGGGCCAGAGGAGCCTGGCATGCTGCAGTCCATGGGATTGCAAAGAACTGGACACAACTGAGCGACTAACACTTTCACTTTTCATGTATGGTGAAAGATATTAACTAGACTTACTGTGGTGACCATTTCACAGTATATACAAATATTGACAATTATGCTGCACATCTGAGTCCAATACAATGTTGCATGTCAATTATACATATTTTTTTGGCCGTGCCACACAGCACATGGGATCTTAGTTCCCCAGTCAGTGATCAAACCCATGTCCTCTGCAGTGGAAGCATGGAGTCTTAACCACCAGACCACTAGGGAAGTCCCTCAATTATACATTAATTTTTTTTAATGACAATGAAAGAGGGTATGTGTTTGAGAGCTAAAGTGTGAGCTGGGAGCCTGAGCCTAATGAAACAATGCAAGTTAAAATCAGCCCTGGGATGCAAGGATTCTTCAGTATTCACCATCAATCAATGTGATACACGACATTAACAAATTGAAAGAGAAAAACGATATGATTATCTCAATAGATGCAGAGAAAGCATTTGACAAAATTCAACATCCATTTATGATAACCCTTCAGAAAGCAGGCATAGAAGGAACATACCTCAACATAATAAAAGCCATATATGATAAGCCCACAGCAAACATTATCCTCAATGGTGAAAACCTGAAAGCATTTCTCAAGTCAGGAATAAGACAACGGTGCCCACTCTCACCACTACTATTCAACATAGTTTTGGAAGTTTTAGCCACAGCAATCAAAGAAGAAAAAGAAATAAAAGAAATCCAGATTGGAAAAGAAGAAGTAAAACTCTCACTGTTTTCAGATGACCTGATCCTCTACATAGAAAACCCTAAGGACACCACCAGAAAATTACTAGAGCTAATCAATGAATACAGTAAAGTTGCAGGGTATAAAATTAATACACAGAAATTCCTTGCATTCCTATACACTGAGAAAACAGAAAGAGAAATTAAGAAAACAATTCCTTTCACCATTGCAACGAAAAGAATAAAATACTTAGGAATAAATCTACCTAAAGAAACTAAAGACTGATATATAGAAAACTGTAAAACACTGATAAAAGAAATCAAAGATGACACAGATAGATGGAGAAATATACCATGTTCTTGGATCAGAAGAATCAATATAGTGAAAGTGAGTATACTATCCAAAGCTATCTATAGATTCAATGCAACCCTATCAAGATACCAACAGTATTTTTCACAGAACTAGAACAAATAATTTCACAATTTGTATGGAAATATAAAAAACCTCGAGTAGCCAAAGAAATCTTGAGAAAGAAGAATGGAACTGGAGGAATCAACCTGCCTGACTTCAGCCTCTAGTACAAAGCTACAGTCATCAAGACAGTATGGTACTGGCACAAAGACAGAAATATAAATCAATGGAACAAAATAGAAAGCCCAGAGATTAATCCACATACCTACAGACACCTTATTTTTGACAAAGGAGGCAAGAATATACAATGGAGAAAAGACAATCTCTTTTAATAAGTGGTGCTGGGAAAACTGGTCAACCACTTCTAAAACAATGAGACTAGAACACTTTCTAACAAAGGAAAGTGAAAGTGAAGTTGCTCAGTTGTGTCCGACTCTTTGCAACCCCATGGACTGTAGCCTACCAGGCTCCTCTGTCCATGGGATTTTCGAGGCAATAGTACTGGAGTGGATTGCCATTCTAACACCATATACAAAAATATACTCAAAATGGATTAAAGATCTAAATGTAAGACCAGTACTATAAAATTCCTATAGGAAAACATAGGCAAAACCCTCTCTGATATAAATCTATGACTCACCTCCTACAGTAATGGAAATAAAAGCAAAAATAAACAAATGGGACCTAATTAAACTTAAAAGCTTTTACACAACGAAGGACACTATAAGCAAGGTGAAAAGACAGCCTTCTGAATGGGAGAAAATAATAGTAAATGAAGCAGCTGACAAAGAATTCATCTCAAAAATATACAAACAGCTCCTGCAGCTCAATTCCAGGAAAATAAATGGCCCAATCAAAAAATGGGCCAAAGAACTAAACAGACAGTTCTCCAAACAAGACATACAGATGGCTAACACACACACGAAAAGATGCTTAACATCACTCATTATCAGAGAAATGCAAAGCAAAACCACAATGATGTACCATCTCATGCTGGTCAGAATGGCTGCTATCAAAAAGTCTGCAAACAATAAATGCTGTAGAGGGTGCAGAGAAAAGGGAGCCCTCTTACACTGTTGGTGGGAATGCACACTAGTACAGCTACTATAGAGAACAGTGTGGAGATTCCTTAAAAAACTGGAAATGGAACTCCTATACAACCCAGCAATCCCACTGCTGGGCATACACACCAAGGAAACCAGAATTGAAAGAGACACATGTACCCCAGTGTTCACTGCAGCGCTGTTTACAATAGCCAGGACATGGAAGCAACCTAGATGTCCATCGGCAGATGAATGGATAAGAAAGCTGTGGTACATATACACAATGAAATATTACTCAGCTGTTAAAAAGAATGTATTTGAATTGGTTCTAATGAGGTGGATGAAACAGGAGCATATTATACAGAGTGAAGTAAGTCAGAAAGAAAAACACCAATACAGTGTATTAATGCATATATATGGAATTTAGAAAGATGGTAATGATAACAGCAAAAGAGACACAGATGTAAAGAACAGACTTTAGGACTTTGTGGGAGAAGGTGAGGGTGGGGCGATGAGAAAATAGCATTGAAACATGTATATTATCATGTATGAAATATACCGCCAGTCAAGGTTCGATGCATGAGACAGGGCGCTCAGGGCTGGTGCACTGGGATGACCCTGAGGGATGGGATGGGAAGGTAGGTAGGAGGGGGGTTCAGGATGGGGAACACAGGTACACCCGTATCTGATTCATGTCAATGTATGGCAAAAACCACCACAATATTGTAAAGTAATTAGCCTCCAATTAAAATAAATACATTAATTTTTTAAAAAATAAATAAAATCAGCAAAGAGAAGAGACACATTGGCAAAATCTGGAGGAAATCAAGCACAATCTTCTAAGTGTGTCTTCCCAGTGGAATTATCAGGATATGCTAAAACGCTACGGGGGGAAGGGACAGGGAAAGCATTGTTCTGGCAACAATAAAAACTGCTTACCTTTCAACTTGACATTGGCCCTATGAAGTAAGACGCTGACCCCTGTTTATACAGATGGAAAAACTCAAGACTCACAGTTCATGGTCACAACACTAGCCAACAGCAGTGCAAGGACTCTAACCAATGTCTCTTTGACTACAAAAGCCACGTTTTTAAGTACAGAAGTACAGTGTTTTATGAAATACCCACTGGGGGCTGGAAAGAAAGTAAAAAGTGAGACTTAGTCGCTCAGTTGTTGTCTGATTCTTTGCAACTCCATGGACTGTAGCCTGCCAGGCTCCTCTGTCCATGGAATTTCCCAGGCAAGAATATTGCAGCCGGTTGCCATTCCCTTCTCCAGGGGATTTTCCCACCCAGGGATCAAACCCGGGTCTCCTGCACTACGGGTGGATTCTTTACCATCTGAGCTACCAGGAAAGCCCATCTGGGACTGGCACAGATATGGCACATAGGAGAGAGGGAATTAATACATGGACTTACTTTGAGATGCACCCAGACTCATCTGGGAAGATATGCTCCATACACAGGTGGAATTTCTGGAGACTATGGCAATGCCTCAGACAGGCTGCACATATTATCAGTTCCTCTTTGGTACCAATATAAATGTCAATGTCTCTGAAGAAATTCACCACTTGGGCTACAAATTCTGGGTCCTGGGTCTCAAACAAACAATTAAACAATGCCTGGAAGCTCACCACGACATTATTGGGGTCACACTGACTCAAAGCGTCAAGACTTTGCGTTATTTCCTGCTTTATCTCTTTGCACAATGGAAAACCAAAGGACGTCTCAGCCTGTGGGTCATCCTTTCCGTTGAGAACACAAACAGGAATACCGCTGTCCAGGACAAGCGGGAGTAGTGTTCGCCCACAGCCCTGGTGATGAGCTGGGTCACATTTCCAATGACCGAGTGAGGTGGGTCTTTGGGTCGTTTGAACATGTAGAACATGGCGGCGCAAAATTCTTGGATACAGGTATGGATGAAGGCAAGGCAGTCACCACTCCTGTGAAGAAGTTTCATATCTAACCACATCAAGGTGTCCGATTCGGACACCCCGTTCCTCCTGAGGTCCTCGGGGCAAAACAGGAACGTGCGAGTCCACATACCCTCGGCAGCCAAGGTACACAGGCTTTTCAGACAAGCTCTTCTCTGCTTCAGTGGACAAGCCTCACTTCCTGATTTGAATACTTTCGTGAAGAAAGACACATACAAGCCAGTGATGGTGTCAGAGTCTAGCTCCAGGTCTTCTCCTTTCTCCAGCTGACACTTCAAGCTGGTACAGACCAGCCAACAGAGAAAGGGGCTCTGGCACAAGACGAAGAGAGAGAGCTTCTCCCTCACAAAACTGAAGGCTCTCGAGGATGCAACCTTCTCCTGGAAGTAATGGGAGAAATACAGCTTCCTTTGGCGCTCAGAGAACCCCAAGAGAAAGATGCATTTAATGTGCTTCAACAAGGAGTGGTTTTTCTCATCCCCATCTTGCTGAATGCGAGGAGCAGAGAGCATTCTGGGAGCATCTGTTTCTGCAGCAGGCTCCGCAGGACAACCTGCATGGAGTTTGGCTGCTCCCAGTCTTCACAGAGGTCGGTGTTGCAATCCAAGTCAAACTTCAGTTCCTCCACGCCATCCAAGATGAAGAGAATTCTCTCTGGCTGGGAGAAGATGTCTTCAATGGGCTCTGAAGACTCAGGCCAGTCCCTGGACAGCAGCTCCACCAGGCTCATGTCCGTCACACCATTCATTTCACGGCCCGTGAGGAAGAAGACAAACGAGAACCTGTCCCTCCATAGGTTTCCCTTGGCCCACTCCAGCATCACTTTTCTCAGAAGGGTTGTTTTTCCACTCCCTTCAGGACCGTGCAAGATCACAGTGGGTGAGGACTCTCCAGGCTTGAGGGCGGCAAGGTAGATAGCATTCAGGTATTCATACTCGCTCTTTGTGGTCTCTCTGTAGAAATCTTCAGGAACCAGAAGGCAGGCCTCCTGCTCCCAAAGGACTTGGAATTTCTGCTTCATGTGGCTTCTATATGGGTTTATCTTCTCTGAATTAACAGGGACAGAAGAGAAGACAATTAAAAAAATACACCCCATATTTGGTACTGAGAACAAACCCTGTGGATTTATTCAAACACACATGCAAAGACTGATGTATGCCCATGGGGGACCAGGCTCATAAACTTTTCGGTTTTTTTCTTATTTATTTTTATTGAAGTATAGTTGATGTACAATGTTGTTAATTCCTATTGTACAGCAAACTAATTCAGTTATACTTATATATTTATTCTTTTTAATATTCTTTTCCATTATGGCTTATAGGATTTTTTTAATTAGACGGTAATTACTTTATAATGTTGTGTTATTTTCTGCTGTACAACAATGTGAATTAGTTATATGTATGCATATATCCCCTCCCTCTTGAGCCTCCCTCCCACTCCTCTCATCTCACCCATCATTACTCAAAATAATGAGTAAAGTTTCCTGTGCTATGCAGTAAGTCCTTGCTGGTTATCTGTTTTATACATGTTCAGTCGTGTCCAGCTCTTAGTGACCCCATGGACCATAGCCTAGCGGGCTCCTCTGTCCATGGAATTCTCCAGGCAAGAATACTGGAGTGGGTTGCCATTTCCTTCTCCAGAGGATCTTTCTGACCCAGGGACTGACCATGTATCCTGCACTGGTAGGTGGGTTCTTTGCTGCTGAGCCATCATGGAATCCCTAAATATCTGAGTCATCACAGAGCACCAAGCTGAGCGCCTCGCGCTACACAGCAGCTTCCCACCAGCTATCTGTTTTACACATGGTAGTGTGTATATGTCAGTACCACTCTTTCAACTCATCCCACCCTCTCCTTCTCCCAGTATGTCCTAAAAACCTAGGAATAAAACTATCACATGACCCAGAAATCCCACTGCTGGGCATAGACCTAGAGAAAAACATAATCCCCCCAAAAAAGCCTACCCCAGATTTTACACAGAATATGAACACCTGGGGATTACATTTCAAACTAGAAGAACACTATCTGCCCAGTCAAGAATTCATAAGCACTGCTGTTTATTTAGGGATTCCATGATGGCTTAGCAGCAAAGAACCCACCTGCCAATGCAGGAGACATGGTCGAGTCAGAAAGACATTCTGGAGAAGGAAATGGCAGCCCACTTCAGGGTTCTTGCCTGGAGAATTCCATGGACAGAGGAGCCTGCTAGGCTATGGTCCATGGGGTCACTAAGAGCTGGACACAGCTGAACATGCACATATGTATAAAACAGACAACCAGCAAGGATCTCCTGCCTGGCACAGGAAACTTTACTCATGATCTTGTAATAACTTATAAGGGAAAAGAATATGAAATATATATACCTTATATAATTTATGCACCATGTAATATTTATGTATATTGTGCATTATAATATATAATATATAAATTATATGTCAGAAAGTTCCCCTGGAGAAAGAAATGGCAACCTACTCCAGTTTTTCTTGACTGGGAAATCCCATGTTCAAAGGAGCCTGAAGGGCTACAGTCTTTGGGGCTGCAAAGAGTTGGACACAATTTGGCGACTAAATAATAGATTATTACTAATATATTTAATGTATAATATAAATTATATATCACTTGGCTATACATCTGAAACTAACACAACATTATAACATTATAAATTAGCAATAATTCCTTTTAAGAAATCATAATAAAGCCATGAGAACAGATAAAAGAGAACTTTGAGAGCAGAAAAAATATAAAGAAATATTGGAAGAGTTTCCATGTTCATGAACTCCAATTTAAGATCAAACACTCACTCAAAAATAAATTTAAATATATGTGTGTGTGTGTATGTGTGTGTATATATATATATATATATATAAAAGAAAAAAATAATAGGTGATTTGTCTGGTATTTTGTCACTCTGTTTCCCAGGATTTACAACTCAATTGATCTTATTCTCTGAGGGAAAAAAAAATAGCGTACTCTCCCAGAGGAGGATGTAAAGCCCTTCAGTGAGTCAAAAATAACTGGTCCTGAATCAGATGTGTCCCTTTTGGAAATGTCATCTAACATGCGGGGACACTGTTGGGTCTGCATTTTTCTCATTTGCAAACCTCAGAGTCATGGTAAAAATGGGATAACGTCACACGTGAAAAGCGCTTCCTGTGGGAGCGGAGGCATCAGCTATTTCCTCATCTTAGGATTCTGCCTAGTTTCTTGTGCAAGTCTGGTGAAAAAGATGTGACCTCTATGGGAAAAGAACCTTAAAAGAGTGGACACGTGTACATGTATAACTGAGTCACTCTGCTGTACATCAGACAATAACACAACTCCATAAGTCAACTCTACTCCAATTAAAAAAATATTTAATCAAAAGAAGGGTGGAGAGGGTGGAACAAAGGGAGAGAGTAGTATGAAAACGTACACTACCAGGTGTAAAACAGATAGCCAGTGGGAATTTGCTGTGTGGCACAGGGAACTCAAACGGGGTCTGTGCGACAACCTAGAGGGGTGGGATGAGGTGGGAGGTGGCAGGGAGGCTCAAGAAGGGGACATGTGCATGCCTATGGCTGATGCATGTTGATGTACGGCAGACACCAACACTACTGTCAAGTAACTATCCTTCAATTAAAAAAATAAAAAAATTTTAAAAATTATTAAAAAAAAAAAAAAAAAGGTGGGCCAGAGGCATCATGGAATTCCATCTCAGCAGTCCTGGTGACGCAGACACTAAGCCCCAGGTGCTCAGTTGCTCAGTCGTGTCCGACTCTTTGCAACCTCATGAACTATACAGCCCACCTAGCTCCTCTGTCCATGGGATTCTCCAGACAAGAATACTGGAGTGGGTTGCCATTTCCTTCTCCAGGGGATCTTTTAAACTAGCATTGACTCAACTTGGAACAGAAAAATGAGAAGACACTTAGATGAATGGTCTGAGGACATTATTCATCCACTCTGTCCCATGAATGACCAGAGCTGGCTTGCAATTCTACTATTTCCAAGGGTCCTAATGCATTCTCAACAGATGAAGGCGGGGCCGCTAACTCAGTAACGATGTGACCTTCGTTAGAAGTTCCCAGTAAACCAGCCACCCCCGTGGGTCCCTGCCCCCATCCCGTCTAGGACACTTACGTCGGATCTCGTTCTGAGCCTTCCTCCAGAGATCATCCCGACTGATCTGAAGAAACAGACTCAGGGTCACGTCCCAGGCCAGTTTTCCCGGGTAATGCTTGCTCAACAGCTTTGACACATTTTCACGTGAGGCCTTCTTTAGTTCGGTCCACGGGATGGGCTTGAGTTTGAATTTCAGAGGTTCTTGCTTGAGGAGCTCCTTAAATTTCCAGAACTCTTCCTTTTGAGCTCCTCCAGGTACCACAACAAGCCAAAATCAGAAAAAAAAGATTCGGCCATCTTGTCACGGGATTGCGGAGCTGGACTTCTCCAGCCGGTGAGGGGAGGGGGAAATTCTCAGAAAGAAGTAATAGGTGCTATGATACCTGGGAAGAGGAATGTCATGATGAAGTTAAATCTCAACAGATGTGGATATCATATCATGCATTTCTTGTTTAAAATCTATCTTCCCAGCTTCACTTGGGGGATGGGGGAAGTACCCCATCCTTTCTCAACATTCCAAAATCACGTATGTGAATTCAGTGCTAGCAACTGAAAATGTGGCTGATACTAAACCAAATTCCCTGGACTGCAAGGAGACCAAACCCGTCAGTCCTAAAGGAAATCAACCCTGAATATTCCCTGGAAGGACTGATGCTGAAGCTCCAATACTTTGGCCACCTGACTCAAATAGCCAACTCATTGTAAAAGACCCTGATGCTGGGAAAGATTGAGGGCAGGAGGAAAAGGGGGTGACAGAGGATGAGATGGTTGGACGGCATCACTGACTCAATGGACATGAATTAGAGCAAACTCTGGGAGATAGTGAAGGACAGGGGAGCCTAGTGTGCTGCAGTCCGTGGGAGAGAGGATTGGTGTATGGCAGAAGCCAACACAACATTGTAAAGTAATTATCCTCAAATTAAAAATAGAAATAAGAATACAAATGGAGGTCTGTGTTGCTTTGTTAGCATTGTTTCATGCAGGCAAGGGTCAACCTCAAGATGTGTTGTTAAAATAAAAATCGGAACTACCTGGGGGTGGTGGGGGTGGGGAACAGGTAAATACCAGCAAGAAAAAGTTGAGAAACATGGAGATTTAAAGAGGGAACGTGCTGGATATACAACCTCTCTGTGAATTTAAATGCTTTTCACTTTAGTACACCCTTGCCAAAACAAAGCAGGGAGACCTGGCCATTTCTGGTACCCCTCTCTCTGGTCCTTTAAGCACCCCCCGACCTACAGTAAGCTCTGAGAGTGGAAAATGAAGGAAAAGAAACATCAGAGATAAGACCTCCTCACCCAGTCTGATCCCTGCTCCTCCTGACTGGCACCCATCAAGGAGCAGCTGTAGAGACTGAGACGTCAAGGTTATGCCTGCTCCTGATTGGTCACAAAATCTCTCTCTGCCCATCGTGGCTCTTGATTGATGAGTCTCAGAAGGTGATGGGAAACCTCAGGTGTGAATGATCTTGCTTCGGGAGTTGCTGGCTCCTGGATATTCACTCCCCATGAAGCTGTCCACAGCTCACTTTCTACCATCTCATCACTGGGCTGAACTGAATAGTCTTCTGTCACTACCGCTGATGGAAAGTGTGGAGACTAGTGTCGGGAGCCTTCCACTCATCCTCTGATTGTCTAACTTCTCAGACGCTGTGTGCTTCCCAAGGGAGCCTATGGCGTGTGTCCTCTCAGCTTTCAGAGCAGCACCTAGATGAAGCATGCATATAGTAGGAAATCAGCAAATATTCCTGAGTAAACTAGCTCTAGATGGAAAGGGCAGAAATTAGAATTAGCAAATGTCTTTTTCTATTGTGATAAGAACACTTCACGTGAGACCTACAATCTTAAATGTTTTTTAAATTTATCTATTACTTGTTGGATTTTTGGCCACACCCCTCAGCATGTGGGATCTTAGTTCCCTGACCAGGGAATGAGCCCACAACCTATGCATCAGAACCACTAGACCACCAGGGAAGTCCCACTCTTAAATATTTAAGTGTCTGACACAGTATGGTTAACTACAGGCATGTTTTGAGTAGCAGAACACTGGAACTCATCTCGCATAACCAAGAGTTTATACCCACTGAACATTTACCCCCAGCTTCCTCCTCCCTCTGCCCCAGCCCTTGGAAACGCCCATTCTATTCTGGTTCTATGAGTCTGACTATTTTAGATACTTCATAGGAGTGGAATCATGCAGTATTTTTCCTCCTGTGGCTGGTTTATTTCCCCTGAGCGCCACGTCTTCCAGGCCCATCCATGTTTTTGCATATGGCAGAATTTCCTTCTCTTTCAAAGGTGACGGTTCCACCACAGGTGTCTCTTGATACCCCATTACAGTCATCACTGAGACTTGTGGGGACTTTGCCCCCGCAACACTCATCACCATCACCCACCATTGACAATCATGAGTCTCCACCAGCTTTCACCTGGAGCTTTCACCAGCTCCACATTCACTGGATGCTAATAATGCAAAAGCCCTCCAGGTAAGAGCACTTCGGGCAAGATCTGATGGTCTTCAGCCCTCTGAAGCAGGTGTTATCATTTACACCCTCCCCGCTTTTCAAAGATATGTGAGGCCACCAGGTGGAGGCCAGAGATTAAAACATCCCTACTTGGTTAGCCTTAATTTTAACCTTTCTTCTGAGCAACCTCCCAGGCAACATCAATCCCACTGGGAGTTTAGAGAGAATGAGGCTGGATCAGCGGGCAGATATGGCTTTAGTTCAGTTCAGTCGCTCAGTCGTGTCCGACCCCATGGACTGCAGCATGCCAGGCCTCCCTGTCCATCACCAACTCCTGGAGCTTGCTCAAACTCGTGTCCATCAAGTTGGTGATGCCATCCAACCATCTCATCCTCTGTCGTCCCCTTCTCCTCCTGCCCTCAATCTTTCCCAGCATCAGGGTCTTTTCAAATGAGTCAGCTCTTCAAATCAGGTGGCCAAAGGATTGCAGTTTCAGTTTCAGCATCAGCCCTTCCAATGAACAGTCAGGACTGATCTCCTTTAGGATAGATTGGTTGGATCTCCTTGCAGTCCAAGGGACTCTCAAAAGTCTTCTCCAACACCACAGTTCAAAAGCATCAATTATTCATCGCTCAGCTTTCTTTATGGTCCAACTCTCACATCCATACATGACTACTGGAAAGACCGTAGCTTTGACTAGACGGACATTTGTTGACAAATTTATGTCTCTGCTATTTAATATGCCATCTAGATTGATCATACATTTTCTTGCAAGGAACAATAATCTTATTTCATGGTGGCAGTCACCATCGGAGAAGGCAATGGCACCCCACTCCAGTACTCTTGCCTGGAAAATCCACGGACGGAGGAGCCTGGTAGGCTGCAGTCCATGGGGTCACTAAGAGTAGGACACGACTGAGTGACTTCACTTTCACTTTTTACTTTCATGCATTGGAGAAGGAAATGGCAACCCACTCCAGTGTTCTAGCCTGGAGAATCCCAGGGATGGGGAAGCTTGGTGGGCTGCCGTCTATGGGGTCGCACAGAGTCAGACATGACTGAAGCGACTTAGCAGCAGCAGCAGCAGATCTTTTTCTGAAACTCTCTTGCCTTTTCAATGATCCAACAGATGTTGGCAATTTGATCTCTGGTTCCTCTGCCTTTTCTAAAACCAGCTTGAACATCTGGAAGTTCATGGTTCACATACTGTTGCACAAACAAAACCTTGTACGCACCAGTATCCAAGAGAAAGGAGCAGTAACCCCACAAGAGACTGACCCAGACTTGTCTGTGGGTGTCCAGGAATCTCTGGCAGAGGCATGGGTCAGCGGTGGCCTGTGCAGGGTCGAGGGCATTCTGTGTGGCTGTGTGTGCATAGGACCTTTTGAAGGAGGTCACCATTATCTTCATTGAAAGTGAAAATGAAGTCGCTCAGTTGTGTCCGACTCTTTGCAGCCCCATGGACTATAGCCAACCAGGCTTCTCCATCCATGGGAATCTGCAGGCAAGAATACTGTAGTGGGTTACCATTTCCTTCTCCAAGGAATCTTCCTGACCCAGGGATTGAACCCAGGTCTCCTGTATTGGAGGCACACGCTTTAACCTCTGAGCCACCAGGGAAGCCCATAGTTTGGTCTCGGGCCAAACAACAGGGAGGGAACACAGCCCCGCCCATTAACAGAAAATTCAGTTCAATTCAGTCACTCAGTCTTGTCCAACTCTTCGCAACCCTGTGAACCGCACATGCCAGGCCTCCCTGTCCATCACCAGCTCCCGGAGTTCACTCAAACTCATGTCCATCGAGTCGGTGATGCCATCCAGCTTTAGCATCAGTCCTTCCAATGAACACCCAGGACTGATTTCCTTCAAAATGGACAGGTTGGATCTCCTTGCAGTCCAAGGGACTCTCAAGAGTCTTCTCCAACACCACAGTTCAAAAGCATCAATTCTTCAGCACTCAGCTTTCTTTACAGTCCAAGTCTCACATCCATACATGACCACTAGAAAAACCATAGCCTTGACTTGACAGACCTTTGTTGGCAAAGCAACGTCTCTGCTTTTCAATATGCTATCTAGGTTGGTCATAACTTTCCTTCCAAGGAGTAAGCAGAAAATTGGATTAAAGATTTATTTATGGCTCGGCCCATCAGAACAAGACCCAGTTTCCCCCACAGTCAGTCTCTCCCATCAGGAAGCTTCCATAGGCTTCCTTATCCTTCAGAGGGCAGACAGAATGAAAACCACAATCACAGAAAACTAATCAAACTGATCACATGGACCGCAGCCTTGTCTAACCTGGATGAAACTATGAGCCACGAAAGTTGTAGCTGCATGAAGGGGGGGGGGGGGCTTGAATAAAAATCCCAAGAGATTCTTCAATGTCTATTTCCGTACCAGCACAGTCCTACTTCGTGTAGTCAACAAAACAGAACAAGCAAGGTATTAATAAGCTTATTGAACATGAAAACCTAGCTATAAAAAAGCAACCATGTGCTTAACACATGACCAGTTAATCTAGTGCGTATTAGGGAAGCACTGTGAAAGTAGGGCTGCTGCTGAGTCGCTCCAGTCGTGTCCTACTCGGTGCGACCCCATAGACGGCAGCCCACCAGGTCCCCCGTCCCTGGGATTCTCCAGGCAAGAACACTGGAGTGGGTTGCCGTTTCCTTCTCCAATGCATGAAAGTGAAAAGTGAAAGACACTGGCGATTGGCTTATGCCTCAAAAAGCCATCCCACCAGGATGCCCTTCCGAACCCCAGAGCTTCCCAGGGACCACCCCCACCCCGGAGCTGCCCCCTCCCCTGGTCACCGAGTGTCCCCCACACAGTGGCTCACCGGGCAGCGCCGAGATCTGCAGACCCTTCCTCCTCTTTCCCAGGCCTGCAGGCCTGGCCTGCTCCACACCCCAGACAAAAGAAGACTCAAGATGGTGGTTACTGAGTGGCGCCCCCCGTCCCCGACCCCGGCCCCGCCCCGCCCCGGCCCGCTCAGCCAGGCAGCAGCAGTGGGGCTGTGGGACGGCGGTAGTGACACCGGAGGGCACACGGCATTCCGCTGAGGGGTCGGCTGAGGCAGTGGCAGAAGGCGGCAGGAGAAGGCGCTCCCTCGTTGTCCTGGGCGCCCGCAGGGTCTTCAGGAAACATGCCCTCCCATCTCTGCAGGCTCCCTCCTGCCTCAGAGTCCAGCAAGTGGGTCCTGAGCCTACGGGTGCGCAGGAGGAGCTGATGGAGTCGGTGGAGGCCTCAGTCCACCCCAGCAGCCCTCCCCCTGCCAAGCAGCCCTCACGCCTCCCCTCCCAGCCCTCCCCCTCCAGACCAGCTGCTCCTCAAGGCTCCAACAGAGGGGCAATCTTTGTAGTGGCACTGGCAGCCCAGCCTGGACCGTAGAGCTGCAGACGTTGTAGCGCCTGTCCCTTGGGAAGGTGGGCAGGCGGTCCACCCTGGCCAGACCTTGCCCTGGGCAGCACCCTTGAAGAGGGCCAGCAGGATCTCGCTGGGGCAGCTGTGTTCAACCCTGTGTGGCACGTGGGTGCTGTCACTGAGACTCCAATTCAGACAGAGAGCCAAGACACAGGTCCACCTGGGCACAGAGGTTGGCCAGAGATGGCTCCTTGGTGGGCAGGGACCGGACCCTGGCAGTGCCCTCTCCGATCCTGGCCTGGTCCTCTTCAGGAGTAGTATCTGAGGTTTAGCTGTCCTCCAGGTGACAAATCTGGGACAAGAAGAGCAAGGACCAAGTTTGGGGTGGGGGGGCATGCAGGTCAGGTGACACACACCAGCCTCTCCCACGGACAAGGGGCCCAGGAAGTAGAAGCAGGGAGAACTCTGCTGACTGGACAGAAGGTTGTCAGGTCCAGGGGAGCTGGGCCCCACTGATCTCGACCCAGCCAAGGCAGCCCCCGCCCTCCACCTCTGAAGGGTCTCAAGAGTCTTGCCTACAGAGAGTCACCTGGCTGGATGGGAGGGAGGTTGCCTGGCAACAAGAGACCTGGAAACCAGGGGGAGCCAGTAACGGAGCATCAGCTCTGAGTTGGAGAACTCGCCCGCTGGGAAATGCAAACCTCCATAAGAGGACCAGAGACCTCAAGTCAGGTGAAAAGTAAAAGTGAAGAAAGTCGCTCAGTCGTGTCCAGCTCTTTGCAACCCCGTGGACTGTAGCCTGCCTGGCTCCTCTGTCCATGGGATTCTCCAGGCCAGAATACTGGAGTGGGTTGCCTGTTCCCTTCTCAGGGAGATCTTCTCAACCCAGGGATCAAACCCAGGTCTCCCACATTGCATGCAGATTCTTTACTGTCTGAGCCACCAGGAAGGCCCCCAAATCAAGTGGATGTTCATAAATAAGGATGGCTAAAGCCACCTGGGGACCAGGGTCCAGAAATCTCCTGCCCTTCTCCTGGCCCAGCCCTGAATCAGCCCTCCTGGCCCTGCACCACAATATAAAAAAAGAAGAAAGAAAATAAAAAATATGGGCCAAAGACCTAAAATAGACATTTCTCCAAAGAAGACATACAGACAGCCAACAAACACATGGAAAGATGCTCAACATTGCTCATTATTAGAGAAATGCAAATCAAAACTACAAAGAGGAACCACTCAGAATGGCATCATCAGGGATTCCCAGCAGCTCAGTGGTAAAGAACTCCCCTACCAACACAAGAGACACAGATTCAATCCCTGGTTCAGGAAGATCCCTTGACGGAGAAAAGGGCAACCCGCTCCAGTATTCTTGCCTGGAGAATCGTATGGATGGAGGAGCCTGATGGGCTATAGTCCATGGGGCTACAAAGAGCGGACACGACTGAGAGACTCTATGGATGTTAACAAGAGAATAGAGAAAATAAGAGCGTGGAGCCCAGAAAATTTGCAAAATAACATAAAAGGTGCAGGAAAGCCAACCGCAACAAAGCTTTCCTGCCCAGAATGTCAAATCTGGGGCAGGGCTTGGGAGTGCAGGGGTTGGGGGTGGGGGTTTGCCCAAAACCAAAACTTATGAATATGTTTTTTTTTTCTATTGCAACTTTTAAGATTTTCTTTCATCAACGCCCTTTATTAGTTTGACTATGGTAATGTCCACACATGCTCCTCTCTGATTTTCTTTAGTATTTAGTTAGTTAGCGTTGGCCGTGCTGAGTCTTCGTTGCCTCTCGCTGGCTGCCCTCTAGCTGTGGAGTGCGGCCTTCTCGCTGCGGTGGCCTCTTTCGTTGGGGAGCACGGGCTCTCGGGCACATGGGTGTCAGTCATTGTGGGGAACGGGCTTAGTTGCTCCGCATGGAAGATCTTCCAGGACCAGGGATCCAACCTGTGTCCCTTGCATTGCCAGGTGGATTCTTAACCACTGGACCGCCAGGGAAGCCCTTCTTTGCTTTTGTACTTAGAAAAGTTGGTTGAGTTTCTACTATTTTTACCAAAAGTTGGAAGTTTTCAGTTGTTAGTTCTCCAGTTAACTTCTGGCCATTTTCCTCTCTTGACACCGTCCGTCAGTCCAATGACATGTATGTCATTGATGTTGATAACACTTGATATTATCCTACAGACACTTTTCCCTCCCCACAGACGTTTTCAATTTTTATTCCATCTTTTGAAACATTTTAAATTGTAGTAAAGTACACACGCCAAGGACATTTTAAGGTACATTTTAAGTATACCATTCAGTGGAATTAGAGAGCATTTATATTGTAATCATCACTATGATCCACGCCTAGAACATTTTGTTTTGCAAGACTGAAACTCTGGGGACTTCCCTGGTGGTCCAGTGGTTAAGAATCCACTTTGCAGTGCAGGAGACACAGGTTCCATCCCTGGTCGAGGAACAAAGATCCCACATGCCCCAGAGAGACTAAGCCGGGGCACCGCAACTACTGATCTTGGGCGCCACAGCTAAAGAGAACGCCGCAACAAAGAACCAAGCCACAGAAGATAAATAAGCAAACACGTTTTCAAAAGCAATAGAACAAGTCTCATGGCTGTAGCAATAGAATTACTGTGAGGTGAGGTGAGGTGAAGTCGCTCAGTCGTGTCCGACTCTTTGCTACCCCGTGGACTGTAACCTACTGGGCTTCTCTGCCCATGGGATTCTCCAGGCAAGAATACTGGAGTGGGTTGCCATTTCCTTCTCCAGGGGATCTTCCCGACCCAGGGATTGAACGTGGGTCTCCCGCATTGGAGGCAGACGCTCTAACCTCTGAGCCACCAGGGAAGCCCATAAGTAAAAAAGAAACCGTGTCAATTATTTTAACATCTTAAACTTTGTCCGTTCAAGCTATAATCGGCTCTGGAAAGATCTTGACAAAGTAGTTTACATTCCCTCCATGTTAAATCAGGCTTCCTGGTAGCTCAGCTGGCAAAGAATCCGCCTGCAAAGCAGGGGACCCCAGTTTGATTCCTGGTTCAGGAGATCCCCTGGGGAAGGGATGGGCTACCCACTCCAGTATTCTTGGGCTTCCCTGGTGGCTCAGACAGTAAAGCGGGAGGCCTGGGTTGAAATATCAGAACCAGGAGTGTTAGTATTTCTGTTGGTGTTTTTGCGACTTAGTACTAGTGATGGTAATGAACTAGGTCCACAGTATCGCCATGGGTTGGGGTTCATGGGGACAGAACCTCACTATGAATCATTTTCAAGACATTGTAAACATTCTCATACACTTTTTCCCCAGACCGGGGACAAGGTCGTACACCTCACAGAAGCGGTAGCTGTCCTGCTTGCCTGGCTTTCCTGACAAGCCCATGCCTATAAAATGTGGGCGTGTTCACTGCCCAGAAAGCATCGGTGCACTGCGGAGGGGCCCACTGTGGGGAGGTTGACATGTCCTTTTGGCGCTAGTGGTAAACAAACAAACAAACAAACCTGCCAGTGCAGGAGACGTAAATGACACAGGTTCGATCCCTGGGTCAGGAAGATCCCCTGGAGGAGGGCAACCCACTCCAGTATTCTTGCCTGAAAAATCCCAAGGAGAAGAGAGGAGCCTGATGGGCTACAGTCCATGGAGTTGCAAAGAGTCAGACACGACTCAGCAACTGAGCACACACACGTCCTTTCTGCTCTGTGATCTCTCAGTACAGAGACATCAGGTTCATGTCCCAGATAATATTCACAGCTATCAGTTGATCATTTCTCTTTTTTCTCTCTTTCCTTTTTTGAATTATGAAAGTATAGTAACAAATTTACAGGAGATTTGGAAAATACAGAACAAAGTTACATATAGTTCTACTATATATTATGGTTATTTTTAAGTAGATAAATTATGAGTTTTAGTTGGAGTTTCAATATCAAACTGTCAAAACTTAATAGAATGAACATACAGACAGGTAGAAAGATATAGTAGACCTGAAGAGCACTATAAACCAATTCAACATAAGTAAGATTTATACAATTTTCACACAACAGCAGGATACAAATTCTAGCCAAGTTCCCATAGATTATAAAGCAGGAGAGACTGAAACATATCCAGGGACATAAAGCAAGGGGTAAAAATTTCATGATCTGAAGTTTCAACTGATCATTTCAATGATCAGTTTCATGCATTCTAATGTTCTCTCTCTCTATTTCCTATGAATGCTTTTTTTTAATCCCTTTCTATATGTCCAGCAATACTTTTTCCAGTACTAATGGCCCAGAATGTGGTGACAGGCTGGAGGTTCAATGAGAGGCTCAAGGAGGGGGGCTCCACGGGTGACTTAGAACAAATGACAAAGTCCTTGCAGAGTCATGTGGACGTGAGGGAGGCCTGGGGATGCTGAGGAGGGAGACTCTGGCTTCAAAGGGGGCATTTTCCAGGTTAAACAGGCCTGAGGCCATAAATAGAAAGGGCTGTGGAACTTAAACTCAGGAGAAAGCCCAGCCTCCAGATCACGTGCTGATGATCAGTGTGAACACACTTTGGAACAGTTTGGAAGAGTGAGGCCATGAGGGAGAATGCCCACCGGGAGAGAGTGAAGGGAGCCCCGGGCTCTGTGAGTGTCCCTCCCCGGCTATGACTTTCACTGTCAACTTGGGCTCTCCCACAGGGAACACGGAAAACTCTCCCTGCCCTCTGCTCAGCTGCTCACGTGGACCTTCTCAGTAATTGCCAGGAGTTGTCCCTAGTCCCCAGGCGTGGGTGAGGGTGACGAGCACTGGGGGTAAGATCTGGCCCTCCCTGGAGACGCCCCCAGACTCTCCATGCAGACAGCGTCACCTCCGCTCCAGATGACATGATAATGGCTCCTCTGTGGGGAGAGCGGCCTTAGGGGCCCTGCCCCTATAACTGGGGCCCATCCTGACGGACACTTCCCTGCACAGAGTGTGGCGCCGAGTGCAGGCAGGTGAGTGCTCCCTGAGTGTGGTGCCGAGTGCAGGCAGGTGAGTGCTCTCTGAGTGTGGTGCCGAGTGCAGGCAGATGAGTGCTCCCTGAGTGTGGTGCCGAGTGCAGGCAGGTGAGTGCTCCCTTGTGTTCAGTCTCAGGCAGGAAACAGGAGAGCCGGCTCTCAGCAGGAGAGGAGCTCAGAGCTGCGTTGTCAGCATCTTGGGCAGGACAGGTGCCCCCTGCCTTGTCCTGAGCTGCCCGTCCATGCCCTGGCTGGCAGGTGGAAGGGGGAATGTGCTGGCATGTGTATCTGAGTGGGACCAGAGCCGTGAGTTCACTGCAAATCCTGTGTCCTGGGGTCCCTGACAATGAGGGGAAGAGGGAGGGGGTCACTGTGGAATCTCTGCCAAGTCCTGTATGGGCAGAGCCCTCAACCACATAAAAAACGATCTAGAAACCTCCTCAGACCTAATAGATTAGGGTTGGGTGTGAATAAGGTGGAATAATGACGTACAGAGTTTGGGTTAGAACCTGAAAGTCCTGAAATAAGATCCAGTGACAGACACACACACACACAAACAGAAATACAGAGAGAAAAGGTGCCCTGTAACAACCTTCACATTTTCCTTCACGGGATGCAGTTGGCTCAGTAATTTCTGCCGTAGTATCCTGTCTCGAGTCTCTCTGTGTTCTGTATTATGCATATCAATGTTGCTCATGTTTTCCTCTCTCTCTAATCGAATGACAAAATACGCTCAGCCTCCTTAACATGAGGAGCAGGGGAAAGAGGAAAAAATTTTGCACTGAGATAGAATCCAGTTTCGGGGAAGGCAATGGCTCCCCACTCCAGTACTCTTGCCTGGAAACCCCAAGGACAGAGGAGCCTGGTAGGCTGCAGTCCATGGGGTTGCGAAGAGTCGGACACGACTGAGCGAATTCAATTTCTCTTTGCACTTTCATGCATTGGAGAAAGAAATGGCAGCCCACTCCAGTGTTCTTGCCTGGAGAATCCCAGGGATGGGGGAGCCTGGTGGACTGCCATCTATGGGGTCACACAGAGTCGGACACAACTGAAGCGACTTAGCAGCAACAGCGTAACAAAATCCAGTTAACCTCCAGTCTGTCAAATGAGTATAAAGTTTGCAAAGTAAAGTTTTTTGAAAAGATTAGAATTAGGAAGTAAAGCAGTTTTCCCCTATGGTAATTCAACATTATATTTGGAAATACAGCTATCATCTGATGTGCGTATATGCAGATATTCATATGTTGAAAACCTAAACCTTAAAGATAATGGTGTTTTAGAGATAGAGCTTTGGAAGTGGGTGGGCGTTTGTGAACAGAATTCCTACCTTGTCAAAACTCATGGAAACTGACCTGCCTGCACTGGACTCCCCCCGCCCCCCTGCCTCGACCCCTGTGGGTGCAGAGAGGCTCCTGAGGGGCTGCAAGCTCTGGGATGTGTGCTCCTGTCTCAGCACAAGGGACCTGCTCCGGGTTCATTTCTGACTCTGGCTGTGGCAGTGCCCCATATGTGACTGTGTGGGGCTGGGGCTGGGTGGGGGCAGATATGTCCTGCAACTGGAGTGATGACTGCTGGCGTCAAGGAGGCGCCTCCCCTGTGGGGTTGGTCTCTGTATCCAGGAAATGTCCAGGCAGGAGGTCTGACCACATCACTGACCCCAGTAAATACTCAGCCCTATGGGAAAGAGGTCATGGACCATAACTGATTACTGAAATTGCAGTGTATCTGAAATGTACATCATGATTTAATATATGTACAGATTGTGAAGGAGTCCACAGTTGACTGAATTGATGCACCCAGCACCTCACATAGTAGGTGTCATCACCTGTAGTCACCAGGTTCTACATTAATCCTCACCTTGTTCATCTTATAACTGAGAGATTGTACCCCTTTACCCTCTTCTCCCCTTTCCCCCAACCCCAGTTCCCAAGCGACCACCACTCGACTCTCTTTCTATGAAATTGATTTTTAAACTCTGCCTATGAGTGATAGAAGGCAGTGTTTGTCTGTGTCTGACTATTTCACATACCAAAGTGTCCTCGAGTTTTACCCATGTTGTTGCAAAAGGAAAGATTTCCACCTTTTTAACCTGAGTAACATTTCACTGTGTAGAATTCCACAGCTTCCTAAGCGGTTTATCTAGTAGTAGACCCTTGGGCTGTTTCCACGTCTTGGCTGTTGTAACAGTGCAGCAATGAACACAGGGGTTCATTTACAGATATTCATCTTTACAAATGTTACTTCGAGATCTGATTTCATCTCCTTGTATATGTACAAGAAACAGAATTGCTGGGTCATATGGGAGTTCTGGTTTTAACTTCTCAGGAACTTCTTTAACACTCTCCACAGAGGCTGTACCCGTTAATATTCCCACCAACAGTGGGTGAAATGTTCCTTTTGTCAAGATCCTCACCAATGTGTTATCTCTTCTCTTTTGGAGACCAGACACTCTAACTAAGATGCTATCTCATTGTAATTTTGACCTGATGACTAGAGATGTTGAGCACCTGTCCATGTACCTTTAGGCTCTTTCTATGTCTTCTTTGGGAAAAAAAATATCTGTTCAGGTCCTTTGCCTATTTTAAACTGGATTATTTGGGGGTTTGCACAAAATTATTTTATATTTTTGGATATTCATTCATTCCTGGGTATGTAGATTGCAAATATTGTCTCCTATTGCATAGGTCCTTTGCCCTAAAGAGGCTATTATATGAAAAACTCTTACTTTTTTGCTTTTGTTGCTTTGCTTTCATTGTCAAATCCAAACCATTATGACCAAGATCAATTCAAGGAGCTTACTTCTTTCCTCTAGGAGTTTGATGGTTCCAGATCTTACATCCCAGTTTAATCCAGTTTAGAACATTTTTGTGTGTGGTGTAAGATAGTGTCCAGATTTTTTTTTTGAATTTTAAATTTGGATATAATTGATACAACATTATGTCTGTTTCAAGGATACAAAATAACAAATATTTCTATACATTGCCAGTTGATCACACGCAGTCTAGTTTACATCTGTTATACATATAGTTATATTTTTTTTCATTCGACCAGAATCTATTAGGTTTACTTTCTCTCTTTTAATCGTTAGATGTGGATTTCCAGTTTTCAAACACCACTTATTGAAGGGACTATCATTATTTCATTGTATACCCTTAGTGCCTTCATCAAAAATTAATTCACCAGAAGTGCATGGGTTAATTTCTGCGTTTTTTTCTTCTGTCCCATCAGTCTGTCTGTTTTTATGCATATATTATGCAAATTTATGTTGCCATAAATTTGACATATAGTTTGAAATCAGGAAGTTTGATGTTTTGTTCATCTTTCACATGATACTTTGACTATTTGGGGTATTTTTTGGTTGTATACAAATTTGGGGATTTTTTTCTGTTTCTGTGAACACTAACACTGAAAATGATTGAACTGAGCCGACATGTTGCTGAACACAGCAGACATGTTTTCTAAGTTCATAGATCTTACATGAAGATAGAAGATCAGGTTATACAAGTAAATAGAAAGCTGTTGTATAACATAGGGAGCTCAGCTCAGTGCCCTGTGATGACTAGAGGGGGTGGGATGAGGGGATGGGAGGGAGGCTCTTGAGGAAGGAGATATAGGTGTATTCATATCTGATTCACATTGCTGTACAGCAGAAACTAACACAATATTTTAAAGCAATTAACCTCCAATTTAAATTTTTTTTAATAAAAGTAAATAGAAAAAATTCAGAATAGTAATGGTGAATGATTTAACTGGCATCAGGAGTACGTTGTGCAGGTAAAGTCAATTCTCTGGACTATGACAGTGTCTTCCTTTTCAGGAGAAATAGAATGTGGGAATCTTTGTGCAACGGCGATTATGTAAGGAGACTGTTGATGGTATCACCAGCACAGCCTACTTTCTGCTCCAGGACACTCTGACATCCTCTTCATGTCTTTTCACAAAGATGCCCTGAGAACCACAAGCCAGACAGCCCTGAAAACCACGTATCTTATACAGACAGGAGTTGGGTCTATGGCCAATATCATCCTTTTCCTTCACAACATCTCTCCGATCTTGCTTGGCCACAACCAGAGACCCACACCCACAATTCTTGCCCACATATCCCTAGCCAATCTTTTGTTTCTTCTGTCCTCTGGGATTCCCCATATAATGACAGGTTTTGTTTTGGGAAACCCCTCTCCAGCCTCGGGTGTAAGTTTGTGTATTACGTACAGAGGGTGGCTCGCAGCACCACCCTGTGCTCCACCTGCATCCTGAGCACCTATCAGTCCTTCACTCTCACCCCCAGGAGAGCGGAGTGGGTGATGCTCAGAGGAAGGGCCCCCAAGGTCACTGGCCCTTCCTGCTGCACCTGCTGGATGTTCAGTCTCTTAATGTACATCTACGTTCCTGTGAAAATCACTGGTCCTTGGGATAGATACAACAATACTGATTCCCAAGGCAAGTGGTTCTGCTCAATCTCAGGTACTGTCACAAGCTTTGGCTACTTGTGGTTCATCTCTGATGCCATGTTTATTACCCTCATGGTCTGGTCCAGTGGCTCCACGGTGCTTCTCCTGCACAGACATCGCCAGAGGGTGCGGTATCTTCACACCCCCGCTGGGCACCACAGATGCCCCCCCGGAGACCAGAGCCGCACACACCATCCTGATGCTCATGGGCACCTTCGCCACCTTCTACCTGCTGAATTACAGCTTAGTTTTCCATATCAGTGCCTCTTCAGATTTTCGTCTGTGGTTGCTCCAGGTCTCTAATATCTTGTTTTCTTGTTTCCCCACTATTTTCCCCCTTCCTGCTGCTCCTGAGGGATCCTAGAACGCCTAGGTTCTGCTCTTGAGTCATTAGAATGTATGAATAAAGTGCTAAATATCTAGTAGACACTTTCAATAGTAACTGTAATTATTCTGTAAGTCCTCAGTATCCATTTTTTACTGAGATATAACTAACACATAGCATTGTATTAGTTCCAGATACACAACATGATGAATGAGCATTTGTATATGTTGCAAAATGATCACAATAAATCTAGCTAGTTGCATCCTCTCACCTTCAGAGAAGATACAAATTTTTTTTTGTGACACAAACTGCCGCGTTTATTTATTCAGTTAGTTTTTGTTATTATTTGGCTGTATGTACTCTTGCCTGGAAAATCCCATGGACAGAGGAGCCTGGTAGGCTACAGTCCATGGGGTCGCAAAGAGTTGGACACGACTGAGCAACTTCACACACACATGGCATATGGGGTAATAGTTCCTGGACCGTCCACTGAACCAGCTCCCCCTCAGTGGAAGCTCAAAGTCTTAACCACCAGTAAGTCCCTGTGATGAGAACTTTGAAGACTGACTCTCTTGTTGTTCAATCGTTCAGTTGTATCTGAATCTTTGAGACACCATAGACTGCAGGATGCTAGGCGTCCCTGTCCTTCACTCTCTCCCAGAGTTTGCTCAAATTCATGTCCATCGCGTGGATGATGCCATCCAACCATCTCATTCTCTGTTGTCCCCTTCCTCCTGCCCTCAGTCTTTCCTGGCACCAGGCTCTTTCCTGATGAGTCAGCTCTTCACATCAGGTGGCCAAAATACTGGAGCTTCAGCATCAGCCCTTCCAATTCGAAAGCATAAATTCTTCCATGCTCAGCCTTCTTTATGATCCACCTGTCATATCCATTTATGACCACTAGAAAAAACATAGCTTTGATTACACAGACCTTTGTTGGCAAAGTGATGTCTCTGCTTTTTAATATGCTATCTAGGTTTGTCATAGCTTTCCTTCCAAGGGGCAATCGTCTTTTAATTTCATGACTGCAGTCACTGTCTGCAGTGATTTTTTAGTGCAAGAAAATAAAAACTGTCACTGCTTCCACTTTTCCTCCTTCTATTTGCCATGAAGTGATGTGACTGGGCACAGAAGAATTGATGCTTTTGAACTGTGGTGTTGGAGAAGACTCTTGAGAGTCCCTTGGACTGCAAGGAGATCCAACCAGTCCTGAATATTCGCTGGAAGGACCAGTGCTGAAGCTGAAGCTCCAATACTTTGGCCACCTGATGGGAAGAACTGACTCATTGGAGAAGACCCTGATGCTGGGAAAGATTGAAGGCGGGATGAGAAGGGGACGACAGACAGAGAATGAGGTGGTTGGATGGCATCACCAACTCGAATATGAGTTTGAGCAAGCTCTGGGAGTTGGTGATGAACAAGGAAGCCTGGCATGTGTAGTCCATGGGATTGCTGGAATCAGACATGACTAAGTGACTAAACTGAACTGAACTGATGGGACTGGATGCCATGATGTTTTGTTTTGTTTTTTAGTTTTTGACTATTTTTTTCAAGTATACAATGAATATAATTGACTATATTCACGTGGTACACCATATCCCCTTCACTTGCTTATTTTATAACTAGATGTTGATAGCTTTTAATGTTTGTACTCAATACCAAATTTTTACAGAATTTCCAATGAACTGAGAAAGTTCACTTAGGAGATTTGAAAGTCAGTCCATGAAATTATGAGCTCGAAAAATGTACAGGCCATTATTGAGGAAACCATTTCTGCCTTAACTAATGCAGCACTCTGAAAGAAAAGTCCTTTCTTCCAGAATATTGCAAGAGTTTCCACAAACTTTATCTCCATGTGTTGTGGCTAATACCTGACACACACTGGCACAGAATCAAATATTGGTCTCCATAAATATTACTCTTGTGTGGGTGGAGATTTGATTTCTTAGATAAGAAAACACACAGGAAAGTAGAGAATGTGTTCTTCTATATTACCTTGTAAATTTAGTTCACTCTTATTTCTCCAGTATGCTACTGTGTTACACAGAAAATTGATGTTATTCAGTGTCTTGTTTCTTCTTTAAAACTGGACTGTTTACATGGTGGACCCTCAATAAATTTAATAGATCAGATGGATGACATAATGTGAAAGACAGACTAGAAGCTGTCTTCTTTTTCATTTGTCACTTGAATATGTAGTATTCATGATTGCATTTTGCAAATTTGAGATTGTTTCTATTTGTCTTATTTTCTGGGGTTTGTTTTTTGGGGTCATTTCTGTTGTGTTATTTTTTAAGTTCCAATTTAAAATTTTAATGTGTTAAGGTATAACTATTTTTCAGTGTTATTTTGGCCATCACGTGTGGATCCCTCAATACTGTGTGTATATATATATATATATATATGTATGTATGTATGTATATATATATATATAATTACTGACAATTAGTGCTATGTTTGTAGCTGTCGTGAACGAGTTGTGTCTTATATAAAATAAGAAATGAAAAGAAAGTATAGTTTATACGTGTATCAATATGATTGCCTTTTCCAATGTTTGTAGTTCTTTTTGTGTTTTTTTCTTTGGTATAACTTGCCTTCTGTTTGAAAAATTTCCTTTGATATTAAAGAGCTAGTTTTACTATAAGTGATTGTTTCAGTGTTTATCAAAAATATCATAATTTTACTTACTGTTTTTCCTATTAGAGAATATAAAAAGCTAATAAAACATGATCAATAATAAAGATATACTTAGCAACAACCTCCTCTTAAACACTAAGGAATTAAATGCCTATGAATTGTTTTATTTTTTAAATAATTGATTAGAGGTAATTTCAAATCTGCTTCATTTTCACACTATATAAAATAGGTAACTAATAATGACCTCCTGTGTAGTAGGGTGCTGGTGTATAGTTTTCAGCCAGCTATTTGACTGCCCATTTGGATCTTTTCATTGATTCTCAAAAGCTGTCCCTAATTACCCAAGAAGGAAGATGATTTACACTGGGGATAAATTTGCTGCTCACTGGAAACGCCCCAGACTCCCCATGAGGTCAGTGTCACCCACACATCAGGTGACGTGATAATGGAATCTCTGTGGAGAGACCAAGGCTAGAAACACCATCCCTATAACCATGATCTCAGGTGCTCGGGGCTCATCCTGAGTGACACGTCCCTGCACAGAGCTCTGAAGCAAAGACCAGCCAGGTGAGTGCTTCCTTCTGTTCAATCTCAGGGCAAAGACTGGGAGAGACGTTGCCTCCAGCAGGAGAGGGACTTAAGACTTAACTCACACCGGGCAGGACAGGGGCAACACGGCCTCACTTGAGCATCCTCATCCGTGCTCTGCTGGGTGGAGGGTAGCTGTGAGCCGGGGAGTGTCTCAGGCCGGAAGCAGAGCCGGGTGGTCCACCGCAGATCCCTGTGCCCTGGAGTCTCTTAAAGATGAGAGAGGAGGGATGGGGTCTCTGGAATGCGTGCCAAGCCTTGGATGATCCAGTCACTGAGCTCCTCCCTGTTGTTAACAAGGGCTCTGCTCATTGTAGCAGACCTGACAGATCTATGCTTGCAGGGGAGTCCCCCTGCCCCCTTTCTCAGATCATCTCCACCCGGGACCTTATTCCAGGCTCCTCTAGTCCTGTCGCCCACAGCTCGTGACGATGCCTCTGAGCAGCTCATTCTCGGCTCTCCCTCTGCACCGGGCTACACAACAGCTCTGATTTCAGGGCTCACCTGTGATGAGTTACACACTCCTCTGTCAACACAACAGAATTAACTCCTGCTGCTTCCACTGTGTTGTAAGCATTTTTATTCACAGAAGTAAAAAAAAAAAAAAAAAAAGAAAACCAAGACAATATGAGGAAGCTATTGTGGCAGGAAGTGCTCAGAATCAAAGGAGAGACAGAACAGCCTTTAAACTGTTTTTTGTCCAAGCAGAGCTGTGTCATCAGAAAAGCTGCTGGAAAATAAGGTTTTCATGGGTTCTGTTTTCTTCTAAGAAATATTACTTCCAGCTTGTCCTGTTACATAGAGAGTGACCTGCTCACACTGGTCCCCCCACACCTGTGGGAGCAGAGAGGCTCCCTGGGGTCGGCAAGCACTGGGATGTGTGTTCCTCTCACAGCACACGGGCATCTTCTGCGGGTTCATTTTTGACTCTGGCTAGGGTGGTGCCCCATGTGTGACTGTGTGGGGTTGGGTGTCATGGATTGTGTGGAGGGAGGTGTGTCCTTCTGCAGTTCTGGGTCACGATGGCATCAGGGAGGCACCTCCTCTGTGGGGTTGATCTCTGTGTGTCCCACCAAATGGCAAACAGTAGCTATGACCACATCTCTCACCCCAATAAATACTCAGCCCCATAGAAAGGCGATCATGGGCCATGTATGTGGGAGGAGAGATGCAAGAGGATGAGGGGAGCTGCATGTACTTAGGAGTCACTGTGATGTGACTTAGGAGCCGTGAGTAGGGAGAAATGAGGCGGAGGGGTCTCAGGGAGGATCCTATGAGGATTCACTGTGCATGAGACTCACATTGGAGCTTCTGCCAATAAAGAAAATTCAGTGGGATTCATGGAGCAGCCCCATCCCGAGGGCCAGGCTCAGGGCACCCCCAGGATGGGCCACTGCAGCCTGAAGAAGGCTGGACGGGGATACAGAGCAGGTGGAAGTCGTGTGTGCTCACGCCGGGAGGATGCGCAGTCCAGGCACCGTCCAGCGCCACGCGCCAAGAGGTAGCTCTCCACGCAACGGCCGGGCGTGTGTCCAGGCCCGCACCCCGAAGCAGTCGGGAAACCAGGCCTGCACGTGTCCAGGCGCGCGTTCAGGGGGCCAAGGCGAGGGGAAGGACACGCGTCCCGGTCCGCGGCCCCGGAGCTGTCGCGAGAACCCAGGCGACTGTGCAAGTCCTGCCGTGGGAGCTGTCGCGAGAGCAGAGGTGGTGCCTGGTCCCGGCCGCGGCGCACGGCTGCTCCGGCGCCAGGAGCCGCCGCGAAAGGCCCGGAGGCCCGGGAGCCCGGGGCTCGGCGGCGGCTCTGCATCTGCCGGGAGAGTCCTTCTTGTTTCCGGGAGCTCTCGATTCATCAGGAAGCGAGCAGAGAAGGGAGACGAACAAGAAGGTATGGAGCTCACCTTGAGGTGAGGCGAGCGAGACTTTCGCGGTGGCTGAGGGGGCCCCTGAGGTGACTGAGCAGGTGGAGCCGGAGGCTGAGCCTGAAGGACGAGACCGCTGAAGTGGCGGGAAGAGGGCCGACTAGGCGCTGGCAGCTGAGGCCGGCGCGGTTCCCCCCCGCTCCGAGGGGACGGGATGCGCCGCCCTGGCGGGAAAAGGAGCGAGGGCGGCTGGGGGCAGAAACGCGGAGGTGCCCGAAGGCACTGTCTCCCCCGCGTTGCTGCACGTGCTCCGTGACAAGGGGAGTGTCCATCTTTCAAAAACCAGCTCATAGTTTCCTTGGTAGCTTCTACTTCTTTTCTGGGCCTTATTTCTTTTATTTCCACTGTTTTATCCCTTATTTCCATGTATCTGCTAACCTTTGCCTTAGTATTGGGTGGGTGGTTTGTTTTTATTTGGTTTGGGGGTGGGTTGGGGTTTTTTTTGGTATTTTATGTGGTTTTTTTTTTTTTTAGTTCTTTGTGGTATAAAGTTATGTTGATTATTAGAACCTTTTTTCCCTTAATCTCATTTGTTGTTAAACCATCCCTCTTAGAACAAAGCCTGTGCTGACTCCCGTAACCTTCGGTCTGGTGTGTTTCCACCCACACTTGCATCTCAAGGTATTTTATTTCCATTTGGATTTCTTCTTTGACCACAGTTTGTTCTGGAGTGGTTGTTCATCTCCACGTATCTGTGACTTTTCCAGCTTTCCTGCTGTTATTGGCATCTTATTTCATATAATTACTGTGGGAAAAGAAGCTTCATGTGATTTCAGTGTTAAATCTGTTAAGACTTGTTTGGGGGACTTCCCTGGCACTCCAGTGATTAGGACCTCACCTTCCAAAGCAGGGTGTAGGAGTTCGATCCCTGGTCAGGGGTCTAACATTCTACACGTCTCAGGGCCAAAATCAAGACTTTTTTTTTTTTTAAGCAGTATTATAACAAATTCAATAAAGACTTTAAAAAAAAAAAAGACCTGCTTGAGTCCTAACATGTGATGTGTTCTGGTGAATGTTCTCTGTGGTCTTGAGAAGAATGTATATTTTTCTGCTCTTGGATAGGTTGATCTGGTTATGTCCATAAAGTTCGACTGTTCTGTGTAGCTAACTCCAACATTTCCATGTTGATTTTTTGTCTGATAAAAGTGGGAGTATTGCAGTCCCCACTATGATTATGTTTCTTGCTTTAGATATCATAATGTTTGCTTTATTGTTTAGATGCTCTGAGGTGAGTGAGAACTTATATAGGAGGCTTATCTTGTGCACCAGCATGATGATGACTATTGCAATCTTAATAGAATTCAACATAGTATAAATATAATATTCATATGCACTGGGAAAACAAAAAATTGTGTGACCCACTATATTGTGACATTGACTTTATTGCTGTGGTTTGGAACCAAACACAACTTCTCTGAATTACGTATGTATTTCTGCTGTGAACCTCACAATTTCTTTCCTTTGGGCTTAATTCATTCTTCTTTTATAGTTCCTTGAGGTGTAAAGCTATTTTGTTTGAGACTTTTCTTCCTTTTTCATATAGACATTTATCGCTATCAACTTAGCTCTTAATCTGCTTCCCATAAGTTTTGTTATCTTGTATTTCCATTGTCATTTTCTGAAGATGTTTTATTTTTGATTTTTCATTTCATCCATGTAGTTTAATCTTCACATATTAATGAATTATCCCATTGGCTTTAATAATTTGTAGTTTCATATCATTGTGGTTGAAAAAGATGCTTGAAATGATTTCAGTCTTAAATACATTAAGATGCATGGAGAATGGACCATGTGCACTTAATATATTTTCTGTTGCTGATGGATGGTGTGTCTGTTAAGTTCATGTGGTCTCATGTATAATTTGAGTTCAGTGATTCCTTATTGCTTTTCTATATGATTAATCTGTTGCTGAGACTGTGAAATTAATGTCCATATTATTACTGTGTGGTTGTATATTTTTCCCCTTGATTTATGTAAACAAGTCCTTAGTATATTGAGGTGCTCCAGTGTTGGGCTTACAAATATTTACAGTTGTTCTATTTTATTAATGAATGGATACTTTCATCATTATATAATGACTTCCTTTGTCTGTTGTTACAGTTTTTGCCCTTTAGTCTATTTTTGTCTGAGATGACTACAATTACCCCTACTTCCTTTTGGTTTCTACCTGCATGGACTATCTTTTTCCATCCCTTCTCTGTAGGTTTATGTGTGACTGTGAAAACTTCAACTCTGCATAACATGGTCCTGTGGGACTCCAGTAGGCTGAGTACCCTTCACTGTTGGGGTGGGTGATTAGAGGGTCCACCCCTTCGGGGGCAGCCACAGAGGTTGGGGCATGCGATGTGTGTGGACAAGTTCCTTCCAGGCACAAGCTGAAGGCTTGGTTTTATTTTTCGAATCACACCAGAGGGAGAATGTGGAAGCAGTGGCCACTTGTTCTTTCAGTCTCCTGAGAGCCTCCCAGTCAGCCACTCAATGCAGTACTTAAATGCCAGATCCTCAGGCAGTAGCTGGTAGAGAGTACAGTCAAACTCCAGCAGGGTAATGGGTGTTAAAGCCTATTCACGCTCCACTGATCCTGGGGATGTGGCTGTGGTGGATGCTAGCAGGTCATTTCACAGCTACTTTTTTATTTTCATAGCCCTTTGAGGCTCCACAGTGCCCATCCACATTGGCTACCAGAGCTAAGTGATTTGAGGGAGCTAATATGTGGTTCAGGTCCTTACTTCTCAGAGAACCAAGTAGTTGAGTGTTTCATTGTGATTGGAATACACTGTGCTACAGGTGGGGTTCATGGTGAGCAGGTGTCCCAGATTTTCCCACCTGTTTTTATGTGGGTGTTTACAAAGTCATCTGCTGTGTACAAATCATTCAATGATTTCCTGGATTTTTCTCTCAAAGGAATTGATCCATGTGTAAATATATTCACTGTATCCATGGGAGGAGCAAGCTTTCTGTGTTGCCATCTTGGTGAAATCACTCAATACGTTCTTGTAATAAGTGGGATGATCTTGAATCCTAAAGTGGTAGAGTACATCCTTATCTCTGTCTTTTGTCACTCATATACCTGATACATATTATTAACACTTAGGATGGGTCAGCAAATGTTGTTGAACAAGACAGACATGGTTCTTGAGTTCATGGACCTTACATGCTGGTGGAGAACAGGATATACAAGAAAATAGGAGTAAATAAAAAATTATAATGGTGAAACTTATAACTAATGTCAAGTGTATGTTCTCCAGGTAAAACTGATTATCTGGCATATGAGAGTGTCATTTTTCTCAAGAGGAGTAAGAGTGAAAATCCCTTCCTAGTGTTGATTATGTAAGAAGATTGCTGATGTCATCACCTGCACAGCTTCCTTTCTGCTCCAGGACACTCTGAAATCCTCTCCATGTCTTTCCAGAAAGATGTCCTAAGAACTGCAAGTGAGGCAGCTCTGAAAACCACCTATCTCTTACAGATGGGAGTTGGGTCTCTGGTAAATGTCATCCTTTTCTTCCAAAACATCTCTCCAGTCTTGTTTGGACACAAGCAGAGACCCACAGACACGATTCTCACCCACATGGCCCTGGCCAATCTCTTGGTTCTTCTCTCCTCTGGGATTCCCCACACAATGACAGCTTTTGTTTCAAGTAAGCCCCTGTCCAGTCTTGGGTGTAAACTTGTATATTACATACACAGAGTGGCTCACGGCACCACCCTGTGCTCCACCTGTGTCCTGAGCACCTATCAGTCCTTCACTCTCATCCCTAGAAGTGAAGGGGAGGTCATTGCTCAGAAGAAGAGCCCCCAGGGTCACGAGATTCTTCCTGCTGGATTTGCTGGATATTCAGTGCCTTAGTGAATATCTACATTCCTGTGAACATCACTGGTCCACAGGACATGCACAACTATTCTGATACTCAAGGCAGGTGGTTCTGCATGTCCTTGGGTCATAAATCAGGCTTTACCTTCTTGTGGTCTGTCTCAGATGCCATATTTATTAGCCTCATGATCTGGTCCAGTGGCTCCATGGTGCTTCTTCTGCACAGACACCGCCAGAAAATGAAGTATATTCATACCTGCACTGGACACCACAGATGCCCCCCAGAGACCAGAGCCACCCAGACGATCCTGATGCTGGTGGTCACCTTTGTCATCTTCTATGTGCTGAATTCTATTTTTGCTTTTGTATTAGTGCTTTTCACGATTTTCGTCTATGGTTGCTGCAGACCTCTAGTGTCTTAGTTTCATGTTTTCCCACTGTTTCCCCCTTCCTCTTGCTCTTTAGGGATCCTAGAGCACCTAGATTCTGCTCCTGAATTATTAAAATGTATTGTTAAAGTGCAGAAGTATATAGTAGACAGCTTTGATAATGAGAGTAGTGACTTCACTCTGTAACTATTTCCTCAGTAATAATGTTTCTCCAGTATAATTAGTATATATATAACATAATGTCAGTTCCAGTTGTGCAGCATGATAAATGGGTATTTATATGTATTGCAAGATGCTCACCACAATGTCTAATTGATGTGAAGCCTGCACACCCCTAAGCCTGTGCTCTGCAACGAGAGAAGCCACCACAATGAGACACCTGCGCACTGCAACCAGAGTAGCCTCCATCACAGCAGCTACACAAAACCCATGCATAGCTACAAAGACCCAGAGCCGCCAAAAATAAAGTAAATAAACAAATAATTTTTAAAAAGAAAGAAATTTATCGTTAAAAAAATACAAACTCTTTTTGAGGAAATCATTTCCTTGATGGCTAGTTCAGCTCTCTAAAAGAAACTTTCTTTCTTCAGGAGTTTTTGCAGATTATTTTTCCATATATTGCACCTAATACCTGATATACATTGACACATAATCTAATGTTTGCCTAGATAAATATTACTGTAGAGTGGATGGAAATTTTTATTTCATGGATGAAGATAATAAATACAGAAAATGCAGGTGTTCTTCTGTATTACCATATACCTTTATTTCACTTGTATTTTCCAGTATGCTGTAGTGTTAATACAGAAAATAAATGTTGTTTCATATGGGTTGCTTCTTCTTTAAGCCTGAATTTTCCTTATGTGATTGACCATCAATAAATTTGGTTGATTGAATGGATTAAGTAACATGAAGGAGGAAGTAAAAACTGTCTTTGTATTTGTCACTTGAGTGTTTATTATTCATCACTGAAAATCAGAAACTTGGGTCTTAGTTTTCAGTTTTTCCTCTTTTCCCCCTTTTTGCCTTTTATTTGGATAGTCTAGTGTTTTGTTTTTTGCATTCCATTTGAAAAGTATATAGGGTTATGGTATAACTGCTTTTTTATTGGTTTGATTTTTGTAGCCATTGTATGAGTTCCTAAACTGTTACATTCTGCTTAGAATCACTGTTGACCATTTTACAGAATACATAGGAATTTCTTAGACTATACAGTTCCACACATTTGTAATGTTTTATGGTACTGCTTTTGTAAATGCTTATTCTCTTTACATATTATTGCCCACAATTAATGCTATGATTTTTGCTGTGATAAAGTAGTTGTCTCTAATGCAACAAGTCTGGTAATACCAAGTGTTGAAAGGATATGGATCAAGAGGATTTCTTTTTCTCTCTTTTTTATTTTGTTTTAAATTATAGTTGACATGCAATGTTATATTTGTCTCTGGTGTGCAGCGTAGTGATTCCACATTTATTTATGTTATGAGTTGATCGCCGCAACTCCTGTTACCACTCCTCCCTGTGCACAGTGCTGACTGTATTCCTTATGTTACAGCTCAGTGACTTATTTATGTCATAACCGGAGGTTTGTGCCTTGATCTGTCTCATCTGTTCATCTGTTTCATCCCATCTCCAACTTTCTCCTTCCTGTAAACCACCAGGGAATCTCCCTCTATGAGTCTGATCTTGTTTATTTTGTTTTCTTTTGTAAATGCCCCATGTAAGTGAAGTCACGATATTTGTCTTTCTTTATCTGACTTATTTCACTTAGCATAATAAGTCTAGGTTCATCCATGTTGTTGCAGATGGCAAAATTTCATTCTTTTTCTGGCCAAGTAATATTCCTTTGTATACCACATCTTCCTAATACATTCATCTATTGATAGATACTTAGATTGTTTCTATTTCTTAGCTATTGTAAATAATGCTGCAATGAACATTAAGGTGTTTGTCCGTATCTTTTGAATTAGTGTTTTTGTTTTTGGAAAAATATCCAGGATTGGAATTGCTGGATTGTATGGCAGTTCTTCCATATCTAATTTTTGAGGAATCTCTTTTCTGCTTTTCACAGTGACCACACCAGTTTAAATTCCCACCAACGGTGCACACGAGTTGCCTTTTCTCCACATCCTCACCAACGCTTGTTATTTGTTGTCTATTTAATAATAGCTTTTCTGACAAATGTGAGGTGATATCTCATTGTGGTTTTGACTTGCATTTTCCTGATGACTAGTGATGTTGAATACTCATTATTACTGCTTTGTAATATTCCATTCATTACTTATTCTAGTGGTGATGGGTATTTGAATCTTTTCTGGCTTTTTACCATTGTGAGACATGCTGCGATGAACTTTCTTACCCTTGTGTTCTGATGAACATGTATAAGAGTTTCTCTTGGTTATATAGCTGATCTGCTATGAAGAATATAAATGTTCACGTGACAAAATAATGTCGCATTCTTTTTCAAAGTTGGAGACGGTTTCGCAGGCTGCATGAGACGCTGCATTTCCCCTGCTGACTTATTCAGCCCCTCATACTGGGCCAGGTGTCTTGCCACAGCCAGCTGAGAGGTAGAAGTTTCAGGTGAGAGGTAGAAGGTCTGAGTCTGACCAGCAGCACCCAATGGAAACAGACATTGGTCCATAGAGGTCAATTATGATTATAAATTTACATGTAGCCACATTAAAGTAAGTGTCAATTATTTTATGGTGTCGATTATTTTAATATCATGACTATCACCATTTCAAGTTGTAATCAGTTCTGAATAGTTCTTGACAAAATGGTTTAAAATCTCTGTCTTAATACTTTCTTGAAATTGAGTGTGTTTGTTACACCCACAGCCCCCTCTCAGTTCAGGTGAGCCCATTTAAGGAGCTCAGTAGCCACACGGGACTGGAGCTTCCACACTGGACAGCCCAGATCAGGACACTTTCAGCAGCTTCGCTGGAAGCCTGGTGGTGAACCAGCATTTCATATCTCGAGCCAGGACCATTTCTATTTGCATCTTCATTACCTAGTACTAGAGATGGCACACAGTAGGGTCACAGTAACTCTAAGTGTTTAAATATGTGGAGGCAGATTCCAAGGATGAATAATTATTCAACACATTAAATCATTATCATGCATATTTTCTGCAGACAGGAGCTACAGTTGAACACTTTAAAGAGGCAGTGGCCTTCTTATCTGCCTGCCTTCTCTTCTCAAACCATGTACCTGAACTGTGGACAAGTCCGCTGGCCACAGTGCATCAACTCCCTGCAGAAGGCGCCCAAAGGGGATGATTAACTGTGCCACTTCTGCTCTGTGGGCTTCAGAAGGATGCACTCAGGACTGTTTCCCAGCTTAGGGGACTGGTCCCCAAGAACCAGTTATAAATTGATAGTTGCTATGATCAATTTAAAGTATTCTAATGTCCCCTCTCTATTTTTTTTCTAATCAGTAATAATTTTTAACCCACAAAACTGGAGATGCCAATGCAATTGTTCTTCCTGGAGTTTCTACCCTCAGACTCTACACACTGAGCCCCCATCAACCCAAGGACAGAGTGCATGTTTTCCTGCCCCAGGTCTTGTTCCCAAGGTGTTTCTTTCCATTGTGAGTCTTTGCTGCCATAAGCTTTGATCCCCTCTATTCATTGTCTGAGTCTTCAGTCTTTGAGGCAGTGATGCCCCGGGTTTTCTCACCTCTTTTACAGATCCAAGAGTTTTTCCTCTGTTCAGTGTTTTTTCTTGTTGTTAGAACAGAGTGGTGACTTTCAAGCTCCATGCATGAAAAACCAGAAACCAGAAGTCCATGACTGATTTCTTAAGTTATATTGGGTAGAGTAATTCTGATGATACATGAGTTCTCCAATGTTGACAGCTAATTCAATTGCAGCCATATTAAAATAAGTTGGACAGTCTTATAACCTGAGTGATATTTTTGCATTTTATTTTCTTAAATTAATACATTTTTACCATAGGCAGGATAATCATGAGTTCTGTAGGTGGTAGACTATATCCTTGACACATATTCATATACTCGGTACGTATTATTTAACATCTGTCAGAGATCAACCATGTTGCTGAACAAGACAGACATGATTCCCAAGTCATGGGAGACCTATATAAATACAAGAGAGTAATGGTGACTAACACAGCTGTTACGTGCTTGTTCTTTGAGTTGAGCCCCTCCTGTAGAGTATAAAAGTATCTGCTTTCTCAGGAGAAAGAAGAGTGAGAATTCTTTTCCAGTGTTGATTCTGTAAGAAGACTCCTGATGTCTTCATTAGCACAGCCTCTTTTCTGCTCCAGGACACTCTGGCGTCCTCTCCATGTCTTTTCACAAAGATGCCCTGACAATCCCAGGGGACACGGTTCTGAAAACTATCTTGCAGTTACAAAGGGTGGTTGGGGCTCTGGTCAATGTCATCCTTTTCCTCTACAGCATCTCTCCAGTCTTGCTTGGCCACAAGAAGGTATCCACATACGTGTTTCTCACCCACATGGCTGTGGCCACTCTCCTGGTTCTTCTCACTCTTGGCATTCTCCACATAATGGCAACTATTTTGTCAGAGAACCCCCTATCTAGTCTTGCATGTAAACTCTGTATTACTTACGGAGAATAGCTCTCAGCACCGCCCTGTGCTCCACTTGCGTCCTGAGAACCTATCAGTCCTTCACCCTCACCCCGAGGAGAGCAGAGTGGATGATGCTCAGAGAAAGGGCCCCCAAGGTCACTGGTCCTTCCTGTTGCACCTGCTGGATGTTCAGTCTCTTAATGTACGTCATTGTTCCTCTGAAAACCGCTGCTCCACAGAACACACACAACTATACTGATAACCAAGGAATGTGGTTTTGCTCATCCTCAGGTCCTGCTGACGGCTCTGTCTACTTGTGGTTCATCTCTGATGCTGTGTGTTCTTGGCCTCATGATCCAGTCCAGTGGCTCTGTGGCGCTTCTGCACAGCCACCGCCAGAGCGTGCAGTATATTCACACCCCTCACTGGGCACCACAGATGCCCCCCAGAGACCAGACCCACCCACACCATCCTGATGTTGGTGGTCACCTTCGTCATCGTTTACATACTGAATTCCATTGTTTCTCTTTATATCGCTTCCTTCTCAAATATTCATCTGTGGTTGATACCGCTCATATTTTGGTTTCATGTTTCCCCACTTTTAGCCCCTTTCTGCTTATCCTTAGGGATCCTAGATTTCCTAGATTCTGCTCTCATGTTGTCAGAAGTCACAGCTGAAGTGCACATGTGCAGAAGATAGCTTCACTCACAGCTGAGACCACTCTATTCTGCGACTCTTTACTCAGTGCCATTTTTATTGATATAATTAACATAAAATGTTATAGTAGTTTTAGTTGTACAATATAATGATTCTATACCTGTATATGTTGTGAAATATCACCCTCAGAACAAATTGCTGTATTCATACACAGACACAAAAATTATTTTTCCTGTAGTGAGGACTTTTAAGATTTACGCTCTTAGCAAATTTAAAACCATGCAATACAACATTTTTATCTATAGTCACTATATTGTATATTATATCCCTGTGACTTATTTTACAACTGAACATTTGTACTTTTTGATGTTTATAATAAGTACCAAATTTTTACATAAAATCCAACAAACATGGAAGATCAGTTTCATAAGGTGCTGCCCTCGTATATTTGATAGTCTACCCATCAAATTATATCAGCTTGAAAAGGGTACTTCAGATTTTTGAGGAAACTAATTTCTCCCTCAGTCCATCCAACCATCTGGAATAAATCTCCTTTATAAAGAAATATTTAAAGTATTTCTACAAATTTTATCTCAGTGATACTGTGAATAATACCTGAAATACACTGGCACATAATCCAGTATTGGTCCAGATAAATATTTTTCCAGGATGGACAGAGATTTTATTTCAGTGAAGAAGATTGTTTAAAAACTGGGAAAAGGAGAAGGTGTTGTTCTGTATTACCTTGAATCTTTGTTTAACTCATGTTTCTCCAGTCAGCTAAAGTCTTACACAGAAAATCAGTGGTCCTCAATGGATTGCTTCACCTTGAAAGCTGCATGTTCTTTACATGGTTGAGTCTCAGTAATCTGGTTGATTGGATGGATGAAGTCATATGAGAGAAGGAGTAAAAACTGTCGTCTTTTATATTTGTCACTTAAATGTGTAGTTTTCATCTAGTCTCAGTTGTCTATCTGTTCTCTTAGGTTTTTACTCTGTTTTTCCTTCCCCCTTGTTTTGTGACAGACTGTTGTTTTTAATATACCATTAAAATTGTTTAAAATTTTTATTTTTTAATAGCTCAGCATTTTCTTTTAATTTAAATATATTTATGTTAATTGGAGGCTAGTTACTTTACAATAGTGTATTGGCTTTGCCATACATCGACATGAATCTGCCGCGGGTGTACATGTGTTCCCCATCCTGAACCTCCCCCCCACCTCCCTCCTACCATCCCTCTGGGTCATCCCAGTGCACCAGCCCTGAGCTTTAAAATTAGAGGATAACTACTTAACAATATTATGATTTTTTTGCCATACGTCCACATGAATCGGCCATAGGTATACATATGTCCCCTCCTCCTGAACCCCCCACTCCTGCCTCCCCATCCCACCATCACAGAGCACCAGCTTGGGGTTCCCTGCGTCTTACATCAAACTCCCCCTGGCTATCTGTTTTACATACGGTAATGTACATGTTTCACTGCTCCTCTCTCAAATCGTCCCACCCTCTCCTTCCCCCACTGTGTCCGGAAGCTTCTTCTCTATGTCTGTGTCTCCACTGCTGCGCTGCAAGTAGGTTCATCAGTACCATCTTTCTAGATTCCTTGGTGATGGTGGTTTTCTCTAAGTTGTGTCCAACTCTTGTGACCCTGACAGAGGAGCCTGACAGGCTACAGTCCATGGGACTCTTGAGGCAAGAATACTGGAGTGGATTGCCATTTCCTTCTCCAATATTCCATATATATACATTAATATATGATATTTGTCTTTCTCTTTCTGACTTACTTCACTCTGTAAGGTTCATCCACCTCATTAGAACTGACTCAAATGCATTCCTTTTTATAGCTGAGTAATACCCACTGTGTATATGTACCATAACTACCTTATCCGTTCATCTGTTGATGGACACCTAGGTTGCTTCCATGTCCTAGAACTGGTCTTTAGTTACTTTACAGTGTCGTGTTGGTTTCTGCTGCACAGAAGTGAATCAGCTATACATATATCTCCTCTTTTAGATTTCCTTCCCATTTAGGTCACCACAGAGCACTGATAGAGTTTCCTGTACTATACAGTAGGTTTTCAGTAGTTATCTAATTTACACATAACAGTGTATATACGTCAACCCCAGTCTCCCAGTTCATCCCACCCCCTTTCCCCTCTTTGGTGTCTGTATGTTTGTTCTCTATATCTGTGTGTCTAATTTTAGTAGTGTATTTAAAATAAATAACCAATAGGACCTACTGTATAGCACAGGGAGCTCTGCTCAATATTCTGTAAAAACGTAAATGGGAAAAGAATTTGAAAAAGCATAGAAAAAATAATAAAAATGAATTCATATTGAGTTATTGAATGAGAGGAAACTAAACCATATTTAGGGCTTCACCAGTGGCTCAGCGGTAAAGAATTCACCTGCAAGGCAAAAGACTCAGGTTCGATCCCTGGGTCGGGGAGATCCCCTGGGAGAGGAAATGGCAACCCACTCCAGTATTCTTGCCTGGAAAATTCCATGGACAGAGAAGCCTTGCGGGCTACAGTCCACGGGGTTGCCAAGAGTCAGACACGACTGTCGTGACTGCACACACATGCATGCAAACCTTATTTATCATTCTGAAACCTCCTTTTTACTTAACAGCATATCAAGGATATCTTTTCACTTTAATACATAAATCTTTTCACCTTTCTAAGGCAAAAAATTTATTTTGATAGTGTTAAGGTGTAAGTACTTTCTGTTGCTTGTGGTAGCCATTGTATATGGGTTCCCAAAGTATTATAGTCTGATCCAACTGCTTTCAACCCTTTCAAAGAACATGTAAAAACTTTTAAATAGTATAATTCTACAGAAATGCTTTTTGCTATTTTTTAATGTTTTCATCAAAGAATACAGATTCTTTCTAATGGAAGTTTTGAGAAACCAGGGTGCACTACTAGCTTTGCACACTGCCGAGAATGTGTCATTGCTCTGGGGCCTCTCAGCACAAACAGCTCATAATTCGGTTTCGTGAACATACTCACACATGCAGATATACCTAGCTACACTCAACATATACACATTTTTTTATCCAAGTATAGTTGATTTACAGTATTGTGTTAGCTACTATGTTTAGAATGGATAAATGGGAACCTATTGCATGGCTCATGGAACTCTGCTCAATGTCACATGGCAGCCTGGATGGGAGGGGAGTTTGGGGGAGAATGGATACATATATATGTATGGCTGAATCCCTTCACTGTTCACCTGAAACTATCATAACACTGTTAATCAGATTTACCCCAATACAAAATGTTTTGGTGTTGAGAAAAATTAAAAGATGCAATATTGCGTTAGCTTCAGCTGTACAAAAAAATGATTCAGTCATATTTAGAATGGCAAAGTCAGGATTTAAACATAGATACATATAATAGTAATGAGTAAATGTAAAAAGAATGATGTAGGTAGAATGTGATTGGAAACCACCATAGGGGAAAAAAAATACAGTTGTTTCCTAGCTTTTAAAAATTCTTTGGTGTTTTCTTGTAACTGGATTCAGCAGATCACTCTACTTTGGCCCCTAAGCTAGTTTTGGTGGAGTTCATTTCAGCCCTGAGTCATGCCATCCAAAGGCTGAGCCAGTTTCTGCACTTTCCCATCTCTAGAGAACGTGCCGTGTTGGTCCAGCTAAGGACAGGTGCTGGTTCTGCAGCATCTTCATGTGGCCGTGACAGACAGGTCTTTCTTGGTTCCACACACCATTTTACTGGAACCAGAAGCACTGAAGTTCCTCTTCATTCTTGTACTAGCACTCCTTCAAAGCACACAGCAGAAGTGGTGTGTGAGAGAGAGGGTGTGCATGTCAGGAAGAACAGTGGAGAGACTGTGACTGAGACCACGAGTAAGATTGTGAGGGGGTGTGTGTGAGCGAGAGGGAGTGTGTCTCTCCCCTGAAGGAGAGAAAATAGGAGACAGAGGAGAAACGGTTCTGAGAAGTTTGTGTGGGTGCCTGCATAACCACGTCCAAACTCTGCAACCCCACAGACTGTAGCCCGCCAGGCTCCTCTGCCCATTGGATTTTCCAGGCAAGAATACTGGAGCGGGTTGCCGTTTTCTCCTTCAAGGGATCTTCCCGACCCAGGGATTAAACCTGCATCTCTGGCATCTTCTGCATCGACGGGTGTATTCTTTACCACTAGCACCATCTGGGAAACCCTTTAAGAAGCTTAATTCCTTTATTTCATAATCTCTTGTGACCCGGGAAGAGCAGCTGCAAGTGTGTGGATCCCAGCCTTTTCCATCATCTCCAGCCTCCTCCTGCCTCGCCAGCAACACCAGCCCTGATTCTCCGTCCTGGAGCTCTGGCACCATCTGCTGGGCCAGGTGCCCTACACTGCAAGGGAAGACAACTTCCGCTTCTCCCAGGCCCTGGGCTAGCCTCATGGAGCTGCCTACATCTAAGTTCATGCAGAGTAAGATTAAAATTCTGCTCCTCATTTGCCCTAGACTCATGCCAGGTGCTCCGTAGTGACATATTTCTGTACAACACAACATTTTCATCACCTCACAAAGTTCTCCTCCACCCAACACCAGATATAGTTAATTCTCTGTAACAGAAAAGAGGGTGCCCAACTATGCATCCATCCTACTCTCTCACACATGCACACACATGCACACACACACACACACGTGAACACAAGAGACCGGGAACTCTTCTGCATCAGCAGCAGGACTGGAATCCCCTTGTTTGAAATCATCTTACCCACTTCAGCCCCTGAAGACAAAGATCCTCAGGGCAGAGCCACACAGACATGTGCACACCCCTCCTCTCCATGTCAGTCTGCTCCAGAGCTGCCAGCTTCGTACTGTGAATACCCAGGTCCCCAGAAGATGTTTGCTATTCAAACAGAGATTAAGAGAGAGAATGGAGTAGGTACAGCTCGGATGCAGGAGTCAGAGCAGGGACCCAACCAAGTACCCTACAGTGCTTTTTAACATTCTGTCTTACGCACGCTCTCAGATGATTATCATTTTTCTCTATAATGTTTGGAGTTAATGATGGTTGATTCAACTTACCTGTTCTGCTGGAGTAAGAAGATTTGAAGCTGCTGATTGGAACATTCTAGAAGGCAGCACATAAGTGACTCAGCCACAGTCATATCATGAGCTTCTCCTCTCATTCCCCTTTGAGCGTATGGTGGTAACTGCTACAGTGTTCCCCATCCCCCTCCACCATAAATGCCTCAGAGTTGTATCTCTTAACACTAACACCAAACTGTCCCTAGCCAGGATATAATTATCACTTAAATTCTCCAGTGGAGGGATGTCCCTGGTGGTCCTGTGGATAAGACTCTGAGCTTGCAATGCAGAGGGTGTGGGTTCGATCCCTGGTCACAGGACTAAGATCCCACATGCCGCATGGCACAGCCAAAAAGTAAAAATTCTCCAGTGGAAAGAACTGCTGAATCTGCTCAAGGTAGATGATGCTTAAAAGTAGGCAAGGAGCTTGAGGTATGGGTGGGTGCATGGGTGATTACCCTGTTGTCTACAGTTTGTATGCTTGAAAACATCCATTAAGGGAGGGGATATGTGTGTCCTTGTGGCTGACTCATTTGCTGTTCAATAGAAACTAACACAACACTGTAAAGCAACTATACTCCACTAAAATTAAGTTTAAAATAAATAAAAATTGTATTTAAAGGAGAAATTTTTGAGAAATTTTTAACAGTACTCTTGGAAATTCTAATATATTCAAACAGGAAAAAAAAAAATAACATGGCCGAAACAAAGAATTAGCCCTAGCGTGGGAACAAAAGCATGAAAACATACTCAATACGAAATGAAAGACAGCAGGAAGAACAGTTTCTCAGGGAAAAGCCTGAGGAGTGTGGGATTGTCTCAGGGGCTGGGGGCACCATGAACTCTCAGATGGGGTGGCTTGTGGGCACTGGAATTCTCACAAAGTACAACAAGCTAGTTCTTGGGAGCAAACTTTTACTCAAAGACTCAGATAGTAAATATTTTTAGGTTCACAGGCCACATGATCTCTGTCACAACTGCTTAATGCTACATTTGTAGGTGGAAGCCACCTTAGACAATATGTAGACAGAGGTGGCTGCTTTCCAATGGGTGCACGCTTAGTCCCTTCTTCAGTCATGTCCTACTCTTGGTGACCCTATAGACTCTAGCCCACCAGGCTCCTCTGTGCATGGGATTCTCCAGGCAAGAATGCTAGAATAGGCTGCCATGCCCTCCTCCAGGGGATCTTCCCAACCCAGGGATGGAACCCCCGCCTCTCATGTCTCCTGCATTGGCAGGTGGGTTCTTTATCACTAGCGCCACCTGTGAAGCCCCTCTGCATTCCAATAAAACACAACAAAACTTTCCAATAAAATTCACCATTTACCTGTGCCATCATGTTGACATTATGGATACAAAGGATTTTGAGGTTGAAAAGATGGCCTAAAATGGGGGATTTTACAGATGAAAAAAGACCTAGGGATATAATTAGAAGCATGGAATTTAAGGTCCTTGAAAACAGACTCCTGATCCATTGGTGACACGGTATTTTGGAGACATGAAAAAGCACTGAGGAACCAGCCCAAATGGAAATAATGAAATCCCTGATGTACCTTCAATGGTCCCTTTAACGCCTGATTTAACTTTGACTCTGAACTAAAATTTTCCACGGGAAATACAGAAAACTTATTCTGACAGCTATTTGTATATCATTTGTTGTTGTTATTCAGTTGCTCAGTCGTGTCTGACTCTTTGCAACCCCATGGGCTATAGCAGCCCAGGCTCCTCTGTCCTACACTATCTGCTGGAGTTGCCTCAAACTCGTGTCTATTGAGTTGGTGATGCCATCCAACCATCTCACCCTCTGTTGTCCCCTTCTCCTCCTGCCTTCAGTCTGTCCCAGCATCAGGGTCTTTTCCAATGAGTCAGCTCTTCCCCTCAGGTGGCCAAAGTATTGGAGTTTCAGCTTCAGCATCAGTCCTTCCCATGGATATTCATGGTGAATTTCCTTCAGGTCCGACTGAATTGACAATATTTGTTTCCTATTATATTAAAAATAGCACTTTCAAGATACAATTATCTCTTTTGTGTGTGTTAAACCTCTGTATGACTGGAGGATAAAGAAACCTGAAGTGAAGTTGCTCAGTCGTGTCCAACTCTTTGCAACACCATGGACTGTAGCCTACCAGGCTTCTCAGTCTATGGGATTTTCCAGGCAAGAGTACTGGAATGGGTTGCCATTTCCAGAATTAAATCACAGCCTGCTTGAATTACCAAAGAATGGGTGTGAGGTGGTAGAAGCCATCTCTTATAAAAGCCCCTGGAGGTGGCTCTCACTGCAGAACTGAGCTGTGAGAGGAGGCAAGCAGCTGGACCTGGCTGAGTAGAGGTAAGTCTGTCTTAGGAGCATTCATTCTTACATTTCTACTCTACAGAAGGCAGGGATTTGGAAATGTATTAGAATTGGAGTGTTATCTGAGGCACAGTGTGTGCATTTGGAGAAACAAGGAGCTCCAGGAGAATAGGCAGAACTTAGATGTTCAGTATCCAGGCTGGAGAAGTAATAAAGTCTTCATTGTTGTTCAGTCACTCAGTCGTGTCCAACTCTTTGCAACCCCATGCTAGCCTTCCCTGTCCTTCACTGTCTCCTGGAGTTTCCTCGAACTCATGTCTATTGAGTCGGTGATGCCATCCAACCATCTCATCCTCTGTCATCTTCTTCTCTCACCTTCAATCTTTCCAGCATCAGGGTCTTTCCCCATGAGTTGGCTCTTGGCATCAGGTGGCCGAAGCTTCAGCATCAGTCCTTCCAATGAATATTCAGGATTGATTTCATTTAGGGTAGACTGGTTTGATCTTAATTATCCTGAGTCTAATCAGAGCTTGGTAGACTCTGAGATGGAAGTTTCAGCCACAGACTGGTTCCACCTCTCAAGTTCCTCTGTGAGTTTTTGCCACATGCATTTTGGACAGGTGGAGAGTCCAGGGTGACCCACATGTGTGATTCTAAGTTCATTTTCCAGTCTGCACATTAACAAAGGAGGAGCAGATAAATCTAACCAGTGTTAAAAGGCAAAGTATAATCATTACAACATCATTTTTAAATATCTTTGGGTTTTTTATGTTAAAAGGCAAATTGCCCTTTATTGCATTGACACTAGCATCCCTATTAGTCTTATTTTTTTTATTGAAGAATAGCTGATTTTCAATATATTACTTTGAGGTACAGAACAGTGATTCAGTATTTTTGCAAAGTATTCTCTATTATAAGTTATTACAAGGTAATGGGTGTACATCCCTGGTGTATACAGTTTGGTCCTTGTTTATCAATTTTACGTATAGTAATTTCTGTCTGTTAATCTATAGCACTGCCCTCCACCCAGCCTCCCCTCCCTCTAGTTACCACACATTTGTTTTCTATATCTGTAAATGTGTTTCTGTTTTTCATATGTGTTCATTTGTATTGTTTTTCACTCTCCACATAAAAGTGATATCATGCAGTGTTTCTCTCTCTCTGACTGACTTCACTGTGCATAATATCCTCCACGCAGCTAAAAAAAAAAAAATTCAAATTGCAGAGATTTATATTCTTTATCAGGCTTCCTTGGTGGCTCAGAAGTAAAGAACCCACCTGCCAATGCAGGAGACTCGGGTTGGATCACCCTGTTGGGAAGATTCCCTGGAAAAGGAAATGGCAACCCACTCCAATATTGTTAACCTGGAGAATCCCATGGACAGAGGAGACTGGTGGGCTACAATCCATGGGGTCGCAAAGAATCAGACATGACTGAAGTCATATTCTCTATAAGACAAAAATTCTGGGAGAAAAAGTGCCCCAGGGACTAGTATCCATTCAGCTCATGGATACAATTCCCATCTCATGCACGTTTCCCCAGAGAGGACCCATGGCTGAACACTTCTTTAAAGCGAGTAAATGTGCGGTCTGCCTGACGTACCTGGACAACCCCAGGTTCTTGAAATGCGCCTTTGGCTGATGCTTTCACTGCCTGAATTCGGTGCAGAAGGCACCCAGCGTGGAGGGCTTGCTGTGCCCCAACTGTTTGGTGGTCTCCCAGAAGACTGACCTCATCAGGTGCGCACTGCAGCTCAGAGCACTAGTGTGCAAGGTCAAGGCCTCGAGCCCCAGCTGAGAGCCATCCCCCAGATGAACCCAAGGATCTGAAAGTTCTGAGGTGAGGCGTCTGTGTACCACGCCCCGACCAACAATCACCTGGGGCAAAGCGCCTTTTCAACGGCGCTCAGCTAGCTAAGGCCTCGCTGCGGGCCTCGCTAAATTCTGCCACCTGAAATGTTTATTCTTTCCAACCAGCAAGTGTTCTCCTCTGTTAGGTGTAGATAAGAGCTATCTGTAGATTTTTATTTTTAAGCAATGATAAGATTTAGGCCATGCCATGCCTTAGTCTTGTGTGGCCTTCCCAGGTGGCACTAGTCATAAAGAATCCGCCTGCCAATGAAGGAGATGCCGGGAGGTGGCTTCCAACCCAGGGTTGGGAAGATCCCCTGGAGGGATGGAATGGTGACCCCCTCCCAGCATTCTTGCCTGGAGAATCCTGTGGACAGAGGATCCTGGTGGGCTACAGTCCACAGGATCACCAAGAGTCCAACACGATTGACTGACGGAGCACCTCCCACAGGAACTGGCAAAGCCCCAGGTGACTGTGCACAGCTCGAGCGGACAGGGCATACCGAGGGCACGAACACTCGGCCGAAGGAAAGGAGCATGTGCTGTGTGACCGGAGGTCTCAGTCCTGTCTCCTGTGCTCCCGCCCTGGCTGGGAGCTAAGGTGCCTGATTCTGGCTCGGGACTGCTAGGAAAGGGGAAGGACCACAGCCCAGCTGCGTCTCCTGGGTTAGCTCCGCATGCCAGGGCTGACCTCCCCAGCTATGCAGAGTGCCCAGGCTCCTTTCACCCGCTCTGCCCACTCCCTCCTCCTATGAGGGGTCCTATCATCCGTGGGCTGTGATGACTATGCTCTGGTGCCCCTTCAAACCTGTGTGTCATCAGGAAAGCAGCCAGCTGCTCTGCTCCCTGAGTGTGCTTCTACCTGCTCCGTGCACACCCATGTTTATGATGGGAACCTGGAAAACCTTCACATGTTCTCTCCAATGGTCAGAAAGACACAGTGTCTCCCAAAGAGCCGTGTGAGGAGGGAGCCAAGTGGAGTCGTAGGCCTTTGCAGCAGAGGGTTTATTTCTGAGTCTTCTGTGGCCCCATCCTGTGGCCCCATCAAAAGCAGAGACATTACTTTGCCAGCAGAAGTCCATCTAGTCAAGGCTATGGTTTTTCCAGTGGTCATGTATGGATGTGAGAGTTGGACTATAAAGAAAGCTGAGCACTGAATAATTGATGCTTTTGAACTGTGGTGTTGGAGAAGACTCTTGAGAGTCCCTTGGACTTCAAGGAGATCCAACCAGTCCATCCTAAAGGAGATCAGTCCTGGGTGTTCACTGGAAGGACTGATGCTGAAGCTGAAACTGCAGTCCTTCAGCCACCTGATACGCAGAGCTGACTCATCTGAAAAGACCCTGATGCTGGTAAAGATTGAGGGCAAGAGGAGAAGGGGATGGCAGAGGATGAGGTGGTTGAATGGCATCACTGACTCAAGGGACATGGGTTTGGGTGGACTCTGGGTGCTGGTGATACAGGGAGGCCTGGCGTGCTGCGGTCCATGGGGGTCATAACGAGTCAGAAACAACTGAGCAACTGAACTGAACTATGGTCCCGTCCACACGGTCGCATCAGGACAGGCGGGCCGAGGCACCCCCCCTCATCGCTGGGTCAGGTGGGGGTGTCGCCAGTGCGACTAGTCCTTCCACCCCCCACCCTCTGGGCCTGGCCGGATCGAGTTCTGGCTCTGAGTCACCACAGTATCCCAGCCCATCCTTTCCCGTGTCCACAAGAATCCCTTCCTCTGTCTTGACTTCCAGAGTTAACCCCCTCATCCAGAGACCTCTGACACGTCTTCTTATATTTTCTACAACTCAGAGAATGGGAAGGACTGGGATGCAATTGCTTGTTGTTCATTTACAGAGAGGGAAGATGCAAAAAGAAGAAAAACATACCTTACTATTCCAACATTATCCTGGGACACGTCAAATCGCCACCATTCAGATGGATATTCAGAGTCTGTATTTTGACAAAGTCTGTCTCAATTGGACAATTTTGAGGAAAATCAACACCCAGGGACTTTTTTTTTTTTTTTTTTTGATGCATATCATGTTCTAAACAGAAGAAAGGTCTTGAATCAAATAATCTAGTTAATGCAAACAGAACATGGACATGAATGAGAGAGACCATTTTAATCATTTTAATTATTAATTAAATAATTAATCATTCCATTTTAATCATTCAGTTTATGCATGGAATGGTATCTCTCTAATCATTCCGTTTATACCTGGAACTATCTCATCAGGCTCAGGGGAGCGCCGCAGGAACCCTCTGTCTGTTTGGGTGAGAAGTGCCGAGTTTAGGAAGGGACGTGAATGAGCCACGTGACCCCCCAGAGGGCAGGGAGTGCCCTGTCCAGGGTCCTTGCTTGCTGACCTTTCTCCCCGCCGTGGACGTGCCCTTGAACGTTGACATGGCCACCAAGTACCTCATCATTTCTGAGGACCTGAGAACTTTCCGCCGCGGGTTTACAAGCAGCAGAAGGAGCCGAGACCTGAGAGGTTCACAGCACCGCTCCCCGCGGTTCACCTCCGGCGCCACTCCTGGAGGCGGAGGCGGAGGCGGGTCCGGCCGAGGGGACCTGGGCGCGGCCGCGAGACTGCGCGCCGGCTGGGGAGACGCGGCCGAGTGCGGGCGCGGCTGCTGGGCGTGAGTTTGGGAGACGGAGCCGTGTTCGCCTGCACCGAGCCTTCCTGCACCGCGCTGAGGGTGAGCCCCCGGCTGCGCCGAGCGGGGTCTTCCTGAATGTCGGGGTCGTTTCCTCCTGCCGCGTTGGCGAGGGCTCCCACATCTCTACATTCACTCACGCTCCCGCTGCGGAGCCGCTGTGTCCGTTGTTCTCTGCATCGCATGCGAGCCAGGACGACCAGAGCTTCCTGAGGATCTGCGCGGTGAGTCTGGGCACTGGCGGTCCTCGCCGAATCCGGGGCAGAGCGAGTGACACCGACCGCCGCCCAGGCGCGGGAGAGCTCTCGTGTGCGCGTGGCTGAGGCCGGACGTCCCCGTTTGCACAAGCGCAGAGAATTACAAAACAGTTCGTGAATCACTAACACAAATTGTATGAGAGAAGCTTACGTTTCCAGAAGTAATATTGTGGTTTCCGGACTTATTTCTATTTCAATTATTGTTTTTTTCAGATCAATTTCCAAATGTTTTCTTTTAAGTTTCTGCAAGCGTAACCTATAGTGTGTGATGGAGGTTCTTTATATGATGGAAACAAGACGTGTTTCAACAGTAACAAGGTGTGCGCGCAATCAGTTTGATTCAACAGCTGAAAACCACACATTCATTTCAAGTGCACATTGAACTATGCCGCATTTGGTTTCTACTGCATGGTGCTGAGCCTTCTGACCCCAGCAGGACCCACCTGGCCATGACAGGAGGCCTGGCAGGACCTGAGAGGTTGATTAAGTCAATGAGGGAAAGTCACCATCGTGCATAAAATGTGAAGCTGTGATGATAAAATGAAGAAGACCCTGCCAGGGTCCGTTTACTCCTCTCAGGACAGAGTACTCTGTCCAGTGCCCCTAAATGGACACACTGCCCAGCACTGAGCTGACCTCAAGAATATTTGCTGAATTAACAAATGCCTCCGTACTGCAGACCTTGTCTCTCAAATCTGTCTTTTGGAGAAATTGGAGACGTGAAGAAGAAATTCCATCAGGTGGACCCACCTCAAGTCCACTAGTTTTGCCTGTGGCCTCCACATGCCCCCACTGCCACTCAGCTCCCCTGCAAGGGGATTTTATTGAATATGGTTCCTATTTCCTCCTTATTTACATCCCACGTCCTTAATCCCATCAATTGTTGACTTATTTCTGGAATAAGTGAGGTTTTTTTAAGGATGGGGGCTTCCTGATAGCTCAGCTAGTGAAGAAACTGCCTGCAACACAGGAGACGGAGGCTCGGTCCCGGGATGAGGAAGATCCCCTGGAGGAGGGCATGGCAACCCGCTCCAGTGTTCTTGCCTGGAGAATCCAAGGGACAGAGGAGCCTGGCGGGCTGCAGTCCATGGGGTCTCGAGTCGGACACAAGTGAGGGACTGAGCACAAGCTATAACCAATTCTGAAAAGTTCTTGAAAAGGTAGTTTACTGTCTCTCTTTCTTAACAGATGCTTGCCATCCAGTGTGTGTTTACAATCAGAGCATCTCTCAGACGAGCCTGTTTCAGGTGCTTAGTACTCACATGGGACTGGAGCTACATTAATAGACAGCTAAATCAAGACCCTTTCACCAGTTCAGTGAGAAGTCTAATGATGAACCACGTGCTTTATGTAACCAGCATCTCATATCTCAGGACCAGGACCATGAGTGTTTCTATTTGCACCTTCATTAACTAGTACTGGGGACAGCACACAGTAGGTTCTATGTGTTTAAATGTGTGAGGGCAGATTCTGAGGATGAATAATCAGCCCACACATTAAATCATATGCATAATTAAATCCTGCATATTTTCAGCAGACAGGGACCAGAGTTAAACACTTTAAAGAGGCAGTGGCTGTCTTATCTGCCTGCCTTCTCTCCTCAAACCCCGTGTACCTGAACTATGGACAAGTCCGCTGGCCACAGTGCATCAGCTCCCTGCAGAAGGAGCCCAATGGGGATGATTGATTGTACCCCTTCTGCTCTCTGGGCATTCAGAAGGATAAACGCAGGACTATTTCCCAGCTGAGAGACCTCATACCCAAGATCCAACTATCAGCTGATGATTGCCCTGATCAATTTAAAGTATTCTAATGCTGTTGTTCAGCCACTAAGTCAAGTTTGTCTCTGTGACCCCATGGACTGCAGCATACAGTCTAATGTTACCTCTCTGTTTTTCCTCATCAGTGGTATTTCTTAGTCTCTGTCTGTGAGTCCAGAAATCTTTCCAGCAGTCATGGCCCAGAACAGAGGGACAGGCTGGATGTCCAATGAGAGACTCAAGGAGGGGGCTCCATGAGTGACTTAGAACAAATGACAAAGTCCTTGCAGAGTCATATGGACGTGAGGGAGAACTGAGGATTCTGAGGAGGGAAACTCTGGCTTCAAAGGGGGCGTTTTCCAGATTGAACAGACCTGAGGCCATAAATAGAAAGGGCTGTGGAACTTAAACTCAGGAGAAAGCCCAGCCTCCAGATCATGTGCTGATGATTAGTGAGAACACACTTTGGAACAGTTTGGAAGAGTGAGGCCATGAGGGAGAATGCCCACCGGGAGAGAGTGAAGGGAGCCCCGGGCTCTGTGAGTGTCCCTCCCCGGCTATGACTTTCACTGTCAACTTGGGCTCTCCCACAGGGAACACAGAAAACTCTCCCTGCCCTCTGCTCAGCTGCTCGCATGGACCTTCTCTGTAATTGCCAGTTGTTGTCCCTAGTCCCCAGGCGTGGGTGAGGGTGACGAGCACTGGGGGTAAGATCTGGCCCTCCCTGGAGACGCCCCAGACTCTCCAGGCAGACAGTGTCACCTCCGCTCCAGATGACATGATAATGGCTCCTCTGTGGGGAGAGCGGCCTTAGGGGCCCTGCCCCTATAACTGGGGCCCATCCTGACGGACACTTCCCCTGCACAGAGTGTGGCGCCGAGTGCAGGCAGGTGAGTGCTCCCTGAGTGTGGCATCGAGTACAGGCAGGTGAGTGCTCCCTTGTGTTGAGTCTGAGGGCAGGAAACAGGAGAGCCGGCTCTCAGAGGAAGAGGAGCTCAGGGCTGTGTTGTCAGCAACTTGTGCAGGTCAGGTGCTCCCCTGCTTTGTCCTGAGCTGCCCATCCATACCCTGGCTGGCAGGTGGAAGGCGGGAATGTGTTGGGGTGTGTATCTGAGTGGGACCAGAGCCGTGAGTTCACTGTAAATCTCCCTCTGAGATTACTTGCACATCAGCATCTGATTTACTAAGAAGCCCATCAGAGTCAGTCTTGAATTTCTGGGACAGTGTTTGATCTCCAGCATTTCTTCCTAATTTAGAATTCCCCTCTCCTGCTCTCGTTGCCCAGCTGTTCCCGCACACGTCTGCTTTATCCGCTAGAGCCCAGAGCACAGTGATCATAGCTGATTTTCATTCCTGGTCTGACCATTCCAACTTTCCTGCCATGTCTCTATCTGATGCTCACTCTGTGTCTTCAAACTCTTTGGGTTTGGGGGTCTTTTGTTTGTTTTTGCCTTTCAATGCGCCTAGGAGTTTGCTCTTGATATCTGGATGCATTGTGGTGGGTAAATTGAGCACCTGTTAATAAACCTTTGGTGATGTGGTGGTGAGCTGTGGGGATGACCTCAGAGAGATGGCAGTGAGGGGTTCTGAAAAGTGATCTTCCTTCCCTGCCCAGGAATTGAACCTGGAGCGCCCGAATGAAACCAGGCGTCCTACTTCCCAGAACACCAGGAGCCTGAGGCTAGAAGTAAAGTGACCGTGGTTCTTTCCCCCATTAGAAAGCAAGAATGTCTCAAGAAGGCAAAAACTGTTTAAAAAAAAAAACAGGTATAAAGTTCATTATCAGAGACACAGCAAAGCATGTGGCAAGCACATGGAGAAGAATTTGTTTAAGACAGAAGTGGGGCAGAGATACACCCAGAGAGAAAGGGTGTGGGTGTCCTGAAGGAGGAGCACAGGAAGAGGTGGCGGAAACCCCCATTTAGGACCATCCTTCCAGGGCTTTGTTTGAGCTTTAGCTTTAGTCCATCAGTCATGTCTGACTCTTTGTGACCCCATGGGCTGCAGCCTGCCAGGCTCCTCGGTCCATGCAATTCTCCAGGCAAGAATACAATGGAGTGGTTGCCATTTCCTTCTCCAAGGGATCTTCCCAACCCAGGGATGGAACCCAGGTCTGCATTGCAGGCAGACCCTTTACCATCTGAGCTGCCAGGAAGCCCGTGTATAACTATTACCACCATCTATTTCCAAAACTCCACCATCCCAGCAGACACTTGCTACTCATTAAACAACAACCCCTCTTCCCCTCAGTCACTGGTGACCTCTGTTCTACTTTCTGGTTCAATGAATTTGCCTACTCCAAGTAACTTCTATAAGTGGAATCATATACTGTTTTTCCACCTGTGCCTGACTTGCTTCGTTAAGTATGTTTTCCAGATCCATTTGTGTCGTAGCATATGTCAAGCATGCTACACATTTCCTTTTCACAGCTGAATACTATTCCTGTGTGAGACAGGATGACATTTTGCCTGTCCGCTCATCTACTGATGGGCCTGGGGCTGTTTCCACTTGTCACTATGAACGATGCTGCTGTGAATGGTGGTGTGCACAGATGCCATCTGATTTTAGAAATGCAGTTTCATTGTGAACATAGCTATGCTCACCTGTTAACATATTAGCCATGGCTGCCTCCCCAGCTGCATAAACACGTGGAGTTGCAGTTGCATCTGGACCTACAAAACCTAAAATACCACTGTCTATGCCTTTACAGAAAAAGTTTGCTGATCTTTGGTCTATGTGATGGGATTTCACTCAGAGAAAATGGGATTAAGCTATAGTGGAATTTTTTTTCTCTTTGAAACAAGGAATGATTTCTGAGATTACCAAATGATGGTTCAGTTCAGTTCAGTTCAGTCACTCAGTCGTGTCCGACTCTTTGCGACCCCATGAATCGTAGCACTCCAGGCCTCCCCTGTCCATCACCAACTCCCAGAGTTCACTCAGACTCACGTCCATCGAGTCAGTGATGCCATCCAGCCATCTCATCCTCTGTCGTCCCCTTCTCCTCATGCCCCCCAATCCTCTCAGCATCAGAGTCTTTTCCAATGAGTCAACTCTTCGCATGAGGTGGCCAATGTACTGAAGTTTCAGCTTTAGCGTCATTCCTTCCAAAGTAATCCCAGGGCTGATCTCCTTCAGAATGGACTGGTTGGATCTCCTTGCAGTCCCAGGGACTCTCAAGAGTCTTCTCCAACACTATCCGTCAAAAGCACCAATTCTTCACCACTCTGCCTTCTTCACAGTCCAACTCTCACATCCATACATGACCACAGGAAAAACCATAGCCTTGATTAGACGGACCTTAGTCAGCAAAGAAATGTCTCTGCTTTTGAATATACTATCTAGGTTGCTCATAACTTTTCTTCCAAGGACTAAGCATCTTTTAATTTCATGGCTCCAGTCACCATCTGCAGTGATTTGGGAGCCCCCAAAATAAAGTCTGACACCCTTTCCACTGTTTCCCCCATCTATTTCCCATGAAGTGATGGGACCAGATACCATGATCTTCGTTTTCTGAATGTTGAGCTTTAAGCCAACTTTTTCACTCCTCTTTCACTTTCATCAAGAGGCTTTTAGTTCCTCTTCACTTTCTGCCATAAGGGTGGTGTCATCTGTGTATCTGAGGTTATTGATATTTCTCCCGGCAATCTTGATTCCAGCTTGTGCTTCTTCCAGTCCAGCGTTTCTCATGATGTACTCTGCATATAAGTTAAATAAGCAGGGTGACAATATACAGCCTTGACGTACTCCTTTTCCTATTTGGAACCAGTCTGTTGTTCCATGTCCAGTTCTAACTATTGCTTCCTGACCTGTATACAGATTTCTCAAGAGGCAGGACAGGTGGTCTGGTATTCCCATCTCTTTCAGAATTTTCCACAGTTTATTGTGATCCACACAGTCAAAGGCTTTGGCATAGTCAATAAAGCAGAAATAGGTGTTTTTCTGGAACTCTCTTGCTTTTTTGATGATCCAGCGGAGGTTGGCAATTTGATCTCTGGTTCCTCTGCCTTTTCTAAAATCAGCCTGAACATCTGGAAGTTCATGGTTCACATTATTGCTGAAGTCTGGCTTGGAGAATTTTGAGCATTACTTTACTAGCATGTGAGATGAGTGCAATTGTGCGGTAGTTTGAGCATTCTTTGGCATTGCGTTTCTTTGGAACTGGAATGAAAACTGACCTTTTCCAGTCCTGTGGCCACTGCTGAGTTTTCCAAATGTGCTGGCATATTGAGTGCAGCACTTTCACAGCATCATCTTTCAGGATTTGAAACAGCTCCACTGGAATTCCATCTCCTCCACTAGCTTTGTTCGTAGTGATGCTTTCTAAGGCCCGCTTAACTTCACATTCCAGGATGTCTGGGTCTAGATTAGTGATCACACAGCAAAAAGGACATTTGTCAGTAGGTCTTTAAAAAACTCCACAGAAACAAACCAACCAAACATCTGTTGGTCTAAGTTCTAAATAATTGCTGTGGTTACTATATGATTTCATAGTATATACTTAAAATATTGTCTTTGTTTGCTGCTGCTGCTGCTGCTAAGTCACTTCAGTCATATCCGACTCTGTGCGACCCCACAGACGGCAGCCCACCAGCTCCCCTGTCCCTGGGATTCTCCAGTCAAGAACACTGGAGTGGGTTGCCATTTCCTTCTCCAATGCATGAAAGTGAAAAGTGAAACTGAAGTTGCTCAGTCATGTCCAACTCTTCACAACCCCATGGACTGCAGCCTACCAGGCTCCTCTGTCCATGGGATTTTCCAGGCAAGAGTACTGGAGTGGGGAGCCATTGCTTTCTCCATTGTCTTTGTTTACCTTTTGGCAATTACGTTGTCTCTTTCTTTTTATTTTTAAATTACTTTACAATATTGCAGTGTTTTTGCCATACATTCACATGAATCAGCCATGGGTATACATACGTTCCCCATCCTGAACCCCCTCCCACCTCCTTCCCCGTCCCATCTCTGTGGGTCATCCCAGTGCACCAGCCCTGAGCACCCTGTCTCATGCATCGAACCTGGACTGGCCATATGTTTCATGCATGATAATATACATGTTTCAATGCTATCTCTCAAATCATCTCACCCTCACCTTCTCCCACAGAGTCCAAAAGACTGTTCTATACATCTGTGTCTCTTTTGCTGTCTCGCATATAGTGTTATCATTACCATCTTTCTAAATTCTATATATATGTGTTAGTATACTGTATTGGTGTTTTTCTTTCTGGTTTACTTCACTCTGTATAATAGGCTCGGGTTTCATCCACCTCAGTAGAACTGATTCAAATGCATTCTTTTTAATAGCTGAGTAATATTCCATTGTGTATATGTATCACAGCTTTCTTATCCATTCGTCTGCTGATGGACATCTAGGTTGCTTCCATGTCCTGGATATTATAAACAGTCCTGCGATGAACACTGGGGTACATGTGTCTCTTTTAATTCTGGTTTCCTTGGTGTGTATGCCCAGCAGTGGGATTGCTGGGTCATATGGCAGTTCTATTTCCAGTTTTTTAAGGAATCTCCACACTGTTCTCCATGGTGGCTGTACTAGTTTGCATTGCCACCAACAGTGTAAGAGTTCCCTTTTCTCCACACCCTCTCCAGCATTTATTGCTTGTAGATTTTTGGATAGCAGCCATTCTGACCAGCATGACATAGTATCTCACAGTGGTTTTTGATTTGCATTTCTCTGATGATGAGTGATGTTGAACATCTTTTCATGTGTTTGTTGGCCATCTGTATGTCTTCTTTGGAGAACAGTCTGTTTAGTTGTTTGGCCCATGTTTTGATTGGGTCATTTATTTTTCTGGAATTGAGCTTCAGGAGTTGCTTGTATATTTTAGAGATTAATTCTTTGTTAGTTGCTTCATTTGCTGTTATTTTCTCCTATTCCGAAGGCTGTCTTTTCACTTTGCTTATAGTTTCCTTTGTTGTACAAAAGCTTTTAAGTTTAATTAGGTCCCATTTGTTTATTTTTGCTTTTATTTCCATTACTCTGAGAGGTGGGTCATAAAGGATCCTGCTGTGACTTATGTCAGAGAGGGTTTTGCCTGTGTTTTCCTCTAGGAGTTTTATAGTTTCTGGCCTTATGTTTAGATATTTAATCCATTTTGAGTTTATTTTTGTATATGGTGTTAGAAAGTGTTCTAGTTTCATTCATTTCATTTCATTTTACAGTGGTTGACCAGTTTTCCAGGCACCACTTGTTAAAGAGATTATCTTTTCTCCATTGTATATTCTTGCCTTCTTTGTTAAAGATAAGGTGTCCATAGGTGCCTGGATTTATCTCTTGGCTTTCTGTTTTGTTCCATTGATCTATATTTCTGTCTTTGTGCCAGTACCATACTGTCTTGATGACTGTAGCTTTGTAGTAGAGCATGAAGTCAGGGAGATTGATTCTTCCTGTTCCATTCTTCTTTCTCAAGATTGCTTTGGCTATTCAAGGTTTTTTATATTTCCATACAAATTGTGAAATTATTTGTTTCTAGTTCTGTGAAAAATACTGTTGGTAGCTTGATAGGGATTGCATTGAATCTATAGATTGCTTTGGGTACTATACTCATTTGCACTATATTGATTCTTCTAATCCATAAACATGGTATATTTCTCCATTTATTTGTGTCTTCTTTTATTTCTTTCATCAGTGTTTTATAGTTTTCTATATATAGGTCTTTTGTTGCTTTAGGTAGATATATTCCTAAGTATTTTATTCTTTTTGTTCCTTATCTCTTTCTTGACACCTGACTGATCCCTGAACCCTCCCCAACATGCATGGGCAACATTTTGCTAAGACAGATCGCACTGCGAAGGCCTGTGGGTGCATGTCCACCCTTATCAGGGGGTGGGGGCCCTCCTCCCTTTTTGGCCCCTGGGAAGCCTTCCTGCTCTTGTACAGACAGGAAAGTCTTCTTTGACCTCAGGCGTGGGCACTGTTTCTCTTTATCCCAGCAGAACTCAGCTTCTGCCTCTAGATATGTCCTTGGACTGTGTACATGAGAATAAACCATCAGTTTTACTCCACTCAACAAACACCAGCTGTTCAGCCTGGGGGCCCCTCTATCTCCTTTCTGAGGGAGAAGGAAGGTTCCACCTCCTATGATGAGGTCTCCGTTGGTCCCTGAGTCTATGCCTCTGGACTGTGAACCTCCTTCTGTTTCTCCATGGTTTTCTCCCTCTTGGACAGGACAGGACAGCACAGCTAGAGTGGGCTGGAGCTGGGGATTTCCCTTCCCAGGTGAGTCAGGCTCTGTGCAAAAACTGCTGGTTAGGCTCTAGTTAACTAGATGCATATTCAACAGCAAAGACATTACTTTGCCAACAAAGGTCCATCTAGTCAAGGCTATGGTTTTTCCAGTAGTCATGTATGGATGTGAGAGTTGGACTGTGAAGAAAGCTGAGCACTGAAGAATTGATGCTTTTGAAGTGTGGTGTTGGAGAAGACTCTTGAGAGTGAGTCCCTTGGCCTGCAAGGAGATCCAACCAGTCCATTCTAAAGGAAATCAGTCCTGGGTGTTATTTGGAAGCAATGATGCTAAAGCTGAAACTCCAGTATATTGGCCACCTCATGCGAAGAGCTGACTCACTGAAAAAGACTGATGCTGGGAGGGATTGGGGGCAGGAAGAAAAGGGGGACGACAGAGGATGAGATGGCTGGATGGCATCACCGACTCAACGGACGTGAGTCTGAGTGAACTCCGAGAACTGGTGATGGACAGGGAGGCCTGGTGTGCTGCAATTCATGGGGTCGCAAAGAGTCGGACACGACTGAGTGACTGAACTGAACTACCTTCCCAAGAAAGCAGATTCAGTTAAGAAGAATCCAGTTCTCTGATGTAGTTGAAAATGTTTGCTTTCATCTCCCAGTAAGGAAGCAGAAGGGGATGGATTTCTCTCTTATGTCAGCTGAGGGAAATATCACCAGACCCACAGGACTGTGGGGTGAGTGGTCCTCCTGGAGACTCTAACTGTCAGACTCCCACACACCGAGTCCCCACCGAGCCATCTGTTATGACGCAGGATTTCCCACCCAGGGCTTCTTCCCGAGGGCTTTCTGCTCAGGAATCTCTGCTCCAGTATGTCTTGATTCCTTCTCTTCCCCCACTGTCTCTTCCCTAGTGAGGGCAGTGATCCCCTGTCTCTCACCTCGCTTACTGATCCAAGAATTTTCTGTCTATTCGGTGTTTTCCTGTTTTTAGGACATAGAGGTGACTCCCAAGCTCCTCACACGAGGAACTAGAAAGTGCAGGTCCACAACTGATTTTTTAAGTTATACTGTGTGTGGTAATTCTGATGAAGTGTGAATTTCAAGTGTGAATAACTGACTCTCCTGCAACTGTGTTTAAATTAGTTGTGTGGTCTTAAAGCTCGCCGGCATTGTGCATTTTCCGTTTCTTTTTTAACACACGCTTACAATACACAGGAATGTCTCCAAGGGGTTAGTGTATCTGCTAGTCTGACTCCTGTCACATTGTCCTACTCTTAGTACAGATTTTGTAACATCTATTATGCATCACACCATTTTACTGAACAAGTGATGTGGTTCATGGACCTTACCTGCTGGTAGAGAATAAGGAAATGCCAAATCAATAGGATTAAATCTAAAGGGAGTGAAAAGTGTAACTGGCATCATGCATGTGTGCTGCAGGTTGAGCCCCTCCTGTGGAGCATGACCGTGTCTCCCTTCTCAGAAGAGGAGAAAGGAATTCTTTCCCAGTGTTGGTTCTGTGAGACGCCTCCTGCTGTCGACACCAGCCCAGCCCCCTTTCCGCTCCGGGCCACTCTGACCTCCTCTCCATGTCTGTTCACAGAGATGCCCCGAGAACACTAGGGAACGCGGCTGTGAAAACCATCTTTCTGTTCCAGGTGGTGGCTGGAGCTCTGGGCAATGCCATCCTTTTCTCCCGCAGCATCTCTCCAGTCTTGCTGGGCCACAAGCAGAGACCCACACAGATGGTTCTGTCACATTTGGCCCTGGCCAACCTCCTGGTTCTTCTCTCCCCTGGCATTCCCCACATGATGGCAGCATTTGTGTCGAGGAAGCCCCTGTCCAGCCTTGCGTGTAAGTTTGTGTATTATATACAGAGGGTGGCTCTCAGCACCGCCCTGTGCTCCACCTGCATCCTGAGCACCTATCAGTCTTTCACTCTCATCCCCAGGAGAGTGGAATGGGTGATGCTCAGAGGAAGGGCCCCCAAGGTCATTGGTCCTTCCTGCTGCACCTGCTGGGTACTCAGCCTGTTGATGTACATCTCTGTTCCTCTGAAAATCACTGGTCCTCCAGGACACACACAACTATACTGATTCGCAAGGCAACTGGTTCTGCTCAATCTCAGGTACTGTCACAGGCTTTGGCTACTTGTGGTTCATCTCTGATGCTGTGTTTCTTACCCTCATGGTCTGGTCCAGCGGCTCCATGGTGCTTCTCCTGCTGAGACACCACCAGAGGGTGCAGTATCTTCACACCCCCACTGGGCACCACAGAAGCCCCCCGGAGACCAGAGCTGCACACACCATCCTGATGCTGGTGGTCTCCTTCATCATCGTTTACATACTGAATTCCACTTTTTCTTTTTATCTCACTGTTCTTGTAGAGTTTCGTCTGTGGTTGATGCAGACTTCTGATGTCTTGGCCTCATATTTTCCCACTGTTTCTCCCTTTCTGCTGCTCCTGAGGGATCCTAAAACTCCTAGGATCTGCCCTGGAGTCAGTAGAAACAATGCTTAACGTGATAAATATCTAGTAGATGCCTTCAATAATAACTAACTCACTTCTTTAAGTGTTGAGCGACTATCTTTATTAAAGTATAATAAGTGTGACATTATATCACTTCAGGACTTACAACATTATGATTGAATATTTGTATATGTTACAGATGATGAGTTCAATAAGTCTAGTTAACATCTACCCCCCGCACACTGTACTGTACTGACGGAACTTTTTTCTCATGGTGAACCTTTGAAGATTGATTCTCTTTCCACTTTTCATCATGTGACACAGTGTACTTTACTGAACCATGTTGTACATTATGTATCCGTGACTTACTCACGTTATAACTAGAAGCTGGTGCCACTGAAGTGAGTGCTGTGCTATGCTTAGTCGCTCAGGCATGTCCAACTCTGCGACCTCATGGGCTGCAGCTCGTCAGGCTCCTCTGTCCATGGGGATTCTTCAAGCAAGAACACTGGAGTGGGTTTCCATTTCCTCCTCCAGCGATGGAATATTGCATAGCCTTAGAAAAGAATGAAATAATGCCGTTTGCAGCATCATGCATAGACCTCAAGAGCTCCATGCTAATTGAGATGCACTGCACAGAGAAAGAAAAGAACTGTGTGCCAGCTTCTGTGCATGGAATCTGAAGACGCTGAACTCAGGAACAGAGAGTGAGATGGTGGTTTCCAGGGGCCGGGAGGTCCGGGGAATGAGGAGATGCTGGTCCCAGGGCACTGAGTTCCAGTTAGAGAATGAGTAAGTTCTGAGGATCTGCAGCGCCGCCTGAGACCTGTCCCTAACAGTGCTGCGCTATGTGCTTGCCACATGCTAGAAAGTCAGGAGAGGGCACATCTTCCATGCTGTCACCACCGGCTGCGAGAAAAGTTAATTCTCTGAGGTGACAGAGGTGGCAACCTTCCTGTGGTAATAATTTTGCAGTATATTCCTGTATCATAGTACCATGCTATACACCTCACACTCACACACTCTCCATGTCAGTGCTATCTCAGTAAAGCTTCCTGAACCAGTCAAGATGCTGGGGCTTCCCTGGTGGCCCAGTGGTTAGGACTTCGCCTTCCATCGCAGGGGGCACGGGTTCCATCCCTGGTTGGGGAGCTAAGATCCCACATGCCTCTTGGACAAAAGTGAAAAACATAAGGACTTTAAAAATGGTCCACACTGGGGGTGGGTGCCAGGAGCCAGAGTGAGGAATCCCACCCATGGCAAAGGTCATGAGGAAGGAAGCTCGACAAAACGCAAAGGCGTGATCTGGCTTCAGAGGTTCCCCCTGGGTTTTCCTGAACATCTACCCCCCAAAAAAAAAAAAACAGAGCTGGCCTGATTTTACTGTACTGTGCTTTTCCATTCTTCTGACACTCTCTGGAAAAATTAACTTAGAGCTCCAGTTAACAGTCTCCTGCATATAATAAGAGTGTTTCAATCCCAAAACCCCTCAGATGGCTCTCTAACTTGCCTTACCCGGACTTTTACAACTACGCATGTGATTGTTTACAGCCCCCAACTGTGAGAGGCACGGGAAGCCTAAAACATAGAGCCTTTCAAAGAGTTAAAAGTTACTAGAGCAGCGCTGGTGTAAGATTTCACTGTTGAGCCAGTGCTTGTTGCTAAGTTCCCATAGCTCTTATCCACTGCACCTGGGAGCACATTCCTTAACATAGTTAGAATGTAAGGAAAAACAGGTGTAGCCTTGAAACTGACCACATCAGACTTTTGAACTAATTGGTTCTTTCTTTGTTGTAACTTACTGCACCTTTGCTTCCTGAAAATGTAACTTTGTTTGATACTTTCTGAGGCTGACATAGATTAAAAATATAAAGAAAATACACTTCAAGGGAAAATAAGTTTTCTGGTTGAGCAGCCCTTATGAAAAGAGGGTCTTAAAATGTTTCATAGGCCTCCAAGGCCAGAAGATAATGTACACATCATTTGTGGGAAAGGTATAAAAGTCCTTTTAAAAAATAAAATTATTGGGGCCTCACTAACTGAAGCAGCTTGGTCTCCCCGTATCTTCTTTATTTTCTGGCTGAATTCCCATCTGGTGCCTGGAGGCTCAACATGTCTACTTACTTGTCCTGGCTTCTAAGACTCACGCGAAAGGGAGCCCAAGGCGGGGCACCCTCCGCTATTCAAACGGGCACCAGTGGCCTAACATAGATGGTGCAAAACTCTTGTCTCGAAGTTTTATTAGTTCTCCACGTAAACCAAGTTATTCAGACTCTTTTCTCCACTAATTTTCCTACTACACTATTCTTTCCTAATCTAATCTTATATTTCTAATTAAATAAATCTCTCCTCGCCAACTCCATCCACCCTTCGAATTCCCTGGATCCACCGAGGCTGGACCTCGGCAATTGGGGATGAAGAACTTTTAGAATTTTTAGGTTTTAAAAATATATAGTAGTTTGATGTTAGAAAAACAAGGCTCTTTGGGTTAAAGAATTTCTCTTTGTTATAAATCATTGTTTTCGTCTTTCTGTAAGAATGTAACTTCATTTAGTGCTTTCTGAGAAGGACACTGGAAACTTCTGGGTTAAAAGTTAAAACCTGAAAGGCAGAATGTGCTGCATAGAAGATAGCTTTCCCCCTTATCTCAAGGACTCAGAGCCTCCTGACTGATCTGTTCTTAACTAATGACTTAGTTTCCACTGTGTAACAGGCTTCTCCTCAAAAATGCCTTTCCCTGTACTAGGCACCGCCGGGCCAGGTGGTCAATTAACTGTCTCTACTATCATCTGTAAACCGTCCCCATCAATCAAATGTCTCCACTTCATCCTCAGACCCCCTTATCACATTGTTCCCTACATTCTGATCTCATTCCCAGTTGTCTTTGATCTCTCTGTATAAAAATCCCCCTCGGTGAGTGTTGGGGGTTCACTTCTGGAAACAGAAGATTGAACCCCAGCTTGCCGGCCCCAATAAATCCTCCTGCTGATTGCATCGAGTCCGAGTCACTGTGGTCTTTGGGGCGACGGTTCCCGAGAAAAGGCCGTAAGGTCTTACAGGGAACTCTTTTAAAAGAAATAAAGGCCCTGTGACGTTCTCAGTGCTTCCTGCTTGGGGGACACACTGCGCCTGCCTGTCCCAGCCCAGTCACGGGCGCCTGGCAGGGGTCTCCATGTTACACGGACCTTGGGCCTTGCAATCGGTCCGCGAGTTCTTTGCTGGGAGACATCCTGAGACTGTCCTAATATGCGGCTGTTCATCACGGTGCACCGCAGCTCCCACCACAATGCCCTCCCGAGTTGAAATGTACACAGCGGTCTCATTTCAGCCTCCAGGGCTCACAGGGAGGAGTCTGTTGAAGGAAGAGATTTCCCTTCACCCATGTGTGCGTGCAGCCGTTAGTTCTTTCCCTCTTTCACTTTTATTCAAGCCAGATAAACTCCTAAAGCTGAGGGGCCCATCAGCCTCTGAAAGCGGGAGGAGAGACGCGGAAGGGCTCTTTGTTTGTTTTTGTTTGGAGGGTAATTGCTTTACAAGGTTGTGGTGGCTTCTGCTCCATCAGCAGGAATCGGCCACAGGTGTACACATGTCCCTCCCTCCCACCCCCCAGCCCCTAGGGAGCACTGGGTTGAGCTCCTCGCGTCTTACGTCAAACTCCCACTGGCTCCGTTTTACATACACTAATGTGTATGTTTCAGTGCTATTCTCTCAAATCATCCCACTCTCGCCTTGCCCTGCTGTGTCCACAAGCCTGTTCCCTCCATCCGCATCTCTATTCCTGCCCTCCAAATAGGCTCATCAGTTCCATCTTTCTAGATTCCATATGTATCTGTTAATTTATGATGCTTGTCTCTTTCTGACTCACTTCACTCTGTGTGATAGGCTCTAGGTTCAACCACTTCACTAGAAGTGACTCAGTGTGCTCCTTCTATCGCTGAGTAACACTGCATTCATCACACACACACACACACACACACACATACACACACATACGCCACAACCTCTGTATTCATTCACCTCTCGATAGACATACAAGGCTCTTAAAGCTCATTCTGAGTCCAGAGCAGGAGAGGAGAGACGTGTTGAGCAGAGACTAAAGTGTTCAGAATCCTGGTTGTCAATCGGTTTTCATCCATTGCTTGTCCTGTGTCCTCTGGGGTGGATTACCACAGCCCACACTGAGCCTCCTGGGGGCCCAGCCAGCACCCAGCGAGCATCTGTAGGACTGGGTTGAATTAAGCAAGATGGCCGTGGGTTTCATCCCCAAGTCACATAGCAGAGTCACCTTGCTTGCTTAAAAACAAGCACTTTTCTAACTCAATCTACACAAACGTTATGATGATCAACAACTTGTTACTGGGCTTCCCAATGGTAAAGAACCTATCTACCCATGCAGGAGACATAGGTTCAATCCCTGGGTCGGGAAGATCCCCTGCAGAGGGAAATGGCAACCCACTCCAGTGTTCCTGCCTGGGAAATCCCATGGACAGAGGGGCTTGACGGGCTACAGTCCACGTGGTCACAAAACAGTCAAATACAACTGACCAACTGAACAACAGAAACATGAGTTAGTCATGATTCCTCCAATAAACACTGAGCCCTAGGGCTTATCCTGCCCTTCCCCTCTTCTGTGCTTATAAATATTCCACCAACAGTGAGACACTTGGGCCATATCCACCTCAGTCTATGTATCATCTGCTCAAAGGTGGCTTGCTGCTGCTGCTAAGTCGCTTCAGAAGTGTCCAACCCTGTGCGACCCCGTAGACAGCAGCCTACCAGGCTCCCCCGTCCCTGGGATTCTCCAGGCAAGAACACTGGAGTGGGTTGCCATTTCCTTCTCCAATGCATGAAAGTGAAAAGTGAAAGTGAAGTCGCTCAGTCGTGTCTGACTCTTAGCGACCCCATGGACTGCAGCCTACCAGGATCCTCCACCCATGGGATTTTCCAGGCAAGAGTACTGGAGTTGGGTTCCATTGCCTTCTCTGCAAAAGTGGCTTAGATACTTATTAACCCAATGCCTAATCACCGTGCCTATATTTTGTCTATATCGTCAGATTAGCTGAGAAGTTCATTTGTGTTTTTCCATACATCTTCCAGAAAAACCCAAATGGACTTTTTAGCCAACCCATAACATAACTGAAGAGAAAAAACTAATACCTTCATGTAAGGAGAATAGCTACTGTGAATAGGAAGGTTTTGTTCCAGTTATAGCCATATGTGCTGTATATAAAAACATTAACCTACTCAGGGTCCAAGATTGCCAGGAGAAATATCAGTAACCTCAAATATGCAGATGATACCACCCTTATGGCAGAAAGCAAAGAAAAACTAGAGAGCCTCAATCAAAGTGAAAGAGGATACTGAAAAGTTGACTTAAAGCTCAACATTCAGAAAACTAAGATCATGGCATCTGGTCCCATCACTTCATGGGAAATAGATGGGGAAACAGTGGAAACAGACTTTATTTTGGGGGGCTCCAAAATCACTGCACATGGTGACTTCAGCCATAAAATTAAAAGACGCTTACTCCTTAGAAGGAAAGTTATGACCAACCTAGATAGCATATTCAAAAGCAGAGACATTACTTTGCCAACAAAGGTCCGTCTAGTCAAGGCTATGGTTTTTCTAGTAGTCATGTATATGAGAGTTGAACTATAATGAAAGCTGAGCACTGAAGAATTGATGCTTTTGAACTGTGGAGTTGGAGAAGACTCTTCAGAGTCCCTTGGACAGCAAGGGGATCCAACCAGTCCATCCTAAAGGAAATAAGTCCTGAATATTCATTGGAGGGACTGATGTTGAAACTGAAACTCCAATGCTTCGGCCATCTGATGCGAAAAACTTACTCATTGGAAAAGACCCTGATGCTGGGAAAGATTGAGGGCAGGAGGAGAAGGCGATGACAGAGGATGAGATGGTTGGATAGCATCACCAACTCAATGGACATGGGTTTGGGTGGACTCCAGGCGTTGGTGACAGACAGGGAGACCTGGCATGCTGCAGCTTTTGGGGTCACAAAGAGTCGGAAACGACTGAGCAATTGAACTGAACTGAACAGTGTCCAAGTTAGTTTCCCCAGGAAAATTCTTGTTTGGGGAAGAAATGGAATCACAGAAGTAAAGTGAGCAAGCTATTTGTGCCTTTGCAGTAAACATAAAGAAGATGCCTATAGTGTGGACTTTGGGGTCGCGGACCTGAAAAGTGGCAGTGGACAGGGCCTTGGGAGCTGACAGCTCCTCATCCTAAATGGTGCCTTGAGAAGGCTCTGAATTAGCCCTAAAAGAATGAAGACGTGAACATAGACCCAGTAGGAAGCAAAAGACAGCAAGAAAGAGCAACTTTCTCGGTGGAAAGCCTCTCGGAAGCCCACGGGGATGTGTGGTTGGCCCAGGGCCGGGCGTTTCGGACCATCACATGGGGTGGGTATGGGCAGTAGGAGCACTATACACAAGGAGGCACTTGAGGCAAATCTCTTTAAATATATGTTTATTTTTTTAATTATGAAAGTATGATGACACATTTACAGGAGACCTGGAAAATACAGAACAAGGTTACATACGAAAGTGAAAGTGAAGTTGCTCAGTCGTGTCCGACTCTTTGCGACCCCATGAACTGTAGCCTTATCAGGCTCCTCACTCCATGGGATTCTCCAGGCAAGAGTACTGGAGTGGGTTGCCTTCCACTATATATTACAATTATTTTTAAGTGGATAAATTAAGATTTTTAGTTTGGACTTTCAATATCAAAAATTAATAGAATGAATATACAAAGAAGTAGAAAGAGTAGATCCGAAGAGCACTGTGAACCAATTCAACATTATTAAGATTTACACAATTTTCACACAGCAACAGGGTACAAATTCAATTCAAGTTCCCATAGACTGTAAACCAGGAGACACTGGAATATATCCTGGCAAATAAAACAAGGTGCCAAAATTTCATGCTCTATAGGTACTGACATCATACAGAGTCTGTTCTCTTACCACTTGGAATTATGTTAGAAATCAGTGTCAAAAGATATTTGGAAACAACAACGCACATATTTGCTGGGGGAAATTGAAGGCAAGAGGTGAAGCGAGTGACAGAGGAGGAGGTGGTTGAATGGCGTCAGTGACTCAATGGGCTTTGAGCAAATTCCCGGAGATGGTAAAGGACAGGGATGCCTGCTGTGCTGCAGTCCCTGGGGTCGCAAAGACTCAGAGAGGCCTGAGTGACGGAACAGCAGCACGTATTTTCCAGAGCAGCGTGACACTCACCTAGAGATCTTTGACTTGGCCGTGAAAAGCCACGTGAGGCAGATTTTTATAAAGCCTCAGCGAGTAAATGTTTTAGAGTCAGAGACTGTGTGGTCTCTGCCACACCTATTAAGGCCACCTTTGCAGGTGGACGCTGCCTATCAGTTCAGTTCAGTTGCTCAGTAGTGTCTGACTCTTTGCGACCCCTTGAATCGCAGCACGCCAGGCCTCCCTGTCCATCACCATCTCCTGGAGTTCACTCAGACTCAGCATTCATCGAGTCCGTGATGCCATCCAGCCGTCTCATCCTCGGTCATCCCCTTCTCCTCCTGCCCCCAATCCCTCCCAGCATCAGAGTCTTTTCCAATGAGTCAACTCTTCGCATGAGGTGGCCAAAGTACTGGAGTTTCAGCTTTAGCATCATTCCTTCCAAAGAAATCCCAGGGTTGATCTCCTTCAGAATGGACTTGTTGGATCTCCTTGCAGTCCAAGGACTCTCAAGAGTCTTCTCCAACATCACAGTTCCAAAGCATCAATTCTTTGGCGCTCAGCCTTCTTCACAGTCCAACTCTCACATCCATACATGACCACAGGAAAAACCATAGCCTTGACTAGACGGACCTTAGTCGGCAAAGTAACGTCTCTGCTTTTGAATATGCTATCTTGGTTGGTCATAACTTTCCATCCAAAGAACAAGCATATTTTAATTTCATGGCTGCAGTCACCATCTGCAATGATTTTTGAGCCCCCAAAAATAAAATCTGACACTGTTTCCACTGTTTCCTATCTATTTCCCATGAAGTGATGGGACCAGATGCCATGATCTTCATTTTCTGAATGTTGAGCTTTAAGCCAACTTTTTCGCTCTCCTCTTTCACTTTAATCAAGAGGTTTCTTAGTTCCTCTTCACTTTCTTCCATAAGGGTGGTGTCATCTGCATATCTGAGGTTATTGATATTTCTCCCGGCTTGATTTCAGCTTGTGCTTCTTCCAGCCCAGCGTTTCTCATGATGTATATAAGTTAAATAAGCAGGGTGACAATATACAGCCTTGATGTACTCCTTTTCCTATTTGGAACCAGTCTGTTGTTCCACGTCCAGTTCTAACTGTTGCTTCCTGGCCTGGATACAGATGTCTCAAGGGGCAGGACAGGTGGTCTGGTATTCCCATCTCTTTCAGAATTTTCCACAGTTTATTGTGATCCACACAGTCAAAGGCTTTGGCATAGTCAATAAAGCAGAAATAGATGTTTTTCTGGAACTCTCTTGCTTTTTCCATGATCCAGCAGATGCTGGCAATTTGATCTCTGGTTCCTCTGCCTTTTCTAAAACCAGATTGAACATCAGGGAGTTCACAGTTCACGTATTGCTGAAGCCTGGCTTGGAGAATTTTGAGCATTACTTACTAGCTTGTGAGATGAGTGCAATTGTGCGGTAGTCTGAGCATTCTTTGGCACTGCCTTTCTTTGGAATTGGAATGAAAACTGACCTTTTCCAGTCCTGTGGCCACTGCTGAGTTTTCCAAATTTGCTGGCATATTGAGTGCAGCACTTTCACAGCATCATCTTTCAGGATTTGAAACAGCTCAACTGGAATTCCATCATCTCCACTAGCTTTGTTCTCAGTGATGCTTTCTAAGGCCCACTTGACTTCACATTCCAGGATGTCTGGCTCTAGATGAGTGATCACATCACCATGATTTTCTGGGTCGTGAAGATCTTTTTGTACAGTTCTTCCGTGTATTCTTGCCACCTCTTCTTAATATCTTCTGCTTCTGTTAGGCCAGACCATTTCTGTCCTTTATCGAGCCTATCTTTGCATGCCTTGGTATCTCTAATTTTCTTGAAGAGATCTCTAGTCTTTCCCATTCTGTTGTTTTCCTCTATTTCTTTGCATTGATCGCTTATCTCTTCTTGTTATTCCTTGGAACTCTGCATTCAGATGCTTATATCTTTCCTTTTCTCCTTTGCCTTTCGCCTCTCTTTTCACAGCTATTTGTAAGGCCTCCCCAGACAGCCATTTTGCTTTTTTGCATTTCTTTTCCATGGGGATGGTCTTGATCCCTGTCTCCTGTACAATGTCACGAACTTCATTCCATAGTTCATCAGGCACTCTGTCTATCAGATCTAGGCCCTTAAATCTATTTCTCACCTCCACTGTATAATCATAAGGGATTTGATTTAGGTCATACCTGAATGGTCTAGCGGTTTTCCCTACTTTCTTCAATTTGAGTCTGAATTTGGTAATAAGGAGTTCATGATTTGAGCCACAGTCAGCTCCTGGTCTTGTTTTTGTTGACTGTATAGAGCTTCTCCATCTTTGGCTGCAAAGAATATAATCAGTCTGATTTTGGTGTTGACCATCTGGTGATGTCCATGTGTAGAGTCTTTTCTTGTGTTGTTGGAAGAGGGTGTTTGCTATGACCAGTGCACTTTCTTGGCAAAACTCTATTAGTCTTTGCCCTGCTTCATTCCGCATTCTAAGGCCAAATTTGCCTGTTACTCCAGGTGTTTCTTGACCTCCTACTTTAGCATTCCAGTCCCCTATAATGAAAAGGACATCTTTTTTGGGTGTTAGTTCTAAAAGGTCTTGTAGGTCTTCATAAAACCGTTCAATTTCAGCTTCTTCAGCATTACTGGTTGGGGCATAGACTTGGATAACTGTGATATTGAATGGTTTGCCTTGGAGATGAACAGAGATCATTCTGTCATTTTTGAGATTGCATCCAAGTACTGCATTTTGGACTCTTTTGTTGACCATGATGGCTACTCCATTTCTTCTTAGGGATTCCTGCCTGCAGTAGGAGATATAATGGTCATCTGAGTTAAATTCACCCATTCCAGTCCATTTTAGTTCGCTGATTCCTAGAATGTCGACTTTCACCCTTGCCATCTCTTGTTTGACCACTTCCAATTTGCCTTGATTCATGGACCTGACATTCCAGGTTCCTATGCAATATTGCTCTTTACAGAATCAGATCTTGCTTCCATCACCAGTCACATGCACAACAGGGTATTGTTTTTGCTTTGGCTCCATCCCTTCATTCTTTCTGGAGTTATTTCTCCACTGACCTCCAGTAGCATATTGGACACCTAATGACCTGGGGAGTTCCCCTTTTGGTATCCTATCATTTTGCCTTTTCATACTGTTCATGGGGTTCTCAAGGCAAGAATACTGAAGTGGCTTGCCATTCCCTTCTCCAGTGGACCACGTTCTGTCAGCCCTCTCACCATGACCCGCCCGTCTTGGGTTCCCCCGCAGGCATGGCTTGGTTTCATTGAGTTAGACAAGGCTGTGGTCCTAGTGTGACTAGATTGACTAGTTTTCTGTGAGTATGGTTTCAGTGTGTCTGCCCTCTAATGCCCTCTTGCAACACCTACCATCTTACTTGGGTTTCTCTTACCTTGGGCGTGGGGTATCTCTTCATGGCTGCTCCAGCAAAACACAGCCACTGCTCCTTACTTTGGACGAGGGGTATCTCCTTACCGCCGCCCTTCCTGACCTTCACCGTGGGATAGTTCCTCTAGGCCCTCCTGTGCCTGCGCAGCCACCGCTCCTCGGGTTGCTCCTCCCGGCCGCCGGCCCTGGCCTCGGGCTCAGGGTGGCTCCTCAGGGTCACCGCCCCTGGCCTCGGGCACGAGGTGGCTTCTCCCAGCCGCCCCTGACCTCGGATGCAGAGTAGCTCCTCCCGGCCACCCGACACTGCCCATAGACAATGTGAAAACAGGCGTGACTGCGTCCCTACAAAGCACTCAAATAACTGTCCCTGTAAAAGGCCTCGTCCTCCCGTGGAGGCCCGGGGGCATTAGGGATCCACAGCATTTTGAGGTGGGAAAGATGGCTTCAAAATGGGCTGCTTTCCAGATTAGAGAAGGAGCTCCGGCCATACAGAGCAGGAACCAGGGAGCGTGAAGTCACTGGAGCCAGACTCTGGACCGCGATGGAGCTCAGAGTTGAGACGGGATGCCGCCGCCCCGAGGAGCACGCCCAGGAGAAAGCGCAGGAAGGATGTGACTGGTGCACCGTCGCTTGTCCCTTTAATGCCCGAGTTTGCTTCCTCAGCTTTGATTTTCCACAGAGGACACAGACGTGTTTTCCCCTGTGGTCTGGCTGTTGCGTTAGGATCTTTAATCGCTTAATCACCCAAGAGGGGGATGGACAGCACTGGGGATCAAACCGGCTCCTCGCAGGACACGCGCCACGCTCTCCGTGCAGACAGCGGGGCGACCCCGCCGCTGCGGGGGTGGTGGCGCCTGTGGGGACACAGGGGCTGGGAACCCTGTCCCTGTAACTGCAGACTCGCCAGCCCCTGGCCCACCCTGGCCGACAGTTCCCTGCGCAGAGCTCTGGAGCCAGGTCCCGGCGGGTGTGCGCTGCCTCGTGTTCAGGACAGAGGGAGTCTCGGGGAGAGGACTGTGGAGCTGCGTCTGGGCACCGGCCTTGGGCAGGACACGTGCTGACCCTGCCTCACTGCGTGCCCACACCGGGGCTCCGGCTGGACGAGGGGGTGGCTTAGGGAGCAGAGAAGGGGGTTTGCAGTGGGGTCCTCAGAGGATTTAGTGTAAGCGAGCTTCAAGTCAGGACTTTTGCTGAGAAAGAATGTTTTAAAACAGACTCACTGCGGCCACAGTAAAACCTAGTACTCTGGAGTCCCAGGGAGTCTGCAGGGAATCATAATTCAGAAGAGAACTCAGACGGATGGATGTCTGCATTTCCTCCATCAGCTGTGGCAGATGCTGGGGAAGAGCCAGAGGGGAGGCCCCCAGGTGCAGACGCTGAGGGCAGAGCATCTATGAGGGGAAGAGAGCAGTACCCGTCCTCCCACGGCTCTTGGGGGTCAGGCGACAGAGGAGGAAGAGAAACAACGGTGTGCGTGCTGTTATGAGACTGAGAGCGAGGCTTGGTGGTGGCGACTGGGGATGGCCCGCAGGTGTGGATGACCAGGTGAAACCAGCTGCCTGGAGCCTGAGGAGCAGGAGGCGAGTGAAGTGCTGGGCGAGGCGGTTCCAGGAGGAGGGGGAACAGGAGTTGCTGTGATGAAGCCAACACGCATTTCTTGCTTTTTTAAGCAAAGTAAATTCAGCTGGACTTAGAAAAAGGCTGTGAGGACAGCAGAGTTGTGAAACAGAATGAGTTTCCTGAGCGAGAGGGTCCTCAGATTCCTGCCAGGGGTGAGTAACGAAATGAATGTGTTCTTTTCAGAAAACCAGCTCTTGGTTTTGTTGACCTTTTCCGTTTCTCTGGTTTCCATCGTGCTCACTTCTGCACTAGGCTTTGTTATTTCCTTCCTCCTGCTAACTTTGGGCTTAGTTTGTTCTTTTTAGTTTTGTGACGTATAAAGTTTGAGATCTTTCGTTTTCTCCTTTTTTTTTTTTTTGCTCTTATTACTTGTATTTTAAAATTTTAAGAAACAATCTTCTCTTTATCAGTAATCAGAAATTCCTTATTTCAGCAACTAGAGACAATGCATATAAGTTTACTGACGCCCACAGAACCTTAATCTTCCTTAGGAAACAGCGTTACTGTGGCTTCTTCCTTTCTCAAACGTTTCTCAGAAAATGAATCCCCTCGAAGAATGTTTTAGATTATATAGACTATGTTCTGTTGGAAAGTTACATTTCAAACAAACACGTTTGTAGTTGAACACAATCCCAGTGTTTGCTGTACCGGTCAGTGGTATCCAGTATCCTCCCTGTATATAGTTCCAATATCCTGTATATGTTATTCCAGTATCCAGTATATAGTTGTTATGCTAAAAATCTCCCTCTTAACTTTTCCACCTTACAAAACTGGTCCCTACAGAACTCACCTAAAAGACCGGCCGTTATTTTCTCTCTCCGCAGCCACTAGTATCCCCCATTTTACTGTGACGTTATATATATCTGACAACTTGTATCCCACGTGTGTGGGATTCTAAAGCACTTGTGTGTGCGTGTGGCGGGTTTATTTCACTGGAATATTGTCTTCAAGTTCTGTCCATGTTGCTCCTTCCTTTCAAAGGCCGCATCATGTTCCACTGGGCTTTTACACTGCATTGAGTTTATCCATTGGTCAGAAGGCCAACATTTCTGTTGTTTTCACCTCTTCACTGTTGGAAAAGTGCCGCTATGGACATGAGTTTGCAAATGTCTCTTCAGGTCTTTGCTTTCTGTTATTTTGGACATGTCCCTAGTATTTGGAGGATCGGTCCCGTGGTGTTTCTAGTTTCGATGTTTTGAGGACCTGCCACGTGTTTCCCATAGTGATTGCTGCATTTTATAAAGTTAACAACAGTGCACAAGTGTTTGAATGTCTCCTCCTCCTCCAAAGCAGTTTGTTGTTTTCTGGGTTTTTTTAAGAGTAACTATGCTAATTTGTGTAAGATAATGTCTTATTTTGGTTTGGTTTTGCATTTAGCTAAAAATTCATCATCTTAAGCACCTTCTCATTTTCTGGCTGCCCATTTGTGTACCCTTTTTAGAGAAATGTCTATTTAAAATCATTTGGTCATTTTTAATCAGGTTGTCTGTCTTTAGTTAAGTTGGAGTTCTTTATATACTTTAGATACATTTAATACATTTATTAACGCCTTATCAGATATGTGACTTGCAAGCATTCTCTCTGCTTTGTCAGTCTGTCTCGCTCTGCTGGCTGTGTCCTTCTGGCAGTTTTGACGTTGATGTGGCCTCATTTGGGGGTTTTTTGGCTGTGCTGGGTCTTCGTTGCCACATGCACATACTTGAATGTGCTGCCCACACCATTCTGATGCTGATGGTCGCTTCTGTCACCTGCTAATTATGGGATTCTGTTCTTGCTACTTGCATCATTGCTTTAGTGGGATGTCACATATGGTTGGTGCAGGCCTCTTACATTTTGGGCTTCATGTTGTCCTGCCCTTTGCCACTGGCTGCTGATTTCTAGACACCCTAGAGCTCCCCGTTTCTGCTTTTGAAATGATTTAAATGACTGTTGAGAATCTATTGATATATAGTCAGTTTCAATAACAGCCGTGTTTACATTGTTCAGTAATAATTCACTGAATAACAGTTGTTTACATAAAACCCACAGTGATCTTTTTTCATTTTCAGTTGAATTATAATTGTCATAAAATGTTGTGTACATTGATGGTGTACACTGTGTTGGTTTCATATACTTGTATATTGCAATGACTACCACCATAGGATTAGTTCAGGGCTTTAGCCCATCAAATAATTATCATTTCTTTCTTTATGGTGGTAACAGTTAAGATCTAGTCTCTTAGCAACTTTGAAACTTATAATACAGTATTGTTGACTATAATCACTACTCTGCGAAATCTCTACAGGACTTATTTATCTACTCCCTCCAGTTTATACCCTTAAATACACATCACCAACTTCCCACCCCACCCCACCCTCTGGTAGCCACTGTTCTACTCTCTGTTTTTATGAGTTTGGTTTTTAAGATTTCACATATAAGTAATAACATACTGTACTTATCTTTGACTGACTTCATTTAGCTTAATGCCTTCAAGGTCCATCTATGTTGTCGCAAATCGCATGATTCCCATCTTTCTAATGGCTGGATTACATAGATCATGTACGTATTGTAGCCTTGCTTGGAGAACTCCATGGACAGAGGAGCCCAGCGGGCTACAGTCCATGGGATCACACAACTGACTGCCACTTTCACTTTCACACTTTCACATATATGTCTCAGCTTCATGCCTCTGCTGATGCACGCTTAGGTTGTTTCTGTATCTTGGCTACTGTGGGTAGTGCTGCAATAAACTTATGGGTACGGATACCTCTTCAAGCTTCTGTTTCCGTTTCCTTTGGATATATATCCAGCCTGAAGTAGAATCATATGGTAATTTTATTATGGAGGAACCACCATAGTTCTCACAGTGGCTCTACCAATTTATAGCCCCAGTAATATACAAGGGTTTACGCCAATAAACTAATAATTCACATTGGTCTATACCAGTAATGTACAAGGGTTTCATTTTTCCACATCATCACCAACATCTGTGTTCTTTATGAGAGCTGTTCTTCCAGGTGTGAAGTGATATCTCATTGTGATTCTGTGTTTTTCCTGATCAGTGACGCTGAGCACCTTCTCACGCGCCTGTTGGCCATGCAGACACGCCTCTGGAAGTGTCCTGTCTGCCCCTCGCCCACCCCCTCCCGCTGCCTCCCCCACTCCACAGATGCTCCCAGCCTGCTGCCTCCCTCGACGCGCAGAAGGTTCCACACTGAGGCAGTGTTACTGTTAGTCCCACCTGTTGATTTTTTTTATTTTTGCTTCTGGTGCTTTTGCTTTTGGTGTAATATCTGAAAAATCGTTGTCATAACTGGTGTCAAAGGGCCCTTCTTCCCTATGTTTTCTCTCAGGATTTTATAGCATCGGGTCATACACTTTCATCTTTAATTCATTTTGGGTTAGTTTTTGTGAGTTGTGTACAATAGGGTTACAATTTCATTTTTCTCCATTTCTTTATTTAGTTTTCCAATACCAGTATGTGGAAGCGATTGCCCTTTCCGCAACAAGCATCTGTCGCTCCCTTGTGAAACGTTATTAACAGGAGGCGTGTGGATTTGCCTCTGGGGCCCCTGGTTTTACTTTGGTCTGTGTCTGTCTTTGTGCCAGCACCGCACCACACTCAGTAACTTAGCTTTGCAGTGATTAACACAGTAAGTGTGGTGCCTCCAGCTGTGTGTCTTTCTCATGATTGCTTGGGCCATTTGAGGTATCTGTGGGTCTATACAAAATTGGGGGAAATTTTTTTTTCTATTTCTGTGAAAGATGCCATTGACATTTTGTTAAGGATTGCGTTGAATCAACAGCTGACTTGTGTAGTATGGACACTTTAATAATGTCAGTTTTCCAGTCCATGCTATGGATCCTAAGATGCTATGCCTTCTTCAGTTTCCTTCATCAAGGAAGTTTAGTTTTCATCAAGACTTGATCAAGTCTCATAGTTTTCATTTGTAGAGAGCCTTCACTCCTTAGTTCAATGTATCCCTAAGCATTTTTTTTTCAATCAAGGAGGTGGTTTCAGCTGAAGTCTGATCCCACAGGGGCTGTGAAGTGTGGATGGAAACAGCTAAAAGCAAGGGTGTGTGGACTCTAGTTCAGTGGGACATTGGCCGGGGCCTTGGGGTGGGTCGGAGGGCTCGCCCAGCGTGTCCACGTGGGAGAGTTGCGGTCCACCTGGGCAGGTCTCCAGTCTCCTGAGCCCGTCCCTGCAGGTGGGGCTCCGTGTGCCATCCAGGGAGGGGGAATCCACGTGTAGGTCCAACCAGGGCACAGTTTCTAACAGTTGTTGGTTGCTCATTGTTTTCTTTGATGTGCTCAGTCGGTGACACCTGGCCAGGTTTAGGTGTGCACTGCGGCAAGGAGCTGTGACGCGGTCAGCTGGAGCACTCCTCAGGACAGCACGGAGGAGGCCCTGCCACGCTCCTATCCTGTTGTTGTCAGCCGCTCAGTCCTGTCTTACTCTTGCCACCTCATGGCTATAGTCCGCCAGGCTCCTCTGTCCATGGGATTCCCCAGGCAAGAATACTGGAGTGGGGTGCCATGTCCTCCTCCAGATGTTCCTAACCCAGAGTCTCCTACATCGGCAGGCGAGTTCTTTACCACTGAGCCACCAGGGAGACCCATTGTATCCGTGAGCCTCCCGCTAAGTTCATTCTCCTCTGAACATATTGACTGCATGCAGCAGTTTCCCCCTGAATATGCCACAGTCTATTTCTCAGCAGCAGCATCAAGGTTCCAGCTTGGAGGACAATTATCATTTTAAATTCTTCAGGGAAAGGACATCTGAGGGGATATCAACAAAACTAGATCCATCTCAGTGTAAATGACAGTCGAAATCCTTCAAGGTGTTCCCGAGGTGTTTGTGAGTGGGGTTTTGTTACTATTGGCTGTAGTTTTGTGTGCTCAAAAATGTGGGTTCCAATTTTACTTTTAGGGATCAAGTAGTGTCTTTAAAATCTACATATTCAGAATAAAATAAGTTATCTGGTGAAGCAGAGTGTGAAAGAATTATCCCTAAGATTAGATTTTAAATCTTGACACCTATTCAGCAGAAACCAAAGACAGCAGGAGCATTTGGGATCCAGTGGGCAGTGTGTGCCTGTCCCAGGGCCGGCTGCACAAGGGGCTTTGAGGCAGAGTGGGAGGTGGAGCTGGAAGCCCCACCACCTTCACCGAGTCAGAATGTAACTATTTGGGGCTGTTGAGTCCCACGTTCTGTATCACACATACTTTCTGTTGTCACTGTAGTGAGGGATCATTGTAAGGCATCCCTGAATTCCAGTAACTTATTTAACAATCAACCGGCATTCATGTAGAGTGTGTGTTTATCTCTTTCTGACTCACTTCACTCTGTATGACAGACTCTAGGTCTGTCCACGTCTCTCTCTACAAATGACCCAATTTTTTTCTTTTTATGGCTAAGTAATATTCCATTATATATGCACCACCTCCCCTTTCATCCAGTCATCTGTCGATTGACATTTTGGTTGCTTGGTTACTACAAATGGTGCTGCTATGAACACTGGGGTTTATGTATTAAAATACTACTTTATGTTGTTTAAAGTGATGAAAGGAGGCATTTTAGGTGATAAACTTTAACATGTCATGAAATAGCGGCCCCCTCATTCAAAACACTGAAAAATACAGCTGAAGGAAAAGGAGACTTTTATAGGATAAAGAATAAAGAACCAGCCTGTAGGATGAAAAACATTTGATGGTCTGGGACCACATGGTGGAACTCGTTTGGTGTGAGGCAAAACCAGGAAATGCGTACAGTGCTCAGGGGTTGGCTGACTGGACACAATGCATTTCTGGTCCAGGGAAACACAGGGATGAGATTGATCTAAGTTTTGCCTTGCTGACATGTCACCCTGGGTAGGAGAAGCACCATCATAGACCTGGACAATTATTTCAACATTAACAAAAATAAAACTGCTGCCAGGATAAACTGTTCACCTTTCCTTGTGGTAAACTCCCTATGTCCTCAATAAAATCTCACTTATTCCAGAAAAAAATTCTGATGGGATTGAGGAGGAGAGGTGGGATGTAAGGAGGGAGGAGGGATCATCTCCCATAAAAGCCCCCACAGGGGTCTCACTCCATAGCTGAGCAGTCAGTGGAGGCCACAGGAGAACCTAGTGGCCTGGAGGTGGGTCCAGTTTATGGAATGTCTTCTTCACATCTCAGATTTCTCCAAAGGCAGATTTGAGGGAGCAGAGTCCACAGCATGGAGGCATTTGTTAATTCAGCAAGTGTCGCGTGAGGTCAGCCTGGTGCCCGGCAGTACGTGTGCACTTAGGGACATGTGTGCCCCAGAGCACAGGGATGAGTTTGAGTCTCTACACAGGCAGCACAGCGGTGTCTCCACTTTCTTCAGTCACCAGAGCTTGACAGGCTGCAGTGCTGCTCAGTTGCTCAGTCGTGTCTGACTCTGTGACCCATTCTTTGTGAGCCCACCAGCTCCTCTGTCCATGGGATTCTCCAGGCAAGAATACTGGGTATTTGAACATATATTATTTTGAATATGATATGCCTGCATATATGGTTTGGGGAGAAGGCATTTATCCTCTCTGGGGTACTCTGGGCTTCCTGGATTGGTGGTTTGGTGTTGACATTGGGGGGGTGATTCTCAGTTGTTGTTGCTTTGAATGTTTCTCTTTCTCTCTCTCGCCTCCTGATAGCCCCATGGTGTGTGTGTTCCACCCTTGGCCCTTCTCCCCCAGCCCTTCGACACTGCGTTTTGTGTTAAGTCTCTGTCCTGGCCTTGCACTTTCCAGATTTCTACTGATAGATCCTCAAGCTCAGACACTCTTTCCACATCTACTAACATTTCCTTCAACCTACTAACAAGCCCATCAAAGGCATCCTTCATTTCTGAGACGGTGCTCTGGTCTCCGGCATTTCTTCCTAGTTCTTCCTTAGCATCCCCCTCCTGCTCTCATTGCCCAGCTGCTCCCACACATGTCTGCTTTATCCACTAGAGCCCTCTGCACAGTGATCACAGTTGATTCACCTTCCAGGTCTGACCATCCCAACATTCCTGCCGTGTCTGCGTCTGATGCTCACTCTGTGTCTTCAAACTGTTCTTTGCCTTGTAGTATGCCTAGGAATGTTTTCTTGATATCTGGACATAGTGTACTGGGTTAAAGGAACTGTTAAACCTTTAGCGATGTGGTGGTGAGGTGTGGGGAGAGGGTACCGTCCACCTCCTACGATGAGGTCTGTCAGACCGTGAGCCTGTGCCTCTGGACTGGGAACCTGTTTCTACATGTTTTTCTCCCCCTTGGATGGGACAGCATGGCTAGAGTGGCTGGATGCTGGGGATTTCCCTTCCCAGTTCAGTCAGGCTCTGAGAAGACCCCAGCTGCTTAGGCTCCAGTTAAGTCTCTCCTGAAGGCAGACCTTGTAAGAACCCCACACTCTGGTGTATTTGAAAATGGTTTCTTCTTCCATTCCCCACTGAAAGCACAAAGGGAGTTTTTCCCCATCAGTTATGTTGCAGCGTTTCTCATCCTGGCAGGCCTTGTTTGCACGGTGTCTCCGTCATGAGTCTCTGCTCCAGAACCTTGAGCCCCGTTAGTCACTGTCCGTCTCTCCAGTCTTGGACGCAGTGGTGCCTGTTTCCTTTCCTCTCTTCATGATGCAAGAATTTTCTTCTTATTCAGTCTTGTTAGGATGGAGTGATGACTTGAATGAGCTCCTTGAGTGAGGACCGAGAAAGCTGAAGTCCTTGAAGTCTTGAAGACTCATTTTTAAAAGTTATTTAGTGTCCAGTAAGTCTGGTGAAATAGAAGCTTGCTATAACTCACTAGCACACTCTGTTAAAATTAGACCGTCTTAGTAGCTCAACAATATTTTTCCGTTTTCTCTTTCATTGTCCTAAGTTAATAAGTCCTTATCACAGGTAGGAAGACCATGAACTCTAAGGGGTGTGGAGTACATCCTTGCATCTGGGTCCTGTAACACATTCATATACGTTATTTAACACCTATTATTGGTCAGCTGTGTTACTGAACAGGATAGACCTGATTCCTAAGTGCCTGGGCCTTACCTGCAGGTGAAGGATCAGGATATACAGGTAAGTAGAAATAAATACGAAATAGCGAAAACTCTAAGTGGCGTCATGTATCTATTCTCCAGACTGAGCTCCTCCTGTGGAGTATGACAGTGTCTCCCTTCTCAGAGGAAAAGGTCAAGAATTCCTGTCCAGTGTTTGTCCTATGTGAAGACTGCTGATGTCAGCACCAGCTCAGCCCCCTTTCCGCTCCAGGCCACTCTGACGTCCCCTCCATGTTTTTACAGAGATGCCCTGAGAACACTAGGGGAGGCGGCTGTGAAAACCGTCTTTCTGTTCCAGGTGGTGGTTGGGGATCTGGGTAATGTCTTCCTTTCTTCCACAGCATCTCTCTAGTCTCGCTTGACTGGACAAGGAGGCACAGATGCGATTTGCACACACTTGGCCCTGGCCAACCTCCTGGTCCTCTGCCCTGGCATTCCTCACACTGCCGCTGCAGCTTTTGTGCCATGGAAGCCCGTCGGGCCTCGGGTGTGAGCTTGTGTATTACATACAGAGGGTGGCTCGCAGCACCGCCCTGTGCTCCACTGCGTCCTGAGCACCATCAGTCCTTCACTCTCACCCCCAGGAGAGCAGAGTGGGTGATGCTCAGAGGAAGGGCCCCCAGGGTCACTGGCCCTTCCTGCTGGGTCTGCTGGATGTTCATTCTCTTAATGAGCATCTCTGTTCCTGTGACAGTCACTGGCCCATGGGACACAGCGAGTGATGCCGACAATCAAGGGAGTGGTTCTTTTCATCAAGTCCCAGTACAGCCACTGTCCTCCTGGGCTCTGTCTTTGCTGCCGTTTCTCACCCTCATGCTCTGGTCCAGCGGCTCCACAGTGCTTCTCCTGCTCAGACACCGCCAGAGGGTGCAGCATGTCCACACCCGCCCCCGGAGACCAGAGCCGCCCACACCACCCTGATGCTGGTGGTCACCTTCGTCGTTTACATACTTAATTCCATGTTCCATTTTTACACCACTATTCTTCTGGAGTCTTGTCTGTGGTTGATGCAGGCCACTCTTACTCTGGCTTTGTTTCCCCACTTCTAGCCCCTTCCTCTCGATCCTCAGGGACTCTGATCTCCGCAGTTCGGCCCGTGAGTTGCTGAAATCAGTTGAAAGGTTTGCTGCTGCTGTTCAGTCGCTAAGTGCTGACTGTCTCTTTAAGACCCCAAGGACTGCAACACACCAGCCTTCCTTGTCCTTCACTATCTCCCGGAGTTTGCTCAAACTGATGTCCATTGAGTCGGTGATGCCATCCAACCACCTCATCCTGTCGTCCCCTTCTCCTCCTGCCCTCATTCTTTACCAGCATCAGGGTCTTTTCTAATGAGTCAGGTCTTCACATCACATTGCCAAAATATTGGAGTTTCAGCATCAGTCCTTTCAGTGAATATTCAGGACTGATCTCCTTTAGGACTGGTTTGATCTCCTTGCTGTCGAAGATTAAATGTGTGTGTGTCCGTTTCTGTACCATCCACGATTGCTGTGTTTAGTCATCTACCACTCACCCAATTTTGTTACTGAACATGCCTAACATCATACTTACAACTTTAGCCATCCTCAAGTGTATAATGCAGCGGCAATCAACACGCTCGCGATGCGGGCAGCCACCACCACCACCTAGATGCTCGCTGTCATCAGGACAATCACTGGCCCTTCTCTCTGCTCAGCCCAGACTGTCCTCCCGTCCTGCCGTCTCCATGGACTTGCCTGTTCCGGGCCCTTCATATACGCGGAGTCACAGTGCTACTTGTCCTCCTGTACGTGCCTCATCTCCCTAAGCACAATGTTCTCAAGGTCGCTCCACCTTGTGGCAGACACCGAGCTTCCACAGTTCATGGCTGAAACCCTAGTCCATTCTACGTACACACGTCTCGTCGACCTGCTCAGTCCCTGATGGACACCTGTGCAGTCTCATCTGCTGGCGGCTGTGAACCGTGAGCACGGGTGTGCAGGTGTCTGCCGCGTCCCTGGTTTCAGCCGTTCCATGTGCACCTGGGAGACACGGCTATCTGTGTGAGACCTTTGGAGAAACCAAGCGTTTCCACAGCCACTGCTCGATTCCCTAGTCCCACCAGCAGTGCACAAGCGTCCGTTTGTCCCCATCTTCTCCAGTATTTGCCATTTCCCATTTCTTGACTGTATCCACCCTAGCAGCTGGGAGGTGCCGTCTGTGGTTTTCATCAGCTCTTCCCCAACAGCTAATGATGCCGAGCACCTTTACGTATTTGCTGTCTTTGGAGGAGTGTCATTTTTCCAGTCCTTGCACATTGTTGTATGGGGTTGGTTTTGTTGTTCATTTGGGGAGTCTTTTATGCATTCTGAGTGTTGAACCCTTCCCAGTGTCAGATTGGCAAGTGTTGTCTAACGGTCTGGAGCGTCAGGCTGCTGCGCTCTGCGGGGTGGGGCGGAGGGGGCCTCCTTAGAGACCTGAAAGTTGGGCTGCAGCTGCAGGCAGGGCTGTGTGGCATGCTACAGGTAAAGGGGGTCTGACTGGAGCTCCAACTACATCCATCCGTGTCTAGCACCTAGCTTAATTCACATTTTTAAACAACCATTTTTTCATCTTTATAATGACTGAACTTGTGTGTGCTCAGTCGTGTCCAAATCTTTTCGACCCCCTGGACCGTAGCCCACCAGGCTCCTGTGTCCATGGGCTTCTTGACAAGAACACTAGAGTGGGTTGCCATTCCCTTCTCCAGAGGATCCTCCCCACCCAGGGATCAAACCCTGGCCCCCTGCATCACAGGCAGATTCTTTGCCTGAGCTACAGGGACCTCTGTGGGGTCCCCCCACCACATACGCACTAACACCAACCGTTCCTAGCTGGAGTGCTATCTCCAAACGTCTCCAGGGGAGGGGCTGTGGAGAAACTGGATCTCTGGGGGAGGCTGGACAAAGGTTGAGCGGAAACAGGAGGGGGGGATGGGGGGCAGGGCATCCTCTCTCTACAGTTTCCTGCGCTGGCAAGCATCAGTTAAAACTGTATTTTAAGGAACACGTTAAGCAATACTCACGGAAACTCTTAAGTGATCAAACAGAAGTAAAATAAAGTAGAAAAAAAAAGAATTAGCCCAGAGAGCCTCTCTGGTGCTCAGCAGTAAAGAGATCTGCCCACGAATACAGGCGACACAAGAAATGGAGGTTCGATCCCTGTGTCAGGAAGATACCCTGGAGGAAGGTATGACAAGCCACTCCAGTATCCTTGCGTGGTAAGAATCCCATGGACAGACGAGCCTGGGGGCTACAGCCTGTGGGGTCGCAAAGGGTCAGACATGACTAGACAACTGAGCAGAGAAGAATAAAGCTGTAAGACACGCTCAATGGGGAACCTAAGGCGGCAAAAGAAACATGTTCTTGGTGAAGAGCCTCTGGAATACCTACCTTCATCCTACCACCGGGGTTTGGGGGGGTCCAGGGCCTGTATAGGGGGGTGGAAAGGGACCATTGGGGGTGCAGGGGAGGGCAGGTGAGTATGGTAGGTGATGAGGATGTGGGGGCCCTGGGGACAAGAAGCGTGTCCTGCCAGTCTACACTCGTTGGAACCCCTCCCCGCTCCCCGGAGAACACCTCTGGCCAACCTCAACTGGCTGGAGCAAGTTCCCTGGGTCTCCACCCTCCCTGGGACAGCGAGGTGGCCCCTGTTCCATCTGTCCTGGCCCCCGGGTGTGCAGAGATAACTCTGGGCCAAGGACCCGCCAGTCCCCCAGACGTCAGAGCAGGGGTCCAGCGGGGCAGCCAGGGCATCCATGCAGGCCACCCTGCACCCTGGAGGTTTGTCCTGCCCTCACCTGGAGCGGGGGCACCTCCTGGGAAAGGACGTGAGCTAGCTGATCTCGGGCCACCTGGCCCACGGGTCCCCCAAGGCCCCCGAGCCAGAGCCAGTTGAGAGAACAGCTACAGGAGCGCGCCCCACGGGGGACCTGGCCCCTCGAGTGCGGCGAGATTCCCCACGAAGCCCGGTCACTCTTTCTGGGGACCCCGGCGGCTTGCAGATCCCCCAGCCCAGGGCCCTGTGCAACAACCCACAAGCCCAGCCCCACTCTCGACACTGTCCACGCCCCACCTGTCAGCTCTCCAGACGGCCAGGGGGCCGCAGCCCCACCACCCATGGAGCCCCCCTCCCATCCCTGACACAGAACCCCCCACCCCCACCCCCACACCCCAGGGTCAGTGAAATCGAGGCTCCCCCTGCCCCCAAGAGGCAGACGGACTGCAAGCCCCAGGCCCCCAGGGAAGGGGCCACAGGACCCATGAGTGGGACCGGGGGAGCTCCATGCCTATGAGAATTGCCATTTATTCCCGAAGTTGCCAAAATCATCACCGAGGATTCACCGAGGGGTGCGTGAGGGGAGGAGGTGGCTCAAACACTGATTGAGGGCCAGTCAGGCGCTGGGGCAGGGGCACCGGCGGGCCCCGCTGCCCCTCCCCTTCTAACGCCGTGGGAAGGGTCCTCCCGGCCAGCGCCCGCCCAGCCGCATCCAGTCTCTCCCAGGGAGGCGGGCGGGGGCACAGGAACAGGCTGTAGTGTGAGTGGCCCCAGGAGGGGGAAGGGGCGCTGAGGGGGCAGGGTCCCCGATTCACATGCACTCACAACACTGGTCTCCCAGGAAGCAGAATGGGGAGGCCCCTCCCGCCCCTGGATTATAGGAGGAAGGGGTTAGTGTTGGGGGCCGGGGGTCCCGGGGGCATCATGGGGGGCAGGCCAGGGCCCCCGCCGAGGGGAGAGATGTACGTGGGCGGCGCTCCCGCAACCGGGGGCACGGGGCTGATCCGGAGCTGGTTCAGGGTGAGCGTTGCAGGGGGCGCAGGCTGGAAGGGGTTGGTGATGGAGGGGCCGGTGGCCGGGGCTCCTGCAGGGAGGAGGGCACAGGCAATCAGGGGTCTGACCCGCGCCCCCTCGCCCCCCCGCCCCCGCAGCCACACTCACCACTTGGCAAGAAAGGGTTGGAAGCCTTGGCCCCGGGCGCCGCGGGCCCGGCCGGCTCACCAGCGAGTCCAGGTCCACCAGCGCGGCGTTGGGGCCCAGAAAAGACTCGGGTGTCTTGCGCGTCGGCGGCGTGGGGGTCGGGCGGCCGCGGGCGGGGGGGCTCCCACAGCCTCAGCCAGAGAGCCCCCGATCCCGCTCATGTCAAGGCGCCAGGGCTGCGGGCGGGCACCTCTCCAGCGAGCAGCTCCAGCTCCCCTGAAGGGGCCGCAAAGGGGCTCAGGGAGACCCCGAGAAGCAGGGGCCCGGGAGAGGGGGCCCTGAGCCACCCGCGACGGGCGTGGTCCAGGCGCCAGGCCTCCACCTCAGGGGGCGTGGAGGGGGCAGGCCCAGCAGCGGGTACAACTCCCAGGAGGCTGACACACACGTGGGGACCCCCGGGGTGGGGACAGGTGGAACGAGTACCCTTTGCGGGGCCTAGTTGTTTTTTTTTTAAGATACCAGAACCCCAGCTATGTTGGGATTAAAGGCACAAAAGGAGCTGCAGAAGCTGGAGAACAAGACCCCGGCCTGCTGCCTCCAAGAAGTGTGCGTTCCGAAGAGGGCGTTGCTCGGATGTGGACAGAACCCAGGGGTCTCCCAGGAGCGGGGTGCACGCCCGCCCTGCGCGGGAACCTCAGCAGGCAGGTGAGGAGGGGCGCGCAGCCCACAGAAGGGCCCTGGGGACACGGGCGCCCTGCCAGGGCCACAGGCCCGGCAGCACCCGGGGAGCTGAGAGGGGGATGCCCCGCACCATCTCTGCAGCTTTCCCTCCAAACCTGCCATCACATCAGACATGTGCTCGTCTCTGAACACCGGCGGGTGAGAGTGCAACGGGCGCCCAGCGCAGGCAGGGCGGGGGCTCACCTGTGCTGCTCCCAGAGGTCGGCAGGGCCGTGCGCAGGCGGTCGAAGTCAGAGAACTCGTCAGCCTCCGTGTCAAAGCCCCCAGCCACTGTGCGGGGGGTCAAGATGGTACTCAGCTTCCCCGGGACCCAGGAGACTGGGCCCCCAGGGGTCTGCCCCCCAGCCCCCCTCCAGTACCTGCAGTGCCATTGGTGCTGGGCTTGGCAGGGGAACCGCCCCAGGGGTCTGAGAAGGCTGGAGCTGGGGCCCAGGGGTCAGAGGCCAGGGGTCCGCTAACTGGGGGCCCACCTGGGGCAGGAAGGAGGCATGTGAGGCACTGGCACTCCCCTCTACCCCACCTAAGCCAGGCATCCCTGGGGCCACGGGCCTGGCCCCTCCCACCTAGCCTCCATTCCCTGATCCCAGAGACCACCTCCAGCCCCACAGCTACCAGTCCCCCACCCCCAGGGCTGCACACTGGGGGCAGGGGTTCTCACCATCGGAGCCCCCCACGGGTCGGGTGCTGGTCCTTCTCCAGCCGCAGGGGCCTGGGTCCCCCCAAGGGTCAGCTGGGGGCCCTGCAGGGGCAGCAGGCCTCCAGGGGTCCCCAGAGGCTGGGGTAGGGGCTGGACCCCCCCAAGGATCAGCAGCCTGAGGGACAGGAGGTCCCCCCAAGGGTCCGAGGTGGGGGCAGCCGTGGGGAGGGCAGCAGCCAATGACACGGGGGCCCCCAGGGATCAGTGGCAGGAGGAGCAGCCGGAGCCGTGAAGACGTCAGCAAGATCCATGAGGGATGACTGCAGGAAAAAAAAAAGCAAGCGGTGAGGGGACCTCAGACAAGAGGGCACCCTGGGGGAGGGTAGAAAAAGTACCCAGGAGGAGGAGGGGACCCCAGACTTCGAGAGGGGACCCTGGGGTAGAGAGAAGTGCCCAGACCAGGCCCAAAGAGAAAGGACACTCCCAGAGCAGGTGGAGAAGGGGAAGGGAGGCGGCCCACCAGGAGGCTGAGCTTCTGCGGACTGACCGCCGCCACCTCGGCTGCTCTGACAGGCTCTGCTCTGCCTGCCGCCTCCCCACCCCACACGGCCTCGCCATCGCTCTCCTCACAGCCATCAGCAGGCCCCACACAGACACACCGTTCCCCACCAACCCAGACCGCCAACCACCCCTGCAGGCCTGAGGACCAAGGCCAAAGGCACCCCAGGCCCTGTCCTCGCCGGGCTAACCCAGGCCCTCTGCCCCGCGCCAGTTCATGGGCTCCGGGCAGCACAGCAGTGCACACACCGATCCCGGGCTGTCCCTGGGCTAAGCCAGGTCCCCCTGGATGCAGAGGGGGCCCTAGCCATGCTCCTCCCCCCTCCCAGGAGCAGGGAGCTGTGTGCACACTAAGGTCACCTTTGGCCAAGGCCTGGGGCCACACTCACCTCCTCCTGGCCAGCAGTCTCCCTCTTGCTCTCCTCTATGGCCATCTGCAGCCGCAGGTCATCCCCACGGCGGATCCGCTCCTCCTGATCCCCCGGAGCGGCAGGCGGAAGGGATCAGACTCGGTGACTGGACTTTCACTGCGCCCCCTCCCCCAAATGCATGGCCCCAGAACCCCCCTCCCCCACCCAGACAAGGCGATTGAAAATTACAATGGGATGTGGACAAAGGTGCGATGTGAAGGGACAGGGGGCGGGGCGGGGCAGGGTTGGAGTGAGGGCGCTGTATGGGGGCAGCCGGGGGCAGCGGCGCCTGACGTGGGGGTCTCCTCCCGTGGGGTGGGGGTGCTGGCAGCAGCGAGCAGTGCGCCCTCAGCCCCGAGAAGCTACACACGGTGCTGGGGGGGCGGGGCACGGTCTGACAAGGGGTCCCATAGAAGCTGCAGTGGGAGTGTGGGGGCAGGGGCCTAGGGAGGGTCTGAGGGGAGCCTGGTGGTCGGGGAAGCTGCTCTGACCTTATCGTGCTCCTCGCGGCTCAAACTAAGGGCCAGCTGGAGCTGGGCGTCATCCTCGGGGCCGCAGGACGGGGGGCTGGGGGAGAGAGTGAGGGAGGGAGCGGGGCGGGGAGGGAGAGTGAGGGGGCGGGGGTCAGAGAGGGGGCGGAGCCGGGGAGGCTTGAAGGGCGGGCCAGGTGGTGGGCGGGGCCAGGTGGTGGGCGGGGCCGGGGAGGCCGAGAGAGAGCGTGAACAAGCAAACCCGCAAGAAGGAGCTAGACAGAGCCAGGGGCCCGACCTGGTGAAGAACAGCAGAGGCAAGCTGGGGTGGGGCCGGTCCTCCAGAGAGGAGGCGGGCAGAGAGGGAGAGCTGGAGGGGCGAGGCGTGGAGATGGAAACAGAGCGGACTCAGACCCGCAGCCTGTGACCCCACCGTGCCGCACCGGTACCTGGTCGGCCTCCTCCTTGCTCATGGCCAGCGCCAGCTGCAGCTGCAGCTCCTCCTCCCCGCTGCTCTGCGGCCAGGCCTGCTCCGCCTCGGGCGGAGGCCCGGAGCCCACGGCTGCAGAGGAAGCTGCGAGAAGACAGCCGCTGAGACCCCGAGAAGATGGGACCCAACAGTGGGCAGAGTCTCGAGACGCCCCCCGTGCCCCAGTGGGATGCAGGCTCCGTGGCTGAGGAAGAGTGAGGCAGCCCCACCTGGATGAAGGACCGGGGCGCCGAGGGACGGCCTGAGGGCCTGGGCAGAAGTCAGCTGGTGAGGGCAGGGCCCCGTGGACCTCTGAGCCAGAGGCCTAAGCTCCCACTCTTGGTTGGGGGTGAATGGCCTCCTCCCCTGTCTCCAGGGCTGAAAAGCTCCCTATGGCTCCCAGTGGGGAGCCAGGGATCTTGGTCTCCAGGGCTGGGGGTTGCTAGGAGGGGACAGCCTACACAGCCGGCCCCTGTCCAGCTCTAGGCACCAGGGGTGAGTGAGCAAAGGCTGGAGAGAAAACGCGGACGAAGACCAGAGGGAGCAGCAGCCTCCCCTGCAGCCCCCCGCCCCCAACATGGCACCGCTCCACCCTGACCATGGCCAGCAGAGAAGCCCCTGCCCATCCGCTGGCGCATCGCTGTGCCCCCAGCCCGTGGTGACCCCCTCACCCGTGGCAGTCTGCGCCAGCTTCTCCTTGGTTTTGAGCGCGTGGGCACGCTCCTCCCGCAGCCGGTCCTCGTCGCGCAGCAGGGCCACCAGCTGCCTGGCCTTCTCGCGCACGTTCACGCCCTGGTCCTTGCCGTCGCGGTCCACGTACTGGAAGTCCTTCAGCGTCTGCACGGCATACATGTTCTCCTTGCACTGCTGTGACACGCGCTCCGAGCCCGTCTTGATGAGGTACTCCATCAGCGTCATGGCCTGCAGGGGCACGCTCCGTCACCCAGGGCCCAGCGGCACCAGAAGAGCCCCCGGGCAGCAGGAGCCGAGCCCCAAGAACAGTGTGCCAGCTCGCTCACAGAAGCATCGAAGCAGGCAAACCCAGAGCCCGGACTTGGGGGACGAAGATGCTCTGAATAAGATGGGGATGATGGCACAACACAGAGCCCCTGGGTAACAAGGACGAACTACGGGGCGCATGACCTCCATGTGTCTCAAGGCACAGTGAGGGGGAGAGGCAGGCCTGCCCACAGCCCACGCAGCTGTCTCTGAGCAGCACAGACCTGTTGTTTTGAAAAAAACGAGGACAAAGGTCACGCTGCTGGACCTGGAAGGTCACACTAGGTGCCCAGCGCACACCGGGAGCCTAGCAAGTATCGTCTGAGGCAGGGGCTGCACACCCGCCTGACACGACTGGAGGACCGCGGCCTCAGAGGGAAGGAGAAACAGCCTTTGGGATCTTCTCATTTTATGACATGGGGACACACTTCCCTTCCCAACAAGTCAGATGGGAGTACCCCGCAGCCCACACCCCCAGGCGAGGCCTCTGAGAGCGAGGGAGGGCTGGGCCCGTCCAGGCCCTGCAGGAGGCCCCGGGCACAGTCCTCAGGCAGAGGGCACACGCAGTCTGCAGGTGACGCCCGGGCCTCCCAGACCCACTGCACCGCCCCTGGGCTGCCACGTCAGCAGAGGGGCCACACTGGAATTTACTCGGGTCACGTCTCCACTGCCTTCCCGGGAGCCCAGCTAAGGTCTGGCATGGCTCCCGGAGGTGTGTCGATACGGTTACCAGACTGCTGGAGGTTAGTCTTTAACTGACCCAGAGGTGTTTACACCTCACTCCGCATGGGGACCACAGGCTCCTGACCCCCCGCGGTTTAGCGGCTTCCCCAGGTCACACATGACAGCGGTCCCCGAGGGAAGTGGGATGCCAACACCACGCTCCAGGGGCCCGCACACCAGGCCAACCACCGCAGCCCAGTCCAGAAGCAGCCCTGGCACCAGCCTCAGAACGTTCATCTCAGGGTTCTCAGCACTTTGGAACTGCAGTGTGTGAGCACAGGGACAACCTAACCCCTAGGGGAGTGACACATGTGAGCGCCGTGCGGCCGCCACACCTCACCCTCCGCACAGGAAGTGGGCATCAGTGGCCACAGCCCCACGAGTCCCCGTCACCACCTCAGGCGCCACGTCCCTGGGAGACGAGCTACCTGTCCCCGCCCTGGGCACACAGAGGGGCCAGCAAGCTGCCCCAGGGGTCCCGGCCATGGGCACACGCCGACAGGGCTCAGCAGGTTACTCCGCGGGGCCAGGATCCCATCCTGAGCACAGCCCCGCGCAGGCCACACGCCAACAGTGCTTCCCTCACACCAGGTGCGGCCGGAGCCCCAGCTGGTGGGCTCTGCTGCAAACCTGTGCGCCTCCGCCAGGCACGGGGACAGCCCTGGAGCAAGTGCCTCCACCGCCCTCACCCGCAGCCTGGTCACCTGGCCCCGTCCCTCCCCAACAAGTGACTCAGGCGATCAGTGACCCGAGCAGGGCGTGGCAGGGAGCCAGCAGCCCTGCAGCCTCCCCAGGCCTGGTGGCCGGGCGCGGGCTCTGGGCCACGAGACCAGAGCCTCCCTGTCCTGCCCACCCCACACAGAGCAGACCCTTGACCACCCAAGTTCACGGATGGGACTCCTCAGCGCTCCTGGGACCAGGAGTCCACTCTCCAGCGGTAGGCCCCAGCCCAGCCCCTGGCCACTCCTGGACCCGCCTTGGGACACCAGGCCCCAGGCCCCCAGAGAAGCAGTGAAACGGGGAGAGGACCGTGTGCAACCGACTTCCCTTCCCCCAAAGCTTGGGGTGTGTCTGTCTCTCTGTGCGCTGGAGAGGGACGCACGTGCACAGCACAGGGTCGGGGCACGAGCATGGACCCAGAAATCCCGGTTCTGGAAAACCGCAAGCTTCTGTTATCACTGGACAGTGATCCCCGCCTTGTGTGTAAGAGCAGAAGAGCAGATGGTGCAAGCCACTCAAAAGGCACCGTCAGGTAGCCAGTTATGTCCCGTCATCAGCCCGAACTTAAACACTGGGGAATGTGGGCATTTTTTAAAGTAACAAACCTTTGTTCTCTTAATGAGGAATGATCCCTAAAACCCAGGCTTGTTTTCCTTTTTAAAAGCAGAGAATAACTTACAGTAAAACCCTCACGCAGCTCTGAGTTCTGGAAATCAGACGTGGCTGCATGAGCACCACCGCAGCAAAGACACGGAGCTGTCCCACGGCCCCCGCTCTCCCTGGGGCTACAACCCCCTGCCTGGAGCTCCATGCACAGAGGACCCCGGGCATGACAGGAGGGTGCGGAGGGGGGCTGGGCTTGCGGCACCCGAGTGGACGCGGAGCATCCACGGAGGCCTCGAGAGCGGACCAGCCTAGAACCTGCCCCTTCTTCAAAGTTCACAAGGCTTGGGGCTCGCCTGATGGCACAGGGGATAAGAATCCAGCTGCCAACGCAGGAGACACGTTCCATCCCTGGTCCAGGTGGCATGTGGTCCAAACCACATCGCCCAGCAACTAAGCGCGAGCGCCACAAGCATGGGCCTCGTGTCCCAGAGCCCGTGCTCCGCGATAAGAGCAGCCACTGCGGCAACCAGCACCCACCGCCCAGCACTGCCGAAACAATGGCCCGACTCCAGGGCAGAAAACCACAAAAGCAAACATTCTTAAAATCATTACGTTTGTTGCCTTCACTGAAAAGACACAGAACTCCAGCTCCTCCCGGAAATCGGGAAAAGTGGGCCTGCCTCTGGGTGTCCCCCAGTCAGCCGCCCCCCTTGTCCGGCAGGACCCCCACACACACACACACCAACCTTGTAGACATGCCGCCAGTTCTTGCCGTGGTCATTGAGCCGCTTCCAGATCATGCTCATGATCTCGGAGAAGGCGACCACGTTGTAGGTGAGGTCAGCGATCTCGGACATGAGCGAGCTGGACGGGCCCCAGGGATCGTTGCTCGTGGCCTCCCGCACCTTGATCTCGGCCTCCGAGTAGTTGTGGACGATGTTCTTCACCTGGCGCCGCAGCGAGGAGGTCGACATGGCGGCAGGGGTGGGGGTGGGCCCCGGGCGAGCAGAGCCGGGCAACAGGACGGGGGGAAGGCGGGCGTGGCAGTGACGGGCGGGTCACTGCATCTGGGGGGTGGAGAGAGGACCTTGAGAACCAGGCGTGGGGCCTGTAGCCGCCTGGCCCTCGAGGTGCAGGACGGGGTTCCTGCTGCAGGCGGCGAGGCTCCGCCTGAGTCACCCCACCGTCTCTCAGTTCCTCAATCGTGCCCAGCACCTTCCTGCTCCGGGAGCAGAGCATGCAGGGGGCCAAGGGCCCTTGGGGCACACCACAGCCAACACTTCCTAGCCCGCACCTCCAGAGCCTCAGTTTTCTGCTCTGTAAGATGGGGCCTCGATCCAGAGTCTAGACACGGGAAGGGAAGCCAGGGGGTCGGGACATGCACTATCCCCTTGGGTGGGTCCTGAGACAGCCACCTCGCTCCTCCTCCTGTCCTCCGCTGGGCTCCACAGGAACCTCCAGCCCGACCCACCCCCACACCAGGGCTTGTCCTCGTGATTTCCTAAGCGTGTCTGACTCGGGCTGAGGCCGCCCGGGAGACCGTGGGGGCAGCAACCACGTAGCTCTGGACGGATGAGGCTTTTCCCAGCAGAAGAGCTGGCCCGGAAGAGCCATTCAGTAAATTGAGCAGGAAGGAAGGAAAGCGGGGGTCGGGGGAAGGGGGGCAGTGGGCAGGAGACACCTCCAGAGCAGATGGAGGCAGAAACGAGGGCACACAGGGAGGGAGGCCAAGAAAGGGAGATGGCCAGGAGGGGGTCCGCCGGGGAGATAAGGAAGAGTGCAGCCCCTGGCTGGGCCCTGAGTGGTGTGCCCGGCACTCGGGGAGCATGGGATGCACACCGACACCGGGTCCTAACAGGAGGAGACGGGTCACAGAGCTAAAGCGCCCAGCCAAGGTCACACTAGACAGGCGGTGCAAGCTCCATCCCAGGCCACCTCAGGCTCCAGAAAAGGTCCTTTAACTTAACCTGTGCTGAGGGGAGGGCGATGGAGAAAAACCTGAAGAGGGGGACGGTGATCTGCGAAGCCCTCTGCAGCCTCGCCCAGGGCCAAGCCTGTGCCTCTGCTCCGCCGCACACGACCTACGTACTCGCCGACGCCTCACAGGGAGGAAGCCAGGCCCGGGCCTCCCCCGGGCAGCCAGGTCCCAGAGCAGGCTCTGACCATCGCCCGCAGCCTCTCCTGTGGAGGCCTCCTACCACCTGTGTCCCTGCCCCGAATGCAAGGGAGCCAAGCACTCGGAGACAGCTGTGAACGGCTGGAGAGAGACAGCCAGGGCTAGAGACAGGGCCAGCCAGACACACACAGACACGGCGCTTGTGTGTGACGCAGAGCAGGGGCCTTTGAGAGGAAAGGAGAGAAAGAGGAGAGAGAGGGGCACAGAGAAACCTGGGCACAGACACAGTGACAGATAAAGTAACGAGACCAGAGTGAGGCAGGGAGGCAAAGAGAGAAGACAGGCCCAGAGACAAACAGAGGCTAAGCTGGGACTGAGAAATCAGACAAGGAAAAGGGAAAGAACAACGAAACTTGCGTCCAAATTCTGGCCTCCCTGGGATTCAGTTTGCTCAACTCTGAAATAAAGCAAAGGATTTCCAGCTGCCGGGTTTGTTGATTAAATACAATGGGAACATAAAGTACTCAACTCCCCGACCCACAGATAATAAGAGCTCAATAGCACTGCCTGATTTTCATAATCAGAAAAAAACATTTTCGAAAGAAGATGTGCTATTCTTAACACAGTGTGTTTATATTAAATGACGTTAGAAGAAAAACAACACAGCAAAGCTAAGACTTCATGGGTACGGCTAAGAAGCAGAAGGTTTTTCACAATTGGCTGACCCAAACAAAATCACTAGATCAAATAAAAGACGAATGATATGACAAAATTCTCCAAGAATTACTCAGATATCAAACAATATCAAACCTTACCCGTGTGGGAAAGAAATCTACAAGTACTAGTGGGAACCAGAGCTCCCAGCAGCTAAGGTTAGGCTAGAGGAGCGGGGCAGCATCACCTCCGTCATTAGCCACGGCTGCCTACTATTTCAAAGACTAGGGAACTGTCTGGTCAGCTTATAAATATTACAGGCTGGCACAAAGTGGGCCTCTGACTGTAGAGTCGGGCTCTTCACGCCTCACTCATGAACCTGGGAGGAAGGCCAGATCCCAGAGCAAGCGACAGACCCGCCGAGAGGGACTCGGGGCTGGAGGAGACGAGCACCAGGACAAACACGACACGGGAGGGCGGCGGGGAGAGACGCACAGACCGGAGACACCGGCACTAGTTCTGATCTTCCGACGCCCACAAGGGACAGAAAAGCACAAGACCGGGAAAGACACACGGGGACGAGCGCTCTGTGGAAACGCCGAGACACACACGGACACGAGCACCGGCGAAGCCCGGGGGGCCCGCGGGAGGCAGACGCGAGAGAGGCGGAGAGCCGCGGGCGGTCCAGGCTGGGCGGGCGCAGACACACGGAGGCCGCGGAGCTGCCAGAGCGCGCCCGCCCGCCCCCGCTCCCCGCCCGCGCTCACCTCAGGCCGCTCACGCCGCGCTCCGGGGGCTCATGGCGGGCAGCCCCCCGCCCCCGCTCGGCCTCGGTGTCACGGGGCGCGTGCCGGGCCTCGGGCGGCGGACGCGGAGCCGCGCTCGGGCACACGCGCGGACGCACGGAGGGCCGCACGTCCACGGCCCCGCCGCCCCGCCGCCCGGGAGGGGCGCGGAGAGCCGGGCGGGGAGGGAGCCGCCGAGCGGACGGGAAGCAACCGAAGAAGGCGACGGACCGGAAGCGGAAGTGACCCCGCGACCCACCCGGCCGTCCTGCCTGCGGCGTCTGCGCAATCGCCACTTCCTAGCCCCCGCCCTCCCACGTGTCGTCATTTCCGGCGCACGGGAGCCGTGGCCGGGCACATTTTACCTCATTTCCGCCGGCCGCCGCGAGCCGACAGAGGATGGGTACGCAGGGAGAGTCTGGGCAGGAACGCATCTCCAGACCACCCCCGCGCGCAAGCTCCGGGCCCCGGGTCCCCGCCGGCGGTGCCTTGGGCGACCTGAGCTTTAGGGCCCAGCAGGCCAGCTGGCTGCCCTCCCCCCGCCCTCCCCGCTGTCTGCTGGGCCAGTTCACTGCCCCCTGCTCTCCGGGGCCACGCCCCGGCCCGTCCCAGCTCGGCAGGCCACGCAGGCGAGTGTCACTTCGGCTGCGCCAAGGGCAGGGGCGCCCACGCCGGGGTTGACAGCTGGGCCTCCCAGAGCCAGGCCTCAGCCAGCGGCCCAGAGAACCTGAGACCTGGAGAGCAAAGGGTTCACACACACGGGACACATAACAGCTCCATAAAGTAAAATACAACAAAATGTTTAATGAGCAAATTCGTCTTAGCAAATATGAAACTGCCACAGAGAGGAGGAAAAGGACACGGGCCACGGGGTGGGGGGCAAGTCTGGGAGACTAGAGAGAATCGACTACGTAAGAAACCAGGACACCGGGCGAGGACCAGAGGCCAGGAGGACGGGGAGCTGTGGTCCTGAGAGGGAAGGGGCAGGGTACCGGGCCGGACAACAAAATTCAAAAGAGTTTGGCCATAAAATATAAACACGCTGTTTCTACGGTGGGTAAGGGTAAGAGAAAGGGGGGTATCCGGGGAGAAGACTGCTTCAGGGAGGGGCTGTGGGGGTCCAACCCCTCCCTGCGGTCACCCCCTCCCCGCCCTTCCCTCTGTGTCTGTGGGTGCGTGTGTCTGTGTGGGTCTGTGTGCGCACTTCCCCAGTCCCCGCCCCGCCCCAACCCCAGCCCACCCCCACCCTTAATTGCTGCCATTCCAGTTGCTGCCGGCTGTCATTCGGCTGTCACTCCTCTGCCCATCGTCTTCAGAGGGGGAAACGGGGGGAGCAGGAGGGGGAGAAGCCCCCAGCCAGCTCCGCCCCCTGCCCTCCCCCGCCTCTACCAGAAGTCCCGGCGGTGGTAAGAGTCGGGGTCACAGTATTTTGTGACGACCACTCTGTTGGCGAACTTGCGACCCGTCAGGCCCTGCATGGCTTTCTGGCAGTCAAACACAGAGGTAAACTCCACGAAGATCTGTAGGAACAAGACGCGGCTTGTGAAGACCCAGGCCTCTTAGCTTCCTCTCAGCAACCAGCAGCACCCACCCAAACCCAGAACTACACGGAGGAAGAGGGCTGGAGAGTGGCCTCACTGCAGGTGCAGGGATTCACCCAACACCCTCCAGCGCCCCAGGATCAAAGAAACACAGAACACAAGGGCATGGAGAGCAGAGGCAAGCTGGAGTCAAGAGCCCAAAAGGAAGGGCACCAGCAGGCTCAAGGAGAGCAGTCTACGTGCACTAGGCCTCCCTGGGTGCGCCAGAGTCCCCAGCGGCCAGGGGGTCTCCCCAAGACAAAGGATGAAATAAGGAAGCCTCAGCAATTAGTATTCACACCCAGGCTGATTCCAAAGAAAAAACTTGAACCTTGATCTACTCAAAATTATCATCCTGCTGACAGAAGTGGTGGTTGGGGTGGACAAAACCAGCCTAATTCAGAACAAGGGGAAACAGAATTCTAGAAAATACACCCTAATGCTTTGACAAGCAAAAACGGCTTACTGAAAAAGAAAAAGTCTGAAACCAACCTGCAGGATTCTTATTTTGATTAAACCAGCTGTAAAAAGACATCTTTGAGACAGTAAGGGAACTCAAACATGCCTGGGTAGACAGATACACAGGGTAATTTTGCTAGTGTATGAACGGTATCATGGAGATTTTTTAAAAATAAAGATGTTTTAGTCCTCTGTTTATAGTAGTTCTCATTCTCAGCCAAGGTGGATGTGTCCCCAGGGGGCACTGGGCAGCCCCGAGGCGCTCTTCACCGTCATGCCAGGTACGGGACACAACATGTGTGTGTGTTGGAGGCAGGGTGGGGCCCAGGTGGCAGCACAGACCCCAGACCCGAGAGCAGTGGCTCAGACGGAGAGCAAGCGCTCCAGTAACACCAGGCATACTTTGTTTCAGCAAAGAAACACAAAGGAGGAGATGGGAAGCTGAGGGCGGAAATTGAGACCGACAGCACCCTGGCATCCTGACACTGGCAAACAGGGCGCTCCAACCCAACTTAAGTATCATTCCATACGGTCACCATCACCCTGACGGTTTTTCTACTCCTACCTATGTTTGGAAAGAATGATAATACAGTTTGGACACAAATCTCACAGGCAGATCCCAGAGACCAGGTAAGGTCTTTGTATCCATTTCCCCACCATCACCTCATGAAGGCCCCCTCCCGGGTGGGCCGCCCCCTCTGCCCTGGGGCCAGTACATCTAGTGACCACAGACCGCACACTTGCAAAGCAAGTCCATCCAGCCCCTGAGCCCACAGTACCTCGCTGGGACCCCAGCTCCCAGCATTGGCCCTTCCCCTCTGACCCGCTCATCTCCCTGCTTCTCAGCTTCCATTCTGCCCTGTCACCCCAAGTCTGACCACGTGACAACCCCCGCCCCCAACATGCGCAGAGCAGACACAAGGTCCAGGTGCTGACATGCCTTCTCCCCGTCCTCCAACCAGACAACGGCAGACGGTTCATCTGCAGAGCCCCGAAGACCACCCTGCCATCACCCTGACCCCGGAAAGTCCCAGCTCTGCAGGGCTGCATGCCCACCCTCACCTCCACTCGAAGACCTCACTGAGGTCTCCCGTGCCCCCCTCCGGCTAACCCCACACCCTCAGTGCCACCCGCCCGGGACCCTCTGTGGGCCTCACTCCCTGCCAACCTTTCTCCTAAATGGGGGAGACCTGCCCTACCCCCAACACCCCTCAGGTCTAATGGTGTCCCACGGACGCACAAGTGAGTGGCTGGGGGTCACGAGGCACACACGCTTCTCGGGGTGCGGCGAGGTGCAGACACCTGGAATGGGGGCAGGGCCAGCGCACCTCAGCGGGCTGAAAATCAGAGCCTGGAAACCAGGGAGTGAACCAGGAGGAAGAGCTGGGGGCGGCCAGGCGAGTGCAGCAGAGGAGCCGGCCCAGGGATGGGGGGCTGCAGCTGGGGGCAGCTTTTAGCACTGTGTCCCCCAAGGAGAGCAGACCATGTGCACAGCAGCACACAGGAGCAGGCTTTGTGGCAAAGTTGCTTCACTGCAGAGACGAGTGCTCAGCCACAGCATTGCACTGCTGCCTCCCACAATGCTACGATCAGAGCAGCACGTGTGTGTGTGGGAACGGGCGTGTGTGCATGTGCATGTGCATGTGGTATGTGCAGGCACGCACCTTCCCGCAGCCGGGCACCTCCACGCCGTCCACGGGCCGCGGGATCTCGATGGACTTGACGAGCCCATACTTGCCGCACTCATCTCGCACGTCCTCCACAATCTCCTCATACTCCTCGTCGTCCAACAGCTCCTCGGGCAGCACCATGTTCATCAGGCACAGCACCTCCGTCGGGTGCCCGCCCATCTGCACCTGCGAGCTCATCAGGCCGGGCACTTGCAAGGTCACGGGGGTCTGGTTGATGGTGCTCTGTGGAGGGGTGGAGGCGGGGGTCACAGGGTGCCCACCCCCCGGTGTGGGGGGACCCGCCAGCACCCAGCCCCTCCCCGCCCCCAGTGCCCCGAGCCAATGGAAGATGACGTGCCAGGGGGCTCACCAGCGTGGCATTCTTGGCGCCCACACTTGCCCTCTGGACCAGCAGCTTCTTATCTCCCAGCTGCATCCCATTCAGCCCCGCGATGGCCTGTGGTGGGGCAGGGGAGGGGCCGGGGCAGGGAGAGGTGGTCGGGGTCAGAGCGGGCTGCGGGGCAGACAGGGCACAGCAAAGGGGAAGAGCTGCGAGCCCCGCGCCCGCCCCCTGAGGGGAGACTGCAGCAGGGCTGGGCGCGCTGGGGCCAGGCTCACCTGGTCTGTGACGTTGATGTCCACGTACTCACAGAAGGCGTAGCCCTTGGAGAGCCCGGTGGCGCTGTCCTTGACCAGGTTGAAGGCCTTTAGTGGCCCAAACGATGTCAGCAGCTCTTTCACCTGCGCGGGCCGGGGCACCATCAGGTTTCAGGGCGGGGCAGGGGGTGGGGGGCCTAGGGTCAGGCCAGGGTGCAATCAGCTTTTGGGGGCGGGCAGGGGCCTACCTGGTCGTCATTCAGGTAGTTGGGTAAGCCCCCAATGAACAGCTTGTGCGCAGAGTCCGGGACCACGGTGGACACGACTCCTGGGGGGGGTGGAGCGGACAAGTTGCGATTCCTAGCGCGGCCGCCACAGGGGCCTGGGGGCTATCTCCGGGGGACCCACCTGGCTGCCAGGCCCCTTCTCATGACGCCCGACACCAGCGGGCACAGCCGTACACTGGGCCAGGTCAGCAACCACACTCGCCCCAAGCTGGGGGAGCTCTCAGCCCCCAAGGAGGGCTGCAAGCCATGGCCTCCCCACCCCCTCTGGCCTCAGCTCAGAGCTCCCACCCCCACCCTCTAACCAGGGCTCCCCAGGGGGCCCGCCGGCCTGGGCCTGCCCCACCCCCTGCCTCTGGGCCAGGTCCCGTGGGGCCTCGGGCCCAGTGTTCCGTGTACGTGAGGCTGGGCTGTGCCCAACCCCTCCGCACTGAGCTACGTCCGGTGGGGGCCCCTCAGCAGAGCAGGCCTCAGGACCACCAGGTACCCACTGGCCACACCCCCTGCTGAGCACCCCCTGCCCACCCCCCCAGCCCACCGGGCTCCGCAGCGCTGTCCTCCAGCTCCCATGGCCCACACCGTGGCCAGCTCCTGACTGCTTTCAGGGCCCACTGCAGCCGGCCGCCTGGCCTGGCCCACCTCTGCGACCCAGTGCCAGGTAGCCCGGAGGACCAGAGGGGCAGTGGTCCACCTGGAGCGAGGCTCTTTGTGGGGGAAGGTGGGGGCGGATAAGAACAGCAGGCTGCCAAACTCCAGGCAGCCCAGCACGGGGGAGGGCAGGCTGTGTCCCAGCCACCACCACCCGGCCGTGGTCATGCGGTCCTGAGGCTGCCAGGAGGGCCCGCGCCAGATCGTGCGATGCAGACAAGAGGCTCTGGGCCTGTGTGGGTGCCCAGAGCCCACGCCCTGCCCGGCTCTCTCGCACCGGCACTGGCTCTGGTCTCTCACGCCTGTCTTCCCTCATGGGCTCTGAAGCCTCCCCAGGCCCCGCAGCAACGCCGCCTCCTCGGCAGGAGCTCTTGCTGCCCAGCCACCATCCTGGCCTGCAGACGCCTCCGGACCACACAGGTGCACGGCCTCAGGCCGCGCCCCTTCCATCCAGGGTCCTGAACTGTTTCTTCTCCAACCAAAAGCGTCTGTTGAATTTTATCAAATTCGTCTCCCTGGGGCTTCCCAGGTGGCTCAGTGGTCAAGAATCTGCTTGCAATGCAGGAGACCTGGGTTTGATCCCTGGGTCCTGAGTATCCTCTGCAGAAGTAAATGGCAACCCACACCAGTATTCTTGCCTGGAGAATCCCAAAGACAAAAGAGCCTGGTGGGCTACAGTCCACAGGGTCGCAAAGAGTCAGACATGATTAAGCGACTATCACTTTCACCCCTTCAATCATCTGTGGACTCGACTTCATCATTGTAGTAGTAAGGAAAATCAAAATATTGTGTTTAGGATTTGCCTGGTAGTCCAGTAGTTAAGAATCCACCCACCAACTCAGGAGACAAGGCTTCGATCCCTGGCCCCAGGAAGATCCCACTTGCCTGGGGGCAACTAAGCCCACAGAACACAACTGAAGCCGAGTGCCCTCAAGCTCCACAAGATAAGCCACTGCAACGAGAAGCATTGCAACTAAGGAGAGAGTCCTCGAGCAACAACGAAGACTCGCACCGCGAAATTAAATTAAATTAAAAAAAAAAAAAAAACTCATCATTTCATCATTACAGAGAAACTTCTCTGGTTTGAGAATGCTTCACCCACATGCAGAATCTGGCTTCCTACCCCTCCACAGCCCAGGAAGCACACTCCCCGGTCAATGTGGCTGGACCCCCAGCCTCTCTGTGGAGGCTGGAAGCAAATCCCAGGAGAGGAGACTGGCCGCAGTGAGAGCCAGGCTCCCACAAGAGAAGAGTGACAGGCAGGCCTGCGTAAAGGGGTGAGGCACCAACTCTAACCCTGTACTACAGGACAGTCACGACACCTCCGCACCCACAGGGCACCCCCAGATGGTGCCTGGGCCAGCCTGCGTCAACAGGATGGTTAGGACGCATTTGGGTCACCGGGAGGCACGGAAGCACATCCTGTGGCCTGATCCCCCCAGACACACGTGCACAGAAAACACAGCAAATCAGCAGTAGATCAGGGCCTCCCACAAGCTCTAGAGACTGCTGGCCTCCCCCACACTCTCAGCAGGGACCAGAGAGGAGCCAGGTGGTCCCCAAGGGCTGCCCGCACCCCTGGCTTCACAAGCACAGAGACTGCTTCCAAAACGCACCCTTCGCTGTGAACCTCACAGCCAGGACAGCCCGTGTTCCCAACCCCCGGGGCGGGACGCCCCAGCACGGGCCCACCCTCGGCACAGCCTGCAGGGCCGGGCGCGGCCACGCGCTGCTCCTGCCCGGTCTGCGGGCTTTCTAGAAGGGCCTTTTACACCATGAGTGTGACAGGGCCCCCGACAGCAGCCTCTGTGGACATTTGGGCCAGAGTGACAGAGGAGCTTCACCAGAGACCATGTGGCTGCAAAGCACAGTGACTCTCTGGCCATCAGAGAGCAGACTCCTGGACACCCAGGTCCGCTTCACTGTCCACGGCGGGGAAACCTGCTTCAAGCAAGGGGTCGGCAGAAGCCCCGAGACAGGAGAGAAGGAGACAGCCACCCATCAGGCCCGTGGAGGAGCTCAATGGACACACGGGCATCCACGTGGGCTCTGGCATGCTCTCACTGACCTGGAGGCCCAGAGCATCCCACTTCTCCCAAGACCCTAGGGCTGCCCCGGCCTCTGACAGGCTGAGAGGCCCCGGGCTGGCCCTGCGCACCCCTCAGGACCCCCCGGAGCCCACTCACCAGGCACATAGACAGAGGGGTTCTCCCGACATGCCCGGCAGGGGCTGGTAGTCATGAGGCCTGCGGATCTTCAGCGACTGGCCCTGGAAGATGATGCCGTCAAAGGCCATGGCCTGGGTGGTCTCGTCCACTGAGCGGAACTAAAGAAAAGGACAGGAAAGGAAGTGGTGAGAGGCAAGGCTAGTGGCTGGTCAGAGACCACCCAAGGGTGCCAAGACTGCAGCTAGGTGGCGAGCAGACTGCAGAAGGGCCTGGTGGGAACAAGGCCTGCTCACCTCTAAGAAGGCAAAGTTCTTGTCCTGGTTAATCTGCACGGCCAAGACAGGGTTGCCAGGGGCCTGCGTCAGCCCCCCAAGGCGCATCTGAGCGTTGGAAGAAATCCATCATGGCCTCCTGCAGAGGAGAGAGAGGAGACAGGGGGGAGGGGAGGGGGAGGTGGAGAGAGGAGGGGAAGGGTGAGAGAGGGAGACACAGAGGGGTGGGGGGAGGGGGGGGAACAGTGGAGTCCGGGTGGGGCAGAAATCAGTAGTTGGGACAAACGCAGGAGAAAGATGAAAGAAACAAGGATGGAGGGCAGCACAGGAGACAGCCAGGGACCAGAGGTGTGGGGACAGCCATGGGGCCCCAACCGGGGAAGAAGGGAGGTTGTCAGAAAGAAGCAGGAAACGAGAGGCGAGAAAACAGACGAAAAGTGTAGAAGAAACATCCAGTGGCGACAGCAGGAGAGAAATGGCATGAAGTGGAGCATCAACAGGCAGAACACACGGAGGGTCAGAGAGAGAGGGTGGGGAGGGGCACGGGGCGGGGAGGGGGGAGAGAAGAGTGATGTGGAGGGATCTGGTCCTGGAGTCGGGGGCTGGTTTATCAAATGCAGCAAAGTGCAGGTTGAGAAAGTCAGAATGGACCTTACTTGCCTTCGCCGATGGTAGCAAACTTTTGTTGCTACGAGGGATCTCAGCCCCACAATATTTCACTTTAAAGAGAAATGGAAACAACTCTTTGATCTCGGGATTCTCGGGGCGCCACAGGAAGGGGTAGGGAGAGGGGAGGGGACAGGAGCGGTGGGGAAGGCGGGGAGGTCAGGGCGATCAAAATCAGAACAGCGACCATGGAGGGGGTGGGGGACAGGACGGGGAGGCGGCAGAGAACAAGAGGCGTGTCAGAGAGGCTGGGGGCGTGCGTCTGCGTGTGTGTGCGTGTGCGTGTCTCCCTGTCTCTCTCCACACGGACTCGGACCATGGACTTGTGGGCACGTTATGTGTGTGCATGATCCCTAGGCAGCTGGAGGAGGCTGGGGAGGGGAGACGGGAGAGGGAAGAGGAGGGAGGAGAGGGCCACCCAGCCCGGCCCCTGGCTGGCTCAACTCCATCGTCCGTCGGGGAGGGGGCCGGGGGGCCTTGCAGGCGCAGAGTCTGACCCGTGCAGGCTGGGGGGAGGGAACGGAGGGAGGGAGGAACAGCGGGCACAGGAAGGGGGGGCAGCAGGGGCAGGGGAGGGCAGTACCTCAGTGATGCCAAAGGGGATGTTTCCCACGTAGAGGCGCCGGGCCTGTCTGGTCATCTGGCTCCCGACCACGGGCACCGGCGTCGGGGTCACAGCCAGACCATCAGGGGTCATGGTGGGGAGGAGGGCAGTGGCTGGAATCTGGCCCGCAGCTTCAAGAGGGACAGAAGCGGTCAGAGGGCGCGGCAGTGGCGGCGGCGCCCGCCATGGGGCCCACCTCGCCCGCCGCCCCCCCCGCCCAGGCGTGGGGCCCACCTTGCATGGCCTTGTACTGCATGGGGGTGATGTGCTCGAAGCCCGGCGGCGGCACGTCCCAGTATTTGCGGACCTTCTTCTTCTTCTCGTGGCGGGGGAGCGACTGGGGGAGGCGGGAGGGGAGAGCGGGGCAGGGCGACCTCAGTCTGGCCCAAGGCGGGCCTGCGGCCCCCCAGGCTCCCCTCGGCCCCCGGCTCGGCTCTCAAGGAGAGAGAGGACGAGGTCAGGGCCGGCCCATTCAGGGCATGGGACTCTTCCCAGTGCTCGGGCGGACGGATGAGGACAGGGCAGGGTGCGCGGGGGAGGCGGGGGGAGGGCGTGGGGGAAGGGGCAGAAGAGAAGCTCACATCAATCCACCGTGCTCCTCTTTAGCGCCTCTGGTCAAAGGTTTGCTGGGGGTGGGAGGGAAGGTGTGGGGGAGGGGTGACTGGGGACCCTCGTCTCCCCCGCACACCGCACCCCCGAGGGCACTGAGCCCCAGGGCTGGGGCAGGGCATCGCCCCCAAGCCCCCCAGCCACGAGGAAGGAAAGAAGGGCCAGACAGACCAGCTTCCAGCTGGAGAGGCTGAGGTGGGAGGAGGCGGGGCGCCACCCACCCGCCCCTTCCACTGGCGCAGAGAGAACAGGGGGCAGCCTGGGAAGGGAAGAGGCATCGAGCAGAGAGCTGTCCCGAGAGACGCCGCCCTGCCCCGGGAGGCAGAGCGCAGCCCGGGAAGCCGACAGAGAACCCAGACCAGACGCGGGAAGGGGGCCCCGACCCCAGACTCGCCCCCGCAGCCCCGCAGAGAGAAGAAAGCGGCCAGACAGGACAGCAGAGCCCCCCAGCCCAGCGCGGAGAGGGGCCCGCGGCCCGGACGCAGCCCCGCCCCCGGGGTACCTGCGGGCGCCGCCTGTCCCGGGAGGCGCTGCGCTGGTCCCGGTTCCGGGCGGTCGCGGCTCCGGCTGCGGCGCTTGCGGTCCCGGCTCGGGAGCGGCTGTGGCTGCGCTTGCGGTGCCGATTCTCCTTGTCGCGCTCTGCGGGGACAGGGCCGTGAGCTGGGCGGGGGCAGCCCGGCCCGCCCGCCCCGAGGCCGCGCCCCAGCCCGGGAGGCCACCCCCACGGGGAAGGGCTCGCGGAGGGCGGGGCGGCAGGCTTCCTGTCCACGCGCGCGGAGCCCGAGGGCCCTGGGGGCCGGGCGGGAGCAGTTACCTGAGGGGACAGGGCCTGGCAGGGCCCCGGGGCGTAAGGTACCTGACTCTGCTCAGGAGGAGCTGGGGGCCAGAGAAGACAGAGGAGGCTGGCTCCTGGTCCCCCTCCAGGGCTGAGGGGCCTGACCCAGGGTCGTCCCTGAGAGGGGCAGGGCTAGACGCTGGGGAATCAAGAGACCCAGTGATGTTTTCCTGAAGGGACCCGGCGACCCCTCAGGAGACTCCTCCTCAACCAGCCGGCCCCGCGCCCCACCTCAGGCTGGGCGGGGCCGGGCAGCCCCGGGGGGCGGGGGCCCCCACCCGCCCCGCCCCGCCCACCGCCCCCAGCAAGGACGCCGGAGCTGGGTGGGCCCTTCGTCCAGACCTTCCCACGGCCGCTACGGCCGGGGCCTTCGGCCTCCCCCTCCTCCGCCCCGCAGCCCGCCACCCTCCAAGGCGCGCGGCTCCTGCCCCACGCGGTCTGTAGTCCAGTCCCTCGGTTCAAAGAGGCCGCTGGTTCTTGCACTATGCTCGACCAGCGCTCAGACTCCAGTTCATTTTACAAGGAGGCGGGGACAATAAGGACAGGCTGTCAAAGCCTTGGGCGTACTGCTTCAACTCTCAAACTCTTCCGAAGAGTTTTTAACACTAAAACAAGCTACATACGCACCCAGAAAAGAAAAAAACCTCGTTGCAAACATTCAGATGCTGTCTAAAACCAGACACTGCTGGTTTTACTCTCCGGGTTACTGTGGGGAAACACTTGGTGGGAGGGGGAATCTCGCTCACAAGAGATGAGAAAACTGAGGCTTGGGGAGGTCATGTGACTTGCCCTGGCCAAAAGCCTGGATACAGGTGAAGCCTGAATGTGAACCCTGAAAGGTCAAGGGCACCTAGGCAGGGGCAATACCTCTAAACACGAAACAGGCAGACCCATTAGGACCTGGCTGGAACCACTAGTAACGGTGCAATTGCCTCCTCAAAGATGAAAGACTAAACATGAAAAATATATCCAAGACTGGCACCAGGAGGAACGGGCAAGCAGTGTGAGGAGCATCCTGGTCCTGGGAAGGGGATGGACGACAACGGTTCTGGGTCTCTGGCTCCCCACTGCGAAGACGGGCAGAGACCCTTCCTGCAGCTGAGGCTCAGAAACAGACAGGCAGAGAGAGGCGGTCACACAGGAAGCGCTGTGCCGCCGGGTGTCGTGGACACAGAACCCAGGTCGCAGGGGCTGAGGCCTGGAGGAGGCAGGACCGCCAAGACAGACTCAGGGGCAGAGCAGCACGTGGGCAAAGCTGCCTCATAAAGCAAGGGAAACCCTTGCCCCCACTCCAGGAAAAAAAAAAAAAACAAACAATGATCCAGCACACATCAGAACAGGAAGGGAGCTCTGGCTGCTCTAAATGCCACGGCCACGTCGTTATGGAACAACTCACCAACCCCAGAGACATGCCCAGGCTGAGGGCCTGGCCTCCCAGGGAAGAGGAGACACCCAGGCAGACCAGAGCGCGGGTGTCAGCGCCCCAGGGCAGCTCCATCAGCTCCGGCTGTCCAGCCTGGCAGGACGCGGCTCTGCAGCCCCGCAGACTCAGGGGCCGTTTCAGCTTCCTGCACAAAACCGTGCAACAGCAACCAAACCTCTAAACCTGTTTTCTCCTCTTATTTAAATGAGGCTCGCGGGCACCCCCAGGTGTACGGCTTGGGGACATCCGCTGGAAACGCGCCTCCACATTTCCGAGTGAGCCCTCACACTACGAACGATTTCACCGTTGAAAAGGTATCACTTATTGGGCACTTAAAGGAGGCCAAGCCACATGCCACACACTGTCGGCATGTTGCCCCGCTGAATCTCAACTCTGCCTCTGATCAGCTGAAATCTGGAAAGCTTTTATTCTTGAGCCTATTTCCTCTGCGAAGGGTAGGAAATCACTTCAGCCTCGCGGAGCTGTTACAAGAACCCACTTAGGAAAACTGCAGAAGAGCTTAGCAATGTGCGTGACACACTGTAGTGGGTGCTGTAAACTTAACTATCATTACTATCATCTGTTAGCGACCAAAAAAAACCCAAACCCCACAGCGACCAGTTCTAGCGACCAAACAAAAAAAACAAAAACAGGCAGTCCCCTACGTGAGGAAAAGGTAGGCCCACAAATCCTCAGGCACTCATCAGGTGCTAGAGCCCGCGTCTGCTCCCCTCAAAGCCCGTGCTGTTAAGCATCATGTATCTGACGGACAACCTGTGGGTAGGTATGCTTCCCCAGGCAGAGTCTACTGATCCAGCCACTCCCTCCCCAACTTCAGGCTGGGCCGAAAGGTGAATCCTAGCGCCCCTCACTCGGCGTTCCAGACTCAAGCAGAGTAAGCCTCAAGCCCGCCACCTTCCCTCGACCCAAATTTAAGTTTGTTCACTCTCAAACCGGATTAAGAAGCCAAGGAAACCTGCCAACTGTCCTACACCTCTCCCAGCGCTAACGTTCTTGGAGTCCCCAAACTAAGCACAGCCCCGTGCTTGGACTCAGCGTCTCCCGAGGGGGGACGCGCCTCCCACCCTCCCAAGTTAAGCGAGTCCCCTCCTCGCTCAGTGTCCAAGAGTCCGCTCCACGCTGAGATTTAGGAGGCTGGCGCGGTCATGCAGGCCGTGGGGAGTGACGACTGACAAACACTCCGCACTGCGACCCCGGGGGAGCCAGGGCCCCAAGAAGGGGTGCAGGGGTGCGGGAGGGGCACGGAGCACGGACAATGCAGCCTCTTCCACCGGCGCCGACCCTGGCGCCCGACCCCAGCAGCCCGCGGGGGCCCGGCAGCCGGTGAGCAGGAAGAGAGGCAAAGGCGCCGGGGTGAGAGGTGCTCCCCACGCGGCACTGCCAGCGCCCACGTGAAGGGGGACCCACGACCGCCATTTTGGAACAAAGGGGGCGTGGAGAACGAGACCTAAGCGGCCGGAAGCGGAAGTGGTAGGGCATCGAGCGAAAAGCAGCGCAGGACTCATCTATACAATCTCCTTTCCAGATTAAAAAACGCATAAGTCCGTGGGGTGACACCAGGCGAGCCCACTGCGCCAGTGCCGCCTCCAACGCGACCACTCTAGGCGCGGAGCGGAGCGCGACGCGCATGCGTCCATGTCGGCGCCCGCCGCCCCTCCCCGCCGCGCGTGGCACGCCGGGCGGTCACGTGAGCAAGGCGCGCGCTGCGGGACGGGAGGGGGTGCGCCGCGCGGCCCTAAGAAGAGGGGGAAGCGACAGGGAAAATGGCGGGGGACACGGAGGGAAGCCAAAACCGCCCCGCCCGCTGCCCCTCTCCCCGGCACTCTCACCTTGCTTATTCTCGTTGAGCTGCCGCTCGAACTCGTCGAAGTCCGACATGCTGAGGCGGCCGCGTAGGGCGCTGTGCAGCTTTCACTTCGCCTTGCCGCGCGCCCGCTCCGGCCGCTTCGGCTACTTCCGCCGCTAGCTTCGGCTACTTCCGGCCGCCGCCGGCGCTCCGCCGCCTCCTACCTAATCAAGGCCTGGCAGCCCGCCCCGCCCCGCCCCGGCTCCGCCCCTCCCCGCCTGCGCGCCCGCGAGGTGCCCCTCCCCCAGGGTCTGGCTCCGAAACGCGTCGGCTATTTCCGGACCGTAGAGGAAAAGGTCCGGAGCGGTGACTACAGCTACTTCCGAAAACACCCGAAGTGAGGGTTTCACGAACTCTCCCAAGTTTTCGTAACTTTTCGGATATTAGCTCTTCCACGTTCGGATGTTTTCGGAGGTCCTCGCGTTCCTCTGTACCAGCCCCAAGAATCCGGCTTCTTCTGAAAATTCAAACCGTCCCTTTGACTGCTTGCGCTGATTCTCCCCGCTCTTCTCCGCCGACCCAGTCCAAGCGAATCGGCTACTTCCGACAGTCCTAACCGTCCCGGAGTCGGCACTCGCCTTCGGACCAGTCAGAGATCAAGCTGTTTCCAAACTTCGGCTCCTTCCGGAGATTCCAGTGGCACCCTCCTCCCCTCTCGGAGAACTTCGGCTCCTTCCGCCACCACTTCGGGAAGACGCCCCCACCCCCGACTCACGGGTGACAGCTTCGGCTTTCTCCGTCAGTGCTTCGGCTCCTTCCGGCTCCGGGAACCGAAAAGGGAGGGAGGAAGGAGGCGAGGTGGGTCAGGGGAGAGGAAACGGAGAAGGGCAGCGTCCCAGCTCTCCGCACCTGACTCTCCGGGTGGGGAAAAGGGAGGAAAAAGAAGGGCCGCTCCCGCGGAGAGCCTCCAAGAAGGCTGCGCGAGACAAAAGCAGCCAGCGGGGTAAAGGGTGCGCGCGGCCGCTGCGGAGGTTGCCAGCGCGGCTTTGTGCGCCTGCGCACGGTGAAAGAGGCGGGGGGCGGGGGAGGGGGCGAGATGGGCTTCTGCGCCTGCGTTAGACGTCGGTCCGAGGCGAGGTTTCTCAGCTGCTCCAGAAAGGGCCCCCCACCCCCGCTTCCAGAGCCCTCTACGCGCGTGCGCGAGTCTTCCCCCCCCCGGGGAGGGCACCACGTTCCCAACCGTTAAGCTAGGCCGCCCCCCACTCTCCTAGTTGCCGGGGCGACCGCACAAGCGCGCTCGCCCCGCCGCGCAGGCGCCGCAGAGGACACTTCCGGATAATCTCGCGATACCGCCTCCTGGCGGATCCCTCAGCTCGGAGGTTCCCGGCTATGGCGGCAGGCCACCTCCGCCGGAGGTCATGAAGTCCCTCCTGCCGCCGCGCCTCTGGTCCCAGTAGCCCAGCGGGTGGTGCTCACGCACTTTCCCCGGAGTGCTGCCCCGCCCCCGAGTTCCCCAGGGCACAACTGCCTCCACTCCCGCCCCTGCCTTTGCGGGAGCTAATTACACCCTGTCTCGCCCAGTTCCCCGGCTCCCGCCTGACGGTCCGCGCTCCGGAATCCTCCAGAGCCCCCGTCAGCGTCCCCGAGGCAACGGCCACCCCCTGCCCAGGAAAAGGCCGGGGCCTAGTTTATTCCAAATTTTATCATTTTAATTTAAATTATCTTAATAGCTCTCTCACGTGGACTCGGGCGGTCTCGGAAGGCGGGTGGGAAGCTCGCTGCGGGGCTGGGGTGCGGACGGGGTATGTACAGTGGCCTCGCCCCGCAGGGTCCCGCAGTCTTCCCAGGAGGGAGGGCCCAGCGAGGGTAGGACGGTGCCGCTCAGATGCGGGGGTGCCAGTGGTCAGGGAAGACAGAACTGGGCCCTGGATGGTGGTCCTCTTGGAAGCAGGATTAAGAGGACCGCCCCCAACCCAGGGAAGGCGGAGGGCAGGGTGGACGCTAGGGCTGTGAGAGGCCCAGGGGACAGATCTATATACAGGGGGCCTGGGGGAGGGGGTGGCGGTCTGAGCCGAAATGAGCCATCCTTTTGGGGGCCCACCGCCTGTGCACACGCCGGCCCCGCGCGCCAGGAGAGGAAGCAGAGGCCGGAAGGTGGGCGCCGGGCCGAGGAGGGTGGGATCACCGCTTGAAGCGGTACGTGATGGGAAGCAGCAGCTTGCTCTTCTTGAGGGCCTGCACCTTCTTGAGGGTCTCCTCGTCAAGGGCCAGGAAGCAGCGGCGCGAGTACTCGAGCAGGCGCTCCTTGGAGGGGTCGAACTCGCCCACCTCGGCCAGCTTTTCCGGGGCTACGATGAGCAGCTCCGCGATGGGCGTGGTCAGCGCCACCGTGTTGCGGTCCACTCGGTGGTGCTCGAAGGCCCGAGACATGCTCTTCAGCTTCTGGAAGGTGCCCAGGATCTTCTTGTAGCGGCAGAGCACCCCGTCTGCGTCCTTCACTGCAAGCCGAGGGCAGAGGAGAGAGTTGGGGGTACAGAGACGGGGCGGGGGCGGGAGGAGGCAGAAAGTGGAACCAGAAAGACCAGGAGGCTAGCTGTGAGTTACAGAAGGTGGGAGAAGGGGAGACAGGCAGGCCCGGGGAGGGCCCAAGTGCGGGGAAGGGCTGCGTTCCTCCCAGTCCTCCTGGGCCATTGCTGCCTCCCCCGGAGCCTGAGGCCTAACTCCGGGACTATAAACCAGGACCACCCACGGAGGCCCAGACAGTCAACCAGGTCAGATCTGGTCTGTTTGCCGATGCAGGGGCGGGGAGAAGGGAGCTCACACAGCCCCCCACGTCCCCCACTCACCCCGCTGCCTCTCCCGGGCCTTGGGCTTCCCAAGCGCCGCCGGCCTGGGCCTCCTTTCTGCTTCTGCCTCTTCCTCTCCACGGTGCTGCCTTCTTCAGATGCTCCGCTGAGCGAGGAGGCGGCTGACTCGGGATCTGAGGCCTCGCCCCCAGTCCCCCTCGGCTGTCCCCCTCGGCCCGCCGAGGCCCGGGCTTCCCCGGCAGTGGTCGTCTGGAGGGAAGACACGCACACACATGAACTACGGGGACAGGACGTCGAGGTGGCCGGTGAGAAAGGGGGTCTCCCCGGAGGAAGTGCAGCACAGACGCCCAGCTGAACACAGTACACTAGGCCGGGATTTGGGGGTCCTGGGTGGGGCATGGCCTGAGGATGCTCAGACTTGGTGCAGGAGGTCTGGGGGAGGGGCCCGGTGGACCAGGCCAGTACCACAGGGACCTCAGAAGACAGTGATTTCGTGGGGTTCTCATAGTGGAATTTTCTGAGGACCCAGTGAGGCCTCCAAAAGAGTAGGGGCAGGCAAGGCCTCACTGAGGGTGTGAGGTTCAGACCCCAAGAGAAATAGTCTCTAGGTCTAGTCCCCTGGGAAGGGCATGCCCCCGCCCTCACCCAGACCAGGAAGCTGCTCAGGTTCTGATGCAGGCCGTCCCTCTAACAGCGGGTTCGAGGCCCGGTGCTGGTCTTACCACAAAGAAAGTCCAGGGGCCCCTGCCCCTGACCATCCTGCCTGGGTTTCCCCAGCATGGGGGAGCGGATGGTGGTAGGCCCCAGCAACCCAGGCTAGAGGTGGCACCAGAGCACAGGGGTCCCTAGTGAGGTAGGTGTTGAGAAAAACTACAGGGCCCTCGCCCTAACTCTCAGATGACTTTCCAGAGAGGGAAGTGGAAGCTCGAGGCAGCCAGTTGGGGGTTGACCACCAGCAAGGTCGAGGAGAGGCTGGATCCTCCAGGCCATTGCTAAAGATGCGGGGCAGGAAAGCAACCGTTGGGAGGGATCAGGGCAGTGCTCAGGACCCAGACAGGCAGGCCACAGTCCTGCCCATCAGCAGGACTCCAGCAGGAAGGAGGCTGGGCTTGGAGCCCATGGAGAGCCACCAGAGGAGGAGTGTGGAATGCAAGGGCACAGCGTCCCTGAGGAAGGTGGAGCTGGGTGCCCTGGGGGAGGAGGGTCGCCCTCACCTGCATCCAGGCGGGCAGAGGAAATGAACTTGTCGAGCTGGCACCGCAGGAAATCCCGCTCCTCCTCCAGGTCCTCAATGCGCTTCTGCAGCCAGGAGTTCCTCTCCAGGGCCAGGTGCAGCTGGGCCCGGATGCCGTTCATCAGGGCCGCTGTCGGGGAAGCAGCCTCTGCCGGCTCTAGGGGCGGTCGGCCCTGGTCACACCCCCAGGCCTCAAGGACCCCGGCTGCACCCCCCATGGGACTCAGTCCCCTCCAGTCCACTCACCCTCGAAGTTCCCCGAGAGGGGCTCAGGCTGTAAAAGATTTGCGGGTCCAGGTGGGGCGTCTCATCGAAGGGGATGGAAATCTCCAAGCCCTCGCTGTCTTTCGTCACTGGAGGAGAGAGGCTAGGCTCACCCAAGGGAGGTCCCAGGGCCTCGATCAGACCCCAGCCAGGGAGGAAAGGGCAGGGACCGGGGGTGGGTGGAGCAGGGCCCCGGTTCCTCACCTGGCCTCCTCCGGCTGTTCATGGCACCGCCTTCTGCAGACCCCGGCAGCTGAGCGCCTCAGGGCCACTGGACAAAAAGGGCAGCCACAGATGGAGGAACACAGACGGGCTTCTGGGGGGCATTCCGGGGGACCTGGGGCTCTCGACATGGGGAAGGCTGTTTGAAGGCCGGGACTCGTGGGTCTGACGGAGGCGGGGCAGACTGAGGACACCTGAGGTTACAAACTCCTAGGCTCTAGGGAATGGGGAGCTGGAGGAAGGAGGACCCATGGGGTCGACGGAGCAGGGTTCTCCTGGTCGAAGTAGGCCGACAGGGTTTCGACACAGGTTACCGGCCTGGGAGAGTGTCCCAACTTCCAGGTGCAGGGTGGGGACCCCAGCCACGGGCGGGCCTTCCCACCCACGGGTAACGTCCGGGCGAGCACCAGACGGTGCTGGGGGGCTGGGCGCGCGGCGCGGGAGAAGGTCACGCGTGGGGGTGCGCCGCCCCCGCCCTTTGTCCCGCAAAGAGGGCGGGCGGCGGCGAGTGGTCCCCGCGGAGGATGCGCCTGGCCGCAGCTGCGGACGCGGCCACCACCCCACCCTGTGCCTGGGGCCGGGCTGGCCGGGGATCCCCACTCACCCACCCGCGCGCGGAATCCGGCCCGGGGACCGACGGCGGCGGCGCCCATGCCCGGCGCCGGGGAGCGTCTGCAAAGAGTGACGGGGAGCGAAAGGAAGCGACCACCCACCCGCGGGCGGGGCGGAGGCGGCGGTGAGTCTCGGAGAGGGGGCGACGAGGAGGGCTGGCAGCCGGGGCCGCCCGGTGTGCAGGTGGCGTGCCTCCTCCAGGAGTCCTGGGTCCCCGGTGAGCCGGCCGTTTGCGGCGGAGACCCGGGCCGCACTTGCGCGATGGCCCCTTGCAGCACTCCCCCGCCCTCGGCGAAGCCTGGTCAGGGAACGTCACGAAATTCCCAATTCCTGGAGAGCTGGCGGCGCCCGGGGTCACCCGAGTGGGTGAGGAGGCGCCGGACCGGGTTTGGGAGAGGCAGGGAGACGTAGGGAACAGCCAGGAAAGTTGAGGATCCCCTTGAGAGATGCTGAGAACTGGCCGGGTGGGACCCACACGACCCGCTCCTGCATCTCCCTGGGCTGAGCACGCAGGACCCCAGGCTTCCCGGGGCCCTTGGACTAGTGAGTTACCCCTCCCCGAAAATAAAGGCCTAAAAACCAGTCCCTGCCCACATGTTATTAAGAGCTGGCTTTGCCCAATCCTGGCCGCTCCTTCGCAGCCGCGGTTTTCTCACCTGTAAAGTGGGGCGATTACAATCCCTTTTAGGTCTGTTGGGATATGACGCACGCAGAACGCTCAGCCCAGCGCCTGGCCAGGGCCAGAACTCAAGCTCGGGACCCTATGAGTGTTATCTGGAGTCAGATTATGGGACGCTCCCTCTCTAGGGAGTAGAGACAGCTGGTTTTCTCCTCCACCCAAGAGGTTGGGAGAGTTGGGGTCCGGCACAGTGCCTGACACAACTCCGATACGCAAAGAAAACTCAGTGAGAGGGCAGGTGTTTATTCGGCTTCTGCCCCAGTGCCACCTGCCTCTCCTCCCTCTCTCCGGTAGCTTCCGTGCTCCAGAATTCCTACCGGCTCTTGAGAGAGCAGTGCTTTTGAACCCTACAGCTGGAGAGTCCAACCGTCTTGGGCACACGCCCCTCCTACTCACTTCATTCACTAGCGGTGTCGGAACGTGCAGGGGGAGGCACCTGCCCTAGTTCAGTGTCTTTCAAACTACATATTCATGCGCGGAAATTCAGTACGGCAGAACGAGATCTGTAATCAGCAGTTTAAAAAATGAAATGGATGGAAAAAAATACGAGAGACCTGCACGCTGAAGTGACTATTGTTAAACCTTTGTTTTGCCTGTATTTTGTGTATCTGTATACCGGGTTGCCGTATAAAATGTGTTTCTTACAATGGGTCGTGGTTTTTAGAAAGTTAAGATTAAAAACATTCTGCCTCAATGACACATGTGGTCAGGAGCCAAGCTCGGATGAGCCCCAGGACAGGCCAACCTGCCCATTCCCCAGCCAGGTGGGCCAGGCACTTGCGAAGTCTCCCTGCCAGGCAGTGGGCAGAGACAGTCTCCCAGACCGACCTCGCCTGCTCAAAGCGGAACACGTGTTTACTGAGGGTCCAGTCTCCACCTCTGGCTGGGGAGTGGGAGGCAAGTCTGGGGCCCTTTCCCCCAGCGAGGGAGGGGGGCGGGTCGCAGGAAGACAGTGCAGACTCCTGATGGGCCCCAGGCACACAGTTTTCAGGCTCGAGATCGGTAACACACGGCACTCTTGCCCCCACCTGGCCCAACCCCGGCAGTCAGGGCTCAGTCGTGGAATCGCTGGTGTTTCTGAGGTTAGAGGGTTCCATTCAGGAAACGTGGGGTCTTGCTCCCATCTTATCTCCCAAACACCAGGAGATGACTGCAGGACTTCTTAAGGCCGGGGTCAGCCTCCCCGCGGCGCTGGGTCTCTTGTGTCCAGGGCCCCCTGATGCTCGCCGGCTGTCTGAGGACGACAGGTGTCCCTGTGTACCCCCGCCCCCAGAATCCCGCGGTACCTGGGGGACCCCGCAGCCTGGCTCAGGGGTGCTTCCACCGCGTGTGCTTCTGCAGGGTGTTCTGCTCCATGAACCGGCGCGGGCAGTGCGGGCACTGGTAGGGGCGCTCCCCGGAGTGGACCCGGCTGTGCTGGGCCAACTCGCCCGCCTCTCGGAATCGGCGAGGGCAGAGCGGGCAGCCGTGGGGCCGCCCGCCGCCTGCCCGGTGAATGGAGTGGTGGCGCGCCAGATGGCTGGCCCGCTTGAATGCCTTCCGCAGGTGTCGCACTCGAAGGGCTTCACCTCCGAGTGAGTGATGCTGTGTCGCTGCAGGTAGGACATGTACTCGAAGACCCGGGAGCACACGGGGCAGCTGTAGCATTTTTTCTGGGCCGACGCCCCATCGGGCCCGGACTCCCTCTGCGACTCCTCGTCCACCAGCACGGTGTACGGGACGCCCTGGGTGTCTATGAGCAGATAGTGGTTGGGCCTGGAAGAAGAGGGCGAGGTCTGGGGACATCCTGTGGAGCAGGAAGGTCCGGGCTCTGGGGACCCGCCTGTCCGAGGGGGAGGGGCCTGCATGGCCTCAGCGGAGGGAAACGCCGGGGGCGGGGGCCGGGGGCCGGCAGCACCAGCATCCGGAGGGGTGGCTGAGGCCTGGGGGGTGGGAGACAGGACGAGGAGGTCACGCGGAGGCGGGGAGCTCGGCCCCACGAGCTCCGTCTTTCCCGCTCTGCGTGCCCTACTCCGGACCGCTGCATCCTCTGCAGCGCGACCCTGACTCCGTGACCCTTTGAGGCTCCCAGGCGCCCCCTCCTCGAGACACCTCTCCCCTTCCTTCCCACCGCCGACCGCAGGCGCGGAATCTCTTTGTGGCTGTCTGCCCCGTGTGCCCTCCTCGGCTAACCAGTCGCCTGCAAGCCCCACCCATCAGGCCTCCAGGCCGCTGACCCTGCCCTGGGGGTCAGTGCCCGCTCCAGGCGCCCCCCTCGGCCTGTGCCCAGGCCCTCAGGTGGGAGGCCGCGTCGGGAGCCCTGTGTCCTCCCCCGCCCCACTGTGCGTTCCGTCCGGGGCACGCCCACCCGCCCCCACTCCCGGCGGCCTGCCCGCGCTCCGCAGGCCTCCCGGCCCGGCCTCTCCGCGCGCCCCGCCCCGCGCTCGGGGCCCCGCTCGCCCAGCCCCGCCCCGCCCCGCGGCCCGCTCTAGCTCCCGCCCGCCTCCCGGCCCCCGTACCCGGTGCAGCAGCTTCCGGGTCCGGGTGGCTGCTGATCGGCCCCGGGCTCCCCGCGTGGGTGCAGACGGCGGCGGGCCGGGGCGCTCGGGACGTCCCCGAGAGCTGGCGGAGCCGAGGAGGGGCGGAGAGGACCGGGGGACGGAGGAAAAGGTCCAGGGCAGGGCGGTGGGGGCGGGGGCACCCGGGCCGCCGGGAAACGGCTCCGGCCGGAAACGCGCGCGGGGGACGGTGGTTCCCACGTGCTCACGGTCTGGCTTCACCACCCGCGCCCGCCCCAGCCCCGTAAATAAGAGCCCTGAAATGAAGTGCGGAATGTTTATTGAGAGAGGGTGAGGGTGGCGGGTGCGAGGGGAGACGCAGGAGCGAACCGGGCGGCGGCTGCAGCCTTTGAGCCTGCCGCGCAGACGGCTGGCGCGCACCACGCGGGAGCGGCACCCGGGGCGCCGGGCGCGGGGAGGGGGAGCCGGGGCCGCCCGCCGGCTCAGTGCAGCCGCACGTGCTGCGCCAGCTCCGCGGCGTCCTGGAAGCGGCGCGGGCAGAGCGGGCAGGCGTGCGGCGGCCCGGCACGGGCGCGATGCGTGGCGCGGTGCCTCGACAGGTGGCTGGAGCGCTTGAAGCGCCCGGCCGCAGGCGCCGCACGTGAAGGGCTTGAGGTCCGAGTGCGACACACGGTGGCTCTGCAGCCGCAGGGGGCTGGCAAAGACGCGGGCGCACTCGGGGCAGCTGTAGCCCTTGCGCGGCCCGGGCTCTCCAGGCGGCGCCTCGCGCGGGGTCGGGCCGCGCGGCTCCTCCTCCAGCGGCGCCGTGTACGTGTACGGGACCCCGTTGGCGTCGATGAGCAGGTGGCGGCCCAGCCGCGGGGGCCGGGGCCCCGCTGCCGAGGACGCAGTGGAGGCAGGGCCCTCCGCCGGGGGAAGGGGGGCGCCTTGGGGGCGGCGGGTCCATGGCCTCGGGAGAGGAGGCCCGAGGGTGGGGGGCCGCGGCGGCAACAGCAGCATCCGGAGCGGCAGCTGGGAGCGGCGGAGGGGAGACAGGTCAACAAGGCCGCTGCCCGGGGACAGTGTCCCCGCCGTCTCAGCGCTCGCGGCCCTCCGTCCCACTGACTTCCTCCCTGACGGGAAAGGGGGCCGCTTCGAGCCCGAGTCGCTCGGCCGCACCAGGCAGCCTCGACGGCTTCTCCGGCTAACCTCAGCAACTCAGAGACCCCACCCCACCTGCCTTTCCTCGCGAGTCCTCCTCTCCTCCCCCAGGGGACCCGAGGGCATCACCCGGCCTCGTCCCTTCTCCTCTTCGCCTTCCTCCTGCTTCCTGCCTCCCTCACTCCTCGACAGCCAATCAAATCCCAAGCCTATTTTGTCCTTCACATCTTCACGGCTTCTTCCAAGTCTCGCCAGGATTCTTGCCTCCAGAATTTCTCTAATGAGTCGCTTCCTCAGCCGCAACTTAGGATGCATCCTCTCCCCACCCCCCCACCCCACCCCACCCCACCCCACCCCCAGGACCACCGCAGAGGCCTCCTCTCTTTGGCCTCCAGACCTCCTAGACCTCCATGCCCACTAATAACCTGGAAGGCTTCCCAAACCTGGATACGTCTGTGGCTGCTCTTAATTTCCTCCCCAAGGTATGTCCCCAGAGTCCCACTAATCCAGTTCCCCACTTTTCCACTCGGAGCTCTTCTAACTTGCTCCTACACTTGGCACCTTAAGGATTCAACATACTCTCCCATCACCTAGGGGCTTCCCTGGTGGCTCAGACGGTAAAGAATTCGCCTGCAACGTGGGGGACGTCGGTTCGATCCCTGGGATGGGAAGATACCCTGGAGGAGGGAATGGCTACCCACTCCAGTAATCTGGCCTGGAGAATCCTATGGACAGCGGAGCCTGGCGGGCTACAGTCCCTGAGGTCGCAGAGAGTCGGAGACGACTCAGACTTTCACTCCATCATCTAACCTCCGAATTTCAGGTACGCATCCCTAGGACACCTCAACTGCCAGCTTTCTATGCAAGCGTCGGCTTATGAACTTTCACACCTGCTACATTCCCACCTCCCCCGCTCCCGGGGGTCCTTCTCTGGCCCGGCCCCTACGCTTAGGCCGCTGACAGCGTTCCGACCCTCTCCATAGCTGCCGGGGCCCCGGAGCCCCCTCCCAAGCACCCCCTTCCGCGGGATGCAGCACCTTTATTTCCCCCACCCCTCCCAGCGTTGTGCCCGGCTCAGCGCCGCCACCCTGCCGCCCGGCTCAGCTTCCCGCCCTCCCCAGGACCCGCGCTGCCCCTGTCCCTCCGTCCCCGCCGCGGCCCGCCCCACCCCCACCCAGATTACCGCCGGCCCGGCGCGGCTCCTCCCTCCATCCCTACCCCTGTACCCGGTGCAGCGGCCTCTCGGGTCCGGAGGAGCGAGCCGAGGTCCCGTGAGGCCCGGGCTTCCCCTCTCGAGGGCCGGCGGCGGCGGGGCCGAAGCTTCGGGGAGCTCCGGGCCGGCGGCGCCGGGAACGCGGGCGCGGGGGGCGCGGGGGCGCGAGGGGCGGCGGCGTCCCTGGGAAACGGCGCCGGCCGGAAGCGTGCGCCGCAGCGAAGGTTCCGCCGCTCTTGAGCTTCTGGGGGTCGGGAGCGGGGACAGGGCAAGGGAGCGAGAACCGCAGCGACCGCCCGCGCCGGGAGCTGCTCGGGGCCTGGGACCGTCGGAGGGTAAACGAAGGCGGGCGGGGCTGCGCCTGTCCGAAGTCCCGCCCGAGGGGGTCGTCCAGGCCCTCCCCTCGCCCCGGCCATCCCGCCTGCGTCCGCTGCCCGGCGACACCGAGGGCTGGAAGACCGAGGTTTCTATCCGCGGGGTTGATGCAGGTCCCAGGTCCAGAGGCCAGCCTGGGCGCCAACGTCTCCCCGCCGGGATCCTCCCGCCCGCAAAGTGGGGAAACCGTGGCCCAGAGAACCCCAAAGCCTGCCAGATGGGCAGATGGGGAGGGTGGGCTTCTCATATGTGGGGAGCCGAGGACCAGAGCCCCCAGATGGGGAGGGGACAGAGGACCGGAGAGAACCAAAGTGCCCAGATGGGGAGATTAGGTTTGGGGGTGCCGAGGACCAGAGTGGCAGGGCAGCCAGGCCGGCCCGAGACCCAGAGCGGAGGTCGGCGCCGGGCCACCAGATGGCCGCAGCGCTGCAAGGCTGGCGCAGGCGGTGCACGAGAGGAATTGGAACCCGGAGGGCAGCGCCGGGAGCCGCGCGCAAAGCCCCACTCCGCGCGCCCGCAGCTCGTCCTCCGGCTGCGCGGTGATCTGGGACCAAACGCCAAGCGCCGCCCGGCGCGGCAGCTGGGGTCACAGAGCGGAAAGAACCGGCGTTAAGGCCGAGACCCGACCAAGGACCCGGGTTGGGCCAGAGCTCCAAGAGAATTGCCAACAAGAACTTTCTGCAATGATGGAAAAATTCTCCGACCTGCGCTCGGTGCAGAGGAACTGCCGCATATCTGAAAAGTGGCTCATGGTTCAGGACCTGACTTTTAAACGTTTCTCTTTCTCTTTAAATAGACAGGTGGCTAGTGGCTGCCCATCTTGTGGTACAGCTCCTGAACAATACTCAGCCAGTTGCAAACTGGAGACCCAGCGGGGCCACAGAGGACTCAGTTATATTGGCCTGGATCGCAAGACATGTTTTATTGGGCAATAATCTAAATGCCTGCCGACCTGGGGAGTTCCTCTTTCAGTATCCTATCATTTTGCGTTTTCATACTGTTCATGGGGCTCTCAAGGCAAGAATACTGAAGTGGTTTGCCATTCCCTTCTGAAGAGATGGGAATACCACACCACCTGACCTGCCTCTTCAAAAACCTATATACAGGTCAGGAAGCAACAGTTAGAACTAGACATGGAACAACAGACTGGTTCCAAATAGGAAAAGTACATCAAGGCTATATATTGTCACCCTGCTTATTTAACTTATATGCAGAGTACATCATGAGGAACGCTGAGCTGGAAGAAGCACACGCTGAAATGAAGATTGTCGGGAGAAATATCAATCACCTCAGATAAGCAGATGACACCACCCTTATGGCAGAAAGTGAAGAGGAACTCAAAAGCCTCTTGATGAAAGTGAAAGTGAAAAAGTTGGCTTAAAGCTCAACATTCAGAAAATGAAGATCATGGCATCTAGCCCCATCACTTCATGTGAAATAGATGGGGAAACAGTGGAAACAGTGTCAGACTTTATTTTCTTGGGCTCCAAAATCACCGCAGATGGTGATTGCAGCCATGAAATTAAAAGACGCTTACTCCTTGGAAGAAAAGTTATGACCAACCTAGATAGCATATTCAAAAGCAGAGACATTACTTTGCCAACTAAGGTCTGTCTAGTCAAGGCTATGGTTTTTCCAGTAGTCATGTATGGATGTGAGTTGGACTGTGAAAAAAGCTGAGCACGGAGGAATTGATGCTTTTGAACTGTGGTGGTGGAGAAGACTCTTGAGAATCCCTTGGACTGCAAGGAGATCCAACCAGTCCATTCTGAAGGAGTTCAGCCCTGGGATTTCTTTGGAAGGAATGATGCTAAAGCTGAAACTCCAGTACTCTGGCCACCTCATGAGAAGAACTGACTCACTGGAAAAGACTCTGATGCTGGGAGGGATTAGGGGCAGGAGGAGAAGGGGACGACAGAGGATGAGATGGCTGGATGGCATCACTGACTGGATGGAAGAGAGTCTGAGTGAACTCCGGGAGATGGTGATGGACAGGGAGGCCTGGCATGCTGCAATTCATGGGGTTGCAAAATCGGACACGACTGAGCAACTGAACTGAACTAGAGATTGTCATATTGAGTGGTCAGAAAAGCAGAAACATTGTATGACATCCCTTATATGCAGAATCTTAAATGATACCAATGAACTTATGTACTAGACAGAAGCAGACTCACAGGGATTTCCCTGGTGGTCCAGTGACTAAGATTCCACACTCCCAATGCAGAGGGCCAGGGTTCAGTCCCTGGTCAGGGAACTAGATCCCACATGCCACAATTAAAACTTGATGCAACCAAAAAAAAAAAAAAAAAAAAAAAAACCAGACTCACCGACTTAAAAGAAGGCTCTTAAGGTTCTGGAGGTGGGACAGGATGGGATGGGGATGGGATAGTGAGTTTAGGATGGACATGTTCACACTGCTATATTTCAAATGGATAACCAACAAGAGCCTACTATATAACATCACTGTATCTTACGTGATTTGGAGAATAACTTTGGTGTTTGTCTTTTTATTCAATAAAAGTTTTATTAGAAAAACAAAGATCCTCCAGAACTGTACAGCCCTGAAGGGCAACCGCTGGCCACACGTGGCTCTCGAGCACTTGGCACACGTGCAGGCTGACCTGAGGCGGGCTGGGATGCAGACACCCTCATATTCTGAAGACTGAGAACAAAGAGTGTACGGTGCGTCGTGAATGATGTCTGTGGATTCCACTGAGAAAGGACACTCTGGGTAAACTGACTGGGCTAAGTATTAAATGGGTCCTTAAAAGTTATTTCCGCTGCTCCTTTCACTTTGTAAAGTGTGGCTCCCTGCTGTACATCGCTGGCCCTCCAAGTTCCTCCTCCTCTAATTTCATGGCAGGTGGCAGGGAGATTGGATGGAAACTGGTGGATTGAGACTGTGCCCCTCTGTCGACACCAGGCATCTCAGCTTTGGCGCTGCTGACCTCTGGGGGCCGGACCATTCTTTGCTGCAGAGCTGTCCTGCACACTGTGGGAGGCTGACCAGCATCCGCGGCCTCCACCCTTCAGAGGCCGGACCCACCCAAACCTCTCACCGGGCTGTGACAACAGGTCTTGCCAAATGTAGCTCCCCTCCCGGGAGGGGAGGAAACAACACAGATCCTGGGCTACCCAGACACCCCCGTGAATCTTTCCCCCGATCCCTTAAGTTTCAGATCCAAAAACTAGCTTCGTAGGTGAGAACCACACCCATCTCTGGAAATAGTAACAGTGACCAACACTTATTGGGCCTTTCCTATGGTGCCCTTGGACTGCAAGGAGATCCAACCAGTCCATCCTAAAGGAAATCAACCCTGAATATTCATTGGAAGGACTACTGATGCTGAAGCTGAAGCTCCAAAACTTTGGCCACCTAATGAGAAGAACTGACTCCCTGGAAAACACACTGATGCTGGGAAAGTCTGAGGGCAGGAGGAGAAGGGGACGACAGAGAATGAGATGGTTGGACGGCATCACCGACTCAACGGACATGAGTTTGAGCAAACTCTGGGAGATGGTGATGGACAGGGAGGCCTGGCGTGCTGCAGTCCATGGGGTCGCAAAGAGCTGGACACGACAGAGCGACTGAATAGCATGGTGCCAGCGGTTGTGGTTGTTAGGTGCACCAAGTCCTCAGAGCAGACCCAGACGGGAAGTGTCTTGAGGATCCCAACCTTACAGACGAGGAGACAGAAGCTCGGAGAGGCCAGGTGATGGGCCGGAAGCCATGCGCCCTCAGGTGGGGAGCCAGGATGGCACTGCCTCTACCTGACCCGAGTTGGGTCATGGCCACTGTCTGGGGGCGCCTCGGGCTTGTCCCCAACCCACTGCTGCCATGGTAACAGCTTCCCCTTCCACCCCTCTGCCTCCTCTGGCCCCCTCTCCCTATGGCAACACTGCAGCATTTTTGTAAACCCGCCAAAACACGTCACTCCCTGACCCCAAACCCTTCTTGCTGCACTTTAGATCAACCCCAGAAGCGCCCCGGCCCTGTGTGGACGGCCCCCATCACCAACGTGCCCCCTGGCCAACCTCTCCCACCTCCCAGGCCTTGTGTGTGCTGTTCCTCCCAACCCAAGGATGCATCCTTCCTGGCCAGGTGGAAACTCAAGTAACCCTTCATCACTGGAGCGCTGCAAGTGATATCAGAGGTAGGGAGGGGAGGGGAGGCCCCCATCTGCCCCTCAGGCCATCTCCTCTGCATCTTGCTTTACATGAGGGTCTCGCTCCTTAAAAGATTTGCTACTTCCCTGCAGGCCTTTCCTGCTCAGTCCTGGGCAAGTCTGTGCTCAGACTCTAGCAAAGGTCTGGGGAGCCGGGAGTGGCTGAATTCAATACTGGTTAAATGATGGGATGAATGGAATTCAGTCACCCTGCCCGAAGTAAAGCTCATCTCCCAGACCCAAACAAAATGCTCTGCTTCTCTCCTGGGACAGGGTCACGGTGACGCCCTACATCCACCCAAAGGTCCCCATCCCGCCCCCGACTTCAACTCTCCAGAGCCGGGCAGGAACCGAGAGCTCCCTCCCTCCTCCTGACGGCTGTATGCTCCCCTCCACCCCCCAAGCCCCAGCTCTGGCTCCTTCCTCCCACCTGGGCCTTGTACCAGCCTTCTCCCTGGTACCCTGGCCCGATACTGCCTCACAGCTGCTTCACATGCATGAAACCTTATCACAGCCCTGCGACCCTCAGGACCAAGTCCCCAGGTTCCTCCGCCTGGGATCTGAGGCCCTTCTTGGGGTGGCCCAGCCACAAGTGAATCACCCACCCCCCGACCCGACTGAGGAACCTGCTCCTAAGACAGCACTCCAGCCTACAATCCACACGCACAAAGGAAAGGTTTCCACCTTGGTTGGGTTCCAGCCCTACCACCGCAATTTAAAAAGGACTCAAACTAACGAACGTTTATTTTCACCTGCCTCGGCAGGCACCAGGAGTTACTAGAAAGAAGTGAGGAAGGTGACACCCTGGAGGTCCAATGCTTAGGACTCCTGGCTTTCACTGCCAAGGGCGCAGGTTCCATCCCCTGGCTGGGAACTAGTATTAAGATCCGCCAAGCCGCTACTAAGACTCCGCGAGTTGTTCTGCTCGGTCGAAGGTAAAAATGACAGTTATGGAACAGTGTGTGCTACCTTCATATTACGTGAGTTTGCAGCTCACCTCATAAGGACGCTTCATTCTGTCTCATCTCACAGGTCGAGAAACTGAGTCCAGGATGGGTGTTGATCGATCCCAGGCTATGAAGAGAGGCTGTGGGAGAGTCAGGGGTCCAACAAGAGACTCCTGCTTCTCCCCTCTGGCCAGGACAGCTGGAGGTCACAAGTAATTTCAGGAGGAGGAAACTGGCCCAGCGAGGCAGCCTCAGGTCACAGGGCAAGTAAGCAGGAGGCCCAGGCCCCGCACTCTGCCTTCTGTACCAGAAACGGGAGCCTCTACGGCCTCTTCACCGTCCAGGAAATCCCTTCCAGTCGAGCGGTCCTGGAGGTTCTGGGCCAGCCGCCGGGCCTCCTGAGAATACAAGGGCACAGCGGACCGGCGTGTGAAGCGACGCCTCCGAATCCTCGTTGGCGTGCTTGAAGACCTCCGAGCGGGAGGTGCTGTGGCTCCGGCGATGCGGGGAGCTCCCGGGGAAGGACGGGAACAGGAGGAGCGCCTGGGCTCCGGCCGTGCAGAGCCAACACCATCCCCGGCGGTGAGGGCGTGACGGGCCTTCCGAGGTGGGCAGAGGCCCCGGGGCGGGGGTCCACCCTAGGGAAGGAGGGCCCGTGGCCCCCGGAGAGCCTCGGGGTCGAGGAGCCCTCTCAGAGCCTGCGGGGCGGACACACGCGGGACCCTCTAAATTAGCTCTTTCCGCGGAACCCACCAATTCCGGGTCGTTGGGCCCCGCGCGCCTGCGTCAGAGAGGGCGCCCCAGCCGACGCACCGCGCCGCTCGGGCCTCTCCGGCCGTGCGGAGCTCGGGATCTGCCTCCCGGCGCCGGCTGGCGATGCGGGAGCCTCTCGGGTCCGAGAGCGGCGGGAAGCGGCCCGAGCGGCGGCCCCAGGACGTCAGTCCGCGGCGCGGTGGAGCTAGACTCTAAGAGCCCGAAGCTCTCTTCCGGCTCCCGCTGCCATTGCGGCCGGGCGGGGTCCGAGACATCCGTCCCGGCGGGAAACAAACACCCGCGGACCACGGTTCCGGGTGCCTGCGCTCCTCACCTCTGCCATCCGAGGATTGAAAGAAAGAAAATACCCAGCCAGTAGAGTCACTACTTAGAGTCGCGGTAGATAAGGAAGACAAAAGAGATAGCTTTTGTCCGAAAAGTTGTGACTTACCTTTGCTGCTAAGTCACTTCAGTCGTGTCCGACTCTGTGCGACCCCATAGACGGCAGCCCACCAGGCTCCCCCGTCCCTGGGATTCTCCAGGCAAGAACACTGGAGTGGGTTGCCATCTCCTTCTCCAATGCATGAAAGTGAAAAGCGAAAGTGAAGTTACTAGTTGTGTTCGACTCTTCGCGACCCCACGGACTGCAGCCTACCAGGCTCCTCCGTCCATGGGATTTTCCAGGCGAGACTTTAAAAATCACTTTATCGTTCTAGGCTGAAGAAGGAACCAGTCGTTCTACAAAAGGAAGAAGTGTTATGTTAGTCGCTTAGTCGTATCCAACTCTTTATGACCCCATGGACTATAGCCCGCCAGGCTCCTCTGTCCATGGGGATTCTCCAGACAAGAAAACTGAAGTAGGTTGCCATTTCCCAATCCTGGAGATCTTCCTGACCCAGGGATCTCCTGCACCGCAGGCCGATTCTTTGCCACCTGAGCCAAGGAGACCAGAAATCGCCCTTGGCGGTGAATGCATCTTTCGTGATACTGTCTCCTACTTCCCCTGCCACCCACGGACTCACAGCACACCCGAAGGCTGAAGATCATACAGTGTTAGAAAGAGCCAGCACAGAAAAGGGTGCTGCCTTGTCCTTCAGAGATGCCGGGGCCTAGCTCTGCAACTGACAGCCCTCAGCTGGAGGCTGGCGGCCTGGGGCAGGATTCCCAGGACGTAGCCCCTAAAGGCATGCCTGCTGTGCCCTTCCCTCCCTATGCAGCTACCACGGGCCTTCCTGATGGCTCAGCTGGTAAGGAATCCGCCTGCAACGCGGGAGACAAGTGTTCAGTCCCTCGGTTGGGAAGCCCCTTGGCGAAGGGAACAGCTACCCACTCCAGCATTCTGGCCTGGAGAATCCTATGAGCTACAGTCCATGGGGTCGCAAAGCGTCAGACACGCCTGAGAGACTTTCACTGTGTCTTTTCCCTTTTGCGCCCACATTAGCAGGAGACCCAATCTGCCCTGATACACCAGGGCGTGCTGACTGGCTCCCTGGTAAGGCTGACTGAACGCCTTGCCGCAAGCTTCACAAATGAAGCACCTGACGTCCGGATGGGCGAGGGCGTGGGCCTGGAGACAGGCCACGTTCCTGGAAGCCCGCGGGCGGCCGGGGCGGCCGCGCGCTGGGTGGGGCTGCGTTCCTGGGCTTCCCCACTCACGGTGTCTGTGTGGGTGGGTGCACTCTGTGCCCGTCCAGTCAGCGAGCAGGTTTGATAAGGACAGAGCGAAGGGGCAAAGCAGACGGTTAAATACCCTTCGAGTATCTTTCTCTCCAGCTCCAAGGTCTCTTCCTTTCATGCAAGTCCTGCGACACCAATTGTTTCCATTGCCCCCCGCCCCCGCCATCCCCACCGCTGCCGCCAGTGAAGCTTCTCACCTCCAGAGTCTGTATTCGGTCGACCCCATCAGCTCCCCACCGTCTTTCCAAAGCCACCCCTCCCCTCAAGAGCTGCCTGGTTTCCGCCTCTTCTCTGTTCCCAAGAGGCTCGGCGCAAACCATAGACAAGAGGTTTCTGGTGGGCTACAGCCCATGGGGTCACAAAGAGTCGGACATGACTCAGCAACCAAGCACTGCACACCACAAGCAGAGCAGCGGCGGCAAGCATCGTGTCCCCTCAGTGGGCCAGCAGGGCCGGTCTTGGTGACCTGGCCGCGTGCTCCAGGGCCCTTACTCCGGGCGTGACCCTTCTGTTCGTCCGTTATGAGGAACGGCCTCCTCGGAAGCCCGATCCCGGAATGCAGGAGGCGAAAACATTAACCCCCAACCCGGGAGCCCTAAATGGGGATACAAGGCTCCGACCACCGAGCAGAGGGGGCGGGGCGGGGGGTGTTCACGTGAAAGCCTTCCGCCCGGAAACACATCCCTCAAAGGAAGGGTTCCAAGGATCTTTAGTTCCGCTGGCTTGAAGCTGAGTTATTTCGCTCAACACGTATCTGTTGTGTGTTGTTCAACACAAATGGCTCTTAGATACCAGCTTATGGGGGTAAAAGCGTGAGCCAACCAGACCTAGGTAGTCCCCGCCTTCCTCTGCCTTAAGAGGCGGAACATATTGTCTGCACTAGACACCTGCTGCAACAAGGGACTCTCCTAAGCCTCCTGGGGGCGACAGAGACCAAAATATAGACATCTTCCCAAGCATCCCGCCCCAGCACCTAGGAGAAGCAGGTAGGGATGACAATCGAGACAAATTCAACAATGACGAGTCGGCGTCACTAAAGAATCGGATATATGCCGAAAAGAGGACTTGAACAAGGTGTCAGATTTAGTCCTCGCATTTTACAGATGAGGGGACTGATGCGCAAGGAGTTTAAATGAGAGGCTGATGAGCAAGTGGGTGCTGGAGCCAGGGTTACATCCTAAAGCCGGGAGGTCTTTACACTTTCTCATCCCCAGACCTTCATTTTCGGGAACGTGTCCTGTGGTCCCTGAGAGTTAGAGGGGTGCAGCTGGAAGACGGTTAGGGAAAGAGCTGCCCGCGTGTGACACAGCCCTCAAGGCTGACTGTGGGTGCTGGCCAGGAAAATCCAGAAGGCTGGGCTTCCAAGCCCCCACCCACGCAGAGCGCTGGGAATTCACTAACGGCCGCCTTCTCGCCTCAGTACCCACTGTCTTAAAAGAGTGGGCATTCCATGTTTCCTGGCAAAGATCAGATTGTAATGAGGAGCTTAGAAACAGCAGGATTCCACTTCTCGTTTCAAATCAATCAGACCCCAAGTTTCTCCAGGCAAACCTCCCCACCCCTCCGCTCTCCAGGCTGCTTGGCTTATGGGATCTTAGTTGTCCAACACCAGGGACTGAACCCAGACCCACTGCAGTGAAAGCACCAAGTCCTAACTACTGAACCGCCAGGGAACTCCCGTCTCTAGGCAAATCTGAAAAGCATGTGGTGACTCAGTTTCCTCATCTGTCATGCACTGTGACATTCTTTGCTTTTCCTTTTAATCTTACTTTTTCTATATTCAGATGTAGATTATGATAGAAGAAATTTTCAGATGTTGAAGTGTGGGGAAGTCCTTCTGGCTGATACATGATCTGTCTTGAACTTTATGCTGATCAGAACAACCTGTCCTATGGCCTGTCAAGCATACATTGTCTTTGTACATCTTCTATAACCAGTAAAGAATGTAAGTAAAATAAAAATGGAGTCACTGTGGCTTAGGCATCAAAACTGGAGCTGGAGGAGTTCCCTGGTGGCACAGCCAATAGGAACCCACTGCCAATGCCAGAGACACAGGTTCGACCCCTGGTCCAGAAAGAGCCTAAATGCCAGGGAGCTGTTAAGCTTGTGCGCTGCAACTCCTGGAAGCCGGAGCACCTAGACCCCGTGCTCCACAAGAAGAGAAGCCACGGCAATGAGAAGTCCCGCACTTCAACAGAGAGTAGCCCCCGCTTGCTGCAACTAGAGAAAGCCTGTGCTGCAAGAAGAACCCCATGCAGCCAAAAATACATATTTTTTTTTGTGAATGGAGCTGGGTAGTCATTGTAGACGTGCTTTCAGATGTACTGTTCCATTACTGAGAACTTGAATTTTCTGAACTGTATCATATTCAAGGCCAGCACCTGCCATTCTCAAAACAGTACCTGCTAGCAGCTGCCACCTTACATCTTAACCTGGACTAATCCTGTTTCAAGTGCTCGATACAGACACATGGCTGGTGGCCACCATATTGGAGAGACTAATCTACGGGGGGCCAACTAACAAACAGGCAACTACAAAGTAGGGTCACAAGTGCACTGATGAGGCACTCCAGGTGGTCAGAAGGGGCACGTGACCCAACTGGGGTGGAGGGAGGGGTGCAGAATTAGAAAGTTTTCCTGGAGGAAACATCTGAACTCAGATGTGGACAAAAGAATTAGCCCGCCTTTGGGAATCGTGAATGCAGTTACAAGTGCAGTGAAGTGGGGGCAAAGGCCAGGACCGCAAACAGCCTAAAGAACGATTCTTCTTTCAGGGTGATGAAACATCCCTGGTGGCTCAGTTGTAAAGAACCTGCCTGTCAATGCAAGAGATGCAGGTTTGATCCCTGGGTCAGCAAGATCTCCTGAAGAAGGGAATGACTTCTCCGGAAATCTTGCCTGGAGAATCCCATGGACAGAGGAGCCTGGCAATCTACAGTCCATGGAGTCACGAAGAGTTGGGCACATTTAAGAACCACAGCTGCCCACTGCAGTGTTTCCGAGCTTTCCTGGTGCTTCAGACAGCAAAGAATCTGCCTGCAACACAGGAGGCCTGGGTTCAATCCCTGGGTTGGGAAGATTCCCTGGAGGAGGGGATGGCAACCCACTGCAGTATTCTTGCCTGAAGAATCCCCATAGACAGAGGTTTCTGGTGGGCTACAGTCCATGGGGTCACAAAGAGTCAGCCATAACTAAGCACAGCACATCCAATCACAAGCATCATGTGCACAGCCAGGGACAATGCCAGCTGAGACATCAACAAGGACCAGACTGAAGAACTTGGAGTTTCTGTCGCAGGCATCGGGCCGAGCTGGGAGCTAGTGAGGGAACTGTCATATGAGGGCTTTACAAGCATTCCAGTAAAACCGGTAGCCTGAAGGAGTGCCTCAGTCAGCCTGGGATCTGGAACTAGGCAGGAGTCAGAGGTTGCTTTCTGCAAGAGTTAAGGCCTGAGGAAATGGCCAGGATCCCCCAGGAAAGGTTATTGTGGGTAGTGAGAAGAGTCCAAGACTTGGCACTTGGAGCAATGAAAGCATGAGGGTTTCACTGGGGGTTATGACATGTTGTGTTTGAAAGCTGCACAATCAAAGCGGTGAGAGGAGGTCAGAGAGCTTGGCGGGAACTTCGTTATGAAGGCCTTCCAACGCAGGGCAGAGCAGTTGAGATTTCTGTCTTGAGTCAAGAGGGAGTGTAGAAGGATTTTGAGCTGGGAAAGGATAAGAGGTTTAGAAAGGTCTCTCTGCCTATGTTGTCGGGCTAGAGAGTGAAAGTTCAGAGAGTAGGGAGAAGGCTGGGGCGGAAATCTAGCTGAGAAAGAATGAGATTTGAGCTACAGAAGGGGTGGTGAGGACTGAGAGAGCGCTAGAGAGATAATATGTGTGTGTGTGTGTGTGTGTGTGTGTGTGTGTGTGTGTGTGTGTGCGCGCGCGCGCGCTTGCTTAGTTGCTTAGTCGTGTCAGACTCTTAGTGACCCCATGGACTGTAGCCCACCAGGCTCCTCTGTCCATGGGATTTCCCAGACAGGAGCACTGGAGGGGGTTGCCATTCTGTTCTCCAGGGGATCTTCTCCACCCAGGGATGGAACTCCTGTATTGGCAGGCGGATTCTCTAGCACTGGGCCACCAGGCAAGGCCCCCACCCCCACCCCCGCGCCCCCAACCACCTTAAAACCCGGAAGGAAATGGTCCTTCGGCTGTCTTTAGTTCCCGCATTGGAAGCCAATTACCCTCTTATCTACCCACCTCCCCGCCCACCAGGGCCCTTCTAGTCCTCCTTCTAGCGGCCTCTCTATAGGTCCCCCTCCCCCAACACACCGCTCTAGCCAGACGCTTGCTCTCGTTTCCCTCCCACCCTGGACCCCTCTATCTGCCGCCAACCTCTCTATGGTCCTCCTCCTTCTTTCATTTATCCGCTCCTCTTCTAAAGTTTAGAGTCTAAACTCCTCAGTATTGGCCATCAGCCTCGCGCACCCATCAGATCCGTCCTCTGAGCTCCCTTTCTGCTCAGGTCGAGCGGGAACGGTGGACAGTGGGGAAGTGCTTTTACGGGAGGCCCGGCAGGGAGCGACCCCGGACTTGTAAGGGGAGACCCCTGCTAGAAGCTGGGCGATTCAGGCCCTTTACAAAAATGCTCGGGCTGCAAGCGCGAAACCCAGAAAGGAAGATTCCGCTTTGCGCTTAGGCTCTAATAAGAGGGATCCCCAAAAGATCACTCTCTAGGGGAGTTCCCTGATCCTCGTTTCTTTTCTTTTCTTTTTTTTTTTAAGTTTGCAAACTTGATTTTTCTTTCTTGATAGTTTCCCCCTTTATCTGCACCTGACATGTGGAGCTTCCCTAACCAGGAAGCAAACCCCACATCTGCTGCAGTGGAAGCTCAGAGTTTTAACCACCACGGAAGCCCCTCATTTTTGTTCTGATACTGTCACAAACAGACGAAGAAATCGGGAAATGCTCGCCTCCTACACGGATGGGGAAAATGAGAACAAGGATGGGAGGGAACTTGCTTAAAACTAGTCAAACAGGAACCAGATGGAACTCAAGTCAGGGTCTCCTGGTTCCCAGTTCCCAGAACCTCAGGGTTTTTTCTGTTTAACAATAGGTGAGAATAGCAAATGAAACAACTGACAAAGGATTAATTTCCAAACTATACAAGCTACTCATACAACTCAATACCAGAAAAACAAACAGCCCAATCCAAAAAAGTGGGGAAAAGACCTAAACAGACATTGCTCCAAAGACATACAGATGGTTAACAGACACATGAAAAGATGCTCAATATCGCTCATTATTAGAGAAATGCAAATCAAAACTACAAGAGATATGATATCGCCTCACGGCGGTCAGAATAGCCATCATCAAAAAGTCTACAAACTAAATGCTGGAAAGGGTGTGGAGAAAAGAAAACACTCTTGCACTGTTGTTGGGAATGTAAGTTGATACAGCCACTAAGGGAGACAGTATGGAGATTCCTTAGAAAACTAGGAATAGAACCACCATATAACCCAGCAAACCCACTCCTGGGCATATACCATGAGGAAAACAAAATTTAAAAAGACACATGCACCTCAGTGTTCATTGCAGCACTATCTGCAAAAGCTAGAACATGGAAGCAACCTAGATGTTCATCAACAGATGAATGACTAAAAAGGGCTGGTACATATACACAATGGAATATTACTCAGCCACGAAAAGGAATGCATTTGAGGCAGTTCTGATGAGGTGGATGAACCTAGAGCCTATTATACTGAGTGAAGTGTGTCAGAAAAAGAAAGATAAATATCGTATACTAATGTATATATATATATATATATGGAGAAGGAAGTGGCAACCCACTCGTGTTCTTGCCTAGAGAATCCCAGGGACCGGGAGCCTGGTGGGCTGCCATCCTTGGGGTCGCAGAGTCGGACGCGACTGAAGCGACTTAGCAGCAGCAATGTATATATATAGAATCTAAAAATATGGTACCAAAGGATTTATTTGTAGGGCAGAAGCGGAGAAACAGACAATAGAGAACAGACTTATGGACTTGGGGAGAGGGTGAGATGTATGGAGAGAGTAACATGGAAACTTACATTCCCATATGTAAAATAGATAGCCAATAGAAATTTGCTGTATGTCTCAGGGAACTCAAACAGGGGCTCTGTATCAACCTAGAGGGGTGGGATGGGGCGGGGGTGGAGGTGGGAGGGAGGTTCAAGAGGGAGGGGACATATGTATACCTGTGGCTGATTCATGTTGAAATTTGACAGAAAACAAAATTCTGTAAAGCAATTATCCTTCAATTTAAAAATAAATTTTTAAAAAGGAAGAAAATAGGTGAAGTAAATAGTAACAGCACGGCTCCTAAAGGAGGAAGGCAGGGCCTTCACAGCCCAGTTCCATCCGATATTCTGCCCCATCTACAAGGATTCTTCTTCACACGTAGCAAAGCACATAGAATTCTTTGCTATAAAATTAACTAAGCATAACTGCAGGAGTGGATTTACGATGAATCTAATGAACCTTAAGCGTCAGGGGTTCCTCACTTGCACAAGATATTTCCTGAGTAGTAAGTACTGACAATTCAAAGAGCATTAGATTAGTCACTGCTTAAAAGAAAGCAAAACAAAAAACTTGCACCAGGATGTCCAGTGACAGACGAATGGATAAAAAGTGGCATATATCTATATGCAGTGAGTACTGCATGTGTGCTAAGTCGCTCCAGTGCTGTTTGACTCTTTGTGACCCCATGGGCTGTAGCCCACAGGCTCCTCAGTCCATAGGGATTCTCCAGACAAGAGTACGGGAGTGAGACGCCATCTCTTCCTCCAGCAATGGAGTATTAAGCAGCCATTAAGAAAGAATGAAATAATGCCATTTGGAGGAACATGAATGGAGGAGAGATTATTGTGCTCAGTGAAGTCAGAGAAATACAAATTATATGATATCCTTATATATGGAATCTAAAATATGATACATACGAGTTTTTATACATACATTAAAAAAAAAAAGGAAGAAAGAAACAGACCCACAGAAGTAAAAAACAAACTTATGGTTACCAAAAGGGAAAGGCAGGGCAGAGCATAAATTGGGAAGATGTGACTAACAGACTCAGCACTGTGTACAGATAACCGGCAGAGCGCTGGGCAGCACTGCGAACGTGTCCCTCCTTCCACGATGCTCAGACAGAACAGGCCCAGGGACGTCCCTTCCTCCAGCCTCCGACCACTTCCAACCATTCTTCCAGTGGCAGCCTTGGAACCAACCAGCTGTCCTCGGCCCCCAGGACCAGCCAACGCCATTTGCAGAGCTCGGCTCCTTGTCTCCAGCTACCGTGAGCTCTCAGATTCCTGAGAATTATTCCCGCAGGTGGAGGGGCCCCGGCCACCCGGTCCACGTGCAGCCTCCGCCTCCCGCCACGACCTCTCTTGGGCTTCCCCGACCACTAGGACCAGGCGGCTCTGGAGGGCGGGCCATCTCCCCACGGATCGGGGGAGAAACGGGGGACGGGGGGACGGGGGGCAGGGGTGGGGGGCGCCGAGCTCCGTGGAACCTGCAGAGCCAGCGCTGCGGCCGCGCGCTCTTCCAGGACGTCAGCCCAGGGCAGGGCGAGGCGCTCAGACCCCGGACGCCCTGGGGCCGCCCTGCTCGCGGAGAAGAACCCGAGCCAGGCCTTCGTGGACCCGCAGGCCCGGGTCCTCCCCGCCTGACTCCACCTCCGTGAATTCCTGCAGCCACGTCCTGGACAAGCGGTGAAACTCGGTCACGACGGTGGGCGCCCACCTGACCAGCCCCGCAGGCCTCTCTCTGCCACTAGGCAGTTTCTATCTTTTGGTTGGTTGGTTGGTTTTATTTTATTTTATTTTGGCTGTGCTAGGTCTTCGTTGCTGCTCAAGGGATTTCTTTAGTTGCCGAGCTGGGGGCTATTCTGTGGCAAGCACAGGATCTAGAGCTAGGCTCAGAAACTGTGGTGCTGGCGTTTAGTTGCGCCAGGGTGTGAAATCTTCCCAGACCAGGGATCAAACCTGTGTCCCTTGTGTTGGCAGACAGACTTTGGACCACCAGGGAGGTCCCACCAGGCAACTGGTTAACCACTTTGGAGCCCTCTCTGGAGGTTTCCATCAAAGGGAAATAATACAGGTTTTTACAACAACAAAATAAAAAGAGAGAGATAACCAAAAAGAACCTAACTGTATATGATAGGTAACTATATTCAATATCTTGTAATAAATTATAATGGAAAATAAGCCAAAAATATATACATCCAAAAGAATGAATATATATATACACACATATTATATATATATATATATGAACCAATTTGCTGTAGTGAAACTACCACAATATTGTAAATCAACTATACTTCAGTAAAAAGGAAAAAATTGCAACCAACCCAATGTCCGCCACTAGGAGAATGAATAAAGGTAATCTGGCATCATCGGTCGGCTATCAAAACAGCATTGACAATGAATGACTACACTACACTATGGATGTTCACAAATATAAAACAAAAGCAGTATTGAGGGGAGAAAAGATTACAGTGAATGACACCAGTTATCCTAGAGGTGTTGAATGTGCAGGACAGTGTCACATTGCATCATGTACGTAGCAAAATAGACATACACGCATAGGAATGGTAAACAAGAGATGCAGAATCTAATAACCTCTTACGGAAGGGAAGGGGGAAAACTGATGGGGAGGGGTACACAGAGGGCTTAGACTGCTTCTGTAAAGTTGTACAGTCTTTGTTTATTAGTGAGAACAGGGAGCTATTTATGATTCTGGATATTTTTTTGTATAGAGAAATGGTTCCAGATAAAATTAATATTAACAAAAGACTCCCTATATTCATCTCTCAATATATTCTGCTGCAGTAACAACACAAAGCTCAGTGGCTTTACACAACACATGATTATTTTAAATGTTATAAATCTAAGGCAGATGAGCATCATGTTCTGGTCGCTGTAGGCACATACTTGAATTCAGGCTGATGAATTCACTTCACTTCACCCTACAAGTCCCCAAGCACAGAATAGCAGGAATGGAAAGTGATCAATAGTTGAGCTGGCTCTTACCTTGTGCTGAAGCTGACACACATCTCTTCCACTTATATTTTACTGGGCAAAGAGAATCACAAGGCCACGTCTAATTGCAAAGGAAAATGCAACCTTATCATGTTCCCAGAAGGAGAAGCAGAATTTAGGAGTGATCCTCACGTTTAGCATCTCTTCCCCTGTTGCCAGGAATAAAAATATCAATATCAGATATACAGATGACACCACACTTATGTTAGAAAGTGAAGAACTAAAGAGCCTCTTGATGAAAGTGAAAGAGAGTGAAAAGGTTGGCTTAAAACTCAATATTCAGACAACTAAGATCATGGCATCCAGTCCCATCACTTCATGGCAAATAGATGGGGAGACAGTGGAAACAGTGGCAGACTTCATTTTGGGGGCTCCAAAATCACTGCAGATGGTGACTGCAGCCATGAAATTAAAAGACACTTGCTCCTTGGAAGAAAAGCTATGACCAACCTGCTGCTGCTGCTGCTGCTGCTAAGTCGCTTCAGTCATGTCCAACTCTGTGCGACCCCATATACGGCGGCCCACCAGGCTTCCCCATCCCTGGGATTCTCCAGGCAAGAACACTGGAGTGGGTTGCCATTTCCTTCTCCAATGCATGAAAGTGGAACGTGAAAGTGAAGTCACTGAGTCATGTCCAACTCTCAGTGACCCCATGGACTGCAGCCCACCAGGCTCCTCCGTCCATGGGAGTTTCCAGGCAAGAGTACTGGAGTGGGGTGTCATTGCCTTTTCCGTGACCAACCTAGACAGCATATTAAAACGCAGAAACATTACTTTGCCTACAAAAGTCCATCTAGTCAAAGCTATGGTTTTTCCATTAGTCATGTATGGATGTGACAGTTGGACTATAAAGAAAACTGAGCACCAAAGAATTTATCATTTTGAACTGTGGTGTTGGAGAAGACTTTTGAGAGTCCCTTGAACTGCAAGGAGATCTAACCAGTCCATCCTAAAGGAAATCAGTCCTGAATATTCATTGGAAGGACTGATGCTGAAGCTCCAATACTTCAGCCACCTGATGTGAAGAACCGACTCATTGGAAAAGACCCTCATGCTGGCCAAGATTGAAGGCAGGAGAAGCGGACAACAGAGGGTGAGATGGTTGGATGGCATCACCGATGCGATGGACATGAGTTTGTGTAAACTCCTGAGTTGGTGATGGACAGGGAAGCCTGGCATGCTGCAGTCCATGGCATCGCAGAGTCAGATACTATTGAGCAACTGAACTGATGCCCCTGCTCTCCCAAGAAAACAATTTAAAGTTGCTCCAGTCCAAATATCTTGCTTATTTATTTCTTATTGGGTTTTACAACCATCTACATTGTACGTGAGAGAAATGCAGGCACGACCCTGAGAAATGTGGTGACCTCTTCAAAGTCACACAGCCAGGCCACAGAATGAATTGGACTCCTAAGACCTCAGCCCTCTCCTTGGTGCTGTCAAAACCCCACCATCTTTGGGCTTTTTCCTCCCAAACTTTATACCACCTAAGGACTTTTGCTAATAAATCCCAGAACGACCAGTGTGACTGTTTGATGACTGTATTTCTGCAAATGGACTTTAAAATCCTTACATTGGTAAACTTTTATCTCACTGGGTTATGGCAAGCCATACAGAGGAGGTGACCGCAAAAATGTGTAGCATGAAAACAGAAAAATCATTCAGTTCTGGTTAGTGTCAACTGACTGCCAGAGCCTTACTCATACAGGTTAGAAAGAGAAATTCGAGTTAAGTTTTTCTGGTACCCATTGCACCACGCAGAATGGCTCCTGAGGGCACTGACAGGTGATTAGAAAGAAATTCACCACTTTCTTCCCTGCTCCTGGATGCCCCGCCCAGTCCTCCAGTGCGCCTGAGCCGAGGCGCTGACGCCATTCCCCGGCCACGCCCCCTCCCGAGGCGACCACGGGCCTCGGGGGCGGGGCCTGGGCAGAAGATGGCCGCCGCGCGCCCGGAACCCCCGAGTCCGAGCTCAGCGGCCCCGGAGCCGCGATCCTCGGAGCCTCCGGACGTGGTGCGGGCGAGGAAGGGGCCAAAGCTGGGGACTCGAGACGGCAGGAGGTCGCAGGGCTGGGGGCGGAGCTTAGGACGGGGCGGGGGCGGTATTTATGGCTCCGGCTCTGGGGGCGGAGCTTCTCTGTGGGCGAGGGGGCGGGGATTATCGTGGAGCCAATGAGGGTGGTGGGTGGGGCCTGGGTGGGTGGACCCCAGAAGGGGTGGGTGGGACATCTGAGCTGTTGATTGATTCGGAGAGGAGTTCCCGGGGATGGCGTTTGTCTAATTAGGGGGCGGGGCCTCCGAAATTTTAGGGGTAACGAACCTCCTAGGTTGGGAAGGTGACCCTGAAAGAGAAGGCTGTGGGGTTATAGCTGGGCATCCACGCTGGGGTGGGGTATGATTCTACAGGGATCTGAGGGATGCGTCTTGATGCCCAGGAGAGGATTTGGGTGGAGGAAGAAATGACTGTTTCAGGTAACTTTGGACAGGCGCTCAGGATGGGAGAGTAGGGAGGATGAGAGACATTCATTCATTCTACAGACATTTACTAGTCCTACCTGGGCCAGACAGATGGAGAGGCGAACGAATACATAAACTGTTTTTCTGCCGGAGCGCGCAGTGGAAAAGGGGAAGAGAGACAAGAAATGAGACTTAATTGTGATCTGGAAAGAGTGAGCTGAGAGTGGGGGTAGGGGAGCTAAATTTAGATGAGAGCAGTCAGCTGTGTACCGGCTTATAGTTACACTGGGGTCAGAGAGATAAGCAGGAGCTGGGTCATGGTGGATATTAGATGACGGTTTGGGATTTTAACTGCAATTGGAGTCATGTGACAGTTTTGAGTGGGAAAATGCTGTCTGATTTCCATTTTTCAAAAGGTCATTCGGGCTGCTTTGGGGAGGTGGGTTATAAGGGAGCAGGCGTAGGCACAGAGACATTCAGAGGGTTAGGAAACTTGGCAAGAGATGACTGGCTTTTAAGTGCAGGTGGAGGAGAGAAATGGCTGGATCTGTGATGTATTTTGGGCAGGAGGGGAAGTCTTGATGGTCATAGGGCAGAATCCCGGAGGATAGAGAGCTGAATCTAGAAATCGAGGGGCCCAGTAGGCTGCAGAGAGCGTTTGAATAAGTGGGGCGTGTTGGGGGTGTGTGTGGCAGAGTCCACAGGCTCCTCTGTTTCTCCCCCTCCCCACTCAGGTCCTGGTGCCTGATGATGGCCGCCCGGCCACCCCCCCGAGTGACCTCATCGAGATCCAGGTGGTGAAGGTGACAGACACCACCCTGGTCCCCGAGCCCCCGGAGCCAGGCTCTCTGCACTGTGCCTTGTGCCCGGCTGCCTTCCGGCTGGTCTCCGAGCTGCTGTTCCATGAACACGGTCACCTGGCGGGGGCTGAGGGTGGCGGGCAGGCTGGGGACCCCAGCCGGTGCCATGTGTGTGGCCACAGCTGCCCCGGCCCCGCCAGCCTCCGTGCCCACTATAGCCTGCATACGGGCGAGCGGCCCTACCGCTGCGCGCTCTGCCCCCGGGCCTTCAAGGCCCTGGCCCCTCTGCTGCGGCACCAGCACCGACACGGGGTGGAGCCGGGGGCCCCTCGGAGGCTCCCGGAGGCGGCGGCAGCGACTCGAGAGCAGCGGCCCGGGCGCCCCGGAGAGGTCGGAGGTGGTGCTGGCGGCGGCGGCGGCGGGCGCGGCGGTGGGGAAGCCTCCTTCGCCTGCAGGTTCTGCGCCAAGCCGTTCCGCCGCTCCTCAGACATGCTGGACCACGAGCGGGTGCACACGGGCGAGCGGCCCTACCACTGCGGCGTGTGCGGCAAGGGGCTTCACCCAGTCCTCGGTGCTCAGCGTCCACGCGCGCATCCACACCGGCGAGCGCCCCTTCCGCTGCAGCCTCTGCGACCGCACTTTCAACAACTCCTCCAACTTCCGCAAGCACCAACGCACCCACGTCCACGGCCGGGGCCGGGGACTCTAGGGGCCCGCTGGCACCGGGGGCCGAGAGGCCGGGGAGCGGGTGTGGGGCAGGGAACCCTCCTGAAGAGGGGCGTGGGGGAGACGGCCAGAGTAAAGGTGGAGGTCGACCAGTAGTCTGGGAGCGCACATTGCTGCAGGAGAGGAGCAGGTGGGTGGGGGAAGGACGAGGAGAGGTTCGAGGTTCGGGGCAGGGTGACATCAGAGCTAGCAGAGATGGCCACAAGCAGCTGGCATGGGGAGAGTGCACGGACAGCCGGGCTCAGACGCTCACATGTCACACAGCCCCTGCATGTGGTTCCGAGAAAGGCGCGGTGGCAGTCCTGTGGGTGCTAGGAACCTGGGCTGGATGTCATGGCCTCGTCTGCCTCCCCGATGGCTTGTCCTTGCACAAGACATCACTTGTCGCAGCAGAGCCTGGGCACTTCTTGAGGCAGGGGGATACAGGCTGGACCCTTTGGCCTACCTCACTGGATTGCACTGACCCTAAGACTGCCCACCTGTCCTCAGTCTGCCAGCTGGATCCTCCAATAAAGAAGCTGGGACCCTGTCACCTCAAAGCCAGAGGGTCCCCGAGTCACAGTGTCAAGGATGGAAGCCTGACCCTGAGGATTTTGACACCAAGGACCCCTGTTCCCATGGTGGTCCCTCCCTGAGCCAGACTCCTCTTTCAAGACAACTGAAAGCTGGCCCACACTCAGCCAGCTGCTGCGCCCCTCCTAAAGCTCTCGGCTCAGAGCCCAGGGTCTCCCGGGGCTGCCAAGTAGCCCCCAGTGGATCTAATTCCTTCCACTCCCAGCTGGGAACAAACAGCTTACAGGCTGGTCCCAGGCTATCCCACAGAGGGGTTGGTGGATGCCGATGGAGCTGTCTTGGGGGCCTGTGGTGGGTGTGGGGCAGGAGATGAGTCACTGGGGCAGGGACAGAGGAGGACCTGGGGGCTGGATGTGGGAAGCTTCCAGTGCTATTCCTATTAAAGGACTCTCTGAAGGGTTTCTCTATGTTGATCTTATGTTTCAGGGGCGGGTAGGAGGGCTACCCTGGGGTCTTGTCCCCAGCAGTGAGTTGTGACTCTCTTCAAACTTCTGTTTCCTCATCTTTAAAACCAGGGAGGGGGTGGTCGGGGGAGGTGTCTGCTGTGGACAGCGTCTGGCTATCCAGAGAAGCTGTGTGGTTCAGCTGTGGAACTGGGGGTCAGGAAGTTCAGCACCACGAAGGGGCTCCCAGGATCAGTATAGCTTCGGGAAGGGGAGCCCAGGACTCACACGTCTTCCTGTTCACCCAACACCTCCACAAGACATCCCAATAGATGAAAGAGAATTCTGTTTTCACCAAGGAGATGCCCCTGGTGTGGACATCACCACCCAAGCTACACAGCTTGTTCGGTTCCTTAAGCTGTCTTCACCCTTCACCCATCCATCTAATCCCTTATCAATTTCCTGTTGGTATCTGAACGCTTCTTTTCATCATCACTACCCTTGAAGACCAAGCCAACAATAGTCTCACAGGTTGGGGCCCTGCCCACTTCACTCTCCCAGGCTGTGGCCACCTGGACCCATCCTTTGGAAACACAGATCCCTACCTTGTCACCAACCCCCAGCTCACTGTGGCCACGAGGAGGGATCCCAAACATGAGTGCCTATGGGGTCTTCGTGATGATGTGAGTGAGTAAGGTGGTGGGGTTTCAAGGAGAAACACCAGGACCAGCGAGGTGAAATGGGACCACTGAAACGTGGGATGCAACGGTGCTGCAGCAGTTAGGAGAACACATGCCACGTCCAAAGACAGCAAGGTCTACTCAGCCCCGGGGGACGCAGACCACTAGATTTTCCAAATTTTTCAAAAGTTGCGTTACTGTTATGTGACCTCGCTCTCTTTTTTTTAATGTGTCTGCATTGGGTCTTAGTGTGCATGTAGGATCTAGTTCCCCAACCAGGGATTGAACCCCCGGCCCTCTACACTGGGGGCTCTGAGTCTTAACCACTGGACCACCAGGCAAGTCCCCATATGTAAAATCATTTGATGTTCAAAGTTTGGCAGCCAAGTCTCCCCCCACCCCCATGGGCTAAACCGGAAGTCTCAGAGGTTCAGATCCAGTGGCTGCCAGCCTCCAAGGTCATCCGAGCTCTGCTGTTTGGGATTCGTGGCTCTTCAGGAGCCTGTTCCCGACCCTCGGCATCTCCAGCCACACCAATCTATTCAAAATTGGCTGGAACAGCTGGGTAGACTTGGACACGCTTTAACCCTCCACCTGGAATTCAGTGCACATGTCACCTGGCAAGCTACCGCGGCCCTGTCCTACTTTGGACATCCTGCTCCTCCCGGAGCCTGGTTAGCCCCTCCAGTCTGATGCGGAGAGTGTGCCATGCTCTTAACCCCCAGGGAGCTCCACGTCCTCTACAGAGTGGTGCAAAGTGTCCATGTGACTCACTTTGAGCCCCATACCAGGTGTGTCACCTGCTGGGTCTCCAGCATTAGAGCAAGGTGGCCACACTGGCTTCCTGCCCTCTCCTGAGTCAAACTGGACTCACTCAGGCAGTGACCCCTGACCTGACTTGGTCTCCAGGTTTCAGTCCTGAGGCACCCAGGACTGTAGGTCCAGGGCTACTACGAACCTGCTAGGTATCCTTGGAGCCTTTCTTCTCTGGGACCTCAGCATCCTCTTCTGACATGTGGGCTAAGTCAGCCTCACAGGGCATGTATTTCACTGCTCTGAGGATCAAATTGAGAACAAAAGTGAAGGGGCTTGGAGCTCCACTAAGTCACCCTGGAGGGAGACATCCTATTCATGGGCTGTATAATAAACAGAGCCCTGGCTCACCAGCTCTCTTCCAGCTCATTTGAGGGCCAGGAACGTGTCCACTTCGTGTCTCCCCGTGCTAAGTCACTCAGTCATGTCCAGACTTTGCAGCCTGCCAGACTCCTGTCCATGGAATTGTCCAGGCAAGAATACGGGAGTGAGTTGCCATTCTCTCTTTCAGGGGGTCTTCCCAACCCAGCAGTTGAAACCATGTTTCTTACGACTCCTGCAGTGGCAAGCAGGTTCTCCCCACTCTGCCAATGTTTCCCCAGTGTCCATCAAAGGACTGGGCAGATGGGCCCCGGGAAATGGTGGCCATGGAATAAACCACAAAAGCATTCTGAAGGAGACCTGGTACCTGGTACCACGACTTACCTGTCTTGTCCTGTGCATGCTCCACTAGGAGACCAGAGCCTGGACATGGTGAAGCCTTGGTGACTGCCAGCTGAATGAGGAAAAGTAGAGAGAGGCAGGGCGAGGCAGAAGGTGTTGGGAAATCACCATCCCAGGAAGCCAAAGTTCTCAGCCTTCCATTTGCCAGCTATCAACCCCCTACCCTGGGAGGGGAAAGAAGGGACTCCAGCGGCCCTGTTGATAAGATTTATTATTCTCCGCTCTGTACAAGCCGCGTCTGCCCCCGCCCCCACCCCCCACAAACCAAGAGCACCCAGGCCCCCACCCCGTGCCCTCCCGAACTGCTTGCGCTCTGCTGTCCAGCCAGCTTGCCAGGGAAGGGGGAGAGGCCGCCCAGACCCGGCACCACGCAGCTCACTGGGGGCGCTCAAGGCTGCTGGGGCAGGGGGGCTAAAGAGGGGTACACATCAGGGGTGGACGGAGGGTCGAGTTCAGTGTCCGATAGGAGGAGGAGAGGGCCAGGGAGGTCCAGGTGGAGAGAGGCAGGCTAGGGTCTGCACGACATGGGCCTTGGGAGAGGGAGGCTAGTCTGTCTTAAATTCGGAAGGATGATGGATGGGAGGGCCAGAAGGAGGAGGTCTGCGCCCCCAAGGGGCGAGTCCGGGAGAGGACGTGTGATGGGAGTGGCGATGGGGAGGCACACTCCCGGTCAGGCGTCCTTCCCGGGCAAAGGGCCGGCCCCCACTCCCGGCCCCGCCAGCCCCTCAGCCTTGTGCGCCAGGCGGTGTTTCTTGAGGCCGTATGTGTTGGCGAACCCTCGCCGCAGGAGGAGCAGCGGAAAGGCCGGCCGCCCTGGTGGGCCGCCAGGTGCTTCCGGAAGTAGCCGGGATCCTTGAAGGCCTTGAGGCAGGCGGGACAGCGGAGCTCGGGCCGCGGCGGCTCGTGCGCACGCTGATGGCGCAGCACGGAGCTCAGGTAGAAGAAGCCCTTGCCGCAGTGCTCGCAGCGATAGGCGCGCCGCCAAGGTGCAGCCGCTGGTGCTCCAGCAGGTTGGAGCGGTAGCGGAAGGTCTTGCCGCAGGCGCCGCAGCGCAGGGGCCGCGCCACGGCGTGCAGCCGCCGGTGCTCAGCCAGGCTGGAGGACTGCGCGGCGCGCTGGCGCACACCGCACTCTGGAAGGCGCGCTCGCCGGTGTGCACCACGCGGTGCTGCCGCAGGTACCAGGAGCGCAGGAAGCCGCGGCCGCACACGCCGCAGCGGTAGGGCCGCTGCTCCGTGTGGCAGCGCTGGTGGCGCATGAGCAGGGCCGCCTCCCAGAAGCGCTTGCCGCACACCGGGCAGCGGAAGCCGCGCTTCTGCCGGTGGCTGCGCCGGTGCAGCAGCAGGTCGTAGGCGCCCGCGAAGCTCTGGCCGCACAGGCCGCAGCCCAGGGTCCGGCGCACCAGGTGCACGTACTTGTGGGTCACCAGGCCCAAGAAGTGCTTGAAGCTCTGGCCGCAGGTGGCACAGCTGAAGCGCTCGGGGCCCGCACTGGCGCCCCCGCCGCCCCGGCCGCCGCGGACCCGCCCGCATCCTCGCCCCCAGACACCCCGGCCAGCGCCGCCACGGCTGCCCCCACCTCCCCAGCCAGCCCGTTGTCCAGCACGGTGGCCGCGTCGGTGCCACCGGAGCCCTCCGGGGGTTGGGCGCCGCCGGGCGCGGGCGGCAGCAGGCGCTCAGGGGCCGCCTGGTGCACCAGCTTGTGCCACATGAGGTTCTCGATGAAGCCAAAGGTCTTGCCGCAGGCATCGCAGCCCGTAGGGCTTCTCGGCCATGTGCGCCTCCTTGTGGCTCATGACGTGGAAGAGATCCGGGAAGTGCTCGCCGCAGTCCGAGCAGGCGTAGCTGAGCCCGTCCGCGGCAGCCCCAGACGCGCCCTGAACCGCTCGGGCCGGGCCGCCCCAGCCGCGCCCTGGGCGGCGGGGGAGGCCGGGCGGCCCCGGCCAGGGCGCAGGGCAGCTGGAGCCGGTGCACCTGGCGGTGGCGCGTGAGGCTCTGCGGGTAGCCAAACACCTTGCCGCAGAGCTCGCACTTGTAGGGCCGCTCGCGAGTGTGTACCACGTGGTGCTTGCTCAAGTGGAAGGACTCGCGGAAGCGCTTCCCGCACACCGGGCACTGGTGCGGCTTCTCGCCCGTGTGGATCCGCTCGTGCCGCTTCAGGGTCTCGCGGCGCCCCGAAGCCGCGCCCGCAAATGCCGCAGCAGAACGTCTTGCCGGGCGCGCTGGCGCCCGGAGCCCCCGGCCCCGCCGGGCCGGCCCCGCCGAGCAGCAGCGGGTGGGCGCCCAGCAGCGGGACGGGCACGGCGCCGTACACCACCGCCGCGGCCGCCGCCGCCGCCGCCTCGCTGTCGGGAGGCGGGCGGGTCCGGGGGCAGCAGGTAGGGGCCCGGCGGGAAAGCGGGCGCGGGCGGCGCGCCGGGGCCGCCCGCGTCCTGGGCGCGTCGGGGCGGCGGGCGGGCCGTGCGCCGCCTTGTGGCGCAGCAGGCTCTGCGGCGCCGAGTAGGACTTGCCGCACAGCTCGCAGGGGTAGGCGGGCCGCGGCCCGGGCGCGCCCGCGTGCGCCGCCTGGTGCTTGAGCAAGTAGGCGGCGTCGCGGAAGGCCTTGCCGCACACGCCGCAAGGCAGGCGCAGCAGGTCGGCCGAGTGCGTCTTCACGTGGCGCTTGAGGCTCTCGCGGCGGTTGAAGCTCTTGCTGCACACAGAGCACGAGAAGGGCTTCTCGCCCGTGTGGATGATCTGGTGCTGGTGCAGGTGGCTGGGCTTCTTGAACACCTTCCAGCACAGCGTGCAGGCGAACGGGCCGTCGCCACCCCCCGCCCGCCGCCCGCCGCAGCCGTCCCTGCCGGAGGGGCCACCCCCACGCCCGTGCCCAGCGGGGCCGCGCTGCCGTCGGTGGGCGCGGCCGGGGGTCCGGGGCGCCGAGGATGGCGCGGCGGGCGCGGGCAGGCCCAGCGGCGGGAGCGGAGGCGGCGCCGGGGCGCCCGCGGCCGGCGGCACGTCCCTGTGGCAGCGGCGGTGGCGGATCAGGCTGGACACGTGGTTGTAAGTGCGGCCACAGACGCCACACTCGTAGGGGCCGCTCGCCCGAGTGCACCAGCATGTGCTGCACCAGGTGCGAGGACTGCTTGAAGGATTTCTGGCACACACCGCACGGGAAGCGCCGCTCCATCAGGTACTTGAGCCGCCGGAAGTAGCCTTTGTCGTCCTTGGCCGCGTCGCAGGCTGCTGCTCCTGCCGCTGGACCTGGCGGCGCCTGCGAGGCAGTGGGGAGTGGCCCAGGGGTCCCTGGGGGCGCGGCCAGCCCCGGCGCGGCCCCCGGCCCGGGAGGCCGGCCCCCCGCGCTTCAGGTTCCCAAACAAGTGCTGGTGGCCCGAGAGGTCCACGATGCCCCACTGCGGGGCAGGGAAGGCCGCGTCGAAGATCGGGCGGCGGCGCCCGAAGGCGGGAGGCAGCGGCGGGTCGGGCTTCTTGGCCTGGGAGGAGCGACGACGAGGACGAGGAGGAGGACGAGGAGGAGGACGACGAGGAGGGGGCCTCGGCCTTGGGCTTGAAGCTGGCCTGGGGCGGGTAGTCGTACTGCGGCGGCGGCGGCTGTGGCGGCGGCTGCGGCGGGGGGCCCGGCGCGCAGGGCAGCGCGGCTACCGCCTTGGCGTGCTCCCCGTACAGCTCCATGGGCTCGAAGCGCTGGTGGTTGAGGAACTCCAGGAAGTCGAAGGGGTAGCTTTGGAAGTGGACCCCGTCCTCGCCCCCCAGGCCGCCCGCTCCCGCCGCCCCCGGCACCGCTGCCCGCTGGGTTGGCCTCCATCCTGGGCGGAGGGGAGACGGGGGACCCTGCGGAGAGGGAGAGCGGGGCTCAGGAGGCAGGGCTGCACGGGGTCCCCCAGCTGCGGGCACTGGAAGAGCCACACGCACCAGCAGGCCCCCCCACTATCCGTCCTCGCCGGTCGGTCCCTCTGTCCTTCCCCGCACCGAGCGGTCTTCCCCTCGGACTCCACTGGCTCGCTGACCTCTCCCACTCGGCCTGCCGCCTCCTGCCCGCGTCCTCTCTGGCCCTGGTCTCCCTTCTCCTCCAGAGATTCCCCCTCTCCCTTCTTCCCGCCGTTCCCACACATCTCCATCCCTCCCGAACACCGGCACACCTTGTTCTCAGACTCTGGTCTCGGGTCCCTGTGCGAACACTTTCAGGCCTCCAGGCTGGGTCCCCCAGGCCCTCTGCTCTGAAGCCCCACCACATACGCACTAGCCCAAGCCCTGTGTTCCCAAACCCCTCACGTTCTGCCTTTGCCAAAAGACAAGAACAGTTTCTATCGGAATGATTAACAGGGTGGCCATGATGCCCTGCTAGCCTCTCGCTGTGTGACCCTGGACAAGTTCCCGAACCTCTCTGTGCCTGAACCTCCCCATCTACACGTGGAGGTGACAACGCATGTCCCTGTCTCCCAGGGCTGCTGCGAGGACCCGACAAGCTACGGTGGGTCGGGTGGACACTCGGGGCCCTCTGGAGGGGATTCTCGTCCTCATAGTAGGAACACAAAGTCAGGACAAACTTGGGGGGTGTGGAGCTGGGACCAGGGCCGTGTGGGTGGTTCCTGCACTACCAGGTAGGAAGGAGACGCGGCTGGCCTGAGAGGAAAAACACGCTACGGTAGGAAGCATGCCGGGCCAGGGTTTTAGCCCCTTCCCCCGTCTGACCTATGCTTGTAAAGGGGGGTGCTGACCTCCAGAAGGAGGGGGACTTAGGGGGCTGGCTGGCAGAGCTCGCTGGCCCAGTCCCTGGAGCTACCTGTACCTTCAGGGGCATCACGAGCCTGGGAAGAGCCTGGTGGCAAGTGGTCCAGGAGCAGGGGTTCCCGCCCTCGCCCCTGGGGGCAACTCCGTCCCCTCCACCCAGCAGTCATTCTCTAAGCACCTTTCCAGGACCTCTCCTTCCAGACTGCAGCTGGCCAGCGTCTGTCTGCCCCAACCCCCGGTGCCCCCTGCAATTGATCTCGGCCTGACACCCACCGGGGGCCCCGGGAAAGGCATCCACTGAGCGGGTGGAACGCCACGAGGAGAAGGGGCCCGCCCACCCTAGGGGTCAGTGGGCCTGTCCGCACCACCTGCTCGTCTGGCTGCCCCCGTCCCCAGACAGGTGAAAAGTGAGTGCCTCCCCCGACCCCTGCGTGGAGGTCAGTATTTTTAGCCTCCAGCTCCGGGTGTCCCTGGGTGCGATTCAGCAACCCATGCCCTTCACACTCGGCTGGTTAATCTCATCTCCGGAGGGAGCAAAGGTGCGGCCGGGTGCTGCTGGAAGCCTGTGGGCGAAGCCAGTCCAGGAGGCAGTGCTGGAGTGGGCTGGGGAGGGGGGCGGCCAAGGGGAAGCACGTGGAGGGGGCGGGGCCGGGTCCCAGGATGAAGCCCCGCCCCACCCCAAGCGCACACCTAAGGCTGCGGGCGCTCCCCCGGCACCCTTGGAGTCCCCGCCATGATGCACACGCACATGGTGGTTCCCTGAGGAGGAAGGCGAGGGTGGACCCCGGGGGTGGGGGGGTGGACAGGAGCCTTACTTTGGGGGCGCTCTCTGGGTTATGAGGGGCGTTTCTACAGGGGCCGGGTGGGAGGGGGGTTACCTTCCTGAACACAGAGCGGTGAGGCGGTGCGGCTGCTCCCTCCTGCCTGGACCCTCGTCCCCAGACTTCACGCCTCCTGCCCTAACCCCCTTGAGGTCTCTGCTCCGGGTCGATGTCGCCTCCCGGAGAGGGGACGGGCGTCCCTCATCCTGCCGCACTTTTTTCACCAAAGCCACTGCTGCCAACATACTGCTCTTATTTCCTCTTGCTGTCTCTTTACTGTCGGGTCTCCTCGCCTAGGAGAGCTAAGACTTGGCCTGTGTCTTACCACTGGCGCCCAGCAGCTAGCCCAGCGCCTGGCACAGCATGGCTACTCGGTAAGTTATTTGCTGAAATGTGGGAATTAAATAGCACCCTCCCTCATCACGAGTGGGAAATCAGATGGACAAAAATGGAAAAGGAACAAAAGTTAGGAGATGCAGCTAAAGCTGGGCTCAGGGGAAAACTTACAGCTGTTGGTGTCTACTGATCGGAATTTGTTGAATAAAGGGAATTGACTGTGCTGACCAGAACTTACGGGTGGGGGGGGGCATTTAGCAGAGATGGAGCTGATATTGTCGAGGTGTGCCCAGGAGGACAAATTCTGGTGGGAATGATGTCATGAAGAGGGCCTCCAGGGCAGGTGGAGATGCCAAAGGACTGCGGCTGGAGACATGCAAGGACAAAACTGACCCGGCTCATGACTATTTTCACTGGGAAAGGAGCCACATTTCCTGTCTCCGGGGACCTGAGTCTTAAACTGCTGTCTTCCTAAGGGGAGATGTGTGGTGGATTTCACGCAAAGTGGCCTGAGGGGGTAGCCCCTTCCAAGGGGCAGGAGTCCCACACCAACTGCAGTCACAGTCCTACCAACTCGTGTTTACTGTCTGACGGGGTTTCACGTGGAACATCACCCCGATGCCTCCTAACGTCCTGTACATTACTGGATCCACTGCACAAGGAAGGAAACGGAGAAGTTGGAGGGGTCATTTCCCCAAGGAGGGGAAGGCAAGTATTGGATTCCAGGCCCCTGATGCCCAGACCTTGCTGGGCCAAGCTGGTGCAATAAAGCTGCCTTGTGATGAGATTCTCGTCTGTAATGCCAATAACTGACACACGGTAACGGGGAGCCTTGCGTGAGTGCTTCCTACACAGCACGCACCCCTTTAAATCCTTCCTGTGTGTTGACTCAATGAGTCTTCCCAATAACCCTAGAAGATGGTTCAGATTATTAACTCCATTTTACAGAGGAAGAGACTGAGGGCCCAAGAGGTCAATTAATCTCCTAAAGTCATGCCACCAACAAGTGGCAGGGCCAGGAATCGCAGGCCAGCAGTGAGGTTCAAGAGGACTTGCTGTTATCCTCACAACATGCTGTCTTTATCTTTTTCTATTTTTGTGGTAACACCTCATGGCTTGCAAGATCTTGGTTCCCTGATCAGGGATGGAACCTGGCCCCCTGCAGTGAAAGCATGGGGTCCTACCACTAGACCACCAAGGAATTTCCATGCTGTCTTCCAGTATTTCTCTCTCCAAAATAACATTTTTCAAAAGCCTCACTCCACTTTGTAAATACCCTCTGCCCATTCACTCTGTCTCCACACAACCCCAGAACTAGCCACTGGCATTTACTCAATGCTACCAAAACCGCACTGTGTGTTTCATATGCCTTGTTTCAATCAAACTCACAACAGACTCGCAAGATAAGCACGACTGGGACTTCCCTGGTGGTCCAGTGGTTAGGAATCTGCCTTGCAATGCAGGGGAAGTGGGTTCAATCCCTGGTTGGGGGATGAAGAGCCCACATGCCGCAACCACTGAGCCCCCCGTACCACAACTAAGACCGACTGAGCCAAATAAATACAAAAAAAGGAAAAAAAATAAGCTTTATTATTGTTCTTTCTTAGTAGACAGGAAGACTAAGACTGAACCATGTCACTGTTGCTCCTCTGCTCAAAACCTGCAGTGACATCTCAGGAGGTCTGAGAAGACCTCCGCAGCCCCAGCTGACTCCTGGCAGCTCTGGCCACAGGCCGGCTCCATCGCTGCCCCAGGGCCTTTGCCCAGGCCGCTGCTTCTGCCTGGAAGGCTGGGACTCCCCATACACACAGTTCTCTCACCCCCTCATCTCCTTCACGTCTTTGCTCAGACGTTGTCTTCTCAACAAGGTGCTCCAAGACCACGGTAACCTGTCACCCAGAGCAACATTCCTGCTCACCTTAGCCTCCTCCGCTTCTCTCCTTTCCAGTCAGTGCATGCGTGTATGCGTTTGCGACCCTATGGACTACAGTCCACAGGGCTCCATGGGGATTCTCCAGGCAAGAATGCTGGAGTGGGTTGCCATGCCCTCCAGTCAGTACCACCACCGTATGTTCTATTTGTTGTTGGACTGCCCCTCCCAGAGGTGGGCTCCAAGCAGGCAAGATCTTGCATCTGACTTGTTCACTGGTCTACCTCCAGCACTTAGAACAGGGCCTGTCTCGACAAATGTGTTAAATGAGTGAATGAATGAGGCCTGGAAATAGGGAGTGGTCTGCTCAGAGATATGAAGGCTAGTGTGAGCCAGGGTTCATGCTCTTAACCATTTCACTCCTGGGGGAGGGGAGCATTAAGGAGGCCCCCTTTCCCCCAGGGGACTACAGCTGTCCAGGAGACGAGTCTACACACAGATCTAACTTCTCGGTGCTGGGGGACAGGGATCTCTTGAAAGAGCCCTTCCTGTCACTTCCTCTAACACTGCGGCTCTGCTATGCTCTTACCCTGCTGTATTTCTTTCACACAAACATCTATATTTTGCTTTTTAATTGTCTGCCCCAGAGTTGGCATATGCACTCCACGAGGACAGGGCTTTTTGTCTGTTTTGTTCTCTGCTGCATCCCCAGTGTGTAGCAGGTGTTCATTAAACAGTTGTTGAACAAAGGAAAAGAAAGAACAAATGAAGACTGCTCTGGGCTCCGCAGAGCTGACCAAGGCCAGGTGACTGATCACAACGCCCCCACCTCTGAGGCCCTGTGAGATCACACCGTCTCCCCCCTCATCCTCCCTTCCACTCCTCTGCTCCAACCTCACCACCTCCCTGCTGCCCCTCCCATCAGCACGCTCACAGCCACCTCAGGGCCTCTGCCTGGAACAATTCACCCAGACCTTTCCGTGGCGAGGTTGCCTGTGCTAATTCAGGTTTTACCTCTGAAGTAGCTCATAAGGCTCTCAGAAAACCCCAGAAAACAGCACCGATCTTGTTTACTTGCTTTTGATCTGTCTCAACCAGACTGTAAAGACCCACAAAACAAAGACTGTATGGCTCTCTCTCCTTCACGCTGTACACCCTGGACCTGGAACAGCAAGTGCATATTCGTTCAGTGAAGAGTGAACGAATGCATGTCCAAGGGAAGAGACGGCCGAAGCTGGGTCTTCCTTGGGGAGTCCAGGAGGAGGGGCGTGGGGAGAAGCTGCAGGTGAGGATGCCAGCTGTTAGGGCCAGGGGCAGAGGAGCTTTCTGAGGGGAAAGCCTCACGTGGGGCGCTGTTCCCTGGGAGGACCCAAGACAGGCGCTGACCTCGAGGAGGGCGGGGTTGGGGGGTTTCAGGGGAGCCTGGGGCTAAACCGGCAGCTATTCCTACCTGAGGGGGAGGGTGTGAGTGTGAGAGCACAACTCTAGGGGAGCTGTTTATGGGAGGGGGAGTGAGGGTGTCGATCATCGAAAGCAATATTCTCAAGGGGATTACTGCGGGGAGAGAAAGGAAAAAAGGTATTTGGGGCCGCTGATGAGAATGCAATGCATTTTTACAGTAACGAAGGGGGCGTTGGGGGGGATTAGGAGCTGTTGTGCGTGGACAGAGAAAATAGGGTCTGCTATAAAACACTAATACCACACTCTTGCGAAGCAACCTACAAGAATACCAAAGGGAGGGTTCACGGACAGCTGCTCTGCACGGGGACGGGCAATGCCGATGGCATTTTGGGGCTGTCCTTCAGGAAGCAAAGGCGGGGGGCTGTGTAGAAAGAGAACCTGAGAAAGCCTTAGTGGGGGGCCCTGGCAGCAGCTGAGGGATCGCCACGAATGAGAGCGCTCTGGTAGCTGTCCTGCACGGGGGGCGGTAATGGGGCGCTATCCGGAGTAGTCTTCTGGGGGCCCCCAACGAGGGCCGGGCGCGAGAAACACTGATAGGAACGCTCTGGGAACCAAGGCGGGCCAGGGCGGGACCCCCCGCCCACGCTGCCCCCGGGCCCCCCGGGCCACGCGCCCCGTCACTCACCGGCGCCGGGGTCTCCGCCGGGAGGAGGCTGAGGAGGCGGAGGAGGCGCCGCCGCTCCGGGGAGACCCGAGGGCCCGACCGGAAGTGCCGCCCCCCCCCCTCCCCGGCAGCCCCGAGCCGCCCGCCTGCTCGCCCGTCCGGAAGCGGAAATCGCGCCCGTCTCCGAGGCGCCGGCGTGGAGGAGCGGAAAGAGGAGGCGGCGGCGGAGACCGGGAAGGGGAAGTGCGCCTGCGTGCTGGCTCGGGGGCCGCAGGACAGGGGGAAGCCAGCCCCGCTTCCGGTGGGCAAACGGAGCGCAGTGCGCCTGCCCCTTCCTAGGGCACCGCCCACACGCCCCGGGCTCACTAAACCACGCCCATATGCAAATTTAACGCAAAGCCCCGCCCCATCCCCGACCACTCCTCTTTCGGAGCTTATTTGCATAGTTCCCGCCCACTGCCTCAGAACCCACCCTCGTCGACCCAGCCCTTTAAGTCGGCCCCGTACTTCCCAGTCTCAAAGGCCACCACTCTCTGGAAGCCCACTTTTCCCTGGTAACCCCCGCCTCTCGGAGCTTCTGGGGCCGAGCCACGCCCCTGAGCGTGAGCCCCGCCTTTTCCGCTCTCAGTATTTAAGCCCCCGCCTCTCTCACCGCTTTCACGATCAATTGTTTCGCACTTCCAAAGCATTTCCCTAAGTCAGGGGGTCTGAAAGTGTGGCTAGAATACCTGCAGCGGCGGCGCCACAGGAAATTCGTTAGAAATGTAAATTCCCAGCCCCCTACCCCAGATTCCCTGAATCACAGACCCTGGGGGTAGGGCCTAGGGACCTGCGTTTTAAAACACCCTTCAGGTGATTCTGACACAGGTTGAAGTTTCGAACCACAGAGCTTTACCACATTTTACGCGGCCCCTCTCGTATACTCGCTCTAAGCCTCGCCTCTAACTCAATCCCACCTCAAGCAGCTAAGCCCGAGTCTCTCCAGCTCTTCCTCCTAAGCTCTGCTTTCCTCATGGACGCTCCTTCGGTACTCCTCTCTTAAGGACCCTCTTCTCTCCCCTTGGCCTGCACAGCAGTTATATCCACCGCTCAGCATCCTCACAGTTCAAGTCCTACCTGTCCCAACACCTTGCTCTCCTGCAGTTTCCCTTGAAGCCCCTCCCGTCGGATAAACCACCTATCCATTCCCTCGAAACGCTCTCAATTTGTGCCCGCCAACCTGCCCACTTGCTTAAGCCCCTCCCCGTCCTCAGCCCCCTTATCCTAGGCCCCGCTCACAGCCATCACCTAACCGCGCAACGTCCTGAGATCTGCCGGTCGAGGTCGCTCCTTATCTAGTTGCTGCTGCTGCTAAGTCGACTCAATCGTGCCCAACTCTGTGCGACCCCATAGACAGCAGCCCACCAGGCTCCCCCGTCCTGGGATTCTCCAGGCAAGAACCCTGGAGTGGTCAGTACCGCACGCAACTCTTAATTCCGTTGTGTCTGCAAACAGCTCCAGAAGAAAGAGATGGGCCAAAGTGGTGGTTGGTTAGAATGGAATCTGGTTAGAATGACGCGGGGAACGGGGACTCGGGGTCAGGTTTGCACGGAAGGTTCTATGTTTTACCTGAGTGGACATTTAAGGGGAATGCTTTGGGGTCCGCTGGAGATGGGAGCGGCGGCAGAGGCTTCTCCCAACCCATTCTTTAGCGCCAAGCTAATGAAGCACGTGGCTTGGGTGGTGCAGCTGCGGAAGGACACTGGAAGGAGAGAGGGGACCAGCCCTGGGACCCTGAGGGAACGCACACCAGTGGGCAGTAGGCAGAGATTTATTTCCACAGTCCCTGCCTCCACAGGCCTGTCAGTCTGGGGGAGGGTGGTAGAAGGCAGCAGGATCCAGAAGTTGAGGTCTGCACCCTCAGCCCACTCCCACAACCGGAAGACCACCAGACAAGGTGTCCTGGCCTCGCTGCCCAGGCCCCACGCCCACGGCACGCCCAGCTCTAAACCTGGCCCAGGGAGCGGTGGCCGGGGGTGTGGGTCAGGCCAGCTCTTTTCCCTCCAGCTCTTCCTCGTCGTCACAGGCCCCTGCAGTGGCCGGGATACCGACGTCGTCCCCACTGCGCTTCAGGCTCTGGGTCCGGAGGACACAGAGGTGCCTCCATGGCCTCGGGGTGCTTGCGTTTGGCGTGGCGCCGGAGCGTGTTGGTCTCCATGAAGCGCAGCCGGCACACCGGGCACTGGTAGGGGCGCTCGCCGGAGTGGACGCGGTGGTGGTGGGCCAGCTCGCCCGCCTCTCGGAAACGGCGGGGGCAGAGCGGGCAGCGGAAGGGGGCCGCAGGCCCGCATGGATGTTGCAGTGCCGCCGCAGGTGGCTGGACCGCTTGAAGGTCTTGCCGCAATCCTTGCACTCGTGCGGCTTCAGCTCTGAGTGTGAGATGCTGTGACGCTCCAGGTCGGAGAGGTAGGGGAAGGCCCGAAGGCACACTGGGCAGAAGTGCGGCGCCTTCTTAGGGCCGGGGCCGGAGCTCTCGGGCCCGCCGGCCACTGACCCTTCGGAGACCGTGTAGGGAACACCCTGATCGTCGATCAGTAGGAGGTCACTGCTATCGCTGCTGCCCACCGGGCGCTCACCCCCTGTGCCAGGGGGGCTCCTGCTCTGACTTTGCGGGGCGGCCCCGCTTGCGAGGGAGGGAGGCCCTGAGCGTCCGGTGGGAGGAGCTGGCCCCCCAAGACTTCGGCCTCGGCGGCCCCGGGCACAGGAGGAGGTAAGGCCAGAGGTTTCTCTTCTTCCTCAGGCAAAGGCGAAGGCCACGGGTCTGGGCCGGGGGTGTCCATTGAGCAGTAGGGGGCTTGGGTCTGGGCACTGGAGCCGGGCTAAGAGGAGAGAGGGGCAGCTGTGAGCGCAGGGTGGTCTGGAATAGCCCTAGTCCCCCAGACAACTTCCTGGGTTCCAGTCTGTCGACCAGGGCATGGCCGACATCCGCTGGACGCGCAATTAAAGCCAAGCTAGTGGGTAAAATAGCAGGATAATTCTGTACCAGTCGCTAAACACCTGAGCCCCACAGGCATCTCCCAGACCTAACTCCTAGACTTTCAGGGTCAACCAGCAAAAATAAAGAAAACTCTTCCTGGGGGACAGAGTCCAACTGAGGGTGCAGGCCAGTATTTGAGCCTCAGAACTTAGAGAAGAGCCAGCGAGGCCTCAGAAATGTTTTCTCTCTCTTCCTGACGAGGTGAGTTGTGGATGAGGATGTATGTCAGAGCTGTTCAGAGCCTGGGCTCTGGAGCCAGAGGTTTGATCAGAGCTCTGGAGCTCAGATTCCTGAGCCTGTCACTCACTCTCTGTGTGGTGGCCTTGGGCAAGGCGCTCACCTGTTTGAGCCGCAGCTAAGCCTTTGCAAAACAGGGTATTTGCACCTACTCACAACAGACATGCCATGTGGATAATATACGTAAAGTGCTCAGTATGCAAGGGGCTTCCCTGGTGGCTCAGACAGTAAAGAATCCGCCTGCAATGCAGAGGAACCGAGCACCATCCCTGGGTAGGGAAGACCCCCTGGAGAAGGGAATGGCAACCCACTCCAGTGTTCTTGCCTGTAGAATCCCATGGACCCAGGAGCCTGACGGGCAACAGTCCATGGGGTCGCAAGAATCGGACATAACTGAGTGACTAACACTTTCATACATACAGGTCCTTAGAAAATATTAGCTCTTATCATGGCTTGTAACTAAGCTTTACACCAACCCTCTGAATAAAGGTATATAACCTTTTTGCAAATTTGTAAAACGAAGGCACAAGTTGCAACTCCCTCTGCTGGTAAGCGGCTGGGTCAGGACTTGATCTCAGGGACCCCGGTGTCTCAGGGAGTGATTAAGAAATGGGCCCCAGGGACGTCATGAGGTCCCTTAGCCCTGCGTTTTAATTCACCTCTGCTGTTCACTAGCAAGTGGTCTTGCCTCTCCGAGCGAGTTCCCACCTCTGTAAAATGGACACAGCAGGGTTGTCGGTTGTAATAAGCACTAAACGGTCTACCATCAGCAACACCACCAGGGCCTGGGACAAGGGAACTAGAGTGTACTAAAGTGAAGGGCGAGAAACACATAGGTGCACCCCGTTAGAGCAGGCACCTAGAGTGAGACCCACAGAAGCGCAGCCACTTCTCCGTGACCACACGGCTCCCTCTGTTGGGGGGTGCCTAGGCCAGAACCCGGGTCTCTAGAACTGCGCCCAGACCCTCGCCCTCCTCCACCCCCGGCGCAGGCGCGCGCTCTGCCGGCGGCCCCGACCGCGCGGGGCGGGCCCTGCGGGGGCGGCGGCCAATGAGCGGCGCCGAGCCGCGGACTGCTAGGCCGAGCCAGGAAGGGGGTCTGCGCGCGCGCGCGCGGCCCGGCGGGCCGGCTCGGCGGGGCGCGAGGTCGGCGCGCGCGCCTCGGCGGTCGCGCGAGCCGGAGCAGGTTGGGGGCGCGCTCCAGGCGCGCACGGCCCCGGGCCTCCCATAGCCCACTCCCGTCCCCCAACCCGGGCCCCCCGCCCTTCGGGTACCTCATTTGCATGCCGCCTGGACTCGCGAGTGTGCGCGCGCGGGGGCGCGAGGCCGGGGTGCGGGAGGGGCGGGGGAGAGGGGGGCCCTGCCTCCCGGCGGCGCGCGCGGGCCCCACCCCCTCGGAGTGGACGCCCCGCCCCCGGCGCCCCCGCCCGGCCCTGCTCGGCCCGCGGGGAACAAAGGGCACGCGCTGGGTCCTAAGAGCCGGTCACGTCCCCGTCGGCAGGCCGCCCCCTGCGCACCCGCCGCTCTCGCTGGCCCCGAGCGGGAAAAAATTACCGCACCAACACATCCTATAAACAGATATATCGTCCTCCCACAAAGGACCCAGCCGGGTGACCCAATCAAAGAAAGGTACCAAAAGGAGGAAAAGCGGGAAAATGGCGGCGAGTTCCCGTAGTTAACATGGCGCCTGATGGGCTTCAAAGCCCACTGGAAGACTAAAGCACAAGATGGAGCCCGCTCTTTTCCTCCTGTCTCTGTCGCAGGCGGCGAACTTCAATGTCTGTTTTTTTCCTGTAGCAACTCGACGTCCTACCCAGAAGCCTGAGGCTGCGACGACGGAATCAAATCTGCCCTCATCTTTGTTAACACCCACCAGCGTCGACAACGCCGGAATGAGGCCGCGCGCTCGTAGCTTGTTGCCCTTAGTCTGTATGGCGCCGAGGGTAGCCCTAAGCCCCGCCCTGTCCTCATGCCCTCACCCAAGATGGCGCCGCCCTGGCTTCTCTACCCTCCAGCAGCTGGGAAAGGGACGGGAAAGAGGGAGAAGGGAGGGCGGCGGGGAGGAGAGAAGCCAAGAAGGCGGGAGGAAGGGGGAGTGCGGGGGAGAAGGGAGCCGAGGCGGAAGTCGAGGGGCCCCCCGGGTGGAAGTGACGCTACCCCCGCTGCCCAAAATGTCGGCGCCCAGAGGGAGGTGTAAGTAATTAAAGAGGAAAGCCGATTGACTTTCCCGGCCTCCCGGGGCCGCCTCAGGGCTCCAGAAACCCCGCTCCGAGCGAGCAAGGTGGACTCGCCGGGCCGCGGGCCCAGCCAGACCTGCCCCTGCCCCGGGCTCCCGGGCCCGCACCTCTTAGGGACGGGGGGAGGGGCACAAAAGGCCGGCTCTCAAGGCCTGGGTCCCCAAACGGACTGGGGAGGGGGGCCAGCCCCGCGGGCGACTGGGTGGGGAGGAGGCGGGGCTTAGCGGCTCCGGGGCGGAGCGATGGCTACGAGGCTGAGTGGGCGTGGCTAGGCGAGTAGGCGGGACTGTGGTCTAAGTGGGAGGAGCTTGGGCAAGGGGCGAGGTTTTGCGAAGGGGCGTGGCTCTAGGAGACTGGTAGGCGGGCCCTAAGTTGAAGGGTCTACTGGGGCGGAGTGGGGAAAAGGGTTCAGTGGGAGGAGCTAGGAGAAGGGGTAGAGTTTGTGAAGCTTTCAGAAAGTGACGGGCATAGTGGAGAGGGGGTGGGGTTTAAGCGTGTAATTTGGGGGCGACTTTAGTGGAAAGTCCCTGGTGGAAATTGGGATCCCCTGGTTGCTCAGACGGTAAAGCGTCTGCTTGCAATGCGGGAGACATGGGTTCGATTCCCGGGTCGGGAAGATCCCCTGGAGAAGGAAATAGCAACCCACTCCAGTATTCTTGCCTAAAAATTTCATGGATGGAGGAGCCTGGTGGGCTACAGTCCATGGGGTCGCAAAGAGTCGGACATGACTGAGCGACTTCGCTCGCTTTAGTGGAAATAGCAGGTCTTTATAACTGCAGGTGAAATGACTTAGAGAAGATGGGGGAGGGTGTCAGAGAGGAACGGCTGAGGTGGCAAGAGGAGAGTGATGGGGCCTTGGAAAGAAAGGGGTTTACATAAAGCCTGAGCTTAAGGGAAAAGTGAGCGGGATTTAGGAGGTGGATCTTGGAGAAGAGATGGGGACTTCAAGAGGAAGCTCAGAGGAATTTAGTAGACATCAGTTAATCAAAACAGCTTAGCTGTTGAGTCTTTGCTGTGTGGTCAGTAAGCACTTGGCGCGTGTGGCCACAATTTTGCTTAGTCCTCACCACCTCCTGAGGTAGGTCCTCCTAGTATCCTATTTTGTGAATGGAAATAGAATCGGTTGGTTTTCTCGAGGATAGTAATGGTCACCCTGGAAGGTTGATTCATATGCCCTTAACCCAAAATCTTTGCTCTTTCATTGGCTAAGAATGTCAGCCTTCCTCCGAAGATGACTTTCATCTTCAAAGAAGAAAGGGGTTGGCTTTCAGAAATACAACAGGCTTCAGGAACAAGGAGACTTTGGAAGGAGTAGGTGGGGGCCTGAACGCGAGCGGGCGGGGCTTAACCACAGTGGGTGGGGCTTGGAGCAGGGTGGGAGTCCAGCTTAGAAGTGATTGGGAAGATAGGCAGATGAGCTGTGGGGGTGGGGGGAGGTCCAAGGAGAGTGGGAGGGGTTTTAAGAGCAGTGGGCGTGGCCTTTGACAGATGGGCGTGGTTTAGGAGGTAGTTGGCAGGATTTCTAGGGACAAGTGGCAGGTCTCTGAGTCCAAGGAGCCTAATTGGGGGAGGCTGATGGGGAGGTGACTCCCTCACCCCCTCCATGTCTCCCCTGCTCCAGAGAGAGCCCCCACCCGCCACTGCCCTTGCACCGCGCCGCCATGGATGACGCGCCACTGCCAGCGCCCCCCCTCCCTGCCCGGGTCCCGGCCCCGGCCCGGCTCCGCCCGCTGCTGCCCCCCGCGTCCCGTTTCACTGCAGTGAGTGTGGCAAGAGCTTTCGCTACCGCTCGGATCTGCGGCGCCACTTCGCTCGGCACACTGCGCTCAAACCCCACGCGTGTCCGCGCTGTGGCAAGGGCTTCAAGCACAGCTTCAACCTGGCCAACCACCTGCGTTCGCACACCGGCGAGCGACCCTACCGCTGCTCCGCCTGCCCCAAGGGGTTCCGAGACTCCACCGGCCTGCTGCATCACCAGGTGAGTCCTGCAGGCCGGCCCTAGGCTGGCCTCTCTGTGCTGGACTTGCCCTCGGAGTCCCGGAGACCCACTGTGGGCAAGAGCAGACAGCTGGCCCCTGAGAAAGTTTCTCTCTCCCCTACCTCCCCATCGAAGCATCCTGACCAGTGAAACCATGAGGTGTTTCTCTTTGAGTCACCACCCAACCCAGGAACTAAAACATTCACAGTAAATTTGCCCCTTCCCTGCCCTGTGCTTCTGCTCATATGCCAGCATCTGCAACTTTGTGTTCATCTTCCCGTAGTTTTTAAGATAGATTTACCATATATGTACTTAATTCCTTTACTCAGCAATTATTTATCAACTGATCTACCAGTTCCCAACCCCAGAGCTACCAGGATGAAATCAATAAAGTCCGTGCCTTTGGAGAACTTACAGTCCATTGAAAGTGGTCCATAGTCAGGTAGACAATCAGCAAATTCACAGGTGAGGTTGATCTAGAAAGGAAGAGATTTGGGGAAGGGAAGTTAAAACAGCAACGACACTAATAACCATCTGCTATGAAGGAGGAAAGGGGAAAGCTCTGGGCTACCAGACAAGGTAGGAAAGTCAGGGCAAGGTGATGCTCCGGCTGAGACCTGAAGGAAGAGCAGGAATTTGCCATAGGAATACCATAACAGGAAAAGGGAACAGCCAGTCCTGAGGCTGGAGGGACCAAAAGAATGCAGACAGTGGCCAGAAGCAGAGAATGAGGAGAGGGTCGCAGCTAGATCCTGGCCCCGTAGACCTGGCCGGAGGCTTCTCCCGCGTCCCTCTGGCAGGCCAAGACTCTGTCCCCCTGTCCCCGGGCCAGACTCTCAGCCCTAACGCTCGGGCTCTCTCTCCTGCCCTTGCAGGTCGTCCACACTGGTGAGAAGCCCTACTGCTGCCTCGTCTGTGAGCTCCGCTCTCTTCGCGCTCCAGCCTGGGCCGCCACCTCAAGCGCCAGCATCGTGGGACGCTCCCGTCCCCGCTGCAGCCCGGCCCAGGCCTGCCCGCCCTGAGCGCGCCCTGCTCGGTCTGCTGCAACGTGGGGCCCTGCTCGGTGTGCGGGGGGCGCGGGGACGGGAGGGGGGCAGCGCCAGCGGCGAGGGTCCAGAGGGGGGCAGGCGCCGGCGCGGGGGCTGGGGGGCTGGCCGAGGCCGCGGCCGCCGCAGCGGCGGCCTCCTTGCCCCCGTTCGCTTGCGGCGCGTGCGCGCGGCGCTTTGACCAGGGCCGTGAGCTGGCGGCCCACTGGGCGGCGCACACCGACGTGAAGCCCTTCAAATGCCCGCGCTGCAGCGCGACTCAACGCGCCCGCGCTGCTGGAGCGGCACAAGCTGACCCACGATCTGCAGGGGCCCCGGCGCGCCCCCAGCGCAAGCCTGGGCCCCCGGGGCCGCCGGCGAGGGCGGCGAGGCTCAGCCAGCCTGGGACGGCGGGCTGCTCCTGGGCCGCGCCGGGGCGGCGTGCCCGAGCTGGGGTGCTGCTCCCCGAGGGCGGCGGTGAGGCGCCCGCGGAGCCGTCGGAAGACACGCTGTACCAGTGCGACTGCGGGACGTTCTTCGCGTCGGCAGCGGCGCTGGCCAGCCACCTGGAGGCGCACTCGGGCCCCGCGGCCTCACGGCTGCGGCCACTGCGGGCGCTGTACGCGGCGCTGGCGGCCCTGGAGGAGCACCGGCGCGCCAGCCACGGCGAGGGCGCGGGAGCGGGCGGCGCGGGGGGCGGCAGCGCCCGCCCGCGAGGGGGAGTCCCCGTCCGGGGAGCCCGCGTCTGCCTCGGGCCGCGGCAAGAAGATCTTCGGCTGCTCCGAGTGCGAGAAGCTGTTCCGCTCGCCGCGCGACCTGGAGCGGCACGTGCTGGTGCACACGGGCGAGAAGCCGTTCCCGTGCCTGGAGTGCGGCAAGTTCTTCCGTCACGAGTGCTACCTCAAGCGCCACCGGCTGCTGCACGGCGCCGAGCGGCCCTTCCCCTGCCACGTCTGCGGCAAAGGCTTCATCACGCTCAGCAACCTCTCCAGACACCTGAAGCTGCACCGGGGCATGGACTGACGCGGCGGGCCGTGCGCCCCGCCATCCGACCTCCCCTCCCTGGCGGGCTGGACTCAGGCCCCGGGCCCCGGGAACCTAGGGACCACGAGGGAGGCTTCCCACTGGCCCTGCAGAGCCAGGCACGGGCCCTGGGAAGAGGGGACCCTGGCTGGAGGACAGGGGACCACCCAGCACCTGCTCGGGCCCCTGAGCTGGTGGGCGGCAAGACTAACCTCTAGGGTCCCGGATCTATGGAGAGACTCCTAACCTCGAGGCCCCTGGATCACGTACTGAGCACCCCCAAGTCAATCGGCCTCTAAGATGTGGGGACCTGGGGATGACAAAGAGGTCTCCACAGGTCCTTCTCCTCTTGAGGGCCCTAATAATAAAAGATGGGCACCCCCTTCCCCACCCCAGGGAAGACTGCCCCTCTTCCTAAGAGCCATCATTCCAACCACCTAGATCTGGAGAATGAGGGGAACCATGTCCCCTGATTTCCCTGGATCCCCCCCAAATGCTACCCACCAGGAGTCACTGGTGCCCCCAGATAACAGATATAGCCGGAATCTGCCTCCTCCCCTGTCACTTATACCCTGTGTGGAAAGAGGACCAGGGTAGTTGCCCGGTCTCGCTCCCCTACTACGGAATGGATGGACCCTAATGATCTTCCCCGCCCCTCAAAACTTAGAATAGGCTGGTTCAGAATCCGACACCCCCTGCCCCCTGTAGGATGGACTGATCCGGATGCACGTAGACTCCACCCACTGTCCACTGGAATGGGCGGGTGCGGGCTGCGGCCTGCACCCCACCTCCTCAGAGCGAATACCGCAGACATTCCCCCCTCCCTCCGGGCGTGGGGGCCGGCCCATGCCATTCCCCGCTCTGTGAGCTCTAGAGTGGGGCGTGGGGTTCACCGGGGTATCCCTCTCGTTCTGCCGTAGCACCTGTCAGTCTCTCCATCTCTGTCAGTTTGTCTCTGTGTTCTTCCCAGCGCCAAGGGGAAGGGGGGTTTGGCTAGGGGATGTCCCCTGTGAGCCTTGACCACGCCCCACTCCCCAGCTTCTCCTGGACCCCAATAAACGCTGTCCTTTCAGCTGCTCCTGTCTCATGTCCTGATCCTTGGTTTTTAGGGACGTGAGGGCGTCTCCCTCCTTGAATTAGGGCAGGGAGACAGACAAAGACAGAGCTTTCCTTTCGCCGGAGACATTCTGAGTCCTCCACTCCCTCATAGAGACTGCCTGCCACCTCGTGGCATGTGAGAATCTTAATTTTTCCGATCAGGGATCGAACCCGTGTCCCCTACACTGGGCGCGTGGAGGCTTAACCTCTGGACTGCCAGGGAAGCCCCAGTGTATGACCCTTTTAATGTCAGGGATGGTTTAGATCTCATCCGAGTGGAACCCTGCCTCGGAAAAGCAAATCCACCCCCAACGGATGGACATGCCCCCTGGGACCAGACACGCGCTTTAGAAACCCTCAATCCCACAGGATACGCCCTCCTAAACCCCTAAAGGCCCCGCCCCTTAGGTGCTGTCTCCCAGGCAACCAGATTTGTCCCTTAGCGTCCTTCCCTAGATTAGGATCCGCCCTTCTGAGAGTGAACAGACAATCCCCCTGGGGATCCAGCAGCGAACAAAATTACTCCCTGAGAAAACAAACGGCTGGGCTGTCACCTTAGGCGGAGTGGTGGTGGTGGGGGGGTGCTCCTCTGCAGAGGTGACACCTGATCTGAGAGCAGAGGGTGAGGAGGGGGCTGGCCAAGTGGACAGCTGGGCCAGCCCAGGAGGGGAGGGGGCTGGTGAGAGGAGGTGGAGAGGTGCGCAGGAGTCAGGGCACGCAGACCCTGGGCTGACATAGGCATCTGACTGTGCTCCATGGACACTGACAAGCACGACTGTAAGTGTGAAGGGATGCGACCGCTGCTGCACTTTCCAAGGTCCCTCTGGCTGCTGAGTGGAGAAGGGGGCTGAGGGAATGCAGAGCAGGCTACTGGAGTCTGCCGGGAGAGAGACGTGCAGGCTTGGAGCCGAGCGGTGGACAGAGCTGGGGCCGGGAGGGGGGGGCGGCAAGATGAATCCTAGAGGTGAGATGAGGGAGGGTGTGTTGTGTGTGTGTGTGTGTGTGTGTGTGTGTGTTTAATGGAAAGGGAGGAATTGGGGTGGGGGGCTGGTTTCGTGGTGGGGCTGACAATGTAGAGAAAGCAAGTTTAGGTAGTGGCTAGAGGGGTCACAAGTGCCATCTTGAGCTTCTTAAATTTGAGATGCTTGGGAGGTGGTGGTGTTCAGTCGCTAAGTCATGTCTGACCCCACAAACTGCAGCACGCCAGGGTTCCCTGTCCTCCACTATCTCCTGGAGTCTGCTGGGACTCCTGTCCATTGAGTCAGTGATACCATCTAACCATCTCATCCTCTTGCCCCCTTCTCCTCCTGCCCTCAATGGCACACTTTAATAAGGCTCTGCTATTGATAAGCCTGAACCCTAGAGAAACCCTGAACTCAGAACCACTGAAATACCCGTTGCTATGATCTGAGCGTGTCCCCCAAATTCATATGTTGAAATCTTAGTACCCAATAAATGTGATGGTATTTGGAGGTGGGGCGTTTGGACAGTGCTTAAGTCATGAGGGTGTAGCCCCAATGAACAGGATTCATGCTTCATAAAGGGCTTCTTTGTAACTGAAGGGACTCCAGAGAGACTGTAGCCCACCCCAAGTGGCCACAGCGGGAAGGCACAGCAGTGAACAAGGCCCCCTCAGCAGAAGGCAAATGCTGGCACCTTGACCCTGGACTTCCAGGTTCCAGAACCGTGAGCAATAAACTTCTGTTGTTTATAAGCCACCCAGTCTGTGGTATTTTGTTATACCAGCCTAAATGGACTAAGACATTCATCACCAATAATAAATAATTAATAAATAATAAACAAAAGGTGGTATATTTATCCAGGCTTCCCTGGTGACTCGGATGGCGAGGAATCCTCCTGCAATGCAGGAGACCCAGGTTCAATCCCTGGGTTGGGAAGATCCCCTGGAAAAGGAAATGGCAACCCACTCCAGTGTTCTTGCCTGGAGAATCCCCATGGACAGAGGAGCCTGGTGGACTACATGGGTCCACAAAATTGCACCAGGGTTGGACGTGGCTTAGCGACTGAACAACAACAAATATTATGCTATGAAATACTATAGGGACTTTCTTGAAGGCCCAGTTGTTAAGAATCTGCCTTGCACTGCAGGGGACACAGGTTCCATCCCCAGCGGGGAACTAAGATCCCACGTGTCTTGAGCACCTAAGCCCACATGCCACAAGGAACCTGCCGCAATAAAGACCCAACCCAGCCAGATAAATCCATAAACACTATACAGGAAGAGAATGCATGAGTACAGAGACACACAGTTACTTAAGGGAAAGTTACAAAGAGCCAAGCCAAAGAAACCAGATAGGTAGAGTCCCTTTCCAAATCGATCACATGGAAGCGAGCAAAACAGAACTGTAACGTTGCTTAGGACGCCCTGTGGGTGTGAGCCATCTAGAGGAAAACTTTTATTTTCCCCTGCAAAACTCACAACAGTGTGGACAGATGGGTTAAGCTCGGGGTGGGACATAGTGGAACCTTCGATGGGGCTCTGGGGCGGCTGCCAACATTCCTTTTCTTAATCTGCTGATTATTTTATAATTCTTTGTTAAATTGTGCGTGTTTATCATGCCCTTTACACCGATACGTCTTATACTTCACAGAGAAAAAATATTTAAAGGAAGGAGATAAGTTTGAGGGCAAACAAATGGGAGTTTGCCATTCAAGAAAGACGTTTTGCCTGGAGATCCACACCTGCCCGCTTGGCAGGTCGGCCCCTGGGAATGCTCAGCCTCTCCTCTCTACCCCCACTACTCATCAAGAAGAAGCAGACTCACCCATTTGGGGTAGAAAATATATATATTCCTCCGAGTTGGAAAAACAAGACCCACCTCCTTAGGTACAGGTACCGCCCCCAGGGACAAGACCCGCCCACTTGGAGACTCGCTTGGCCTGCAGAGCCAAGGGCCTGGAAACGTGCCAGGGTTGTCATGGAGACGCCCGCCTGGCAGTAGGGTGATGAATAGAGACCTCCCTCCCACCTCACCTGCACACCAATCCTTTCTCTTCCGAGACGGTAGCGAAAGGAATTCACCACCTTTCCCGAATGCTCCCCAGTGCCAGGGGGTGGCCTGGACCTGGTCCCCTACTCGTGACACGGAGATCCCATTTTATCGATGTGCTCAGTTGAGGCTCAGAGGCTGAAGGGGTGGGTTTTACCCTGGGGGCGATCTCAGCGGTCCCGGAGCGTCAATTACTAGCCATACGCCCGCGACTCCCACGCCTCTGTGGGCGGTGCTGACTCTCGCGCAGACCCCGCTCACCTGCGCTCCGCATCTCCCCGCTCCCCACGGTAGTCTTCCCTTCCAGGGCGCCCCCACTGCAAAACCACGTCCTCCTCACCCCGCGTCCCTCTTTGTGTGCGCGCTAAGTCGCTTCAGTCGTGTCCCACTCTGCGACCCCCTGGGACTGTAGTGGCCAGATTCCTCGATCAAAGGATTTTCCAGGCAAGAATACTGAAGGGCGTTGCTATGCCCGCCTCCAGGGGATCTTCCCCACCCAGGGACCGAACTTGCGTCTCCGAACGTCTCCCGCATTGGCCAATGGGTTCTTTACCACTAGCGCCACCTGGGAAGCCCCTTCGGCCCTCTTTATTCACTTACAAATATTGCTCGAGGTGCGACGCTCACTAGGGTAAAGCAGGTAAACAAACAGATGAAGCAACTCCCCGCCCTAGGGCGTTTATATTCCAGTGGAAGGGGAAATAGGCAATGAGTGGGCAACTGATACATAGACTAATATTTGTGATACGTACAATGTTGACAACTAGAGCCAAGCAAGGACTAGATGGTGACAGGAGAGCTCTTAATTTTTATTTATTTATTTGACGGCGCTGCGCGGCTTGTGGGATCACAGTTCCCCCATGGGGGATCGAACCGATGCTTGTGCCATGGAGGCGCGGAGTCCTAACCACTGGGCTGCCAGGGAATTCCCAAAAGGACTATCTGAGATAAGGTGGACGGGACAGATGTCTCTGAGGAGATCTGTAAGAAACGAGGGAAGTAAGGAAAACATGATGGTAACCCAGGAGAGAGCTTCCCAGCTGTAAAGAATCCACCTTCAGTGCAGGAGAAGCGGGTTCGATCCCTGGGTTGGGAAGATCCCCTGGAGAAAGAAATGGCAACCCACTGCAGTATTCTTGCCTGGAGAATCCCATAGACAGAGGAATGTGGTGGGCTACAGTCCATGGGGTCACAGAGTCGCACACGACAACCTAGGAGAAGAGCATTCCAGGCAGAAAAGTGCGCGTTCAAAGGCCCTGAGAGTGAATGAGCCAAGAGCGCGGTGAGGATGGAGCAGAGGGAGAAAGGCTGAAACCCGTTAAGGGAGGCTCCAGGGTTCAGGTAGGTAGGAGCGGGGACGTAGGTGAGGAAGGTGAGGAGGAAGAGGTGAGAGCCCTGGGACCGTGTTCAGCGCGGAAGCAAAAGTGATTGCGGTTTCCAAGCGCTGGAGACAGGACTCCAGGGAGGGGCGGGGCCGCGAAGCAGGGAAGCCAATGAGGAGGCGGTGGCGGCGGGAGTGGCACCCAGAAGGGAAGCGCTGGGCCAATCAGCACCAGGCCCCGCCCCCAGCCCGGGACTCCGCCCCTACCCGGACCCCGCCCCCAGCCAGAGCTGGCCCCGCCCAGGCCTCCTCACTCACCTGGACCTGGTCCCCGCCCCCTCCCTGCTCTGCTCCTCCATCTCCCCTGCATCCGGCCTGGCCTCTGCGCGGGTCCCACAGGAATTTCTCTAAAATACTAATCGGATCATGTGATTCTCCAGTTTAAAACCTTTTCAATGGCTCCTCAGTACACTCGGAACGCGTCCGGCCTTCAGCCTGGACTTGGAGGCCAGACGTCCTTGCTCGTGCGGCTCTCGCCATGGCCCCATCCAAGGCCCCACGTGTCCCCCCAAGGCACGGATTCCCACGGCCGCCGCCTGCACATACGGACAGCACGCTGATCCCTCTGAAACTGCTTTCCCTCACCTTCATTCCTGAATTCGTTTCTTTATTTAGGAAAAAATACTTTAAGGCTTTAAAATATGCATAATAAAATAATAGCACACACACCCAGGTATGTACCCAAGAGAATTGAAAACAGCCATTAAAACAAAAACTTTACACCTAACGAATGCTCTTAACAGTACTGTTCACAACAGTCCAAAGGTAGAAACTACCTAAGGTTCATGAACAAAAGAATGGATACACAAAATACAGTAACCCATACATGGAATATTACTCAGCCATAAAAAGAATGAAGCTTTGGACTTCCCTGGTGACCCATGAATAATAATCAGCCTGCCAATGCAAGGGACATGTGTTCAATCCCTGGTCTGAGAAGATTCCACATACCGTGGAGCAACTAAGCCCTTGGACCACAATTGTTGAGCCTGTGCTCTAGAGCCCAAGAACTGCAGCTGCTGAAGCCTGCATGCCCAGAGCCTGTGCTCCGCAGCAAGAGAGGCCACTGCAGTGGGGAGCCCAGGCGCCACAGCAAAGACCCAGTGCTGCCAAAAGTAAACAAAAAGAATGAGATGTTGACGCAGGCTACACATGGATGAACCTGGAAAACACTGTAAGTGAAAGAAGCCAGTCATAAAGGACTACACACTGGATGACTCAGCTGATATGAAATAGCCATGGTAGACAAGCCCATAGAGACCGGAAGACAATTATTGGTTGCCAGGAACTGAGGGGGAGAAGGGAATGGGGAATGACAGATTAATAGATCTGGGTTTCTGTCCAGGGTGATGAAAAAGTTCTGGAACTAGCCACTGGAGTTGATTGTACAACTTTGTGAATGTTCTTAATATCACTAAATTGTACACAGTTCCAAATGGCTAAAATACTAAATTTTTATCTTTTTTTTTTTTTTTTTTTTTGGCTGCACCACAAAGTATGTAGGATCTTAATTCACCAACCAGGTGTCGAACCCACAACCCCTGCAGTGGAAGCCCAGAGTCCTAACCACTGGACCACCAGGGCAGTCTCTAAAGTGGTAAATTTTATGTTATGTGTATTTTAACAAGTAAAAATACACACACACACACACACATTCATATATTGACTACTAGTTTTAAAACATAAGGTAACTCCTGACTCCATAGATCTCTCCCCTTCCCTGACTGTCTCTCCCTTCTCAGAGGTCACCTTACCCCAAATTTGGTGCTTATTGATTCCATGGATGTGTTTAGACTTTTGATCATTAAAATACAGCATTATCGACCAAGTGCTTTTAATAATCATGCTCCTCATCCACTATCATCTCTCTCATCTCTGTGAGATAGAGACTTAGACCTACCACTTTGAAACTCTCAGGACCTCACTTTACTGCTCTGTAAAGTGGAAGAGTAATGTTACCCACTTCCTAACAGGCTTGGAGGGATTGGGGGCAGGAGAAGGGGACGACAGAGGATGAGATGGCTGGATGGCATCACCGACTCGATGGACATGAGTTTGGGTGAACTCCGGGAGTTGGTGATGGGCAGGGAGGCCTGGCGTGCTGCGGTTCATGGGGTGGCAAAGAGTCGGACACGACTGAGCAACTGAGGTGACCTGAACTGAACACAAGGAGAAACAAATTGGTTTGTGTTTGTAAAGCACTTACATTGTAAGTTATCATTTATTTTTTATTATCTCCATTTGTTTCTTTTTTTCTTTATGAAGTACAGAACACATTCACTATGGTTTCAAGTTCCAAAAGTACAAAAGGAGAGAGTGTCCTCACTTTCAGTCCTGGGAGTTAGACAATGTTGCGAGCTCTTCGCTCTCCTCCCTGTTCTCCGTCCACCCAGACACAGCCTGCTGATAAGTGCATATGGGGCAAGCTGTACTCCATCTTCCAAATTTTTCTCTGTTATCACTTGGAACCTTTCCATATTTTTACACAGCGAACTTCTTTGTTCTTTCTTTTATGAACACACAGCATTCTGCTGGGTAGATTTATCACTCAAATCCCTGACAGATGGGCATTTAGTTCACTTCCTCTGTTTTGAAGTAAGGCACAATACTGCAACAATTAACCCGACACAGACACCTCTCCTGACCTGTTTCTGAGTAGCGCTAGTATATTTCTTTCCTGTTTCCATTTGCTCCTCTTCCCATTTCTAACTCTTGGTTTTCATCCTGAAGGTTCCAGCAGAAACACTGTTGCCTCCAGGAAGCCCTCAGGGGTCACTCTCTCTCAGAGGCGAGTCTGCTCCGGTAATGCCACGGCATACTGCTTCCTGCCTTGGAGCACACTCTCCAGGAGGGCATGAGGGCCTGTGACTGTCTCCTGCTCCGTCAGACCAGGAGCTCCCTGGGCACTGGGGCCGGTGGCCTCTGTCTTTGCTACTTCAGCTCCAGCACCAAGGACAGAGCTGGCTCATAGTAGGTGCTCAATGAACACCGGTGGCTTCGGATGGAGTCAAAGCACGTGGCACAATGAGTAACTGGTTTCTTAGCGTAAAGTGGATAGCCACGGGGGTTTAATCACGGAGGGCGAGACGGAGGCGCACAGAGGGAACGTCGCCTTCTCAGGCAACCGCGTGACGGCTGCAGCCAGGTTCCTGTCCCGATTGCGGAGACTTTTCCCGTCGCCTGTCACTCAGGGCCGCATTCACCACCCTTCCCGGCCACCCGCCTCGCCCCGCACAGTGCCTGGCGCAGACAGGACCTGATGAATGTGCATGTGTTGAAGGAATGAATGGGTGTGTGTGTGTGTGTGTGTGTGTGTGTGTTGAGAGGTGGGGGCTGACCTCCTGGAGGCAGAGGACGGCCCCCAGCCTCCTCCCCTAGGAGGACCCAGGCGTCCGAGCCGCCCTGCGTCCCCGCCTCCTGGGTCCCCGCGTCCACCCGCTTCCGGCCTCCCCGCCAGCCTTTTCCCCTTCCAGGCGCGGGCTAGGAGCCGGGTTTCCGGGGGAAGGCTTAGGCGGCGACACCGAGGCGGCCTCCTCCCCCCCCCCCGCCCCCACCGCGCTCGGGGGCCCTGCCTCCCCGCCACCACCGTCCGCGCTCGGCCGGCCGCGGGGAAGGAAGAAAGGAGCGGAGAGGCGGAGGGCGCGGAGGTAAGGGCCGGGCGCCGGGCCGCGGGGCCGAGCCGCGAGCCCAGGGCTTAGAACCCTGCCGGGAGGCCGCGACCCGCCACCCCGATTCTGCTGATCACGCCTGCGGGGGCCGAGGGCTCGGCCCGGCGCGGGGACGGCCCCCTCGGGTGCCGGGGGCTCCCCACCCAGCCCCAGCGGCCTTCCCGGGGGTGGTGCGTCCAGGCCCGGGCCCCCAGCCCCCTGCTCCCCCTTGTCTCTAGGCGCCCGGCCCCCCTCCCCCAGCCCTCTCCACCCCCAGGGACCCCGGAATCCACACCCCCACCCCAGGTACTCAAGTCTAGATGCCGGTCCCCAGCATTTCCTCCCCAGCGCGCACTCCCAGCCCCCGGAATCCGGGCGCCTGAGCCCCCTCCCTGCCCAGGACTCCCAGCCCTCGTATCCCGGCCTCTGGCCACCCGGGCACCCACACTCCATTTCCGGGGCCCCGGACTCTGCCTCCCACCCCCTCCTCTCTGGCACCGGGAGGGACCTTGTCCCGCCCCCTCCCGGCAGGCTCCGGCCGGGTTCCCCCCGGAGGAAAAGCGCTTCACCGACTTTGCCCCCAGTCTCTTCTGTCTGTTTCCGTCTCGGTCTCCCTGTCTCTCCCTCGCTCCATCCTGCCATGGTCCCGCTGGCGTCTGTGCTGGCCCCATCTCTGCCTGCATCTCTTTGTTTTCTCTTCATCTCTGTCTCTGCTGGGTGTCCCCATCTCTCGCCTGCTTTCTGCTTCTCGCCGTCCCATATTCCTGCTTCTCCAGGTCTCTGCCTCTCACCCCGGCCCCTTTCCTCCGTCTCTCTCCCTCTCTTGCCCTGCTAAGCCTCTCACCCTCTCTGTCTCTCCATCGCTCTGTCTCTGCATTTCCGCACGCCCCCCCACCCCACCCCCAGCCCCCGCAACAATATCTCTGTCTCTTCCCTTTCTCTTTACAGACATGGATCCGCAGCCCCCCCCACCAGCCCAGGGCAGCTCACCTCACCGGGGCCGGGGCCGGGGCCGGGGCCGAGGCCGTGGGAGGGGCCGGGGCCGTGGCCGAGGGGGCGCTGGAGCCCCCGGGCGCCCCTGCCCTGCCCCACGTGTGGCCGCCTCTTCCGCTTCCCCTACTACCTCTCTCGGCACCGGCTGAGCCACTCGGGCCTGCGGCCCCACGCCTGCCCCCTGTGCCCTAAGGCCTTCCGCCGGCCGGGCCCACCTCTCCCGCCACCTGCGTGGCCATGGGCCGCAGCCCCCGCTGCGCTGCGCCGCCTGCCCGCGCACCTTCCCCGAGCCCGCGCAACTCCGGCGCCACCTGGCCCAGGAGCACGCAGGAGGCGGGCGCGAGCTGGCCATCGACAGGGGCGGCCAAGGAGGCAGCCGAGTCCGGCTGGGGCCCACAGGACAAGGCCGCCGAGCAGCCACCCGGCGCCGGAGCCGAGGAGGAAGACGCGGCGGCAGAGGAGGCAGCAGCGGCGCGGCCCGAGCCTTGGGCCGCGGGGGAGCCGGGGCACGCCAGCGGCCGCCACGAGCGCGGGACCCCGCGAGCCAGAGGGGTCCGGGGCTGAGGCCGAGGCCGGGCGGCGGAGCTCAGGGCCGAGCTGGCGCTGGCAGCCGGGCGGCAGGAGGAGAAGCAGGTCCTGCTGCAGGCCGACTGGACGCTGCTGTGTCTCCGCTGCCGGGAGGCCTTCGCCACCAAGGGCGAGCTCAAAGCGCACCCGTGCCTGCGCCCGAGGGCGACCAGGAGGGCGAGGGGGCCCCCGCCGCGCCCCAAGCGCCACCAGTGCTCCATCTGCCTCAAGGCCTTCGCCAGGCCCTGGTCGCTGTCCCGCCACCGGCTGGTCCACTCCACCGACCGCCCCTTCGTGTGCACGGACTGCGGCCTGGCGTTCCCGCCTGGCCTCCTACCTCCGCCAGCACCGCCGCGTCCACGGCGCACTCAGCCTGCTGGCCCCGCTGCCCGCGGCGGCCAAGAAGGACGACAAGGCGGTGGCGGCGGGCGGCCGGACCTCAGGGAGGGGGCCCGAGGGGGGCGAAGGGGCAGAGGGCGGGCCGGGCGGGCAGAATGGAGGCGAGGCGGCCCCGGCCCGGGCCCCGGCCGGCGAGCCCCGCTTCTGGTGCCCCGAGTGCGGCAAGGGCTTCCGGGCGCCGGGCGCACCTGCGGCAGCACGGGGTGACCCACTCGGGTGCGCGGCCCTTCCAGTGCGTGCGCTGCCAGCGGGAGTTCAAGCGGCTGGCCGACCTGGCGCGCCACGCGCAGGTGCACGCGGGGGGCCCAGCCCCACACCCCTGCCCGCACTGCTCGCGCCGCTTCTCCCGCGCCTACAGCCTGCTGCGCCACCAGCGCTGCCACCGCGCCCGAGCTGGAGCGGGCCGCCGCCGCGCAGCAGGCGCTCAGGCCCCGGCCTCGCCACCACGTGCCCCGCCGCCCCCCACGGGCCAGGAGGCCGAGGGCTCCCGCTGCCCTCGCCCACATCAAGGAAGAGCCGCCGTCCCCGGGGTCCCCACCCCAGTCGCCACCAGCAGCGGCGGCACCCCCCCGTCTTCCTCAGCGCCTCCTGCTTCGACAGCCAAGACCACTCGGCCTTCGAGATGGAGGAAGAGGAGACTGAGAGCAAGGCTCACCTGCGCGGTCTGGGGGCCTGGCCTCCTGACCCGCACCCACCCCCTCAGCCCCGCAGTGGAGCTGCCCCGGTGTGCAGCATGGAGGAGGGAAGTGAAAGGAGAGGAGCCTCCTCTGTGAACCCACCCTCCCCTTCCAGCCCTCGACACTAGGGGCGGGGGCTGGATGCCCCTCCGTCCCCATCGCCCACCCCCCAGGCCCCTGATGCTGGTTAGAAACTGCTCGCCCCACGTCTGAAGGCAGGACTCTGAGTCGGAGGCAGAGGACGTTGGCCAGACGGATGGAGACTGAAAGGGGGGACCCCCAAGCCTGGCTGCCTCCCTGTTTCACACACTGGACACCATCGCCTCTTTGGAACTGCCGGATCCTGGGGTGGGGGGGCAGTCCCCAGTGAGCAAAGGTCTGTCCCTGTCCCTTTGTCCGTCTGTGAATAAATGTGAGTTTGTGGAACTGGAGAGAGTGGGGCTGTCTGTACGGGGAAGGCCGGTGGGGTGGGGCAGTCTGGGGAGCAGGGCGGCATCTTGGCTCAGAATGGAAGAAGGCAGAGCCCCACTTCAGGGGACACGGGCCCGAAAGCCAAGCAAGACACTCGTGAGAAGAACCAGGGGCGAGAGACGACAGGCTGCCTTCTGCCCCGCCTTCTGCCCCGGGGTCTTCGGGATCCCTACGTGCACTCATTCACTAAACACTGCCTGAGCGAGCGTGAGGCCCCGGGGACGTGAGAAGAGGAAAGCCACTCTGTGGGGACCCGGGACTGCCACTCGGCACCGGCTGACACGGTGTAGCCACGGGCCCCAGGCAGCGCTCCCACTGAAACGGAGAATAATACATTTATGATAAAATTACAAATCTAGAACATTCCACATCACCAAAAACTCCACCAGAACCTCGCTGCCCTGGGTAATAAACCAGTCTGCACCACAACATCAGGTACTGATAAGGGCTTCCAAGAGAACTGTGGGCGCTGTGCAGACGGAGCCCAGGGGACAGCGGGCAACCGGTGGAAAGAGGGAAGTGAGTGAAGTCGGCTCAGTCGTGTCCGACTCTTTGTGACCCCCGTGGACTGTAACTTATCAGGCTCATCTGTCCATGGGATTTTCCAGGCAATAGTATTGGAGTGGATTGCCATTTCCTTCTCCAGCGGATCTTCCTAACCCAGGGATCGAACCCAGGTCTCTCGCATTGTAGACAGACGCTTTACCGTCTGAGCCACCAGGGAAGTCCTCGGAAAGAGGGCAGAGCAGGGGCAAAGGAGCAGGGGTGTATGTGTGTGTGTGTATGTGTGTGTGTGTGTTGCGTGGCTGCTCCCTGTTAAGAAACCACAAGGAATCATGGGTGGGGTGGGCAGTGTCATTGTGTACACAGCCTCGAGGTCTGTGTGTGTGTGTGTTTGGCCCATTTGTTTAGGTCCTAGTAGTGGAAGGGGAATGTCTCTAGGCTAGTCCTCCTTAAGCTCCCTCTTTTCCTCCTACCGACACCTACCCCCTGCCCCCCCAGGCTCTCTCACCCTGTGCAGACAGTGGCCCTGACTACTTAGGTATCTCCGCACCTGGGAGGCCAGGCGAGGGATGGGTGACATCATCCTTGTTTTCCAGAGCAGCAAACAGAGGCTTGAGCCTCAGGGAGGGGGTCTGCTTCCCTGGTGCAATGAAACACTGGCAGAGAGAGTGGGCAGGAGGGAAGCTGCAAAGATGGGGGCTGAGAGGCAGGCCAGGGAGACGATGACCACTCTGTGCTTTGCAGAATTCCCAAACGTAGCGAGACGCACCGTAGCCGAGCCCTTGGACTGGTGCCCGGCACGTGGGAAGGTCTCCATTTGTGCTGCATTCACCACACCCCAGGCTGCATGTTGGCGCCAAAGACCAGAGGAACACCTGCCTCGGGAGCTCACAGACTGCTGGGGAGGTAATCACTTTTGGCATAAATAATGACAGTTTCCAAACAAGCCCCATTCTCTAGTGCACTAGATCCTACCCGAAACTATAACTTAACCTTGGGTGCTGGGGGAAAGGGGCTGAAGTATGCTTTCCTTACAGGCCAGCCACCTTCCTCCCCCAGGAACCTTCAGTGGCTCCCTATTACCACATACCAACGGCGGGCCAGACACCGTTTCAGCACAATCTCATGGATGAAACTCCTTGAAGGAGGTGATTACGCAGCCCCGTTTATAGAAGAGGCAAACTGAGGGTTCATGCAAAGAAGGCATTTGTCCTACTTCTGTGATCACTAACGTGAACTGAGCCCTTCGGATCAACGTGTCACTATGGGGAATTCCCTGGAGGTCCAGTGGCTAGGACTCTGGACTCCTACTGCCAAGGTCCAGGGTTCAGTCTCTGGTCAGGGCACTAGGCCCCCCCACAAGCTCCATGACATGACCAAAAAAAAAATCACTTTGTGGAAAGAGTTGAAGACAGTGGTTGGCATCTGGGGGCAAGTTTTTCCTGCTGTTGCTTTCTTGTTGACATATATATGATCTCAGGGAACCCTAGTTCCCACAGGAATCATCCTCACCATTCTCCAGAGGAGTTAACACCGCTTGGAGCAGGACTCTCTTGTCAAAAGTCCCATAGGCAGGCAACAGCGGATGCAGGATTCCAGTGCAGGCTGGGCTGGTTCCACACCTTGAACCCTGCACCAAGCCCATACGACCTTCACAATCAGCTCCCAGCCACTCAACCCACCTTTCAAGGGGCCCCCACACACATCCTGGCCTCCAAGCCCCAAGGCACCCCCACTACAGGTGTGCCCACTACCCTCCCCCACCCCACGTGCTTACTCATACTTCAAGACACTACATCCGAAGAGAAACATTCCTAGAACAAAATATAGGACTTACGACAAGAAAAGGGCCTTAGAGATGGAGTCCACATCTCCCATTCTGCAGATGAGAAAACTGAGGCCCATGTACATGGGACAGCCCCAGGAAACTATAAAATAACCAAGCGATTGGTATTATCATAAAGCAATATTAGGGCTGCTTGTGAATCTTAACTCTGTGTCGATTGCTGTCTTTCCCTGGAGTGAGCATTCTACACAGACGATCTTGTCACACTTGATCATAATAATACAGAACAGATTTCTTGAGTATTTGCCCTACATCTCTAAGGAGATTCATGTGAATTAGCTCACAGTCTTCACAATGGCATCGTTAGAGAGATACCATTATAGGCTCTTTTTTTTCTTCTTAAGCATATTTGTTAAGGTGTCACTTACATTCCACAGCATTCACTCATTTTAAGTGTGCAGGTCAATGATTTTTGGTAAATTCACAGGATCGTGCAAATATCGCCACAATCCAAATTTAGAACATTTTCATCACCATCACCGCACCGCACCCCCCAAAAGATCTCTTCTACTCATTAAACACACTTCCGGCTTCCACCTTTAATCCCAGGCAGACACGAATGTACTTTCTGTCACTAGAGACCTGCCTTTTCTGGATATTTCACAGACATGGGTCACACAACACGTGGCCTCTTGTATCCGGGCTCTTTCACTTGATGTCCTCAGGGTCCATCCAGGTTGTAAATCGGATCAGCATGTCATTACTTTCACGGCCGAATAATACCCCTTCCATCCATTCACGGGCCTTTGATTCTTTGGCTGTTACAAAAGAGTGCTGCTATGCAATGAAGACACAGACATAGAGAAAGGACTTGTGGACACAGTCGGGGAAGGAGAGGCTGGGAAGAACTGAGAGAGCGGCATTGAAATATATGCATCACCATGTGGAAAACTGGGCAGCCCGTGGAACTTTGCTGTGTGACACAGGGAGCTCAGGCCCAAAGCTCTGTGACGACCCAGAGGAGTGGGAGGTGGGAGGGGGCTTCACAGGGCAGGGCCGTGTGTACCTACGGCTGGGCCAGGCTGATGCATGGCCGAGACCAACACCACACTGTAAAGCAATTGTCCTCCAATTAACAATAAATAACTTAAAAAAAAAAAAAAAACAGTGCTGCTGTGAACACGTGTGTGCAAGTCTTCCTGCAGACATGTGTCTCTTTCTCTCGGGCAGATTCCCAGGAGCGGAATTGCGAGGGTGTGTGGGAAGTTTAAGGTGCGCTTTCCAAGAAACTGCCAGACTATTCTCCACCTACAGTCCCACCAGCGAGACAGGCAGGCTTCCCGAGAGAGCTCTGTTTTCCTGAGAAGGAAACTCAAGTCCAGAGACGTGAACAGACATGCTCAAGGTCTGGTCAGAAGCGGCAGTTCTCGATATGACCCCGAGTACGGTGGTCCCAAAGCCTGTGCTCTTCCCCCACCCCACCCCCACTTTCTCGCTCTTTTTCTATCGAGGTAAAACAGAACAATAAAATTTACCTTTTACCCCTTAAGTGTGCAGTTCACTGGCATTAAGGACATTCACATTGTCGTGTAACCATCACCATCTTCAATCTCTGGAACTTTTTCATCATCCCCAACTGAAACCCTGTGCCCATTAACCAATAATAACTCTCCACTCGGCCCCCAACAATCACCCTTCCACTTCTTGTCCCTACTAATATGACTGTTGTAGGTATGTTAAGAAAACACTTCCGTCTTTCTTGCCCACTCCACTCTAATGCTACTCATGAAATACTTCACCTCTGATACGCCCAGTCATCAAATGTCTGTGGCATTTGGTCACACATCAAGCAATTCATCACCAGACTTTTGTTGTTTAGTCACTAAATCATGTCTCACTCTTTTGCGACCTCATAGACTGTGGGCCACTGGGATCCTCTGTCCATGGAATTCCCCAGCCAACAATACTGGAATGGGTTGCCATCCCTCCTCCAGGGGATCTTCCTGACCCAAGGATTGAGCTCTCGACCCCTGTGCTGGCAGGCACTGGCAGGTGGATTCTTCACCACTGAGCCACCTGGGGTGTCTAGAATTCAATTCAGTTCTGACATTGTCCACCCGGGAGATAACGTCAGATCGCACAGGGTAAGGGCTCAGCCCCACCAGACTGCATCTCCTCTTCCCACCTCCAGAACCAATCGAAGTCGAAGCTGTTACCTTGCCAGGGCTGTGATTCATCCTTCTCCTCTTCACTCATTTACTCATCCCAAACTCTACGGAGCATCTTGTGTTTAGAGGTCAAACATCAGCAGACCAGCAAACAACCTCACGTTCCAGTAGGGGATGCATGTAAATATACTCAGGACATCAGTTCAAAATGATACTTACTGGGCCTCCCTGGTGGCCCAGGGGTTGAGAATCCACCTTGCAATACAGGGGGACATGGGTCCAGTGCCTGGCCTGGGAAGATCCCAAGTGCTGCAGGGCAGCTAAGCCCGTACGTCTAGAGCCTGTCTCCATGGTAAGAGAGACCACCACAATGAGAAGCCCGTGCTCTGCAATGAAGGCCCAGTGCAGCCAAAAGTAAATAAAGAAAATGAAATTTAAAAAACAAGGAAACAGAACACTTACTGAACTCCCATTCCGGGCTGGGCACCGCACTAGCTCACGCGCCATCTAGTGAAACAGACACGAGGCATTCCCACGAGGGGCGTCCTTCCTGCGGGAGGAGACAGACAGGAAAACACGGTGATCAGGGAAGGGACAAAGCATCTTCGAAGGGGATGATGCTGTGGAGCGGGGAGACGCAGGACAAGGTGGGGGTGCGGTGGGAACTCCTGGCTGTCCAAACAGGAGCTGAAGGAGGGGGCCTCGAAGATAACAGGGGACGTGTCCCAGGGGAGGGCAGCGTGGCTGCAAGGTCCTGTGACCTGAGTGTCCAGGGCGCAGAGAGACCAGCCTGAGGGGAGGCAGCGGCAGGAGAGGAGATAAGCGAGGGATGGACCAGATCCAGCAACAACTCACAGGAGCCTGCTCTCTGCTCCAGTGAAGTGCAGACAGCGCCTCGAAGGGACTCGTGAGAGGCTGACAGGACCTGACCTCCCTTTCCCTTTTAACATTTGACACATCTATTTATTCAGGCTGTGCCACGTGGATTGCCATCTCTCAGCCCCACCCAGGGATTGAACCCAGGCCATGACAGTGAAGGCACAGAATCATAACCACTAGACCACCAGGGGCCTCCCCATCCATCTTTTAAAAATAAATAGATTTTAATATCTAAAGCCATTTTAGGTTCACAGAAAACTTGAGGAGAAATACAGACAGTCTCCATCCACCTATCCTTTAAAAATGCATTTCAAAGCAATCTGCAAACATGAGTCCACATCACTGTCAAACACTTCAGCATGTGTCTCATACCAACATATCAAATATTTATCTAACTTCCTTGTCCTATATAAAATTTAAATTCATTGAAAAGCATGCAGGTTATGTTGCTGCTGCTGCTGCTAAGTCGCTTCAGTCGTGTCCGACTCTGTGCAGCCGCATAGACAGCAGCCCACCAGGCTCCTCTGTCCCTGGGATTTTCCAGGCAAGAACACTGGAGTGGGTTGCCATTTCCTTCTCCAGCAGGTTATGTTACCATCGGATAAACTGAGAGCTTACAGAAACACCTGAGTAGCACTGATTCTTCTTAAATAAATTTTTCCTCTGGAATCGTTTTAAATATACAGAGAAGTTGCTATGATGGTACTGAGGTTGGGTACCCTTGACCCAGGTTTCCCGAATGTCGTCATGTCCTTACCATCCAAAACCAAGACGCCAATATCAGCAGTTTTGTATCAACCAAATGCGAGCCCTTCCTCAGATTTCGCTTGTTTTCTCTATTGTCTTTCTGTGCCAGGATCCCCTCCACCTCACCCCCAGGACACCGTGTGGCCTTCCGTCCTGCCCACTGAGCCTCCACTGGTCTGTGTTCACTACTGAGGCTGCCTAGGTCTTGCACGACCCTGGCCGTCCTGAGCGATTCCTGGACGAGAGGCCATGCCCACGCGCCCCGTGGCTTCTGGACGCGGGTACCCCCTGACGTCACTGAGGATGCTCCCCTCACCTGGAGGTTTGCACGCTGCGGAGTGAGCCGCCTACAACCTCTACTTTTTGTAAACAGACAGCTGAGCGCAGCTCCCCGCCCCTCGCGGAAGGGAGGGGAAGAAAGCTCCGCCTTCTGGAGGGGGCCATATCCAGATACGATTTGGGGGAGAATTCTTCTGTCCCTTCCGTTTATTCAGCCATTTATTTGAACCCGAATGGATTCACAGCTGTTTCTTTTATACTTTGAAGCGACAAACACCATGTTATCTCATATAAATAGTCTATATTACAGTCCAGTGCCACACTATGAATCTCATAGAAGCACACCTGTGTTTGAATGCCAGGTGTTGTCAAGGCAAAGACGCGCAGGGAACTCAGTGTCTTGTAGTAACCTATAAGAGAGAAGAATCTGAGAGAGTGTGTGTGTGTGTGCAAGCGCGTGTGTCTCTGTGTGTGTAACTGGGGCTTTTCCCCAGGAAGAGAGTCTGAAGCAGTGTGTGTGTACGTGTCTGTGTGTGCATGTAACTGGAGCATTCTCAGAAAAAGAATCTGAAAGAGTGTGTGTGTGTGTGTGTGTGTGTGTGTATCTGGGCTTCCCAGGGGCTCAGTGGTGAAGAATCTGCCTGTCAGTGCATGAAACTCAGGTTCGATCCCTGGCTGGGGAGGCTCCCCTGGAGAAGAGGAGCCTGGTGGGCTTCGGACCATGGGGTTGTAGAGTCGAACCCGACTGAGCATGCACACACACGTGTGTGTAACTGTGAAGCAGTTTGCTGTGTATCCGAAACTAACACAACAGTGGAGATCAACTACACAACAAAAAATCAAAACCAGAGAGAGAACCAATGCTGAATAAGAGGCAAGGGCTTCTGGCCAGCACGTGATGAGAAATGTGACTTCAGCCTGGTGGTCGAGCAGGGCTTTTGAGGAGGGGTAACTGGAGACTTGGGCTTCCCTGGTGTCTCCAGTGGCTCAGTGATAAAGGGCCTGCCTGCCAACACAGGAGACCCAGGTTTGATGCCTGGGTCGGGAAGATCCCCTGGAGGAGGGCATGGCATCCCACTCCAGTTTTCTTGCCTGGAGAATCCCACAGACAGAGGAGCCTAGCAGACTACAGTCCATGGGGGTCCCAAAGAGTCGGACATGACTGAGCAGCTGAGCAACGACTGGAGATTTGCGCCAGACAGGCCGATGAGCTGAGCCAGGGAGGGGCTCTGACGCCCACAGGGTCGGCCCCCCTGCCCGGAGCTCACCCGCCTCTCCCGGGCACCAGCCCCACGGCAGCTTCAGCCCTCTGCTCTCGGCACCCTGGGAGGGCAGTTTGGAATTCAGCCTCCGAGGCCAAGTCCTCAGCCTCCTGTGGCCTCTTATCTTGCCACGCCCGGCCCTGTGCCTGGCACCGACCTGCGCTCCGCAAATACTGGCCCCGCCACTCACCCGGTCGCCCGAGCCCCCGCTGCCCTCCTCCGCCCTCCTCCCAAAGCAGCTCTTTCGCCTCCAGGAGGGAGGGGCACGGGAGGGTCCTGACGGGAAGCCAGGGACGTGACTGGCTGGGGTGGGTGGCCGGGAGAGGGAGCTGAGCGGCCTCCAGACTTCTAATAATGGGATAATCAGCACTGCTGCTAGTTGTTATCTGGCCTGTTCGCTGGCGTCAGGCACTTCACACGCCTTTTCTGGTTGCATCTCCACAACAGCTCACTGGTTACCAGCACACACCACGCTGCCTCGCCCCGTGGCCGGGGATGGGCCAGCCTCTTGGCCTGGAATGACCCCTCCCTCCCCCCTGGAGGCCCACCCTGTACCCCAGTTCTCTAGAGAGAATTGTTAGATGGCCCCCAAGATCTCTGCTCCCTGGGCCCCACACCTCTTCCTAATTATTCAATCAGATGTGGGTGTCGGTGCTGCTGTGAAGGGGCACTGAAGCTGGAATTAAGGTTCCAAATCTCAGATAAGAATTGGCTCTTTAGTGAGCCTGGCCCATCAGGTGACCTTCCAGTAGGAAGGTCTCTTCAATGGGCCTGGCCTCATCAGGGGACCTCCCACGTAACCTCTGGGAAAAGAGACTCAAAACAGGAGGGAGGGCTGTTCAAAAGCGAGGAGATTCTCCACTGCTGCCTTTGAAGGCAGAGGTGGCCCCACAAGAGGGTGTATCCGTCTCCCACTCAATTTTGGTTTAAACCTGAAACTGCTCTTAAAATAAGTTTACTTAAAAAAAAACAAAACACAAATCAAGAAGGATGCTGATGTTTCTTCCACAATAATGACTGAACATCATCCTGTTACATACAGGGCGGGAGGTGTTAAAATGATGTGGGTGTCCAATACCTCAGGTCGCTGGGGCCTCTGGTTAGAATGCGTGCCTCACGGGGACAGGAATTGTTTTTATCGCTTTATTGAGATACAGTTCCTAGACCCCACAACGTGTCCATTTAAAGTGCACAACCCAGGGGATTTGGTGTCATCACAGACTTGGGTGACCATCACCACAATCAATTTCAGAACACTTCCGTCACCCCAAAAAGAAACACTGTAAAGAAGACAAAATAATAATAAAATAAAACGGAAAGAAAAAGAATAAAAGAAACACGATAGCCCTTAGCTCCTCATTGGCCCATCTCCGGGGCAATCATTTCATCCCCTCTCTCGCTGATATTTGCTTCTGATGGTGGGGGTTGCACACTTTGCTCTGATGTGTCCCCAAACCCTGCAGTCCCACTGGCTACATCCAGCAGGCCGGTGCTCCACAGTTAAATGTAACTTGGTAAAGCACCCACCTGCCAATGCAGGAGACGCAAGAGATGTGGGTGGCTCTGATCCCTGGGTCCAGGAAGACCCCCTGGAGGAGGGCGTGACTACACACTCCAGTACTCTTGCCTGGAGAATCCCAGGGACACAGGAGCCTGGTACGCTACAGTCCATGGGATCGCAAAGGGTTGGACGCGAGTGGAGGGACTTAGCACGCACGCGCACAACCTGTTTTTGAGTTCCAGTCACGACTGCTCTCTCTCAGAGCCCTGTCTCTCCCTCACCCACCGTCCAGCAGGATCTTTCAGAGTTACCTCCATTAGAGCAGGAAACACACTGTTTCACAGTTGCCTGTGTCCCTGTCCAGGGCACCCTCCAGAATCCTCGGGGCAGGGATGGAAACTACCTTGTCCTCTTGGCTCATTAGGCCCCAAGGATGTGGGTGTTGCCTTTGAATGGAAACCAGAGCAGTCAGCATCCTCAACACACATGTGTCCTCAGCCCGCGGCCCAGCAGAGAGGCCCCAGGGGTGAGGCACGGAGCCCACCTGTCCCCAGTGAGTCCTGACTCCGCAGCTGACCCCCAGCGGGATGCTGGGCAGGAGATTTAATCTCCTCGAGTCTCCCTTTCCTCAACTATAAAACGGAGCTAATAATAGGACCTACCTCTTCCCCACGGCTGCAAGGATTAGCACAGGGGCTGGTAATACACAGAGCTCAGTAAATACTGGCTATAATTATCGCTAAGCACGCGGGATTTATGAAGCCGTGACACACGCCCTTTGCTGGTCCATCCGGCGGCTGCCTCGCCTCGCATACGTTTCCGGAGGAGAGGGAGTGAGATGCAGAGCGCCCCCGGGGACTGTGAGTCCTTCCCCGTGACTGGGGTGTTGGGTGAAGCGGGGTGGGGGTGGCAGATAAGACGGGGCCGGTGCCAGCCCCGAGAGGGCTCTGAGGCCAGGCTGCGGACCGACCTCGGTCTCTTTCCCTGAGGGCAACAAGGAGCCAGCGGGTGGTCCTGAGAGGCTGAGGGACAAAGGTTATCTTTGAGCATTAGGAGGATGGCTTTGGGGGTGACAGGGGGCGGGGGAGACTGGAGGCCTGCAGGAGGTGGAGGCAGGGGGATGGCCCACATGGGAGACAAGCGGCCACGACCTTGGCCTGCAGCCCAGTGCGCATAGAGACTGCCACGATTCCGAGCCCACCGCTAGACTTCTAGCCCACCCATCTCTCTAGACTTCTAGAGAGATCTGGGAGGGTCTGCAGAACCGCTTTTGTCTGACAGCCGTGTGCTTCCTTTTTACAGACGAGAAAGAGAGACAAGGGGAACGTAATTGTGAAATGGTTTAGTTCAGCCCATACAGTGTATCTTTTCTCCTTATTCACAGTAGTGATGCTTTATAGCCCGGCATGAAGAAATGAAAGCGTTAGTCCCTCAGGTCATGTCTGATTCTTTGCGACCACATGGACTGTAGCTCTCCCCCACCTCCACCGCCAGGCTCCTCTCGTTCATGGGGGTTTCCCCAGGCAAGAATTCTGGGGTGGGTTTCACTCCCTTCTCCAGGGGATCTTCCCCACACAGGGATCGAACCCAGGTCCAGCACTGCAGGTCACCAGGGAAGCCCCCTATAGCGGCGTAGTGAACCCTGAGTAACCGGTCCTGAACTAGGGCATGGTGGGAGGGGAGACACAGGGTTAGGCTCCTGATAGACTTGGCTTCCGCTCTGTTGTTGCTATCAACCGATGCTACATAACCTCATTTTATGTGTGTTTCCACGTAAAGGCACCTTGTCTAATGCACACTGTTGACTCACTGACACTGAACTCAGAGCCAACAGCGCTCTCACTCATGCCTGGAGGAAGCTTATCTATCATTTCCTCCATAAGCACGTCCCAGCTCTCTTAGGCTTTGAGGACACCAGACAGCACTGGGGCTTTATGCTTGGGCCCGAGTAGCAGGTGTCTGAAGTTGTAAAATCACGAACAAAAAGCCCAATACTGTGAAAAAGAAAAAAAAAAGATGGTCCTTTACTGAGATGCAAGCTTGTCCCCCTCAGCTGGGAACACGTGTCAGAGAGGAGAGGTGCTGGCCGCCCTGTGCGGGGACCGGGGGCCACAGCGGCATCTCAGTGGATAGGCAAACTGGCAGATAAACGAATCCGCCCAACGATGAGCTCGACTGTATACCCACAACATTATCATGTCATCATGTAATTAATAGAAATGTCACTCACAGATAGCTTACGTGCTCTTTTTCCTGCTAAGTCTTTGAAAGCCAGGGTCTGTTTTGTACTCAGAGCGCATCTCAATTTGGCCTGGCCACATTTCAAGTGCCCAAGAGCCGCACATGGCTGGTGGCTTGTGTATCAGGACAAGTCCCTACAGCTTTCTTCAGACTCTCCAAGGGTCCTGTGAACTCAAAAAAAAAAATTGGAAAAGGAACATCAGGTACGGCCACCTTGGAGAGAGCTGTGTGGCAATACCTAAGAATTTAGCTTGCGCTCTTGTTTCCACCCAGAAATTCCACTTTGAGGCCCATGAAGTGTACCACTTCTCAGCAGACAACACATATAAGAAGGTCCTTTGCACCCCTGCCTGTAAGAGCACCACAGGGGAGAAGAGAATGTCTGTGCTCGGAAGAATGCACCTGCAAAAGCACAGCATGTCCACACACTAGACTCTTCAACATCTTTGCAAAGAAGGGAACCTGAGGGCCCTCTAACAACACGGAAGAAACGCAGAAACAGGGTTGAGTGGGTGAGGACAAAAGCAGGCTACCGAAGGTCAGGGACCTGATACTATTTATACAGCACTAAAAACATGCAAGGCGATACTCTAGGGCAGTCACGGATTCATTCATATGTGGCAAAGGTATCTTCTTTTTTAACATGAAGAATAACAAACATCTCCTTAGGGGTGGTGGTTACTTCTGGGATGGAAGGGGAGGATTTGGAAGGGTAAGTACACAGAGGATTCCAGTTATATTTGAAAAGTTGTATTTCTTCAGCTGCACGCTTGTGGGCAGAGAAGCACTAGTTACGCTTGTTTGGGATATCTGGGGCGTGTGTGCCTGAGAAGGCAACGGCACCCCACTCCAGTACTCTTGCCTGGAAAATCCCATGGACGGAGGAGCCTGGAGGGCTGCAGTCCATGGGGTCGCTGAGGGTCGGACATGACTGAGCGACTTCACTTTCACTTTTCACTTTCATGCATTGGAGAAGGAAATGGCAACCCACTCCAGTGTTCTTGCCTGGATAACCCCAGGCACGGTGGAGCCTGGTGGGCTGCCGTCTGTGGGGTCGCACAGAGTCGGACACGCCTGGAGCGACTTAGCAGCAGCAGCAGCAGTGCCTGAGATACTCTTTTGCACAAGGAACCACAGAAAAGTTTTGTGCTGCTACATGGCCTGGCCAGACAGACAGTGAGGGGGCATGTGTTGCTTTGAAAAATACTAGAACTAGGATCAGAGGTCGATGGTGAGGGTTCCGTGAAACTCCTGGATGGGGGATAAAGCTCCCAGAACAGTATCTGGCCTATTGTAACTGTCCTTGGTGTGTCTGTTGCCGGAAATCATATGACTAAGCAATTGCTCTATTCTAGGTCTTACATCTAGTGTCTTCATCCATTATTTGATTTAATAGTATTTATGCTGAAACTGAAGCTCCAGTATTTTGGTCACCTGATGTGAAGAGCCAGCTTATTGGAAAAGACTCTGATGCTGGGAAAGATTGAAGGCGGGAGGAGGAGGGGGATGACAGAGGATGAGATGGCTGGATGGCATCACCGACTTGATGGACATGAGTTTGAGCAAGCTCCAGGAGATGGTGAAGGACAGGGAGGCGTGCTGCAGTCCACGGGGTCACAGAGTCAGGCATGACTGAGTGACTGAACAGCAACAAAACTCCAGTGTATGTAGGAATAAAGCCACCCCGCCCCGTGGGTGTGGCTGAGACAAACGCGAGTGCCATGAGCACAGGAGGGCAGGCGGGGAGCCCAGTCCTCACGATGCACCATGATAACCGCCAGCAGTCAATCAGTCTTACTCTTTACAGATGAAACACACTGATTTAATGGTAGGGCTTTTCTTTCTTTTATCTCTCTTTTTTTCTTTTTGGCCCAAGGATGGTGGGGAATTACAGGGTCGGGGGGTGGGCAGGTAAGCTATCAATTGCTCAGCTTTGAAGTACAGTCTTTTTCTTTGTTTTTGGCCATGCTGTGTGGTTTGTGGGATCTTAGTTCCCCAACCAGAGACTGAACCTGGGCCCTTGGTGGTGAAAGCACAGAGTCCTAATCACGTATATTGTGTTTATTATTGTGTTAGATACAATCAACATACACTATAAATGTATGCTACAAATGTTAGATGTTTCTTTAACAGTAACACTCTGAGCAGGACCAGCAATTGCTCCCGTTTCTTAAGAAGGAGCGGAGGCCAGGAGGCAGCTGGACACTTGGCCGGGGGGGTCAGAGGCAGGAGGAGATCACCAGCGGAGCCCCTGGGCTGGAGAGCGGAGGCCGTGGGATGGGGAGGGAGGCCCAGAGCCCAGCTTTACCCAGGGGTGTGTGCACCCGGGGGCCAGGGCCGGGCACCCCCCCCCGGCACACCTGCCTCTCAGGTCACTCCGGGTGACCCCATGGGGCAGTGTTGCTAAATGGGGAGGGTGCAAAGCTCCGCGGATCATCGGTGAGCCTCTGGTGGAGGGGGGGCAGGTACTGGGGAGGGCGGAGGCCTGCAGCGGCCCCTCTGACCCTCCCCCGAGGGCCCAGGTGGCCAGCTCTGCAGCTTGATCTCTCAGCTCTCGCCCAGCAGCTGGCCTGCAGGGCCCCGCTCCCCAGTGGCCCTCCCCACATGCTTACAGCCGCCCCAGGCCCCCAGGGGAGGGGCTCAGCTCCAGCTTTCCTGGTGGGGGTGGGGGTGGGGCAGAAGACAGCCTGGAGTCTCCAGAAACTCGGGGGACCGTAGCGCTGCCTGTCGCCACCTGCTGGTCCCTGCCTCAGTTTCCCCATCTGTAAGTTGGAAGCCATCATTTTATTCAGCGAAGACTTGTAAAGAGGACTTCCCGAAGTCTTGAACAAAAAGCAAAAAAAAGAGCCAGGGAGGGCCTGACAGCAGCTCGCACTGAATGAAGAGTCTCCGTTGCATCATTTAATTCTAGTTTCTGAATCGATGATATGCTGTGTTGCCGTTGCTCAGTGGCTCAGTTGAGCCCCGACTCTGCAGCCCCCGGACTGTGGCCCCCCGGCTTCCCTGTGCTTCACTGTCTCCCAGAGTTTGCTCACACTCATGTCCGTTGAGTCAGTGATGCTATGAGGAAATTGAAACCCTAGGGAAGGCAGAGTGTTGCAAAGTTCCCCCAAGGCCGTGTTGATTCTGACGACCAACCCCACTAAAGCAGCCACAGGAGGCGTGTTCTGGGGAACCTCGGGGTCGCGGAATGCAGGCGGAGTGTCAGTCCATTGTAAAGAATTACCGTTTGTGACTGAAAAAAGTTTTGCCATTGAGCTGGAAATTTTCCTTCCTTTGACGGGAGACGGGAGACGGAAACCAGAGGCACAGTTTGCCGTGATGTCTGAAGCCTAGTGAGTTGCTTTTAGCTTTTTATGAGGGAAAATTTCCAGCAGAACCAAAACTAAAGTAAAGGCACATCCTTGTTCTCAGCAACACATGCGCAGCTGCGTCCCGACCCCAGCCCTCACTAGAGTCCTGACTTTCCGACACAGGAGTATTTGAAATCAAACACCAGACGGCGCCTCATTTTGCCCCAGAAGATTTCCGTGGGCTGCAATTTACTTTAAAACACGCCATTGCCCCAACAGAAAGAGAGAGAGCCAGTAGGGCCAAAAAAAAAAAAAAAAAGGGAACAAGCGTGAAATCTGGTCAGTGGACCACCGGGTGCAGCCTTTCCTTGCTCTGATCTGTGCTCACAACTTTCCACAAACCCCGGAAAGTCAAAGAGCAAAGGCAGCTCCGTCCACCGCCCCCAGTCCCCAACCCGAGCCCCGCACAGGCTCCCAGGGTGAACACGCGAGCCGCCTTCCGGGGACCCTTCCAGAAGCCGCGTCTTTTATTAATAGCAGGTTGTAGTAGTAATGGAAACCAACCAGGCTGAGTCACACAGGCCCGCCCCAGCCAGCCCACACCTCCTCCCCTCTGACCCACTTGCTGCTCAGAACCTCAGTTTCTCACTCTGGAAACTGGGGCTAAGTCCCCCGCCATCCTGGGGGTGCCCAGGAGGACCCAGTGTAAAGGCCTGAGCAGGGAGCTGGGCACAGAGCCTTGCTGCATCCAAGAGGGAAGCCTGCCCCCACCAGGGTCTCCATCAGCAGCTGAGAGCTCCCAGGCCTAGCGAGGAGGGGCCGGGGCCGGAGTCCGGGGCTGGGGGGCAGCCGTGGGGGGCTCTTCCATGAAGGGCTCTGAGAGTGGGCTCCTGGCCTCCAAGGCCGTGGGAGAGGCTGGATGCACATGGCCTGGGGCCCCTGTCCCAGGTAAAGGGCACAAAGTACCCGTCTCCCCTCTGCCCGCTTCCCTCCGGCCCGGCCCTTGGGGTTCAGGCTATGTTTTGTCCCCTCTGTCCTGGGAGCAGAGCCCAGAGTCCAGGCTGGTCTAAGTTTGGACGGGGGAGGGGAGGGGGCCGCGGGGCGGGGAGGTGTGGGGGACGGGATGTCTCTGAGCTGTCCCGGCCGGAGAAAGGGAGGGACAAAGGCAGAAACAAAGACGGCAGGGAGACAGACGGGAGGGCGTCCAGAGCAGGGGACAGGCGGGGCCTCCTGAGACAGACGGACAGACGGCCGCAGTGGGGAGAGCCTGGGGACAAGAGTGGGGGCTGGGGACCAACAGACGGGCAGGGAGACCCCGAGACCTCGGGCGCTCAGACTCGGGCTGGACCGGGCCAGTGAGGTGCAGGGAGAGGGGGAGGCCGCGCAGGGCAGGCTGCAGGCCCCGGGCGCAGGGGGACACGGACGTGGGCCTCGCAGACCAGCCCCCGGCTGTGGTTCTGCTCAGGGCTGCAGCGGGGCTCAGTGGGCGGGTGGATTTTCGGGGAGCCCAGACCAGGGGTGCTGGCCTGACCCTGAGATGGAGCTCAGGGACCCCAAGCAGCAGGAAGATGGGGACCCGGAGGTGAGAGGCAGGAGATAACGGAGAGGGAGGAATGGGGCGGGCTGGGGGACAGACACGGAGAGACACACAGAGACAACAGGAGGCAGGGAAACAGAGACATCCGAGACACAGGGAGCCCGAGGGGACGTAGCGAGCCTGGGGCCCAGGAGACAGGCTCCCAGACGACAGGCTCCCAGACAGAGGGCAGGAGACCAGGAAGAGAAGAGGATGGAGAGGGAGGCGGGCGGGGCCGGGGCACTGGCCGGGGAGGAGGGCAGCCCCAAGTGGGGCTGGGGGGCTCCTGTGGGGAGCCCCCAGCGGCCATGGGCAGGGCCGCCGAGACAATCACCCATGACCCAGCCAAGGCCCAAAAACAGGTGGCCCGACTCAGGGTGAGTCACTGTGACTCACCCTTCGCGCCGGGGACAGTGACCCGGGCCCCAAGGCCCCCAGCTCAGCCCGACGCCCTGACTGACCCCCACCCCCGCCCCGTCCCTCTCCTGCAGGAGGACACAGCCCACGGCCCTGCAGAGGCTCGTGGACCTGGCGGCCTCCAGGGTGACCCCCGTGCGGAGTCTGCGAGCCCACTACCGCCTCATCCGGAGGCTCGGCTCGGGCTCCTACGGCCACGTGCTGCTTGCCCGGCCTCGCCAAGGGGTGAGTGTGGCCACCAAAGGAAAGACCCCAGGCTGGCCCCCTCTTAGGGTCCTCGTGCCCACCGTGACAGGGAGCATCCCTGGGGGAGCTGACCAGGACTCCTCCCTATGGGGCCCTCGGAGACGTTAAGAGCTCTGTGATCATTGCCCAAGGAACCAGAGCTCTCGCCCAGAGACGGGGAGAGGCTTGCCTGAGGTCACACAGCGAGGCAGAAGCACGACTGGGATTGCTAGTCCAGTTGCCCCGTCCCCCAGTTCACGCAAGAGGAAACAGAGGTCCAGAGACGGTCAGGCACTGGTGCAGGGTCGCACAGCAATCTGAGAGAGAGCAGAGAGAGTCCCCAGGGAAAGGGTCCTCCAACAAACCCCCCCACAGATGGAGAAAGAAGGGGCACGCAGAAGTCAAGCACCACGCCTCGACCCGGGTTTGATGCTCAGGGCGCCCTGACTTGCCCTCTGCCCCCGCCCCCTGGCAGGTCGGGCTGTGGCTCTGAAGCTCCTCCCACGGGCCTCGGTCTTCAGAACCACCTTCCTGAGAGAGTTCTGTGTGGGCCGCTGTGTGTCGTCACATCCAGGCCTGCTCCAGACACTGGCAGGACCGCTGGAGACCCGCGACACTTCGCCTTCGCCCAGGAGTACGCGCCCTATGGGGACCTCAGCGGGATGCTGCAGGAAGCGGGTGAGGCGGGCAGGCGGGGGTCTCATCCAGGTCTGACATCGGCCCTCCCCTGGGCCTGTCCCCACGCTGACCTCCAGAGGAGCTCCCCTAAGCCCCCAAGGGCGTTAGTTGCTCAGGTGCAGCCATGGACTGTAGCCCGCCAGGCTCCTCTGCCTGTGGGGTTTCCCAGGCGGGAACACCGAAGTGGGTGACCTTGCCCTCCTCCAGGCAATCTCCTCCTTTCTCTTTCTCAGCGCAGTTCCAGGACTAAGCCCAGCCCTAATCCATCCAACCATCCAAACACAAGCTTGCCTGGATGACAGGCTGGGACTGGGGTAGAGGACAGATCAGGTCTGATGAGAGGGTGGGCACGGAGGGAGAGCTGGGCTTTTAATGGCAGTGGGACTACGAAGGGGTGAGGGTGGAGTTGGATGAGCTGAGCTTCGAGTTGATGACAGGCCAACTGTGAGTGTGGAGAAGACCATGCATGAGGCTGCAGAGGTGGCTGAGGATGTGTCTGTGTAGAGAAGGAGTTGGAGGACTGTAATGGAGTTCTCTCTAGAAAGACCAAGTCAGGTCTGAATCCGAGACCTTCTAGGGGTACTTGAATGTGAGGTTAAGGTGGGGGTCATCTTTAGGAATAGCTTCCCCAGTGGCTACGAGAGTAAACATCTGCCTGCAATGCAGGAGACCTGGGTTAGATCCCCAGGTCAGGAAGATCCCCTGCAGAAGGGAATGGCAACCCACTCCGGTATTGTTAACCTGGAGAATCTCATGGACAGAGGAGCCTGGTGGGCTACAGTCCATGGGATCAAAAACAGTAGGATGTGACTAACTGACTTTCACTTTCATCTTGGGGAATAAACTTTGGATTTCAGATAAGTTTGGGGGTAAAGAGGAGGAAAGAAGGAGCAAGAGAGATAAGGAGAGAAAGAGTGGGATGGATGAAAAAAGGCTGGAGGGACAGATGGCTGGGTGGCTGGGTGGATGGATGGGTGGGTGGATGGATGGATGGGTAGATGAGTGGATGGGTGGGTGAGTAGATGGATGGGTGGGAGGATGGATGGGTGGGTGGGTGGATGAGTGGATGGATGAGTGGATGTGTGGGTGGATGGATAGATGGGTAGATAGATGGATGGATGGATGGGTTGGTGGATGGGTGGGTTGGTGGATGGGTGGGTGGGTGGATGGGTGAATGGGTGGATGGATGGATGGGTGGGTGAACAGATGGATGGATGGATGGATGAGTGGGTGGATGGATGATTGGTTGAGTGGTGGATGGATGGATGGGTGGATGAGTGGGTGGATGGATGAGTGGGTGGATGGATGGGTGGATGAGGATGGATGGGCGGGTGGATGAATGGATGGGTGGATGAGTGGATGGATAGGTAGATGGATGAATGGATGGATGGATGGACGGTGGAGGGATGGGTGGGTGGATGGATGGGTAGATAGATGGATGGGTGGGTTGGTGGATGGGTGGATGGATGGGTGGGTGGGTGGGTGGATGGGTGGATGGATGGATGAGTGGATGGATGGGTGGGTTGGTGGATGGGTGGGTGGATGGATGGATGGGTGGGTGAACAAATGGATGGGTGGATGGATGGATGAGTGGGTGGATGAATGGATGGGTGGATGGATGGATGGATGATGGGGGGGTGGGGGGGGGGGGGGATGAGGATGGGTGGATGGGTGGATGGATAGATGGATGAATGGGTGGGTTGGTGGATGGGTGGGTGGATGGATGGATGGGTGGGTGAACAAATGGATGGGTGGATGGATGGATGGGTGGGTGGATGAAGGATGGGTGGATGGTGGGTGGATGGATGGGTGGGTGGATGAATGGATGGGTGGATGGATGGATGGGTGGGTGGATGAATGGATGGGTGGATGAGTGGGTGGATGGATGGGTGGGTGGATGAATGGATGGGTGGATGAGTGGATGGATAGATGGATGAATGGGTGGGTTGGTGGATGGGTGGGTGGATGGATGGATGGGTGGGTGAACAAATGGATGGGTGGATGGATGGATGGGTGGGTGGATGAATGGATGGGTGGATGAGTGGGTGGATGGATGGGTGGGTGGATGAATGGATGGGTGGATGAGTGGATGGATAGATGGATGAATGGGTGGGTTGGTGGATGGGTGGGTGGGTGGGTGGATGGATGAGTGGATGGGTGGATGGATGGGTAGATAGATGGAGTGGGTGAGTGGATGGGTGGGTGGATGAATGGATGGGTGGGTGGATGAATGGATGGGTGGATGGATGGGTGGATGGTTGGATGGATGGGTGGAGGGATGAGTGGGTGGGTGGATGGGTGGATGGTTGGTTGGGGGTGGATGGATGGATGGATGGGTAGGTTGAAGGGTGGATTGACAAATGAGTGGATGGATGGATGAAAGAAAGGAAAGGTGGGTGAATAGATGGGTGGATGAGTGGGTGGATGGATGGATGGATTGAAGAATGGTGGAACATATGGATGGATATCAGATACTAACTAACTGGACAAATTATTGAACTGCTGACTAGCTGATGGAATGGATACTGGCTGGAACCCCGCTGTGTAGACTGTTGGATAGATGACAGGTTGGAGTTAGGATGGATGGGTTGCTGTCTCACTGCCTGGCTAGCTGGATGGACAGAGCCATCAATCGATTAATGAAGTAAATGCTGGGACTTTTGAACTGGGTTTGAGTTGGAGATGGGACCTCAATTAGTACAGGACTAAGATTAGTTAAATTCATTAGTTAAGTGTGAGATTTAGGGTTTCATTGGAGATCTTTGTGGTCTGTGGAGTGAAGATAAGAAGTGTAAGGAGTGGTTGTGAGTGTCAGGACAAAGTTCGATGGAAGTTAGCTTCTGGTGAGACACGGGGTCCTGGTGAGGAAAACATGTGAGGGCGGGTCTACAGAGAGAGCTGGTGGTTGAGGATGACCTGGAGAAGGTGTTGGGAGATGTGTCAGAGACACTCCTGGTAGCCAGTGGTCCTGGGATTGGGATTCCTGAACCCCAGGAAGCAGCAAGGAGGCGGAACTGAGGGTGACCTTTGCCCTCTGCCTTTGACCCCAGGGCCTCCCAGAGTTGCTGGTGAAGCGCGTGGTGGCCCAGCTCGCAGGAGCCCTGGACTTCCTCCACGGCCGGGGGTTGGTGCACGCGGACGTGAAGCCTGACAACGTGCTGGTCTTCGATCCTGTGTGCAGTCGCGTGGCCCTGGGGGACCTGGGTCTGACCCGGCCCGAGGGCAGCCCCACCCCGGCGCCCCCAGGGCCCCTGCCCTCCGCGCCCCCTGAGCTCTGCGTCCTGCTGCCCCCGACACCCTGCCCCTGCGGCCTGCCCTGGACTCCTGGGGGCTCGGTGTGCTTCTCTTCTGCGCAGCCACCGCCTGCTTCCCCTGGGACGTGGCGCTGGCCCCTGACCCCGAGTTCGAGGTCTTCGCAGGCTGGATGACTGCCAGGCCCCAGCCGCCCCAGCCCGCCAGCCCCCTGGGACCAGTTTGCGCCCCCGCTCTGGCCCTGTTCCAGGGGCTCCTGGATCTGGATCCTGAAACCAGGAGTCCCCGCTGGTCGTCCTGGACTTCCTGGGAGATGACTGGGGGTTAAAGGGGAACAAAGAGAGAGCTGGGGGCTTGGGGAGCATGTCCAGCGAGTGAGGAGGAGGAGGAGGGCGGAGCAAGCCTAGAAGAGTGGTCAGAGGAGGACGGTGACAGCGGGGGGAGGACGGACACAGATGCGGGAGAGCCGTGACCAGGTGAGGCCCCGCCCCCAGAGCCCCCGCCCCCAGCCCCCCACGGCCACCTGCGCCCTCCCAACCCAGGCTGCGCTGAGACGCACGACTCCCCCCGCCCCCCTCCTCCCTCAGACCCGGGGTCCAGGCCCCCGGCCCCTCCTCCCCCTCAGACCCCGCGGGTCCAGGCCCCCTTCCTCCCGCCCTCAGGCCCGGGGGTCCAGACCCCACGCCTCCCCCTCAGAGCCGGGGGGTGTAGGCCCCCACCCCCTCCCCCCTCACACCCGGGGTTCCAGGCCCCCAGCCCCCCCCTCGGGCCGCCCCGCCCCTCCCCCTCACACCCGGGGTGCAGGCCCCCAGCCCCTCCCCCCTCAGACCTGGGGGTGCAGGCCCCCAGCCCCTCCCCCCTCAGACCTGGGGGTGCAGGCCCCCGCCCCTCCCCCCTCAGACCCGGGGGTGCAGGCCCTCGCCCCCCCCCCCAAACCCGGGGGTGCCAGGCCCCCAGCCCCTCCCCCTCAGACCCGGGGGGTGCAGGCCCCCGCCCCCCCCCAGACCCGGGCGGGCCACCCCTCCCCCCTCAGACCTGGGGGGTGCAGGCTCCCAGCCCCTCCCCCCTCAGACCCGGGGGGTGCAGGCCCCCCGCCCCTCCCCCCCAGACCCGGGGGTGCAGGCCCCCAGCCCCTCCCCCTCAGACCTGGGGGTGCAGGCCCCCGCCCCTCCTCCCTCAGACCCGGGGTTCCAGGCCCCCAGCCCCTCCCCTCAGACCTGGGGGTGCAGGCCCCCACCCCTCCCCCCTCAGACCCGGGGTTCCAGGCCCCCAGCCCCTCCCCCTCAGACCTGGGGGTGCAGGCCCCCCCCCTCCCCCTCAAGGACCCTCCCTCACCCTCCTGGGGCGCCTTCCTGAGAGGAGGTGGCCATGTTTCTCACGTATGCGTTTCTGCCCCTGGAGCTGTGCTTGGTGCCTGTGTGCCTCTGAGCAGTCACCCTCTCCTCTAAGGTCTCGGTGGACACCCACTGGCCACGGCTTTCCAGGTTCAGTACCGTGGCACCTCACCTGCCATCTCTTCCACTTTCCTGGGCTCTGGGTGACATTACAGGAGGCACTCATCCTCTCTGGACCTAAATCGACACACATGCGCACACAGGCACACGTGTCCACAGACGCACAAATGCACACACATGCACACATGTGCATGCACCCACAAAGATGTGCACACGTGTGGGCACGTGAGCACATAATGCGCACACATGCACACACACATACACACTCTTTCTCCTGCCTACAGACGTTTGCACGCCCAGCATTCTCCTCCAAGAATGCCTCCTTTCCAACTCCAGGCCTCCAGGAAGCAGAGCCCCGGGGACGCTCCTGCTTGTTTGGAGCCTGTATCACAGTGACCTGTGCCCCCCACTTCACATCTCCCCTCTCAGGCCGTCCAGGATACACCTGGTCCTTCTCACCTGTGCATCCTTTCAGGCTCTCCTCCTGTCCAGAGTCTCCTGGGCCAGCTCCCCAAAGCATGTGGTCCTGTCTACACCAAGGGCCTTGACTAGTCTGCAGGGACCTCTGCCAGACCCCATGCACCGCCTGCAGCCCAGCACACAGACCCACAGGGCAGGGGCCGGGTGGACCCAAGGCAGCATCCCCTGCACCCAGTACATCACGGCTGCTAGGAGCCTGAGCCGCAGGCTTCCACATACAGCTGGCTGTCTGGGACTGAACCCTGGGACAGATAAGGGCTGCTGTGGACCTGAGACAAGTCTACCATTTGACTGACAGTTCCTGTCTTCCTTTGGACAAACAGACATGTGGTTGAGGACTCACCTGGTGGGGAGCTGCGGCCGGGGACGTGGGAGCTCAACGCAGCTGTCCCGTGCATCCAGAAATGATTCCGGGATATGGGACTTCCCTGGAGGTCCAGAGGTCCGCCTCCCAGTGCAGCAGGCGCAAGCTCAATCCCTGGTCGGGAAGCTAAGGTCATACACGCCTCAGGGCCAAAAAAACCAACACGTAAAACAGAAGCACCACGGTGACAAATTCAATAAAGACTCAAAAACAATAAAAATAACTCTGAAATCAAAAGATTACTTAAAAGAAGCAAGTGAGTTGGCATCGGTCATCTCGCTCTAAACCTGGGCGGGGGTGTGCGGCCCCTGAGACCCCCTACCACAGCCTTGGGGCTCCTGCCTGCGCCCCCACCTTGCAGTCTGCAGACTCGGGCCAGGGATGCCCCTCCGCCTGTCCCTCCCCCGAGGCCCTCCAGCCCAGTTGCCGTACCACCTGCTCCCCTTCGCCTGCGTCTGAGGTCATTCCTCACCGCATCGTTCTGGAATCCTGTTGTGTCATCCTTTCCCCGGCAGACCCCAGTGCCTCCTCCCACGGACTCCCTCACCAAACACTTGCGTCTGACCCGTCATGGGGCACTGTGGGGCAGCCGGGGGCGGTCAAGGCAGGGCAAGCTGGATGAAGGATTTCATTCTTTACAGGGTCACTGGAGTCCCGCCTCTGAGGGAGGAGGAGCTGGGGGTCTGGACCCCTGCGTCTGGGGGGAAGGGCTGGGGTCTGGACTCTGGCTCTGAAGGGTGTGAGGTCTGGACACTGGCTCTGGGGAGGAGGCAGAGTCCCTGGGTCGGGATGGTCTGGCCGCCAGCCAGTTCTGGGCCACAACGCACGGTGTCGCTCTCCCCTAGTGAGTCCAGAGGTGATGCTGGGGGCGGGGCTCCGACCCCCTAGGTGGGGGCGGGTCCTGCTGCAGCAGGCCTCTCCTGGCATGGGCTCTGAGTGCTGGGCACTGACCACAGCGGGCAGCCGAAGGGTCAGGCAAGCCTGGGAGAAGCTGAGGTCTGCAGGTTGGAGCCCAGGTCAGGAGGAGGCAGGGGTCAAACGGCCTGAGGTGGGCAGCACCTGAGAGAGAAGCCGGGCAGGTGGTCGGAGCGCTGGGTCCTTCAGGGACCAGCAGCTCATTACGGACCCTGAGACTGCAGAGTGCTTGAGCGTGGGGGACACAGAGTCTGGGGTGGGGGAGTCCCAAGTCATGTGAGTTGTGTCAGGTCTCAGGAGAGGGGGTCAGCTGGGGGCCTGGACCGCCGGGGCTGAGGGAAGGGGAGCTGGGGGACTGGACCCCTGGGTCTGAGAGAGGAGGAGGGGCTGGGGCTGTGAGCACTGGACCGCAGACCACCCCAGGGCTGGACACCCCATCCCAAGAGCTCACTCCCCCAGGAGCCCAGCGTGCCCAGGCCTGGAGCCTGCAGCCCGCCCCCTGCAGCCCTGGGGCCAAGCGCCTGTCCGCTCTTAAGAGAAGGAGGCCCCTCATCCGCCCCCAGGGGCCCAAGTCTGTTTGCTTTGGAAACAGGGGGGGCGTCTCGAGTCGTCTGGCTCATCTTTCACCCTCAGGCCATCAGGTGGCGCAGGGCGGTGGGGGCAGGGAGGGCACGGCGGGACCTCAGGCTTGACCTCATCCCACCCAACACCGGGTCTGCTGCCCCAGACTCCCCTGACAAGGAGGGAAACCGAGTCACGAGGGCCCGAGCCAGTGACCCGCCACCCTCCTCCTTGGCCCCGGGGGTTGTGACCCCAGCCTCTCCTCCCTCAGGCCCAGGACTCCGGGCCCCCAGGCCCTCCCCGCCCTTGGCCCTGGTCTGGCAGGGACTGAGCCCAGGCGCCCTCTCCTCTGCCCTTGCAGGGATGCCCAGGAAAGCATCGCACATGGAGCACATGGAGGCCATGCGTGGAGAGCACACAGAGAGCCGGGCGGAGGGAGGAGGACCTGGGAGGTCTCACGGCGGAGGAGCTGCGGCAGGGCCAGGAGGCCGCCCGGGCGCTGGGAGGCCCGGATGTCGCTGAGCGCCCAGAGCCTGGTCCGGGCCGAGGTGGACGAGCTCTACGAGCAAGTGCGTGCCCTGGGCCAGGGCCGCTTTGGCGCGTCTGGCTGGTCACCCACCGGCAGGAAGGTACTGGGGCCTTGGGGGCAAGGCACAGGGCAGGGGAGCTCACCAGGTGGGGGGCCTGCGGTCACCCACTGTCAGGAAGGTACCAGGGCCTGGAAGCAGGGCACAGGGGCAGGGGGTCTGCAAACTCAGCCAGTCCCACCTCTGCCCTTTCCAGGCTGTGTGTTTTCGGTAACGGCCCGGCCCTCTTGGAACCTCAGCCTCCTCCTCTAACATGGAGGTGATGATCCCTTCTCTGAGAGAACCGAGATTCCCTGAGGAGATGTCAGGAGCTCTGGTTGCCGGGGACAATGGGCAGGAAGACGGAGTCCCCCGCCTCCGCCCTCGGTGGCCCTCATACGGGCTGGCTCAGCAGTCACTGTGGGGGCAATGAGAGACGCCTTGTCTGCTGGGCACTCAGCGAGGCCAGCACAGGGCGGAGTGTGCAGGACATGGGCCCCGGCCCCAGGCAGCTGGTCAGCATCCAAGGAGACTTCAGGGCTCAGCCCTGAGTGGGGACAGGGGGACAGCTGGGCCCCCAGGGAAAAACCTGCACCAGTCCTGCCTCAGGGACCCCCCCTGCCCGCTGCCCGGAACGCCAGGGTGTGGCTGTTCCCTGCGGTTGTCAGCTGATAAGAAAGGGCCGAAGACTGGGGGACCACAGTTCGGCAGGGTGGGCTTCTCCCAAGACCCCCTCCTCGGCTTGCAGACGGCCAGGCTTCTCCTGCGTCCTCACGCCTGCCTGTGTGTCTGTGTCCAGGCTCCCTCGTCTCGGAAGGACTGCAGTCACACTGGAACTGGGGATCACCCCCAGTGACCTCAGCTCATCTCTTTCACGACCGTACCTCCAGGGCACTCCCTGGCAGACCAGGACTCAGGGTTCCGCGCTTTCACTGCCGAGGGCCACAGTTCACTCCTGGTCAGGGGGCACTAAGACCCCACAAGCCGTGCAGTCAAAACAGAAACCAAAGCGCCCTCACCAGATACAGTCACGTTCTGTGCAAATGGGCAGAGGAACTACTTCAGGGTGGGAATTTCGCGGGCGGCAGTGAGGAGGGATGCCAGTCAGCTCATAAGAGAGAGAGTGCAGAGAGATACAGACCGGGGCCATCACAGAACTTGGGGGACACGAGCGATAATCGGAACCACGGGCTCCATGAGGGGCCTCGCCCACCTGGAGGCCAGCTCAATGCTCTCCCAGGCGGTGCTGGGGCGCGAAGGTGTACCTGCCCCCAGAGGGTAGAACCAGTCCTCGACATGGGCGGTGGCTGACAGCTGGCAGGAAGTCAGGGCGCTGCTGACACGCGAGGCGGCTGCACTCCCAGGTATCTCAGGCATCTCAGGCAAGGAGGTGACCCTCCCCACCACACCCTGCCTCTCTGCAACCCCGTGGACTGCTGCCCTCAGGCTCCTCTGTCCATGGGATTCTCCAGTTCAGAACAGGGACAGGGTTGCCATTTGCTCCTCCAGGGGGTCTTCCCCACCCAGGGATCAAACCCTCGTCTCCTGCATTGCAGGTGGATTCTTTATCGCTAGTGCCAGGTGGGAAGCGTTAAATGCGATTGTTATCACTGGGCTTCCCTGGTAGCTAAGCTGGTAAAGAATCCGCCTGCAGTGCAGGGAGACGTGGGTTTGATCCTGGGTGGGAAGATCCCCTGGAGGGAGAAATGGCAACCTCCTCCAGTATTCCTTTTTTATTATTATTATTTATTTATTTGACTGCACTGGGTCTGAGCTGCAGCACATGGAATCTAGTTCCTGAGCAGAAACCTAAGGCAGGCCCTCTGCACTGGGAGAGTGGGGTCTTCGCCACTGGACCAGCAGGGAGAGTCCACTCCAGTATTCATGCCCGAAGAATCCTGTGGACAGAGGAGCCTGACTGGCTACAGTCCACGAGGTCACAAAGAGTCGGCTAGAACCGAGCGACTAAGCACTCACACAGCATTTTCCACACCACCGGTGGGGTTTGGGTGGCCAGGCTCCTTTAGGGTGGATGGGCAGGGGCAGGGCGGAAGAGGGGAGGCCCCGGGCTCACGTTGACCCTGCCCCAGGCACGGTGCTGGCCCTGAAGCAGCTCCCGAAGGCTTCCACCACCCTGCGCGGCTTCCTCTCCCGAGTTCTGCGTGGGCCTCTCCCTGGGCTCGCACGAGGCCATCGTGGCGGCCTGCGGCGTCGGCCTGGAGTCGGCCGACTCCTACAGCTTCCTGACCGAGCCCGTGCTGCACGGCGACCTCATCGCCTACATCCGTCCCAAGGTGGGTCGGCCCCCTGGAGCTCGGGCTCTGGGGGCCTGGCGCAGACGCCCTGCCCAGCCTGGGCCTCAGGAGTCACACTCAGGGCAGCCTGAGCGCGTCGCCCTGCAGGGCCCCCACCGCGCCCGCAGGTCTGGTGGGATGGACGCGCCCCTCCCGAATCCACGGCTGTCACAGAGGCAACGCGGATCCTACCTCACACGCTCACCCTGGACCCACGGGGCTCACCCCAGGCCTCATCAGGGACCCCACGGGGCTCACCCCAGGCCTCATCAGGGCCCCTCACGGGGCTCACCCCAGACCCCCAACACAGGCTCACCCCAGGCCCCCACTACGGAGCTCACCCCAGGCCTCATCAGGGCCCCTCACAGGGCTCAGCCCAGCCCCACCCCCACAGGGCTCACCCCAGCCCCCCACCATGGGACTCACCCCAGGCCTCATCGGGGTCAACTAGGCCTCTGTCGCCCTGGGCCTGCTCCCAGGGGCTGAGGACAAGCTCCAGGGCCAGCCCCCGTTGGTGGGCTGGGGAGCTGGGACCCCGGCGCTTGTCCCCGGGGCTGAGGACAAGCCCTGGGCCCGGACCCTGATGCCCGTTCCCACAGGTGGGCCTCCCGCAGGCGGCTGCCCAGCGCTGCGCAGCCCAGCTGGCTTCCGCCCTGGAGCACGTCCACTCCCTTGGCCTGGTGTGCCGGGACCTCAAGCCCGAGAACGTGCTGGTGTGCGACCCTGATTGCCGGCAGGTCAAGCTGGCTGACTTCGGCCACACGCGGCCGCGGGGACCCTGCTGCGCCTGGCCGGGGCCCCATCCCCTACACGGCCCCCCGAGCTCTGCGCGCCCCGCCCCTCCCTGAGGGGCTGCCCATCCAGCCTGCCCTGGACGCCTGGGCGCTGGGGGTCCTGCTCTTCTGCCTTCTCACCGGCTACTTCCCCTGGGACCAGCCCCTGGCCGAGGCCGACCCCTTCTATGAGGACTTCGTTGTCTGGCAGGCCTCGGGCCAGCCCGACCACCGGCCTCGGCCCTGGCTCGGCCTGACGCCTACAGCCGACACCCTGCTGTTGGGGCTGCTGGACCCCCAGCCGAGGAGGAGGAGCCCCGTGAGCTCCGTCCGGGGCTTCCTGGGGCGGCCCTGGAGGCAGCGGGAGGGGAAGCTGAGGAGGTGTACCTGGAGGAGGACGGAGACTCTGGGTGAGGAGGGCGGGGGCGGGGTGCGCCCGACAGGCCCGGCCCACCCCTGCCCCCTGGGCGTTTGGGACCGCTCTTGGCGGTCCCATGGATGGAGAGCTAAGAGTTGGACTGACTTCACTTTCACTTTTCACTTTCATGCATTGGAGAAGGAAATGGCAACCCACTCCAGTATTCTTGCCTGGAGAATCCCAGGGACAGGGAGCCTGGTGGGCTGCCGTCTATGGGGTTGCACAGAGTCGAACACGACTGAAGCGATTTAGCAGCAGCAGCAGCAGCTTGGCCGTCTGTCCGCCTCTGTCTGGGATCCTCCGCTTCCTATCCTTGTTTCCCACCTCACCGTCTATCTGTGGCCTCGGTCCAGGGGTCTCTGAGTGAGCACCGTGTCCGTCCGCACCCCTCCACCTTCCCGGGCCACAGCACCCACGGCTCCCTTTGCCTGGCTGCTCTTGGCTCGTGGCCCCTCCATGAGCCAGGCCGCCCCCGCCCCTCTCTGCTCCCCCTTCTCGCCAGCCTTCCCTCCGGTGGAGCCCACGCAGCAGGGGCGATGGTGGGTGTGCAGGCAGCTCATCCCTCCAGTTTTGCACGGCCCTCCTGCACACACCTGTCCTCCTGGCCGACCTCTCCTCTCCTGAGCGCCCTCCACTCCCGCCTCACCCCCTCTGTCCCTTCTCCCACCAGCTGGGTCTGCGCCCTCTTGCTAACATGTTTTGTCTTTCTCACCCCAGCTGCTCTCAGCAAATAAAGTCCTTCTGGCACTTAGGTCCCCATGATGCTGTTGGTCTGTCAGCCTGGGACAGAGAAGGCCAGGGTGTGTGTGTGTGTGTGTGTGTGTGTGTGGGTGTGTGTGTGTGTGTGTGTGTGTGTGTGCGCGCGCACGTGCGTACATGCGTGCGTGCAAGTGTGCCCTGAAGGGTGTGTTGTGGAGGAGAGACAGAGACAGAGGAGGGAGGGAAGCAGGCGAGGCAGAGACAAAGAGAAAGGGAGAGACAGAGAGAGGAAGACAGACACACACAGGCAGAAGAATGGCAGACAGTGGTCCTTCCTGTGGTCGAAGGAGATGCTGGCTCTGTGTGTGCGTTTGTGAGTGTGCCTGGGGGGTGAGTGTGTTTGCACTTGCCCTGCACAGACGTGTCTGAGAAGGAGAGGGATTCAACAGCGGAGCTGGAAAGTGTCTGGCTGTTTTCAGGCAGGGACTGGAGCATGCATTTCTCAAATTCCTACCTGAAACTTGTGTGTATTTGTGTGTCCATGAGCACCCATCTGAGCCCGTGTGTGTGCGCAAATAATAGTGTGTATGAGTGACAGACGTGAGGGTTGAGTGTCTCACTCCACGCGGACGACATGAGTTGCGTGTTTGTGCATCTGCGAGCCCCCGTGTGCTCAGGGGATTGTGTGGCCATGTGTGAGGGTAGAGAGTGGAGAGCACCTTGCTGTGTGTGGCCACTGGACCGTGTGCACGCCTCAGGCCTTGAGCCTGCGCGTGTGTGCGCGCCCGTGTGTAGCAGGGGAGGCAGAGTCCCAGGCGCGGCTGCCAGTCACCGCTGGGCGCCCCCTCCTTCACACCTCCCCCCGCCCTCACCCCGGCCCCTTCTTGGCAGCTACCCTGTTTGCAAACACTCTCTCTTCCTCTCCGTGGCCTCCTTGGCTGCCCGCCCAGAGAAAGGCTACAACCCAGGCCGGATCGCGTGTCACCCTCTGCCTGGCCCCCACACCCCCTCCCAGGCCCCTGCTGCGGCCGCTGAGGTGTTGTCTGGTGGAGAGGGGGTTGTGGTGGAAGGACCCCCAAGGACCCTTTCCATCTAAATTCAATCCAGAGACCTCTGGAGATGGGCGCGCGTCCCAGGCAATCACAGTGGGCTTCCTGGAGTAGGGGCTGTGGGAGAGAATAAGATGGTGGATGCACTGGGTGAGGGGGCAGTAAGAGCAGGACTTCTGCCCCTCACTCATGAGCAGACCAAGCAACGAGGCCAGGAGTGTGTCCCCAGAAAGCTGGAGGTGGCTGGGGCGGGGTGGCACCTAGGGAGAGGGGAGTGAAGAGGAGCAAGGCAGGGCGGAGGTCTCAAATTGGTGGCAGCAGCTGGGGGATTAACTGGGAGGAGGCGATAATGACCAGCGAAGGGCCCCAAGAGGGGCAGGAGGAAGGGCCCCAGGAGGGGCAGGAGGAAGGGCCCCAGGGGCGGTCATTAAGCATTACTTAATTACAGGATACCGATCTTACACTTCACAGGAAGGAAGCCGCTCACCCCTCAAGCAACTCCTGGCAGGTGGCAATTCCAGATGATGCTGGAGGGGTCCCTCAGACCCTCCCCACTCCAGGGGCAGGCACAGGGGGCCCAGAGAGACCGAGGCACCTGCCTGAGCTCACACGGCGAGTCAGGCAGCGAGAGGATTCTAATCCAGGCCAGCCCTTCAAGGGTCCAAGGTGCATGGCGTTGTGCAGCGGCCGTCAGGGGCTGGGGGCCTGAGCACACGTGTGTGGGTGTGAGTGTGGGTGTGTGAGCGTGTGCTGGTGAGGGGGCCGCCCCCTCCCTTGGAGGAGATGGGAGTTGGGACAGCTACGTGGAAAGGAAAGCTGAAAAGCCTGCAGACCCAGGCAATGACCGGAGTACGCAGACAGACAGCAACACGTGCTGGCGAAGAGGGGAAGCTGGAGCCCTCCTGTGGGGCTGGGGAATGCGAAAAATGGGGCAGCCGCTTTGGAAGACTGCCCGGCAGTTCCTCGGAATATTAATTAACTTTGGACTTACTATGCTTGCGTGCTCAGTTGCTCAGTCATATCCAACTCTTTTATGACCCCATGGACTACAGCCTGCCAGGCTCCTCTCAGGAGTATTTCCTCGGCAAGAATACTGGAACAGGTTGCCATTTCCTCCTCCAGGGGATTTTCCCGACCCCAGCACTGAACCCACGTCTCCTGCATTGGCAGGTACATTCTCTACCACTGAGCCACTAGGGAATCCCATGGAGTAACTATACAGCCTGGCAATTTCGGCCCTAGGTAGATGCCCACAAGAAATAAAAACACGTGTCCACACGAGTGTTCATGGCAACATTGCTCACAGTAGGCAAACAGTGGACACGACCCAGACGTCAAGTCACTGGCATAGCAATAAAAGAAATGTGGTCTAGGGACTTCTTTGGCAGTCCAGTGGTTAGGACTCCACACTTCCACTGCAGAGGACGGGGTTCAATCCCTGGTCGGGGAACTGAGATCCTGCAAGTTGCGCCACACGGCCAAAAAAAAGAAAAAGAAAGAAAGAAAGAAAAGCAGTCTAACCGTACAAGGGAATATCACATGCCTGCGTGCTCAGTCCTGTCTGACTCTTTGTGACCCCCTGGACTGTAGCCCGCCAGGCTCCTCTGGCCATGGGATCCTCCAGGCAGGAACACTGGAGCTGGTTGCCATCTCCTTCTCCAGGGGATCTTCCTGACCCAGGGATCAAACCTGTGTCTCCTGCGTTGGCAGGCAGATAAAGGAAGGACCAACACACACGTCACTGATGAACCTCAAAAACCTGGAGACCATCTGTTGTAGGATTCTCTGTATCCATAGAGGAAGAAAGCTTAGTGATCACCAGGGCAAATGGGGTGACTGCTCAGGGTACAGGTTTTCTTTTGGGGGGGTGGTGATGGTGGTGGAAAAGTCTCTAAAATTAGATTGTGTGAATGTTCCATAACTCTCTGAGCATATTTTAAAAAGTCATCGAATTGTACCTACAAAGGGTGAATTCTGGATGGACTGAGAGATTATTATACTAAGTGAAGTAAGTCAAAGAAAGAGAAATACCATGTGATATCATTTATAGGCAGACTAACAAAAATGATAGTAATGAACTAATTTATAAAACAGAAATAGACTTGCAGACTTAGAAAACAAACTGATGGTTACCAAAGGGAAAGGGAATAAACTAGGAGCTTGGGATTGAAATATACACACTCTACAGTCTGCTGTGTGGTCCAGTGGCTAAGACTCCACGTTTTCTATACAGGGCCTAGGTTCGATCCCTGGCCAGGAACTAGATCCCACATGCCACAACTGAGACTCAGCACAGCCAAGTAAATCAGCAAAGACCTACTGTACAGCCCAGGGAACTGGACACAGCACCTTGTGACAGCCCATAATGGAAAAGAACCTTAGAACGCATTATGCATAAATGAATCATTTCGCTGGACTCTTGAAACCAACACAACAATATAAATCAACTGTATTTCACTAAAAAATTGTAAAGGGTGAATTTGGCATGTAAATTTCATCTCAATGAGACTGCTCCAAAGAAAACACACACACAGGTGATTCCAGGTTCTCACGCTGTGATCTTGATCAGGTTCTCTGAGCCTCTGAGTTCCCATTAAAAACAAAAGGGAAAACCCTGCCCTTTTTCTAAAAGCATCAAAATCAGAACCTATTGTCACCCAGGACCTGCTCACATCTCCCTCCTCTTTATAGACAAAGACTGGCGAGGCCGTACTTTCCAAAGACCCTAAAGTCAAAAGGTGGCAGTCTGATTCCCAAGTCTTTGGTCTTACTCCCCAGTCACCCGCCCAGTGTCTACAGGCCTGTGATCAGCAAGGAAGGCCTGGCTACACCCCCAGCTGGGGACCCCCAAGCATGCAAGCAGGACCAGTTACAAAAATTTGGTGTCCAGTAAAAAATTAAAATGTGGGATTTCTTGTTTTTAAAAAAAGTTTTTTTCTGGGACTTGCCTTGTGGTTTAGGGTTTCCCTGGTGGCTCAGACGGTAAAGCATCTGTCTACAATGCAGGAGACCCGGGTTCGATCCCTGGGTTGGGAAGATCCTCTGGAGAAGGAAATGGCAACCCACTCCAGTACTGCCTGGAAAATCCCACGGACAGAGGAGCCTGGTAGGCTACAGTCTGTGGGGTCGCAAAGAGTCGGACACGACTGAGCGACTTCACTTCATTTCGTGGCTCAAATGGTAAAGAATCTGCCTGCAATGCAGGAAACCTGGGTTTGATCCCTGGGTAGAGAAGATCCCCTGGAGGAGGGCATGGCAACCCACTCCAGGAGTCTTGCCTGGAGAACTCCATGGACAGAGGAGCATAGTGGACTATAGTCCATGGGGTCGAAAAGAGTCAGACACGACTGAGTGACTAACACACTCCCCGGTGGTCCAGTGGTTAAGAATCTGTGCTTCCACTACAGGGGCCATGGGTTCGATCCCTGGTCAGGGAACTAAGATTCTGTATGGTGCAGCCAAGGAATAGACAGATAAAAGAATTTTTTTTAAAGAAAAGCTTTCCCCCTCCCTCCTCCATCTGCTACTGAATGTCCTGGTGCTCCCTGGGCAGCAGGATAATCACTGGCAGACCCTCAAGAGGATAGGGGTCGTGGAGCCTGCCTGAGGGCGGACAGCCAGGAATTGGCCACCAGAACCCGTCAGGGAAGTGGGACATTGCACAAGCACGCAGAGCCTGCTTCCTTGTCCCGTCAGCTTCAAAACGCAGAATCACCAGTCACAAAACAGAATCAAAATTCACGACCCCCGTCAGGCTGGTTTAATGGCTGCAGAGCATTAAGCCAGTAGGGTTTGCCCCCAACTCACTCCCTTCTCTGCTTGGGCCAGCTGTGCAAGGCCTCAGAGACACTGCCCGTTGCCCGCAGTTCATGTTTAGTTCAGACATGCAAATGGCTGGGCTGCCCCCACACATCACCACCACCCCCGCCCCCTGCCCCTGCCCACACCCAACCTGGTTAAAACGTAGATGCTTATCTGAGGGGGCCTGGATGGCGCCTGGAATTCTGCTTTTCTAGGCAGCTCCTGGAGGCAAGGCCGACGCTTCCGATCCATGGGTCACACCCACTTGGAGGTGCGGGGAATGGTGAGAACACTATTTTAGAGTACTGACCCCTCATCCCAGCTGAACCACCATTAATGCTAAACATTTGCCTGCTCCGCTCCGTGTAGTTTTCGATGTGGCTGGTCACATCGTCTGTGGGGAAATGACAGACCTGCGGCCCCCTTTCCCCCCTTCACCTGATTAAGGGGGCTCCCCCTGCTCCTACTCTGCAAACAGTGTGTGTGTGTGCGTGTATGCGCACGTTTGTAAACCGTGAATGGGTGTTAATTTTGTCAAATGTTTTCTCTGCGTCAAGCTTGCTAGGCCTCTGTGGCTACTGTTTTGGGCTTGTTGCAAGCTGGCAGGCAGAGGAGCGGGCTCAGATGTCCTGGGGGAGGTGTCCGGGGTCAGGGCCAGCAGTAGGTGGGGGCTGGCCACCCATCCTGGCTGTGGGCCCTGGGGCCAGATGTTTGGGCTTAGCTGCCTGGCCAAGCGGGGATAAAGTGACCGGATAATTAAGCACCCGCTTCTTTGGGGCTGGCAGAGGGTAGAGGGACCTTGGGCCCGGGTGCCCGGGAGACCCTGCCACCCTGGCTTACAGACGGTGGAGCCAGGATTCTGAACCCCCAGGGGGGACCCTCTCAGGGGCCTGGAGCCAGGGTGCACCTGCTCCCATCTGGGGGATGAAAGAGGGCACCTCTGGCTTCCGAGTTGGGGTGCCACCCTTGGAGCCCCGGCGAGCCGGGACAGCAAGGGGAATGCACGCAGATGCCCTCCCCAGGGCACCAGTCAGCAGTTATTTAAGTCATAGGGCTTAATGGGACCCGGGGGAACAGAGGATTCTCAGCGTGCTCCTTAGTCTGTTGGCAGGGGCAGACAGCTCATCTACCAAGACCCCAGACAATATCCCTCCCCACCCCCCGCAAGTAACTGGACCCCGCTGGCCTTTGCCTGACCACGGGGGCGCCAGCTCCGTGACCTTCCAGGACCTCAGAGCCAGGCTCTGGTCTGGGAAGAGGGGGGAGGAGGGGAGCTGAGGATTGACACCGTGTTATTCTGAGGCAGCTCTGCAGCTCTGCTGTGTGATCCTGGGCAAGAAACTTGCCCTCTCTGAGCCTCAAAGCCCTTTCCGAACAGGGGTCAAGTTGCTCCCTCTGAGGGCTGTAGGGAGGGGAGGGAGGTAGTGTATTGAGAGTCCACAGTGGACTCTCAGGTGGCTCAGTGGTAAAGAATCCCTGGTGGCTCAGTGGTAAAGAATCCACCTGCCAATGCAGGAGATGCCAGTTCGATCCCTGGTCCAGGAAGATCCCACATACCCTGGAGCAACTAAACCTGGGCACCCGAACTACTGAGCCTGTGCTCTAGAGCCCAGGAGCTGCAACCACTGAGCCCACGTGCCTCAGCTATGGAGCCCACACCCCCTCGAGCCCGAGCTCTGCAACGAGAAAGGCCACCACAATGAGAAGCCCTGCACCACAGCCAGAGAGGAGACGCCACCCTCTAGAGAAGGCCCACTCAGCAGTGAAGACCCAGCACAGCCAAAAGCATATTAAAAAAAAAAAAAGAGAGCGAGCGAGCGAGCCCCCACTGTGTGGGGCACAGACAAGCACCATGAGGAGCGGTGGCGAGCACTCCTGTTAACTTGTGCCAAGCTCTGCTGTCGCCTGCAGTAACTCCTCTAATCCTCAGGACCACCCCAGGAGGCAGGAGGCACAACCATTACCCCCCTTGTACAGATGGGAAAACTGAGACTCGAGAAAGCAAATTAACTTCCAGAGTCCCCACAGCCAGCATATGGCCTCGAAGCCAGGGTGATCTGACTGGGGGCACGTAACACCTTATGAGCAAGGGCCCTGGGTCAGACAGGCCTGGGTTCCAGCCATGAGCCTACTGCATACTCCCTGGGTGACTTGGGGCACAGGACCAAACGTCTCCGTGCCTCCAGTGTCCTGACCTATAAAGTGGGGATAATACAGTAATAACTATCACATAGAGAGCAGGTATCAAGAGCCAGGCCCTGTGTTAAGCACTCTCATATAGGCATTAATCTATCAGTTAATCATCACAGCAGCCCCACAGGGTGTATATTATTATCTCCCTTTAAGAGATGGGGAAACTCAGACCAAGCAGTAACTGACTCAGGGTCAGGCTCACAAGGGCTCAGACTCACTCCAAAGCTCACCCACTCCCTGCCGAGCTGTAGAAACAGTACCCTCCTCAGCGGCTGTTCATGAAGATACAATGACATCATGCGTGCAAAGCCCTCCACACAGAGCCTTACCCTGTAGGAAGTGCCCGGAGAACATTAGTCATTATTACTATGATGATGAGCTCAGTCATTCAGAAGGTATTAATGAAGGGGGCATGTTGTGTCAGCCTCCATTCTAAGAGCTGGACATACGTCTGTGAACAAAGGTTTCTGCCTTCGTAGGTCTTCATCATCACCATTGTCACCGCCATCGTGACTACCACCGTCACTCCACTACCCTCACCATCACGACCACCACCGTCACTTCCATCATTCGTCACCATGAGAGTCATCACTGTGACCTTCGAGACCATCACTGCCATCATGATCACCTTCAGCACCCTCCTCATTATCACCGTGATAATCACCACCGTCACCACCACGACTGCCTCACAACACCATCACAACAGCTATCGCCACCATAGTACCACCATGACGATCATGACCGTCAGCATAGCTGTGCCCACTACCTTCATGCCCACCCCCACCATCATCCCCCCCACCGCCATAATGGCATGGCCAACACCAGGATCCCCTTCATCCTCACCATCACTATCAGCTCTCTTGTCTCCACCGTCATGACCATCAGAACCATCACAGTCACCTGGATTGCCTCGTGTGGTGCCTGTGGCATTCACACACAGATCAGTCTTGTGATTCCTCCTCCCCTAGTGCCCCAGAAACATCATTCACACTTTGTTTTTAAGTAGATACTTTGGTTTTCCTTTGTTGTTGTTGCTGTTGGGGAGTGGCTGAAGTCCCTCCGATAAGGTCAGACATCTCCCCGCAGAGGCCTCTCTTCCCACTCAGGGGTGGTAGTGGTTGGTACAGGTGTGGTAGGGGGCCAGGCCACCTCTGCCAGTCTCTTCACAACCTCACCCAGCTGCCCCAGACCCTGGGCGGCCTCCACCAGCTGGGTCAAGCCCAGTCCCAGGGCTTGGCGCTCCTGTTGATCTCGCTCCAGGGCCTGGGTCAGCCTCTGCAGCTGGCTGCCCACATCCCTCACAGCGGCCACCAGCTCTACCAGGGCAGGTGGCTCGCAAGCCATGACCCTCACAGGCGGCACTGGGGCCTCACACGGGCCCAGAGGGCCTGAGCTCGGACTGGGAGCTGGCCCGAGGGAGAGGTGGTCAGGGGGCGGTTGATCCAAGGGGTGGGCCATAGGAGCCAGATGGTCCCCAGATGACCCCACAGGGGTCACAGTGGGGGTCAGGGGCTGAGTGTGGAGTCTGGGTAGGTGGAGAGGTTACTTGGGGGCTCTGGCTTGTGGCTGGTTTGAAGTTCTCAGTGGACAGTATGTCCATGCTTGGTGCAGGAGACAGGCTGGACTCTGAGGCTGGAGATGTGGAGGGGGTGAGGGGCCCCCGTGAAGGTCATCTGGGGGTGCAGGCTGGGCTTCACTAGAGAGGGAGAAGGAGGCTCTGTTCCCAAGGGAGTTAGAACGGACTTGGCAGTGACCATAGGGGCTGAGGTGAGGTCAGGAGTCATGGTGTGGTAAGTAGTGGTAGTGAGGCGAGGGGTCGTGGTGGGGTGAGGGGTTGTGGTGGGGTAGGGGGTGGTGATGGGGTGACGGGTTGTGGTAGGCTGAGAGGTCGTGGCGGGGTGAGGGGTCGTGATGGGCTGAGGGGTCGTGGCAGGGTAAGGGGTGGTGATGGGGTGAGGGGTCGTAGTGGGGTGAGGGGTTGTGGTAGGCTGAGCAGTAGTGATGGGAGGGGGGTCGTGGTGGGGTAAGGGGTTGAGGTAGAGTGAGCAGTGGTGGGGGGATAAGGGGTCGTGGTGGCGTGAGGGTTCGTGGTGGGGTAAAGGGAAGTAGTGGGGTGAGAGGTCACTGTACGGTGAGAGGTCGTGGTGGGATAAAGTGTCGTGGTGGCATAAGGGGTCGAGGTGGGGTAAACGGTAGTAGTGGGGTGAGAGATCGCTGCAGGGTGAGAGGTCATGGTGGAGTACGGGGCCATGGTGGGGTGAGAGGTCGCTGCGGGGTGAAAGGTTATGGTGGAGTACGGGGCCGTGGTGGGGTGAGAGGTCATGGTGGAGTACGGGGCCGTGGTGGGGTGAGAGGTCGCTGCGGGGTGAGAGGTCATGGTGGAGTACGGGGCTGTGGTGGGGTGAGAGGTCATGGTGGAGTACGGGGCCGTGGTGGGATGAGAGGTTGCTACGGGGTGAGAGGTCATGGTGGAGTACGGGGCCGTGGTGGGGTGAGAGGTCGCTGCGGGGTGAGAGGTCATGGTGGGAGTATGGGGCGGTGGTGGGGTGAGGCCCTGTGGAGTGGTCTGGGGAACTAGAAGGTTCTGGAACTACGCTGGGCTGTGGAGACGTGCCCCGGTCCGGGGCTCTGTCCGGCTCCGGGGTCAGCCCTGAGGTAGGGGAGAGGTGGGTCGCCGCCGCCGGCGCAGAGGGGTCTGAGGTGAGCTCCTTGGGCGCGGTGGGCGGTGGGGTGGGCGAAAGCCCAGAGGTCGGCGCAGGGGCTGCGGCGGCGTCAGGGGAGGGCCCGGTAAGGCTGGGGCTCGTCGAGGTGCGGTGGGCGCTCCCCCGAGAGGCCGCGACCGGGCTGGGCGGCACCGCGGAGGTCCCGTCAGGGGTCTCCTCCGGCGTTGAGGCCGCCGTGCGGATGAGCGGCGGTGCGGCGGCGGAGGTCAGTGGAGGGTCGGCTGGCCCCGGGGCGGCGGAGGCGGGTGGGGGAAGGGGCGGCGGCCGTGGTCCTGGCCGTCGTGGGCCGCAGCCGGCGCTCTGGCCACCGTCTCCTCGGGGAGCCTGGCGGAGGAAAGACAGACGGCCGAGGTCAGGCCGCCCCGCCCACCTCGCGGCGCGCCCCGCCCTCCACACGGTGCGACCAATGGGGAGGCAGGGGGCCTCGTGACGTCACGGGTCGCCGGCAGACTTCACCCGGCCCTAGTGCCCCACCTCCTCTCATGCTCCGATGTCTCCAAGCGCCACCTGGCGTCCTCCCCTCTGGAGGATGCGGGGATCGGCGCGCGGGGAGAGGGGGACGCGGAGGGGTAACCCGGGATGCAGGATGGTGGGAGGGGGTGTGCAGGTGGTGTGGGAGGATGCGGGAGGGAGCCAGGGGAATGCGGGCCGGGGATGTGGGATGCAAGAGGGGGCGGAAGGGCAGAGATGGGGTGAAGGGAGATAGAGGCAGAGGGCGTGGGAGCTGCTCGAAGGGAATGTAGGAGGGGTCGGAATCAAGTAATCAAGACCACTATCTTCTTGCCCTATTTTTAAACAATCAAAATTAATGCGAAAGATCCACAATGAACAAAAGGTCAAAATTTTAATTCAAGTCAGTATCCAGCCTACCTCACTGGAGTCCCCCTAAAATTGGCTGTCAGATCCTGGCGAGGTAGGTCGGATCCGACTTCAGTTAAAATTTTATTTTTACTTCATTGTGGATTGTTTTTGCATTCGTTTCTATTTTTTAACCTATGGCATTAAGATTTTATCTTCATTACAAAATGCTTGGAATGCCCCCAAATTTTAGGCCTTCACAAGGGAGAAACCTTCCCCTCTTCCAGGCCCTGATTCCAGATAAATGTGATTTTTAACCTCTTTTGACAGATGAGGGAATCAGGCCAAGAGGGCAAGTAATTTGCCCGACGTCACACACCGACAGTTTGAAGGTTACAGGGACAAGGTCTGAGCCGGAGTCCTTTGCATCTGGAGTCTGGGCCAGTAAGTTATCACTTTCTCAGCAGGGAGAATGTTATGTGCTGGCCAGTATGGTAGCCGCTGGTCACCGGTGGCTTCTGAGCACTTGAAATGTGGTTCAACTAAGGAACCAAATGTTTCCTTTTTCAATTTTTAACATTTTTAGTTCGGCTGCGCTGGGTCTTCGTTGCTTTGTGTCGGCTTCTCTTGGGAGCACAGGCTCCAGGACACCTGGGCTTCAGTGCATGTGGCTCTCGGGCTCTCGAGTGCTGACTTCCATAGTTGTTGAGCACAGGCTTAGTGGCTCTGCGACGTGTGGAATCTTCCCAGACCATGGATCGAACCCGTGTCCCCTGCACTGGCAGGTGAATTCTCACCCACTGCGTCATCAGGGAAGTTCTCAACTTGTTTTTTGTTTTACTTTGAATGGATTTCTTTTTGTAAATTTTTTTAAACAAGAAAAAAAGTATGGAATACTTCACAGATTAGCATGTCATCCTTGCACAAGGGCCATGCTAATCTTCTCTGTATGGTCCCAACTTTAGTATATGTGCTATGGAAGCAAGCACTTTAAGTTTTTTTTTATTAAAGTCTAGTTGATTTAGAATGTTGCATTAGTTTCAGGTGCACAGCAAAGTGATTCAGTCATTCATAAATATATATATATATATATATATATATCTTCTTTTTGGATTATTTTCTTGTATAGTGTTTGTCACTCAGTCATGTCCGACTCTGCGACCTCATGGACTGTACCCTGCAGGCATCCTCTGTCCATGGAATTCTCCAGGCAAGAATACTGGAGTGGGTAGCCATTCACTTCTCCAGGGGATCTTCCTGATCCAGGAATCAAACCTGGGTCTCTTGCATTGCAGGCAAATTCTTTATAGACTGAGTCACCAGGGAAGCCTGATTTTCTCATGTGGGTTATTACAAAATTGTGCGTATAGCTTCATGTGCTAAACAGTAGGTCCTTCCTTTTTCAAGTTTCTGATTAACTTAAATTTAAACAGCCATCTGAGTTGGTAGCTACCATATTGAACAGCACAGCTTGACTGAATGCCACTTTTCTGCAGGGTCCTTGAGATGCATCATGTCCCCCTGCAGGGTCAGAGGAACAGTTAATTAAAGGGCTTGGCCTCCAGCCAGGCCACCCAGATTTAAACTCCAGATCCTCTGGTTCCTAGCTGGGTTCAATTCAGTTCAGTTGCTCAGTCGTGTCCGACTCTTTGCGACCCCATGAATCGCAGCACGCCAGGCCTCCCTGTCCATCACCATCTCCCGGAGTTCACCCAAACTCATGTCCATTGTGTCAGTCATGCCATCCAGCCATCTCATCCTCGGTCGTCCCCTTCTCCTCCTGCCCCTAATCCCTCCCAGCATCAGGGTCTTTTCCAATGAGTCAACTCTTTGCGTGAGGTGGCCAAAGTACTGGAGTTTCAGCTTCAACATCAGTCCTTCCAATGAACACTAAGGACTGATCTCCTTTAGGATAGACTGGTTGGAACTCCTTGCAGTCCAAAGGACTCTCAAGAGTCTTCTCCAGCACCACAGTTCAAAAGCATCAATTCTTCAGCGCTCAGCTTTCTTCACAGTCCAACTCTCACATCCATACATGACTACTGGGAAAACCATAGCCTTGACTAGACAGACCTTTGTTGGCAAAGTAATGTCTCTGCTTTTGAATATGCTATCTAGGTTGGTCATAACTTTCCTTCCAAGGAGTAAGCATCTTTTACTTTCATGGCTGCAGTCACCATCTGCAGTGATTTTGGAGCCCCTAAAAATAAAGTCTGAAACTGTTTCCCCTGTTTCCCCATCTATTTCCCATGAAGTGATGGGACCGGATGCCATGATCTTCGTTTTCTGAATGTTGAACTTTAGGCCAACTTTTTCATTCTCCTCTTTCACTTTCATCAAAAGGTTCTTTAGCTCCTCTTCACTTTCTGCCATAAGGGTGGTGTCATCTGCATATCTGAGGTTATTGATATTTCTCCCAGCAATATGGATTCCAGCTTGTGCTTCTTCTAGTCCAGCGTTTCTCATGATGTACTCTGCATAGAAGTGAAATAAGCAGGTGACAATATACAGCCTTGACGTACTCCTTTTCCCATTTGGAACCAGTCTGTTGTTCCATGTCCAGTTCTAACTGTTGCTTCCTGACCTGCATACAGGTGTCTCAAGAGGCAGGTCAGGTGGTCTGATATTCCCATCTCTTTCAGAACTTTCCACAGTTTATTGTGATCCACACAGTCAAAGGATTTGGCATAGTCAATGAAGCAGAAACAGATGTTTTTCTGGAACTCTCTTGCTCTTTCCATGATCCAGCAGATGTTGGCAATTTGGTCTCTGGTTCCTCTGCCTTTTCTAAAACCAGCTTGAGCATCTGGAAGTTCACGGTTCACGTATTGCTGAAGCCTGGCTTGGAGAATTTTGAGCATTACTTTACTAGCGTGTAAGATGAGTGCAATTGGGCGGTACTGGGTAACCGCGGGCAAATGACTTAACTGCCTTGAATCTCAGCTTCTTCCCCTTCTGTAAACCACGGATTATCCATGTATCTCCCCGATAGTCATGAGAGTTCAGCGAGACTGTGCGTGCACAGAGTGCTTACGCAACACCAAGCAGGTAATAAGCATTCTCATCATTACTTATATTGCCACAGGCATTGACATTTGTGCCTCAGTTTCTCTCATCTGTGAAACGGGCACAATTATAACACCTACATCACTCATTAGTCCTTGTGTGGCTGCTACAAGGATTAACATATATAAATGTTAAAGACTAACACACATAAAGTGCACAGAATAGTGCCTGACACATGGTATTTTGCTCCATAAATGGTGACTGTTCCTAGTTATCGTTTCAAGCATCTCAGCTTGGTTTGTGTGCACAGGGGCTCAGATACCTGGCGTGGTGCTGGCCTTTGACTTTTTAGACCCAAGGCATGGAGAGTGAAGCTAGCCATGCGCCCCTGCACGTTGTCGTCACTAGCTCCTGCAGTGTCTCCGCTCGCTTCTTCTCCTCTGTGGCCCCATCAGCATCCCCCTCATGCTCTCCCATAGGCACCTCCAGTCTAGCGTGCTCCATGTGTGGTCTTAAACAGCACAGAATGCACAGATGTTTTCAAGTTAATACAAAAGTGCATGTATATTTTGGGGTTTGTGCTTTTAATTTCTGCAAATAGCATTCTGCGGGAAATCTCATTCTGTTTCTGAACTTCTCAGTGTTATGTCCTTAGTACCTACGCATGTTGCTGCTTATACAGCCTGCCACTGCTTTAGCTACTGCATAGAATCCATCAGGTGAAACATCTCATCTCTCTTCTTACTTACCTTTCTCTTGGACACTTAACTTGCCTCCCATTCCCTAATACATCCTCACACATATTCCTCTGTAAGCCTGTGAAAGAATTTCTCTGGATGCAAAGAGCCAACCCATTGGAAAAGACCCGGATGCTAGGAAAGATTGAAGGCAAGAGGAGAAGGGGGTGACAGAGGATGAGATGGTTGGATGGCATCACTGACTCAATGAACATCAGTTTGAGCAAATTCTGGGAGACAGTGAAGGACAGGGAGGCCTGGCATGCTGCAGTCCCTGGGGTCACAGAGTCAGACACCTCTTACTGACTGAACAACAACAAACAGATCTAGGAGCAGGGCTGCTGGGTGGGTAATGTACAATCATATTTAATTTCACTAAACATCACTAGGTCACTTTTATTGAATTGCTCTATCCAGTGGGGATGCCTGTCTCCCCATGCCCACACCTACAATGGGTATTATCGACTTTTCTATTTTTTTCCCACGCTTGTCACTGTTTTCATTTGAATTTTCTGACTCATTATGAGCGTGAGCATTTCCAGACATACTCGTTGGGCGTTTGGGCTTCCTAGTCTGCAAATCGCCTATGTGCACCTTTCCCCCATTCTCTTACAGGATTTCTTCTCAGGCTTTTGTTGATATGTCAAGAGTGACATAACGGTACAGGTTAGGGTTTCTCCACCTCGGCACTGTCAACGTAAGGGGCTGGCTGGTTCTTTGTGGTGGGGGCCCTTGTGCACTGGAGGGTGTGTAACGGCAGCCTGGCCTTGACCCACCAGGGACCACTAGCCTCCCCGCTCCCAGCCGTGACAACCTGAAATGTCTTCACGTGTTGCCAGTTATCCCAGTTGAAGACCACTGGTGTCAATAACAACCCTTTGTTTCAGGATATATTTCTGCCTGGTCTTTCTGGGGTGAGAGCTGGGTCACCACCGGGAAACCTGCAGTCCACCTCTCCATTCTGTTGTTGTTTAGCCGCTGAGTCGTGTCCGACTCTTTATGACCCTGTGGACTCCCCGCCAGGCTCCTCGATCCATGGGCTTTCCCGGGCAAGAATAGTGGAGTGGGTTGCCATTCCCTTTTCCACCACCTCTCAAACTCACCCCACAAACACCCTGGACCCTGCCCCACCCCCGCCACATGCCTCACCTGTGTCCCCACGGACCCTGGGAGCTAGAGAGGGGTGGCCTGAGCTCCTAGTGGTGCCAGCAGGGCCAGGCGTGGCTGCAGTGGGGGTCTCCTTGGCCAGGACTCCTCCTGAAGGTGTGTCCCCCGTCTGGGAAGGCTCACGACAATCCTTGTCACCTTGAGAAATAATAGAGAGAACCGAGTAATCCCTGTCTCTGTGTTCTGAGGCTTTCTTCCCAGGAGGCCAGGTTTTAGGAGGACTCTATCAAGAAGAACACAAATAGGAACTGCTTTCCCTGTTAATATGTCAGCCTACCAAGGGCAGGCCTGCTCCCTGGGCCTGTGTGTTCTCGAAATGTGCTCTAAGAAACGGCCACATGCTCGTTCACGGTTCATTAGTGTGTGATTGGTTTGATTTTTTCATTAAAACATACACCGAGAAAAGGGGACGCATAGGGCTTCCCTGGTGGGAGTCCGCCCCGAGGCACAGAGGATGACGCCGCACGGGCGGCACCGGCAGGCAGACTCCTCATCGCAGAACCACCAGAGGGGCACCCACCTCTCTAGATGCTGTCCAGCTGCCCTCACAAGTGGGTGCAGATCCTCAGGCCCGCCTTTATCCCACATCCTTGCCGCTTGCTTGAAAGACGTTAATTTTTGGCAAGCTCATGGGGAGCTGGTGGGCAAAGAAGCTGTAGGTTCGCTACAGATGACCAACCTGAAGCCCAGAGAGGGCAAGGAATTTTCCTAAGGTCACACAGCTAAGGAGCAACATTGGGCTTCAGATCCAGCAGGCCTACCTGCTTCTGAATGGAGACCTCTTTCCCTATGGGAGCAGACAGAAATAAAGCCCGAGGCTGGCCTCACCTCTGGTCACTTCCCCTGCCTGGCTCACTCCACTCCAGCCACAGGGGGAGTGACCCTACCACAGGGCCTTTACCCATGCTGACCCCTCTGCCTGGAAAGCGCCTTTAGCTCGCTCTCCAGGCTCCCCATCACAGCTGACATCTTTACAATGGACCACAGCCCTCACCCCTGCCGCCACCCCCACCAAGCACTTCACTTCCGCCCCACCGACTTCACTGCTGTCTCTCGAACCAGCTGAGCACACTCCCACCTCATGGCCTTTGCATGTGCTTGCTGACTGCACTCACGGAGCACTCTCCAACCAGGTATTTGCATGGCTTTCCCCTTCTTTCCTTTTCCTTTCATTTTATTTGAGTGCACTGCATGGCAGGTGGGATTTAAGTTGCCTAACCAGGGACTGAACCCTCACCCCCTGCACTGGCAGGGCTGAGTCTTAACTGTTGCACCAGCAGGGGCAAGCCCCCGACCTCTTGAGGCTGTCACTTGACTGGTGTTTCCTTAGTAAGTCATCTCTTGGAAATCCCATTTTAAATGACAATTCTTCGCTCCTCGCCTTCCCCCTCCATCATGGTCCCAGGGGTTGGGACTCATGCCTGCCACACAGCAAACACCTGAGGCACGAACTAATGCCTGTGTCTTCAAACTCCATCGTCCAGGAAGCCTCAAGAAATGTTGCTTCAAATGAAATGGAAAGAGAATTCAACCTTCATAAGCTTCCATCCTCATCTCCTGTGCACTCTCTCTAGACCTACACGGCGATCTCACAACTGTTTGTTCATTCATTCATTCAACACAGATCCCGTGGAATACAGATTAATGCTCCCCAAAGATGTCCAAGGTCTAACCCTCAGAACCTGTGAATATGTTACCTTTCATGACAAAGACTTTGCAAACTGACTAAGGGCCCAGTCCTTGAAATGAAGGGTTTATCCTATATTAACCCAAGGGAACCTGATCTAATCACACAAATCCTTATTCTTAGAGAATCTATCCCAGCCGTGGGCTTCCCTGGTGGCTCAGTGGTAAAGAATCTGCCTGCAAGTGAAGGAGACATGGGTTCAATCTCTAGATCGGGAAGATAGTCTGGAGAAGGGAATGGCAACCTATTCCAGTATTCTTGCCTGGAGAAGAGCTTAGTGGGCTATAGTCCATGGGGTCACAAAGAACTGGACACGACTAACGCACACACACACACAAATCCTCACTGTAGTGACAAAGATGCAAAGATTTAAACAGGACCACAGAGATGCAACATTGCTGACTTTGAAGATGGAGGAAGGGGGCGTGCACCAAAGAATACGGGAGCCTCTAGAAGCTAGAAAAGGCACAGGAACCATCTTTCCCTTCAGCCTCAGAAAGAATACAGCCCTGCCATCTTTGATTTCAACTAGTGAGAGACCTCAGCGGGGCCTCTGACCTCTAGAACTGCAAAATAATAAGCTTGTGTCGTCTTAAGCCCCAAATGCGTGGTGGTCTTATGGCAACAATAGAAATGGACATAGCTAAACCTGAGATGGTGTTTCCTCAACGGGCAATGGAGTGATCTCAACTCCAGTCTTCGCTGCTCAGAGAAGCCCCTTCCTTGTGAGGTCTCCTGGTGGAAAGGATGCCATCTCCTCTGCGAGCTTTTTCCCACTGCTCCACTAGAAATAATCGCTGGGTCCCTGGGATTCTACAGCTGTTGTTCATTTATGGTAAATAATTCTAACAAGCAGTGCATTGCGGTTTTAAGTGATTTCACACACATTTTGCTCATTGGATTGGGACCTGAGGTCACCCAGCCCCTTGTTCTAATTCCAGTGGAGTCACAGCTGGAACCCTGGCAGCCAGACTCCAGAATTCACACTTGCAATGACTTCAGTAATTCCCCAGTCCAAAGAGCAAACCGTGTGCGAAATCGTTTAAAATGGATCTCAGCCGCGGCTCCTGAGTTCAACTTCCCCGAGACTCATTCCCCTCCCTCCCACTTGAAACACAGGGGCGACACCAGGTCCTATGAAAGTGTTAGTCGCTCGGTTGCGTTCGACTCTCTGTGACCCCATGGACTGTCGCCCGCAAGGCTTCTCTACCCCCGGGATTCAGGACTTCTGCCACCCAGTTAATGGCGTGTGTTCCTGGCACTGTCCTTGACTCTTTCCAGGAACCCTGGAGCTGCGGCTTATTTGCTTTTTTCGAAGTAAAGAATTGCAGCTCAATGAAGCAGAATCATTTTTTTCAAGGTCACCTTGCTAATAAGGACAGAATTTCGGTCGTTTCCACCTCTCCCCACCCAACCCTGCCCCTCTTCCCAGTACTAAGGTTGCACATGTGACCCCTGGGATTTCCATCGCGCAGTGCTCAGCTCCGTACGCACCCCCTCTCCCCAGCCAGGAACAGGTGGGGTCTCACAGGCCCGGGCACCGCCGCCCTCAGAGCTGCGCACGCCCAGCATCCGACCATCTCCACCGCGAGGGGGCGCGACGAGACAGGGACAGGCGCCCGGCTACAGAGACCGAAGGCTCTGGAATCCTGGCCACACGGCACGGCACCTCTGGAAACTGAGCCCTAAGTCACGATTCGGGTGCCCCCTCCCCCAAATCTCCGCGGCTCCCAGGCCTGCTACGTGACCCCGCCCCGTCCCTCCGGCGGAAGTACGACACCTAAGAAGAAATCAGACCCGGGTAGGGGTGGGGAAGGGAGAACTACCGCCCGCTTCACGCTTTTATAGCTGCGGAGTGGGCCAGCTGGCCAATCAGGAAGTGTACCGCGCCTGTGACGTCACACGGCCCTGGGCCATTGACGTCCCCTCGCCCGCCCCTCCAGCCGAGGCCCCGCCTCTCTCGCTCTCTTTTTCTCCCCCGACGCTCGCCGAGGGCTGCGGAGTGCGCATGCTTGCTGAGCGCGCGGAAAAGGCGGGATCCCGAGCGGAGCGCGCAAAGCACGCCACACCTGGGGGAGGGGAGTGGCCGGGAGAGCCGGGCGAGGCCGCCGGCCGTGGGAAGCGGAGGGACGGAGGGTCGGCGGGAAGGACGAGGACGCGGGGAGGGAAGAGGGGAGAAGCGGGCCCCAGGCCGTGAGTCGGATGGGAAACAGCGAGGAGGCTGGGCGTAGAGTGAAAGAGAATGGAAGGCGAGGGAGAGAGAGAGAAACTGGGGGAAACAGGAGTGACGGAGCGTGGCCCTGACAAAGTGAGAAAAACGGTGAGAGGCCGATGAGCGATAGAGACAGGAAGGGGAGTCAGAGGAGAGGAGGGAGACAGACACGGAGCCGAGAAGATAAAACTGACCGCAGAAAGCGGGATGAGGAACAGAGAAGCTGAGCGCGAGACGCTGAAAATGATAGGAGGAGGGGGGGGGGGGGGGAGGAGGGCACAGGAGACGGGAGAGGGGAGAGAGGCGGGAGGATGGGCAGTGAGAAACGGAGGGCAAGAGCCAGACGCCGGGGCGGGGATAAAAAGAAGTTGACCGAGGTGGGGGAGGGCGGAGAGAAACAGTAATGGTGGGACATGAACTTGATAAGGAAAGAAAATGAGGAAGGTGACGAGAAAGAGACATGGTCGGTGGAAAAGAAAAAGAGTGATCGAGATGCGCTGGGTGAGAAGTTGAAAAAGGTGAGAAAGGAGCAGAGAAGGATCAAGGGAGACTGAGCAGGCTAGAACACGGATCTCTCTCTCTCACACACACACACACACACACAGAGAAATGGGAACCATATGAGCGGGTCAAGGCCCGAGTGTACACACACACACAGAAATGGGAACCATCTGAGCGGGTCAAGGCCCGAGTGTGACCAGGCCACAGGGACACAGAGGCCATGGGGCAGCGGGGCTGGAGGCTGCCCCCACTGGCCAGAGGAAGAGGTCAGGCTGGGGAAAGCCCTTCATCTGAAGGCCCCCAGCCCGCCTCCGAACCTCAGCCCCGCCCAGACCAGAGCATGGGCTCAGAGAACAGGCTTGAGGGGCTGGGGTGGGGCAGCGGCGTGGTGATGGCATGTGCCTCCGTGTGTGGACTGGGGAACTTCTGCGGAGGCTCTGCCTCCAGGGACACGGGCTTTGACATCAAGGCTGATTCCCAGAGGCCCCAGAAGATCTGCAGGAGGACTGGGAGCCGGGCTCTGCTGAGCCTGGCTTGATTCTGAGACGCAGGGCGGGGCGGAGGAAGGGATCTCCTCTTCTAGGCTCTTGTAGGACAGTTACGGACGAGCGCAGGGAGGGGTAGTTCTTAGCGTCTTTGGAGCCGAGGAAAACCAGCCTGCGGTCTCAGAGACCCAGGCCAGCTCATTCAGGAGGGTCTTTCAGGAAGCCCGGCAGAGAGACGCCCCTCCCCAACCCACGCCTGCCCCTCACCTGTGCTGGGAAGGCGCCTCGTTGCTGGGGCGGGGGCCCCTGGGCTCCCGTGGTTTCCCGGGAGAGGGTGTGTCCGGGCACCCCTGCAGCGGTGGTCCCCTTAGCCAGGTCCTCCCCGAGGTGGGGTCCCAGGTCCAGGGGGGATAGTCCTCCTCGTCTGCGTAGCCTGGAGAGGAAAGGGGGGAGGGGCCGCTGCTGCTCTGGAGGCCCCTGCCAGGATCTCCAGGCGCTACCCCGCGCCCCGCCCCCTGCTCCGCGCCCCACCCCCGTACCAGTGCAGGTGAGCCCCACGTCCTCCTCGTGGTCACAGTTGTGCTGTCCCCACGCCCGGGCCGGGCAGTCGCTCAGCGAGGATTCGCTGCCCCTTGCAGCCCACGCTGTCCAGCCAGATGGGCCCGGTGCCGGGGCCGTAGTGGGTTTTGCCCACTCGAGGCCGGACCCTCCCGCAGCCCAGCTCCCAGCAGGCCACCATGCCGTCCCGCAGGTCCCAGCCGTCATCACAGACTGTCCCCCAGCGTCCGGCGTGCCACACTTCCAGCCGCCCGGCACACCGGTTGGGCCCATCCGCCAGACGAACCCGGAACGGGCCTGCTGGTGGGAAGCCGGGATCAGGAGGGGTCAGGAGGGGGTCTGGAGGGGCCAGCCTCAGCCTTCCTGTTCCTCTGCTCACCTGCTGCGCCGGCGGGGGAGGGGGTCGGGTTCGTGGATGACTCTGGAGAACCTTGGCCTGGGAGCTCAGCGGATGGCTCCACTGTGGCCTCGGAGGTCACTAATCGGGGTCCCTGGGTGGCCGGGCGTCGCCACGGTCTTAGCGGTTCGTTCCCGGGGGGCTCGAGAAGTCCGAGTTACAGTGGTGTGCGAGGTCAGCCTTCGGGGGGCCTGCGTGGTCAGCCTGGTGGTAAACTCTGAGGTGGGTCTTCGGGAGGCCCCCGTGGCCGGGGTGCTGGTGCTGGTGGTCCGTGAGGTCAGTTCGGGGGACTCTGGGTGCTTGAGACCCTGGAGTGCTTAGTGGTTGGCATCACCGGGGGCTGAGTCGTCGGTCTCTTTGCGTTCTTTGTCACCCACTTCTTGGTGCTTTTGGGCATCTTCCCTGGGGCCTTGGTGGTGGTTTTCTCGGGATGCTGGGGGTCCGCCTCGCAGAGGGTTTGGTGGCCAGCTCCCCTGGGAGCCAGGCGTCCACATCTCTGCCCAGGCCGGGGATCCAGCTCCAACTGAAGGGGGTCTGAGATGGAGTCCAGGCCGGGGTTCCTGGAGACGGGGGGTGGGGGGGTGCGGCAGGGGAGATGGCAGACACCTTGAGGTCCCCAGCCAGGCCCAGCCTTCTCCTGTCACCCCCTGCAGACAGCCACCGAGTTCCCAAGCAGGTGGCATCTGAGCATCTCCTATGAGCCAGGCCCTGTGCCAGGCCCAGGGCACTCGGTGGCCACCCCAGCCCCATCCTGCCTCTGAGCATTTGCGGACCTGAGCTGCCTGCCCCTCTTCGCCCCCTCACTCTGACCTGTCCTGTCTGCCCAGCCGCTGCCCTTCCCCCTGTACCTGCTGACTGGTCACCGCCCCACCAGGGTGGCACCAGGCCACTCCCCAGCTCAGAACCCTGCTGTGTCTCCCAGGGCCTTGGGGAGGAGAGGGAAAGAGGGAACGTGCCCCAGCTTCGGGCTTCCAGCCTCCACGGCTCACCCGACATCTTTCTGGGCAGCGCAGGGAAGGTGGCAGATGCTGCGTGTGATGCCGAGGGTGAGTGGTGCAGACCAAGGGTCAGTCTGGCCCACAGAGGGGTCTGGCCCTTCGCCCCTGGCTGCTGGAGGCAGGGACACCCTCCCAGCCCTGGTAGCGTCCTTCCCGGTTGGAGCATGTTGCTCGCCTGGGGGCCTGGGACTAGCAGGTCATCTCTGCTAATAGCGTGGCTCGCGAGCGCCATGGGCCGCCAGCCCCATGGGGGGACCCAGCTCCTGAAAACGCTCTGCCACCGGCTGGGAAAGCGTCACGTGCATGGTCACGTGTCATTGCCGGCGTGGGGAGGGGAGCAGATTAAGTGCTGTCTGCACCCCTCCCCTGGGAGAGGAGGGTTCACAAGGGTCTCTCCTGACCCTGCCCCAGCTGCCTCCTCCCTCAGGATGTGAATCTGAGCTTTTCTGCTGTGGGAAACCCTGCTCCTGAGTCTGAGAGCTTCTCTGACCATTGTGAGTCTTTCTAGAAAACTGTGGAACCTGAGGGTGGTCTTGGGGAACCTCCCGAGTGACAAGGTGTCACACAGGCTCGCGTCTCCGTCCCTCAGTGAGCCCCAGGCTTCTCGGAGGCCAGAGACCTCGCGTTCTGAGCCCCCAGTCTGCCGCTGGATGAAACAATGGTGCGGGAGAGAACACAGGCCAAGGCTGACCGGCGCTTCAGCGGGCCCTCCGTCACACTGGCTTCTCGCCATCTCTCGGTGCCCCTGTGCCTGCTTCCTTTCATCTCAGGGAGGACAGAGCTCCCCCCCCAGGAGGGAGACCCCGTGATTCTTGGTAGGAAGAAAAGGAGGAAGGACCCCAGCTGTGCCGCTTAGTTGCTGTGTGACCTTGGGCAAGTTACTCAGCCTCTCTGTGCTGCAGTATCATCACCAGGCTTCCCTGCTGATGGTGGAGAATCTGCCTGCAGAGTGGGAGACCTGGGTTCCATCCCTGGGTAGGGAAGATCCCCTGGAGGAGAGCATGGCAACATGCTCCAGTTTCTTGCATGCAGAATCCCATGGACAGAGGAGCCTGGTGGGCTACAGTCCACGGGGTTGCAAAGAGTTGGACACAACCAAGCAACTAACACTAACATCTCTGTCAGTAAAACTGGTGTGTGTGCGTGTGTGCATGCGTGTATGTGTGTGTGTACACACCCAGTCGCTCAGCTGTGTCTAAATGTTTGCAGCCCCATGGACTGCAGCCTGCCAGGCTCCTCTGTCCATGGGATTTCCTGGCAAGTATACTGGAGCAGGTTGCCAATTCCTTCTTCAGGGGATCTTCCCAACCCAGGGATGGAACGGCATCTCCTGCATTGGCAGGCGGATTCTTTACCACTGCACCACCTGGGAAGCCCCTCACATGGGCATAATGTCCATCAGTTTGGACTTATCCTGAGGTGTGAATGGGCTCACATGTGTGAAAACAGCCCTCCCGGGGCAGGGGTTAGGAGGCAGGCACTCAGTCAATGTTAGTGCCAATGTCAGTTCCGTTCCCTCCTCCAGGAAGCCCTCTGGAAGCCAGCAGATGGCGAGGCCTCCTCACCCGCACAGGTGACTCCAACGTCCTCGTTGTGGGCACAGTTGTGCTTCCCCCAGGGAGCGGCGGGGCAGTCGGCCAGGGCAGCCTCGGTCCCCGTGCACCTCACATCGTCCAGCCAGATGGGACCGGCGCCCCAGCCGAAGCGGCCGGCGGTGGGGTCGGGCTGCCGTGGCCCCCCGCAGCCCAGCTCCCGGCAGACCACGGTCGTGTCCCGCAGGTCCCAGCCATCGTCACACACGGTCCCCCAGCGTCCCGCATGCCACACCTCCAGCCGGCCTGAGCACCTGCTAGGCCCCTGCCACCAGGCGCAGCTGGGGGACCCTGGGAGTGGGGTGGGGGGGGACACAGAGAATTCGAAGCAGGCCCTCCGCCGTCTTCCCTTCATGCATTCACCCAGGAGGAGACCCCAGCTGACCCAGAGGCCCTGTGCTCTCCTCCCCTCTGTCCTCTGAACGGGGAAGGGCCCCTGGGGGGCTGTGGGAGGGGGAGGGCAGGAAACCTACGCTCAGCCCCACACTTGGGGTTCAGGGGAGGACAGGGGGCTCACCGGCGTCTGGCCCAGGCTCCTGAAGGGCAGTCGGGGGTACAGGCGGAGCTGAGACACTGGGCGTCTGCGGGGCCTGGCTCGCCATGGGTGACGGGGGCCTGGAAGCAGCCGCCCTGGGCCCCGAGCTGTTGCTGCCTGCCGCGGGGGCCGTGGGAGGGACATACCCAAGAGGCATACCTGGGGCGTGGGAGGGGAGAGGTGACCACCAGCCCCTGCTGTGTGGCCGGCGGCTCCTGACCACCAGCCCAGGCCCACCATAGTGGGGATTCACACGTGAGCATGAACGGAAAGAGTGCGGACACCGGGGGTGGGGTGGGGTGGGGGGAGCTTTGAAACACACAGCACCCCAGCTCTCGCCCCCTCTGGGTGAAGCCCCCCAGGCCTCCCTCCCTGGCCTCTCCCGGGGCCGCCCTCACCATCACACACGGCCCCGGCGTCCTCCCGGTGGTGACAGTCGTGCTGACCCCAGGGCCGCGCCCGGACAGAACCGCAAAGCCGTCTCGTTCCCCGACAGCGGAGGTCGTCCAGAAGGATGGGCCCCGCGCCCTCCCGAAGAAGGCACCCCGGGGGGGGCAGCCAGTGCACCCCCGCAGCCCAGCTCCCGGCAGGCGGCGGCAGCATCCCGCAGGTCCCAGCCGTCGTCGCACACGGTGCCCCAGCGCCCGCCATGCCACACCTCCAGGCGGCCGGCACACCCGTGGGGCCCATCGGCCAGACGCAGCCGGGGAGCGGGACCTGGACGCGGAGGAGGGGAGGAGGTGGGAGAGCAGAGAGGAGGGAGACTGCAGTGGGCAGGCAGGAACTGCAGGTGAGGACGGGGGAGCAGGCCCAGGCCGTGTGTGCGTCCTGCTTCGCACCCAGCACAGGGCTGCAGAGCGGACCCTCCATCCTCACAAGCGAGGAAGAGGCTTTGACACAGACCATCTGGGTGGATGGAGTGCAGGCACTGGGGGTACCCCAGGAAAATACACGAACCCCCAGTTCACATCCCTCCACTCCAGGCCCAAGTCACGCTACAAGAGTCCCGCTCTGCTCCGTGCACCGCCCCCTGCACATCCCCTGCCTCCCCAGGGAGAGCCCAGGGCACACCTGCCATTGCCCACCCCCCACCTCCCCAAGCAGGTCCCCATGCCCCAGCTGCCTTCCTCAGGCCTGCAGAGCAAGGCTTCTCAGCCTCAGCTCCCCTGACACGGGCGCTGTCCTGAGCACCATAACTATGTCCAGCCGCATCTCCCGGCTCCCCCAGTCACCCGCCACAAAGGTCTGTAGACCCCGCACCTGTCACCCTAGCAGTGGTGCTGAGAGCTGAGCCAGAGGTTTGGGGGCATTTCTGTTAGGTGTTTGTGCGTGAGAGTAGAGCCGGCTCTGGGCAGTGTGGAGTCCATCTCCAACCCCCAGTTGGTGTCTAAAGGAGACAGATCAGAGAGGGTGCCACATCCCTGGCCTGCATGACCCAGCTGCATGTGCCAAGCTCCTATAAGGCCCACCCCGAGGAGCAGAGATGGAGGAAAGACACCAAGCTCCCGGCCTCTCGATGGGGTTCACAACTTCTCCCCGGAGCTTAACTGTCCTGGGGAGCCTGGGCTGACCTTCCAGGCTTCAGAGGCCACAGCTCAGCACCCACGGTATGACCGTCAGAGGGGCCAACCTCACGGCTACAGGTCTCTTGACGTGTGTCGCCCTGGTCTCCAGGCCCCACAAGCCAGACCCCCACATCATCCCTCTGTGTGGCAGGGCCAGAGGTCATGCTCTGGTGGAGCCTTGGCTCCATCAGTGGGTGGGGGTGCGGCTTGGAGCGGCTCTCAGCTCCCTCTCCCAGTTCCTACCCCACTCCCTGAAGCATTTCCTGGCCCCTGCCTGGGTGGGTGGGTGGGTGGGTGGGTGTCTGCCTCCAGTGGGTCCTTGAACTTGCCCACCCCACACCTGTACGCCACCCTGCCCTTTGCCAGCTGTGTCCTCGTCCTGCAGCGCGAAGACTCCCAGGTTAGGAGAGAGAGTCTGGGTCAGTGCCCGCATGCATGAGGCAGAATGAGTGTGGGTGTCGGGAAGAGGGAGGAAGGAGGGGGACAGGGCCAGGGGAAAAACCTGGGAGAGAGGGGAGGAAGGGGGGAGAGGAAGGGAGAGGAGGAGGGAGGAAGAAAGGGAAGAAGGAAGACAGGAAGGAGGGAAGGGGCTGGAGAAATCTTTTTGAAAGTCGTGACATTTTTAGAAGAGTAGTGGGGCGCGACGGCCCGCGGGAGGGGCGTGGCCCGCGGGAGGGGGCGTGGCCCGCGGGAGGGGCGTGGCCCGCGGGAGGGGCGTGGCCCGCGGGAGGGGCGTGGCCCGCGGGAGGGGCGTGGCCCGCGGGAGGGGCGTGGCCCGCGGGAGGGGCGTGGCCCGCGGGAGGGGGCGTGGCCCGCGGGAGGGGCGTGGCCCGCGGGAGGGGGCGTGGCCCGCGGGAGGGGCGTGGCCCGCGGGAGGGGCGTGGCCCGCGGGAGGGGCGTGGCCCGCGTGGCCCGCGGGAGGGGGCGTGGCCCGCGGGAGGGGCACGTACCTGTGCAGACCAGTCCCGCATCCTCGCTGTGGTCGCAGTTGCTCCGGCCCCAGGGGCTTCTGGGACAGTCTCTCAGGGCCTGCTCTCCGCCTCCGCACCCTACGTCGTCCATCCACACGGGCCCCGCGCCCGGACCGAACCGGGCCCCCAGGGGCGGCCAGGGCGCCCCCACAGCCCAGCTCCCGGCAGGCTACAGCAGCGTCCCGCAGATCCCAGCCGTCGTCGCACACCGTGCCCCAGCGCCCGCCGTGCCATACCTCCAGGCGCCCGGCGCACCCGTGGGGGCCAGAGACCAGGCGCAGCCGTTCTGCAGAGAGGGGCGGATGGGGAGGCTGTGAGGGGCCTCGTGGAGGCGGCTGGTACATTCTCATTTTTCGTCTGGGAAAACGGAGGCCCCGCGGGGTCAGGGGCCTGAGATCAGCTTGCCAGCCGGCCAGTGGCAGAAAGTCAGGGTATGGACAGGGCACGGGGTCTGGGGGTGGACACCCGGGTCTACTGACCAGGCGGGGAGCCTGGACCTGGCTGAATCCCCGGGGACGTGGTGCCCCCTTACCCTGCACCTGGAGGTCCCCAGTTTGGTCTGAGGGCCTAGGGCCTGACCCCTTCTGGGTTGTGGCAGATGGAAGGCCTGCCTCGGACTTACCCTGGCGAGGGGCTCCGGCAGTCAGCACTGGGGCCCTGGTGGACTTGGCCGGCTTGGGTAGCCGGGGGCTCTTCTTCCGGGGAGCCACTCTGGGGGGTCCCGGCTGGGCGGGGGGCTGGGCGAGGAGAGGGACAGTGGGGAGGGCAGTTGACAGCTGAGTCTGGGGCTGTAGGTCAGTCCTGAGAGTCCCCAAGGGTCTGAAGGGTGCGTCACCGGGGCCCGGGGAGGGTGGAGGGAGTCGGGCCTCTGTCCCTTCTCACGGCCAAAGCAGGAGCCAGAGCATGGGCAGGGGCTCACCGGGCGTCACTGGGGGCTCCCTCAGAGCCAGCGCTCAGCTCCCCTGCTGGTCCCGGCCAGGGGTCCCCATCCAGGACTGAAGGTGGGTTGCCATGGTCCCTGGAGTCTGTCCCACGCTGGCCTTGGGGACAGTAGCGTGTTGCTGGAGGGCACGCTCCCTCCTGTGGGCCTGTCTCAGGCCCGGGCTGCCCCCACCCCACCCGGCGTGGCTTGAGTTTCACCCAAGCCAAGTAGGTTCCCTATCAGTTTTTACCCTTGCCTTCCTCTCTCTGAAAATAGATGCTTTTTGCTGACACAGTTGATAAGTGGCCCATGAGGAATAATAGTCATGAGACCCCCTGAGGGGAGGGACAATCCCCAGTTCCAGTCTGTGCAGACCTGCTCTGGCCCCTTTAAGTCTTCCTGCACCTCTTTAGGTGGGGGGGAAGCACAGGTGCAAATAAATAACTCTGGCTCGCCATCTGCACGATCCATCCTGTCTGAGTTCCCCCGTGTGAGTTCATGATAAACTTCATAGTTGTCCTTTACAGAGCTGCCAGCTTTATCAATCTCAAAGTTCCTTCCAAAGAGTTTGGAGGATGTTCTTCCAACACCCACCGTCTAACACCCCAGCGCTATGGAGAGGGCAGTCTCTCAGTGAGGCCAGGGGTAAGGTGTCTGGACTTCTAGATGCTCAGAGTTAGTTACTGGGCTGAGGGTCCCTGGGTGTTGAGGAGGTTGAGGACCCCTTACCGGCACAGACGACCCCCGCATCCTCCTCGTGTGAGCAGATGTGGGCCTTCCAGCCCCGGTGGGGGCAGAGGCCCAGTTGCCGCTCCCCACCCCGGCAGGCCAGTTCGCTCAGCCACACGGGCCCCGCACCCTCCCAAAGAAGGCACCCCGGGGCAGCCAGCGCGCCCCCGCAGCCCAGCTCCCCGGCAGGCCACGGCGGCATCCCGCAGGTCCCAGCCGTCGTCGCACACGGTGCCCCAGCGCCCGCCGTGCCACACCTCCAGGCGGCCCGCGCACCCGTGGGGCCCATCAGCCAGACGCAGCCGCTCTGCGGGGACGGAGGAGAGGCTGTGACATCCTGGAGACCCTGGGACTGGCGGGCAGGGCAGGGGCTGGGGGCTGTCCTGCAGGGGTGTGACCGGGAGCCCCTTAGGAAGAAGGAAGCTGGGTGACCGTGTGGTCCTGCAGAAGTGGTGTGGGGGTCGTGGGCACACAGGGGTGGCCAGGGTCCAAGGGAGGGTGAGCCTGGGCCAGGCGTGGGGAGGGCTTGGAGCTGAGCGCACCCAGACGGGAGAAGTGTTTGGGGCCACTTACCAACAGCCTGGGTCCCCATCAGAGCCACTGGAAGGGAGGTTGGAGGGGTGAGGCAGTGAGGTCCTCACTCCTCTGAACCAGAAACCCCGCCGCCGGGAAGGAGGACTCGGGCCCAGCGCCTGGCCGAGGCCCAGGTCCTTGGGATGGGCGGAGCCCAGAGGCCTCAGGTCTGGGCAGGGGGCCAGGCCCTTGGCTCTCCCCCTGGGGGCCTGGCTAAAGGTGAATGATGGGTGAACCCCCTGCAGGGTCAGGGCTCATGGAGGGGAGAGGAAGTCCTGGGGTCTCCTGAGAGGGTGGGACTTGGGGTGCCTGAGGCCATGTCCCTGGAGTATCAGTCAGAGGCAGCCAGATGTCCTGTGCTCCCCCCACACCGCCCCCACCAAGCAACAGGGATGGGGCCCTGGAATTCAGAGGCTCTGCAGTGGGTCAGCTCAGGGGTCAGAGGGCCGGGCCCGGGCCCCTGAGTCCCGGGAGGAGGGAAGGGTCACTCACCGAGGAGGCAGGCCAGGACCCTCATGTTTGCAGAGTCAGGGTGGGGACAGGGTGGAAGTGGACGGGAGCAGGAGCTAGGAGGAGGGGACCGCCGACGCAGGAGGGAGGGGAGTGCCTGCCAGAGGAGCCCTGGACCCGGGGAGGAGCAGGCGGGGGCTGGACGCTCTGCAGGAGGAGAGAGGCTGCTGAGGAGGCAGCAGGGGACAGGAGCGGGGCGGGGAGGGGGCTGGCCGGCGGCTGAGGCCTGGGGAGGAGGGCGGTGGCGGGCGGGAGGGAGGGTGTCCAACTGCAGACACCCACACAGGAGACAGCCGGCTGGCCAGGAGTGCCGCGCTCAGGCTTGGGGGGTGGTGGTCGACAGGCTGCAGGGAAGGATCCTGACAGGGGTGGACGGACGGGGTGCCCACCCATCTGCTGCTTCTCCTGTCCCGCCAGGGTGGTGGGCCGGAAGCAGAGGGATTTGAGGGTGGGCTCACATCAGCTGCCGGGGTTGGGGACCTGGTGCAGCAAGAGGGCTTGCGGGCAGACACCAGGAAGGACTTCCTGGACTGGGAAAGGAGACAGAGAGACTCCCTTCTCCATTCCCCTGGTGGATTTGCAGGCAGAAGTCATTAGCTCCCTGTGTGTCTCCCAAGAAAACTGGGGTCAGGGGTCGAGAGGGCCAAGGGTCAAGACTTGGGTGGGGGAGGACGACTGCACACACACACACACACACACACACACACACACACCCACACACACACAGGAACGTACTCTTTCTCTCTGCACTAAGCAGCTGTGAGGCGGAAAAAATTCGGTAATGGGGAGCGTGAGTCAGAGGGCTGGCAGGGAGCTGGGCTGCCTGAGCTCATCGCCTCCCCTGCACCCAGTCCAGCACACTCCCCCTCCCAAAAATTACTGTCAGCCTCGGGAAGGAGGGGCCAGACAGAAGTGGTGGGTGTGGAGGCAGACTGGAAAAGGCATCAGAGAGAGATGGCGAGCAGCGGTTACAGGCTTTATTTAACAAATGGGTGTAAAAAACCAGATGGGTCTGGCTGGCCCTCGGGACTCCCACCTTCCTGGGGAGGGGCTGGCGGGGCCGCCCTGTGCCCACCACCCCCTCCCGGGGCTCTCTCCAGGCAGACAACTCTCCCCTGCAGAGGCTTCGCTCAGCCCCTCTCTGTCTCTGCAGCCTCACCCCTCCAAGCATGGGCATCGCTCCCCACCCCACCTCCCCAGGGCTGAGGGGGGCCCTCGTCCCCTGTTTGGGGTGCCCCTGACAAGTCCTAACCCCAGTGGGGGGTGTACTTGCTCGGCCTCCTCTCCTGCCACGTCATAGCCCAAGCGACACAGGCCTGGCAGACAGGCAGATAAGATTTCTCCGTGCAGACAGAATCTGAGGCAGGGGTCGGACGAGTTGGCCTCTCTAAGAAATTCAAACACTACGGATGGGCATCAGGCTGTGGCAGGGTCTCTTGCCCTCTGCGGGCCTCAGCTGCTGGCCCTGGCGGGGGGGTGAGGGGGTGGGGAAGGACGGTGTGGAGGTGCCTGCACACAGCAGGCGCTCACTATGCGCTGCGCTTCCTCCCTCTAGGGTCTGCAGTCACAGTTCCTTGCTGAACTCACGCACCAGCGTGCAGCCCATGCAGCCCCAGCCCCCTCGGCCTGGTAGCCGCAGCCCTCCAGCATCCCGGCCACGCCCCAGGCTGCCACGGCCACCGGGACCACCAGGCGCGCCCGGGGCTCCCCATGCCACCAGCCCAGGCCCGCGCCCGGGACTCGGCAAAGGCCAGCAGGCGCCTGCCTATGCCTCGGCGGCGGTGCCAACGGGACACCGAGAGGCGGGTGACCCGGGCCCCATCCCCAGCAGCGGAGCCTGGGGCCAGGGCCAGGACCCCACACACGTCCCCCGAGCCCCGCACGGCCACCCACGGCCCCCGAGGCCACCGGGCGGGGGCAGCGAGCCCCAGCGGGCCCGCAGGCCCAGCTTCATGGCCGCCACTGCCAGGAACACAGGCAGGAGGAGGGCCAGGGCGAAGGAGGCCAGGACGAAGCGAGGCCGCTGCTGGCCGCAGCCAGGAGGAGCAGGGCCGGCGGCCGGGTCAGCGCGTGAAGGGCCACGCGGTTCTCTGTGTCCTTCACGCCAGCCTGCGGGCAGGAGGAGCAGTCAGCGTGGTGGAGGCAGGCAGTGGGGGGGAGGCAGGCCCTGCCTGGGATGGGAGCAATCGGAGGGGGAGCGGACAGCAGTGAGCCGGGCCTGTGGCAGGCCTGCCGTGGCGTGAACACACTGCTGGCTGGCACACTGGGCTCTGAATGAGGAAGAGGGTGAATTGGGAACAGTGGGCGCTCCGGGTTCAGTGAAGTTGCAGGCGTGAGGCACCAGGGGAGACTGGACAGAGAGGCCCCACCAAGCAGGGAAGCGGAAGGAGCCTGGGGGTCCTCGAGGGCCAGGCTTGGAGGAGGAGGAGGCCGGGGCACAGGGCTGAGGGGAAGTGGGAAGATGGATGGGCTTGTACTGCGAGGGTTACGGCCTGGATCCATGATGGGGGAGCACTAACATCCCGCGTGCCATGTGGCGTGGCCACACACACAAAAACCGTTCTCGATCTCCAGGTTAGGGAGAAGGCACTAGAAAGAGGAGGGTCCAAGGCTGGAAGTGTCTTAGGAGCAAAAGATTGATCTCCAGGGTCACCGCTGGCTCAGGAGGGTGGCTGAAGCCACTCGGGATGCCCCCCGCCCCCTCCTGGGATCCCTGGTGCCCCTCATTCTGTCCCCGCCCCTCCCAAGCTCATTGGTGTCCCCATTCTGTCCCCGCCCCCTCCCGGGCTTTCTAGGGTCCCGCCCCCCACTCCCAAGTGGTACCCTCCGTCCCACGCCCCTGGGCTCAGTGGCGCTGCTAATGACTCTCACCTTCAGCATTTCCAGCACTAAGGGTTTCTCATCTTCCTCATCTCCCGCACCGACAGGTGGCTGGGGGACCATGGCAGCCCCCAGGCTCCCGCGCCCCCAAAGGAGCAGGCGTGCACCTGGCGAAAACAAGCAGGTCAGTGTCAGCAGGGCACCTCTTGTTCCCCCAAAGTGCCCCAGAGCTGCGGGCCAGCAGCGGCAGCGTGTCCAGGTCAGGAAGCGGGCTGCTGGCGGCCTCCAGGCGAGGGCCGAGACAGGACAGGCTTCCCGGTCAACCCAGCGACCTTCCGAAAGCCTCTCGGTGAAGCCCCCGTCCCAGGCGGTATTCGGCGACCCACGCCAAAAGGCTGGCGCCCGCCAACACCTGCCAATACCGCGCCGCCTCCAGGGCCCGCAGCTGCCTTGGGGGTGAGTGAAACCCCAAGCCAAGGAAAGGACCGCGCTCCCCGCTCCCAGCGCCTCTGCCCCCGGCCGCCCGCGAGCGGGGCCTGTCGCAGGAACGAGGATTTTCAGACACCTCTGAGGGTCGCTCCCGCTTTTAAGTTGCGGAGGGGGCAGGGTCGGGGAGGGGTCGCTGGCGGAAGTGACGTCAGACCCGCGCGCTGGGGGCGGGGCGGCGCCTGCTCTCGGTCTTAGCAACCGTTGCCAAGCGTCTGGCCGAGTGGGTTAGAGCCGGGAGGAGCGGCGGAGAGAGGGGGCGTGCGGGACGCTGGCAGGGGAGGGGGCCGGACGGAAGGGCCTGGAACTACAGACCGGGTGGGGGCGGGCAGCGCGGCTTACACAGCGCGAGCCCCGGCCGGCTTCCCGACGGCCCCCTGGTTGCTAAGCGACCTGAGCGCGGGGGTGAGGCCGCGAAGGCGGCTTGTTTTCCACTGGCTCCCCGGTTTTCGCGGGCGGGGCCGCTACCTCATCTCAGACCCACAGGTTCCCCAACTGCCCACCAGGGCTCTCAGTGACCGTCGGGATAAGCATTCCCACCATACACCTATTTTTCTGCGCGAGGAGGGGCACGGTGACTTACAGAGAACAAGTGGCAGAACCGGGGTTCCAGATTCCAGCGCCTCCCCCATACCATGACTGTCGCGTCCCTTTTCTTAAAAATGGATAAACAGGGCCCCCACATAGGAGCAGCAGCTGGCCCCAAGACGCAAAATCACCTGCGAACCAGGAAGCAGGAGACCCCCCCCAGTTCACAAGTGGTGGCTGTGGTAATGACACCAACCTCCCACCCCACCAATAAGAAGAAAAAACACGAGAGGGGATTCTGGTCTTTATTTGCAAGCCCAGCCTGCAGCTCCCTCCGCCCAGCCCAGCCGAGGCGGCGATGGGGTGGGGGCCTCTTCGTGGGGCGGGAAGAGATACCGGTGGTCCGACTCAAAACGTGTGCACCAGCTGGACCGCGGGCAGAGTCTGCACAATCTGGATGGAGGGCAGACCCTGTGGGGCCACGCCCCCGGGTGCCGCTCCTGCGGGGACCACTTGTACCATCTGAGGCCCGGGGGCCGCAGGGACGCCCGCAGGAGCAGAGGCTGGGCCAGGTGGGGGCGCCAGCAGCTGCAGCGCAGCAGCGCCTGCCCCAGCGCTGCCGTTCTCCAACAGCTCTGCGGCCGGGGCGCTGCGGATAATGAGCAGCTTCTGTCCGGGCGGGCCGGAGGCGGGCGGCTCGGCCAGCCCCGACGGTAAGGTCTCCACCTCCTGCACACACAGCTGGGTCTGCTCTCCGTCGGCCCCGCTCAGCACCAGCACGCTCTGCAGGCCCTCCTCCGTCTGCAGCGTCTCAAAGAGCACATCCGGGACTACCCCCGGGCCGGCCTCGCCCTCACCCGGGCTCCACTGGGCCGGGGTCCGCCAGCAGCTCCTCAGCTGCCCCGCTTGAACCACCAGCAGATTAGGCGTCTCGGTGGCCACGGCCCCCCACTGGAACTGGACAGCGGACCTGTCACAGGCTGGAGCTGGACCGTGGTCACCTCCTGAGCCGGCTGGAGCTGGACGGTGGTCAATTCCGGGGCTGGACGAAGGGGCTGGAGCTGAACCCCACTCACTTCCTGCGGGCCTGTCTCCCCACCCGCCACGTTCTGCAGAACTATGAGGCTCTGCCCTCCCACGCTCCCCGCAGCGCTGCTTCCTCTCTGCACGCCTAACCCCCCAGGGCCTGGCAGCCAGACTACTCCAGCCCCCGGCCCAGCTTTCCCGCGGCCCGCGGGCCCTGCCGAGCGCAGCTGCCCCCAGCGGGGCCGGAGGAGGGCACCAGGATTAGCTTGGGGGCGCGGGTGGGGGGCGGGGGCGTGGGCGGCTGGACGCTGCTGGGAATCAGCTGCAGGCCCTGAGCCGTCTGCACCAGGAGAAACGTCTGCGAGTTGGGAGGCGGGCGGGGCCGGGGGCCGCGGCCGGGGCCGTCCCCAGCCACCTCTAGGGATAGCGTGGCCTGGAGGTGGGGGAGGGACGTGCACATCCTGGGTGGCCGACGGGGCAGGGGCGGCGGCCAGCGGGGCCGAGGGCTGGGGGGCCGGCCGCGGGGGCATGCGTCCTCAGGTGCCGCTGCAGGTAGGCGGCCATGGCGGGCTGCGGCCGCAGACCGGGCAGGTGAAGGGCCGCTCGGCCGAGTGCGTGCGCTGGTGCAGCAGCAGGTTGGAGGAGTGAGTGAAGGTCTTGGGGCAGAGCGGGCAGCGGAAGGGCCGCTCGCCCGTGTGCACGCGCTGGTGCTGCCGCAGGTTGGAGGTCTGCGCGAAGCTCTTGCCGCACACGCCGCAAGCGTGGGGCCGCTCGCCCGTGTGCACGTGCCGGTGGCGCCGCAGGCACGACGTGTTGCGGAAGGCCTTGCCGCACTCGCCGCAGGCGTAGGGCCGCTCGCCTGAGTGCAGCCGCAGGTGGTACTGGTAGTGTGAGGACCACTTGAAGGTGAGGCCGCACTGGCCGCAGGTGAAGGCGCGCGAGGCCCGTGTGCACGCGCTGGTGGATGGCGAGCAGCGATGAGCGCTTGAAGGCCTTGCCGCACTCCCCACACTGGTAGGGCCGCTCTCCCGTGTGGTCGCGCAGGTGGTAGCGCAGCCCCGAGGAGCCCTTGAAGGCCTTGCCGCACTCGGCGCACCCGGTAGGGCCGCTCCGCTGAGGCCGGGCGGGCGCCGGAGCCGGCGGGCCGGGCGCGGGCCCCAGCGGCTCCTGCGGGCAGGTGACCTCGGCGGCCTCGGCCTGGGGGCGGGCGCCCGGCCGCGGCCTCCTCCACGTGGCTCTGCTGATGTGCCAGCAGGCTGGCCAGCTGCGGGAAGGCGCCGTCACAGCTGCCGCAGCGGAATGCCTGCCCACCCGCCGCCCCGTGGCTGTGCTGGTGGCGGGAGAGGCCGGCCACCGTCCGGGAAGGACTTCCCGCAGGGGAGGCAGGCGAAGCCAGGGGCGGCGGCGGTAGTGGGAGGCGGGCTGGGGCAGCGGGGACTGTGGTGGCGGTGGTGGGTCGACCTTGGGCGCCTCGGAGGGCGCGGCGGCCGGCGGGGCGGCGCCTCGGGCCCTGGGCACGGCTGGTGCTCCAGGAGCAGCTCCTCGCTGCCAAAGCCAAGCTCGCAGCCGTCGCAGCGGTACACCAGCTCCACCGTGGTCTCGGCCGCAGCCAGGAAGAGCTCGGGCACCACGGGTGGGGGCGCGGGTGGCGGCGGCGCGGGCGGGCTAGGCGGCGGCAAGGGCCGTTGCAGGTAGGCGTCGGAGACCAGGACCTTGCCACCGGCGGCGGGCTGGTGCGGCGGAGGCCCGGGGCCAGCGCCCGGGGCAGGGGCAGCGGCGGCGCTGCCATGCGTGCGCTGGTGCAGCAGCAGGTTGGAGGAGTGCGTGAAGGTCTTGGGGCAGAGTGGGCAGCGGAAGGGCCGCTCGCCCGTGTGCACGCTGGTGCTGCCGTAGGTTGGTGCTCTGTGTGAAGCTCTTGCCGCACACGCCGCAGGTGTAGGGCCGCTCGCCCGTGTGCACGTGCCGGTGGCGCCGCAGGCTGGACGAGTTCTTGAAGGCCTTGGGGCAGTCCGGGCAGGGGGTATGGCCGCTCGCCCGTGTGCTGCCGCAGGTGGTACTGGTAGTGCGAGGACCACTTGAAGGCCAGGCCGCACTGGCCGCACGTGAAGGCGCGCAAGCCCGTGTGCACGCTGCGGTGGATTTGCAGCAGCGACGAGCGCTTGAAGGCCTTGGGGCAGTCGGGGCACTGGTAGGGCCGCTCGCCTGTGTGGCCCCGCTGGTGGTAGAGCAATGCCGACGAGCCCTTGAAGGCCTTGGGGCAGTCAGGGCACTTATAGGGCCGCTCGCCCGTGTGCGTGCGCTGGTGGTGCAGCAGGCGGGACGACCAGCGGAAGGACTTGCCGCACTCCCCACACTCATACTGCGCCGGGGGGGGCGGGGGCCGCGGGCCCGGGCTTCTCGCTGGCCCCCTCGGGCGGTCGAGGCCGGCGCCATGTCCGCGTGGGAGCCAACCATCACACCTGAGGAGGGACGTGGGGTCAAGGCAGGCCAGGGGCTCCCCGCACCTCCACTCACACGCCAGACCATCGCAGCCCCACACCCACAGGCTGGCCCTTTCAGAGGCAGGGAGCACCTTCCTTCGGACAAGCGGGCTGCCCGCGATGGAGGCCTTGGGTGCTCAAGGGTGTACTGGGAGGAGCTGGTCAGTCCCTGATACGGGCATCCCCTCCAGGAGGCTGGAGGGCTCTCTGCCCCGTCCCCTAAAGACAGGCATGTCCTTAAAGGATGCCGGGTCTCCAGCGCCCTGGCTCCTGGTCCTCTGGCTGGCTCCCTCTAAAGACCTCCTCCTCCATCCTGCCTTAGTAGCTGCTCCCACTGCCTAAGCCCTTTCCCTGTAGATGAAGCCTCTCCGACACCTACTCTCCACCGCTACGCATCCTGCTCCAGCGCCCCCTTCTGGCGGCTGAACCCCGAACCGACCCCTGACCCTGCAGCCGGCACCCTAGCCCCCATCCAGACCCTCGCCCCCACCTTACCCAGCATACGGTGCTGCTGGTGACCAGAAGCCGCCTGGCCTCCGTCTCCCTGCGCATCCAAGCCCAAGGATCTCAAAGCTCCCTCCCCATCGCCCTGCACTGCCCACCAGGTGACACCTCGCGCGTCTTCTCTCCTCTCCTCTCTCCTGTGCCCTCTTGCTCTTAGCAGGTGGCACTTGCCACTGACCCTGTGGCCGAGAAAATAAAAGCAACCAGAACAGAATGTTCCCACGATGCAGCAATTACACCAGTGGTTCTCAATGAGGCCATGCAATCTGCATGCCCCCCACTACGCCCCCACCCAGGGGACATCTGGCCGTGCTTGCAGACTGGGTTGGTGGTGTCGACTGGAGGGGCAGGGGCCAGAGACGCTGCTCCACAGCCTAAATGCACGGGACAGAACCACTCACCCCCAAACAGCAAAGAGCCATCGGTTCAAAATGCCAGGGGTGCTGAGGCAGAGAAACCCTGAACTGCCCCCCAGCCCTGCCATCTGCCTCCTGCCTCTGGGCCAAAGACTGATTTTCCTCACCTCCTGGACCATCCCCATCACTGCACCCATCTTTAAAAAGAACAAAGACCGTTCACCCCACTTCCTCCTCCAGCTGTGGCCTCCTTTCTGTCTCCGTGCAAAGCCACCCCAACATGCCATCAGTACACCCTTCCTCCCATCTCAAACCCTGCCAACCAGATCCTCCCCCACTCTTATGACCTCCATGGTGCTAAAGCCAGTGGTCTCTGCTCAGTGGTCAGCAGACACCGTGGTTCTCTCTCCTTGAACCACTGCCCTGGTTTCTGGGCTCCCCACTCTCCTCACCAGCCAGCCCTTCTCTGTTTCGGGTGGCGGTCCTACTTGTGAATACTGGAGAGTCCAGGGCTCTGCCAGCCCTCCTCTTCTGCACTCATCCTCTCCCTGGGACTCCACAATCTACAAACGGGACCATTCCGAGCTCCTCTCCACTTGACACCTGACCTTGGACACCTACACCCCTGCTGGGTGCCTAAGAGACACCTCACACTTAGCAGGCCCCACACTTAGCGCCAGCTCCAATTTCTGTTCCTGCTGTCTCTCCTCTGTGTCCCGGCCTGCTGCACACATCTCTCTCACCCCGAGACTTCTCCATCTCTGAAAACTCCTTTGTTTTTCCTCAGGCTGAAAGTCCCCAGGCACCCTCGATTCCTCTCTCTCTGACCAGTCCATTAGCTGTCTCCCTATTCTGGCAGGAGCATAGCTGGAATCTGACAATTCTAGTTCCCATCCTTCCTCTTCTCATCCCCAGCCTGTTCCCAACACAGAGGCTGAATGGAAACTGCTGACACAGTCCATCTCATTGCTCTGTGCTAAAGGCTTCCACAGCTCCCATCTGACAGCAGAAGACAGATCCCTCCCCAAAGCCTACAGACTTCCCACGGCCTGTGGCCTCCTCCCCTCCCTGACTCTGCCTGCTGGCCTCTCCAACCCTCACAGCTCCCTGCTCCTGGGGCCACTGCAGGCATGCCCGCTCCCGCCTGGGGCCCTCACACAGGCCCCTGCCTAGAAGCCCCTTCCCTCCCTCACCTCCAAGGCTTTGTGGAAACGTCATCTCTGGGAGGTATTCCCTGATCACCCTACTAAACTCTGCAGTCCCTGCCAACACGCTGCAATCTCTTTCTCTGCTTTATTATCCCCCGCCATGGGGCTTATCACTTTCTAATCTACTTCATAATCAGAGTTTCCTAGCATCAGCGCTGTTGAGATCTGGGGCTGGTCGGGGGTCCAGGGGTCTGTTCCTGCACGGCAAGTTGGTCAGCCCCTGGCCTCTGCCCACTGGATGCTAATGGCATCTTGTTCACTGTTGCTTCCCGGCGCCTAGAGTCTGGAATGCATCTGCCACAGAGTGACTGCTCGGTGAACACATCTTGAGTGAAACAAAGCGGGGCATCCTCTGCACAGGCCATAAAGATCCCCTTTGAGAAAAAAATGAGCGACCCCTTTGAAATGGAAGCACCTCCTTTTAAGAGACTACGCCAGGAAGCTGCACGTGTCTTTCAGAAAGCAGCATGCTTATGAAGACAGCGGTGCTCTGGAAGGGACCGGACCCTGCTGATCCGGTCAACAGCAACCCGATCAAGAGGCCAGGCCACACCCTTCCATCAGGCCCGACTTCCCCTTTAAGAGGGTTCTGTGCCCGCTTACCCACCTATCTTGCTGAGCTAAACTAGGGACTTGCTTTGAAGCCACTAGGATTCAGAAGCTTTTCCTGTCAGCGGCCTTTAAGAGGCGAAGTCTTTCTGGAGGTGCGGGGTGGGGCACAGGGTCGATGGGAGAGGAGAGAGCTTACTAACTGCACTACCTGCCCCGACCCTTTAAAGAGCGGTCCCGTGCCCTTTAAGAGGGCGGGGCCAGCCCGGAGGACAAAAGTCGGAGGTGAGGCAGCGCCCTTCCCTTTAAAGCACCCCCTTCCGGTTTCACGTTTGCCGTTTCCCAAACGTCTCCGCCCTTCGGTCCCTCCCCCACCCCCGCCCCCTCCGGTCTCTCACCTGCGGCCCCGACAGGGGAACGAGCAGAGGCGGCCCAGGGTCCTCCCGCAGGGGTCGACGGGAAGGCAGGGCCCCGGCGGCGGCGGGGCGGGAGCGGGGGCCGGGGAGGGGGCGGGGGCGCGCTCCCTCCCAACGGCCCCCGGCGCGAGGCACCCAACCTTTATCGGCGGCCTCTCGCGCACACAAACTCCGACGTCGCCGCCGGTGCGTCAGGACGCCACGTGCGCCAAGGCCCCACCCCCTCCACCCCGTTGGCCGCCGGCGTCCGCGGCGCTCTCGGGCGCTTACGGCGCGAGGCATCCTGGGAGTTGTAGTTCTCCCGGAAGCCCGACCACGGATCGGATCCAAGAGGTGGTTGTTGGGATGGGACCAAGGCCCGGCAAAGATGGGTCGGGGCGCGGGGTCGGACGTGCCCTTTACCAGCATCGACTCCCTCTTGTCTGTGATAGAATCCCGAGCAGGCGTCGCCCTGTCACTCCTGGCCCAACCCCAGGCCCTCGAGGTTCCCGTTACTCCCTTGAGGAAAACCGAGGCCCGCAGTGCTGGCGGTTGCTGGCGTCCGTTGCCTGCTCGCGAGTGCGGCTGTCGGGCAACCTTGGCCTGGCTTTGCAGGGGGCTCGCCCAGGGCACTAGGGACTCCTGGGGGCTTAGGGACCGCCGGGACCGGGACCGTTCTGAACCCCCTGTCTGCCCTTACCATGTTCACCAGCCTCCAAGCCACACCAGCTTTTCTGCGGGCCCTCCAACCCACGTTCTCAGCCAGGGCACTACTGGCATCTGGGCTGACCTCTCCTTGCTGTGGGGGCTGTCTTGTACCTTGCAAGCTGGTTCAGCCTGGCCCCCACCCACCAGAGGCCAATAGGGCTCCCTCTACCACACCTTAAGACGGCCCACTGCAGACCTGGCCACAGTCCCCTGGCTGAGAACCACTGTTCCAAGGCAACGCCCCCTCGGCCTGATGGCCATGCCTCATGCCACCCCGCACCCCATCCCTTCTCAGTTCCTACTGGAAAGTGGCTATGTTAGGGATAGAATCGGATAGTCATATAGGTAGCTGCAGATAGGGAATCCTAGGAAACTTTGGGAGGCCACTGTAAGTTGATGATCACTCAAGAAAGTTACTGGGCTCTGTTCCCTCCCCCGTGTTCCTTTAACTGTAAAATTGTAGCCTACTTAATCCTTGGTGGCAGGGAGGGGAGTCCCTGGTGGCTCAGATGGTAAAGAATCCACCTGCAATGGAGGAGACATTGGATCAAAGCCGGGTTTGATCCCTGAGTTTGGGAAGAGCCCCTGCCAGAAAAGAGGCCCTGGAGGGACACCTGAGCAGAGCTCTGAACGGTCCAGGAGGACCAGGGGAAGGCTAGGGAGAAGCCAGAGCTACAGCCGGGGTCTGTGTCCTCGGCTCTTCCACACGCCAGGCCCCGCCCCATTACCCGAGCTTGAGGAAGGAGGGAGGGAGACCCTCCAGCAACGGGATCCCGTTCTCTGGGGCCTGGGGCCTCTTTGGGGAAGGGAAAATAAAACCTGCAGATCTGGCAAGCTCATTTTCAAAGCAGCACTAACAGCCCTGTGGGGCGCCTGACGGAAAGCCAGGAAGGAGTCTGGCTCCCCGGGGACACGTGCGGGAAAGCCGTGCCCCCACCAGCCATGCCTGCGCTGGAGCCCACACAGAGCCTTGACTGTGGACTCCTCGGCACAACCCTGCGCCCGGACGTCACGGGCCCAGACCCAGAGGGGCCAGCTGACACAGACATCACAGGAGGTCATCAGAGGCACCCAGTCTAGGCTCCGGAGCCTCCAGACCCTCAGTCGCGACCCACGACCCTCCCCCTGCCTCGCTCTAAGAGCTGGGACATAGCCTCGTGGGACGGGGGGTGGGGGCGGGGGAGCAGCAAAAGTTGGGTCCCAGTGAGTTTACAAAGTATTAGTCGATTCAGTGGCGTCAGACTCTGTGACCCCATGGACTGTAGCCCACCCTCCAGGCTCCTCTGTCCATGCGATTCTCCAGGCAAGAGTACTGGAGTGGGCTGCCATTCTCTTCTCCAGGGGATCTTCCTGACCCAGTGATTGAACCCCAATCTCCTGCACTCTTCACCATCTGAGCCTCTACAGGGGGTGAGGGGTGGCAATAAACAGGACATAATAACGCATGTCCTATGACTGTGGCTCAGATCATGAACTCCTTATTGCCAAATTCAGACTTAAATTGAAGAAAGTAGGGAAAACCACTAGACCATTCAGGTATGACCTAAATCAAATCCCTTATGATTATACAGTGGAAGCGAGAAATAGATTTAAGGGATGAGATCTGATAGAGTGCCTGATGAACTATGGACTGAGATTCGTGACATTGTAGACAGGGATCAAGACCATCCCCGTGGAAAAGAAATGCAAAAAAGCAAAATGGCTGTCTGGGGAGGCCTTACAAATAGCTGTGAAAAGAAGAGAAGCAAAAAGCAAAGGAGAAAAGGAAAGATATTCCCATTTGAATGCAGAGTTCCAAAGAATAACAAGGAGAGATATGAAAGCCTCCCTCAGTGATCAGTGCAAAGAAATAGAGGAAAACAATAGAATGGGAAAGACTAGAGATCTCTTCAAGAAAATTAGAGATACCAAGGGAACATTTCATGCAAAGATGGGCTCAATAAAGGACAGAAATAGTATGGACCTAACAGAAGCAGAAGATATTAAGAGGTGGCAAGAATACACAGAAGAACTGTACAAAAAAGATCTTTATGACCAAGATAATCACGATGGTATAATCACTCACCTAGAGCCAGACATCCTGGAATGTGTTCAAGTGGGCCTTAGAAAGCATCACTACGAACAAAGCTAGTGGAGGTGATGGAATTCCAGTTGAGCTACTTCAAATCCCGAAAGATGATGCTGTGAAAGTGCTACAATCAATATGCCAGCAAATTTGGAAAACTCAGCAGTGGCCACAGGACTGGAAAAGGTCAGTTTTCATTCCAATCCCAAAGAAAGGCAATGCCAAAGAATGCTCAAACTACCGTACAACTGCATTCATCTCATATGCTAGTAAAGTAATGCTCAAAATTCTCCAAGCCAGGCTTCAGTAATACGTGAACGGTGAACGTCCAGATGTTTAAGCTGGTTTTAGAAAAGGCAGAGGAACCAGAGATCAAATTGCCAGCATCTGCTGGATCATGGAAAAAGCAAGAGAGTTCCAGAAAAACATCTATTTCTGCTTTATTGACTATGCCAAAGCCCTTAACTGTGTGGATCACAATAAACTGTGGAAAATTCTTCAAGAGATGGGAATACCAGACCACCTGACCTGCCTCTTGAGAAACATGTATGCAGGTCAGGAAGCAACAGTTAGAACTAGACATGGAATAATAGACTGGTTCCAAATAGGAAAAGGAGTACATCAAGGCTGTATATTGTCACCCTGCTTATTTAACTTCTATGCAGAGTACATTATGAGAAACTGGACTGGAGGAAGCACAAGCTGGAATCAAGATTGCCGGGAGAAATATCAATCACCTCACACATGCAGATGACAGCACCCTTATGGCAGAAAGTGAAGAGGAACTAAAAAGCCTCTTGATGAAAGTGAAAGAGGAGAGTTAAAAGGTTGGCTTAAAGTTCAACATTCAGAAAACTAAGATTATGTCATCTGGTCCCATCACTTCATGGGAAATAGATGGGGAAACAGTGGAAACAGTGTCAGACTTTATTTTTAGGGGCTCCCAAATCAGTGCAGATGGTGACTGCAGCCATGAAATTAAAAGACGGTTACTCCTTGGAAGGAAAGTTATGACCAACCTAGATAGCATATTGAAAAACAGAGACATTACTTTGCCAACAAAGGTCCGTCTAGTCAAGGCTATGGTTTTCCCAGTAGTCATGTATGGATGTGAGAGTTGGACTGTGAAGAAAGCTGAGCGCCAAAGAATTGATGCTTTTGAACTGTGGTGTTGGAAAAGACTCTTGAGAGTTCCTTGGACTGCAAGGAGATCCAACCAGTCCATTCTAAAGGAGATTAGCGTTGGGTGGTGTTTGGAAGGAATGATGCTAAAGCTGAAACTCCAGTACTTTGGCCACCTCATGTGAACAGTTGACTCATTGGAAAAGACTCTGATGCTGGGAGGGATTGGGGACAGGAGGAGAAGGGGACGACAGAGGATGAGATGGCTGGATGGCATCACAGACTCGATGGACGTGAGTTTGAGTGAACTCCGAGAGTTGGTGACGGACAGGGAGGCCTGGCATGCTGCAATTCATGGGGTCGAAAAGAGTCGGACACGACTGAACGACTGAACTGAACTGAACTGAACAATGGCTGTGTGCTGCTAAGCATCTCTGGGGAGAAACCAGCAGGAGAGATGGGCGAGGGGATGTGTCCAGGGCTAGGGGCAGGCGGTGAAGGCTCCACGGGGGACCAAGCCCACATCTGGACATCTGCCTCTCCAGTCCTCAGGCGGGATCTTGGTTCCCAACCAGGGGCTGAACGCCAGGGACCAGGGACGGAACTTGCACCCCCTGCGGTGAAAGCATGGAGTCTTAACCACTAGGCAGGCAGGGAAATCCCCCAAGGCATTCTTTCTGGCTGAGGACACCTCGCCCCAGTGCTTTACAAGATCTCCAAGGAGATCAGGGGTCCCATCCAGCCCCAGTGCCTCGAGTCCCCCGCCTGGCCAGTCGGGTGGACGGTTCTTCCCAGGGGGACAGGGCTGAGGGAGGCCTGCAGTCTTTGGGAACACAGGGGTCACTCCTGCCCCAAAGGCCCTGCATGCGGTGGGGGTGTCCCTCACTCCTGTGACCCGTTCTCAGCACGTGCAATCAGGGGTCCTCATCAGCTGATTTTGAGTTAATCTACAGGAAACGTGAGAGTTCGTTTCATGAGTAACCTTGATTGGACCACAGGCTGCCCAGCAGTTACACGTGATTTCTGGATGTGTCTGTGAGGGTGTTTCTGGAAGAGTCTGCATTTGGATCAGGAGACTGAGCGGTGCTGGGGGCCCTCCTCCGTGTGGGTGGATGCCATCTTACCCACTGAGGGCCTGAACAGGACAGAAAGGTGGAAGGAGGTGGACTTCACTGTCTGCTTGACCATCTGAGCTGCCTGACGACACTGCTCTCTGCCTGCACTCGCCACTCCTGGTTCTCGTGTCTTCAGACCCAGGCTGGAGCTTGCAACGTCAGCTCTCTGGTTCTCAGGCCTTTGGACAACACCACAGCTTTCCTGATATGCTGATGACACCACCCTAATGGCAGAAAGTGAAGAGACACTAAAGAGCCTCTTGATGAAGGTGAAAGAGGAGAGTGAAAAAGCTGGCTTAAAATTCAACATTCAAAAAACTAAGATCATGGCATCCAGTCCCATCACTTCCTGGCAAATAGATGGGGAAACACTGGAAACAGTGACAGACTTTATTTTCTTGGGCTTCAAAATCACTGCAGACGGTCACTGCAGCAATTAAAGGAAAAGATGCTCTTTGGAAGAAAAGACCAACCTAGACAGCATATGAAAAAGCAGAGAAACATCATTTTGCTGACAAACATCCATATAGTCAAAGCTATGGTTTTTCCAGTAGTCATATGGAGAGTTGGACCATAAAGAAGGCTGTGCCAAAGAACTGATACTTTCAAACTGGTGCTGGAGAAGACTCTTGAGAGTCCCTTGGGCTGCAAGGAGATCAAACCATTCAATCCTAAAGGAAATAAACCTTGAATATTCATTGGAAGGACTGATGCTGAAGCTGCAGCTCCAAGACTTTGGCCACCTGATATAAAGGACTGACTCATCTGAAAAGACCCTGATGCTGGGGAAGATCGAGGGCAGGAGGAGAAGGGGGTGACAGAGGATGAGACGGTTGGAGGGCATCACCGACTCAATGGACATGAGTTTGAGGAAACCCTGGGAGATAATGAAGGACGGGGAATCCTGGCGTGCTGCAGTCCGTGGGGTTGCAAAGAGTCAGACATGACTTAGCAACTGAACAACAACAATAGGGACACTACTCGTATTGGGGCTTCCCTGGTGGCTCAGTTGGTAAATCATCTGCCTGCAATGCAGGAGACCCGGGTTTGATTCCTGGGTCGGGAAGATCCCCCTGGAGGAGGAAATGGCAACCCACTCCAGTATTCTTGCCTGGAGAATCCTATGGACAGAGGAGCCTGGTGGGCACAGTCCATGGGATCGAAAGAGTCTTAGCGACTAAACCACCACCACCACCACTCACTGGACTACAGCCCACTCAGCTAACCTCCTTTTCCTTTAATTACCACTCTAAAGACCTTATCTGTGAACATAGTCACATTCTGAGGTTGGGTGGCTGGGACTTCAACACTCGAGTTCAGGAAGACATAATTGAACCCATCCCTCTTCTCAGAAGAAGAGACATGAGGCAAATGTGGCAGTGCCGGCGGCTCTGGGTTGCGGGGTGAGGACACTAGGAACCTCTCATCTGTACACGTCTACAATAAATGCTGTGGGGAACAGGGACTTCCCCGGTGGTCCAGTGGCTAAGGCTCCGTGCTCCCGGTGCTGGGGGCCGGGGTTCAACCCCTAGCCAGGGAGCTAGATCCCACGTGCCGTAAGAGCTTGCATGCCGCGACTAAGACCTGGCACAGATAAATAAACATTTTAAAAAGAAAATATTATGGGACAAAGTCCCTCTTGGACTGGGTTGAGGGAGGCAGCATATGACAGGGGTAGGGGGAGGCAGGGAAACAGAAGCCTTGTCTGGGCTCCCAGCGGGGTCCTGAAACCCCCACACACACACCAGAGAGGGATGCAGGGGCAGGGGCAGCGAGGCCGGCAAAGGAGGTTTTGGGCAGGCCCCTGAGCCCTGGGAACTACCTCTGTCCCAAACCTTCCATGGCTCCCATCACTCTTGCACTCATAACCCAACTCCTGCCTAGCCTACAAAGCCCCCACGTGTCTGGCCCCTGACCACTTCTCTGACTTCATCTCCTCACATCGCTCTCTCTCTCTCTCTCACTCCCTCCCTTCAAGCTCACTCCTGCCTCAGGGCCTTTGCACCCACTGTGCCCTCTACCTGGGAAGCTCCTGGTTGCCACCCCTTCCATTAGCGTTGCCAGACAACTGTCACCTTCTCAGAGAGGGTTTCTCCACCTGAAGCCTCACCCCTGCCTGCAACTTCCTGTGCAGCCTCTGCATCCTCATGGTGCCTCTGGAACTGTGATTTCCAGTTTACAGACGGCTCCCTCCCAGACTCCTGCAGGGACAGACTGTGCTTGTCTCGCTCACCACTGCAGCCTGAGCGCCTGCACACAGCAGGTGCTGCATAAATGCTTGCTGAGTGACTCCATGCACCCTCTACCACCAGTTCCTAGAGCTGGGGTAGGAGAAAGGAGTCTGTGAATAAGTGCTCATACCTGCAAGGGCAGGTCCTCACATGAGCCAACCCCCAGCTGCAGGGGACTTTCATCAAGGAAGGAGACAGCGGGCTTCCCTGGCGGTTCAGCAGTCAAGGATCCACCTGACAACGCAGGAGGTTCGGGTTTGATCCCTCATCCTGGAAGATTCCCACATCCCGCGGGGCAGCTAAGCTCATGCCCCACGGCTGCTGAGCCCATGCTCTAGAGTTGGGGAGCCACAACTACTGGAACCCTCATGCTGCAAAGCCCCGACTCTGCAAGACAAGCCGAGCGGCCAGAGCTCTGCACTAGAGAAGGCCCACGCAGCAATGAAGACCCAGCGCGGCCAAACATAAATGCATTAAAAATCATTTTTAGGAAAGGAAGGGCGCGGGGTTCCCTTGGTGGCCCAGTGGCCGAGACTGCGCTCCCAGTGCAGGGTGCCTGGGTCCTGGTCAGGGAACTAGACCCCACACGCCGCAGTTGGAAGATCTCGCGTGTGCAACCAAGACCTGGTGCAGCCAAATAAATGCATATTTTTAAAGACTTTTCTTTTTTTTTTTTTTTTAAAGGACGGAGACAGGAGGAGAAGGAAAGTGGCTCAAAAGTGCAAGCCACGTCCCTCCCTCGGGCTGTCCCAAGGCCGGCCTCAGACGTTGGCGCCCCCTGGTGGGCCATCCAGGTGACACCCTGCCCAGCCGCCCTCCCACGGGGACGGAGTGGTCAGCAGTTGTTGCCTGTGACCCTTGATGACTTAGATGTGAGTCCGCTGCTGGAGCTGGGATGGCAGAGATCATGCCAGCCATGCAGGGGCAGCCCCTTGTTGTCCTGGGGCCTGAGCTCTGACTCTAACCCTGCAGAGACGTGGGAGTCCCACTCCCCCAGCACCCCACTGCCCAGGCATCCTGGACTTTCCCCTCTGGGCCTGAGAGCCACGGGGTCAGGAAACCTTCCAGGCCTACCTAGCTAGGACACCACATGCCTGTTCAGGACACGTGCACACACACACACACACACACACACACACACACACACACACACACACGTTGGCCCAGATCAAGACGGAGACACATTCAAAGTCTGAGCGATGCTCTGGAGATGGTGACAGGTGGTAACAGAGACAGCGAGACAAGCCAGAAGCACAGAGTCGGGGGGGCGTCATCAGAGACACCGCAAAGAAGAGAGACATGCAGACCCAGGGTGGGGCAGGAGAGCTGGGCGCAGAGGAGGAGAGAGCAGGGGTGACACAGAGCCAGCCCTGGAGTCAGGAGGATTCACAGACGGATGGTGAAAGGGCCGGGGCGCAGCACAGGAGGCCCGTGATGCCCAGGCGGGCCCAACGCCCAGGCCCCCATGCTGCGTCCACGCTGCCCTGGCTCCGACCGTGGCGTGGCACACGGGTGGCACTGGGGTGGGAGGGACAGCTCTCAGCACACTGGAGCTGTGGCTGGCGTGGGTGATACGGGGTGGCTGGTCCACCCTCTGCTACTGGACGCACTGGCTGCAGCTCACAGCACGCTGCCGGGGGGCGGACCTCCCGGCAACGTCGCTGGCTGCCTGCTGCTGGCACGGGTCGCCTGCCCCATGCAGGCCGCCACACTCAGTGCCCGCTGCTACCAGGCTGCGGCTGGCCTGGTGCCCCCTCTGAGCCCTGTGCCCGGCCTGGCGTTGGCCACTGCCCCCTGGGCTGCCACCTGGGGCGTGGCTGGATGGTGAACGGGTCCGGGAAGCAAAGGCCTGGATTCAGGCATCGTTGTTGTTTAGTCGCTAAGTCGTGTCCAGCTCTTGTGACCACGTGGACTGTAGCCTGCCAGGCTCCTCTGTCCGGTCCATGCGGTTTCCAAAAAGTTCAAACCCCATCTTTGCCACTTAGTCGCTGCGGGAGTTTGGAGGATTTCTCCCTGGGCCACCTTCTCATTCCCATCTTACCAGTGAGGTAACAGAATGTGAGAGTTGGACCCTAAAGAAGGCTGAGTGCCAAAGAGTTGATGCTTTGCAACTGAGGTGCTGGAGAAGACTCTCGAGAGTCCCTTGGACTGCAAGGAGATCAAACCAGTCAACCCTAAAGGAAATCAACCCTGAATATTCCTTGGAAGGACTGATGCTGAAGCTGAAGCTCCAGTACTTTATGCTATATCCCATCTGGTAGCTCTCATTTCAAAAGGATGGCTTGCTAAGAATTCCCAAGAGGCTTCTTTCTCTCACTACCAGGACCTGGATTCAATCTCTGGTCTAGGAACTAAGATCCCTCAAGCCTCTCTGCCAAAAAAAAAGAGGTGGGTGAAGGGGGGGACTCCTGTAATATATATTCTCTTTCTGAGCCGTGTTATAGTCGTTTATAATTTGTTGCTGATAATATTACCTGGGAATCGTTCAGGGGAAATGTATAACGGACTTAGAAATAACATATTTTAGTACTTAGCGACTGAGAGCTTTTAAAAAAGATTTATTTACTTATGTTCGGCTGTGCCGGGTCTTGGTTGCTCCCTCCGGTGGCGGGGCTGCTCTGCCGCTGCGGCGCGCTGCCTTCTCCCTGCAGGGGCTTCTCCTAGGGCAGCGCCCGGCGCTGGCCGTGCGGCCTCCATAGTTGCTGCACGCGGGCTTGGTCGTTGCGGTGCGCTGGCCCTGTTGCTTGGCGGCCTGTGGGATCTTCCCGGAGCAGGGATCAAACCTGCATCCCCTGTGTTGGCAGGCAGCCTCCTCACCGCTGAGACATAAGGAAAGCCCTATGAGAGCTTTCAGGAAGTTCTTCGTTTCCCTCCTCTCAGCTCAGCTGCAGTGGCTTTGGGTGCACGTGTGCCCTGACCTCCGTTTCTCCTCCAGGAAACAGGTACACTCGTGCCTTCCTGTGCGTGCCTGGGGGCAGTGGGCCTCGCCAAGGGGCCGCGTGTCAGGCGCCGGGGACCCCAGGGGGCTCCTCCTCACCGTGCTGTGTCGTTTGTCTCCATGCCTGGATGCCAGAGCACGCCCGGTGCCCCGCCTCCGCCCGGGCAGCCCCCGGCTTGGCCTCGGCTGAACTGACCCAGTTGCCGTGGCCTCCAGGGAGAGCCCGGGAGGAGCCATCAGGGGCCAAGCCTCGCTCTCTGTGGCCTAAGCTGCCAACGTCCTAATCTGTGGCACCTGCACCCGCGTGCCTTACGTGGCGAGCGGGGACTTGGGCGGGTGTGGCGGAGTTAAGGATGCGAAGAGCGGGAGGTTATTCGGGGTAACCCGGTGAGTCCCTGTTACGGGGGGGGGGGGGGCGGGCGGGAGGGGTCAGAAGGAGACGGAGGAGGACTCATTTAGGCGACGCAGGAAGGAGCCACAAGCCAAGGACTCCGGGCGACCTCAAGACGCCGGGAAAGGCAGGAGCAGACCCCTCCAGAAGCAACGCTCTGACCTCAGCTCAGGGGACCCAGAGTGATCCTGACCCAGAACTGCAGGAGAAGCCACGTGCATGGTGTGAAGCCACCAGCTCTGTGGCCACGTGTTGGGGCGTCCACGGGGCTCATGTACCTCCCAACACAAACTCCCACCAGTCTTCTCAAACGCCGAGAGGACCCTCCCACACCAGCAAGGGCCCAGGGCCAGCCCCTCAGCCCCTCAGTGAAATGCCTGGGGGAAAACCAGGCCTGGGTCTCCGATTCCCCTCCAGGCCCCATCTGGCTGGCATCCTCTCAGGTCATCCCCCCCACACCCCCGCCCGACCTGAGCAGCCAGACCCAGCCTGCAGGAGGTACACCCCCTCCCCGCTGCTCACTCAGAAGCTGAGGTGGGAAAGGCTGGGTTTGGGAGTCAGCCCGCCCCTAGATGCCAGCCCCCTGCAGCTGTTAGGCCCTGGGCAGAGCAGGCCTCCCTGAGCCCTGGAGCAGAGGGGCGGGAAGGCTCAGGGAGGAGGTGTGGCGGGGGCTGGGCAGATGTGGGGTGTCTGCCCCACAGCTGGAGGCGCTCAGCACACTCCCAGGGGAACTGCCCGCTCCCCTCTGGGTGCTGGGCACCCAAGCCTCCCTGCACCCCCTCCCCTGGGCTGCAATTACGGGTCCTCCAGTCTAATCGCCCGGGTTGACTCGCTCCTGGCCCCGCTTCCCTAATGAGGCCTTTGTCCCCTTAATTGGCCATCTCCAGGCGCTTTTCTCTGACCCCCCACCTTCACTGCCTGTCCCAGATCCCAGGCCCAACTATGTGCTAATTGGGCCTTTGGGGGGACACACAGAACGACCCCTCCCCTCCCTGTCCCCTGGCCGGCCTATATCAGACCCCCCACCCATGGACTCCTCACACCTCAGGGCCGGGGTGAGAGCACAGGACGGTTCCGATTCCCCGGGCCCTGCTCCGCCAACCAAGGTCCCCCCTCCCTGTGTGGTCCCCCCACCCCCGTCTGTCTTCCTGTGCGCCTCCCTGGCCCTGGGCCCCCAGCCCTGGCTGCTCCTTGCCCTTCTCAGACTTTGCGGGGGTAGCTGCTCTCTGATCAGCACTGTGGGGAGCCGCTCCGACACGCCAGCCATGCACCCCGGGGCTCCCACAGGGCCTGGAGTCTCCGAGGCAGGCCCCGGAGCTGTGCGCCTTCATGAGCGGGGCGGCTGTCCACGTGCTACGCGCCCTGCACCCGCGGCGGGCCAGGGCCCCCAAAAGGAGGCCCAACCACAGGCGGTTCCTACACAACCAGATCTGCAGGTGAGGGGAGCAGGGTGGGAGGGGACTGGGAAGGGCCGGGGTGGGACCCAGGCCCGACAGCACAGAGCAGGGGAGAGGGGGTACCATGGGGCCAGGTGCCCCCAACATGCATCTACGGAGTGCTGACTGTGTGCCCAGCCCCAGAGACCCATCCATAGGAAGCAAAGTTCTCTGCCTCGGGAGTTCCCTGGCGGTCCAGTGGTTAAGCCTCTGTGCTTCCATTCAGGAGGTGTGGGTTCAATCCCTGGTCCGGGAACCAAGACCCTGCATGCTGCAGGCATAGCCAGAAAAACTCTCTGCTTCATGGAGTTTGTGTTCCAGTGGGGAGGCAGCTGATAAGGGACTGTCAAATAAAAGAAGTGGGGCCTTCCCCAGCGGTCCAGGGGTTAAGCCTTTACCTTTCAGTGCAAGGGGAGCAGGTTCGGCCCCTGGGCAGGGAGTTAAGAGCCCACACGGCATAAAAGTGAAAGTGTTAGTTGCCCAGTCACGTCCCACTCTGTGCGGCCCTGCGGACTGTAGCCCGCCAGGCTCCTGTGTCCATGGGATTCTCCAGGCAAGAAGACTGCAGTGGGTAGCCTTTCCCTTCTCCAGGGGATCTTCCCGACCCAGGGATCAAACCCAGGTCTCCCGCATTGCAGGTGGATACTTTACTGTCTGACTCACCAGGGAGGCCCAAGATCCCACATACCTTGTGGCCAAAAAATAAAAAACAAAAACATAAAACAGAAGCAATATTTAACAAACTCAATAAAGACTTAAAAAAAAAAAAGGTGAATGTCACCATAGGAGGCTCAACATGACAGGCTGGTGAGTGAAAGGACCCAGACACGGAAGGCCCCTACTGCGCGAGTCCATTCCTGTGAAATACCCAGAACGGGCATGGCCACAGAGCAGGAAGCAGGCTGGTGGGTGCCAGAGGCTGGGGGGCTGGGCTGGGGAGACATGCCTAACAGGTGCCAGGTCTTCTGGGATGTGATGGAAAGTTCTGGAACTAATTAGAGGGGGTGTTTGCATGACACCATGAGTGTACTGAAGGCCACTGAATTGCACGCTTTGAAATGGTTCCTTTTAAGTGCTGTGAATTTTACCTCAGTTTTTACAAACGATACGGCGTGTTTGAAGGTGGTGAGAGCTGCCGAGGGCGTGCTGGGGGCAGGCTGGCATTTTAGGAAAGGTGTCCGGGATGGCCTCCTGGGGAGGGGAGGGAGTAGCCCTGTGGAGGTGAGGAGGGCAGCCCCTGGAAGGGGGCGCGCTGCAAAGGCCCAGAGGCGCCAGGGAGCAGGCCTGGGGAAGCTGGAGCAGAGGGAGGGGAGGCACTCGGGTTCAAGACAGAGAAGGGGCGGATCGGGGGCCCTCGTGGGCCTCGGAAGGACCTGGGCTCTGGGCGGGGACATGGTGGGGTCTGAAAGGACCGCCAGGCTGTCGATCGGGGGAGCAGGCGGCTAGGGATGGTGGTGGCTCAGACAATGGAGGCGAGGTCCGACTCCTGGGCGGTTTGAAGGCAGCGCCTTTCTAGGCCCACACGCCATGCACACTAGGCCTCTCTCCTGCTCAAGCACCTGCTCCCGTGGCTCCTGCGGCCCTCAGCACAGAGGCTCTGCCCCGCCAGACCTGTTCCCCTGCAGCTGCAGCGCCCCGCCTGGCTCTGCACCAGTCAGCCTTGCCCTGTCTCCAGGCCTGTGGATGGAGACCTCTGCTCCTCCGGGTCTCTGCCCAGCCTGTCCACACCCCTCACACCCGCCCGGCCCTGTGCTCGGCCCTCACCCTGTGACAGTGACCATTTTTGAGGCTGCTGTGTGCCAGGTACACTGCCCCAAGGCCCTGACGTGCGCTAGGCCACTTAACACCCCCACAGACCTGCACTGCAGATTCTGTCTTTTCCCTGCATTACTGATGAGGGAGCTCAGAGAGGTGCAATGGCTTGTCCAAGGCTACACAGCTAGAGAGGTGAGACAGTTGCAGGCAGTCTGAGGCCATGCTGTGGACCACGCAGCGGTCCAGGACCACCATGCAGTCCTGCCTGGATGCAGCATCTCAGGGACTGGGTGGTGAGGGTGAGGGTGCTGAGGACGGAATGATGAAGGTGATGGTAAGGATAATGGTAGTGACTGTGGTGAGGGTGAGGGTGGTGAGGGTGAGGGTGATGATGGTGAGGGTGATGGTGAGGGTGATGGTGGTGATGGTGGTGAGGGTGGTGAGGGTGAGGGTGGTGAGGGTGGTGATGGTGGTGATGGTGGTGAGGGTGAGGGGTGGTGAGGGTGGTGATGGTGGTGATGGTGGTGAGGGTGGTGATGGTGAGGGTGATGGTGGTGAGGGTGGTGAGGGTGGTGATGGTGGTGAGGGTGGTGAGGGGTGATGGTGGTGAGGGTGGTGATGGTGGTGATGGTGGTGAGGGTGGTGAGGGTGAGGGTGGTGAGGGTGGTGAGGGTGGTGAGGGTGGTGAGGGTGGTGAGGGTGGTGATGGTGAGGGTGATGGTGGTGAGGGTGAGGGTGAGGGTGAGGGTGAGGGTGGTGATGGTGGTGGTGATGGTGATGAGGGTGATGGTGAGGGTGATGGTGGTGAGGGTGAGGGTGATGGTGAGGGTGGTGATGGTGGTGATGGTGAGGGTGATGGTGAGTGTGAGGGTGGTGAGGGTGAGGGTGATGAGTGTGATGGTGGTGATGGTGAGGGTGATGGTGAGGGTGATGGTGGTGAGGGTGAGGGTGAGGGTGGTGATGGTGATGAGGGTGATGGTGGTGATGGTGGGGGTGATGGTGGTGATGGTGAGGGTGATGGTGGTGATGGTGAGGGTGAGGGTGATGGTGGTGAGGGTGATGGTGGTGAGGGTGGTGATGGTGAGGGTGAGGGTGAGGGTGATGGTGGTGAGGGTGATGGTGGTGATGGTGATGGTGGTGAGGATGGTGGTGAGGGTGGTGATGGTGGTGAGGGTGGTGAGGGTGGGGATGGTGGTGATGGTGATGGTGGTGAGGGTGATGGTGGTGAGGGTGGTGAGGGTGGGGATGGTGGTGAGGATGGTGGTGATAGTGGGGATGGTGGGGATGGTGGTGATGGTGGGGATGGTGGTGATGGTGATGGTGGTGAGGATGGTGGTGAGGGTGGTGAGGATGGTGGTGATGGTGAGGATGGTGGTGATGGTGGGGATGGAGGGGATGGTGGTGATGGTGGGGATGGTGGTGATGGTGATGGTGGTGAGGATGGTGGTGAGGGTGGTGAGGGTGATGGTGGTGATGGTGGCGGTGGTGGGGGGGGATGGTGGTGGTGGTGGGGATGGTGGTGGTGGTGGTGGTGGTGAGGATGGTGGTGATGGTGAGGGTGCTGATGGTGGGGGTGGTGAGGGTGATGGTGGTGATGGTGGTGAGGGTGGTGAGGGTGATGGTGGTGATGGTGGTGAGGGTGGTGGTGATGGTGGTGAGGATGGTGGTGATGGTGAGGGTGCTGATGGTGAGGGTGGTGAGGGTGCTGACGGTGGTGGTGGTGAGGGTGATGGTGGTGATGGTGGGGATGGTGGTGAGGGTGAGGGTGCTGATGGTGAGGGTGGTGAGGGGTGCTGACGGTGGCGGTGGTGAGGGTGATGGTGGTGATGGTGGGGATGGTGGTGAGGGTGGTGGTGATGGTGGTGAGGATGGTGGTGATGGTGAGGGTGCTGATGGTGAGGGTGGTGAGGGTGCTGACGGTGGTGGTGGTGAGGGTGATGGTGGTGATGGTGGGGATGGTGGTGAGGGTGAGGGTGCTGATGGTGAGGGTGGTGAGGGTGCTGACGGTGGCGGTGGTGAGGGTGCTGAGGTGAGGTGATGGTAAGGATGAGGGTGGTGGCGATGGGGGCTAAAACCTATCGGACACTTCCCACATGCCTGGCACTGTCCTGCTGCTGCTGCTACGTCGTTTCAGTCGTGTCCGACTCTGCGGGACCCCATGGACGGCAGCCCCCAGGCTCCCCGGCCCTGGGGTTCTCCGGGCGGGGGCGCTGGAGTGGGCGCCATCGCCTTCTCCACGGCGCTGGTCTAAGCGCTTCAGTTGTAGCGCCCGATGCCCCTTACAGGAGCATAAGCCCAGGAATCGCTGACAGCAGCCCCAGGAGGCGGGTGCTCCCACAGCCCTCCCTCTTCAGATGAGGAAACTGAGGCACAGAGCAGTAAAGTGACTTGCCCAAGCTCCTGATTTGCTGGAGGTGGGTGGCTCCGGGGACTCGCCCCAGGAGATCCTGGACCACCCGTGAATGGGTGGGAGCTGCCCAGCCTAACCGCTTCTCCCCTGCTGCAAGCAGCCTTCCTCCAGGGAGCCTAGGATGGAAGACCCACCTGCTCCCAAACACGGTCCCGTCCCACGTTCCAGAGCCAGCCTCCTCACCAGCTGCTCAAGGACCCCTCCCCACCTTCAGCCCGCCCCCAGCCTGGACCCCCGTGTCTACGCCGCTGCTGGGCATCCCCCTACCCCCGCAGCTCCCTGCCTGTCCTCCCCACCCCCCAGGGCCAGCTTCCCACAGCACAGACGTCCCCACCCCCACGCGGCGTCTCTGCCCCAGGCTCCCCCGCGGCCTGGGCCGCCCACAGTGAGCACATCCCCCTGGGCACGCAGGCGCAGCCCGACAAGATCCAGGGCAGGGGCGAGCTCCGCTGTGTCTCGCTACCCACGCCCTCCTCTCTCCCGGTCCCCTCAGGCCCCGCTCCCCTGGGATCCCCCTCCACCCACGCTAGAGATTGTTTAACTCCGTGTGAAAAATTTTCAAACTTGCAGAAAGGTCAAAAGACAGTTGCCAGATGCAGCAGTTCTTTTATTGAAACTTTAATTATTTATTCGTCAGCTCTGGGTCTCAGTTGCGCCCTGCTGCTTGGCGTGCAGGGAGTCTAGCTCCCCAACCAGGGATCGAACCGGGGCCCCCGGCTTTGGAAGCATGGTGTCCTAGCCACTCGACCACCGGGGAAGTCCCATCAGATATATTTTCTAAAATTAATTAATTAACTTTTATCTTTGCGGCTGTGTGGGTTTCTCTAGTTGTGGCGAGCAGGGGCTCCTGTCTAGGTGTGCGGGTGGGTTCCTCCTCTGGCTTCTCTCCTTGGGGAGCACAGGCTTCCCGTACAGGCTCAAGTTGTGGTGCTCCAGCTTACTTTTTCCAGGGCATGTGGGGTCTTTCCTGATTAGTGACCCAGTTGTCTTAGTCACTGGACTACCAGGGAAGTTCCAACGGATACATTTTTAAATAAACCTTTCCCTGCAGGTTTAACAGTACAAAAGAAAAAAAAAAGGCACGCATCATCCGTGCGGAGCTTAATAAATTTTTCCCAAAGGGAACCCACTGATAAAATCAACATTCAGATCCAAGAACAGGGCATTTCTTGCCTCCAGAGATCCTGGTGGGATCTCCTTCCCATGAGTTGCCATCCTGACATCTCTCCCTGTTGATCAAGTTAGCCTGGTTTTGAACTTTATTTCTATGGTGTCACACACCGACTGGGAGAAGGCAATGGCAACCAACTTCAGTACTCTTGCCTGGAAAATCCCATGGACAGAGGAACCTGGTAGGCTGCAGTCCATGGGGTCACTAGGAGTCGGACATGACAACGACTTCACTTTCACTTTTCACTTTCATGCATTGGAGAAGGAAATGGCAACCCACTCCAATATTCTTGCCTGGAGAATCCCAGGGACGAGGGAGCCTGGTGGGCTGCCGTCTGTGGGGTCGCACAGAGTCGGACACGACTGAAGTGACTTAGCAGCAGCAGCAGCAAACATGGACTAAGTCTCACTGCTTTTGTTCAACACCATGTTTTTGCATTCATCTGCTGGAATGGCCATGATCAAACATGACAGACCGGGTGGGGCACTGAGGACAACCTCACGATTCTGGAGCCTCAGGCCCCAGACCAAGCTGCTGGCAGAGAGAGGCCTCCTCCTCGGCCTCTCCCGTGGTCCTTCCTCAGAGCGTCCTAATCTCCTCCTTCTGGATTAGGAAACACCCTGATGATGTCATTTTGACTTAATCGCCTCTCTAAAGACTCCATCTCCAAATGCAGTCATGTTGTGAGGCCCTGGGCCTTCCCTGATGGCTCAGTGATAGAGAATCTGCCTGTGATGCAAGCGACCTGGGTTCAATCCCTGGGTTGGGAAGATTCCTCTGGAGAAGGAAATGGCAACCCACTCCAGTATTCTTGCCTGGAGAATTCCATGGACACAGAAGCCTGGTAGGCTACAGTCCATGGGGTCACAAACAGACATGGCTAAGTGACTTTTCACTTTCTGAGGTGCTGGGGGTTACAACTTCAACATAGCAATTTTAGGGGGCCACAGTGCACTGCGAGACCCTGCATTTTTGCTGGGGGGCTAGGAATACTGGGGGACCTGTGCAGAGGCTACTGCAGTCATCCAGGCGGGCGAGGCCAGGGACTCCAGCCAGGGGTTGGTGGGGATCCTGAGAGGGTTGGTGGAGATGCAGATTCATAGCCCCTTAGGAGGCAGAATCCACACAGCTTCAACGTTAGAGTCAGAGTCGCGCTGCCAATCCACAGGGTGCCTTTGTGCAAAAAAAAAAAAAACACCATTGTGACGGCGCCTCTTAAGACATTTTTACTTCTCCATGTTGGAATATGGTCAGAATCAATCTACATGCCAAACATACCAGGATTTCCTGGTGGCTCAGTGGTAAAGAATCCTCCTGCCAACGCGGAAGACATGAGTTCGATCCCTGGTCTAGAAAAACCACACAGGCCTCAGGGCAACAAAGCCCATGCCTCACAACCGATGAGCCTGTGCTCCAGGGCCGGGAGCCAGAACGAGTGAGCCTCACCCTGCAGCTGCTAAAGCCTGTGCACCCTAGAGCCCGTGCTCTGCAAGCAGAGAAGCCACCAAAATGAGAAGCCCGCACACCCCGCCTAGAGGAGCCCCCATGCGCCTCAAGGAAGGGAAGCCCTCACAGCAACAGACCCAGCACGGACAAACATAAAACAAATATTTTTAAGTGCGCACAGCGTTGGACGGGACGTGCTGCCCTGCGCAATGCACATGCCCACAGCCGTTCATAGCTTCCCTATGGATGGGGTTGAAAGTGAAACAAAGGGTCAGTTGATCAGTCCTGTCCGACTCTGCAACCCCACGGACAGTAGCCCGCCAAGCTCCTTGGTCTATGTGATTTCCCAGGCAAGAATACTGGAGTGGGTTGTCATTTCCTTCTCCAGGGAAATCTTCCCCCACCCAGGGATCGAACCTGTCTCTCCTACATTGCAGGCAGATTCTTTACCATCTGAGCCACCAGGAAAGCCCATGGATGGGGTCAGAGACACTGAACTGTGGGACTCAAGAAAACGGACCCAGGGCAAAGAGAGTAGCGTAAAGACAAACGGGGAGGGAGAGAAGAGACACGTCACTCCGGGGGTGGCAGACGGGAGGGGATTTCTTCGCGGTCACCCCTGTAACGCCCGGCTCTTTCTGCAGGCAGTTTGCCAAGATCGAAGCTGCCACCCAGCGCCTGGCCACGTCCATCCTGTCCCAGGAGGCGCCTCCCCAGAGACCGCCGCCCCAGAGGCCGCCCCCACCCCCCGCCCTCCCCCTTCCTGGGCGTGGCCTGTGCCGTGGCGCCCACCGAGCCGCTGCATGCTGGCCCCAGCCTGAGTCTCGCTGCCCTGGACGCCTCCACCCTCGACCTCTTCGAGGACATTGCGCTCCCCCGGCGTGTCCTTCAGCCCCATCTGACCTGTCCCTCTGTGTGCCGGGCCAGCCGGCCCCGAGGCAGGACACACGGCTCCAGGACCCCCTGCTCCCTCCCCCGCGTTCCCTGGGGGAGGGGAGGAGCTCTTGGCTTCTGAGGGTCTCTGGGGGGCCAGGTGGGAGGTGTCTTGTGCCTGCCCTTCTCCGGGTACCCCTGCAGGCTGGGGGGACCTACTTCCCCTGACATCCAATCACAACCCAGCCCCGGCTCCCAGAGGGACCAGAGCCCCCGCCATGACAGCTGCTCAGCCACCTCCCGGGCAGTCTCCTGTCCCACCCACGACCCTCCTGGCAGCCTCTGGGCACAGGAATCAAGCCCAGACTCCCGCCTCGGCCTCAAGGGGCTTCTCTCAGGTCCAGGGGCCCCAGTTCAGCCTCTGGGATGGGGTGGGGGCGATGCTCTCTCCCTCCCTCACCTTCTCCCTTCTCTCTGCTCAGCCCCACCTCCTTGGTGACTGGCCCCCTGGGCTCCCTCTCACCCTGGTTCAGCTCTTTCTAACGTCTGGTCTCATCTTGTTTATTCCCAAAGATCTGCGGAGCACCTACTGCTTACCAGGCCCAGATCTGGGTGAGAGGACTCAGCAGTGAATAAAACAGACATCTCTGCTCTCGTGGAGCTGACATGGCAGGGTGGCGGGTAAAGTTGGGAGCACTGAAAATAAATGAGTACATCCATCCTATGTTAAAGGCAAGATACATTTCCAATTCCAGATTGGTATTAGTGCTGGGAAGAAAATATTGATAGGATAGCAACCCGATTGGGTGACACCTTGATATAGGGTGGTCAGGGAAGGCCGTCAATGACAAGGAGCTGGCACTGTGAAAAAGTCTGGGGTTTCAAGCAGAGGGACCAGCCGGAGCAAAGGCCCTGTGGTGGGACGTTAGGGGCCAGCCTGGCTGGAGCGGAGTGAGCCAGAGGAGAGTGTAAGACGGCTGGGTGGGCGGTTGAGGGGCTGAAAAGGCAGACAGGGAATTGGAAGTTCAGTTCAGTTCAGTTCAGTTCGGGTGTTCAGTCGTGTCCGATTGTTGCGACCCCGTGAACCACAGCACGCCAGGCCTCCCTGTCCATCACCTACTCCCGGAGTCCACCAAACCCATGTGCATTGTGTCAGAGATGCCATCCAACCATCTCATCCTCGGTCGTCTCCTTCTCCTCCTGCCCTCAATCCCTCCCAGCATCAGGGTCTTTTCAAATGAGTCAGCTCTCCGCATCAGGTGGCCAAAGTATTGGAGTTTCAGTCTCAACAACAGTCCCTCCAATGAACACCCAAGAGTGATCTCCTTTAGGATGGACTGGTTGGATCTCCTTGCAGTCCAAGGGACTCTCAAGAGTCTTCTCCAACACCACAGTTCAAAAGCATCAATTCTTTGGCGCTCAGCTTTCTTTATAGTCCAACTCTCACATCCATACATGACTACCGGAAAAACCATAGCCTTGACTAGATGGACCATTATTGGCAAAGTAATGTCTCTGCTTTTGAATATGCTGTCTAGGTTGGTCATAACTTTCCTTCCAAGGAGCAAGCATCTTTTAATTTCATGGCTGCAATCACCATCCGCGGTGATTTTGGAGTCCAAAAAAATAAAGTCGGCCACCCACTGTTTCCCTGTCTATTTGACATGATGTGATGGGACCAGATGCCATGATCTTCATTTTCTGAATGTTGAGCTTTAAGCCAACTTTTTCACTCTCCTCTTTCACTTTCATCAAGAAGCTCTTTAGTTCTTCTTTGATTTCTGCCATAAGGGTGGTGTCATCTGCATAGCTGAGGTTATTGATATTTCTCCCAGCAGTCTTGATTCCAGCTGTGCTTCATCCAGCCCAGTGTTTCTCATGATGTACTCTGCATATAAGTTAAATAAGCAGGGTAACAACATACAGCCTTGACGTACTCCTTTTCCTATTTGGAACCAGTCTGTTGTTCCATGCCCAGTTCTAACTGTTGCTTCCTGACCTGCATACAGATTTCTCAAGAGGCAGGTCAGGTGGTCTGGTATTCCCATCTCTTCAGAATTTTCCACGGTTTTTTGTGATCCACACAGTCAAAGGATTTGGCATAGTCAATAAACCAGAAATATATGTTTTTCTGGAACTCTCTTGCTTTTTTGTTTGGCTTCTATTCCAAAAGTGATAGGAAATTCTCTCTCCACTCCTTTCTCGCGACTCCACTTCCAAGCACTGCAACTCCACTTTAAAGCAATCTAAACTTTAGGACACCACCTGAAGAGGCAGGTGCTGTGAGAGGGAAAACTGAGGCTCCAAGAGAACAGATGAAAGCGCGCGGAGAGGGAAGGACTTCTTGGCTTGTCGCGCCTTTATAGCCCTTTCCTGGAAAGTTCAGTTCAGTTCAGCTGCTCAGTCGTGTCCGACTCTTTGAGACTCCATGAATCGCAGCACGCCAGGCCTCCCTGTCCATGACCAACTCCCGGAGTTCACTCAGACTCACGTCCATAGAGTCAGTGATGCCATCCAGCCATCTCATCCTTTGTTGTCCCCTTCTCCTCCTGGCTCCAATCCCTCCCAGCATCAGAGTCTTTTCCAGTGAGTCAGCTCTTCGCATGAGGTGGCCAAAGTACTGGAGCTTCAGCTTTAGCATCATTCCTTCCAAAGAAATCCCAGGGCTGATCTCCTTCAGAATGGACTGGGTGGATCTCCTTGCAGTCCAAGGGACTCTCAGGAGTCTTCTCCAACACCACAGTTCAAAAGCATCAATTCTTCGGCGCTCAGCCTTCTTCACAGTCCAACTCTCACATCCATACATGACCACAGGAAAAACCATAGCCTTGACTAGACGGACCTTAGTTGGCAAAGTAATGTCTCTGCTTTTCAATATGCTATCTAGGCTGGTCATAACTTTCCTTCCAAGGAGTAAGTGTCTTTTAATTTCATGGCTGCAGTCACCATCTGCAGTGATTTTGGAGCCCCTCAAAATAAAGTTTGACACTGTTTCCAGTTTCCCCATCTATTTCCCATGAAGTGATGGGACCAGATGCCATGATCTTCATTTTCTGAATGTTGAGATTTAAGCCAACTTTTTCACTCTCCACTTTCACTTTCCTCAAGAGGCCTTTTAGTTCCTCTTCACTTTCTGCCATGAGGGTGGTGACATCTGCATATCTGAGGTCTTTGATTCCAGCTTGTGTTTCTTCCAGTCCAGCATTTCTCATGATGTACTCTGCATATAAGTTAAATAAGCAGGGTGACAATATACAGCCTTGATGTGCTCCTTTTCCTATTTGGAACCAGTCCGTTGTTCCATGTCCGGTTCTAACTGTTGCTTCCTGACCTGCATACAGATTTCTCAAGAGGCAGGTCAGGTGGTCTGGTATTCCCATCTCTTGAAGAATTTTCCACAGTTTATTGTGATCCACACAGTCAAAGGCTTTGGCATAGTCAATAAAGCAGAAATAGATGTTTTTCTGGAACTCTCTTGCTTTTTCCATGATCCATTGGATGTTAGCAATCTGATCTCTGGTTCCTCTGCCTTTTCTAAAACTAGCTTGAACATCATGAAGTTCACGGTTCACGTATTGCTGAAGCCTGGCTTGGAGAATTTTGAGCATTACTTTACTAGCATGTGAGATGAGTGCAATTGTGTGGTAGTTTGAGCATTCTTTGGCATTGCCTTTCTTTGGGATTGGAATGAAAACTGACCTTTTCCAGTCCTGTGGCCACTGCTGAGTTTTCCAAATTTGCTGGCATATTGAGTGCAGCACTTTCACGACAGCATCTTTCAGGATTTGAAATAGCTCAACTGGAATTCCATCACCTCCACTCCGCTTTGTTCGTAGTGATGCTTTCTAAGGCCTACTTGACTTCACATTCCAGGATGTCTGGCTCTAGATGAGTGATCACAACATCGTGATTATCTGGGTCTTGAAGATCTTTTTGTATAGTTCTTCTGTGTATTCTTGCCACCTCTTCTTAATATCTTCTGCTTCTGTTAGGTCCAGACCATTTCTGTCCTTTATTGAGCCCATCTTTGCATGAAATGTTCCCTTGGTATGTCTAATTTTCTTGAAGAGATCTCTAGTCTTTCCCATTCTGTTGTTTTCCTCTATTTCTTTGCATTGATCACTGAAGAAGGCTTTCTTATCTCTTCTTGCCATTCTTTGGAACTCTGCATTCAGATGCTTATATCTTTCCTTTCTCCTTCGTTTTTCACCTCTCTTCTTTTCACAGCCATTTGTACGGCCTCCCCAGACAGCCATGTTGCTTTTTGCATTTCTTTTCGATGGGGATGGTCTTGATCCCTGTCTTCCGTACAATGTCATGAACCTCATTCCATAGTTCATCAGGCACTCTATCAGATCTAGGCCCTTAAATCTTATTTCTCACTTCCACTATATAATCATAAGGGATTTGATTTAGGTCATACCTGAATGGTCTAGCGGTTTTCCCTACTTTCTTCAATTTAAGTCTGAATTTGGTAATAAGGAGTTCATGATCTGAGCCACAGACAGCTCCTGGTCTTGTTTTTGTTGACTGTATAGAGCTTCTCCATCTTTGGCTGCAAAGAATATAATCATGCGTGGGTCTAAATTTCTGTCTCTATCTAGAAGGGCCAGATTCGGACCCAAGGTCTGCCCCTGCGCCGCGCACCTCGCGCCGTTCGCCGCTGTCGTTCGAACTTGACAGTCGGTCTGATCGCGACCCGACCTCTGGGGCTGCAGTCCCGAGTTCTCTGTACTCGGCTCACCGCTCCGCCTTTAGACACGACACGCACGCCTTTTGAGACTCTCCATTGGTCCGCGGCCCTGCCTTTCTCCAGGGCAGGCCAATCACACTCTCAAGACGGACAGTCTGGCCCACGGCCCCCCGAGGCGGGTGGGAAGAAGCGGCCTTCACGGATTGGATGCCAGCGAAGCGGAGCAGAGCTAGACGAGTGCCTATTGGGCGGATCAGTTCGGGAGGCGGGATGTGGAGGGCGCGGGGGTGGGGCTCCGTGTCCAGAAGGTGAGAAACGTTGACCTGGCCTGTGGACCCTACCGGAGGAGCCGAGCTGCGCGAGTCCGGCGGCAGCGGGTGAGTGACTGCAGGCCTCACCTGCGGAGGGCAGGCCCGGCTTCCTCCGGAGCCTTCCGGGTAAGGCCCCGCCGGCGCTGCGGGGGCACCGACCTCCCCGCCTGCCGCTGGGGGACCGAGGCTCCGCGGGGCCATCCGGATCTTGGGGACGCGGCCAGGGCAGGGCTCCTGCCCTCGCCCGACACTAGTGGCTGGCCAGGGCCGTTTCCACCCTCCGCACCGAGTGTCTGCATCACCCTTGTGCGGCGGCTGTTTCCCCAAGAAGGAAACCGGCTCAGACGGAGCGTGAAACTTGAGGGTCACACAGCCAGCGAGGCTGGGTGCGGACGCACTCCCCCGGGCCACCTGGGGGATCTCAACAGACCGATTCGCTCCGCAGGTGGCCGCCCATCGCGGGCCGCTCCTCCGCCCGGCCTCGGGCTTCCTCTGCCCTGAGCTGCGTTCTGGGTCCTCACCACTCCCCTAGAGCACCCCCAAACTCTGTCTCCAGCCCAGGCGCCGCCCCCACGTGTTTCATCTGCTCTGCCTCAATCAGGTGGGCTCGTCAAGGGAATTAGCCCACCCTCTTGACGACTGGAAACCAGGCCCGCCTGCCCCCTCCTCTCCGTCCCCGCTGCCTGGACTGGACCCTGCCCTCCCGGCCTCCACCTCCAGTCCAGCCCCACAGGCGGCCAGCTAGGCCTCCCTGTTTCCTATTTTCAAAACTTTCTTGTGGAAGTTTATTACACGTGTAGGGAAAAGTACAAATCACAGATACACAGCTCACGTATCTTCACAGAGTATGTGAACAGCATACAGACGCAGAAACCAAACACCCCCTACGCGAAGTACCAGCCCCTCCTTCACCACTGCTGCCCAAGGACATCATTATCATGACTTTAATGCCACCGATGGGTCTGGCTGGTTTCTTGCCTTATGTAAACGTTTTACTGTGTTGTGTTCACTGTATTATATTTACCTGACTGGAGAACCTGTTTACACACTGTCAAAAATTCAAGAGCAACACAGCGGTCAAATATCCTTCACACTGTGCCCCTCGGAGACCTGTCCCTGCAGAAAAAGCCTGTTCTTACGTGCTCGCCAGAGAGCAAATAGGGATTGCAGCAGTATGCAGGCTTTTTTTTTCCTTCTTGCATTTTGGCACAAATGGGGAGCACTGTTTACACACTATGTTTGTTGCGTCTGTACCCCCGTCAACCCCCTCCTTAATATCTCTCGATACTTCTCCACATTTTACTTAAAGGTCTTCCTTGTGATTACCAGTGCCCTAACCGTGGATGTGTAGATTTATTTCTGTTTGTTTGCTCAGGGAGGGGTCTCATAGTGAATAACCCTGTCCCATAATGAATAACGTGTCATTTCACAGGCATGTCTGCAGGCATGCACTTAGGCTAAACACAGCATGAGTTCCCTGGGTCACAGGGTTTGTGAATCTGTAATTTTGAGAACTGCAGGCACATGGTTTTCCCTAGGGGTGCTTGCTGCAATTTACACACCTACCAGCTCAAAGGGGAGCTCCTGCAGGCGCCTGTCACAGGCTTTCGGACCTTCCAGCACCCTGCCTGCTCCTGACCCTGTCCCTCAGTCTCTTAGAGAGCTACCACGCAGAACCGGAGTGAGGAGAGCGCTGCAGGTGGAGGCAGCTGCCTGGGCAAAGGCCCCGAAGGGGGATGTGGCAGTCCAGCGCCTTGTGGGAGGAGGGTACCTCTTAGTGTTGAAGACAGAGAAAAGCCATGAGGGCCTGGGGGAGAGCTAAGATGGGGTAACAGGGTCACCTATGTGTTTTCAAAAAGATTGCTTTCACTTTCTCTGGGAGAACTCTGCCAAGACAGAGTAGCTTCACCAGAAAGCTTCACCCTGGCAACAGCTGTAATTAATTACACAATGAAGTAATGCAGTGTGGTTTCATATTTGAGGGAATTTCCCTTCCATTTGTATTTCGAGACAAAATTCCCACAGCATGAAATTCACCGCTTTAGCCATCCACTAGGTTTCAAACTTTAGATATGCCACATGTAGGAAACATTTTCAGTGGGAGATGTGTTCAGTTTAAAGAATAACCAAAAACACCTGTGGGACTCCCGACACTGAAACTTGCCCTGAGCAAGGGTCAGCTGGCTTGCCCTCCACTGGGTGCACTGGGTCTGCTGGGCCTTTGTTTCCTAAAGAAATTAACAAATAAGTGAGTGACATGCAGAGATGGGCGGAGCTGCAGACACAAGCCAGGACTCCCCCATTTGTGCACCAGTTCCAGGAACCAGAGACACAAGTCTCTGGGAACATGGGCTGGGACACTGAGACTCGGGGTGTCCGGGGCCCTGATGGGGAGAGGGGGCAGTCACCCCTCTAGTCCCCACAGCACCTCCACCTTCATGGACCCCTCCCTGGACCTCAGTGTCCTCCCCTTTAAAAGGGCTGCTGGCCAGGTGACTCTACCAGTGCCCCCTTAATTTTTACATTGCTTTCTTTCTTTTTAATGGTGGAAGGGGCTTCCCCTGGAGGCCCAGGGGGTTAAGACTGTGCTTCCAATGCTGAGGGCACGGGTGCCATTCTTGGTTGGGGAACACTTGCCACACAGTCAGAAATTAAACAAAACAAAAATAATTTTTAAAAAATTGTGGCAAAATATGCATAACCTAAGCCTTACCATGCTGGCCATTTTAAAGCGTGTGGTTAGGAGGCCTTTGGTATGTTGCTAATATTGTGCACCCAGCACTGCTGTCTGGCTCCGATCACTTCCACCCCAGGCGGGAACTCCGGGCCCCTCTGCAGTCTCTCCTCCGGCCCCCACCCCTGCCTGCCCCGTCTCGGTGGACTGTCCCTGTAAAGGGACTCCTGCACGGTGCTCTGTGACTCGGCAGCACCACGGGAGGGGCATCCACGCTCCTTTCCTTTTTGTGGCCGAATACTCCACGCCCGGGTACCCCAGCCTTTCTAAGACCCCGAAGCGGCGGGGTTCAGCTAGTGAGCCTCAGGCGTGGGCAAACTACATTCAGAGAGGCAGTCAGACCTGAGGGATCTCAGGCCGTGGGGGCGGGGGGTGTGCAGCTTTGCCTCAGGACCCCATCCCGACCCCTCAGGGGCTGGCCGTGCCCTCCGGGGGACTTCAGAGCCTCAGTCTCCCCAGGGGCTGCGGAAGGGTCACAGCGGGAGTCTAGGGGTGAGTGCGTCGACCCTGGACATGCAGAGAAGCCCCCTCTGAGCCTAAGCGCACTCCCTGGGCCCTCTGCCCATCCCAGGACATGGCGGCTGCGAGGCCTGCGTTGGGCCGCATCCTCCCCGGATCTTCCATGCTCTTCCTGTGCGACATGCAGGAGAAGTTCCGCCACGTCGTGTACTTCCGCCAGATCGTCTCTGTGGCTGCGCGCATGCTCAAGGTACAGCCCTGCTCCCCTGGACCCAGGTCCAGACCCCACGGCTCCTCCCCTCAGACCCGGGGGTCCAGGCGTCCAGCCCCTCGTCTCTCGGACCAGGAGCCCAGGCCTCAGCCTCTCCTCCCTCAGACAGGAGTCCAGGCCCCAGCCCCTCTTTGGCTCAGACCTGTGCTCCTCTGCACCCCGCCAGGTGGCCCGGCTGCTGGACGTCCCGGCAGTACTGACTGAGCAGTACCCCCAGGGCCTGGGCCCCACCGTGCCCGAGCTGGGCGCCCAGGGGCCTGCAGCCGCACTCTAAGACCTGCTTCAGCATGGTGCCTGCGGTGCAGCAGGAGCTGGACGCGCGGCCCCAGCTGCGCTCTGTGCTCCTCTGTGGCTTGGAGACACAAGCCTGCATCTTGGTGAGACCCCCACTGACCCTGGCGACCTCCTTTCCACCTGCGACCTCCCCAAGCTGAAAACCCAGAACCCTGGACACTCTCCTTCCTGACCCGTGGCTCCCCTCCTGACCTGGGACCTTCACCTCCACTCAGGACCCCTGGGCTTTTGTCCTGCTGAGGATCCCGCTATAATCCCCATCCCTCCTGCCCTGATCCACCCTCAGCTCCACCCTGGCTCCTGTCATTCCTGGCTGGGGTGGTCCTGACCTCTCTCCACCCCCAGCAAACGGCCCTGGACCTCCTGGATCGCGGGCTGCAGGTCCACGTGGTGGTGGACGCCTGTACCTCCCGGAGGTGAGCTCTTCTCAGGGGTGAGGTGCGTGTGGGTTGGGTTTGGGGCACCCAGGGAGAACCCGGTGGATCCTTGCTGAGTTCACCGGATGTCTGGGCGTGCGGTGCCGACCAAGACACCCTCTCCCCCACCCCCTCAGCCAGGTGGACCGGCTGGTGGCATTGTCGCGGATGCGCCAGAGCGGCGCCTTCCTCTCTACCAGCGAGGGGCTCATTTTGCAGCTCATGGGCGACGCCGCCCACCCTCAGTTCAAAGAGGTACTGGATCCCCCCACACTCGACCTCCCCCTTCTCCCACTCAAACAGCAAATGCCTTTCCAGCGCCCACGGTACAGCGGCAGAATACATCCCAGAACATAGCAGGCTGCCGCCCCAAGGGAGACTGCAGGTCAACTCCGTAAACCCCGGAGCAGAGAAGCCGGCTGGCCCTGAGGGCTGCAGAGAGAAAGCAGGGGAGGGCCGGGTGTGCCAGGACGGATTGCTGAGGGCGGTCCAGAGGCCTCCTGGAAGAAGGGGACTTTAGAGCGAGGTGCAGATGGGAGCCACAGAGACCCTGTCGCCGGCTGCCCCCGGCCCTTCCCCAGCACCCCTCCTCCTCCTCCAGTCTGGACTCCGGTCCAGCCTCCACAGCCACCAGCCAGGTGGCCTTCCCAGTACCGGGTCTGACTGGGTGCCAGGCTTCGGCTTTGCACCTTGGCCCTTAGGGTAATGGAATACGCTGATATCCCAGTCCTCTGAGGTCTGCCCCTTCTCCTCTTAGATCAGGCCTGTTGAGCATCTACTGAGCACCTGCCGTGTGCCAGCCAGCGTGGCAGGTCCAGGGGCAGTCGCAGAAAAAGACAATCTGTATTCAGTTTCACATGGCAGCCAGGAGCTAGGGAGGGAATCTGTGGGGTGAGTGAGATGAGATGGGGGCCGGCAGCACAGAGGCCCCGGGGTGGCCTGAAAGTGAAGACCTGAAGTGGGGGCAGCGAGCAACCGGTCATCCGAGAAGCAGTCTTGGCAGAGTGGACAGCTAGGGCAGAAGCCTGAACATGGGACTAAGCTTGACTTATTCAAGGAGCCACAGCAGGGCACGGTGAGGTCAAGGTGCAGGAGGGGCGGGGGGCAGGGAGGAGCCAGAGCGGAGTCTTCCCAAAGGTTCTGGTGCGGTTGAACCCGGGAGCTGGACACTGTCAGATCTGTGTGTGGTGCTGGGCGGCTAATGGACATGGGGTAGGAAGGAGGGAAATGAGGGTGGAGGCAGCACGGTTACAGGCCTGGCTCACTTTTATTTTGTAATTTCTGTAGGTTAGCATGAGAGGACTTGCTGGTGGGTGCAGTGCATGAAAAGGCAGCCCAGAGAGGCTCCAGGTTGAGCACGCCGCTCAGGCTGTGCACTGATGGGGGAGGGGGCGGAAGGTCAAATGACCACCAGCATCTAAGAGGCAGTTGCATAAGTGCCTCCAGAGTTGAGGCGCAAGGCGTGGGCTGGACCTGAGAGTTGAGAGGGGAGATTACTTAAGAAGCAGGTGTACACAGGAAGCCCCAGGACAGTCAGTCACCCTCAGTGGTCGAAGACAGCAAAGTGGGCCCCGGAGACAGATAATCAGGCACTAACCCTGGTAGCTGTGGTGAAAGGAGACCACCAGCATAAGTCTTGAGGGGCAGGGCGGTCAGTTTGCCCAGTTACTGCCCGGTGTGGGGGGGTAGTTAATGTTTGGAGGGGGCGGTGGCGAGGGAGATGAAAATGGATCTGTCGTGGAGACGGGAACCCCTGACTCCTCCTGACTCCCCCTGCAGATCCAGAAGCTCATCAAGGAGCCCAGCCCCGACAGCGGGCTGCTGGGCCTTTTCCAAGACCAGAACCCCCTCTTCCGCTGACCTCGCCACCCTGCGCTGAGCGGAGACACCCTCTTCTGTCCTCGGGACTCTGGCAGGCGCGCCTTCTCCCCCGTCGCCGGGTCCCGAGAGTGGTGCAGTCCACCGGGAGAACCGCCCCCTCGGGAGGGCGGGGGTGCCGCTTTCCTATTGGGCTGCAGCTCCCGGAAATGCAAATGAAGCTCCCGGAGCTGGGCGAGGGTTGGTCGAGCCGGGCTGGAGGCGGGGCTCGGCCCCGGGCCACTCCAAGGGGCGGCGAGGGGGGAGGGGCGTCACAGTCTGTGTGGGACCCGCTCGCGGAGAATAAACACTGATGTGACTGTGGGCCGAACCATTCTTGGGCGGGGGGGTGTCCCGGGGGCGACCGGGGCTCGCGGGCGGCGGGGGAAGAGGGGTCCCCGGCAGGTGGGGAGGGGGTGGTGCCTCCGCTCAACTCCGAGCCGGCGGCGCAAGGCAAAGGCGAGGGCGACCACTCGCATCTGCACCGCAGCCGGCGCGCATCTGCCCGCAGAGGGACTGCCGGCCCGGGTCCCCGACACGCTGCCGGCCGCCCCCAGGCAGCGCGCGCGCACACGCCCAACCGGGTTGGCTCGCAGACACGCGCTCGCTCTGCCTCCCCCGGCCGGCCCCCCACGTCGCCGCCACCCCCCGACTCCCCCAGGGTCCCGCATCCGGAAAGTGAGGTGAGCGCGGCCGCACCCCGGTGCGGAGGGGGAAACTGAGGCAGGAGGGACTTGGGGACGCGGAGGAAGAGAGCCAGGCATGCGGCTGAATGGATGGACGGATGGATGGGAAGGACAGATAGCTTCATCTGAGTGGTCCCTGCTCCCCTAAGACACAGGAGCCCGGGGATCCGCATGGGGGCTCCCAGAATTCTACATCCCCCTTGGAAATCTGGAGTCGGGACTCAACAAGCCCCCAGTTAGGGGCCGCTCAGCCCTTTTAGATTCTCAGGCTCTCCTACCCCCATCCCGGAATCTTTGGGGGCCCAAGAAGGCAATCCGAGTCCCCCAGGGACCCAAGCATCAGAGCTCTCATCCAGACCGCCCCCACTGGGGAATCATAGCACCCCCCCACCCCACGTCCCTGGATCCCAGACCTCGCTCAGAAGGCCCCGTCACCGGACCCCGTGTCAGAGCGCCCAGGGCCCTCTCTCCACAGGGACCTAGGAGTCCCTGCTTCCCCCTCCTCCAGTAACCCCTGGGACCTGGCGCCAGCGCCCCCGGCCCCCGCCTTCCGGATCCAGGTGTCCCCCCTCCTCACCCCCAGCCTGAAGCCTCGCGTCTCGGAGGCCGCGCTCGCGTCGCCATGGTAACGGGAGTCTATTTTGCGCTGGGAACACACAGCTCCCGTCGCAGCGCCCCCCCACCCCGCCCCTCTAACCTGAGCCTGAGTGAGAGTGAGGGGCCCGGGAAGGGAGATGGGTGTCTGGGGTCGGAGGGGGGCACAGAAACACTCACAGGGTCAGAGATCTGTAGACAGCAAACCCAGGAAAGACACACACAGAGATGGAGACAGGCAGTCAGAGGTAGCGGGAGACGGGGATGTGCAGAGAAGAGACTGACGGGGCAGAGGGGAGGAGGAAATGCTGGCACGCGGAGGAGACGTGGGGCAGAGACGGTAGGATGCAGAGATGCGCTGAGACACGTGGAAAGAGACGGGCTAAGAGAGCCCGTGACCCCGGGCACCTCCCTGCAGAGATGAGACTGGCCGGCGGGCCGAGGGAGGGGCAGTGGGCACGAGATCCCGGGAGGAGGTCAGGACAGGGAGACGAAGAGACTTCCAGTGACAGAGCGGACGGGAAGGTCTAGGCACCCGGAGGGCCGCGGGGGGTGCGTGGGGACCGGCCGCGTCTCTCCCTCAAACCCCGCCCCCGGGCGGCGAGCTGGAGGCGGGGCCGGGTGCCTCCACCCCGCCGCCCCCGCCGGGAGCTGGGATCCCCGTCCCCTACCCGGACCCCTGCGGCCGGTTCTGCTCCTCTTGTATTCAGATCGCCCCTCCTATTGCCTTCTCGCCACATCCCTACCCCAAACCCACCCTCAACTCCAGACATTCCCAGGAGGCCCGCCCGCCCTTCGCCTTCGGACCCCCGCACCCTCAGCGCCCACCTGCCCACCACTCTCCAAAGCCCTGTAGCCCGAGATCAGGCTTCTGACATTCTCTGGGTCTCCGCCCCCTGCGGGTCTCTGTCCTTCTCGGGCTGTCTCTTTCCTTCTCTCGCTCTCCTTTGATCCCCAGTTCTCTGGGTCTTTTCTCCGTCACTGCTCGCCCTCCCAGGTTTCTGCCCTCTTCTCTTTGAATATTCTTTGAATATCTTCAGTTTCTTTTAAAGGAGGAGAATATCCCTTCTCTTCATCTCTGTTCTTCTCTCCCTGGGTCTCTGACCCTCTCCCTGTCTCTCTCTCTGGGTCTCCGTCTCTCTCTGTGTGTCTCTGTCCCTCTCCCCGAGGCTCTTCCCTGAGTTTCTATGTTTCTCTCTGGGTCTCCGTCTCCCTCTCTTGGTCTCTCTCTCTCTGTGTGGATGTCTCTCTCTCTCTCTCTCTCTCTCTCTCTCTCTCTCTCTCTCTGGGTCTCCATCTCTCTCTCTGGGTCTCCATCTCTCTGGGTCTCCATCTCACTCTCTTTCTGGGTCTCCGTCTCCCTCTCTGGGTCTCTCTCTCTCTCTGGATCTCTCTCTCTCTCTCGGGTCTCCATCTTTCTCTCTGGGTCTCCATCTCTCTCTCTGGGTCTCCATCTTTCTCTCTGGGTCTCCATCTCTCTCTCTGGGTCTCCATCTCACTCTGGGTCTCCGTCTCCCTCTCTGGGTCTCTCTCTCTCTCTCTGGGTCTCCATCTCTCTCTCTAGGTCTCCATCTCTCTCTGTGGGTCTCCGTCTCCCTCTCCCTGGGTCTCTGTCCCTCTCCCTGAGTCTCTCTGTCTCCCTCTCTCTAACCCTCTGCCCTCACCCCAAGACCCTCTCCCCGTCCTCGGGCATCCTGTTCTCACTCTGCTCCCAGGCATCTCACAAGGCAGTCCTTGCCCCCCAGCCCAGCTGACAGGGTCAGGAGAGGGGGTGGGGGCTGAGGTGTGGGGCACAGTGCTGGCAAGGCAGCAGGGGGAAGACGGGGTTCTCCAGGAGCACAGGGACCCCGTCTTAAACTGGCTCCCCGAGCTCTGTGCCCACATCTGTTTTCTCTCAGGTCCTGGACTAGGATCCTGGGTTCTGGCCCTGAGCTGCTGGCTGTGCCCAGGGCGAGGAGGGAGAAGACGGCTTAGGGGAGGAGAAGGATCGTGCCTTCCTGCATGTGTGTGTGTGTGTTATGTGTGCATGTGTGTATGTGTGTGTCGGGGAGGGGGTGCTGTCTGGGCATGTCTGACAGAGGGTCACATGCTTGCTTCCAGACGCTCCACCACGGGGTTTGCACTGGCCTGTGTACCCACGAGGCTGCCCGTCTGGCTGGGATACAAGCATCCACGGTCTCCGGGCGGTGGGCAGCGTGTCCAGGTGCAGCTGGCTGGGGCGGGCCTCTGGCCACGCTCTGGAGCTGTGTGCAGTCCCGGGGTGTCGTGGTGCCTGAGACCGTTTGACTGTTGGCTGCTGTGGGAGGGAATGCCCAGAGATGCAGGGCTGTGTCCACAGGGAGCTGTCCTGCATGGGAATGCCCAGAGACTCAGGGCTGTGTGTCCGCAGGGAGCTGTCCTGCACGTGTTGGGAGGAGGCTCGGGCATGCTGCCAGGATGACCCTGGGTGTCCTTGCGTGCTGTGTTCTGTGTCGCTGTGCACACAAGCTCTGTTGTGTGTCCGTGCAGTTGTGAGGCCGAGGAAGGCCGGTGCTCTGTATCCGCGCGTATGGCCCAGTGTCGGCAGGGATAGGTGCTGCAGGGCAAGAGGTGGGACACAGGGGCGGGAGGCTCTGGGCCCCCGCTGACAGAGGGGCCGCGTGTGTGTGTCTGTGTGTGTGTGTTGCTGAACCTGAGGGGGTGTGTGCCCCTGCTCCTCCTGCCCCACTCCCCGGAGCTGTCAGTGACCAGGACCTGGAATTTCCCTGGGAATGCGTCTGTGTGTGAAGTTGGAGGGGACCATGGCACTCTGTCAGCAGAGGGAGAAATTCTGCGATGGAGCCCGCCAGAGGCTTGGCACAGCATAGGGACTGAGCCTGCACACTGCTAGCCCATGCGGGGCAGAGGAGACCAAGGCACCCCTTGGCCCTGTGCAGCTCCCCAGCATCTGTGCTTTAGCAGGCAGATGGCACCCTTGTGTGTGTTTGGAAGGAGTGCCCCTTCCCACAGATGGATGCTGCCCTGCCAGCATGCCTTGGGAAGGAGAGCCAGTCTCTCTGCCAGACCCTCTTGTGCAGCGCACAACCTGCCCAACCATACGTAGCCGCCCTTGTATGAATGAAGGAATCCACATGGCCACGGGCACATGTCGCTCTCAGAAGGGGTATCTCTGTGAGCACGAAGGCCTGCATTTCTCTGTGTGGGACAGAGGCATCCATGTTCTATGGGTGGCGGTGCCCTGAGTTCAAAATCTAGCTGGGGCACCATTTGATGCATGTTGCTTATTTTTCTGTTTCTTAACTGTAGTAAAATACATGTAACATGAAATTTAACCATCTTAAGTGTACAAGTAAATAGTGTTTAATGATGTTGTGTGACTACTATCACTGTCTAGTTCCAGAACATATTCATTACCCCCAAGAAGGCCCTGCCCCCAGTGAGCAGTCAGCTCCTCTTGCCACCTTCGCTCAGCCCCAGGCAACCACTTATCAGCTTCCGTCTGCACGGATGTGACTCTGGTTGACATTTCATGTCAGTGGAATCATTGACATGTGACTTTTTGTGTCTGGCTTTTCTCTCTTAACGCCCTCGAGGTTCTTCAGGCTGTAGGATCTCTCGGTGCTCCGTCCCTTTTCGTGGCTGAGTATTATTCCACTGAATGGCTAGACCGCATTTTGTTCACCCATTCATCAACTGATGGGCACTTGGGTGGTCTTCCATCTGGGGCTGCTGTAATCCATGCTGCTAAGGACACTTATGTTTTCGACTCTTTGGGACAGATACCTAGGAGGAGGACTCCTGGGTCGCGTGGTAACTCTACTTTCTCTTTTCTTGGCCACGTCCTGCTGCCTGCAGGGTCTTAGTTCCCAACCAGGGATGGAACCTGTGGCTCCTGCACTGAGGGCACAGAGCCTCAGCCGTGGCCCCGTGAAGCCCCTATATGTTTAGCTCTTGAGGGAATGCTGGAGTGCCTTCCAGAGCGCGGGCCAAGGCACTGCGAGATGCCTGTGACACAGCACGTGGGGGCGTGCAGAAGGCAGTGAGCGGCGCGTGCAGGACGGGGGCCAGCGCAGAGCTGAGAGGGCAGGTGGGGGCCCCAGGGAACTGCAGGGGGCGCCGCAGCCCCCACAGCCCCCCGGCATCCCAGCCCCCAGCAGCCTCTGATAATGCCGTGGTCCCAAGAGCCACGTGCGCTCAGTGGGGAGGAAGAAAGGGTAAAAATAACAGCGGACAGACATCTATTAAACGAGCCCCCCACCCACCCTCACTCCCACCTCCTCCCGCTGCTTTTATTTCTTCATGGCCTCCTTCATAATTTCTTTGCGTTTCTTCATAATAGTTTTCAGCGTGCATCCCATTGATGCGTGTCTGTGTGCTGGCTTTGTCTGCATGCCAGCATGCGAGCCCTATAAAGACAGAGGCGGAACCCTGCGGCTCGCCCACCACTGCACCCCCAGCCTCAGTAAACACTGCCACAGGAACCGCCTGCCGGCCTGCTGCTGTGACACAGCGAGGCCCATCTGTCTGTCTGGCCCCTCTCACCCTGTGTCCCCTCCGGGAAGTGTAGCGCCTGCACGAGCCCTCTGAGTGCGCGCTCAGTTGCGTCTCTCTGTGACCCCATGGACTGCAGCCTGCCAGGCTCCTCTGTCGAGGCAATTCTCCAGGCAAGAATACCGGGGTGGGTTCGTCCTTCCAACCACCCAGTGATAGCCACCCTTACCCCCAGTTTCCAGATGGGGAAACTGAGGCATGTGAGGACTTAGGTGTGTCCAGTGCCAGGCACCTGGCACACGGTGGGGCTGGGAGATGAACCACTGCTACTCTGACTTGCCAGCCGTGCAAGGAGACACTTCAGAGCTGAAATTGTAAGACTGTGTGTGTGTGTGTGTGTGTGTGTGTGTGTGATGAGGGATAAGGGTGGGAGGTGGGGCAGAGAGAGAGAAGGGAGACAGAGGTTCAAGACCCCTTGACTATCAGACCTAAATAAAGGGAAAAAATAAGCCTTGGGAGAACTGAGGACCACAGGGGTGTAAGCCAGCAGTTCTGAGGGCAGATGTGCCCCCAGGGGGACACTGGGCAGTGTCTGGAGGCACCCTCTCTGTCCCCCCTGCAGTGGGTGTGGCCCCTCCTGCACCCAGCAGCTGCTGCTGAACAGCCCAAGTGCAGGGACAGTCAATAAGGAGTGCGCTCCACCCCTGTCAGTAGTGAGGGCGGCCCCTCCCCGCCCGCTTCCCGGTCTAAACTCAGATTCTCAACTCGGGTCTCTCTCTCCTCCCGTCTACTCTCCTCTCTCTCCTCTCGTCTCCCCACCCCACCCCACCCCACCGCGCCCCCTTCATTGCCGCCCTTGGTCCCGCTGACCCTGCCTGCCTCCGCCCTGGCTCGCTGGCTCCCCTCGGCCTCTGCCCTCTGCCTTTGCCCTCTTCCTCAACTGCCTCCTTGGTGTCTTCTCCCTCCATCCCATATCTCCTCTGATTTTTCTCCGTCCCTCTTATTTCTTCACACCCCCGTCCACTTTCCCTCTCTTTCCTCCCCACTCATCACTCTCTGACCCTTTCTCTGCCCGCGATCGTTGCTGTTCCCCTTACGCGGCATCGGGACATTCTTCTGTGGCTTCCGCATCACCGACCACTGCCCCCTGGGCCTGGCCAACCCCGGGCCCATGCACGTACCCCCCTTTTCCGGGCTCCTGCCCGCCCCTTCCCCGTGCTTCTGTCTTCCCTTGGGCTGCCTTCCTCACCCTTTCCCGCCACCATCTCCACATTTCTGCACCGCTGGCGCCTTTCTTCTGTGTATCGTTCCAGCCTCGGTTTTCCCCCAGCCTGGCTGTCCCGGCCGAGCTCCTGCGCGCCCCATGCCGGCCCTCCTGCTCCTCGGGACCCTCCTGTTCCTGGCCTCGACTACCGGCCAGGCTGGGGCGCGTCCGTCCAACGCCACGAGCGCCGAGCCCCCGGGTCCGCTGCCCGCCCTGCTGGCGCACCTGCGGCGCCTGACCGGGGCGCTGACGGGCGGCGGGGCGCAGCGGGCGCGGGGGCCAACGGCACCAGAGCCAGCACCCCGAGCTCGGCGGGCGCGGCTGCACGCGCGCCCCCTCCGGCCGAGCTGTGCCACGGCTACTACGACGTCATGGGCCAGTACGACGCCACCTTCAACTGCAGCACCGGCTCCTACCGCTTCTGCTGCGGCACCTGCCACTACCGCTTCTGCTGCGAACACCGCCACATGCGCCTGGCGCAGGCCTCCTGCTCCAACTACGACACGCCGCGCTGGGCCACCACGCCGCCGCCTCTGGCTGGGGGCGCCGGGGGCGCCGGGGGGTGCGGGCGGGGGGCCTGGGCCCGGCCAGGCCGGCTGGCTGGAAGGGGGCCGGGCGGGGGGCGCTGGGGGGCGTGGGGGCGAGGGCCCAGGGGGCAGCACGGCCTACGTGGTGTGCGGGGTCATCAGCTTCGCCCTGGCCGTGGGCGTCGGCGCCAAAGTGGCCTTCAGCAAGGCGTCCCGTGCGCCCAGGGCGCACAGGGAGATCAACGTGCCCAGGTGTGTGTACTCTGGGGCTGGGGGGCGGAGGGGGGCTGCTGGGGGGCTGGACTTGGGCAACGGGGGGCGGGGCCAGCATGGAGTGAGGGGGTGAGCCCTCATGGCAGCCGACGCCTTGAGGAGATGGGCGGGGCCTAAGAATACAAGTGACTTAAGTGACAGGCTAGGGAGTGACGAGGTCGGCTCAGCCCTTCATTCAGCAAATATTTCTTGAGCGCTTTCTGTGAGCCAGGAGCTGGAGCACAGCGGTGAACAAGACAAAATCCCTGCACTGACGAGTAAACCTAGCTTCTAATCCCAGGTCAGCCGCCTGCGGGCTGTGTGACCTGGGGAAAGTTGCTTAACCTCTCTGTGCCTGTTCCCTGTGTCTGTATAGTGGGGATAATCATTGTTCCCCACCCATTCGGACAGCACCGAAGATTAACTGAGTTGATTCATGTCCAGTCCTGGCACGTGGTAAGCCCTCAATAAATGCTGGCTGCCGTTTTCATTAAGATCGTGAGCAAGCAGTGTTAGTTGCTCAGTCGTGTCCAACTCTTTGGGACCCCATGGACCACAGCCCACCAGGCTCCTCTGTCCATGGGCTTCTCCAGGCAAGAATACTGGAGTGGGCTGCCATTTCCTTCTCCAGGGGAGCTTCCCGACCCAGGGATCAAGTCTGGTCTCCTGCACTGCAGGCAGATGCTTTGCCATCCGAACGGCCAGGGAAGCCACGCACATGGGCCACATACTTGCAGATGCTAATAACCGCTGTGCAGAAAAGCAGTATGGCGAGGTGGGAGCGGGAGGGGAGGTGCCGGTTTACATGAAGGGGGCAGGAGAGACCTCTCTGAGCAGAGACCTGGAGGACAAGAGAGAACCAAGCAGGTATCTATGGAAAGGGCACTCCAGGCAGAGGAAGCCGTAAGCGCAAAGGCCCTGGGGTGGCATGTTGGAAGGACTGTGAAGAGGCCCACGACACTGGAGCGCAGTGGGTGAGGAGGAGGTGGACAGAAGCAGGCAGAGGTGGATTCACCCTAAGTGTGGAGGAGGGGCCACTGGGTGTCCTGAGCTCCGTGTGCGGCCACCTGAGCCCTGGGCTGTGCATGTGAACTTAGCCACAAGGGACAAGGGCTGAAACGGGCAGGCCAGGTGGGTCCATGGCGAAAGGCAGGCTGCTAGCCGCAGAGGTGGCAACAAATGGTTGGGATATATTTTGGAGAGCGAATCCAGGGGATTACTAAGGGCCATGGAGGAAAGACAAAGAAGAGTCAAGGGTAAATCTAAGGTTTTATCGCCATGGGGACAGCAGCAAAAGAAACAGGGGTGAGGTCCCAGGTTCGGGGTGGCGCAGAGCCACAGAGAGGACGCTGTGGAAGGGACCACACAAGGGGTACGGTCCAGATGAATTGGGGGAAGTGAGTCGGAGGGACCTTGAGAAAGAGAGGGGAAAGAGGCCTGCGCCCTCCCTCTCTCCATCCCTACCCGCAGCCCCCCAGGCCACTGACCATCCCTCTGCCCCTTCCAGGGCTCTGGTGGACATTCTGAGACATCAGGCGGGGCCCGGGGCCCGCCCGGACCGGGCACGAAGCAGCTCCCTAACCCCAGGGGTCGGAGGCCCCGACAGCATGCCGCCGAGGACGCCCAAGAACCTCTACAATCCGGTGAAACCGTCCAATCTCGGTGAGCAGAGGCGGGGCTGCGGCTGCCCTCGGCCCCGCCCCATCCTGTGGCCCCGCCCCCATGGTGGCCCCGCCTCCCACCGCCCCGGACTCTGCCTTCCCAGCACAGTCTGGGCTGAGCCCTGTTCCGGACACTGCTCCGGACGCTGCAGTGAGTCCGCCCCACTCCCTGCACTTCCGTGGGCACCCTAAGTGGGCACCGCGGGCACGTCGACGGTTTCTCAAGCCACTGCGTTGAGAAACTCATGTCAGACCACCCAGCAGCCGGTGACACACAAGGACGCAGGTAGCCACTGAGTTAGAATGTCTGGAGCGAGACCCCTGGTTAGAATCCTAGTTCTACCACTGTGGCCTGGGGGCGACCGGCTTCAGTTCTCTGGGCCTCAGTTTCCTCATCCATAAAATGAGCATCAGAGGAGGGCTCGCCTCACATCACCGCTCTTCTTACGGGGCGTGGCCAGAGAGGTACAGGCGGCTGGGAGAGGGTCAGAGGGTCTCGTCTGGGGGGGCGGAGGAGGCGCCCTCAGAAAGATCTCGGGGCAGTGGCCAGGGGACGAAGGGGAGTTTCTTGGGCAGGGGGAGCTCAGCTTGTGAGGCCCCCAGGGCTGAGTCTGGGGAGAGGGTGGGCAGGCATTTCAGGAAGGGCCTCGAGTGCCGGCCGAGCTGAGTAGCTCTGAGTCCTGAGGGCAATGGGGAGCCAGGGAGGAGTTTTGAGCGGGAGAGGAGCAGAGTCCTGAGTGGGCAGGACTATGTCTCCGGGATCCGTATGCAGGGAAAGAAATGAGAGGAGGAAGGCTCCGGAGGAGGCTGGGAGTCAGGTCCAGGCAGCAAAGTACGCGGCTTGATCTGAGGTCAGGAACGCAGGAGAGAAGAGGGCTTTGAATACTAGTGATGAAGAAGAGATATTTGACCTGATCTGGAGGGATGAGCAGGAAGGAGGTCTTCAGGCAAAGAAGGGGAAGAAGGGGTTCAACGCGCGGAAAACAGCGGAACAGCACGTGCAGAGGCCCTGTGGCAGAACTGGACCACTGGGCATCAGAGGGAAGCAGGGCTTGAGGGGAGGGGGTGAGAGATGAAACTGAGGGCAGGTCGGAAGGCCTCAGAGGCCGTCCCCAGCTTAGAGTGTGTGTGTGTAGCAGAGGGGTGTGTGTGTGTGTGTGTGTGTGTGTGTGGAGCAGAGGAGTGTGTGTGTGTGGGGGGGGGGGGGCAGAGGGGGTGTGTGTGTGTGGAGCAGAGGGGCGTGTGTGTGTGTGTGTGTGTGTGTGTGTGTGTGTGTAGCACCGTGGCAGGGCTGGTCTTGGAGCTGGGCGGAAGGCTGGTTTGACGATCCAGGAGGGAGAAGGAAGTCAGGGCAAAGACTGCAGAGCTGGGGAGCAGGAAGACGGGACCAGGGAGCCCTCCACACGGACCAGGACGGGGTGCCAGCTGGCCGCCGGCCACATCAGTGACGCCGCCCCTCTTGGTCCCCACAGATAACCTGCACCACAACTACCTGCACCTCAGCGTCAGCAGCCCCAAACACCGCGCTGCCACTCTGGGTACGCACCCGGGCGGCAGGGCTCCTTCCCTCCCTACCCGGCACTAAGTCGGAGCCAGGCGCCCCGGTAGGACAGGGGAGGCCGTGGGAGCCTGTCCTCATGGACCAGCCGGGTAACCCTGAAGCGGTCCGCGGGAAGCGGCCTGCAGCGCGCCCCTCCTGCCTGGGGTGGGGCACACAGGATGTGCCGGCTGCGCCTCCTGCTCCTTCCCCCAGCAAGGAGCCCCCGAGGGGGGCGTGGTGGGGGTGAGCAGAGGGAGCTTGGACTGCTGCCGCTTTGAGGGGCTGGAACCCCAGGCTGCTAAAGCTCTAAGGGGGCGGGGGCGGAACCGCAGGGTCCGAGGGATCAGGGCCGGACTGACCACGGCCGTGCCCTCTGCCCCAGACTGGCCTGGACTGACCCCGGCCGTGGCCCCTGCCCCAGACTGGCGGGCCATCCCGCCGCCCAGCCCCCTCCTTGCGCTACTCCACGCTGTCCTGCTCGCGGTCCTTCCACAACCTCTCGCATCTTCCCCGTCCTATGAGGCTGCCGTGAAATCGGAGCTCAACCGCTACTCCTCTCTCAAGAGGCTCGGTGAGTCCCGGGAAGGGGGGCTGCCTGGGCGGCGGGGCAGAGGCAGGGCCTGGGTTCAGGACCCTGGACAGTGGCTCGAGCGCTTGCTCAAGCTCTCGATTACCCGTTTAGGGTTCTTTTTTCTCCAAGGGCTTCCAGAAAGACACAAGGTCATTCTGCATCGCAGTTAACTACTTAGGGTGCTTTTCATAAATGCAAATCCTTGGTCCTCTCCACAGTATCTATCGCATTCATCAGGACTTGTGTTTGCAATTAATAGAAACACAATTTAAAGAGAAAAAAAAAGGTAACGATGCTGAAACACACCTTAGAAAAGAAAGGTAATTACGCTGGCTCGATAAGGCCAATTCTGTGTGCCACAAACTTCAGGTGTGGCTGAACCCAGGTGCTCAAGAGCTGGCGCCAAGATTCCCTCTCTCTCAGCTCTGCTGAACAGTGGGCTGGCTTCGTTTTCAGACAGAATCTCCCCTGTGATGGCAAAGAGTGCCCTGAGAATCTTCAGGGCAGCTCTTACCAGAAGAGTCTCTCCCAGTGACTGCAGCAAAATTCCCAAGCCTGAAGCCCACTGGCCAAGAAAGGGTCATGAGCTTGTCCCAGAACCAGTCACCATGACTCTTGATTGGACATTCCTGGTCGTGGAGGAGGCGTCACACATTTTAAACTGAGATTCATGGTCAGAAAGGGTTTTTATACTGTGTCTCATGAAACTCACGTACACTGGCAATTTTTAAATTACAGCAAAGTTTTGAAACTTGCTATTGTGGACATTTTCAAAGAGGTTCAAGAGCAGAGAAACGATAAAATGAACCCCTAGGTTCCTATCACCCAGCGTAAACATTTTCTTACTTCCTCCTTCCCCTTACCCCATCTTTTGGTGGATTATTTCAAAACAAATCCCAGATATTATGTCACTTCAACCACTGATATTTCAATAACACACAAGCTGAAACAAAAATTGTAGGAATGGTACTCACCCTTATTCTCTTGATGGGTTTCCCTCGTGGCTCAGGCGGGAAAGCGTCTGCCTGCAGTGCGAGAGACCCAGGTTCAGTCCCTGGATTGGGAAGATCCCCTGGAGAAGGAAATGGCAACCCACTCCAGTACTCTTGCCTGGAAAATTCCGTGGACTGAGGAGCCTGGTGGGCCACAGTCCATGAGGTAGCAGAGAGTCAGACATGACTGAGCGACTTCACTTTCTTTCACTTTTTTCTAATTGTGGGAAACTTTCTAAGAATTTTCTATTCTATTACATTTTGCAAAATACTGTCTCTACTCACAACATTGACTTTACAATCCACGAATGGGTCGAATCGAAAAATACTTCCTACAAGATGAAAGATGGAGAAGGCAATGGCACCCCACTCCCAGTACTCTTGCCTGGAAGATCCCATGGACAGAGGAGCCTGCTGGGCTGCAGTCCATGGAGTCGCTAAGAGTAGGACACGACTGAGCGACTTCACTTTCATTTTTCACTTTCATGCATTGGAGAAGGAAATGGCAACCCACTCCAATGTTCTTGCTTGGAGAATCCCAGGGACGCGGGGGCCTGGTGGGCTGCCGTCTGTGGGGTCGCACAGAATCAGACATGACTGAAGCGACTTAGCAGCAGCAGCACAGGATGAAAGAGAAGAAGTTTCCTCAAAAGCAAGAGCTAGGTTCTACGCCCAAAAGAAAGGATATTCCCAAGCGATTTAAAACATAATCCCCCTCCTCATCTACGGCCCCAGCACTGCAAGCTGGGCCTGGGAACATGCATTCTTCTAGCTTGACTGTTCCCACTGGTTAAAACCGTGCCCCTGCCCAGGCTAATGCCCAGGAATTTCCAGTGATGTCTGGAGCTCCCTGGGGCGGGAGCCCAGTGCGAGGAGAGGCAGAGGGATGGCCCAGGGAGGCGGGCAGCTTCTGGGCTGGCTGGGGGCCTAGCTCTATGGTTTCCCTGCTTCTCCCGCAGCCGAGAAAGACCTGGACGAGGCCTACCTGAAGCGCCGGCATCTGGCGGAGGTGCCCCGCGGGGCGCTGCCCCTGCACGCGCTGCGGCGACCCGGCACGGGGGCGGCTACCGCATGGATGGCTGGGGCGGCCCCGAGGAGCTGGGCCTGGCCCCCGCGCCCCACCCTCGGCGTGTCATGTCCCAGGAGCACCTGCTGGGCGATGGGGGCCGGTCGCGCTACGAGTTCACGCTACCGCGTGCGCGCCTCGTGTCCCAGGAGCATCTGCTCCTGTCGTCTCCCGAGGCCCTGCGCCAGAGCCGCGAGCGCCTCCTGTCGCCCCCGCGCAGCCCCGCGCTGCCCCCTGAGCCCACTGCGCGCGCCAGCCTAGCCGCCTCCCACTCCAACCTGTTGCTGGGGCCCGGGGGCCCCCCACGCCCGCTGCACGGCCTGCCGCCGCCGCCCGGCCTGCACGCGCACCACCACCATGCCCTGCACGGCTCGCCGCAGCCCGCCTGGATGTCAGACGCCGGCGGGGTGGGGGCACGCTGGCCCCGCAGGCCGCCCTTCCAGCGCCAGGGCACGCTGGAGCAGTTGCAGTTCATCCCCGGCCATCACCTGCCCCAACACCTCCGCACGGCCAGCAAGAACGAGGTGACTGTCTGAGCGTCCGAGGCCGGGCTGGGGGCTGGGGCGCTGCGGCCTGGGGCCCCCCATCCCAGCCTGCACCCCCTGCCACACCCCGGCTGGGGGCCTGGAATCCAGACCTGCGTGGGCCAGGAGGGCTACCTCCAAGGACATGGTTTTGGACGAAATCCTCACGAGAGAAAAAGTTCCCTTCTGCAATGTCATGGCAGATAAGATCATCCTCCTGTCACAGTCTGAAGCAGGGCCTCCTTCCCATGACGTCATCACAGAGGAAGAGGCCTATATGTGAGGTCATCAGTAGCAAAAAACGTCTGTGTTCATCACAGGGACAAACCCTGCTTCCCATGAGGTCATTGCAGAGGAACAGGCCCACTACAGTCATCGCTGGAGGCCGAGTCTGTGCTCCTCAGTGTCATCACGAAGACCTCCCTCCGGTGACGTCATAAGAGGAGCAATGCCTTGCCCCATGACATCGTCCGGAGAGACAAGGAGCCCTCCTGTGACGTCACTACACAGATAAGTCTCCCCCTCTGATGTTGTCTCTGGCACCAAAAGGCCTCTGTGGACCTCATCGTCACCAGGAAAGTATTTTCTTCCCAAGAAGATGCCTCTGTCTATGAAGCCGTGCCTGCAGACAAAGCCATCTTCCCGGGACGCGCCACAGGGAAAAGTGCCTCGCATCCTCACGAGACACAAGGCCTCCTTTCTAGCACATCGGCACGGGGGCTCTGCTTCCTTCCTATGACACCATCGCCAGAGGAACTGGCTTGCCCTGTGATGTCATCCCCCGAAGACGGGCAGCCCGCTCGGGACCTCTCCGGAGTGAGGCCCTTCTGCATTGCAGCACCAGACTTTGCCTGTGCAGAGATTATGTCCCCGTGAGACACGTCCACTGCGATTGCCCAGCATCCACAAGGCGGGCCGACCAGAGCCCACGACTAACCTGGAGGCCACCAAGGACGGGACCGGCCCTGAGATGCTACTCCGGGTGTCACTGTTGGGGCGGCTGCCGTGTAGGGAAGCTTTGGCCAGAGGTGACAGCCGGCCCCTGGGGCCCTGGAGCTGTGACGTCACCACCGGAGACACTGCCTGCTCTGAAAGGCCATTCCTCGTGATGGTGTCACCAGAGTTTCTGCCTTGTCCCACCATGACTTAGCTTGGTTGCTCTCTCCCCTGACCCCAGGGACAAGCCCTGTGCGATTTCCACCAGACCCTCCCCCTCACGCGAGGCTTGGCCAGGGGTCCTCCCCCGTGCAGGGATGTCACCTCCTGGTGACTCCTGGAGGACAGCACACACTCCCAGACTGGCTTCTGCTCCCAAGGAAGCCGCTCCACCACTCCTGGAGTCCTGGGGACTCAGGCGGCCCGACGTCTCTCTGCCACAACTACAGACATCATCAACTCTGCAAAGTCCTGGCCTCCTGTTGGGGTGGGGAGTTGGGTGTGCCTGCTGTTGACATCATTGGCACAAGACTTCCACCACTTGTGGCTGCATTGCACCTGGGGTCCCGTGGCAGCCATGCCTGATGATGATGGCATTTCCCAGGGTTCCCTGTGACCTACAGCATGTTCATCTCCCAGGATCCACCGCAGCTAGGGCCTCATTCTCATCCAAGATTCGTCATAACTGCAGTGTCACCTTCTAAGGTAGCTTCAAGCCAGTGGTGTCACTATCTTCCATGGTTCTCCACCAACACGGTGTCATCATCTCCCAGGATTCACCACGGCTGATGATGTCAGCATCCCCCAGAACCCACCATGGCCAGTGATGTCATCACCTTCCAGAACCCAGTATGGCCAATGGTGGTATCTTCTACCAGGGTCCACTAGGACTGATGATGCCCCAGTTTCCCACAGACCCCCACAACTGTGCTGTCATCACCTCCCAGGATCCGATTCAGCCACGATGCCACCAGCCCCCAGCATCCATGAGCGTCGATGGTGTCCCGGGACCCATGACATCCAACATCATCATCTCCCAGGATCCACTTCAACCTTGGTACCATCATCAACTGGGATACACCATAACTGTGACATCATCATCTCCCAGGACCCCAGACACCCAATTACGTTATTTATCAGGATCCATCTCAACCATGTATCGTCACCTTCCAATATCCATGCCCTTGGGAGCCACGTACTGTGACAGCTGTATTTCAATAGAGGAACCAGCACAATGTGTATTCTTCCCCCCCCTCAAAAAGAGCGTGGGGCGGGGCTCCCTCTGATGACTTCATCCTACTCCAGCCCTTCTTGGTGATGTCACCGCCTTGCTCCTGACTCAGGCTGATGCCTGCCTCAACCCACCAGAGCCTTGGCCTTGGCCAGTGCCCCCTCACCCCTGGGTGAGGGCACCAGTCCTTACCCTCCACCCAACCATCTGATCGGTGACAGGGTCAACACAGAGACCTCTTACCATCCCCAGAGGGGGGCCTTCCAGTCCCTGGGTGATGTCACAGCCCCAGCCCCATCCCTGGCACGGGAGCCGCACCCAGCGCCGCATGCCATTGGCTTGGGCCAAACTCCCTGGAGATGCCCAGGGCCGGGCCAACAGCTGCCGACCTCCCCGGGCCTTCAGTGGTGTCTGCCGCTGCCTGGTCCCGGGAGGGCACATCTGGAGCTCGGCGGCCACCGCCCCCTGCCACCCGCGGGGCAGGATGTGCTCTGCATCTCCCCAGGATGGCAGAGGAGCACCACTCTCTCCCCTTGCCCCTTCACCCTCTGGGGAGTCCCCAACACCCAACGCACAATTTGCCCAAATTCTCTTTGTACATAGCCATGTTGGGGGCGGCCATTCCCCCACTCTTAAAGGGCTACATGCCCCCTCTCCCAGCCCCGAGGGCCAGGTTGGGGGCCTCTTCTCCCCCTCCTCTGGGCCGCCCCCCTTCCTCTCCTCTCCCCACAAATAATGGCACCTCAGCTCATCCCTTCTCGTCAGGAGCCTGGGGCAGAAACTTGGCCCTCGACTCCCACCATGGTCCCTGGAGGAGGAAACGGCAACCCCTCCAGTACTCTTGCCTGGGAAACCCCATGGACAGAGGAGCCTGGAGGGCAATACTCCATGGGGTCTAAAGAGTCGAACACGCCTGAGCAACTGAGCACACACAGCACGGCTCCCACCACACCGAGGACACTGAGGGGCCAGCCCCAGGCCACCAGGGCCCCAGTGCCAGTTTTTCAGCCCCCTGCTTGCAGCTGCTCCGCTGGACTCCTCCAATCCCTGCAAGGGCCTCAACACGCCCAGGGTCCCTAGGGCAGACTGTGACTTCCCCCCAAAGGAGCCAGCTTGAGCACCTGCCCCCGCAGAGCCCCTCCCCTCCACTCACCACCCCCAAGGAGCACTCAGCCTTCTCCAGCCCCCACATCTGCAGGGTTTGGGGCCCCCATCTTTTACACCCCCTCCCCTTCCACTTGCTCTTTCCTGGCCTGGATTCCAGGCATCTCACCCCCCGCCACCCACCACACATCACTCACTCGACACAGGCTGCCCGACCCTGGGGCCTTGACCTCTTATCTCAAATAAGCCATAATGGGGAGAGGTCTCGAGGTGGATGAGGAAGTGGGCATGTCCTGCCAGACCCCCTTGATGCTTCCAAAGCTGAGACCTCGCCATCTGAGTCTCCCCCTGCCCTGCCGCCTTGTACATCATACAGGCTTGTGTGCGCACACACCCATTCCAGTGAGGGGGGCAGTGGAGGGCAGTATGGAGAGATGATCCATTCTGGGCCAGAAGACCTTCCGCAGCTCTGCCTGCTTCCTTACCCCTCCCCACCCTGCTCCTCCACCCAACACCGGACTCGCCCTAGCTCCTTAGTGAGGACAGCCAGCCAAGCTGCAATTGGTATTTTTTTTTTTTAATAAACATGTTTTCCTGATCCCCGGCCTCAGGTTTACTGTGGGGAAAGGATGAGCTTCCATTTCCGCGTCTGCAGGTCACTGGGGAATCCTCGCTGTGACCGAGGCAGGGTGAGCATCTGCGTGCCTTTGCGGATGGGTGGTGAGGAGTCAGGCTGCCCTGCTAGGTGCTTTTAAATCCTTGATTTCTTCCTACGTGTCTGACTCTGAGCATTTAAGCATTTGTTTGCAGATTCTGTTAGTTTGCACCTCCTTAAATCAATTTTTTTGACTGAACATCATTAAAGTGTGTGTGTCGGGGGTGCTGTGTTAGTTTCCTTAGGCTGTGGTAACAGTAGTGCCACACTCAGGGGCAGCCTAAACAGAAGTGCCTTCTCTCCCGGAGCTGCTGGGGGCCGCAGGTCTGAGGGGGGGGTGTCAGCAGGGCGGCCCCTCCTGAGGCTGGGGGAGGATCTGCCTGGGCCCTCTGGGGGCTTGCGGGCACTGCTGGCACTCCACATTATCCCCCCCTCTGTGCGCCCGACTCCCTGGCAAAATGTCCCGTCTCATAAGGACACCAGTCATGGCAGATTAGGGCTCAGCCCAGTGATCTTCCCTGCAAAGACCCTGCTTCCAAACAAGGTCATATTCACAGGTCCTGGAGGTTAGGACCTAAAACACTTTTTTTTTTTTTGGTGGGAGGAGGGGAGAAAATTCAACCCATAACAGGACGTGTGACAGGATACAGTCTAAGTGTCAGTTTTTATGATAACCAGGAAGCATTTTCCACACCTCTCTTTTCCCGCCCAGTGCATTAACATATATGCATAGTGAAGACATAATTGTCCCCTCCGTCTGTCTCAGGAGGTGCCCCAAAGGCAGGGTTTTATGAACTTTAGGCCAGCCTACCCCAGGAGCATCTAAATGTTTGTTTACCAACTGCCAGCTCTCATTACATCAAAAGCATGAGTTTGCTGGTCTGAGTCGTGTGTGCAGGGCATTCCAGAATCAGTTTTATCACTAAGAAAACCTCTTCCTCTCTAGTGCATTTAAGTGTTTGCATCTCAAATATTAGATTTTATTCTGTATCACTCAGGGTACTCCAGAGAAACAGAACCTCTGTGTGTGTGCATGTGTGTGAAACAGAACCTGTGTGTGTGTGTGTGTGTGTGTGTGTGAAGGGTACTCCAGAGAAACAGAACCAGTGTGTGTGTGTCTATTTCTGTCAAGGAACTGGCCTGTGTGAGTGTGCCTGCCCAGTCGCTTTAGCTGTGTTCAACTCTTTGTGACCCCCAAGGACTATAGCCCATCAGGCTCCTCTGTCCATGGGATTCTCTAGGCAAGAATACTGGAGTGAGCTGCCATGCCCTCTTCCATGGGATCTTCCCTGACCCAGTGATCGAAACTGTGTGTCCTGCATCTCCTCTGGGGGCTGGAATATTCAGTCTGTAAGGCACTTCAGAAACTCAGGCAGGTTTTCTAGGCTGCAGTCTTGAGGCAGGATTCCTTCTTTTCCAGGAAACCTCAGTTTTTGCTCTAAGGCTTTCGACTGATTGCACGTGGCCCACCTTATGATCTAGGATAACCCCCATTACTCAAAGTTAGCTGACTGTAGGTGTCTTCAGAATACCTTCACAGCAATACCAGGGCTGTGTTTGAACCAACAACGAGGCACTGTCACGTGGCCAAGTTGACACATGAAACCTAACCATCCTTGCAGGGAAGGGCTAGCTGGGAGACAGAGTGTGATGTGCAGCTGAGAAAGTCTCCTCCCCTTCCGTGACATGTTCACCACCGGCTAGACTTCACCTGCTTGGGTCGGTCTGTTTGACTCTAGATTAATGGGAGGGAAGGGAGTAATGCCTTCAAACACTGATGTTGGGTCACTGGTAAAGTGTCCCCATCTGGTCCACGTAAGGGCCGTTCATCCATCTATTCTTTGTGTTGGAGGCTCTGTCTGCAGGTAGTTGGAGGGTGGGCTGGAAGGAGAGGCAGGGTGGTGATGCACTGCATTCAAGAATGGGATCACTGAGCACTCAGAGGGTCTCCTTCTGGGCACAGACTAGGAAAGTACTTCCCTCCGCCCAGACGTTATTAGACACGCCAGATATAAACACACCCTGTTGCTTTAGCACCTGGGGCTACTGTTACTGTGGGACACTGCAGCCTATTCTGCTGATGCACCTTGCCTGTGGAGAAGGGGACTGGATGGCTGGGGGCTATTTGCTGTACTGTCTTGCATTTGTATCTTACCAGCCTCCTGAGAAATCTGTATGCAGGTCAAGAAGCAACAGTTAGAACGCGACATGGAACAACTGACTGGTTCCAAAATGGGAAAGGAGTACGTCAAGGTTGTATATTGTCACCCTGCTTATTTAACTTATATGCAGAGAGCATCATGCGAAATGGCAGGCTAGATGAAGCACAAGCCAGAATCAAGATTGTCAGGAAAACATCAATATCCTCAGATACACAGATGACACCACCCTTACAGCTGAAAGTGAAGAGGAACTGAAGAGCCTCTTGATGAAAGCGAAAGAGAAGAGTGAAAAAGCTGGCTTAAAACTCAACATTCAGAAAATTAACATAGCATCCGGTCCCATCACTTCACAGCAAATAGATGGGGAAACAATGGAAACAGTGACAGATTTTTCTCTTCTTGGGCTCCAAAATCACTGCAGGTGGTGACTGCAGCCATGAAATTAAAAGACGCTTGCTCCTTGGAAGAAAAGCTATGACCAACCTAGACAGCATATTAAAAAGCAGAGACATTACTTTGCCAACAAAGGTCCATCTAGTCAAGGTTATGGTTTTTCCAGTAGTCATGTATGGATGTGAGAGCTGGACTGTGAAGAAAGCTGAGCACTGAAGAATTGATGCTTTTGAGCTATGGTGTTGGAGAAGACTCTCGAGTGTCCTTTGGAGTGCAAGGAGATCCAACCAGTCCATCCTAAAGGAAATCAGTCCTGGGTGTTCATTGGAAGGACTGATGCTGAGCTGAAACTCCAATACTTTGGCCACCTGATACGAAGAACTGACCCACTGGAAAAGACCTGATGCTGGGAAAGACTGAAGGCAAGAGGAGAAGGTGACAGAGGATGAGCTGGTTGGATGACATCACTGACTCATGGACATGAGTTTGAGCAAGCTCTGGGAGTTGGTAATGGACAGGGAGGCCTGGCGTGCTGCAGTCCATGGGGTTCCAAAGAGTCAGACACGCCTGAGCGACTGGACTGACTGACTGACTTGCACGTGGGCCTCTTTTGCATTTGTTTAACCTACCTTTGGGCTTTCCCGTTGGCTCAGATGGTAAAGAATCCACCTGCAATGCAGGAGACCAGGATCCAGTCCTTGGATTGGGAAGATCCCCTGGAGAAGGAAGGGAATTCTACCCATTCTAGTATTCTTGCCTGGAGAATATCATAGACAGAGGAGCCTGGCAGGCTACAGTCCACGGGGTCGCAAAGAGTTGCTCACAACTGAGCAACTAACACTTTCATTTTTACTTTTTTCAACCTAGCTTTTAAAAATAAAGTTTAAATTTATTTTTAAAATTACTTAAATTTTTTCATATTTTCAAATTAAAAAAACTTTAAATCTGAATGTCAACAGTGCCAACTTTGGCTCCCATTGCCCTCACTAAGTAGATAGATGCCCAGGAGTGAAGGTGATATGGGAGACAGGAGCCTCATTCCCCTCCCATGCAGTTGTAATGCCAGGGCTTAAATGTTACCTATTTTTCATTCAACGTAGTCTCTATGTGCCTGTCAACTATTTCATTTCTGCTCAATCAAGAAAGTAATCTGATCCACATGTCCCATGCTTTGGTTAGTCAAGTCAAGGACAAGATCTGGCACAAGAGTTTTGCCTTTGCGACCTAACACTTGCTCAGTTTGCAACTTCACTGTGTTGATTTAAAGTTCAGCCTCTGAGCAGGTATTCTTAACCTGCGTTTGCCGGGGTAGGCTTGCGAACTTCTGATATCTGTACTAGATGCTGTATGCTGCTGCTGCTGCTCAGTCACTTCAGTCGTGTCCGACTCTGTGCGACCCCATGGACTGCAGCCCACCAGGCTCCTCCATCCATGGGATTTTCCAGGCAAGAGGACTGGAGTAGGGTGCCATTGCCTTCTCCTGCACGTGCCTTTTTTCTTTTTGTGTCTTTTAACTTTATAAAGTTTCAAATGTACAAGAATTACAAGAACAAGCCCAAGAACTCCTGCACAGCTTTTGTCAACTCACCAATTGTTAGCATTTCATTACACTGCTTTCCATTGTTCTTCCCACATAAATACTTTTTAAATACAGTTGAGAGTGAGGAGCCCCTAAGGAACATTTCTGAAAAACACATTCTCTTACAGAGTTACAGTTATCAAATATCAAGGACTTAACATTGATGAAGTCCATGTTCAAGTTTCACCAGCTGTCCCAATATTGTCCTTTGGAGCAATTCTCTTTTCAGCCCCTGCTACTCTGGGATTAGGCGTTGTAAGTACTTATTGTGTCTCTCAAGACTTGAACAGCTTCTCAGTATCTTTCATGAGTTTTGGAGTCCAAAGAGCAGCATAATTTTTATTTCAGTCCCTACCAGTAGACATGTGGGGTTTTCCCATTTTCCACTATGATAAACAATACTTTAAGGAATATGTTTTTGCACATCACATGGAGCATTTACGTAGTTTTCCCTGGGATGAGCTCCCAGGAGGGTGAACTTCTGGGTTGGCGGGAGGTGTGTTTTTAAGACCTGCTACATGAGGCCAAGATGCAGTTCCTAGAGCCTTGCCAAGTCCATGTATGTGAGAATGCTCATTTGCTCCCACAGTTGCCAGCATCAGGCATTGTTCTAGTCAATCTTGCAGCGCATCAGAGAAGTCAGTTTTACAGCCATTTAAGGAATCCTCTGGCAGCTAAAGTCCGTTTTTACCCGAGGCGAAGTCAGCCCAGCAGTCTGAGGTTCTGGAGCGAGAGCCAGGCAGTGCGGTTCGCTGCCGCTGTCACTAGAGGGAGCACCTGGCCCACTGCAGGCACTGTTGTCCTGTTACTAAGCAGGGACCGACTCTGGGGCTCCATGGTCTGCAGCACTCCAGGCTTCCCTGTCCTTCACCATCTCCCTGAGTTTGCTCAGATTCATGTCCACTGAGTTGGTGATGCCATCCAACCATCTCATCCTCTGTCATCATCCCCTTCTCCTGCCCAGCATCAGGGTCTTTCCCAATGGTCAGCTCTTCCCCATCCGGTGGCCAAAGGAATCAGAGCTTCAGCTTCAGCAGCAGTCTTTCCAATGCCTATTCAGGGTTGATTTCCTTTAGGATTGACTGGTTTGATCTCTTTGCTGTCCAAAAGACTTTCAACAGTCTTCTCCAGCACCACAATTCCAAAGCAGCAATTCTCAGCCTCGAGAATCCCAGGGACAGGGGAGCCTGGTGGGCTGCCGTCTATGGGGTCGCACAGAGTCGGACACGGCTGAAGCGACTTAGCAGCAGCAGCAGCCTTCTTTATGGTCCAACTCTCACATACATACATGACTACTGGAAAAACCATAGCTTTGAGTATAGGAACCTTTAACAGCAAAGTGATGTCTCTGCTTTTTAATATACTAAGTTCATCATAGCTTTTCTTCCAAGGAGCAAGTGTCTTTTAACTTCATGGCTGCAGTCACCATCCTGTGATTTTGGAGCCCACGAAAATAGTCTGTCACTGTTTCCACTGTTTCCCAACCTATTTGTCATGAAGTGATGGGACCAGATGCCATGATCTTAGTTTTTCGAATGTTGAGTTTTTTAAGCCAGCTTTTTCACTCTCCTTTTTCATCCTCATCAAGAGGCTCTTTAGTTCCTCTTTGCTTTCCGCCATTAGAGTGGTATCATCTGTATCTTTGAGGTTGTTAATACTTCTCCAGGCTGATGCTTGTGATTCCTCCAGCCTGGCATTTCACATGATGTACTCTATATATAAGTTCAGTAAGCAAGGTGACAATATACAGCCTTGATATACTCTTTTCCCAATGTTTTCCCAATTTTGAACCAGTTCGTTGTTCTGTGTTCAGTTCTAATTGTTGCTTCTTGACCTGCATACAGGTTTCTCAGGAGACAGGTAAGGTGGTCTGATATTCCCATCTCTTTAAGAATTTACCAATATTGTAAATTGGCAGTCATATTTACCAATTAACTAGCTCTGACCACCAAAGAGAGTTCTAAGTTCTGCTCAGAGACACAGAGGAAAGTGGTTCTTGTTAATCACCTACCACAGCCCCTACAGATGACATGTTTTAAAATATTACAGCCACTAAGGGGCAAAGAACTTGTCAGCAACCACACACCATGGACTCAGTAATAAATATGGAGGCATTTACCCACAAAACGATGCTCAGCCTCACTGAAGGGGGAACACAGGAGAAAGACAAGGCACCTCTGTCTTTCCATGACTGACAACGTTTCAGAGACTGCTGATGCTTGGTCTCATTTCTGCATCAGGACATTGACATCTGCAGCCTCCTCTGCCTGGAACGGTCTTCTCTGGATATTCACAAAACTTGCTCCCTCACTTCCTTTGAATGTTTATGGAAATGTTTCCTTCTCAGTAAAGGTCTACCCTGACTCCTCTAATCTAAAAATTCTCCCCCTCCCCCTTCCCGCACTGTTCTGAACCGTCTTGCCTTAGCTGCTCTAATTTTCATAGTAATTATCTTTTTGTACCACCAACTTTTCTTACCAACTAGCCTGGGACTTTCCCAGTGTTAGCACTAAAGTTCAGCATTGTGGGCAACCTGGACAGTTGGCCACCCTGGGTTTAGTGCTTACTGTTTATCATCTGTCTCCCCACAGAATGGATGGCCGAGGAAGGTGGTTCCTTGCTTCCTGTCTTGGTCACTGATGTATCCCAAGCACATAGAACAGAGCCTGGCAGACAGCTGGCTATAAATAAATACTTGAATGAAGGGACCAGATCCTAGTGGTGGGGATCCAAATAAGGAGAGCCCTGCCAAGGGCTACTTGGCAGAACTTCAGACACTTGTGCTCTTTGAGCCTGCAATTCCACTTCTAGGAACTTCCCCTTCAGCAAAGCTCACAGCTTTGCCCAAGGATGCTCACTGCAGCTCCTAACCACACACTAGAGCAGTGTGAACACCCATTAGCGGGAGAATGCTAGAAACTCCTCGGTTCTTATGGAGGATCACAGTGCACGCTGCTGAGGAAGGATGTCTGGGAATGCAAATGTGCAAGTAGTGTGGGGAGGAAGGCAACAGGCACTCACAGCAGGCGCGTGAGGGGGTGGTGAATGGGAACGTACGTGAGAGGGGGAAGGGGGCTAGAGCTGTGCTTCCTCCTTTCACTGCAGTCACTGTGAATTTCCCTCAAAACATGCATTTCTTTCATGACTTAATACATATGAACAGAAGACATGAAGGTTCATTTCTAAAGCTAGAAATTTGGGGTTCACTGAGTAAAAGTTAAGTTTCTGGGCCTCCAGCACTTAGCAAAGGAAGGACACCCCTCTACCGGCCCATCTCCTGCCCATCCGTCTCCCAAACTAACTCAGAAGGCCCCATCACTAGGCCACCTCCCGAGTCCTTCTCAGATCTGCCCACTTTTCTCCCACCATGGCTACGGCGACCACCCCAGCCCAAGCCACAACCAACTTCCTGTTGAAGTTTTGCTTCCACTCTGGGCCCTCCAGTCAAGTCTCTAACCAGCAGCCTTGAGCTAGAATCGCAACAAATCCATTCATGTCTCCGGGTCAGAATTCCTCATTGGCTCCCTAGGGCCCTACCGACCATGCCCACCTCTCCCAGCCCAGAACATTCTCCAGTCAGACCTTTCTTTCCCCACTCCTCTGCCCTTCTCTCAGTTCCTCCCATCTCAGGGTTTTCAAAAAATTCTTTTAAGAAAATAACAGCTTTACTGAGATATAACTCACACACCATACACAAAACTTACCAATTTAAAGTGTTTTGGTATACTCACAGAGTCACACATCTATGCCATTACCACAGTCAAGTTTAGAGTATTTTCATTGCCCCCAAATCTACCCATTAGACATCACTTTCCCATCCCTCAGCCCTAGACAATCACTCATCTACTTTCTGTTTGCATGGATTCAACTGTTCTGGACATTATACATAAATAGAATCATACAAATGCAGTCCTTTGTAACTGGCTTCTTTCCCTTAGCACAGTGTTTTGGAGGTTTGTCCATTCTGTAGCAGGTAACAGTACTTCATTCCTTTCTATGGCTGTATTGATCTGACATTGTAAGTATACACTACATTTAGTTTACCCATTTCCCAGGTGTTGAATATGTTGGTTATTTCCATCTTTTGGGTATTGCACACAATATGATATGCATATCTACACAGCTATGAATATCTGTGTATGACTTTCTGTGTAGACATGTTTCTATTTCTCTGGGGTATGTACCTAGCTGTGGAATTGCTAGGTCATATGGTAACTCTAGGTTTAACCCTTTGATGAACTGCCATACTGTTTGCCAAAGCAGCTACATCATTTTTCATTCCCACCAGCTGTGTGAGGGTTCCAATTTTTCCACATCTTTCCCAATACCTATTGTCTCCCTTTTTGATTACAGCCACCCTGGTGGTGTGAGATGATATCTCATTGTGGTTTTGATTCTCCTTTCTCTGATAGCTGATGACACTGAGCATCTAGTCATGTGCTTACTGGCCATTTATATATTTTTGACCAGCAGCACCCTCTCTTCTCAGGGTTATTTCAACAGCCTCTTCTCTGGCCTCCCTGCCTCTGCCCACATCCCCATGAGCATCCTCCTCCATCCTCTTCTCCACTCAGCAGTCATAGTGAGACCACAGCAGTCCTCTGCTCAAAATCTGGCAGTGGCTCCCTATTCCCTCAGAGACAAGACCACAGTCCTAATCCACGGCCTTCAAGGTCCTGCATGATACCCCCTCCCCAACTCCATCCCCACAGACATTTCTCTGACCTCATCTCCCCATACTCTCCCTTGCCCACTCTGAACCAACCATACTGGCCTCCTTTGCAGTTCCTCAAATGTGCTAGACCTCTGCTCCAGCTGTTTCAACTGCCCAAATACAGCTTCCTGATAAGCACATAGCTCATTCCCTCCCTTCCTTCAAACTTGTGTTCACATGACACCTGAGTGGTGAGGTTTCCCTGGCCACTTGGCTTAAAATTCATTCCAGCTGGCATCCCACAATCTGGCACCCTCACCAGAACCCCTCCACCCTTGCTCTACTTTTCTCTTTTTCCACGGCACTCGCTCCCTTCTAACCTACCATGTATTTTATTTATTACCTTTTGCTTCTGTGTTTATTTTCCCTTACCACAGGAAACCCACCAAAAAGCAAAGACCATGAAAAGTTCTTAGCAGAGATGAGGGCTATTGGAATTTCAGGTGTTGGTAAAGGGCAGCCTCCCTGAGGACCGGCCCCAGCTACTACCTGTTTCTGTCAACAAAGGCTGTCTGGGACACAGCAGCCCCCTTGATCTGCACATCCACTTGACTGCTCTGGCTAGGGCAGCAGAACGGAGTCGGTTGGGACAGAGATGGGTGGCCTGCAGAATCAAAACCCTTGACTGAGAAGGTTTGCTAAGCCCAGTTTTAAGGCTGCAGGAGATTCCTTCCTTCTCCCTCAGGGCCTGTCCACGTCAGGGATCCCCAGCATGTCTCCCACTCGCCTTGCCATCAACGTGCTTGCCGGCCTGTCTGCTCTCGCTCACAGCCCATCAAAGCCTCCAACGGCTCCCCAGGACCTGAACGCTTCAACACACCGCCCACTCAGCCTCACCAGCCTCCCGGTGGCACCCCAAACAAACCACACGTGATCCCCTCGCCTCGCCTTTGTACGGGTTGTTCCTTGTTTTGAAGAGCTTTTGCCATATGGAGCCCAGGCAATTCTTCCTCCGACAGGTCAGTGAGAAGCCCTAGCCCTCTCTCCCTGCACCCCGGGCCCTAACTGATCCAATCTGTCTTTATCACTCGCCGCCGTAATAGGATATACTTACTTGTTTACTGTCTGGCTTCCCCACGAGGTTGTCAGCACCCTGAGCACAGGGATATTTTCCCTTTTACTCTCAGCTGTATCCCCAAAGCATCCTGCCTGCCTCAGGGCTGTTGCTGTTTAGGCACTAAGTCTTGTCCAACTGTCTGCAACCTCATGGACCATAGACAGGCAGGCTCATCTGCCCATGGGATTCTCCAGATAAGAATACTGGAGTGAATAGCAATGTCCTTCTCCAGGTGATCTTCCTAACCCAGGGATCGAAAGGGAGACTCTTGCATTGACATGCGGGTTCTTTACCACTGAGTCACCAAGGAAGGTGCTCAAAACCCCAAAGCATACTAAATAACTGCCAGTGTCCAGAGAGGAACCTCATAACATCCACCTGACCGGGTTGTTTAGAGGTTTCAATGAGATCAGACATGCAAATAAATTCCAACAGTGCCTTGGCCAGCAAGCATGAATCAGTAACCACCACTCTCATGAGCACCATCAGTCCTTGCCAGTTGGGTGGACTCCGGCTACAGATCAGTTTGGCCCCCAACTCCGCCTCGTCCCAAATGGGGGCCCTGGGCAAGTCACTAGAACCCCTCTTCCATCAGAGTCCTTGCATGTTAACTGGGCCGGATTTAAGGTGAGGCGTGGTGGGGGGGTGCCCAAGTGTGGTCAACCGGCCACACACTGGTTTTGGCTAGGGCGGTGGGCGTCTCTCCGTGTTTCTGCCCCAGTTCCAGAAGCTAGGGCCCCGCTTGGGGTCTTGTCGGGACCCTGTCTAGAGGGTGTGAGAGACCTTGGCGGGGGCGCTGGACCACACAGTAGCAGAGGAGGCGGGTCAACTCCCGGGGTCCTCCTGTCAGGGCGCCGACACGTGGCAGCCCGGGGCATGCCGGGCCTGGTCCCCAGACAGGGAAAGGGAGACCTGACGAGGCCTGGCTGGCGGAAGAACGGGGTCAGTCACAGGTAAGGCCCGGCCCTCAGCAAGGCCTGAAGGCTCTTCCTTGTTAGACACCGTCCTCACAGGAGACTAAGGCCCGGACGGGGCCAGAGGTCACACACTGGAGGGCAAGGCTTGTAAGCCTTCAGCGCCGGGCTGAGTGGTCTTGGAACCTCCGTTACACTGCACGCAGGTCACACGTCATTCCCATCACAAAATGGCGCCTCGAAGAAAAACGTACCGCGACGGCCAGCGCCCACCCCAACGACGGGCTGAGGAAGGGGTGAGAATGTCCGCGAACTTATTTGCATACACAAAACTGACGAACTTCATTGGCTGTGAGAGCCTGGGTCCGCGCTAGGCAGAGCCCCCATTGGTCATCCTGCTTTTCTCCGCCCCTCTGGTACCGCCTTCTACGTCAAGGATTGGCCCGCTCGTGTCTCGTGACGCCACTCCACGACTGCGCTTCCCTATTGGTCGGAGTGCCTTCTATCATCCTTTTAAACCCCGCGAGTCCCACCTCCTTTCGCCCCGCCCAGGCTCCACGGCCGACCGTTAGTCTCGTGCGCGATTTCTGGGCGTCAGGGCGCGCGCGTACGCAGGCGTCTCATTCAAACGGCCCAATCAGCGTTCGCGTCGCCCTTTACGTCCTCTTCCTTTCTGCTTCCCCCTTCTCCACCGCTCCGTTCTCCCGGATCCTCTCTCGGACCCCTACGCGCCCCGAGTGGCCAGCCCGCCGCGCGCCCCCTCTCCAACTTCTGCCCGCAGTTTGCAGGAAGGGAGCGAGCCCGTCGAACGCCGAAGACCGTGCGCGCTGACGTCACGGGTCGAGGCGCCGCGAGAGGGGCCCGTGAGGGGGCGTGGCCTGTAGGAGGATATAAAAGGGTGGCCGTGGCGCGCGCGGCCGGCTTACTGCGGCCGGTCACTGGGGTGGGGGAAGTGGCTGTGAGGTTTGCGGCGGACGTCGGAGGCTGCGAAGAGCAGAGCGGGGCTGCTGGGGCCTCGTTAGGGCTGCAGCGACAGCAATTGGGCCCCCCGCCCCGGCAGGCGGCCGGAGAGCGCGAGAAGGGGGCCGGGGGACCCGCCCCCGGCCGGCTGCAGTCATGGTGAGTGCGTCGCCCAGGCCGGGGAAGGGTAGGCGAGGTACCCCCCCGTAGAGGAAGAGGCGTGGTCTCAGGACCCTCTCGCGGGCGGTTTGAGGGGTTGGAGAGCCCAGCTGGAGGTCCGAGGCCTGAGTTGGGCCCAGGGGCCTTCATGTAGGCGGGGCGGAGGGGAAGGCCCGGCAGAGTCCCGGGGAGGGCTCCGGCCTTTGGTCAGGCCTGTGGGTGTTCCGGGAACAACAACACTCTGCGGCCGTCTCCAGGACCTATCTGGGGTTTCCAGGGTGGTCTTAACAAGATTAGATGGGGGAAAGGGACCTAGGTAGGCATCAGGCTTACCCAGAATCATTGGGGAACCTGTGCGGAGGTACGATCGGGCTTCGGGGGCTGCTAGGGAAGGTGGAGTCGTCCTGCAGGAGCTCGAAGATGCTTCCCATTTCTAGTGGATTAGCCTGGGGCTGTCGCCTGAGTCTTCCTGGGTTGGGGGTTCCGGGAGCTCGGGGTGATTGATTGACAGCCCGGGACTCCACCGACTCCTAGATCCTGCAGGAGGCTCCGGGCCTTGGGTCTGCCCGTGGCTCACCTGCTTGTCTCCATACCTAGAACTCCAACGTGGAGAACCTGCCCCCCCACATCATCCGCCTGGTGTACAAGGAGGTGACGACGCTGACCGCTGACCCACCTGATGGCATCAAGGTCTTTCCCAACGAGGAGGACCTTACCGACCTGCAGGTCACCATTGAGGGCCCTGGTGAGTGTGGGAATGACAGGGAGGAGTACGCTTCCTAGATCCTAGTCACCCTAGAGCCAGGATAGGAGACTCCCAGTCTTAAGTGGATTGCCAGACCCTGGGGACACAAGGGTGGGCAGGACAGGCACACCTGTTACGTGTTCCTGGTGTGCAGGCTTGGACACTAGGAGTGACAAATAATTGTGTACTTTCTCTCCATTAAACGTTGGTGAGAAAAAACTGGGGGCCAAGAGAGCATGTAATGAGTCCTTAGCTTGGCTCTGCGTGTTTCCTCCATCCTGAAGTTGGGTAGAAGTTCTGTGGGATTGGGAGAAGGATGCCAGGTGGGGAGAAGTGTCAGCAAAGGCCCGGGAGGGCGGGGTGGGCCATCTCAGATTCCTTCCTGTCGGCAGTGTCTGGGGCTCTAGGGACCAAGCAGAGAATAAACCAGATACAGGCTTGGAGGAGATAATAACCAAAGCACTGCAGGCAATTGTTTGATCTTGTAGGTTGGTGTAACATGTCGCTTCACGTGCACTACATTTAGGGTATTGAGTTTTTACGATTTAAATGAAGAGCATGTAACGAAAAGACTTAGTCTCAAGTCGGGTTTGTGGGCAGTGGGTCAGGAAAGGCTTTCTGAGATGGTGAGAATGTGATTCACCCCATGCTGATGCAGGCTCGGCGGGAAGTGAGGATCCCAAAAGGCTTTTGGCAGTCTTGGGGTGTATTAGATATTTTATAAGAACAGAAGAAAAAGGACTAGGGAAGCTTACAGGAAGCAGACCTTTAGGGTCTGTAGGTCTCTTCAGGAGTTTACACAGGGAGGCCCTTGGTGGGTTTAAAGCAGGACTTCACTGGCTTCGGTGGGGGTTTGGGTGGGCTTGCGGGCTGGAGGCTGGCATCCATCAGGTGAGCAAAATGGTTCTGCTGGACTTGGAGGGGGGCTCAGATTTATGGGGGGAACTGGATGTGTTGGGCGTGGGGCCTGGAGCACCAAGAAGAGCCCTGGGAATGGCTCCCACGGGTTCTTGACCTGATCAGGAGAGTGAACGAGAAGGCTGTGGCTGCAACGGGGAGACCTTGGAGTGGACAGAACTGAGAGACTTCCAAACATGTTTTTCTGGGGGACTGAGGGGCCATATGTGTCTGTGCCACTTGGGAACGATGTGCTATGGCTTCAGCGGGGACTGAGGAGCCTTCGTGGGTGGGGACCACCAGTCGGGTTAGCTCTGAGCTGGGGTGGGGGTTGCCTGCAGGCCCCTGGGAACCTAGCCCTGTCCTCTCAAGAGCTCCCAGTCTGGGGAAGGAAACCGGGGGAGGGGGGGCACTTGCTTCACTGACAGACCGGGAGGCTGGGTTTGGGGGTGCTTGGAAGACCTGAGCCTCCTGATGCATCCCCTCCTTACATTCCAGAGGGGACCCCCCGTACGCCGGAGGCCTCTTCCGCATGAAACTCCTGCTGGGGAAGGACTTTCCGGCCTCCCCGCCCAAGGGCTACTTCCTGACGAAGATCTTCCACCCGAATGTGGGCGCTAATGGCGAGATCTGCGTCAACGTGCTCAAGAGGGACTGGACCGCTGAGCTGGGCATCCGGCACGTGCTTCTGGTGAGTTCCGCTGCACCCGGCCTGCCTCCTGGCCACCCAGTCACCTCCAAGCCACAGAGCCTTGTTGCTCTTTAAAACAATCAATGCTGAAGTGGTGGGGACCTCCACATGAGAGTCCAGGTTTCCAGCTTTTCTAGAAGGGTAGGCAGCACCCAAGGAGCTCTGCCACGGCGCGGGCGAGAGGTTTGTGTGGGGATAGTTTTCTGCAGGTGCGGGCCGAGTGTCTGGTTGGAGAGTCTTTCTGACACCGAACAGCTAGTGCAACCATCAGCGCTATAATTCCGCTGTTTTTCACCCAGGAGTGGCTCTGTGCCCCCGGGACGTCTTTAATTGTCCCTGCTGGGGTGCTCCACCCTTAGTGGGTGGACGCTAGGGAGCTGCTGCCCCTCCCGCCACAGGCCTGCCCCTTGGAGAGCCATGCCCGCCTGCCCCCCAGGTGGGCCCCCAGGGTCCCTGTGGGCCCCTTAGAGCATGGAGGTCGCCTGGTGCCTCTCCCCACCTGCCTCACAAGGTAGAAGTTTTTTAAAAAGCTGAATTTCTAATGAGCCCCTGGGGCAAATAGTAGAGAGGACGGGGAGTTGGGGTTTCGTGCAGGGCACGGGGAGGGCTGAGCACCAGGGTAAACTGACCCCAGACCTGTTCCCTCCGCCTCCCTGGAGTGTTGGTAGCGGCTGCCAGAGAGACTGCGGGTGAGCTCACCGGGTGGGGAGTGTGGTCTGCTGGGCCAGTACCTGGGCTCCCCTGTCCCAGCCGGAGCACTGATGGCAGGGCAGCATGGGGTCAGAGGCTTGGGGCGGACCCCTGACCCTGGCCCTCTCCCCACAGACCATCAAGTGCCTGCTGATCCACCCCAACCCTGAGTCAGCCCTCAACGAGGAAGCGGGCCGCCTGCTGCTGGAAAACTATGAGGAGTATGCAGCCCGGGCGCGCCTGCTCACTGAGATCCATGGCGGTGCCGGTGGGCCCAGTGGCGGAAGGCCCGAGCCCAGCCGGGCCACGGCCAGCGGGGCAGCGGCCTCCACTGCTGACCCCACAGCTCTGGGGGCCCAGCGGGGGCTGAGGGGCCCATGGCCAAGAAGCATGCGGGCGAGCGTGACAAGAAGCTGGCAGCCAAGAAAAAGACGGACAAGAAGCGGGCACTTCGGGCGCCTGTAGTGGGCTCTCTCCCCTCCCTTCCCACCTTACCCAACTCTGTCTCTAAGTTATTTAAATTATGGCTGGGGTGGGGGAGGGCATGAGGGCACTGGGACCTGGATTTGTTTTTCTAAATAAAGTTGGAAAAGCAGCTCTGCGCCTCCACCGCCTGGGCTGTGAGCAGTGGGCACCCCGGCCCCTCTGGGGTGCAGCGGTCAGTGGGACCTGTTCCCAATCGCTCCTGACCTTGTCCTGAAACAGGCACAGCAGACGGGGGGGTCTGGCCAGGCGGCAGGTGTGGGCCCCATGTGTCTGCCCTGCTCTGGGTTCTTGGTCCATCTCTGGCTGCAGAGCGTGCTCTTGGGGGGCCTCTGACTCTCCTGCCAGGCCTCATGACACCGGTTTCATGGTTGGCAGGTCGCTGCTCAGGTCTCAGGTGAAGCTGACTAGGCCCGCTCCTTTCTCGGGTTCTCTCCAGGCTTCCATTCCTAGGTTGTGGGCCTGGGGCTGTCCTCTGCTGGAAGCTGCTAGGGTCCTCACCCCATCCCCCATTTGTGGCTGACCTGGCCCTTTGGCAGGGTCTAGTTGATTAGATGCTGCTGTTTGATGAACCCTGGGGGAGAACTTGTCTGCAGGAGCTTGTCCCAGTGGGAAGGGGGGTGGGTCTGGGTTATGGCCCTCCTCCCTGCCCAGTTTCCTCAAATGCAGGAGTGCTGAGTGGCAGTCACAGCTCCTGTGGAGGGCCAGGGTGAGGCCGCAAAGCCGGGAGAAGCGTGAAGGGACAGCAGGGAGCTGCTGGTTTAGCAGCCTGAAGAGAGGGGGACACCATCAGGTTGTGCAGGGCCTCAGGACAAAGTCAGAAGTGATCAAAAAGCACAAAGAGAAATGAGGGCCTGTCAGAGACTGGTATGCCAACTTTCACAGTTGCTTTTGTAATCAGATTGGAAGTAGCAGACGCGTTCATCAACTGATGAGTGAAGGAGCTGTGCAGTCACTCGGCAGAATGCGACTTAAGTACACAAAACGCTGAGTGAAGCCATGTACAAGTACAAAATATTTGGTTCCACTTCCGTGAAATTCTAGACGGCAGCCAAAAGCAGATGCTTGGCTGGCTGTTATCAGGGAGGATCAAGGACACAAAGCCTTGGTGATGAGCACATTCCAGATAACAGTTACGGTGGGGCTCACATGGCTGCATAATTACGTGGACATGTGTATACTTAAAATCGGTGTATTGTACACCTCAGAATTTGATGTAATTTAAATCAAGGAATTCTGTTCAGTGGGAAAGATGACCATTAAGACACAATGGAAAAGACATACCTAAATATGTGAAGAGCTCCTACAGGTCAGTAAAAATGTGAAAGCAAAAGCTCTTGCACAAACACATCACAAAAAGGAGGAATCCCAGCGACTACCAGGCAAACAGACGAAGATTCCCAGCATCACAAGTAATGGGAAAAGTACAGAAGGAGCCCGAGCTGACCCCGCTAGACCTGGCAAGGGCAAGTGCAGAGCCACGGACGCTCCCACTCCACAGTGCACCCTTGGCAGGAGCGGGAAATAAGTCACGTGGAGACACACCGGAAAGGCTGGAAGCACGAGTATGTCATTACTCAGCACTCTCGCACACAACACGAGCTGCAAAGCCACATTTGTCCCAAGTTGCAAGCAGCATAAACATGCCTGTATACAGTCGAGGAGCAATATTGGGCATCACGAGAGCAGGGGGCCATCACTCCCAGCAGCACGGAAAAGCTTGCCATCAGCCAAGCAAGCAAGTTTCAGGAGACCCCCAGTAAAAATGCCATCACATGCAGGCCCAGAGCCATCAAAACCAAGCTCTGCTGCTAAACACCCATACCTCGGTGGTCACGCTGTGTTTGAGAGCAAGAAGATTGTTTCCCTAAGGCTCAGGGTACTGGTTACCCCTAACCAGCAAGGAGCCCAGGAGCAAAGCGTAAATGTGTAAATGTGTGCTTTTCTGTGCATCTGCTGGATTTCAGAATTTTAAGAGCATGAAGGGAGGGAGGTGTGAGGGGTGTTCTGGATGGGGAACACATGCGCCCATGGCTGATTCATGTCATATGGCAAAAACCACTACAATATTGTAAAGTAATTAGGCTCCAATTAAAATTAATTTTTAAAAGACAAAACACACACAAAAAGAACATGAAGCACATCATGACAGATGGGCCAATCTCCAAAACATATTACATAAGAAAGAGCAACATGCCAACACTGTATAAAATATACTACCATTTCTCTTTTTAAATTTAACCAGAAGGTGACATTCAGTTCAGTTCAGTCACTCAGTCGTGTCTGACTCTGCAACCCCCATGAATCACAGCACGCCAGGCCTCCCTGTCCATCACCAACTCCTGGAGTTCGCTCAGACTCACGTCCATCGAGTCTGTGTTGCCATCCAGCCATCTCATCCTCAGTCGTCCCCTTCTCCTCCTGCCCCCAATCCCTCCCAGCATTAAAGTCTTTTCCAATGAGTCAACTCTTCGCATGAGGTGGCCAAAGTACTGGAGTTTCAGCTTTAGCATCATTCCTTCCAAAGAAATCCCAGGGCTGATCTCCTTCAGAATGGACTGGTTGGATCTTCTTGCAGTCCAAGGGACTCTCAAGACTCTTCTCCAACACCACAGTTCAAAAGCATCAATTCTGCGCTCAGCCTTCTTCACAGTCCAACTCTCACATCCATACATGACTACTGGGAAAACCATAGCCTTGACTAGACGGACCTCAGTCGGCAAAGTAATGTCTCTGGTTTTGAATATACTATCTAGGTTGGTCATAACTTTTCTTCCAAGGAGTAAGCGTCTTTTAATTTCATGGCTGCAGCCACCATCTGCAGTGATTTTGGAGCCCCCAAAAATAAAGTCTGACACTGTTTCCACTGTTTCCCCATCTATTTCCCATGGAGTGATGGGACCGGATGCCATGATCTTCGTTTTCTGAATGTTGAGCTTTAAGCCAACTTTTTCACTCTCTACTTTCACTTTCATCAAGAGGCTTTTGAGTTCCTCTTCACTTTCTGCCATAAGGGTGGTGTCATCTGCATATCTGAGGTTATTGATATTTCTCCCAGCAATCTTGATTCCAGCTTGTGTTTCTTCCAGCCCAGCGTTTCTCATGATGCATATAAGTTAAATAAGCAGGGTGACAGTATACAGCTTTGATGTACTCCTTTTCCTATTTGGAACCAGTCTGCTGTTCCATGTCCAGTTCTAACTGTTGCTTTCTGGCCTGCATACAGATTTCTCAAGAGGCAGGTCAGGTGGTCTGGTATTCCCATCTCTTTCAGAATTTTAGCACCTGCAGACAGTGTCCCAAGAAAGAAGAGCCTGGAATACTATGTGCATGGTACCCATTCAAAATGAAACGTCTTGACTTTTAAAAAATTTTAAAGATAACAAAGTTCCACTAGAACTAGAACGGCTCCCTCAAACTCCCATCTCCCCAACACCCAACTCCCTAATCAGAGACAATGTGTCAGTGGGTTGTCTTGTATTTTTTGAGGACATTCTATGGAAATGCAAGCAAATTTAAGCATGTTGTTTAGTCACTAATTCATGTCCGACTCTGTGACGCCATGGACTGTAGCCCACCAGACTCTTCCATCCATGGGATTTTCCAGGCAAGAACACTGGAGTGGGCTGCCATTTCCTTCTCCAGGGGATCTTCCTGACCCAGGAATCGAAGCCGCATCTCCTGCATTGGTAGGTGGGTTCTTTACTACTGAGCCACCAACAAAGCCCCCCAAATTTAAGCATATGTTCTTTTTATTATTTATATTTGGGGGCCATACCACACGGCTTGTGGGATCTTAGTTCCTCAGCCAGAGATTGAACCCGTGCCCTCGGCAGTGAAAGCGCAGAGTCCTAGCCGCTGGGCCAGCAGAAGACGTCCCCTAACACCTGTGCTCTTGCGTCCACTGTCTCGTTTGTGTAGACCTGGCAGTGACCTGCACACGGCATGTCACACCTGGGCTTTTGGACTTGGCATGTCTGGCTGGCCGGCCTGTAGCACCCAGCCCTTCCATGCCCTCAGTCGCACCCCAATGGATGGCAAAAAACCCAACGACACTGGAAGAAATGACCTTGGTGCATGGAGCCCAGGGCACACAAGAAGTCTGCGGTCACCCTTTTCTGTGACATTCCTGTGCCACAGGGTACATCCGTGTGTAACTGTACAGATACTGCCAAGTCGTCTCCCGACTTGTACCGCTTGACACCGCCAGCATCCACCCCCACCCTACCCCCTGCCCACAGCCTCACCAGCACTGATTTTTATCCAACTTGGGTTTTTCTCAACTTGAAAGGCAAACACTTAGTCATCTTTAATAGACTTAACAACAGTTTTGGATTTACATAGAAACTGTGAAGACGGTACGAGGGTTCTCCTGGCTGCGTCTCCTCCGTGAATACGAAGTTGCTGAAGTCAATGTGCTGGTTTGGCTGTGAGAGCCTGGCCAAGGGGCACAAGGACTTCCCTGGCTCTCCAGTGGTGAGGAGCCCGTGCTTCCTCTACAGGGGGTGTGGGTTCGATACCTGGTCAAGGAACTAAGACCCCACATGCCATGTGGCAAGGTTGGGTCCCCCAACTGGGATCCTGGGCTCCTTGCATGTCTCCAAACCACATGCACACGTTATTTTCATAACAGAAGACTTTAAAGAGTAGGTTTTATTCCAGCAGATGACTACAAGAGTAACAAAAGTAACATTTTAAAATTCCTGGACAGGGTAGAGACAGCCTGGAGGAAAAGCGGCAGAGGGCACAAGGGTATTCACATAACTCATGAAGACTGGGTGCAGCAGGCATTCCACGTGAGTTTGTCCTCCGAGTGCTCTGAAAAAACTCGAGCATCGTTTTGTGTGCAAATAGCTGTAGACAAGGAAAAGACGTTTGTGTTCGTTCTGAGTCCATCTGCTCAAGATAAACTGCACCCATTCATACATGCAAGGGAGATCTGCGGACTTGTCCCAGCAGGCCGTTTTACAAGCTCTTTGCACATTTAACCTCAACAACCCTAGAATTAAGGTCTACTGAAGTAGACGTGTCCTAGGCACAGAGAGGTCAAGGAACCAGACCAAGGCTGCACAGCCTAGTGGTGGAGCCGAGGTAACCATGCAGACGGAAATTCAATCAAGGCCAGCCTCTCTCTCAACAGGAGCAGGCTCCCACTGCTGAGTGACCCTGTGCGGGGCAGCTGCCAAGGGTGTGCCCCACACTGAACTCTGCAAACGTTCCCTAGGTTCCCACTGGACACGACACAGCACACAGAACCAAGGCCTCTGCTCCTCAGAGCCCCAGGGCATCAGACGAAAGGAACTCGCCTCACATGGAGGGAAACCGAGGCCCAGAGAGACTAGTGCCACAGCGTAGAACTGGCACCCAGGCAGCTTGGCCACTGGCACGGAGGGGTGTTGTAGGGGGTAGGGGGCCACCTCTGGGCACTTGTCTTCTGCTCTCCCCACCCTGGCCCCATGGTCCCCGCTGAGAAGACAGCAGTCAGTCTGGCCCTCCCTTACCAGTTGCTTTTCTCTTGCTGCTTTCAAGATTTTCCCTTTGTCACGGCGTCCAGCATTTTTGCCAAGATGTATATCTGCCCAGCTGGACTGCATGTGTGCAGAGTACCCACAGCAGCAGGGATCCAGGGTAGACAGAGACCTCCGCAATCTGATCATCAGCTGCCACGCGGCACAGCAGAGGCCCACGGCTGCATGCCTCTGACCTGCTGGGCTAAACTCACTGGGGTGGGCACGCCTGGGACCAAGGCTCAGTGTGGGCAAGTACCTCCCAGAGAGCAGCGAGGCTCAGTGAGAGGCGGCGGTGGGGCAGCCATCGGCCGCGGCCAGGGGCTGCCTCTTTGTGGAGCGTGACAGGAACTGTGAGAGAGCTCTGAGCAGGTGTTAAGTCACCAAAGTTCCACTGGAACTAGACACTGCTCCAAGGTTGAGAACAGATCTGGGAGACAGGTTTGCCAGGAAGGGTTCCTGATCACGTCCGCTGACTGAGAAAAGATGGAGCTTCTGATCCCAGCGCAGAGCTGGGGCTGGGGTGGGGGTGGCGGGGCAGGGTCCTCAGGAAGGCAGGATGGCTGGCACACAGTAGGTTCACCAGGAACATGCCAGGAACCATGCATATTCATCTTAGCCTCACTTTCTACATCTATAAGGTGGGGATGTCTGCTTCACAGGGTGTCAAGACAGCCACTCCATGAATATGTGTGTAACTTTTGTGTACACATACATATACACATGTGTATATCAACATATACATGTCGACATATACACGTCGATCTTGTACAACAGCAAATTACCACTTACTATGTGTAGGCTGTCCCCCAGGCATTCATCAACCTCCTCAATTCTAAGAGGCACAGAAAGGGGCACTCACTCACCCAAGATCACTGCTAGAAACAGCTGGAAGGAGACAGGGAGGCACCCAGCTGTGGTGCCACGTCCTGGTTGTCAGACACCAGGAAGCCAGCACCAGGACCGACTTCAGACCCAGCAAACAGACCCCCGAGACAGAGCTGTGGGCCTGGGCCAGGGCTGGAGGCAGGCTCTGCCGCAGAACGGAGCAGGGAGAGCTGAGGGTGGCTGAGCGTGGTGGGGGGCGGGCATCTGCCATGAAGCAGCAGCTGAGGTCAGGGCTGTAGGGCCTGAGGGCTCACTTCCAATGCAGCGGGAGGCAGGTTGGCCAGGCAGGTTCCTAGCCAAGAGGCTGTGCAATGATGTGGTTGTTGCAGCCTGCCTTCCCCCTCTGCCGCTGGGGACAGGGCCCCACAGGGTCCTGGACTCAGGAGCTGCCTGGTGCCCCCAAAGGCAAGCTCCCTTCCCAGATGGGCACTTGGCCCTGAACCTAAGGCCAAGGAACGAGTGGGCCCTGCCCACCCCTAAGTCCCAAGATCCTCAGTTCACACCTGCAGGGTCCCCTGGGAGACTGTGAGCTGCCCAGGACCCTCAGCTGAGGGCAGGGTCAGTCTGCACCCCTCCTCTCCACCACAGCTCCCACTGGGCTTCCAGACCACCCCAGAGGACAACAGCCAGGGTCCCAGACAGCACACACGTCACCTTCACAGGCCACAGATCTACCCGAACAGGAGGTGCGCTGAGCCTCCATCTAGATGCCCACCCCTCAGCAGAGAGACTACTGGGAGATCAGAAACTTGCATGTTATGTCTATCCTGAAGTTTCAGCATGCACTGGCAGCGTGTGGTGGTGTGATGATTATAGGTTTTACTTCACGTGCGATTCCTAGTCTCCCGAGTGTTTGAATGTGCACCACCACCAGACAGGCAGAAACGCTGGGCCATGGACTCAGGGGCCCCGCCTGGAGCTGGTCCTTCAGACCCAAGATGCTGGGGAACTGTGTGGCACCAGCAGTCCCTGGGGGACAGATGGGAGCTGCACAGAAGACGCAGGTGGAGGCGGTGGCTGACAGCTTTATTGTTCTGGGAGGGGAGGCCAGAGGCTCAGGAGCTCTTGGTGGGGCGGCTCGGCTTCCTCTTCACCATCACAGGCTTCTGGCTGCGCAGGATGGCGCTGGCTCTGCGAATGGCGGCCTGTAGGCGAGGTGGGCTCAGGTAACCTCCCTGGGAGCCTGTGCCCCCACATCTTGTGTTCCCAGAGCACAGGTCCGGCTCCACAGTCAGGAGAGGACCGCCCCCTGTGGCACCGCCCAGGTGCCCCGGGCCCCTGACCGCCTTGCGGTCCAGCCCCACTCACCATGCGCAAATCCGGGCGGTACTTGTTCTTCCGGATCATGTGCCGGATGCTGCTGAGGGTGGCCCGGGCGTTCTTGTTGATGGTGGTCCGCACATAGGAAGTGGCCGGCTTGCGCTGGCCTGGTGGGGGATGGGGAGAAGGGTCTGGAATGTCAGTGCCCACACCTGTTGTGAGGGCAGAACCCCACCCAGAGAGCCCGAGTGCCTGGGCCGTGTGAGTGCGGGAGGCTGCCTCATCTCCCAGCTTCACTTACGGGACAGTCACAGGGATGACCACAGGCCAGGCCCTGCACCGATACAGGTGTCTCCTCCCTACCCCAGCCCGGAGACAACACTGCTTGGCTCAATGGACAAAAATGGACTCTCAGGTGTAAGGTCGCATGTGCACAGCAGTCGTCTGAACCCAAGCAAGCGGGCACTTGGCACAGCATGGGCCAGGTAGTGAGTGCTCCCCAGAAAGCAGCTCTGCTCCTCTCACGTCCACACCCTCCCAGACCCAAGCTAGTAGTCTGGGCAACAAGAGTCCAAAAGGCCGAGCTCTGAGGCCTGGCCCTGTCAATGAGGGGGTGACCTGGAGCCACAGGAGAGACTGGAGAAGGCAGGCCAGCGGGAGTGTGTGCCAAGCGCCCGCCCCTCACCTGCACACAGCTAAAGTCTGCTCCTTATTGCCCAGGGAGGATGAAAACGAATCCCCCCTTTACTATGCCTCAGAACTGATGGGGTCCCGGCTGCATCCTGTGCCTCTGGGTGCCCCAAAGAAGCCCAGGACCCAGCCCAAGCCAAGTACCACACTGGAGGCTTGACGTTAGCCTTCACCGACCCCAGATGGGAGCCCACATTACCCCCTCAGGTCAACCCAGTTTCTGACAGCCCAGAAAGAGCCACCAACAATCCAAAGCAAGGTTTTGGGGACCCAGCAGCCCAGAACAGGGTTGTCAAAGCGTGGGAATCTGGGAAGCCCAACAGCATACACAGCTAGCTGCCCCAGGACTGCACTCCTGGAGAGAGGCTAACCCTTGTCCCTGTGAGAGCACGAGGCAGCAGCTGTGGTCGGTGCTGTCACTGAACAGGACACAGAAGTCAAAACCCACAGAGAAACCACTTAGGGACCTGGAAAAACTCGTTCCTATCTCATAAAACCCAGTGCCCGTTTAAAAACAAGTGTTGCAGGTGTGATACACTAACTCACCTGTTTTCCAGAAACCCCTCCTCCCCTTGAGCCACCTCTAAGAGTCTAAAGAGCAAGTCTGGGGAGAAAACCAGTTTATGGCGCCGCGTGGGGGCGGGGGGTGGGTGTAGAATGCTGAGACCTCCTTCTGAACCGCCTCCCCGGACTCCACTTTTCAGATGATGAGCTCGTGTAACTGGTAGGCTCGCTTGGAAAGGAACCAGCCTCCCAAGCAAACACCCCGAGCTCAGGAATCCTGATTCAACAGCACAAGCACCGACACTGAAAAGCCACAGCCCCCTGCCCCGGATGGGGCCAGTTGCCTGGGCCCAGCCAGGGTAGTGTCTCACCGGATCTCCGCTTCATGACGACGACGACTCCTTTGCCGTCCGCCGCCGGCTCCACACCCACGGTCTTGCGGTGAATGAGCCCATTGTAGCGGAAAGAGTTGCGCGCTTTCAGGTTATTCGGCTCCTGGGAACGGGAACGCATCGCGGTCGTGAGGGGCGATACTGCAGGGCCTCCCTCTGACCGACGCGTCGGGGCCCCACTTACGGTGCTGTACGTCTGCTTGTTCCTCTTGATCAAGAAGCTGGAGCAGTTCCGCACAACCATCCATTGAAGATGCGCGGACATAGCGGCGACTGCGAGGAAAGGGGCGCGGGGAAACGTCAGCGGAGCAGCAGGCAGAAACCTGACCACAGAGAAGGGGTGTTTTGGGGGTCGCGAGAAGTTGGGGGGGAACACCACGTGGGCCGAGGGCGCCTAGAAGTCTGCCAGGCGGGCCTGAGCGGCCTAAGGCGGCGAGGCTGAACTCAGGCAGACGAGAGAGACCAAAGGCGGCAGCGCCGGAGAGCAGCCAAAAGAGAAGGGCGCGGTCAGAGCGACCAGGCCGGGGCACAAACACGGGCATCGGGCACGAGAGCTAGGCACGCGGGAGGAGGAAGAGGCCTCCACTCACCTCCGCTCGGTGCGGCAGCCGGAGACGGAAAAAGGCAGGGCGGGGGCGGGGCGACGCCTTTAATACCAACACGCATTTCCGCTTCCTGTCTGGGCACGCGCGTGCGGTCGGCTACCCCGCCTCCGAGGCAGCTCGTCAACATTCGGCTATTTCCGCCAGCCAGTCGCTACCCGTTCGGGGCCCTTCGGATGCCTTCCGCTAGGGGAGGGCCCTTCTTGTGTCCTAGGAACTCCACGGTCGGATTTCCGAACAACTCTCGGTCCAGAGCCCCCAAGTCCCCTTCCTCAGGGGCTTCTTTCCAACATGGCCACCCGGTGCTTGGCACAGTATGGGTGCTCTGTACGCGTTTGTCTGATAAGTGAACCTGTGAGTGCGTGAACTATTTAACCCTAGTTCCAGGGACTTCAAGGGCCTCCAGCTTCGTAGACCGTCGGCTATTCCCGACGAAGGCAGTAGGCCCGCTCGGACATTTTCGGAACTCTCCGGAAACGCCCTTCAGAAGGAGGGCCGCCTTCCGTCCTCCTGCCCCATGCCCACTTCGGTTCACTTCGGAAACACTCGGTCTCCATTCGGCCACCTTCGGAAAGCTTCGGCTATGCCCGGGAGCCCCTTCTCTCAATTCGCCTTCCCCCGGCCCCTCTTCAACGCCTGAACCCTGTGAGTTTAGGGAGAAGCTGGACGAAACTTTCTCAGTCCACCACCCTCGGGGGACGTGGATTTCCTCTAAGGCCGGGTTGTGTTGGAGGAGAGGAGGTTTGCCTGCGAAACCTCTGGTTCCCTTAGAGCTTCCATTACCGTTCCCCCTCTTCGCTGTGCCTTGCAGCCTGGTGCCCCATTCCCACCAGCACCGTTCACTGCCGTTACACTTTATGAATCTTTTCTTTTCTGTTGTCAGGGTCCTCCTTAGGGGAAGGAGCCTCGCCTGATACATCTCTGTTGCAGCCTGGCCAGCACAGGGCCTGGCGAGACTCCCAAGTGAACAGAAGGAATGACAGGGCCTTATGTCACCTCCATCAGGACAACTGGTGATTATGTCCAGGAACTCCTCGAGGGCAGAGGCTTTGTCCATCTCCTTGCCCTTGGACTTCGCCCCCAATGAGTCCCGACAGTCCCGAGGCCCCAGGAGAAACCTGAGCAAACAGGGACGTTAGGGTTTGCCTTGCTCCTTCAGTTGGAGTGCTCTAAATCTGATGGTGGCGAGCGTTCCTGTGAGTCCGATCCACCGCTCTGTCTGTGGAATCATTCTCTCTGGACCACACAGGCGACCTCGGCAGGCAGGCAATAAGTGCCCACTTCCATCCCTTAAGGCACCCTGACTGCCGATCCCCTGCTTCCTCTGAGGGCCCAGGGCTTTGTCTGACCCTTGTTTTTTGACCCCACCTGTCCCCACCGCGGGGCCCACTGCCGAGGAGGCGCGGGAGGCTGGCAGAGAAACGATGCCAGGGCTCCCCCCGCCCCCCACCCCCGGGCCTTACAGTGCCTCCATCAGAAAGTCCTGAAATTGGACCAAGTGCGGCTTCAGACTCGGGGGCGTAGGGGGCCCGGGCCACACTAACCTGTGCGCCCAGCCAGCCCCAGCATCGGCTCCTGAGGGCCAGGGCGCCCCCCGGGCCGGGCCCTTCCACGCCCGGCCCAGCCCAGGTGACCAGGAGAGCGCCGGGCATACCTGGCCCAGAACCCTGACCCCGCCCCGGACCGCACCCGGAACGCGGAACGCGCTCTCCGCGGGTCAGAGCCAGCCATGGCGGCGGCGCCGGCCGTGTGCACCTCGCCGGGGACCCCGCCGAGCGGTGCACCGTCCCCGGCGGCGGGCGCGCCGGGGCTGGCGTCCGGCCTGGGCCGCTGTCGGATGGCGCTGCTGCTGGCCGTGGCGCTGGACGTGGCGGGCATGGCGGCGCTGCTGACCGGCGTGTTCGCGCAGCTGCAGGTGCGCGGCCGCGACTTCGGTGACCTGCTTATCTACACGGGCGCGCTGCTCGTCTTCCTGAGCCTGCTCGGCTGGATCCTCTGGTACACCGGCAACATCGAGATCTCGCGCCAGGAGCTGGAGCGCGACTACGGCCTGAGGCCCTCGGCGCTCGCCCGCATCGCGCGGAAGCTCTCCCGCCGCTGGTCAGCGCCGGCTTCCTCCGCCGCTGGCCGGCGCGCCGCGCCCGGCTCCTGGGGAGCGCGCCGAGCCGCCCGCACGCCCCCGCCGCCCGCCGCCGGTTCCCGCCGCGTGCGCCTGCAGCTCTCCTCGCTGGAGGCCGGGCCTGGGGCGGCGGGAGCGGGCACCGAGTGAGCCCGAGGTGAGGGGGTGGGGAGGCGGGGCGGGGCCGGGACGAGGGGAGAGACGTCAAAGGGACAGGAAAGTGGAGAGAAAGGGACAGGGACACGCGGGGAAGAGAGACAGGTAGAGGTCAAGATCGGGAGGGAGAGAAGCGAAGAGCACAGAGACCAGAGGACGAAGACCCAGAGACAGTATGCATGGGTATAGGCGGGGAGAGACAATTGAGAGCCTGTCCCCAGACGTGGGAATTTCCAGGTCGCTCAAATGGTGAGTACCTGCAGTGCAGGAGACCTGGGTTCGATCCCTGGGTCAGGAAGATCCCCTGCAGAAGGGCCTGGCCGCCCACTCCAGTATTCCTGTCTAGAGAATTCATGGACGGAGGAGCCTGGTGGGCTACATACAGTCCATGGGGTTGCAAAGAGTCGCACATGACTTGAAAAACACACACACACACACCTCAGCCATGAGGGCCGGGGAGTCACTATTGGCTCCTTGGATATTTGGGGATATTGATCCCATTGTCTCCAGTCTCCAGGCACACCCGGTCTCATTTCCCATCCAATCCTACCAGTGTAACAGTCTCTGAGGTCACTAATATTACCATAACATCCCAGGGAGGACACTGAGGTCCCCAAAAGGTGCCACGTCTTGCCCAGGGGGGCTAGTTGTTGTACTCTCCAGAGTGCAGAGACCTGCTGTGGCTCCCTGCTGCCCTCTGGTTGAATCCAAGCTGCTCATTCTGTGTGTATCCCCCACTCTCCTGCCTTCTCTGCAGTGATGATAACACCCCTGCCCCCCACCCCCCGTCCATCATGGTCGGGATGTCTCGCACCAATTGGCCTCTGTCCACACCTTCACCTTCATCAGGGGCCCACTTGTAGTCTTCACTCTGCATAGAAAGTTTATCAGATGTCTTTTATGATCCTAGTCCGATTTCAGTGCCTTTTTCTGGGTCTTCTCATGGTCTGAGTTACCCTCTTATTGTTTGTATTGCCATGTGTTGTGTTGTGTGTGTGTACTGATACTGTCTCTCACACCCAAGAGAGAGACCTTAGAGGGTAAGATCTGGGTGTCTGGTGTCTTTGTTCTTAGCATTCTCCAGCTAAGAGTGAACTCAGGAAGTCAGGCTGATGATTGGGTGGGTGGGTGGATGAATGGATGGATAGATGAGGGAGGGATGGATGGATGGATAGATGGATGGATGGATGGATAGGTGAACTGGTTGATGGATGGGTGGGTGGATGGGTGGATATGATGAGGGTTTTGGAATTTTGTTTTTGGCTGCACTGTGTGGCTTGTCAGATTTAAACTTCCTGACTAGGGACTGAACGCAGGCCCACGGCAGTGAAAGTGCTGAGTCCTAACCTCTGGACCTCCAGGGAATTCCCAGTATGGTGGGACTGATTGATGACAGGTGGGTGGGTAGTTGAATGGATTTGGGTCAGATGGGTAGGCAGACAGATGAAAGGGGTGGTTGGTAGGTGAATAGGTAAGTGGAGCAATGGATGGATGACCAAACCAGTTTCCCAAATGAGGGGGTTCCGTAAAGGAATTAAATCCATGTCCTAAGACATTCTCTATTGGTGATGAATTAACTTTCTTCCTCTGCAACCAGGAGGATGCTAGTTATATACCTTTTTGTGTGTGTGAGAGAGAGAATTTCGAGAATAGTCACCCAGATCCTATGCTACGTTGTGGTTCAGATGAGGAAACAGTTGAAGATGAACAAATGTATGCATAGACAAAGCATGAGCTGACAGGCAGTTTGACATACCATGCGGAAATAACCACCAGTGGTTAACATTACCGCCTGGAAACACTACCTTGCCCAGAAGTCTAACCCAGCTGTGATGGATCTCTGTTGCCAGAACCACTTGCCAGAAACTGGCGGCCAAGCTGATTAGACTCTAGGCCTCTCTGAGAAGGAGAACGGGCCTGTCCAAAGACAGGACTCTATCACGGGCAGGGCAAGGTGGCTCCAGCACCCAAAAGACAGAGAACTGGAACTGGAACAGAGGGACTGTGGGTGTGACTCCAGGTGCTCCTCTCTGCCTGTGACCAAAACCCACTGAGATGCACAGCCCCAGCCTGTGTCATTTCTCCCCCGTGTCATCTCTCTCTGCATGTCTCTCTGTGTCTCTGTGTCTGTCAAAGTCCATCTCCCATGTCCCTCTGTATCATTGTGCTTCTATGGTCCCCTCGACTTCTCTCTCTCCCTCTCTGGGCCTCTGCCTGCCTCTCATCCCCCACCCTGTACCCCTGGGGTCCACTGAGTTAAAGGCGCAGTTGCTGCTGCACAGCAGGCCGCGAAGAACGGAGGAGCACTGAATAAGTAAGTGTGAGAGTCCATTGTGGGGGGCCAAAGCAGGAGGAAGGGGCCCCTGGCCGTGTGTGGTGGACCTGGGATGCAGGGGGTCGCGAGCCGCCACTAACCCCACCCTCCCTCCTGCAGATGAACGTGTGGCCCCAGCTGTGAGCGCCCGACGGAGATGCGCTGCCACCCCCAGCAGCCCCTGGCCACCAGGATACGCGTGCCTGTCTCCCATACTCTCCTGCCCCAGATAAATGGCTCTGCCTCCCAAGCACTACATGTCTGTCTGGGGAGGGATGCTGCTGGAGCAGGGGAAGGGGCCCTAGGAGCCCAGTGGTCCAGGCCGCCCCCTTGTGGAGGGGGGATAGGAGCCAGAGGCGGGGTTGGGTGGTGCAGGGAGGCCGGAATCTCAAGCCCAGACCCAACCCCCATCCAGACCTCCTGCAGCCCAGTGTTCTCGGTTAGTTTGGGGTGCCCGGAGAGGCAGACGAGGGACAAAGACTGCAAGATATTTACTGGGGAAAACACAAAACGTGTGGAGGGTAGGCTGGTGTGGGCTCTTGTCTCCTGAGAAAGGAAGAGGGAGGGAAGGGGGCCGGGCCGAGTCTTCAACCGTAAGGAGCTTCCAGGAAGGTTTCCATCCCGAGGCCGAGGGCTGCAGTCGTCCAGCGTTGGTGGGAAGTGGGGCAAGCAGCTGCTGGCCCAAGGGCCGCAGGATCCCGTGGGCTGGCGGGTGGGCAGCAGAGACTGTCAGACAGTGGCAGAAGGACAGATGAGGGGCTCGGCTGCCCGTGAATCCCCCCAGCCCAGCTGGAGTCTCAGCTGAGGCCACCCCCACTCATCCCCACCTCCTCAGTCTAGACCCCCCAATCACAGCCCGGGACCTACACTCAACTCAGGGTGCCCATTAGCCCAAGTGCCTCTCAGCTCAGATCTTCCGCACTTACCCCAGCGCCTCCCATTCCAAATGCCTGTCCCCTCGCAGCCCCCGTGATCACAGCCCAGGCCCCCCACCCCGTCAGTCCAAGACCCCCCACAACACACACACACATTCCCAGCCCTGTGCCCCCTGCTTCATGCTTCTCAGAAAAGAGACTGAGCATCTCTGTGCTACGTCTGTATTGAGGGGCCCCTCCAGGGGGCGCCCCCTAATCATCTTCGTCCCCCCCTTCCGTTTCTTCGCCCCCCTTCCGTCCCCTCCCCTCGGTGCCCCCAGAGACATCCAGGGTCCCCTCCATGGGTGCGGCAGGGGGGATGCTGCCGACAGAGGGCGTCTTCTTTTCGCTCGGAGTCCGATCCTTGGACAACAAAGAGACCGTCCTGGACAGGTTACACTTGCCCTTCAGGAACCAGGGCAGCCGCAGCATGTCGTGTCGCCTGGCCCACCTGGCAGCGAAGGGGCACCGTCAGCCGCGCCGCACCCCTGCCCCCACGCCCGGGTCAGGGGCGCCCGCCCGCACCCCGAGCCCCACTCGCCAGAACAGGCAGATGCTGGTGATGAGGAAGAGGAGGCCTCCGCATGTCCAGCCCAGCGCCCACATGTGCTTCCGCCGCATGTTCTCTGCACAGAGCGGGGGCGGTGAGACCCAGGGCTCCCCCGCCGCCAGCCCCCTCCCCGGGGGCCCGGCTCCCCTCGCACCATCCGGACGCTGGTGGTAGCAGACTCCGTCGCGGTAGCAGCATCGGAGACGCAGGCAGAGATTGGGGTTCTCGATTGCCGCCTGGCCCCCGCAACTCTCCCGGTCCCACACGTCTCCTTCACAACCTGGGGACCCATCACGAGGGTCAGCGTACTCACGGAGCCCACGGCCGGGCCCGAGGCCGCCTGCCCAGAGCCCACTCCAGCCCGGGCCCCCAGCCCCTGTTCTGTCAGAGCCAGAGCCCAGGCCTCAGATCCGGGCGTCCAGACCCCAGCCCCTCCTCCCTCAGACCCGGGGGTCCAGACCCCAGCCCTCCTCCCTCAGACCCCCAGCCCCTCCTCCTCAGACCCAGGGTTCTCTGTCCCTGGGGGACCCCGGGTGTCCTCCACTGCTCACTCCATGGATAGAAGAATCCCTGGATTCCATTCCCGTCTGTGAAAGAAAGAGCCCTGTGCGAGACTGCAGGCTGAGGAGGCCCCCGGCTCCGCCCTCCGACCCTCTCGCCAGCGCCCTCACCTGTTGAACCCTGCATGAGCAGGAGGAGAGCCAAAGCTGGGATCCCAGAGCCCACCATCTTGCCTCCCCAGCCTCCTGGGGCCTCTGTGGGGAAGAGACCGTGAAAGCCATCACCCCAGCAACCGGCTTGGCCCCACCCACCTCCTTGCCTGACCCCTAAAGTTCTAAGTTCTGTTGCTAGGAGCCCCCTCAGCAGTGGGGAAGCAAAAAGGGGGGGTCACACTGGCCTGGTCACTCCTGGTTGCTAGGGAGTTGCTTCCTTAGCAACCAGGTGAAAGGGGCCTTGGAGGTGGGATGGGTCCCTGGTGTTAGAAGAGTCCCCTCAGCAATCCAGCTGCAAAAAGGGGGAGTCTAAATCATCTCCCCTTTGCCAACCACAGGACCCCAAGAGTGGGCACCCCGAGACCTCTTGCCAAGGCCTCCCTCTGCTTAGTAAACTGATGCCTGAGGGGAAGGTCCAGGGGGCCCAAAGGCTCCTCAGACCTGGTTGCCAGGGGATGCTCTCCCTAGCAACCAGGGGTGGGGGCCCTGAGGCCCAAAGGACCTCACTGAGCCCCATTGTTAGGAAGGCTCCCAAGCAACCAGACCTAGGAGGGTGATGAGGAAAATGGGGGTCAGGCCACATAGCTCCTGCTCAGGCGCCCCCTGGTCCCAAGGGCCAAGGCCTGGGCCCCCAGTATCCAAGAGCTCTGAGGCCTGGTTGGTGGGGCAGGGGGTCATAGACAGGAGCCCTGTCTAGCCGTCTCAGTTTCTCCACCCGCAAACGGGGAACACATCCAACTGGGGTCCCCAGGCTTCTGGTCCGGTTCCCCAGTGGTGGGGAGGGAGGCCAGCCTGGGGACTGGGTTGGAAACTGATCCTGAGTTCTCCTCTGTACCTGCACTCAGCTTCCAGCCAGTGAGGATGGGGCTCGTCGCCCCTGGAGTGGTGTGTCCTCATGTCCAGACCCGGAGTCTGGAGTGGGGAGGGGCTGGGGTTCTGGACCCCTGTGTTCCTGAGGGAAGAGGGGCTGGGGGTCTGGATCCCTGGGTCTGAGGAGGAGGAGCTGGGGTCCTGGACCCCCGAGTCTGAGGGGGGAGGGGATGGGGGCCTGGACCCGGGGTCTGAAGAGGAGGGGCTGGGGGTCCTGACTCAGGTCTGACAGAGGTGGCCCCGGGGGTCCTGACTCAGTCTGAGGGTGCAGGGGGCAGGGCCGAGGTCTGAGGGCAGCTGGCCAGGAGTCCAGAGCCCCCTCCCCAGAAGCCCTGTGAGGCTGCCTCCGGCCTCCCCACCTCCTGTAAACATCCTGGTGGGTGCTGAGTGGGCCCGGGGTTGCCTTCGTCAGAGATGACACAGGTCAGAGGGGCTCGGCAGGGGGGCCGGGGTGGGGGGTCAGAGGGGTTGCAGGGCTGAGGCCCGGCAGCTGCTGACCATTTCCTGTGTCAACATCATCTGGACCCACTTCCCAATTCCCGGGATTCCTCAGGGATCAAGGAGGGGGTGGGGGGCGGGGCCGCAGGCCCTGGACGGCGGCTTGGGGCTGGGGGGCCCACCGTCACGGCCCTCACCGCTAATGACAGGTTTGGGCTGCCTCTGCGGCCCGCCTGCCCCGTCACCCCCAGAGGCCAGACAGGACCCCCAGGGACAGACAGACGGACACACACAGCCTCGGACCTGCTGACCTCACGCCAGCCAGCTCCACCTCAGCCGGGGGCCAGCCCATGAGCAAGGACCCCCTGGGGCCCCGTCCTCTCCCAGGGGCATCTCCCCCCTCCCCCGCGTCTGTGACCCCCCTCAGCGCCCGAATCCCCTCTGTGTCTCTCCCGGTCTTTGCCTCTAAGCCCCTGAGCTTGTCTCTCTGTGGCCCCAACTTTCTGCTCGTTTGCATCTCTCTCTCTGGTGCCTCAGTGTCGTCCCGTCTCCGTTTGCCACTGTCATCTCCTGTCATTGTGATTCTCCACCATGTCTTTCCCTGGGGTCTGTCTCTGCCTCTCCGCAGAAGTGGCCCGAGTGTCCCCAGCTTCAGGGAAGACCCGGGAGTCCTGAGAATTCCCACCCTCCCGTCCTGAACCCACCAGCCCCCTGCAGCCCACCCCCTACCTTGGTCGGGGAGATGACTCCCCCCAGGGCCAGGGAGGGGGCTGGCCCTGGGCGCGGGCCACTGACCGTACCCGAACTCCGGACTGCACTCCCCAGATTGTTAGCATGCCCACAAGGTCTCCCCATCTTTCTTTCGAGAAACAAGGGATTCACGCCTGGACGACACCTGGGTCTGCAGGAGGAGGGAGCTGGGAGCTGGGCTCCTGGACACGAAGGAGGAGGTGGAGGCTGGGGGGTCTGGACCCCCGAGAGAGAGGGAAGAGGCTGGGGTGGGGGGGCATTCTTGTGATCCTCGGCTGAAGCAGCGGGTGGGGGCTGGCACCTCCCTGCCCGGCCCCCTGTCAGTGGACAGGCTGGCCCCAGGCCCAGGCCCCCACACCCCCTCGGGCCAGGCCATCCCCCAGGCTGGTGGCCTGAGTCACCTTGGCTGGCCCGCCAGTCTGGGGGGGGCTACGTCAGCTCTCCCCTCACTGACGCAGCCTCGGGCCCCCCACGCTGACTCAGCCGGAAACAGGCCCCTGAGGGGCGGAGACCCAGTGGTCAGAGGCCTGGGTCCCAGTGCTCGTGGGGGCTGGGGAGGGCCCCTGGGGGCCCTGGCAGGGGTGGCCAGGCAGCCTGCGAGAGGCAGAGCGAGCTCTCACCTGAGGCGATGAGGTCATGTCCCATCGTGGGGGGCTGTGACCTCACCTCCCGGGGGCCTCAGCAGTCGCCCCCTAACTGGTGGGGGATGGGAGGGGGCCTCCAGCCGCCATCCATCCCAAGGGTCCCCCTGGCAGCACAGGCTGGGGGGCAGTGTGGGGGGTGCTCTGCAGGAACCTTCGAAAATCATGGTCACCTTTTGATTTCTCACGTTCCTCCGTCCTCCTTTGCTACCTTTAGCCTGGGGGGTGCTCCTGGGGGCTTGGGCTCCTGTCTGGGTCCCTCCCTCGTCCTGCCATGAACCCCAGGGGCCACCTCTACTCCGTACCCCTGGTGTTCCCCGGTATACGTGCGTCTGTGTCGGCACCACTGTCCCCTGGAATCCATGTCCCCCTCCAGCTCCAGCCCCTGTCCGCTTCTCCGCCTCTCTGCACGTGTTCTCCCCATCCCTGCCCACCCCCAGCTCTCTCCCTGTCTCCCCATCTCCATCTCCCTAGGGGCCACATCTTTGTATCTGTCTCCCTGGATATGTTAATAAAACATCAGTGGTGAGAATGGCAATGGTTCACATCGACTGAGAGTTGACTATGTGACTTTACAGGATGAACTCTCTCCCTGTGCAGGCGTTTGGGGAGGGTGCCTGGGGTGTCCCCATTTCACAGAGCAACTGAGGCACAGTGAGGTGAAGCCCCGTGTCCGAGGTCCCACACCTGCTGGGTGTCTCTCGGCCCTGGTCCCTGTCTGTGCCTCTGGTCCTCTCTCTCCACGTTTCAGCATGTCTCTGGGAGAATGCCCCCGCCCCGTCAGTCCCCATGGCTGACCCCTTGCCAGCAGAGGCCTCTCTCAGGACCGTGACCCCTAGGGGTGGCTGCATCTCTGTCACCCTGCCTGTGTCTCTGTCTGCTGCTGCCCTGCCTCGCCTCTCTCGAACACACCTGTCTCTGTCTCTTTTCCTTTTGGGGAGAGGGTCTCTCCAAATCTCTCCTGCTGTCTTTGTGTTGCTTCCTGGACATCACACCTCTCCGCTGGTTTTCTCTGGCTGTCTCTGTCTCTCTGGGGAGATCTCTGTGTCTCTCTCTGCATCTCAGACGCTCCATTGCTGTCTTGAGGCCCATGTCTCTGTGTGTCTGGACCTCCTTGCTTGGGTCTGGGTCTCTGCAGCCCCTTCTCTCTCTGTTCCTAAAACCGTCTGTTGCGCTCGCACCTCCAGCCCCCATCTTCAGCTCCCCGTCTCCCCATCTCTGCCAGCCCTTTTCCACCCTCACCCCCCCCCACGCCCTGCAGCCAGGCCCGGTTCTCAGCAGCGTGTGTCTGCCCCAGCGGCCGGCCGAGGAGGTGGAGGGAGGGGACGCCAATGACCTCACCAGCCCCTCTCCGACCACCCCCCCTTTCCCTTTTCAACTTTTCCAACTTTTCCTTCCGTGCCCTCCTCCGAGAGCGGCGGCGGCGTGAGCCCTGCGAGGCAGCCGGCTCCGTCTGAATGGAAAAGGCAGGCAGGGAGGGTGAGTCAGGATGTGTCAGGCTGCCCTCCCCTGCCGCCTGCCCCCCGCCCGCCCGCCTCGGCCCCCTATATAACCCCCCAGGCGTGCACACTCCCTCACTGCCGCGGCCCTCTCTGCTCACACGCACATGCCTCCCCTCCCCAGGCCGAGGCCCAGCTGACCCCCAGGGCTCCCACGGCAGCGGACAGGGAAGGGTTAAAGGCCCCCAGCCCCCTGCCCCCTGCCCTGGGGAATCCCTGCCCTGTGGGGACATGAACAGTAAGTTGGTTCAAGTTCCTGGAGCGGGGAGTTGGGGTGGAGGGGGTGGACGGGGGAGGGAGGGACCGTCGCTGGAAGGGTGGGGAGCAGACAGAGCGTCGGAGGAGCGCGAGGCAGCGATGGGGAGGTGGAGACGCAGCGAGGAGGACCTTCGGGGCGCGCAGGGGGCCTAGGCAAGGGACGGGCAGCGGGAGGGGTTCAAAGCCGGGTCAGGGACGCGGAGACCCCGACGGGACAGCGCCAGGCGAAGAGACAGAGATGGGAAGCCCACGGACAGACAGACAAACGCCAGGGGCTGAGCCCGAAGGGCCCGGGACCCCCAGGAAGTCAGGGGGACCCAGACACCCGGGGACCCCAACCGACAGGCTCCAGGAGAGAAATTGAGGCAGAGGGCCCCAGGAGGTCAGAGCGGACCCCCACCTCCCACCGCGCCCAGTCAAGGGGAGGAGAGAGGAAGACGCAGGGGCGCAGACAGAAACAGCAGAGCCAGACGAACGCGGACAGACCGACGGACCGCGGGCAGGGAGGGCCCGGGGGGCGGGCCGGGGGCGTGCCGCTGGAGCGGGGCGGGCCAGGGGGCGCTGATTGGCCAGCAGGCGGGGTGGGCGGGGGTGGGGGGATGGGCGGCGGCGGCCCGGGGCCCCAGCGCACCCAGCCGCCGGCGCCCTCTCCGCCCGCCGCGTGCACGCTCGGCGCGCTCGCCTCCCCGCCGCCCGCCGCCCAGGTGTGCGGCGGGGCATCCCCGACTTTGCGGCCCGCTGGGGTCGGCCGCCGCGGGGTCTCCTCCGGTGGCTCCGTCTCCCCCGGGTCTCTTTCCCCTGCTCTCGGTCCGGCTCGGACTCCCGAGCCCCGGGAGGGGGGCAGGTCCTGGCCTGTGCGTCTCCCCCGACCGTGCCCCGCCCCGAGGCCCGGATTCCGGCGTCCGGGGGCGGACGGGGAGACGCCCGGCCCGTCTACCCGCCCCGGGGCCGCGTCTGCTCCGACGGGCGGGGCATCCCGCGCCGGGGAGGGAGAGGGGAACCCGCCCAGGTTCTGCGCCGAGCCCTTGGCGCTCCGCCCGGGGACCGGGACCCGCACCCCAGCCCCTCCTCCCTCAGACCCCCCGGTCGGGGCTGAGCCGCTGCCCTCTCCTCCCACCTTTCCACCTCCCCAGGTGTGTGCTGCCTGGTCCTGGCCGCCCTGAGCCTGTGGCCCGATAGAGCTGCTGCCCCGGGGCCGCCGCCCGCCCCGGCCGCGGGCCTCCCCGGACCCTCGCGCTGAGCTGGACAGCGCCGTCCTCCTGACCCGCTCCCTCCTGGCGGACACTCGGCAGCTGGCCGCACAGCTGGTAGGACAGCCTGCAAGGAACGGGCAGGGGCCAGGACCGAGACCAGAGGGCTTCTGGGCTACCAGGGTGGCCGAGACAGGGGGAAAGGGGGTCAGGAGCGTGTGATGGGGGAGGAAGGACCCCCTGAGCTGGTCTGGGTCCCTCTCACGGTCTCTTTCCCCCCCAAGAGAGACAAATTCCCAGCTGACGGAGACCACAGCCTGGATTCGCTCCCCCACCTTGGCCATGAGTGCGGGGGGGCGCTGGGAGCGCTGCAGGTAAGGGCGGGGGTGGGCCAGTGAAGCGGGTGCAGGGGGTTGGGGGCTGGTGTGGGCGCTTGCCAGGCGCTCCTTGACGCCCCCTACCCCCGCCGGGCCCCCAGCTCCCGGGAGTGTTGACACGGCTGCGGGCAGACCTGTTCTCCTACTTGAGGCACGTGCAGTGGCTGCGACGTTCAGGGAGGCCCTTCCCTGCGGACCCTGGAGCCCGAGCTGGGCACCCTGCAGGCCCGGCTGGACCGGCTGCTGCGCCGGCTGCAGCTCCTGGTAGGATGACCTGGCCCTGAGCCCCTGGACTCCAGGCCCGCTCTGAGACCCTCTCCCCGTGTCCCTCAGGCCCCCGGACTCCAGGGCACTCTGAGACCCTCTCCTTGTGTCCCTGAGCCCCCAGACTCCGAAGTCCTGCCTGGAAACTCTAAACTCTCACCTGGAGACTCAGACCCCATGATCTTGTTACTCCGAGTCTCCCACCCTGAAGTCCTAAGACTTGAGAGTCCAAACCCTCATCCCAAAACCTGGAGACCTTGGCCCCAAGACAGGAAGATTCCAGACCCCAAGCCCAGGAAATTCTGAACCTCCAGACCCTGAGACCCAACCCTCCCCCCACTCCGAACACACACACACCCTGGCCCTGAGATCCTGACACCTTAAGACCTCAGACCCTATAAGGATGAGCTCTGACTCAAAACCAGCCTGGAGACCCTCGCTCTACAAGGATCTAGATCCTGACCCCAAGAACCCCAAGAATCTAGATCCTGAAGTCTCCAATGAGAAGATCCCAGACCTTGAGCCCTGAGTCCCCAAGAGCTCAGACTTAGGTTGTGACCCCTTAAGACACCAAGACCCTGACTTTCTAAACCCCAGACCCAAGACCCTGAGGTGGTAAGACTTCAGTCCTCAGTTCCTGGACATGAGCCCAAAGGCCCTGGAACTCAGACTCCGATTCTCAGCTCTGAGACCCCAGACTGGAGGCCCCAGCCCTCACCCATGAATGTCTGAGCCTGATCTCAGAGATCCCACATCTAAGACCTTAGCCCCAGGATCCCAGCTCTGACCTTACAATCCCACCCCAGCCCCCTAAACTTGACTCTGGAACCCCATCCTCAAATTTCTGAACTCAGCATCCTACAGGACTCTCTCCCCCAACACCCCAGCTTCCAGCCCCAAGACGCTGTGGAAATAGGCCCCTGGTCCTCCTCCAACCCTGGTTCAGTACAGGCCTTAAACAATGCCCCCTCCTTACTGGGACACCCTACTGCACCCCTGGCCTGACGCTAACCCTCTGTCCTCTCCTGACAGATGTCCCGCCTGGCCCTGCCCCAGGCGCCCCCAGACCCTCCGGCACCCCCCTTGCACCCCCCGGCCTCAGCCTGGGGGGGCATCCGGGCAGCCCATGCCATCCTGGGGGGCTGCAGCTGACGCTCGACTGGGCCGTGCGGGGGCCTGCTGCTGCTGAAAACTCGGCTGTGACCCTCCGCCCAGAGCCACCAGCACCGTTCAAAGCCAGATCTTATTTATTTATTTATTTCGGGATGGAGTTTGGTGGTCAGAGGATCCCGTCCCCCTACTCCATTCTCTCCTAGTTAGAGACGATCCCTCCAGGATCCATCCCGGAGACCTGGGCAGAGGGGCATCTGTGCCTTATTTATACTTATTTATTTAACAGGGGTGGTGGGAGGCAGGTGCACTCCAGGGTCCCTGAGGAGGAAGGAACTTGCTCCCAGATTCATGGATCTCTAAGAAGTCTGGCCACAGGGTCTCCCTGACCCCCACCCCCTCTGGGCCTGGCCAGGAGCATATTATTATTTATTAAACTATTAACTTTTATGTTGGGGTGGGCAGGGAGGGGGAAAGGAGGCCTGGGTTTTTGTACAAAAATGTGAGAAACCTTTGTGAGATGGAGAAGAGGGAATTAAATTCGTCATACACATCCACTTAGAGGTGATTTCTCTGAGGGCTGGGGGCTTGATGCTGGGGTCCTGAGGGGGGACCATCTACTCTCTGGGTCACCCCCAGAGACCATGAGTTCTTAGTGCTGCGTCTGAGCCTCACCTGGTGGCCAGCACTTCATAGGCACCCAATAAATATTTAATGGAAGATTCCAGAAGTTTACTAGTACAGGGCAAAGTTGCAAGTTCAAGGCTGTTCTTTATGGCAGTGTTTACAACAGCAAATTGAAAACAGCCTACATGCCCAACAATAGGGGATGGTTATATAAATTATAGTGCCTATCTATGTGACAGAACATGCCAGCCGCGAAGAGAGATGTTAACAGAGCCTGCCTTTGGCATATTAGGAGCGGGCTACAAACCACTGTGTGATTCCCATTGTGTGTATGTTTACGCACACACAGAGATAGAGATAGAGATAGATACATGGATTAGTTTAAAACCCTAGAAGGAAATACGCCAAAATGTTGGCAATGGCCAGCTCAGGTAGAAGGTGGGGGTGGAGTTGCTGGTGACTTTCATTATTTGTGCTTCTCTGTATTTTCCAGAACTTTTATAATGACCACGTATTTTGCATGACACATTAAAAAAAAGAAAATAAACACTATATTTAGAATGACAGAATAGCAGCACCCACCCTTCCCAAAAGACCTCAGAAAGGGACAAGAATGACCATTCATTGCAGGCCTGCTGTGGGCCAGGCCCTACGTGTGGGCTTTCATTTACAAGATTCCCTGCACTCCCCGGTACCCACCCCCTCATTTTATAGAGGAGGCAACAGGCTCCTGGGGAATCCTGTCGTTTAAGGCCACACAGCTAGGGAGAGTCAGTTTGACTCTGCCCACTCTGGCTCAATCCAAACCTGATGTCAGAACATACAGCACTGGGCCAGTACAAGTTCGTTGTAACAACATACGGCAACCACTACCACAGATACAAGTTCAGATACAGGGAAACTGAGGCCCCTGGCATCATGGAGAAGGGTCATTGGCAAGTGGGGACTGTAACTGAAGCCTCCCTCTCTTTAAGAGTCAGAAACCCCTGGATTTAATTATCCATTTATAGCCTCCCCGAGGGCCCTGGGTTGTCTAGTTTGGGTCTGCAGCAGGTATTCTGATTCACCCACCCCAGCCTTTGGGACTCCGGGGCAGGGTCCCAGGAGAAGGAGAAGGGAGCCCACTGTGCCTGGGGAGTTCCCGGGGAGCCCCGCACCTGTGGTCCATGAGGTCACAAAGCGCCTCCGAGGAGGGCTCCTCCCCCAGGCCGGCGCGGACCACCCCTGCGGGGCCGTGCCCGAGCCCTGGGGAAGCTCCACCCGCTGGAGCCGCTAAAGTCCGAGGCGCTGGGCCCGGTGGGCTGGGGCGGGGGCCGGGGCAGCCAGGCGCCGGGGTGCCGGGTCCCTGCCTCCGCGCCCCCGGGTGACCCGTCCTTTCTGCAGCCGCCATGAACCGGCTCCGGAACATGAGGCGTCCGGAGCCACTCCGGGGACCCCCGCAGTGGGTCCCCACTCTGGGCGAGCTGCAGAAGACCCTCCAGCAGGGGGAGCACTTGCCCCTCCGCCCGCTGCCCATGTTCGAGAGTAACTTCATCCAGGTCTCCGGCTCTCTGCGCCCCGCGGACGGGCGGAAGAGGGGCAAGAGGGGCGGGAGACCCCCGGTCCGGGCTGGCGGATTCGGCGGGCAAGAGGCAGCTGGGAGGCGTGATGGGGGCGGGAGGCTCGCTGTGGGGGAGCCAGAGGAGCGTAGAGACCCGAGTGGTCCCAGCCCCTCTCCCTGGACCCCCAGGTGACCAACCGAGGGGCCCCGGTGTACGTGCACCACAGGACCAACCGCGTGACGATGGGCGTGGCCGCCTCCCTGCCAGGCTTGGTGCTGCCGGACATGCTGCTGATGGCGCAGCCCCCCGAGGATAGGAAGTGCGCCCACCTCGTCCTCACCAGGTGCCTCCCACCGCGCCCGTGTGCCCCGCGCCGGGGGGCGCGCTCTATCGCCGCAGGCCCCCAAGCGCCCGGCGCGCGCGCTACCGCCGCCGTGTCCCCCTCCCAGGATGATCCCGCTGGACCTGGCCCACCTCTACGTCCACGACGTGTCCGCCTGGCGCCTGAAGCTGCGCCTGGTCTCAGGCCGCTACTACTACCTGGAGCTGGACGCCCCCGACAACGAGGTCGGCTTCCTGTTCGACCGCTGGATGCGCCTCATCAGCCAGCTCCAGCAGCCCACCACTTCCTGGGCCCCCAGGACCCTGCACACGCCCCCCACGGGTCTCTCCCCAACGAGGGCCTCCCGCCTCCACCTGGCGCCTCCAGGTGCGGCCCTGACCCCCACGGATCCCTGGGGGCAGCTTTGGTTCTAGATTCCAGAGGGAGTCAGGACCAAAAGCCATGAAAGTATAGGCGCCCTGGGAAGGGGGCTGGGCGTCTGGACCCCCGGGTCTGAGCGGGGAGGGGCTGGGGGTCTGGACTCGGGAGGTAGTGGAGATATGGACCCCAGGAGGAGACCCCCTTCCTGACTGCCCCCTCCCCTTCCACAGGTCCCGTCCCACCACAGACATTCAGGTGAGCTGGCTGGGGTATCCACTAGGCCCATCCCCCAGTCTCAGCTCCTCTGCCAGGAGTGGATGGAACCCCAGCAGTCCCTCTCTTCCCCTGTCCCCTGGCTGAGCCCCTGCCATGAGTCTCCTCCGGGCCTCCATCCACCATTCCTGGGTCCTTGACCTGATGGGTCCCTGTCTCTTTCCAGTCACGACTGCCAAGCCCACCTTTCCCTACAAGATTCTGACAGCTCAGAGACAGAAGGCCAAGGTGAGTGGGCCACTGGGCCTGGGGAGGCGGGGGGGTCGGGGAGAGCAGGGTGGGGCATGAGGGGTTGAGGGGCTGCACCTCCTGGCCACCCCCCACTACATACACACCGCCAGACCCTGAAGCGCAAATTCAAGTCTCAGGCCGTGGGCGACTCTCTGCCTCTCGTGTGGTCCCAGCTGGAGCAGGCGGACGCCAGGAAGAAATCCAAGGAAAAGAAGTAGGCGCAGGGCCTCGCTGCCCAGCAGGGCAAGGGGGCTGGGGGTGGGTCTCGGTGCAGAAGCTGCCAGACTCACACCAGATTTCCTCTGCAGGCCCCAACCCGACCTCCAGTCCGGCAGACCGAAGACTGAAATCCAAGTTTCTGGTGAGCACACACCCTCCTCCATGAGGGGACCCCCAAAATTCTGACCTTTCTGCGGAGGGCTCAGACTGCTTTCTCCCTGCATCCCCTCCCCCACCCCCCAGAGAAGCCCAGCATCACCATTCGGACCATCTTCAGCATCATTTCCAACACAACAGACCACATGGAGTCTTCTCCCAAGGCAGTTGTATATCCAGGGCTGGGGCAACGCTTGAGACAGCGCAGGAGGGGCAGGGGGGCCTGGACCTCGGGGTCTGAGAGAGGAGGGGCTGGGGGCCTGGACCCCCGGGTCTGAGGGCGGAGGGGCCGCAGCCGGCGTCTGGGTGTCTCCATCAGCCTGACCACCACTCCCCTTGCGTCCCCCACCCACAGGGCTGCTCTGACTCTGAGGGCGGTGCGTGCCTGGCAGGCTTACTGGAGACCCCTTTACACTGTATCTCGGAGCACAGCCCTGAAACGCCCCTTCTGGGCACCTGTGACGACCTGGATATGTGCACATGGCGGCAGCACGTGGACAACCTGATGGACCCTGAGACCAGCACCATGTCCAGCTGCTCCATCCGCCCAGCTGCCTACACTCCCAACTTCCCCAGTTTCAACGAGAAGGCCAGGCCTCTGCCACCCACCTGGAAGCCCCTAGCTGTGCCCACTGCCCCTCATAAGACTCCATTCATCCTTGACCAGTCCAAGAGGGTCTCAGCCATGCCTGCTCCACTGCAGATGTCCACTGCACCCGGCCGCTTCCAGAAGGCCACAGCTTATCCTCCTGCTCCCCAAAAAGCCCCATTTCAGAAGCCCCCTCATGTACCAACCATTCCCCAAAAGGCGCCAGCCGTGCCTGGCCCATCTCAGAAACCCCATCATGCACCAGCCATCCCCCAGAAGGCCCCAGTTATGGCTGTGCCATCTCAGAGGGCCCCAGGAACACTTGGTGTTTCCCCAAAGGCTGTTTCCCACCCTGCTCCCAACAGGAAATCTGTGTTCCTACCTGCCCCATCCCAGAAGGGTCTGACCTCACCCACCCAACACCGCATGACACTGGGCCCTGACAGCGTCAGCGTGGTGCCCTCCAGAAGCCACAGAGGGGAAATGCTTGAGAAGAGGAAGCCTGAAGAGAAGCCAGAGCCGGTGAAGTTAATAGGCACCAAGGAGAAGAACGTGGTAGAGACAAGAACTCAGAAAACGACCGTGGAGGTGCCTTTCACCACCACCGAGAAGAAGTCAGAGGAAGTCCTGGTCCGCAGGGCCCAGGAGATCACCGTGAGCGGCTTGAAGGGCAAGGGCAAGCTGGAGGACAGGGTCCACACGATGAAGGAGGAGATTGCTCTGGACAGGCCAGGCTTCAAATCCAAGGAGGTGGGGCAGCAGCAGAAGTGGGTCAAGACCAAGAAACTGGCCATCCAAGAAGCCCCCCGGGAGGAGACCAGGCCCTTCTCCGTGGAAGGGCTCACCCTGCCAAGCTGATGATCATCGCCGGCTCCAAGGACCCCACCTTGAGGTCAGCTCTGGTCGACCTGCCCCCCTGGCTCTCAGCTTCACAGGGGCGTGACTTGTCCACGATGGGCAGAGTACTCCTCAGCCCCACCCATCTGCCCATGCTGGAGGAGACGCTGGTGGGGGTCAGGGAGCAGCCACAGTTGGGGGTCAGGGTGGAGGAGATGCCCCAGGACTCAAAGGCACCTTCCAACGTGTCCTCTCGCCTTAGGCGTGCGGCCAGCAGCCCCAAGATGAATGTTGCCTCTCAGACTCCCATCCCTCTGCCCTCCACGAGGTGGGGAGGACATACCCAAGTCACCCACCTCGCTGACCCCCATCTCAAAGATGGAGGCCAGGGTCTCCCAGCAGCCCAGGAGAGTGTCTCAAGAGCCTGAGAGGGGGCCAGACCAGGGCCCTGTGGCCACAGTGGGGTTGAACCTGGAGATCCTCCTGCCCACCCTCTTGGAAATCGAGAGTATGAAGGACGAGGCCTCCAAGGTGGAGAAGATAAAGAATGCGCTGGGCACATTTGCTCCTTCGCCCAGGTATTTGGTGGTGGTCATGATCCTCTCTACCTGGTGTCCACGAGGAGGCAGGGGGCTCACTCCCTCTTTCCTAACTTCCCTCTGGGCTTTCAGCATAGAGTGAGCATTGACCAGGAACCAGGCATCATTCTATGCACTAGGGACATGGCACTGAGCAATTCGGGGGAGGAGGTTGCTCCTGGCATCTTTGGGGTGGAGCCCAGGGATACCCCTCAACATCCCACAGTGTAAGGGATGGTGCCCCACAAGATCACAGTAGTGCTGAGGTTGGCAACTCTGACAACAGAATCCATATCAACTGTATTGTACGATAGAAGGCGGGAGGACTCTGGGCACATCACAGGGTAGGGAGAGTTAGGCGTGGGGGGTAGGCAGGTTCCGGTACCGGGTGAGTTGGTCCAGGAGGGCCTCAGTGATCTGGTGTCATCTGTGTGAAGATCTCAAGGAGGGAGGTGAGGAAGCTGTGCAAACATCTGGGGAAATCCATTCCCTTCAGAAAGAACAGCCACGGTAGAGTCCCTGAGGCAGGAGAGCACGTGATGTGCTGCGCTGACGGGGAGCTCTGGGACATCCCGGAGTGGGAATCGCGGTCACGCAGGGCCTTGCAGGCCACCTGAAGTGATGTGGATTCGCTGCTGAGTGGCCCTGGAGGGTTTTGAGCAGGATGGCTGGAACTTATGTATATTAGAAAGGATGCTCTCTGGCTGAAGGGTGGAGAGGTGGAGGGGGACGGGTGGACACCAGGAGAGGAACAGGCCAGGCTGTTGCCATGCTGACAGAGGCACAAGGTGATGGTGGCTTGGACCAGAGGGGCGGGGATGGGAGTACGGAGGAGTGGGGCTCTGCAGATGCTCTGATGGTTGAGCCCATGGGCCAGCTCATGGGCTGTGTGTGTTTGATACGGCAATGTGGGTGACCTTGAGGTTTGGGATCTGGGACACCCAGAAGGTGTGGCAGCGGAGGCTGTGGGTGCGGCAGGTGTCAGGGAGAAGACTGGGAATTCCGTCCTGGACATCTCACCTCTGAGATGTCAGGTGATGATATGGGGTAAGCTGCTGGACACAAGTCTAGAATGATATGGAGACTCACCCACACGTGGACAGCTTCCACAAGCTATGAGCCTGGGAGGTCACCAGCCAGCGAGGGCGGGCGGAGACAGGGTCCACGGTGTTTAGGGAAAGGGGAAACACGGTCAGAGAGGGTGAGCATGGAAAAGCGTCCTGAACCCACCAAGTGAAGAAAATGACCAGGAACATGGGAGTAGCCATGTCGAACGCTGCAAGCAGGTGAAGGAAGACGGGTGGGGGACAGAACCTCTAGATTTAACAGCAAGGAGGGGAAGAGGGGGGACCTGAATGGGGCAGGCTCAGCTAGCTGCAACTCTTGAAAACGTGGCTGAGTGAAAGGAGCCAGACACACAAGGCCATGTCGTGTACCATGTGGTTTGCATGAAACGTCCAGATGAGGCAAATCCCAAGAGACAGGAAACAGACTGGTGGCTGCCGGCTGGGAGCTGCAAGGGGTGGGAGGGGTGGGGAGCAACTGCCTCAAGGATGCGAGGTTTCCTTCTGGGGTGATGAAAACGTCCTGGAAACTACGTGGTTGCACAACATTATGAGTGCAATTTAATGCCACTGAGTTGCACACTTTAAAATCATTACAATGGTAATTTTTGCAGGGTGTGTATTTCCCCAGTCATCACACACACACACACACACACACACGTAAAGGGAATGGGAGAGGAAGCGTTCACCAGCCCTTTCCAAGGAATTCGCTGGAAGGGGAAGGAGGAACCTGAAGAGGAAGCTGGTTTAGGATGTGGGACAAGAGAGGACTTCTTGAGAGAAAGGAGATGTTTGTTAGTGGATTTGGATGCTGGGGTGAAGGATCCAGTCAGGCTTGATATAGAGGCAGCAGGGAGGGAAAGCTAGGAGGGACCTTGAAGGTGAAACATGGGTTCCAGGTCAGGCTTGCCGGGCCCTGGAGCAGGAACGCCCCCCATCGGCACTCCCTACTCTCTCCCTGCGCGTCCCCCAAGCCCTCTCTAGCTTGCTTTCTGTCTCTCTGTCTTCAGCAGGCCGCACTCGCAGCAGTCTCAATAGTGGGATGCGAGGGACTCAACTTCAGTCGCCAGTGTCCAGAGGAGCCTACCGGGGCCAGGTAGCCCCTGAGCCCTGTAGGTCCGCCTAACGCCTGACACCTGGCCCTGGCGTCCAGGAGCCCGGCCCTTACCCTGGCTCTTTCCTCTTCTTCACAGGCCCCCCAGGTGCTGTGCACCTCTACTATAAGAAGCAGGGTGCTGCAAAGGGCGGGCGAGGGCGGGATGCTTCTTGTCGGGTAGAGACCAGAGCTGTCTATACGTTTATATAGGGGACGGGGGGGCAGGAGCCGAGGCCCGGGAGAGCCCGCGTGGTGCCCCAGCTTCGCAGAGATTAAAAGCCCGAGTCTGAGACTCGGCCTGAATGAGTAGCGCCTGCTGCCGGTGTGCGCGCGTCGGCCCCGAGAGGGGGGCGGCGGGCGGCGGAGGCGGGGGTCGTCCGCACCGACCGACCAGGCGTCCCACAACGTTCCCCGCAGCGCAGCGGCTCCCATTGGCTGGGGCTCCGGGGGTCCCAGCCAATCGGGCCCGAGGGGTAGTGCTTTCTGGGCTGGGACCCCCCCGAGACTCCGCAGCAAGGGCCACCCCCGACGGAACCACAGGCACAGCTGACCCAGCGACCCGCCGACGTCTGCTGAGCGCCGGACAGGTGGGAACGGGGACTGGGCTTCGGGGCTAGCGTCAGGAGCAGGGCGGAGCGAGGGGCGCTGGTCGGCCCCACGGAACCGGGTCGGCCCCACGGAACCCACTCCTCCCCACAGCGCCGCCTTCGCCGATGCTGGGTGCTGAGTGCCCAAAGCCCTGCAAGGGGAAATGGCCAACGCCGCCTTTCGACCCGCGCTTCCCCAGCCAGAACCAGACCCGCAACTGCTACCAGAACTTCCTGGGTAAGACCTCGCGGGCCAGGTCAGGGGCGGCGGATGAGAGAAGGTGCGAAGCGGAGAGGGGCGCGCCCCGCACGAGGACGCGGAGACCGTTGGGGTGGAGAGGGAGCCGGCGACGGCCGGAGGGGCGGGGCCTTTTAAAGGAGGCGTGGTGTCATAGGGGCGGGGCGATGGAGGGGCGGGGCCCCCAGTTTGGGGGTGGAAGGGGGAGCTGGCGAGGGCCGGAGGGGAGGGGCCTGCCGATAAGGAGCGAGGCCTCTTTTAAAGGGGCGGCTCGTTCCGTGGAGGGGCGGGGCGAGGGGAGGAGCAGGTCCTCCAGGTTGGGCTGGGACTGAATCTCGGAAGGGGCGGGCCTACCAGGTAGGGGCGGGGCCCTAATTTAAAGGGGGCGGGATCGTTCCGTGGTAGGGGGAGTGTCGAGGGAGGAGCGGAGCCTGGCCTGGAAGAGAAAGGTCCGAGTCGTGAAGAGGGCGGGGTTATGGGAGGTGGGCGGGGCCTTGGAGGGCGGAGCGGGGCCCTCCAGGTTGGGCTGGGATTGAATCTCGGGAGGGGCGGGGCCTATCGTGGAGGCGTGTGACAGAGTCCTGGAAGGGAGGGAAGAGAGGATAGGCGGGGCCTTGCGGGGGAGGAGGCGGGGCTGGCCCCTCTCTGGGGGGCGTGGCTACGAGGGAGGGGGGAGAGGTGCGAGCCCGGCGGGAGGGCGGGGCCTCCCGTGGGGGCGGGACTACCCACCTGCTTGCCCCGCCCCGCCCCCTTCGGCAGACTACCATCGCTGCATCAAGACCATGAACCGCCGCGGGAAGAGCACACAGCCCTGCGAGTACTACTTCCGCGTGTACCACTCGCTGTGCCCCATCAGCTGGGTGAGCGGACAGACGGCCGCACGGACGGGCCAGGCGAGGGTGGATGGGTCGGCCGAGTTAGGACTGCGCCCACTCCCCTCTTCCCCACCTCCAGGTGCAGCGCTGGAAAGAGCAGATCAAGGACGGGACTTTCGCTGGGAAAATCTAACGGTCTAAACGCGGCTTCTCCTCCGAAGAATCAGCCCCAGTGACATTCCTCGCCTCATCCTCTCATCTCCCGGAAAATGGGCCCCGCCACTCCAAACCTCACCCCACTCCGCCCCGTCTTTAACCCTCAAATAAAGCGGTGTTACTGTTGGTATTTCTCTTTAATGTCTTGTCGGTAAGGTGAGGGAGCATCGAGAGGCCCTTCCTGTAACCTGCCGCAGACACTACTGGTTCCAGCCGTGGGAGGGGGTGAGGGAGCCCCTCCTGTCCCTTCCCAGCTTGCGCCCACCCCACCCCCCGCTCCAGCAGGATCTGCTTTGGCTCTCTGAGTCCCAGCACTCCTCCGCTAGGATTGCTCCAGGATCGTCCTGCCTCTCAGTTCCCCACTTGTCACTCAAGTCCCTCAATGTCCTCTTCCCTTCCTGGGCCACCAGTCCCACCCCCCTCCATCCCGTCTTAGGTACAGAGGAGCAATGTTTATACCACCCAGCACTGACCCCGTCTCTCCCTCCCTGCTCCAGGCCATTTCTGGCTCTCCACCTTTCCCTCGCCCCCCATCCTCTTTGACTCCCCTCCCCTCCCGGTACATCCGGGAATCCATCACTTGAGCCTCTCCCAACAGGTTGCCCCGCCTGGTCCCCCTCGGTCTTTTCAGCACCTGTCCATGCCAGGAGCAGCCTTTTCTGCTCAAATACATGTCACTTCAGTTTCTCCTGCCAACCCCTCCCTGTGAGCGCCTCTAGGACACTCGGAGCTCCAGGCTGAATTATTCTTTGCCCCCCAACTCCGTCTCTGAGCCTGCCCTCAGCCAAGCTCAGGCACAACAATGCTGAGTTTCATCCTGATTCCAGATGCCTCTCAAAATGTCACCTCTCCGGCCACCTCCACCACCACCACTGCCCTGAGCCAGGCTGAGTGACCCTCGACAGAACCTGGAGCCTGGGGCTTCTAGCCCTGTCCTGCCCTAGATGGACATGGGAGTGGGGGCAGGGGCGGATTTGACTGTTAACTTTTGAAGCTGTCAGCCTCTTGGGGCAGCCCGGACCCCCAGACTCTGCCTGCAGTGATCTCATAAGCCCCTCATTCAACCCCAGGGTTCAAAGGTGGCTATTACTAATCATGTGATGACTTCCTGGCCCCCCCAAAGCCTCCTGACCTGCATCACCTCAGTTTCTCCAGCTGTGCAGAGAGATGGTGCAAACCCATCAGGAGAGATGGGACGACGGGAGGGGCTGGGCAAGCCTGGGGGAGAACAGCTGCCTCCACTCCCCCCCGCCCACCCCCTCTACACTGCTCTCATCTCCCCCTCCCCAGGGCACACCCCAACGTGCCATTCCCCACGATGGATCACCGAAACCTCGGCCTCAGGCTCCCGCTCTCAGATCACAACCTGCAAGGCACCCGGGCAAATGAGGGCACAGGGTGTGGACTCAGACAGACAGACAGGCTGGAAGCTATGGCGGGGGGTGGGGGGTGGTGGCGGTGTGAGGCGTTCTCGCGACCTCCGCTGACCTGCAGACCTCTGGCCCGCACAGAGGTGGCGCTGCCACGGGGAAGAAAGCAAGCCGCAGTGCCACGAGGGCAAGGCAGCTCTGAGTCACGGCACGGACCGAGGCCATCTGAACACTCGCTGAGGTCACCTAGGTAGTGCCGAGCACTACCTGACACCTGTGCGGCTGCGACCTCAGCCAGCCTCCCAACCTCCCCAGGCGCCAGTTCTGCCACAGCCCCTTCCCATTCCCACTTCTTCCCCTCATCCCTCCACCGCCTCTGGGACATTCTGACTCGCCCAGCCTCCTTGCTGGCCACCTCTGTCCCTTGGATGCCTGAGCCCAGGGCAGGGCCAGACCCACCTCACCTCCAGCCAGCAGACCAACGCTCTCAGGCCCCAAACTCTGGCTGTGAACACCTCCTCCACCATCCCTGGGCCAGCTTTGCCTGGCTACATCCTGAAACCCCAGGTCAGCCTCCCAGGACAAAGGAAAAGGAAGCCTCCGGCATCTCCCACCCCACCCCTCCCCCACCTGCATCCCTGCTCCCCTCTCCGCTCCCCTCCTCTCCATCCTCAACCTCTTCCAGCCCCTCTCATCAACACCACCCTCTTCCCGTCCCTCTGCAGCTCCTGCCTCCCCTGGCAGGTTCAGGATCACAGAATCACAAAACCATTTGCTCCGTGAGCCATCTGGGCGCTGTGCTCTGTCCACCCACCGCACCATCCCATGGAAGCCACTGCTGAAACAAGCCTTGGGCCTCCCATGGGCACAGAGCCGGCCTCCCCTCTGGTACCTGCCTCTTTCCCAAAGACCTCAGAGCCTGGATGAGCTCTGAACATGGGTTCAAGTCCCAGCCCTGAAGCCTGCCAGCCCCGTGGCCTAAGGCCTCTGGGCTGGGGCCTTCTCACCCAGATCACGGTGCTAACACCTACACTTTGCAGGGCTCTGGGTAGGATGTGTGACGAGTGAGAACCGTGTCCAGCCCAGCTGCTCTCAGGGGGTATGAGATCTCCATCTATTGGACAACCTGTGGCATGTCGGTCCAGTTCTGGTGCCCAGTATCACACCGGGTGGTAGGGGTGACTGACTGTCAGTTGCCCTCCCGATGGGCAAGCCCAGGATGACCAAACCCATCAACAGGGCCCCGGAGCTCCTGGTGTGTGTTCAGTCGCCTCAGTCATGTCCAACTCTTTGCGACCGCATGGACTGTGGCCCGCCAGGCTCCTCTGCCCATGGGATTCTCTAGTTAAGAATACTGGAGTGGGTTGCCATGCCCTCCTCCAGGGGATCTTCCCAACCCAGCCAGGGATTGAACCCCTTTCTCCTGCATTGGCAGGTGGGAGGGTTCTTTACCGCTAGCGCCACCTGGGAGCGCCTGGAGGCCGAGGGTAAGAGGGTCAGAGAGCGCCCTCAAGGGGAGAAACGGGAGCCAGGCCCAAGTGTCCTGCCTGGCTCCCCTGCTGTCTCAGGCACAGCGTGCGGCACTTCCTGAGACTCTGGACTTACTTCCCGTTTCTTTCAGCTCTCTCCTTCTCCTCCTCCGGCCAGCCTCTCCATTTCCTTGCTCAGGGCCCCTGGTCTATGATGGGGTTCTCAGCCTGAGCCTTGACCCTCCGACCCTCCCCGCTGGGCTTGCCCAGCCCCAGATCCACCCGGACATTCCAGGGCCTGCCGGCTCACAAGGACGCCTCTCAGCTCCCCGTCGAGGCTGGGGCTCCATCTGCCTGGCGGCACAAGGCGGGCTCGGCGCAGCAGGCTCGGCGCAGCAGGCTCGGCGCAGTACCAGCTCTGCGGCCTCAGGCAGACACGCCTGCCCTCCGGGACCATCTGCAGAGGTGCGGGGCCATCCTGGCAGCCCTGCTGTGGAGGCAGACGCCGGGGTGCCTGGGCCGTGATGGCATCGGTTGCACTCCCTCCCTCCCTCCTTCCCCATCATCCTGTCACTCTAGCCCACAGGTCTCGCAGGGGACTGGCTTTGGCCCTGAAGGATACATTTGGCAAGGACCACAGATATTTTTGTCACCACAGAGGGGGTGCTACTGGCATCTCTGGGTGGAGGCTGGAGAGGCCAGCACTGGTCCTGAGACACAGGACTGGCAGCTTAAGGCAGCAGCATGAGAGACCCGGGTCCCTGCTTTCTCATCTCCATTGTTTTCAGGTCCAGACGCTTTTGAGGGTTGGACGAAGGCTCTCAGCCCTCTGGGCTCAGAACACGCACCTGAATGTGCAGTTTCCACATGGGAAACGGGGTTCCAGGAGGCCCTTGGAACCTCCAGCGTCCATCCAGGCTGACTCCTGCTCAGCTGTCACATTTGTCTAGAAGGCATGGACTTCTGCTTTAGAGGGACGGGTTCCTTAGTGACTGTGTCAGCTGTCTCTCTTCATCCTCCTCACTGCCACTTGCTAACTGGGAGGCCCTCTCCCTCCTTACTTTTAACCTCAGGGAGAAAGCTAACAAGGTTCAGCAGGACTCGCATGGAAAAAAGGACACTTTCTCGTTCTAAAAGGAATCAAACATAAATGGTCTTTCCTGCTGGCTCAGATGGTAAAGAGTCTGCTTGCAAGGCAGACCTGGATTCTATCCCTTGGTCAGGAAGAGCCCCTGGAAAAGGGAATGGCAGCCCACTCCAGTATTCTTGCCTGGAGAATTCCAGGGACAGAGGAGCCTGATGGGCCACAGCCCATGGGGTCACAGAGTCAGACACAACTGAGTAACTTTTATTTCAAACTTCAAACATATATGAAACAAATTTTAAAGTTAAAAAGAATAGTCACCTGCTTTGAACTGGCCACCCCATTGGCCCACCCGGGTCTTCCAACAGTCCCATCAGGCCCTCCACGTTCCTCACCAACACAGCCTGGCCTTGTCAGCCTCCAGCGTAAATTTTTCCATGGTTGTCATGGAGGAGATAAAACCAGGGCCTGTAGCCCACACCTGACTCCCAACACTTGCAATATGGTCATGAGGCTTCAATGAACAAGCAAAATGTCCACAAGACACTTTGCAAGAGGTTGGGGGTGGGGGGCGCCCGGTGTTAGGAAGCACTAATTGTCAGCTGTTAGTATTTCTGTAAAAGGGGGTTGAGGTGAGAATTAAGAGGCGGTGGGAGTTGTTCTCTGGTGGTCCAGGGGTTAGGATTCTGGGCTTTCACGGCCATGGCCCCAGGTTCAATCCCTGGTCGGGGAACTAAGAACAGAACTGGATCTCAAGAAATGAGACGATTCACTGTCCTGGCCTCATGGAACTAGGCCAACCCAGATGACACACATGAGGGACTCTGACTTCAGACAAGGGTGAGCTGGCCCCACGTGACCCAGGGTGAGTCACTCTAATTGCTGGACCTGTTATCTCATCTGGAAAATGGGCAGACTCCCCTCCTACATGAGATGATGGGTCTGGAAGCATTCTTCATGAGCACAGTTTGTGTGGTAGTGTGATTCTTGCCTCTGAGTCCACTGTCCTTTCACCCTCCCAAGCTTCTTAGGGGCCAAAGTCTGGGCTGCCTCCTCACAGTCTGGTCTCTCCATCAAGATGTATAGGGTCTCACTCTCCCAAAGGACATCTCTTTAGAACATAAATCAAAACGAAACGCTCCCAAGAGCGCTGCTTATAACAACGTTTTAATAAAATAAAATAAAAGTTCAAGTGCTTCCAACCCCCCAACATATCCCATTCTGGTGTGGGGAGTGGAGAGACCCCCCCACACCCCAGTAGCACCAGGGATAGCACCATGAGAAAGATGAGGTCGCACCCGGCCTCCCTGAGACCCACGGGGTGGTGGGGACAAGCCCCTGGCCAACCCCCCTCACCCCCCACTCAGACAGTCACAGGCTGAGAGCAAACTGACCCCTCCCCACAGGGCAATGTCCAGGGAGGCCACCAAGCCAGCCCCACCTCCCCCAGGCCTGCGGGGGGCGGCCCCACCCCTATGGCTTTGCTCCCTGGGCAGAAGGTAGTGGGCAGGGAACAGCTCCTTCAGCCCTGCGGCCCGGGCTGGGGGCAGGGAGGGGGCAGTAGCCAGGGCTCCCTGCCAGGGTGGGGGTGGCTCAGGGGTCAGCAGTCACAAAGGGTCAGGGGTCAGATCCTTGGGGGTGTCCAAGCCAACCTGCCCCCAGGTCAAAGCTGTGCTGGAGTCGAAGGTCAATTCCTTCCCAGAGGCCCAAGAGCTCCTTCTGGAGGTGGCTCCCTGAGAAGCTGGGCAGGAGGGGACCAGGAAGGACACCCTGCTCTCCAGGCCCAGGTCTCCCTGTCTAGCACATCACGGCCCATCACTGTTGACATCCAAGTCAATGGAGCCATGGCTGACCACCAACCGCAGGCGCTTGGGTGGGGGAGAAGGGAGTGAAGGCAAGGGCTTGCTTGGGGACGGGGATGGGGCCTGGGGTCCCGGCGGGGGCAGGGTTGGCAGTGGCAGGCAAGGCTGGCGCCAAGCGGTTCAGATCCACACGGACCACAGAAGGCAGCCCGTAGCGCCGGGCCCAGTGCCAGTCCTGCTGGGGGCCCAGCAGGCGCGGGGGGCCTGACCCAGGGCCACCCGGGCCTCCGCCTGCAGGCAGCAGTGGGGGCCGCAGCCTCCCCACCGGTGCAGGGAGACGCGGGCAGCTCGGAGAACCGGAGGCGGTGGGGCTCGCCGGGGCTGTAGGCGTCGGCGCCTCCGGGACGCACCCGGAGCTGGGGCTGAGGCAGCCACTGGAGCCAAAGGGGGCGAGGCATCGAGTCGGGCGCTGCAGGGAGGGGGGCGCAGAGGCTGGCAGGCAGCTGTGGAGGCCCAGGGGAGGGGAGAGGAAAGGGCAGCTGCATGAGCAGGGTTCCCGCAAGGGTGCACAGCTCCTGCTCAGGCTGGCCGCCTCCAAGGCTCTTCCTGGAGGGACGAGAGAGGAGGACAGCAAAGACAGGGCAGGGGATGGGCCCACAGACAGCACCCACCCCGTGCTCACCGCAGAAGGGGTCCCAGCGCAGCGGGGGTGGGGTGGGCACAGGACCGGGGCCCGTCCAGACCTTGCTGCAACCGCCGCTTGGTCTCCCGGAGCTCGTACTTCTCCAGCGGCCGGGGTGGCAGGGGCTCCCTGGGCCGCAGTCGGAAAGCGCCCTCACCTCTCCTGGGGGTGGGAGGGTGGTGAGGAGGGAGGGCTGGGCCCCTGAGGACGCGCTTCCGGCTCCCAGCCCCAAGGTCCTCGGCCCACCTCTCGCAGGTGTAGCATTCACAGTGCTCGTTCTTCTCGCCGAAGAAGCCCTCGCCGTAGAAACAGGTCACCTCGTCCCCCGGCTCGATGTCCCGGAGCACCTTCACGCAGGCGGCGTTTCCATCTGCAGGCACAAACTGGGGGCCAGAGACTCAGCGCCCCGCCCTGGGGGTGGCCTGGCTCCCCGCCCCCACCTCCTGGCCTGGCCTGGGCCCCTGGCCTCACGGCCTGCCCCTGGGATGGGCAGGGGCCGAGCCCCGGGACGCGCCCCTGCCCAGGGCCTGCCCTCAGCGTTGGCTCCCTGATCCCCCCCTGCTTTGCCGGCTCCCGCCCTCGCTGCAGGACGATGACCTAACCAGGCCTGGCAACGCAAAGGAACCGCTCCCTCCCGGCCCGTCCCCTGGCTCCTCAGTGGCTGGACCGCACTGCCTGCTTCTGCCGCCTCCCCTTCTCCAGGCCAGGGCCCACCCCAGCCCCAGTCCAGGATCACCACCCCCCTCATCTGGCTGCTCCTGCCTCAGGTTCCTCCTCTGGGAGAGGCGGGGCTCCCACCCACCCGCCTGTCCATCTGTCCGCTGGTCTGTTCGTCCCAGGCTGACACACACCTGGGAGTGGCCCTGGCCTCTGGCCTGCCTGACGACAGGACAGCTGGCCGGCATCTCCCAAGCAGGCAGTGCCAGGTGTCCAGATTCCTTCCGTGCCTAAGACCCCTCTGGAGCCGGCCCCTCAGGATCTTCCTGCCCTGGGCTACCCACAAGCCTCAGCCTGTACCGCACAGGAGCCGCCATGGGGTGACCGAGCTCACACACGAGGGAAGCCCCCATCCCGCGGCCTCCCAGCCCTCCAGCCTGGCACCCCATCTGAGATGCCTTAGCGCGCGCCCCTTTGCCCTCAGCACCTGGGAAAACTCTCCTCCTCTAGCAGCTGGCTCTGACTGGTACAGCCTCGGCTCTGCATCACGAGGGGCTGGCACCCCCCTCACCAAGCCCTGCCTCCTACCCACTGTCTGTGCCCCAAACCCCACAGGACACTGACACTCAGCAGCCTTCACAGCTGTGCCAGTAGGCAAGTTCTCATCCTTTCCCATCTGAGAAGAGAAACCAGGGCCCGGGTGGTGGAGCCAGGACTCCAACCTCCTCACGTGGGGGGCTCTGGAGGATGGCCAAGGCCAAGGAGGCCCACACTTGCAGGGCAGACGCCCAAGGCCTTGCTGGGCGTCACCCCTCAACTCCCTCCCACGCACTCAGTACTCCACACACACAGAACAGGGGGCCTCTCTCTGTCTCCCAGGGCCTCCTATCAGGAGGGAGCCCTGGATCTCCAGGAGGGCAGGGCTCTCTCTGACCTCACTCTCGAGGCCTCCCCCGCCTCCTGCTATCATCACAGCTGCAGGGGCTTCTGACTGGGAGGCCAGGCAACAGGCACAGGCAGGGGCCCTTCGGGTCTGCCCATCACTACCCTCCCCCTCAACCAGCCCCGCTCCCGGCCAAGGTTCGGTGAGGGGGCACTGCAGCCAGCAGGTGGCAGTGTGACTGGGTCCCAGTGTGACTCTACCAGAGCCCCCTCCTCCCTCAAGGATGGGTGGGAAGCTGCACAGTCAGGTAGGGAGACCCCCCGACAGTTTCTAGCTCTTCACTGACCCGAAAGCTCCTCCCCACGTGCCCCTTCCTCCCTGGATGTGGGATCCCCAGGTCTCACCTTGCAGTTGGGTTTGCAGTCTGGAGCCAGTTGTGGGGGTGCAGGGGAGAGAAGAGACTCGGGTCAGAGGAGCCACAAAACTGGGGCATGCCCCCTCCGCCCCCACCCCTGGGCCGGCCCCTAGCCCCGCCCCCACCGTGGTTGATGAAGGCGGCAGGGCCTAGCCACAGCTGAGCGCTGCGCTTGCGGGTCGAGTACATGATGCTGAAGTCGTTCTCCCCGGCCCTCAGCAGCTCCTCGTCGGCCTCGCGCAGCTCCGCGATGCAGCCCACCAGCAGCTCCAGCTTCTCGTTCTTTTTCCTGCCAAGAAGCCGGCTCGCTGTGGGTCAGTGAGTACCTCCCCAACCGCCAGCGCTGGGGACAGGGTCCTCTCAACCCAAGCCTCCTGTGGGAGGAACTGATGCGGGCCAGCGTGCTGCACCGCCCAAATGTCTCTGAAAGTCGCACTGCTGCCCTACACCCACAGATGCCTGGTACGCACCCTCTCCTGCTGTCAGCTCCTCTGGCGCCCACTGCCTCAGCTTCCCACGGTCCAGTCCTGCCTGGAAGATCGCCCCCACCCAGGCACCCCAGGCTCTTCACTAGACCCTTCAGTAACTCTGTGGGTCTCAGCCTCGGCCTGGCTCCTGAGTACACTCTCGAAATCCCCAGGCAGGCTCAGGATGCACAGCTGTGGTCAGCCCTGTGAGCTTGCACCATGACCTCCCCCTTCTCTCTAGACTGCACGCAGAGGGCAGGGTTCCTCTTGCTCACTGTCCTGCCCTCCTACCCAGCAGTGATTGCTACTTGGCAGTGGGGGAGTCTGGTGAGGATGAGATAAAGGACAGCAGTGCACTCTTGGGCACAAGGTCAGTCTTTTCCCAGCAGCCCCGGGAAGCCTGGGTCGCTGGAGGGGTCTCATCTCCCCGAGGGCTGTGGTAGGCCTGGGGGTCCTGGGGGCCAGGCCCCGTCTCCTTTCTCTCAACACCGACATCTATGTGGCCCTGTTGCCGCAGTGCTGGGTCTCCTCCACAAGAGAGGGGGTGTCTTCTCCCAGCTGTCCCCGGGGAGAGATGCCTACTGCAAGGCCTGGGCTGCGAATCCTGCCCTCTTACCATGCACGAGTTGACACAATCTTGGCTCCATTTGTCTCCATGGAATAACGGGTACAGGGCAAGATGGTGAAGCCACTTTCAGGCAGGAAGGCGCGGAGGTAGCGATAGATCTGGGGGAGGTGAGGGGGTGGGTGGGGTGAGGAGCTGGGGTAGGGTCGTCCTTGGCCCTCTCTCTCCTGGGTTCTAGTCCTGCTCTGCCACTGACTCACTGTGTGGTCTCGGGGGCTCACTTCCCCTGTTGGGGCCTCAGTTTCCTCATCTGTCAAATGAAGAAGTTAGACTCCATCTCAGAGGGGCCCCCAGCACACCTGTCCTAGCAGTCTCTGAGCCTTGCTTTAGATGGTCCCAATGGATAGGAAGTCAGGGAGTCCTAGGGGGCTGTGCTGAGGGTCTGCCCGATAGGGCAGAGGGCCTGGGACAGGTAGGGGAGACAGAACATGAGGGCCAAGGGGAGGAAAGGGAAGGGCTCCCTCACGTGGGTCTTGAGGGCAGCCTCCTGCCGTGGGCCCCGGCTCTGGAAGTAGTGGGCCATCCAGCCTCCCAGCGTCAGGGGCCCGGCACGCAGCCTCCAGGTCCCGCTGCCTCAGGAAGGCCTCCAGAGCTGAGCGCAGGTGGTGCTGTCGTCGCAGGGGGGGCACGGGGCTGGGGGAGAGGGCATGCCTGGGTCCCAGGGCCTTGGCCTATTCCCTGTGGGCCTTCCCAGGACCCACCCCCACCCCCGCTGGGAGCTGAGAGGAGGATGGGGCAGAGGGGTGGTGGTGGCAGGGCAGGGGTCCCAGGTCCCGATATCCCTGAGTCCACCCCTTCCCGGGGTCGCCTCACCTGACGTTCATCTTGTGGGTGCGGAAGCCGAGGTAGGGGTCCAGGACGAGGCTGGTAGCCAGGTCGTCATTCTCACACAGTTCTCTGGCGGTTACTCTGTCGGGCCCCATGGTGCCCCAGGCACCATGCTGCCTCTGGTGGCGGTGGCAGGGGACGGGAACGCAAGGCAGGGGCGCAGGGCTGGGATCCCACGTGTATGCTGCTCTCTGTCACCTGTGAGCCCTGTGAGCCTGGGGCGGGCCCCTTTGGCCTCCTCATCTATAAAGCGGGGAGAGAAGCAGTACTGATTTCGCAGGGCTCTCAGTGAAGGCGAAATGCAACAAGTGCTTCTGACACTGGGGAGACCCCCCAAGAAATGCCAGCCAACATCCTTAGTAGCTGCACCTCTGCAGCCTCCTGAGCACAGACATAAACCACTTATGACAACTCACCCGCCCTTGCCCACGCACACACATTCACAGACCCCATGTGTGCACGCAGATTCCCTAGGACTCCCATATACACGTACACACACACACACGCGTGCGCGCCCGTACGCGAAGGCACGCAAAGGTCCCTACAGACCAGGGAAGGCTGATTAATTGGCAGTCTGGGATAACCCTGAAGGCTTAGTCCTGCAGGAGGTGGGAGTCAGGGGGCCCCAGCAGCAGCTCTTGCCCGGCCAGAACCGCTCGTTCCTCAGTTCACCTCCACTCTCCCGGCCTCGGCCGCCACCCCTCCTCCCCAGCAGCCCTCGGGAGCCCCTCCTCGGAAGGCTCGGGGTGAAACCTCAGGCAGTCTGGAGGAGGAGGGGTGGTGAGGGGAGGGAAAGCCGAGCAAGGCTCCAGCACCTGCTCTCTCTCCAAGGATTCCGGGGGAGGGGCGCGGAGGACAAAGCGGGGGGGAGGGGGAGAGAAAAGGAACGTGTGGAGAGGCAGAGGAGGCCCAGAAAAAACACGGGAGAAGGACGGCGATTAGCAAAAGGAAAACAAAACAAGCCTCCTAACCCCGACGGCAGAGGCCTGCCCGGCACCCACACCAGGGTGCTTCGGGGAGTCGACGGGGACTGCGAGGAAGGGGCGCTACAGCGGCTGGGAAAGGGGGCAGAGACTCGAAGGCTGAGGAAAATTAAAGAGGGGGCGCTGCGGGACGGCGCTGGGACGGAACTGAAGCTGCAGAGGGGCGAGGGGGCAAAGGCAAAATGCGGACACCACAGGGAGCCAGGGCAGGGAGAAGGCCCGGGCTGCCCGCGGGAGGCTTGGGGACCCAGCGAGGACCCCAGGAAAAGCCAGCGGGGAGACCAGGGGTCCAGCGAAAGCAGGGAAGGACCTGGAGGTCCAGGGAGGGTCCTGGGAAGGTAGAGGGGGGCGGTCCAGGGGTTCCACTACGGGGCTGCACTAGCAAACGGGGCCAGGGGAGTCCTGGGGCTCCAGGAAGGAGCCCTGAAGAGCCGCGAGGTGCACGCCCGGGCTCTACGGTAGGGCCTGGGTAGGCAGAGAGAACCCAGGCTAAAGGGCTGAGGTGCTGAGGAAAACTGGGGGGAGCAGACACGGGCCTGGGGAGGACCTCGGGGGAGGGGGGTGCTTCCAGGGGCCTGGGCAGGCGGCGAGAGTGCAGGGGGGCGCGCCTGAGGGCCAAGGACGGGAGTGCGGTCAGAGGGCGAGCTGAGGGTCCAGGGAAGGGCCTGAAGCGCGAGAGCGGGCACTAGGGGAGGAAGCACAGGGAAGGGGCTGGGCACCGAGAGCAGCCTGAGGCTCGCCGAAGGGCCAGGAGACGTGGGCGCCTGGGCACGAGGAGGGGCGGGCGGGCCAGGGGACAGACGGGGCTGGGGACCACCGGGAGCCAAGGCGGCGCGGGGCGGGGGCCGAGAAGGGGCTCAGGGTCGGGCCCCGCGCCGCCCCTCACCCGCTTCTCCTCCTCCTCCTCAGGCGCCCGCGCCGCGGCTGCCACCACCTCCCACAGCCTCCTCCAGCTCTCGTCAGACCGGGTCGCCGCGCCTCCAGTTAGCCCCGCCGGGCCCTCCCCGTCACGGCCACTACGGCCTCCCATTGGCCAACGTCTCCGCCACTCTTCAACTGCCTGGAAGCTTGCGCCGTCCCCATTGGTCAGGCCCCGCTCTGCCCCGCCCCTATTGCCCCCCTTCGGTGCCCCTACAGAACCCCGCCACGCCCGCGCTGCCGTCAAAGCGCCGCCAACTGCACCTAGTGGCTGCCGCCCCTGTCTCTCCGCTGCTGCCATGGAGACGTATCCCCGCCCATAGCCAGAAGTTGACGCTCTCATTGGCCGAAAGCGCTGTCGCTCCGGGAGAAACTCGGGTATGGGTCGGGTTATTTGGGTACAGAAGGAAAGAGGGAGGGTCCGTCGGCTATAGAGCCCGAGTATGATTGGTTGGCCTTGGAGCGACTCATGCTTCCATTGGCTAAGGTCTCCGCCTATCACCGTTAGGGTAACGCCCTCCCTGTTCTCTTTCTCTGGCGAAACCTTCGGCCACCAGAGGGAGAAAGCAGGAAAGCAGCGCGGACCAGGCAGGGGGATGAGTGCGCGCGCACTTCTGTTCTTTCTTTCCATCCCCCTACCCCCAACTCGGCTGGACCTGCGGTTGCCAAGGCGACAAACTTTATTGACAACCCTGCCGGGTACAAAGGACTTTTTCTTTCCTTCCCCGTTCTAGATCACCTTCTCGTCCCCCAAAAACCCTGCTTAATTTTGAAGAACCACAATAACACTCTGTGGGTGAATGGATCAGAAAGACGGAAGTGGGGGCTTTGGAGAAAGCCGTGACTCATGGGGCGCTCTCATGGGGCGCTCTCGTGGGGCACCGCCCCCAACGCTCCCAATAGGGATCACCCTCCTGCTACAATCCTAGAAGCAAACATAATTAGCAATTCATCATAATTACGCTCAGAATAATAAGCCCCACACTTGGAGCAGGCAGTCTTTGTTTTGTTGACTGCTAAATATTCTGTGCTCTTGGAACAATGTGTAGTATGGAATAGGTGCTTCATTAATTTGTGCTGAAGGAATGAATGTATGAAGCTGGTTTCTGCAGTCCTTCTGTGACTGTGGAGAAGTGGCTTGCCCTCTACGGGCCTCAGGCTCACATCTATAAAATGAGAACCCCTCTTTGAGAGATCTTCCTGAACACCCTCCCCAGGGTCTTTCATCTGTGCTTCCAGGCTCTCACCTTCTGTTCTTACTGTCCCTTCCCCAACTAGGACTTAACCTCAGATCTGAGACACCTCCAACTTAGGCACATTCCCCACCCCCCACTTCCGCCAAGGATGGCTCAGACAGTAAAAGAATTTTCCTGCAATGCTAGAGACCTGGGTTCGATCCCTGGGTTGGGAAGATCCTCTGGAGGAGAGCATGGCAACCCACTCCAGTATTTTTGCCTGTAGAATCCTCAGGGACAGAGGAGCCTGGCGGGCTACAGTCCATGGGGTCGCAAAGAGTCGGACACAACTGAGCGACTAAGCACTGCCTACAGCATCTTCACGAAGGGGAATGCTATACAGCAGTGAAAGTGAGTGATCCAGCACTCGGTATATCAGCCTGGACAATCCCAAAGCATGCTGCTAGTTGCAGAAGTTTACAGAGTCGAATGCATACGGTTAAAGAAAAAAAGAAAAAGAAACAGGAGTTGTGTGTGGACATGTAATAAAAGGCAAACTTGCCTGGGTATGACATGGGGTAGGGGTGGGGGTGCCCTAGTGGCGACCCCTGGGGGAGAGCGGAAGGAATGCAGTCAGGAAAGCTGCTGCTGCTGCTGCTGCTGCTGCTAAGTCGCTTCAGTCCGGCTCTGTGCGACCCCATAGACGGCAGCCCACCAGGCTCCCCCCGTCCCTGGGATTCTCCAGGCAAGAACACTGGAGTGGGTTGCCATTTCCTTCTCTAATGCATGAAAGTGAAAAGTGAAAGTGAAGTCCCTCAGTCGTATCCGACTCTTAGCGACCCCATGGACTGCAGCACACCAGGCTCCTGCGTCCATAGGATTTTCCAGGCAAGAGTACTGGAGTGGGGTGCCATCAGGACACTCTTACCTGCAATTATTTTTTTCTAAGCTGGCAAGTGGAAGCTGGGAATTCACTATATTCCCTGTTTTTTCTACATGTCAGAAATATTTCATAATGTAAATAAGATTTTGACCCATAAATGCCACTTCCAGGGTTTTATGCTAAAGAAATAATGGGAAAGTGTTAGAGTATTTAAAGCTGTTTGTCTCAGCATTTGTTGAGAAAACAAAAAAAAAAAAAAAAGGAAAAACTGTAATGTCCAACAGAGGAGACTGGTTTGACTGATTACAGCATACCCCTAAGATGGAAGAACAGCAGTACCTAATAGTTAACTGAGCTCTTAACACATGCCAGTCACTTTGCAAATAGTCCTGTGCTTGTGAGCTAAGTCTCTTCCATCGTGTCTGACTCTGCGAGGGATAGGCTATTAGCCCATTTTACAGATGAGCAGACTGAGGCTTTCCGAGGGGATGTAACTGACCATCAAATCATAGAGCTTGTACTTTCAGCCCCTACTGCTACATTGCCCAGATAGGATCCAGCTTGTTCTCCACCCACAGATGACGTAAGAGACACCCTGGGAAAAGAATAAATCACTGACACACGCTACAACTTGGATGAGCCTTAAAAGCATCATACTGGGTAAAAGGAGCCAGACACAAAAAGTCGCATATGGAGTGATTCGATTTCTATGGAATATCCAGAATAGACAGAAAGACAGAGAGACAGAAAGCAGATTCGGGGAATTCCCTGGTGGGCCAGTGGTTAGGACTCTGTGCTTCTGCTGCAGAGGTCACAGGTTCAATCCCGGTCAGGGAACTAAGATCCCAAATGCCACATCGCAACAAAACAAACAACCAAACAAAACCCCCAAACTGGTCCATATTGCCTGCGGCTGGGGGAGAGGAGAATAAGGAGGGACTGATATCAGATGCGGGGTTTCCTTTTCTGGATGAAGAAGTTCTGGAACTGGAGAGGAGTGATGGTTGCCAAGTGCCGTGCGTGTGCATAATGCCACTGAATTGCATACTTTCAGATAGTTAAAATGGGGCTTCTTGGGGGCCCAGGGGTTAGACTCTGCCTTGTAATGCAGGGGACACCAGTTTGATCCCTGATCCAGAAGATCCTACATGCTGTGGGGCAACTAAGCCCAAGCGCCACGACTACTAAGACTGCTCTGGAGTCTGAGAGCTGCAACTACTGAGCCCACGTGACGCAGCTACTGAAGCGCCGGCCAAGCGCGCTCCACTAGAGCCGGCGCTTCACAACAGAAAAGTCACTGCAGCGAGAAAATCGAGCACTGCACGAAGAGAGGCCCCCGCTCTCAGGCAACAAGAGAAGAGCCTGCGTGGCTAAAAACAAATAAATATTTTCTAAAAAATAAAATGGTTAAAATGGCAAATTTTACATTACATATATTCTACCACCAAAAAAATCAAGCAAATAAAAACAACAAAAATAGAAACGCCACCAAAAAACAAAGAGAGAAAATTATAATCATCTTGAGAATGTAGTGAAAATATGGATTCCAAGGTTTACCCTCTAGAGAGCCTGGTCAAGTATTTAATAACTAATTATTTCAGGACGTTGCTACGCAAAGCGTAACCATGGACCAGAGAATCAAGCAGGATCCCTCAGGTACTTGGTAGGAATGCAGAGTCTCAGGCCCCCACCCCTGACCTCCTAAATCAAAATCTCCCAGACTGGTGACTCAGATTCCCAGGATGTCTGAGAAGCATCCCTTAGAAGATGCCTTGTTGCAGGTGGCTTCCTCAGACCAGGCATTCACTGCTGGCAAGATACTGTGGGCTTGATAACTCTCAAGGCTGCAGGTGAACTATTAAGTGGCGGGGGGGGAGGGAGTGGTTCAGTCACTAAGTTGTGTCTGACTCTTGCAACCTGTGGACTGTAGCCCGCCAGGCCAGGCTCCTCTGTCCTTGGGGATGCTCCAGGCAAGAATACTGGAGTAGGTTGCCATTTCCTCCTCCAGAGGATCTTTCTGACCCTTTGGCAGGCAGATTCTTTACCTCTGAGCCACCTGAGACGCCCCGTTTACTGAGCATTTATTTTCTAATCTGTCAAAAGGCCACCATAGCTTAGTGAGAATCTGGAATTACTGCCTGGCCTCAAATTCTAATTCCATTATTGACCAGTTTTGCAATGTGTTTTTGTAAATTAGTCACCCTCTTAGCATGTCAGTATCCTTCCCTGTTTGGATTTTTATTATTTTGGGCCACACTGTGTGGCATGGGGGATCTTTGTTCCCTGTCTGGAGATTGAATCCATGCCCCCTGCATTGGGAGCACCAAGTCTTAACCATCAGACCTTCAGGGAAGTCCCCGTCTATAAAATGAATTAAACAGCTGCTTCTGCATAAGATTTGTTGTTGCTGTTTAGTTGCCCAGTCATGTCCAACCCTTGTGTGGCCCCATGGACTGTAGCCCACCAGGCTCTTCTGTTCATGGGATTTCCCAGGCAAAAATGCTGGAGTGAGTTGCCATTTCCATCTTCCCAACCCAGGGATCAAACCCAGGTCTCCTGTATTGCAGGCAGGTTCTTTACTAACTGAGCCACCAGGGATGCCTATTAAGGGGGGAAGCTAGCTATAAAACAGCAACCTCAAGATGATCTTTTATTTTGGGATGGGGTGTACCATACAGCTTGTGGGATCTTAGTTCCCTAATCAGGGACTGAACACATAACCTGGGCAGTGAAAGCTCAGCGTCTTAACCACTGGGCCTCCAAGGAATTTCCTGGATGATCATATTTTGAGGGGAAAGGTATATCTGTTTATGTGTACGTATAAATTGAATGATTAGTGGAAGGACTTGGAGAAAAGGAAACTTGGTACACCATGGGCATGTAAACCGGTGCACCCGCTATGGCAAACAGTGTGGCGTTTCCTCAACAGATTAGAAATAGCATTATCATGTGGCTCAGCAATCCCATTTCTGGATACACACCCCAAGGAAATAAAATCACTGTCACAAAGAGATACCTGCACCCCCAACTTCATTGCAGCATAAGTCATGATAAGCAAGACATGGAAACAGCCTAAGTGTCCGAGGACAGGTGACTAGATAAGAAAATGTGCAAAAATACAACACAGTGTTCCTCAGCTTTGAGGAAGGAGGACCTCCTATTACTTGCAACCACTTGCATGAACCTGGAGGACATTGTGCTCAGTCAGAAAAGACAGACACGGAAAGACAAATACTGCATGGACCCATTTATATGTAGAATTCAGAAAACAGTTGAACTCATAGCAACAAAGAGTGGAATGGTGGTTGGGAGGTGGTAAGGGGAGGTTGGGCAAAGGGTACAAACCTCCATTTATAATATGAATAAATTCCAGGGGTCTAATAGTGGAAACAGTGTCAGACTTTATTTTTAGGGGCTCCAAAATCACTGCAGATGGTGACTGCAGCCATGAAATTAGAAGATGCTTACTCCTTGGAAGAAAAGTTATGACCAACCTAGATAGTATAATCAAAAGCATAGATGTTACTTTGCCGACTAAGGTTCGTCTAGTCAAGGCTATGGTTTTCCAGTAGTCATGTATGGATGTGAGAGTTGGACAATAAAGAAAGCTGAGCACCAAAGAATTGATGCTTCTGATCTGTGGTGTTGGAGAAGACTCTTGAGAGTCCCTTGGACTGCAAGGAGATCCAACCAGTCCATTCTGAAGGAGATCAGCCCTGGGATTTCTTTGGAAGGAATGATGCTAAAGCTGAAACTCCAGTACTTTGGCCACCTCATGCGAAGAGTTGACTCACTGGAAAAGACTCTGATGCTGGGAGGGATTGGGGGCAGGAGGAGAAGGGGATGACCTAGGATGAGATGGCTGGATGGCATCACGGACTCGATGGACGTGAGTCTGAGTGAACTCCAAGAGATGGTGATGGACAGGGAGGCCTGGCGTGCTGCGATTCATGGGGTCGCAAAGAATCGCACACGACTGAGAGACTGAACTGAACTGAACATACAGTGTGGTGACTGTAGTTAGTAATAAAACATTGTACATTTGGAATGTGTTAATAGTGGTCCTAAGTGTTCTCACTTCTCCCACAGAAAGGGTAGCTCTGTGAGGTGTTAATTAGCTTTATCATGGTGATGATTCCATAATCTATGTATATCAAAAAACCATGTTTCACACCTTAAATATCCATAATTTTTGTTTGTCAGTATTACCTGAAGAAAAGCTGGAAAAAAAATAAATGGTTGGTGGGGAGGTGTCTCTCTGTTTTCACGTATTACTTGTGTAATAACAAAATGCAGCTGCCAGCTAAGATGGCGAAGGAATAGGACGGGGAGACCACTCTCTCCCCCACAAATTCATCAAAAGAACATTTCAATGCTGAGTAAATTCTACAAAACAACTTCTGAATGCTGGCAGAAGACATCAGGCACCCAGAAAAGCAGATCATTGTCTTCAAAAACAGGCAGGAAAAAATATAAACGATGAAAAAAGTGACAAAGGAGGTAGAGAGGAGCTCCGTCCCGGGAAGGGAGTCTTAAAAGAGAGAAGTTTCCAAACACCAGGAAACACTCTCGCTGCCGAGTCTGTGGCAAGCCTTGGAAGCACAGAGGGCAACATAACAGGGAAGAAAAATAAATAAATAATTAAAACCAACAAAATGCATTTGTTGCTGTTGTTCAGTCATGGAATCATGACCAACTCTTTGTGACCCCATGGACTGCAGTATTCCAGTATCCTCTGTTCTCCAGTGTCTCCAAGAACTTGCTCAAACTCATGTCCATTGAATTGGTGATGCCATCCAACCATCTCATCCTCTGTTGTCTCCTTCTCCTCTTGCCTTCAATCTTTCCCTTCATCAGGGTCTTTTCCAATGAGCCATTTATTTGGATCAGGTGGCCAGAGGACTGGAGCTTCAGCTTCAACTTTAGTCCTTCCAATGAATCTGTTCAGTTCAGTTCATTTCAGTAATTCAGTCGTGTCCGACTCTTTATGACCCCATAGACTGCAGGACGCCAGGCTTCCCTGTCCATCACCAACTCCCAGAGCTTGCTCAAACTCATGTCTATTGAGTCGGTGATACCATCCAGCCATCTGATCCTCTGATGTCCCCTTCTCCTCCCACCTTCAATCTTTCCAAGTGTCAGGATCTTTTCCAATCAGTCCATTCTTTGCATCAGGTGGCCAAAGTATTGGAATTTCAGCTTCACCATCAGTTGTTCCAATGAATATTCAGGACTGATTTCCTTTAGGATGGACTGGTTGGATCTCCTCGCAGTCCAAGGGACTCTCAAGAGTCTTCTCCAACACCACAGATCAGAAGCATCAATTCTTTGGTGCTCAGCTTTCTTTATTGTCCAACTCTCACATCCATACATGACTACTGGAAAAATCATAGCTTTGACTAGACAGACCTATGTTGGCAAAGTCGTGTCTCTCCTTTTAATATGCTGTCTAGGTTGGTCATAGCTTTTCTTCCAAGGAGCAAGTGTCTTTTAATTTTGTGGCTGCAGTGACTTCATTATCTGCAATGATTTTGGAGCCCCCAAAGTAAAGTCTCTCACTGTTTCATTGTTTCCCCATCTATATGCCATGAAATGATGGGACCAGATGCCATGATCTTAGTTTTCTGAATGTTGAGTTTTAAGCCAACTTTTCCCCTCTCCTCTTTCACTTTCATCAAGAGGTTATTTAGTTCTTCTTCACTTTCTGCCATAAGGGTGATATCATCTGCATATCTGAGTTTCTTGATATTTCTCCCAGAAATCTTGATTCCAGCTGTGCTTCTTCCAGCCCAGCATTTCTCATGATGTACTCTGCATATGAGTTAAATAAGCACGGTAACAATATACAGCCTTGATGTACTCCTTTCCCAATTTGGAATCAGTCCATTGTTCCATGTCCAGTTCTATCTGTTGCTTCTTGACATGCATAGAGATTTCACAGGAGGCAGGTAAGGTGGTCTGGTATTCCCATCTCTTGAAGAAATTTCCAGTTTGTTGTGATCTATTCAAAGGCTTTAGTGTAGTTAATAAAGCAGAAGTAGATGTTTTTCTGGAACTTTCCTGCTTTTTCAATGATCCAACAGATGTTGGCAAATTATCTCTGGTTCCTGTGCCTTTTCTAAATCCAGCTTAAACATCTGGAAGTTCATGGTTCATGTACTTGGAGGATTTTGAGCATTACTTTGGAGGACTGGAGGATTTTGAGCATTACTTTGCTAGTATGTGAGATGAGTGCAATTGTGCAGTAGTTTGAACATTCTTTGGCATTGCCTTTCTTTTGGATTGGAATGAAAAAATGACCTTTTCCAGTCCTGTGGCCACTGCTGAGTTTTCCAAATTTGCTGGCATATCGAGTGAAACATTTTCACAGCATCTTTTAGAATTTGAAATAGCTCAACTGGAATTCCATCACCTCCACTAGCTTTGTTCCTAGTGGTGCTTCCTAAGGCCCACTTGACTTCACATTCCAGGATGTCTGGCTCTAGATGAGTGATCACACCATCGTGATTATCCAGGTCGTGAAGATCTTTTTATACAGTTCTTCTGTGTATTCTTGCCACCACTTCTTAATATCTTCTGCTTCTGTTAGGTCCATACCATTTCTGTCCTTTATTGAGCCCATCTTTGCCTGAAATGTTCCCTTGGTATCTCTAATTTTATTAAAGAGACCTCTAGTCTTTCCCATTCTGTTCTTTTTTTTCTTTTCTTTGCACTGATCACTGAGGAAGGCTTGCTTATCTCTCCTAGTGCTATTCTTTGGAACTCTGCATTTGAATGGATGTATCTTTCCTTTTCTCCTTTGCCTTTTGCGTCTTTTCTTTTCTCAGCTATTTGTAAGGCCTCCTCAGACTACCATTTTGCCTTTTTGCATTTCTTTTTCTTGAGGATGGTCTTGATCAGTGCCTCCTGTACAATGTCACGAACCTCTGTCCATAGTTCTTCAGGCACTCTGTCTATCAGATCTAATCCCTTGAATCTATTTGTCACTTCCACTGCATAATCATAATGGATTTTATTTAGGTCATACCTGAATGGTCTAATGGCTTTCCCTATTTTCTTCAGTTTAAGTCTGAATTTGGATATTCATGGTTAATTTCCTTTAGGATGGACTAGTATGATCTCCTTGCTGTCCAAGGGACTCTCAAGAGTGTTCTTCAGCCCCACAGTTCGAAAGCATCATTTTTTTTTTTTTTTGCTCAGCCTTCTTTAGAGTCCAACTGTCACATCTTTACATGACTACTGGAAAAACCATAGCTTTGACTATATGGACCTTTGTCAGCGAAGTGATGTCTCTGTTTTTCAATATGCTGTCTAGGTCTGTCATAACTTTCCTTCCAAGGAGCAAAATGCATATAATAATTGAATGAGATATAATCAGTGCATATGATATGTTAATATATATACACATTCCTGTATCTGTATATAGATATGCACACCTGTGCGTATGCACACATGCACATACATAAGTATCTGTAAAATTGTCCCCGTCAGGCTCGAAATTCTGCAGTGGACTCACACCCTGCTAGCCAGCCCCCAAGATGACCTTCACTCCGCACCCTCCCATGCCCTTCCACAATGAACAGGGCTGAGCTGTGTAACCAACAGCATTTTGCAGAAATGATGGCAAGTCCATGGCTAGGATATCAGAGACACCATCCTCTGGGGATCACTCGGTCCTCTGGAGGAACTCAGCACGGTGTCGAAAGGTCATTGCAGCCACCTCATGGCGAAACCTACGAGGTAGGGAGGCCTCGTGCCGGCAGCCAGAGAGGAACTGAATCTTCCTCTGATAGTCTGACAGTCATGTGAATAAGCCATCCCATAAACAGCCCTCCCATCTGGCGTTTAAGTCTGAATTTGGATATTCATGGTTAATTTCCTTTAGGAGGGACTAAAGCCCATAAACAGCCCTCCCCTCTGGCGTTTTCAGAGGATGATGTCCCATCCACAGCTTGACAGTCACCTCAAGGGAAATCCCAAGACAGAACCACCCAGCTAAACCTTTCCTGACACAGAGAAACCATGTGAGATAAATGTTTACCGTCCTTCCAAGTTACAGGCAATGGATGTACACCTAGATCAAAGTCCAAAGTCATTACAATGGCCTCTTTTCTTCCTCTGATCTTATCGCTGACTATCCTTTTTGATATTGAAGCTGAAACTTCAATACTTTGGCCACCTGATTCAAAGAACTGACTCACTGGAAGACACTGATGCTGGGAAAGATTGAAGGCGGGAGGAGAAGGGGAAGACAGAGGATGAGATGGCTGGACGGCATCACCGACTCGATGGACATGAGTTTGAGTAAACTCCAGGAGTTGGTGATGAACAGGGAAGCCTGGCGTGCTGCAGTCCACGGGGTCGCAAAGAGTCGGACACGACTGAGCGACTGAACTGAACTGAACTGATTCTTCCCATTGCTCAGTCTGTTACAGTCTCATTGGCTTCCTTACCGGACGTCGAAAACCCCAAACCTCTACCGGTCTATCCCTGCCGTTCCCTCTGCCCATTGATGTCCACAGGGTTCACTTCCTTCCCAGCTCCATGTCTTTGCTGCAGGGTCCCTTCTTCAGGGACGCCTTCCCTGACAGCCCAGGCTGGAAATGCCCACCCGCCCCACCCCGTCTCCTCACTTGGCTCTGCTTTTTCATGCTGTCAGGCTTGTGGGATTTGTCACCGCAGCCACAGGAAGCCAATAGAGTGGGTGACTGGACTGGTAGGTGGATTGTAGGATAAATGGGAAGAGGGAATTGACAGAATGGATTAAAGAATGAAGGACTTTATGGGTGGATGAATGGATAGTTGAATGGATAGAGCTTTGGTGAGCTGGAAGAGTATCTAAAGAAATGATGGTTGTGTAGATAGGCAAGTGGATGGTTGAGTGGATAAATGGCTAGTTGGATGAATGCATAAAGGCAAGAATATATTCACAGATGAAAAGGTGGACTGGGCGGAAGTTTGGATGGATGGACATGTGGATGTGTATTCAAGCAGGAAACGCGACACACTGGGAAAGAATCAGACTTATCGTTTCACTTTTTAGAAGGTTTATTTATTTATTGACCGTGGTCTTTCTTGCTGCTCAGTTGTGGCAGCCAGGGGCTGCTCTTCGTTGCTTCACGTCGCAGTGGCTTCCTTGCTGCGCAGCGCCGGCTCCAGGGGTCTAGTAGTTGCAGCGCATAGGCTCAGTCATTGCTGTGCATGGGCTTAGCTGCCCGTCCCCTCCTGCCCCCCGCCCTTGCCCAGTATGCGGGTTCTTCCCAGACCAGGGATTAAACTGGCATCCCCTTCATTGCAAGGCAGATTCTTAACAACTGGACCACCAGGAAAGCCTTATTATTTTATTTTTAAATTGGAATCTAGTTGAATCACAATGTTGTGTTAGTTTCAGGTGTACAACAAAGTGATTCAGTTATTTATAGATATGTATTTCAATATAACTAGAAATAAACATAAACAGAAAATATAATTATATATATTCTATTTTGGCATTGGTTCCTTCTTTTTCATAGCAGAGTAACATTCCATTGCATAAACATACTGCTCTTTATCCTTTTGTCTATCCGTGGACACGCTGATTGCCTCCATGTCTTGGATATTGTAAACAGTGCTACAAAGAACATTGGGATGCATGTATCTTTTCAAATTATAATTTCCTCTGAATATATACCTAGGAGTGGGATTGCAGGATTACATGGTAGCTCTGATTTTAGCTTTTTAAGGAACCTCCATGCTGTTCTCTGTAGTGGCTGTACCAGTGTACATTCTCTACCAACAGCGTAGGAGGAAGAATCAGATTTTAGAACCAGACAGACCCCAGCTGGGTCCTGACTCCAGCTCTCCATGGTGATATTGGACAAGCCTGGTAGCCAAGGTGGATCTCCGTTCAAGAAAGAACATAACTGTGAGAAGAGTATTTGGCCAACTGCCCCCAGCTGCACTACCTGAAGCTAGTTTGTTTTCTTTTGTTCTTTTGAATCCAGTTTCTTTCTGGGCCACGCCCAACCAATGACTAAGCCTTAGGGTGGGCGCGGTGCTAGGGCCTGGCCACTTCCATCCAATGTGGGGCTCATCAAATAGCCATCTTTTTTTTTCCTTCTCCTTCCCTTCCCCCACCCCTTCTCCTCCTTCCTCTGAAAGTTAAGTGTTAGTCACTCAGTCCTGTCTGACTCTGCTGCCAGGCTCCTCTGTCCATGGGATTCTCCAGGCAAGAATACTGGAGTGGGTTGCCATTTCCTTCTCCAGGGGATCTTCCCAACCCAGGGATCGAACCTGCATTGTTTACGTCTCCTACTTTAGCAGGGAAGTTCTTTACATCTAGCGCCACCTGGGCTGAGGCCCCTCCATCTGCCCCTCCCTGTTTTTTTCTCAGTCTCTCTCTTTCTCCCTTCCCTTTTTTTTTTTTTTCAAACTTTGAATTGAGATAAAATTCAGGTAACACAAGACTTCCCTGGTGGTTCAGTGGTTGGGACTCAGCTTCCACTGCAGGGGTCACTGGTTCTGCCCCTGGTGGGAAACAGATCCCACACGCATGCCGTGTGGCCAAAAAAACGAAAAGAGAAACAATTCACAGAACACAAAGTCATTTCCTTTAAGTATTTTAAGCAGTGTTTATGCAGTCAGAGCCTGGTGCCACCATCGTGTCTCTCAAGCTCCAGACATTTTTATCACCCTGAGAGGAAGTGATTCAGCAATCAGTCCCCATCCATCCGGCAACCACTAACCTGCTTTCTGTTGCTATGGATTTGTCCACAGTGAATCTCTGCTCTGCCTCTCTGCTCGGGCCGAGGGCTGCGTGGTCTCAGGCTCTGCCTGACTATACTGTCCTCCTGCCTTCCCTTTCACAGGTGGCAGAATGACTTCCTGCCTCCTCCTGTCCTTCCTCGCCTTTATCTTTCACTTGTTCAGCAGCTCAGTCGTGTCCGACTCTTTGCGACCCCGTGGACTGCAGCACGCCAGGCTTCCCTGTCCTTCACTGACTCCTGGAGCTTGCTCAAACTCATGTCCATCGAGTCAGTGATGCCATCCAGCCATCTCATCCTCTGTCACCCCCCTTCTCCTCCCGCCTTCAATCTTTCCCAGCATCAGGGTATTTTCCAATGAGCCAGCTCTTTACATCAGGTGGCCAAAGTATGGGAGCTTCAGCTTCAGCATCAGTCCTTCCCGTGAATATTCAGGGTTGATTTCCTTTAGGATGGGCTGGTTGGATCTCCTTGCAGTCCAAGGGGCTCCCAAGAGTCTTCTTTGGCACCACAGTTCAGAAGCACTGGAGTCACCCCAATAAATCCCTTGCATCGGTAACGCCACAGCAGCCTCTCCTTCCCGGAAAAGCCAGCCACACCACAAGCGTCTTGCTCTGAGCTCCAGCTCCCCACCCTAGAGAGCAGCACAGCCTCGCAGGGTGCAGGAGGGTGGAGGGGTTCTGAACACCCCCTGGAAGAGCCGTCCACCTGAAGACCGACCGTGCGCTGTTTTCACTAGGTGCCAGGACCACTCAAGTCCCTCCCTGATCTCACTCTTCCTATATAAACGTGTCTCGTGTGCGTGTGTGTGTGTGTGTGCGTGTGCGCGCGCACACGTGTGCACTCAGTCGCTTCAGTCGTTGTGTCCGACTCTTTGTGTCCTGGCTCTCTGTCTGTGGGATTCTCCAGGCAAGAGTACTGGAGTGGATTGCCATTTCCTCCTCCAGGGGATCTTCCCGACCCAAGGGTCAAACCCACGTCTCCTGCATTGCAGGCAGATTCTTTACTGTTGAGCCAGCAGAGAAGCCCATGTGTGTGGGAGGGGTGCGTGTGTGTGTATATATTTATTTATTTTAGTGTTAGGTAAAAGACCAGGACACCAAGAGTGTCTAACAGGCTTTTTTAACGGCGAAGCGCTGCCGGGCAGGGTTCGCGGACCCAAACGAGGCAAGTCAAGGAAGTCCGCGCCCAACCGTGTTGGAGGTGGTTTATATGTGTTCTTGCCAAGGATGGTCAGGTTAACGGACGGGGGTTCGGATAGGTCACCAGGCCAAGGCGCCGCGGGCTGAAGGTCCTTCAACGTGGCTGGGTGGGGCGGCTTTAGCGGGCCAAGGGTGCTGTCGTTGGTCCCGGGATCGGGGAGGCTCCTTCTGCTAGAGACCTCCCCCGCCGGCGCGGGAGAGAAAGGGTGGCCCATCGTGGCCCCCGGGGTCCGACCTTACATTTAGAATGTATTTATTTCTTTGCTTTTGGCTGCGCTGGGTCTGCACTGCTGGCGAGCTTCTTGGCGGGCTGCAGCGTGTGCGGGGGTTTTCTTTGTTGTGGAGCACAGGCTCTCGGCGTAAGGGCTGTAGCAGTTGCGACTCCCGGGCTCCAGAGGACAGGCTCAGTAGTCTTGGCGCACCGGTTTGTTGCTCCGCGGCCTGGGATCTTCCCGGACCGGGGGATGGAACCCGCGTCTCCTGCACTGGTAGGCGGATTCTTTACCACCGAGCCACCGGGGAAGCCCAGTGGACTCGCTCCTGAACCCCGTGCGGGAGGCCACCATTATGACCCTTGCTTTTGCAGATGAGAAAATAAACGCCTGGAGGCCTCCATCCCCGACGTGGGCTGTTTCCCTTTTCTGGAGAAAATGATCCCACCACCGAGCGGAAGGGAAAGGTTCCTGAAAGTGCACTATTGTCTCACCGAGGAGGAAGACCACCACCTCCTCCCCTCAGCTGAGCCAGGGTAGCAGAAGGATCCGGAAGTTTCCAGGTCGCCAGCCTGCACGTGAACAGTGCGAGGAGCCTGGTGCCCACATTGAAAGCGGCCCACAGAGCTGTCTTACCCCCTGCCTCCTGGTCCTCACAGGGATATCCTGAGGCTGCCACAGTCCCTGCAGGGGACACAAGTAAGCCCAGCCTCTGTGCCAGTGTGGGGACGTGGGTACCAAGGCCCAGAGCATGGGAAGTGGGGGGGGATGTTCTTGCCTAGGGTCACCTGGAGGTCGGCATCTTTATTTCCTTTTGAAAGAGACACAGGAGGGACTCCCCTTGTGGTCCAGTGGCTGAGACTCCACACTCCCAATGCCGGGGTTGGGGTGGGGGGCCCTGGATTCCATCCTGGTCAGAGAACTAAATCCTTCCTGCCGCCACTAAGACTGCTCACTGCTCCCTCTAAAGATGCCACCGGCTAGACCCGTGCAGCCACATAAGTGAATAAATATTTAAAAATGAAATAAAGCCATAAGCCGGGATACAGAGAAGTTAGTAACCTAAGATGCATTAAAAAAAAAAAAAAAAAAAAAGGAGCAGGAATGAGACAGGCATTAGCACAGATGGGGCAAGGTGTGTGTGTGGGGGTCGCTGCTCCTGGGGTCGGTGAGCAGCGGGCAGTATCCAGCACACCCCCGCCGCCCCCCTCCTCCCGGGCTCTGCTCTGTGTCCATCCTGGTCCCCACGACTGATGTCGACGGTAACTTCCACGCCGAAAGGGACTTTACAGATGAGGTTAAATTAAGGGTCTTGAGATGGGGAGGTTCTGGGTTTTTAGGGTGAGCCCAACATAATCACCAAGTCCTCACAAGTGCAAGAAGAGTCAGAGTCAGAGAAGGAGGTGTGGTGACAAAGTGCCTCCCACCGTGCAGAGGGAGGTAGGCGCCCGAGCCAAGGGGTGCAGGCACCACCGGAAGCTGGAAAAGATGAGGAAATGGGTCCTCCAGAAGGAAAACAGCCCTGCCCGCCTCTTGATTTCAACGCACGGGGACAAAGACCTCCGGAAGCGGAAGCTAATGAATCTGTGTTGCCTTAAGCCACTATGCTTAAGGTTTGCCATTACAACCGTTGCAGGGCTCTCTATGGACACCCAGCTCTTAACTGGCAGAGGTGGGATTCGAAACCAATCTCTCCAAGCTGCTTGTGGGGTTGAAAGTTCTGGATCTTCTGGGGTATGGCTCAGAGGTGTAAAGTGTGGAATTATTGCAGAAGCTTCTTCCTCAAGGTCACTGGGCTGTGTGTGTGTGTGAGTCAAGAAGTGAGTCAAGAAACCAGGAATTCTGCTTTCATGAGGATCAGGGGATCTGGTGTATAACTCTAGCAGTGCAATGCAGGCTGTCGTGAGAATTAGTGAGTGAGCCCCGTGCAGCACACAGAGGTGTGCCTGACATAAGATCAGTTAACACGTATTAGATCTCTTTCACGTCTACACACCACCAGTGTCAGCTCCTCTGTCTTCCCTGCTCAAGAACCTTCCATGGCTCCCCAGTACTCTCAGGATAACATCCAAGCCCTTTATGACGACAGAACTTTAGGGTCCAGGCTCATTTCTCCTAGTGGCCCCACATTCTGTAACCCAGCAGACTGCCCACTAAAGAATGTGGCTCTCCACCTGACTCTCAAAGCATGGAGGTGTTAGCCACTGGAGTTACTAACCTTTAACCCACCTTTAACTGGAGTTACTACCCTTTAACACCCTTTAATGAGGCACTCTGCACTCTGGGAAAACTGGAAGAACAGGCCTTCAGATATTTTCAGGAAAAAATGTTACCAGCCCAAATTCTTGCACCTTCTCCTGATTTGAAAAGCACTGAAGTAATTAACTAAGGTAGCTGGGCTTTGTGACTAACAGCAACCTTCTAAGGAGATGTCTGCTGGGTAGCCCAAATCCCTTTTGCAGAATCACTGATACGCTGGAATCAGATCCTGAGAACTCCCTGAGAGGCTGTCTCTTGGGCCACAGAACTCAGCATGACTCCAGATAAAACAGAAACCCACAGGTTGGCCATTTCTATTTTGGTCGAAAGACAAAAGCACTCAACCCTCAGGGGCCAGGGTTCAGGAACCACCTGGGCCCTGCTGAGAAAGCCTTCCTGTAGCTCGCCTGCCTCCTCTAAGCATGGCTTGTGAGATTGTCCTAAACTCCCCCACAGCCAGACAGGCACTGGCTACCATTGCTGGTTAGCCACTTCCCCTTCTGGGCCCACCCTGCCCTGCTCTGCACTGCTATAACATCTCACGTTTGGCTTTTTTTTTTTTTTTTGATTGCACACTGCACCCTGTGGGAGACCAGGGATCCCACCCCGTGCCCCCAGCAGTGGACGTGCAGAGTCCTAACCACTGGCCCGCCAGGCAAGTCCCGAGAGATCTCATTCTTCACTGGTCACTGGGCCTCCGCCTTCAAGAAATACTTGTGATCCGTCTGTCTGCTTCTCTGCTCTCTCGTCTTTGCTCTCAAGGAATCTGAGAGCTGAAAACCCTAGCTGTTGGGGCACTTGGAAATCCTGAAGTGCAAAGGATGAGAGAAGCAGGCTTCAGAAGTCCCCGTGCTGGGGGGCATGGATGAAATATTATTTAGCCATGAAAAGGCATGAAGCATTAACCTGTGCTACACCATGTATCACGCTAAATCACTTCAGTCGCCTCTAACTCTGTGTGACCCCGAGGACTGTAGCCGGCCAGGCTCCTCTGTCTACGGGATTCTCCAGGCAAGAACACTGGAGTGGGTAGCCACGCCCTCCTCCTGGGGGTCTTCCCCACGCAGGGATCAAACCCATGTTTCTGGCGTCTCCTGCACTGGCAAGCAGACTTCTTTACCCACCTGGGTACATGGATGAACCTCAAAAACATCACGCTTAGTGACAGAAGCCAGACACAAGAAGGCACATACTATTTATATAAAATGTCCAGAAGTGCCAGATCTATAGAGATGGGAAGCAGTTTGGATGTGGCCAGAGGGTTGAGGGGTGTGGAGGCGGGAATTGGGAGTGTCAGCTTAACTGGTAAGGGACTTCCTGGGGTAGTGAAAAAGTTCCGGAACGAGGTAGCGGTGCTGGTTTCGAAACTCTATGAGTGCGCTAAATGTCCCTGAACTGTAAAATTTAAAACGGTTAGGGAATTCTCAGGCCCTCCAGTGGTTAGGACTGGGTACTCTCACTGCCGGAGGCCCAGGTTCCAACCCTGGTTGGGGAACCAAGATCCCACAAGCCACAACGTGCCGCAAACCATAATGCAATAAAAGTCAAATAAAATGCAAGTTAAATAAAGCACAATAAAATAAAGTGAAATGGTTAATCTTATGTGAAGTTTATCTCAATTGTTAAAATCAAAAGAGGTGGGGAGCTGAGGGAGCGGGGTGGCTGGCACTTCTGGGTCTCAGAGAGGAGACACTCCCTGGGTCTGAGGGCAGACGGGCCGGAGGCCTGGACTCCCGGGTTCTGGGGATGCAGGAGGGAGCCAGGGCCCAGGCACCTGAGTAGTGAGAAGGGAGGAAGCCAGGAAGCCGAGAGCTGTTGTGGGAGAGAAAAGAAAACGGCCAGAGGAAGCAGTGGGTTTCTGGGAGGGAGGTTCTCCTGACAGGGATGTTCTCAGCAGGATCACCCTCCCCACCCACGCCCTGGCTGTGGGGAACTGGGAGGCCAGTGCGGGCAGGATCTGGGCACCAGGGTCCCGGCCTGCTCCCGCCACGTCCAGACAGAAACGGCACCTGGCAGAGTGGGCACCCGTAGGTCTGGGTTCTCATTCCCCAAGGAGGTACCAACAGGGAGGCTAGAGCGCAGGGGGCTAGAAACAATGGCACGTGCTCTTGAAGAGGCCGGAGGCTGGGGCTTCTGGGTCCCCTAGGGAGGAAGGGTGCACAGAGCTGGAGGCTCGGATTTCTGGGTCTTGGGGAGGACTCCCCATCTGGGAGTCTGAACGCTGAAGCTAGAAAGCTGAAGGAGGGGAGCTGGAGGGCCCGCCCCGTCCCGAGATCAGAAGTGCAGCTAGTTTGCGGGTGAAGCCCCGGGACAGTGGAGGTCACCCTCTTGACCTGCCAGTGTCCTGCTGGCGTTCGATCGTGGACTTTGGCTCTGCCGGGGCGCGGACAGTCCCGCCTCCGCCGCTCAGCCTTCTTCCCCCAAACTCTCACGCGGCCCCAGGAGCGAGAGAGCCTGAGAGAGCCTGGACTGGTGAGCGCCTGGCACAGGGCTGTGGGGGCGGGGGGGCAGAGGTTGGCAGTTGGAAGGTGCTGGAGAGACTCGAGAGCTGGGTGGGGGCAGGACAGCTAAGAGATACTGGGACATCAGGATAAAGGACCGTGCCAAAAAAAAAAAAGCGAAAGTGCCCCAAGCACAGAGCTGGTGTTATCATCCTGAACACTTACACACTATTCATGCCTGGAAGCCAAAGAGGGCCTCAAAGACAGTCCCAGAATATGACACACCTGAACCCTTAGGGCTGGCTCCTCACCTGAGACAGACGCAGAGGCAGTGGTGACCTCAGTCCCTTCCCTCTCCTTCCCTGCAGACCCCGGCATGTGGGGATACTTGTCTCTGCTGCCCATGTGCCTGGCCTTCTGGGCTATTGCTGGCATCTGGACCGTGTGAGTGTGTGTCTGTGTTCTTCCGTTTATTTACTTATGTTAGGCTGTGCAGGGTCCTGGCTGCTGTCCGCGGGCTTTCTCCAGCTGTGGTGAGCGGGGGACTCTTGTGGGGGCAGTTCCGGCTGCAGAGTGCTGGCTCTGGGTGCTTGAGCTTCAGTCGTTGCAGTAGGCTCAGGAGGTGTGGCGCACCCGCGGGTTTATCTCCGGCAGCATGTGGGATCTGCTGGGACCAGAGAGGGAACCCCCCGCGTCCCCAGCATGGGCAGGCAGATGCCCATCCACTGTGCCACCAGGGTACGGACTGTGTGAGTGTTAGAGGCAGGAGACATGCCTGTGTCTGAGCCAGGAAGGGCTGAGGGACTGGACCCCCGGGTCTGAGTGGGGGAGGGGCTGCGGGTCTGGACCCCTGTGTCTGAGGTGGGAGGGGCTGGGGGGCTGGACCCCCAGGTCTAAGGAGGAGGGGGTTGGGGGCCTGGACCCCCGGGATCTGGAGGAGGGGCTGGGGGTCTGGACCCCCGGGTCTTAGGGAGGAAGAGTGGGATCTGGACCCAGGGTCTGGAGGAGGGGCTGGGGGCCTGGATTCCCAGGTCTGGGGAGGAGGGACTGGGGGTCTGGACCCCCGGGTCTGGAGGAGGGGCTGGTCTCTTGGGCCTGAGAGAGAAGGAGCATAGAGCCCGGGTTTGTGCCGGAGACAAAAGAAAAGGGTCGTGGCAAACCCTTGGCTCACCTTGTGCCCCCTCACCAGGTTCTCTCTGGCTGTGGTTAACAAGGCCGTGAACCTCACCGACGGCTTCCCCTACATCAGGTAATCACGGCGCCGGTGGGGAGGCCGGGGTCGGGAGGGAGCAAGGAGGTGAGCCTTTATCTCCCCGCAGTGTGTGTGGAAACGTGCCCCCCAGAGCTGCATCTTCAGCCAGGTGCTCAACGTCGGAGCCGCTTCGGGTAACGCTCTGCGCACCTTTCCTGCGGTGCTAGCCCGCCCAGCCAGGACTGTCAGGGTCCCTGCTTCTGCCCAACCCCAAATCCTGGAGTTGGGCTCCCACCCCTGGACCCATGCCCTACCCCCAAGTCTGGGGCTCCCGTCTCCCACACACTTCCTCTCCTCCCAGCCGCCTGGATCTGCATTCTCCGTTACTACCAGCTTCGGGACTGGGGCGTCCGAAAGTGGCATAACCAGGTGATCCTGTGGACGGGGGCTCCTCTGTGCCTTGGGCACCTCCATAGTGGCCAATTTCCAGGTGAGACGGGGGTAGGCCAGCCCGCCGGAGTGTGGGACTACAACTCCCAGCATCCCCCGGGGCTCAGAGTCCTCATCGAGGAGGGCTGCTCCCCGCACGGCCTCCTGGGACTTGTATTTCTCTGTGGCTCTCAGGCCGTGGAGGCAGTGATGAGGTCCGCTCTCTGGCGTAGGAGGCTCTTTGTAGTCATTCCGTGGACCCCTAGGAGTCTGGGGTCATTCACTGCCGTACCTCTCAGTTCGATGAAATTTCTCAGTTCTCTCTCTCTTTTTTTTGGCCTCACCGTTTGGCTTAGCAAGGATACTAGCTTCCAGACCAGTGGAACCCAGACCCTTGGGGGTCACAGTGCAGAGTCCTGACCGCTGGACCGCCCTGTGGATGGGTGCTCACTCTGTAGGAGGCCCTAGCTTTGCCTTGTGCTGGGTTGTTTTAATCCATCCCCACAAGAACTCCCGGGAGGTTCTTTTTGGTCAAATGCCAGAGATATTTCTTTATTACCAGGTTCTTGGTGGTCAGAGATGAACCGAGACTCCTTGACTCCTAGACCCCACATTCTTAACCACGAAGCTCAGCAGGTGTTGGTAGAATAAGCAGACGGACGAGTGACAGGAGAAATCTTTCGTATTTACCCTGTCATCTTATTTTTCTATTGTGGTTACCTCTGACACCAAACTTCTCTTACCAACGGGCCAGGAAGCCACGGTGTTTCGACAAGACGCAGTCCACAACTTGGTAAAAATTCCACATCATATTTGCACAGCGAGTCATTCACTCACTGATGTATTCCCGTGTTCCTTAGCCTTTCTTTTTCTGTAATCATTGTTGCCCTCCACTCAGAAGCCTTCCTTTTTTTCTTTTCTGGCCACTCCACTTGGCACGCAGGGTCTTAGTTCCCCGACGGGGACTGAACCTGTGCCCCCTGAGGTCGAAGCACTGGAAAAAGTGGAGGTGTTAGTCGCTCAGTCCTGTCAGACTCTGTGCGACCCCTTGGACAGTAGCCCGCCAGGCTCCTCTGTCCATGGGGTTCTCCAGGCAAGACTACTGGAATGGGTAGCCGTTCCCTTCTCCAGGGATCAAACCCAGTTTCCTGCACTGCAGGTAGATTCTTTACCTTCTAAGCCACCAGGAGAGCCCAGGAAGTGCTGAGTCCTAACCAATGAATCACCAAGGAATTCTCCAGAAGCCTCTTTTAGACATTTTCTCCTAATCATCCCTTCACCCATGACATATTTCATATTAAAAATTTTAATATGATACAAATGATATCAGTAAGGCACAAACCATTGCAATATTTAAGTTTTTTTTTTTTTTCAGCCTCCCAGGAACCAATTTTACCCCCTTAGTGGCAATAATCTGCTCTCTCCCATCAAGGCTGAGAATGAAGTATTTATTCTCCTAATATTTGTGAGTCTCTACTATGCCTCCCAGGCGGTGCTGGTGGTAAAGAACTCACTTGCCAATGCAGGAGACACAAGAGATGGGGGCTTAGATCCCTGGGTTGGGAAGATCCCCTGGAGGAGGGCATGGCAATCCACTCCTGTAGTCTTGCCTGAAGAATCCCATGGACAGAGGAGCTTGGTGAGTTACAGTCCTTGGGGTCGCAAAGAGTTAGACAGGACTGAAGCCACTTAGGATGCACCATGTGCCAGGCACTGTTTTAGGGACAGAGGCGCCAGCAGGAAACAACAGCTTTAAATGGGGGCCCTCGTGGGTGCAGCGGGCAATGAATAGCCAGTGCGCCGAGTCAACACGCCTGTCCCCAGTACGGCAGGCAGTCTTCCAGCACAGCCGGTGGAGATGGGCCGGCCCCTGGCTCTCCGCGCGTGCACGTTCGCCCCCCTTAACTCTGCGCCCTCCTCCTCCCAGGAGAAGAATCAGCGGCCCACACACCTGACAGGCGCCTTCCTGGCCTTCTTCGTGGGAATCTTATACTTCTGGCTGCAGCTCTTCCTCTCCTGGCGGATGAAGAACCTGCCCCAGCCTGGGGCTCCCTGGATCAGGCCACTCCGCCTGGTGCTCTGCAGCGCCTGCTTCGCCCTCGAGGTGGCCAGTATCCTTCCTGGAGTGGGGGTGGCTCTCCGATGGGGTGGGTCTGCCCTGTGCCATCCTGGGCGCCCCCTCCTTCCTCAGCCTTGGTCTCCGTACGGCGTTACAGAGGATTGTCAGCGAGTCCCAGGTCTGGGGGCATGCTGCCTGGGTTGGAATCCCGCCACCTCAATGTACTAGCCGGGGGTGGGGGGCGGTGGGGAGGGTGGGGTGGCAGGCTCCTCTTCTTTCATAACTTCCTGGTGCTTCGGGTTCCTCATCTGTCAAATGAGCGTGATGGTGAGGAGTGTGAGGAATGCAGGAGCACGTGAGGTGCTTAGATGGGTGCCTGGCACAGAACAGGCCAACAGGCAGTATTGTGACTGTGCCGTAGTGCTCGTCGTGTCTGAGTCTTTGTGATCCCCGTGGACTGTAGCCTCAGGCTCCTCTGTGCATGGGATTCTCCGGGCAATACTGGAGTGGGTTGGCATGCCCTCCTCTGGGGGACCTTCCCGTCCTAGGGGTCGAACCTGCGTCTCTTAGGTATTTGCAGCCAGGTCTTTACCACTAGCGCCTCCTGGGAAGCCATGCTAGCAGCTTGAAATGGTGGAGTTGACTGTGGTTTCTCCCCCAGAAACTGATGTGTGTTACAAATCAGAGCTGGTTGTCACACGTTTACCAGCACGCCTCTGGGTAGAGCCTCGACTCCACCCCACTTCTGACTCACCCCAGAACCCACCAGATCGCCACACCTTTGGGCGAGGCAAACCAGTCTCAGAGCCTCAGTTTCCATATCTGTGGAATTGTCTTGCCTTTATCAGAACAGTGATTGCTACTGATTACCAGAGTGCCCTGAGGGAGAGTGGGGTCAACCTTGGGGACGGCTGCCCCCTGTGGAGGCTGGTGGGAAGGGGCACCCAAGAGGTCATTGGCATCCGGAAGAGACCAAGAGGAACCAGCCAGGCCCTGGGTGGGTTGCCCTCAGTGGATCCCTTCGGAGACTTGGATCCACATTCCCAGCAAATTGGAGGTGGTGGTCCAGCTTCCCAGAGCAGTGGATTGAATCTCATGAAATGGGCAGGAAGGGCTGGCTCCTGAACTCGGCCTTCTGCAACTGCAGCTGCAGAACCAGCACAGGTCCTCTGCAGTGGTAGGTGAAACTGACCACGGGGTCCAGGCGGCCCCTCTCAAACCCTACCTGTGCTCATGATCTGTTTGGCTACAGGGTCCTCGTCCTAGGGCCCCAAACATCCCTTGACTGTGGGGAGAGGGAGACAGGACCGTAAGATGGTCAGCTGAGTGTGGTAGGGGCTGGATGGCTACAGAGGGGTCTGAGACCCGCCATGCTTTGAGCTGGTCTTGCAGAACTAGCCTGCGTTGGGAGGTTGGTGCAGGGTCGGGGGACTGCCTCTTCGTGTACGTGGTTGTGGGGGAGTTGGGGGAGGGGAGAGGGAAGCTGCCCAGGGGAGGCGATAAAGCTGCTGGCAGGCCCAGAGGTCAGGCTCTCCAGTGGAAAAGTGAGGGGTTACAGGCTTGGGCTTCTGCCTAAGGGCAACAGGGAGCCCCAGAAGCTTGTGAGCAGGAGAGGTACACGGTCAGGGCTGGGGTCAGCACTTGTGTTTGGGGGCTCACACTTTGTCTGAGGATCAGTGGGGCTAGGGGATGGTACTGGCCTTCCTGTGTAAAAACCCTTGAATGAATGAAATGATGTCTAGTCTGATCTAGGAGGGGTGAGTCGGAGCTGGGTTGGCCAAGAGAAAGAGCGCTTCAGTGAGGTGGGCGGTGGTCCCAGTAAATGAGGGGCGACTCTGCCAGGCTGGAGCTGGCGGGGGTGGGGTGTCGGCCAATGGTCACAGAACCATTTTATTAAACAGCTGGGACTGCGGAGCTGGAGAAGGGACAAGGCTGGGCAGTAGAGACACCAGACCAGGAAGAGATGAGCCAGACAGACAAGACTTGGGGTGATCAGCTGGCCAGGGGCGGAGATGGGAGGGGGTAATGGCGATTCCCAAGGGCCTGCTGGGACACCGGAGTGGATGGGGTTGTCATGGAAGTGGGGGCACCCGGAAAGAGGAAGAGCGTTTAGGGAGGAGGCTCTGCTTGGAGTGAGAAGGAGGGGCCTGTGAGTCCCAGGCTGGGGGAGAAAGTTGCAAGCACAGGCGGCCGGGGGTGAGGCTGGCTCTAGTGTCAGTCGCTCAGTTGTGTCCGACTGGGGCCCTGTGGACTCAGGCTCCCCCGTCCATGGGGATTCTCCAGGCAAGAACACTGGAGTGGTTGTCATGCCCTCCTCCAGATCTTCCCGACCCAGGGACTGAACCCGGGTTTCCCACACTGCAGGCGGATTCTTTACTGTCTGAGCCCCCGTGGGGGCCGGAGGGTATCTTCAGGACACCATGCGGTGTTGGAGGCAGGAGCATTTTGAGACAGTGGGAATGCTGCCCCAAACAGGAGGAACGTGCAGCGGAAATATTTGGGAAGCGGCTGCAGACAGAGGGGGAGACAAGGAGGGCCCTTTGAGTGTCTGGGAGGAGTCGCCGAGGAGCGGGGAGGCTGTCGGGTGAGGGGGCGCTCCACTGGAGCAGGTAGGGCGTGTCAGGGGTGGGCGCCCGCCGGCTCCGGCTCCTCCCTGTGGCCCTGCCCCCTTGACCTTGGCCCCAGTGGTGGTCCTGCACTCCTGGTCTATGCGCTCCATCTCGGCCATCTGCGAGTGGGTCGTCGCCATGCTGCTGTTCATCCTCTTCGGCCTCCTTGCCGTGGACTTCTCCTGCCTGGACGGCTGCACCCTGTGTCTCCAGCCGGGCTCTGGCAGCCTCCGCCCCCCGCCAGACTCCCCCACCTCCCTGCACGCCCAGCTGTGAACAGCCGTCCAGCCAGCAGCGTCCTCACACCTCCTGTCCCTGCCATCTGGTTCCGCCCCTGCAGTCGGGGCCACCCCGAAGCGAGAGGCCAAGGCCAGCCAGCCATCCCTGATCAAGGATATTTATTATTATTATTATTGTTAATTTTTTGTTGTTGCTGCCGCCGGCGGAATCAGAGACATGGACGCAGGCAGGATCACGCGAAATCAGAATTCCTTCCGGAGAGCAAATCCGTACAGAAGGTCGTGGGGGCAGAGGGAGAGGACTGGGGGGGCCCAGGAAGGGGGAGTTGGGCACACGAGGACAGACGGCCCTGTCTGTCCGGATCTGCTAAGCCACCCCAACCAGCCCCTGTCCCTCCCCCACCCCACCCCGCAGAGAGATTGATCAATAAATAAAATAATAAATTAATCAATAAATAAAATAGAAACGGCTCCCCCACCCAAAGTCCCCCAGAAACCCCTCCTCGTTGGGCATGGCCCCCGGAGCCCCATCCCCGAAGGGGCAGGGCCTGGCCTGTTGTGTCTCCCCTCCCCACATATGCCTTGGGGCCTATTTACAGATTCACAGTTGGGGGGCAGGGAAGGGGGGTGGAGGGGCGCCCCTCCTTCCCCCGGCCCCCTGGGGTCAGGGCAGGGGGCTCCCGTTGGTGGCCAGGAGCTTCTTGTCCTTAGGGGGGCCTCGGCGGGGAGAGCTGGTCAGCTCCGGGTCTGGGCGGCCAGGCGCGGGCTGCAGGCTTCGGGCGGGGTCCCAGCAGGCCGGGTCTGGGCGCCATTCTTCTCGTCTGTGCGGGAGGAAGCAGTCTGGCCTCAGGAAGGGGTGCCAAACCTCTGGTGGTGAGGGGGCGGGGGGCAGCTGCCAGGGCTCACTCACGCCAGCCACCACGAGGCCTGCCGGCCTGCCCTGCACCAGCAGGGCGCAGCCCTCCAGCCTGGGGCCTTGGAGAGCAGACCAAGCCCCAGGGAGTCCTGGCGGGCCCAGCTCCGGAGACAGCCCCAGAGACTCTGGCTAATGCACTTTCCAAGGCCCCGGATTGTGGCCAAAGCGCCCCCTTCCCTTTGGGACCCTTGGGGAGCCCCCAGCAGGTTGTTCCGGCTCTCCCAGCAGCGCCTACATGACTGGGGCACCTTTCTGTGGGGCCAGACTGGGCCAGGGCTGGTTCCCAGTGGCCAGGCAGCAGTTTCCATAGGGCCCAAAACAAGAGCTGAGGTCCCGTACCAGAGAACAGCCCTAAGAGACACTAACTGCTGAAAGTCTTGTTGCCATGGCAACCCATAGGAGCTGCCCCTCTCTGGGGCTCAGTCGGAGGTCCCTGCACTGCCCCACTCCCCTTAGAAGGAATGCATCTCGGACCCTGGGGCCCTGTGGGTGGCCCTCTCTGAAGGTGTGCCCTTTGAGGAACTCTGGTCGTCAAGGCCACCTCTCCTTGGCAGCCGGGTCTAGAGAGGTTCAGCGGGCCTTCCTGGCTTCTGGTCGCCCTGGAGAAGCAGACTAACAGGGCAGAATTCCTCTACCTGCTGATCGGGCGGCCCTCCACTTGGGGTTAGCCCCATTCGTCTGTGTGGGACCTCTGACCTCCAGGGCTGTGTGATAATAAATTGATGTTGTTGGAACCACAGAGTTTGTTTGTGACCTTGACCTCCTTAATCCCTGGTGACTAGGGGTCTCCGCGCCCGACGACCAGGGCTAGTGGGCAGAGAAGCCTCTTTCCCGAGCAGCACAGACCTCGCCCCCTCCAGGGGAGAGGCCCGAGTCCGTGAAAGCCAGGCCCTGCAGGGTCTTCGAGACAGCGACCACCTTGTCCTGGTTTTAGCACCGAGAGTCCTGGGTGTAGGGAACCTCTCTGTCCCCAGGAGAGCAGGACGGCTGGTCACCCTCCTCCAGAACACAGTTCAGGAGCCTCCAGTGGCAGGGAGCTCCACCACCTCCAACACAGAGACCAGTGGTCCCCTTAGGGGCCCTCCCTCCGTGGCAAGGCCTTCTCAGGCTTGGGAAGGCCTGGTTCCCTGGAAGCCCCGGAGCTGAAGCCTCGCGGGTAACACGAGCCCCTGCACCACCTGGCCACCGGAAGTGCCCCCTCTGCCCGGCCGCCCCTGCCCCCCGTGGTGCCCCCACCTGCCAAGGCCTGTACAGACGGCTGGTCGTGTGTGCTCAGCAGTTGGGCCTGGATGGTCTCCACCACCCGCTTGAACCGGCGGCTGGGACCTGCAAGGGCCAGGGCAACAGACCGATGAAGCAAGATCCGTATTTTCCGGCAAGAGTGGAAAAAATTCACACACGACAAATTTTCTCCGCCCGTTTGGGCCTCCTCCCCCTCATTGGTGTGTATCTATCGTGCGCCTGGACTAAGCACAGCTGCTTAGGAGGAGACCTTCTTAATCCTGACGATGACCCATGACCCACTCGCTCTGCGCCTGGATCGTGCAATCCGTCGTAACACGCCATTTGACGCAGGGCCCTCTGTCTCACAAACGCACACAGCGGCGCACCGACCGCTCACGAGCGGAACAGCGCTCAGACTTCCTGAGTGCCTACTCCCGGCTTATAGTGCTCAGTTTGACTCCAGTAAAATTTTCCATTTTCTTCTTCTTTTAAAAGTTTTATTTATTTTTGGCTTCACTGGGTCTTCTCTGCTGTGCGTGCCTCTCCTCTAGCTTCGGGGGGTCCTCTCTAGTGTCTTCTCTGCTGTGCGTGCCTCTCCTCTAGCTTCGGTGGGGGTCCTCTCTAGTTGTAGCCTTCTCTGCTGTGCGTGCCTCTCCTCTAGCTTCGGGGGTCCTCTCTAGTGTCTTCTCTGCTGTGCGTGCCTCTCCTCTAGCTTCGGGGGGCCCCTCTCTAGTTGTAGCCTTCTCTGCTGTGTGTGCCTGTCCTCTTGCTTCGGGGGGGCCCTCTCTAGTGTCTTCTCTGCTGTGCGTGCCTCTCCGCTAGCTTCGGGGGGGTCCTCTCTAGTTGTAGCCTTCTCTGCTGTGCATGCCTCTCCTGTAGCTTTGGGCGGGGGAGCCCTCTCTAGTTGTGGTGCTCTCTGCAGTGGTTTCTTCCGTTGCAGAGCCCCGGCTCAGTAGTTGTGGCAGACTGGCCTACTTGCTCCGTGGCAAGTGGGATCCTCCTGGAACAGGGATCGAACCTGTGTCCCGTGCATGGGCAGGCAAATTCTCAACCACTCGACTGCCAGGGAAGTCCCTCCATATTTTTCTTAAATCAACAGATTTATCTTTTTCATCTGCCATGCTGGCCTAACTGGCTGGATATGACGGGCACCCACCAGAGGGCACCGGGAGTCCGCCAGGAGCGGAGCTAAGATGCCCCGCCGGGCTTCTTGGTACTTCTCAGGTGTTCTGATGAGTTCTCCTGCTACCCAGCTCTCACTATCTGAATGATGATCCTGAAAATTTTATTTGCACTGTTTTCACTTAAAGCTTGAACTCTGAAGGGGCTCCAGTGCATTTCCCAGGCAGGACCTGGGTGTCTTCGCAAGAGGCCCACAGAAACATAACTGGCTGGGCTTTTGTTAAATTTGACTTAAATTCAAAATTGAACAAGTTGCTATATGGTCTGAAAAGAAACTTTTGCTAGTGAAGTGGGAGACCTAGTTATTCAGCTCTTAATGATACCAAGCAGGGCCCTGTGGGGCTCCTGGGCACAAAGACTTTCTGGGTCCCCCATTTCTCTGATTATAGAAAACAGTCTTCATTCAGCCTCCATGACCTTCCCTGAGCTCCAAGGGGCAGATTTAAGCAGTTTGTTAATTAGGGAAGGGAGGCGGTATGAGACCTGGGAGAAGCAAGCTGTCAGGAGCAGCCTCGGGGGCTTCCCGGCGGTGTCCAGTGCTTAAGAACCCACCTTACCAGGCAGGGGCCCGTTTGATCCCTGGTCTGGGAGATCCCACACGCCACGGAGCAACTAAGCCTGTGTGCCACAACTACGGAGGCCTGCGAGCCCTCGAGCCCGCGCTCCCGAAACAAGAGACGCCATCACCGTGAGAAGCCGGAGGACCGCGGGCAGAGAGCAGCCCCGCCCCGCAACTGGAGCGCCCACGCGCAGCCAAAAAACAGCTTTTAATTAAAAACTCAAAAGTCGAGAAAAGTAACCCAGGGTAATTCCTTGCTAGATTCAGAAGCAGCACGCAGGCGATTTGCCACGGTGCCCTCAGAAAGTTGCTTAGATCATATTTCATATCTGAATTAGGCTATGAAATTAATAATGGGAAATTGCGCCTCAAAGGCCAAACAGCTCCAATACAGACAGCCACTGATGGGAATACCAGCTGGGCTTATGTATGCTTGCAACTACTTAATTGGGAATTAAAGGAAATCCTGCCCTGAAATGGCCAACATAGGTCTTTTCAGTACCCTAAAACGGATTTTTCACACACAGTTAAAAGCCTGCAGTCTCCTGGACCTCTGCCTGCAGGGTGTACTGGAAACAAGAGTGGTAAGAGTTTTTCCTCTTAAAAATTAGGTTAGCAGGGAAAATATTTGTAGGGCTAGCTTCTTGGATCTTTCAGATTGGAAAAACTTCTAAATTGTAAAATTTTAGCGAGCTCTCATCACATTTTCCTATTTTCATTTGTATGCAGAAGCCCCCAAAGTTTTCCAAATTCCAAAAATGCCTCACTGAGGGATTTCCTGGTGGTATCAGTGGTTAAGAATCTGCCTGCCAGTGCAGAGGACACGGGTCCAATCCCTAGTCAGGCAGCTAGGATTCCATGTGCATCGGAGCAAGGACTGAACCAGGACAGCGCGACCAGAGGCCACGGGCAGCAGCAGGGCCCCCGTGTGCTACAACTAGAACCTGACAAAGCCACATACATGAGCAAATGAACACTGAAAAGTGATTTTTTTTTAATGTAAACAGTAAACTGAAAATTGAAGGCAAGGTAACTCTGAGAGAACAAAAGGGAGATAGGTGATCTGAATCCAGCCTCTTTTGTAGCTGTTGGGTTTTACTTTATTGGAACTGACTCCTGGTTGAAATTTTGAAATGGAAACTGCTGGGAGTCTATTGGTGCATCTGTATGCCTCTATATGCGTTTGTTGTGTGTGTTATGGCCAAAATTAATCTGTAAATGAACTCTATTTATTGGCTTACAGGAAAATAGGCACTTATGTAAATGCTCAGAAAGGAAAAGAAAATAACCCTAATGACTTTCAGGTTTGCATGAACTGGGAAACATTCAGTATAGCATTAATACCTGGTACTAAATTTAGCTTAAGTTTGTGGCATTAATTAATACAGACATGTTTTTAAGAGTCATCAACATTAAGCATAATATTTTTATTGTATCTAGGCTTCAAATAAATAAGATCTTATTATTCCTGTTACAAAGTTTGTCAGCAAGAAAAATAACTAGATGTGATGAAACTTTGCAGTAAATAAGAGAGACATAAATAAGTGCCGTTAAGTAAACTCTTGGAATAATTATGTCTGGGGAAGCGCTCTCTAAACTAGTATCTTCGGATTTTGATAACCTGAAACTTTAGAGGACTGCTGCCCTCAGCTGTCTTGAGCATCCCGCACACCAGGCTGGGGGCAGCCGCGGCCCGGGGACACTTACCGGAGATGAGAGTGAAGGTGACAGAGTAGATGCCGCCCCCGCTGCTGTCCCGCCTGGGGGAGGGTTCTGGACCCTCAGAGGAGCTGATGTCCACCTGGAAGCGGACGGGCTTCTGGAAGACGGAGGGGCCACCGCTGGCCTTGTACTCAGCCCTGAAGCTGGTCTGTGACAGCACGCTGTGACTGAGGCTGGGGATCTGAGAGGCGTGGGGACAAGAGGAGGGGGTGATTTCAGCGACCTGACTCCAAGGCACGGATAAGCAGCCCTTGCTCAGCTCTGACCCAGGAAATACCAATCCCCTGAGCCACCAGGGGAAAAGGATAACAGAAGAGGCACTGGGGTCCCCACTGCCTGCTGGGATTTATAGTTTTATCTTATAAACAGAGCATCAGAAAAATAACTGAGCTACTGAATCCCATGTTAATATGGACTTTCATATCTGGTGCCAGCCCCAGGCCCAAGGACCACATTAAATAAATTCCTTCCTTCCTCCGACTTCCCTGGTGGCTCAGACGGTAAGTGTCTGTCTACGATGTGGGAGACCCGGGTTCGATCCCTAGGTGGGGAAGATCCCCTGGAGAAGGAAATGACAATCCACTCCAGGACTATTGCCTGGAAAATCCCATGGACAGAGGAGAGGAGCCTGGTAGGCTACAGTCCATGGGGTCACAAAGAGTTGGACACGACTGAACAACTTCACTTCACGTCCTCCACAAACCTTGCCCAAAGTCACATCTATCTCAGAAATGTTAAGCCCATGAGCCCCTAGGGCAAAGAACCACAGGACCCAGGGGCCAACCCCAGAGCCCACTAAAAAAAGCATTGATAGTTCCTTTGCCAATCTCTGACCTGCTGGCAGGGGAATGGCAACTCACTAGTCCTCAGTGGAGGCTAACATGCAGGGAATAGTAATTCTGTCTCCTATTTCTCACTTCCAGGCCACGGGTGCTATATACCTGCCTCCATGTCCCCACAGTGACCACACCCAACTCTGGCTAGAAAACTACAAATCCCATGAGCCCCAGGGGGAACGCATGCCAGCACTAAGGAGGTGAACCCCACAGGCTGCTGGGATTTGTAGTTCTGTGGAAGCCAGGGTGCATGGGGACCCAGGCCCCTCACCGACAGGAAGGCGTGGACAATGTCCGCTTTGATGCTGCTGAGAGGTTTATCCTTTAGCACAAGGAATATTTGTTCTTCTTTGTCCAAGGAGATGAAGTTCCCGAACCAAGAGCGTTTTGCCAGCCTTGAGTGGGAGCAGATAGGTTTGAGGTAGGTTGGGAGGAGGCTAAGGGAATCGCCCCTCCATGCCCTCTTCCCTTCCCTGTCAGACTCACTCTGGAGAGGACTCTGGCGTCAAACTGGACATCTCCTCGGCAGTGGGGACTGGGGAAGAGAGAGCAAGGTCAGCACGTGTCCATCACCTGGTGTCCAGCACACAGACCAGCAGGGACCGTCACCCAGGGATTCCAGACCCCATAGTCTGTTCCCGTCCCAGCAATTAAACCCCAAAAGGAACACATGCTGCGTGACGTTCTCTCCAGGGCTGTGGCCCCTGGTTGGGCCACACCTTCTGGGGTTGGGGCTTGCTAGCCATGAGCCAATGGGGAGGTGAGCAGGAGCACTGAACGGCGTGTCCTTCCAACAAGCTCCTCCTCCAGAGTCGGAGGGCCGACCTCCCCTCTACCCAACACCTTAATCTCTGGTCCCAACAGCATCTTCTCGTAGGTCGTGGGAGTCCAGGCCCCTAGCCTGGTTCTTCCTGGGGACCCAGATGTCAGACCCCAGCCCCCACCCCACATTAGGACTCAGGAGTCCACGTCCCCAGCCCCTTCACCCTCAAAGGACCCCCCCATACCCTGCATCTTGCGCCGGTGAAAGCGGGAGAGCCCAGGAAACTGTTGCGGATGGAGTTGAGACGACTCCTCCAGGCAGCTCCTCCGACTCCGCCGCCAGGGCTGGGGGGCGGCGTTGTCCCTGGGGTCCCAGTGGGGCTGGCCCGGGCGTGTGCAGGGGTGAGTGCAAAGGGGTCCCCCGGAGGAGCGCGGGGAGCCTGGGGGGCCAGGCAGGGGGTGTGGAGCGGGCACTAGGGGTGGGGGCTGCTCCCGGCGCCCCCACCCCTGGGGCCCCGAGAAGGCAGCGTCTGCGTTTTAGAAGTCGGTGAGCCCCCACCCCGGGCCTCATCTCCAGTAGGCTCCGGCGAGAAGGAAAAGACCGGACTCTGTAGAGCAGCGGAGTACAGTGAGAGAGTGGACTACAACTCCCAGGACACCCTAGGAGCCTCACAGGCACACACACAGGGGTTTACCCCAAAGCACGATGGAACTTGTAGTCCAATTATTTCCCCAACACCCCCACCTCCACTCCCATTGTTGAGCTGGGGCAGGGACATTTTTATCATGCTCAGGGACTGTAAACCCAGCAGTGAGAAGAACAGAACAGCTGCTCAACTAACTTTGGTTAAATGAATAAATAGGACCCTTCAGGCACACTGAAAACCCAACCCTGCTGACGTGGGAAACGGTCAGTGGACTGAAATACTAACGAGGCCTTGGGTCTTTGGCTCTTCAGGGACAAGGAGGCAATGTCCCAGGACTTCATGGGAATTATAATTTCTGCTGCTTCAGCTTTGCTCCACAGGGTCTTCACTCCCCTGACCCCCTTAATCCATCTGGGACCTGGCCTTACCCTTGGGCTGCTCAGAGGACTGGACGACAGACCAGTGGAGGCGCCGCTGACACTACGGGATCTGAAAAAAATCAGGTGGGAGGGTCCAGAGGCTCAGATGCCTTTCCCTTCCACACCCCCTTCAGAGGCGCTGAGGCCCAGAGAGGGGAGACTTGCCCTAGTCACACAGCGCCTGAGGTGGGTACAGCAATGGAGCCCTGAACTCTCTCCACCCAGGGCTGTGCCTTTCAGTGGAGGGGCGGGGCTCCCACCTCTGGCTGTGCTGGGCCATCTCCAGGGCCCGTCGAGTGGGCACCGGGAGCCACCACCCCCAGCATCTGTGATGCTCAGGACTTCCATGGACTTCCGCTCTGGCCGCCGCTTCCCGTGACGGCTCAGCATGGGGAATCCACACGCTTCCGAGGCGGGTCTGTGGGCCGACAGTATCATCCCGATCAGAGGGTGCCCTGGAATAGCTGGGCATGACACTTGTACAGACGCGGAAACAGGCTTAGAGTGGAGAGGGGCTTTGACCAAGGTCTCAGGGGCGAGTCAGGGAGTCTAAAGTTAGAAGCGCAAGGCCTGCAGCCCCTCCGTCCCTCCCTGGGGAATCTAGGGTCTGGACTCCCTGGCCTGCCCTTCTTACCAACATCATTCCGGGGAGGCAGGTCCTGATCCTCACAGCTGGGGTACCGCTCCTTCCGATCCAAAAGCAGGTAGTAGATCATCTTCTCTTGGTTCTCCCTGCGGGGGGTGGGGGCAGGAGAGCACTGGGGTCAGAGGTCAGGTCCCAGAGTTGGTCTCATCCCTCCTTGTGTCTGTGGCTCTGTGGGGCTCAGTGCATCGGGCTTTCTGTCTATGGCTGCATTTTCCTAGGTATCAACAGGGTTGGTCCCTTGGTCTCAGTATATATCTCAGCCTCATTTTACTCAATGATATACTAATGATCCTTAACGTGGCTCCTTTCCTCCCTTGAAATCTCTGATGTTAGTACCTGGATCTGAAGTTCTGTGTCTCTATAGGAGGTTTTCTGAGAGACTGTATTCTTGTATTTAAGGGCTTCCCTGGTGGTGCAGAGGTTAAAGCGTCTGCCTGCAATGTGGGAGACCTGGGTTCGATTCCTGGGTTGGGAAGATCCCCTGGAGAAGGAAATGGTGACCCACTCCAGTATTCTTCCCTGGAGAATCCCATGGATGGAGGAGCTTGGTGGGCTACAGTCCATAGGTCACAAAGAGTCAGACACGACTGAGCAACTTCACTTTCACTTTCAATGTGGCTCAGTTAGTAACATCTGCCAGCAATGCAGGACACCCAGGTTCAATATCTGGATGGGGGAAGATGCCCTGGAGAGCGGCAACCCACGCCAGTATTCTGGCCTGGAGAATCCCGTGGACAGAGGAGCCTGGCGGGCTGCAGTCCATGCAGTGGCAAAGGGTTGGACGCCACTGAACGTCTAACACTTCGACTTGAGCACCTGAGCACCTGCTACGTGTAAGCACTGTGTGAGGCACTGAGTCGATCCTCAGTACCTATTCAGTTTTCAGCATCCTTTCTTCTCCCCACTGGTCCTACCACCCACCTCTGCCTGGTTCCCCCTGGAACAGCTCCACGCCCCTTCTAGTGGCCAGGCCTCCCCAGGAGGGTCTGTCTGTGGGTGCCCAGCAGACTGCGGGGGGACCCCCTCACCCCACGTGGCCAGGGTGTCTGTCAGGATCAGGGGGTCTTACTCCTCACTGCGCAGCTCCCGGTGAAGCCGCTCGCGGTCCCTGAAGCAGCCCAGTGACGCCATGCTCTCCAGGACATCCGGGTCCAGCTCTCCGTTTGACGGCAGGCTCCGCATGGCCACACGGCGGCCCGGGGCTGGCTCCAGGCACGGATCCGGCTCGTGTTTCCCGCCCCTGGAGAGGAGAACAATCGTAGGGAACCGGGCGTCTCCTATGTCTCCTAAAGCGGAGGCTCTGGGGTCCCCCGTCCCAGCCTGCTCCTTTATTGGGAACCCCAGAGTCAGGGCCCCAGCACACCTCCACCTCAGATCCAGGAGTCCAGACCCCCAGCCCCTCCTCATTCAGGACCCTTGGCGCCCTGCTCCCTAGCGGGCTCTCCTACTTTGGGGGCCCTTGATATTTGGGGTCCTCTCCTTCCCCCTAGGACCCAGTTGTCCAGTTCCCCCATACTCACAGGTACCAGGGGTGTTTCTGAATTTGCTCCAGCTGTGAGGGGCGTGGTTGGTAGAGAAGCAGAAGTGAGGTCGTTTGAACACAGCACGTGCGCAATTAAAGTTGCCTAGGTGGCGTTGGGGGTCCCTAACGCGCCCCTCAAAGGGCGGGCAGCACGCCGGCTCATGTCTCCCCCTAGTGGCGGCTCGCGGCGCAGCCTGACTATTGCGGAGGGCGGGGGCGGAGGGGGGTGCTGGCGACAGCTCTCGCATGCGCATGCGCAGTGGCGTCCTGCCCACGCGCCACACTGCCGTGCAAGGGCCCGTATGCGCATGCGCCCTCCCAAGTTGGCGGTGGTGTGTTTTTTTTTTTGATGTGGGGTGTGTGAGTGTGTCAGTGTGTTTGTCCAGTATCCACATTCGGCCTCCTGGGTGTGTGTCTGTGTGTGTGGTGTGGTTGTGTGTCTACTATGCACATGCGCCCTCTCATGTTTGTGTGTGTGTGTGTGTGTGTGGTGTGGTATGGTGTGTGTGTGGTGTGTCTACTATGCAATGCTTCCCCTCATGTTTGTGTGTGTGTCTGTGTCTGTCTGTGTGTCTGGTGTGGTGTGGTGTGTCCACTAAGCACATGCGTCCTCTCGCGTTTGTGTGTCTGTGTGTCTGTGTGTCTGCTGTGGTGTGTGTGCGTGTGTGTGTGGTGTGGTGTTGTGTGTGTCCACTATGCACATGCGTCATTTCGCGTTTGTGTGTGGTGTGGTGTGGTGTGGTGTGTGTGGTATGGTGTGGTGTGTCCACTATGCACATGTGTCCTCTCATGTTTGTGTGTGTCTGTGTGGTATGGTGGTGTGTGTGTGTGTGTGTGTGTGTGTGTGTGTGTGTGTGGTGTGGTGTGTGTCCACTATGCACATGCGTCCTCTCGGTTTGTGTGTGTGGGGGGTGTGGTGTGGTGTGGTGTGTCTACTATGCACATGCTTCCTTTCATATTTGTGTGTGTGTGGTGTGGTGTCTGTGTCTGTGTACCTGGTGTGGTGTGGCGTGTCCACTGTGCACATGCGTCCTCTCATGTTTGTGTGTGTGTCTGTTTGTCTGGTGTGGTGTGGTGTGTGTCCACTATGCACATGCATCCTCTCGCGTTTGTGTGTGTATGGTGTGTGTCTGTGTGTGTGTGCCTGGTGTGGTGTGGCGTGTCCACTGTGCACATGCGTCCTCTCATGTTTGTGTGTGTGTCTGTCTGTCTGGTGTGGTGTGGTGTGTGTCCACTATGCACATGCATCCTCTCGCGTTTGTGTGTGTGGTGTGTGTCTGTGCGTGTGTGTGCCTGGTGTGGTGTGGTGTGTCCACTGTGCACATGCGTCCTCTCGTTTGTGTGTGTGTCTGTTTGTCTGGTGTGGTGTGGTGTGTGTCCACTATGCACATGCATCCTCTCGCGTTTGTGTGTGTGGTGTGTGTCTGTGTGTGTGTGTGCCTGGTGTGGTGTGGTGTGTCCACTGTGCACATGCGTCCTCTCGTTTGTGTGTGTGTCTGTTTGTCTGGTGTGGTGTGGTGTGTGTCCACTATGCACATGCATCCTCTCGCGTTTGTGTGTGTGTGGTGTGTGTCTGTGTGTGTGTGCGCCTGGTGTGGTGTGGCGTGTCCACTGTGCACATGCGTCCTCTCATGTTTGTGTGTGTGTCTGTCTGTCTGGTGTGGTGTGGTGTGTGTCCACTATGCACATGCATCCTCTCGCGTTTGTGTGTGTGGTGTGTGTCTGTGTGTGTGTGTGCCTGGTGTGGTGTGGTGTGTCCACTGTGCACATGCGTCCTCTCGTTTGTGTGTGTGTCTGTTTGTCTGGTGTGGTGTGGTGTGTGTCCACTATGCACATGCATCCTCTCGCGTTTGTGTGTGTGGTGTGTGTCTGTGTGTGTGTGTGCCTGGTGTGGTGTGGTGTGTCCACTGTGCACATGCGTCCTCTCGTTTGTGTGTGTGTCTGTTTGTCTGGTGTGGTGTGGTGTGTGTCCACTATGCACATGCATCCTCTCGCGTTTGTGTGTGTGTGTGTGGTGTGGTGTGTGCATGTTGTGTGTGGTGTTCCCTCCTCCCCAGTCTGGAGTGGCAGGTGGGCAGGACCCAGGATGGGGCTCAGCCAGCATCCCCGCTCCCAGCTGTCGCCTCGGGGGTGGAAGGATGGGTCCTGGAAACCTGTCCCCATGGCTGCCCCGGGGACTCTGTCTCCCACTCCCACCGTCCCTCCATGCCCGTCCCCCAACTCACGCTGAGCCTTTTCTCGGGCTCCACTTCAATCATCCCCCGCAGCAGGCTCTGGCAGTCTGGAGGGATGAAGTGGGGCATGTGGAAGACGCCCCCGTTTCACCTTCTCCAGCAGCTGGCGGAGGTTGTCATCATCAAAGGGCAGAGCCCCCTGCATGAGGAATGACAGGACCCCTTACACACAGAGCTCAGCATATACCAGACGAGTGCCTAAGCACTTCACACGCAGTGACACAGTAAGGCCTCGCCACAAGCCCTGGGAGGTGGGGAGCTGAGGCTGTCTCCACTTTACAGATGGGGAAACTGAGGCACGGAGGCATCCAGCCATTTGCACAAGACCACCTGGCTCTGAAGTGGCAGAGCAGTGATTTGGCAATGGGCGGTGTGTCCAGCACCTAAAAGGCTGGGGCTGGAGCTTGGAGCCTGTCCTTTAAAGACATGCTTCTCCCCAGGTTAGAGAGGGGCAGGTAATCTTCATTTATTCAACAAACACTGAGCCTCCGTTACACGTCGGGGGATCCAGTGGTGAACAAAGCAAGCCCCTGACTGCCTGCTGCCCACACCTGGAGTGGGAGAGGGCTGGTGGCGAGCAAAGAGCCCTACAGTGACCAGGTGCCTGAGGCAACACTGGACTGGACTAGGCAGACCAGACCGAGGGAGGGCTGTGGGGATCTGGGGGTGCAGCAAGGTGAGTGGTGGCTCCCCAGAATTCCTGTCTACCTGGAACCTCAGAATGTGCCCTTGTTTACAATTACATCTGCAGATGCAATTCACGGAGGACCTGGAGGTGACCTCCTCCAGGCTTTTGGGAGGGGGCCCTGAATCCAGTGCCTGGAAGAGGTGGGGCGACTTACACACACAAAGACAACTGTCAACCTCCGGGGAGTAGACAGCCTCGCGCTGGGAAATCTGACCTCATGGCGGGAGGGAGGGGCCCCGGGAGGCTTCCTGGAAGGGCGATGATCGAGGTGAGAGCGACAAGAACTCTAGTGTTAACCAGGTGAGCAACAGGGCTGGCAGGGACAAGACAGTAGGTGCAAAGGCCCTGTGGTCGGAGCTCACGTTCCCCAGTTTGGTTCTGTTAACCCACTTGTTGTTGTTCAGTCACTGTCGTGTCTGACTCTTTGCGACTCCATGGTGTAGTCCACCAGGCTCCTCTGTCCATGGGGTTTCCCAGGCAAGAATACTGGAGTGGGTAGCCATTTCCTTCTCCAGGGGAATCTTCCCGGACCAGGGATCGAACCTGTGTCTCTTGCAGTGGCAGGTGGATTCTTGACCACTGAGCCACCAGGGAAGCCCCTATTAACCACTGTGATATTGATCACTCTAACTGATCACCCTAGGATCAGTTAGTAAGCAGCTGCTCGCCTGAGTGCTCCAAGTCCTCCTGGCACCATCCCTTCCCAGGGGACCCTCCAGACTTTCTCATGGTTCTGTGACCGGATAGTTACCTCTGGGCACAGAGAGGGCACCCCTGGGATTTTGCTCTGTTGGTAAATACTGCCCTCCCCAACACGTTCCTGGTACCAGTTAAATATTTGGGAGACAACCCCTGAGTTGAGGGTGGAAGTAGATGTTCTGTGTTTCCAGCAGGCAGAAGACTGTTTTAGAAACGGGGCAGGGAGAGGCAAGGATGGCCTTACCACGAGCAGGGCGAAGAGGATGACTCCGCAGCTCCACATGTCAGCCCGGCGGCCGTCGTACTTCTCGCCCTGGGAGGAGAAGGGCCGGCTGTGACGCTCACCTCTCCTGGGCCCTCCACCCCTGCCCGCTCCTCTCCCCCTCTGCCCACACCTCGCTCACCTTAATCACCTCCGGGCACGCATAGTGGGGGACCTGAGGGACAGAGGGCGTGTGAGCCTCTGGCAGGCTTCTACCCGCTCCCTGGGGCGCAGGTGACGGGCCCCCCACTCACCCACAGCTGGTCTCCAGAAGGCTGTCCCCCCACTTGCAGGGACGCCATGCCGAAGTCTGCAATGCGGATGTTGTTCTTCTCGTCCAGAAGCAGGTTCTCGGGCTTCAGGTCTCTGTGGCTGAAACAGGATGGTGGGGCTCAGGCCCTCTTCCCAGAGTCTGAGGACCAACCCCCACCCAACCCCCACTCATTGTCTCTCAGAGGGGGATCGTGTCTGGCAACTTCTAGTTAGGGACCTTTGCAAACACACCCCAAAGCAGAGACAAGAATATACAAAGCCCTATGCACCCACCCACTAGCTTCACCCGTTATCAGCTTGAGGCGCATCTTCTCTAATCTCCACCCCTACATACGCTCTCCTTCCCCCACTGGACGATTCTGCAGGAGACCTCCAGACGATGTATCATTTTATCCACAGATATTTGAATACGTGCGAAGTGATCTTTTTTTGAGGTAAGCAGGTCTGGTACTGAGCTGGCTCTTAAAATATTCAAATATTTCAGGGCCTCCCTGGTGGCTCAGTGGTAAAGAGTACGCTGCCAGTGCAGGAGACTGGAGTGTGATCTCCGATCCAGGAAGATCCCACGTGCGCGGAGCAACTAAGTCCCTGGGCCACAGCGGCGGAGCCTGAGCTCCTGAGCCAAGAGGGGCAGCTACCGAAGCCCGCACGCTCGGGGCCCCGCTCCCCAGCACAAGGAGCCCCCGCAGTGGGAAGCTCCCACCTCAACTGGAGAGGGAGCCCCTGCGTGCCACAATCGGGGAAAAGCCCGTGCAGCCACGAAGACCCCGCACAGCCAAAAATAAATACCAATTTTTGAAAAATTCAAATATTTCAGGAATTCCCTGGTGGTCCAGTGGTTAGGACTCTCGGCTTCCACTGCAGGGAGCAGAGGCTGAAGTCCCCGATCTGGGAACTACGATGCCACGTGGCCCAGCCAAAAACAAAACAAAAACCAAACATTTCAATACTGAATAATTAAAAAAAACAAATACTGTCAACTAAAGCCCATCATTGCTCCTCCTTCACCCTCACCCCCATCCCCTATCCTGGGACAAACTCCACAGGGTATAAGGGTTGATGATGTCCCCCGGGGAGGTGGGGCAGAAGGTTTCACAGTTTCTGACGGAAGAGGTCCTTAACTGGGTCAGACTTGATAAATTTGTTGACTCTCGCCCCCTGGAGGCCAGTGTCTTTAATGTCAGAGTCCTGACGCTTGTCAACTGGGAGGTGTTGACTATTTAAATAGGCTGCCTTTTCAGCACCGAGCTTTGGTCCTAGGTCTCAGCCCCTCAGCCAGATCCTCACCCCATCTCCAATCCCCTATCCCAGAGAGGGAGGAGTGCAAACAAATGAGGCTGAAAGATGACCTGGAGGCATCTATTTTGCACCTTAATTAATCATTAAAATGCTGCATATTGAATAGCTTGTTTTGAGAACTGAAAGCAATTCAATGAGGAAAGGAAGATCTTTTCATACAGACGTCCTTATGCCAAAAAAAAATGACCTTCAGCCTTTACCCTCCACCGTATACAAAAATTAATTTGAAATGGACCTCAAGCCTAAATGCAAGAGCTGAAACTACACAATTTCTAGAAGAATACATCGGAGGAAACATTATGACTTTGAGCTAGGCAAATATTTCTTTCTTTCTTTTTTTTTTTTTAGCCATACCCCATGGCATGTGGGATCTTAGTTTCCCAAGCAGGGATCTATCCCGTGTGCAATAGGGACTGGACTACCAGGGAGGTCCTTGTGCAAATATTTCTTAAATAGGACAGAAAAAGCATGAATTGTAAAAGGAAAAAAAAAAAAAAAAAAACTGGCTTCATCAAAATGTGAAACCTTTGCTTTTCATAAGATATTGTTAAAAAAATGCAAAAGCATGTCACAAACTGGGAGAAATTACTTGAAAAAAATAATGCATTTGACAAAAAGTTTTATTCTTAGAATAAGTAACTCTTGGGAGTTATTCCTAGAGTCATCCCTCATTCCTGGAATAAAGAACTTTTACAGCTCAATAATAGAAAGATAAATAACTCAATTAAAAATGGGCAAAGGATCTGAACAGACATTTCTCCAAGGAAGATATACAAGTGGCCAATAAGCACATGAAAAGATGCTCAACATCATTAGCCATCAGGAAATGCACATCAAAACCACAGTGAGAGACCACTTCACACCTACTAGGATATGTAGAATCAAAAGTCAGATAATAACAAGTGTTGGCAAGAGATTAGAACCCTCAGAGACTGCTGGTGGGGATGCTGAATGACACAGCTGCTTTGGAAAATGGGCTGGCACTTCTTTATTTATTTTTGGCACTTCTTTAAAAGGCTAAATATAGAGTTCCCATATGACCCAACAATTCTGTTGTTGTTTAGTTGCTAAGTTGTATCCAACTCTTTTATGACCCCATGGATTGTATCCTGACAGGCTCCTCTGTCCATGGGATTTTCCAGGCAAGAGTACTGGAGCAGGTTGCCATTTCCTTTTCAAGGGATCTTCCCAACCCAGGAATAGAACCTGCATCTCCTGCTTAGCAGGCTGATTCCATACTATTGAGCCACCTTGGAAGCCCTCTCCAACAATTCTGATCCTAGTTATATACTCAAGAGAATTGAAAACATAGGTCATAGACAAAACTTATATGTAAATATTCATACGTCCACATTATTCATTACATCCAGAAAGAAGAAACGACCGACATCTGCTGCTGCTGCTGTTGCTGAGTCGCTTCAGTCGTGTCCGACTCTGTGCGACCCAGTAGACGGCAGCCCACCAGGCTCCCCATTCCTGAGATTCTCCAGGCAAGAACACTGGAGTGGGTTGCCATTTCCTTCTCCAACGCATGCAAGTGAAAAGTGAAAGTGAAGTCGCTCAGTCGTGCCCAACTCTTAGTGCCCCATGGACTGCAGCCTACCAGGCTCCTCTGTCCATGAGATTCTCCAGGCAAGAGTACTGGAGTGGGGGTGCCATTGCCTTCTCCAACCAACATTTTCACCAACTGGTAAATGGGTAAGCAGAATATGGCAGAGCCATAACATGGAATATTACTCAGCTGTGAAAAGGAATGGGGTACTGATACATGCTACAACATGGATGAACCTTGAAAGCATTTTGCTAAGTGAAAGAAGCCAGCCATAAAAGACCACACTGATAGGAAACGTCCAGAACAGGTAAATCCACAGAGACAGGAAGTAGATTAGTGGTTACCCAAGGCTGGGGGTGGGGGGAGGGGACTGCCTAATGGCTACAGGGTAATGATTTTGGGGTGATGAAATGTTCTAAAATTACATAGCAGTGACGCACATCATTGCAAATATACTCAAAACTACCGAACTGTACGCTCTGAAGGGTGGATTTCACGCTCTGAGAAGCTTGTTTGTTTCTTTTTTTTTTGCCACACAGCACAGCCTGCATGATCTTAGTCCCTGACCAGGGATCAAACCCGTGCCCCCTGCAGTGGAAGGATGGAGTCCTAACCACTGGACCGCCAGGAAATTCCCTAGGACGTGTGACTTACATCTCAGTTCTGGAAAAGCGGGCTGCAGCACTCTGGCTCCCAGTCACCCTGCTATACGCTCCCAAGGGCCTGCCTTCTGGGCAGTGCTTGTCCCAGCGTCCCCTCAAGCTGCCCCCTCACCAGATGGAGTAGCTGTGGCAGAAGTCCAGTGCTGACACGATCTGGCGGAAGAACTTCCGGGCCTCCTTGGGGGTCAGCCTCCCCTTCTTCACCAGGTAGTCGAACAGCTCACCTCCAGACACGTGCTCCAGAACCAGGTACCTGGGAGACATGGAGGGGGCGGAGGGCTGGAAGGGGCATGTGGAGGACCAAAGAGCCTGACCTCCTTCTTCCAAAAGTGCAAGCCCTCAATGCCATTGGCCAACTCCCATGAGTCCCCTGGAGGAGGAGGCTCCAATTTCCACTAGCCTCTGGGAAGCAGAAACTCAATTCCCGTTAGCCCTGGCCAGCATGTCAACTTCAGAGGTCAACACTCTGACTAGTTTTCCTCAGGAGATGAGGCAATTCCATTAGCACCTGGAGGTCAGAGATCCCAATTCTCACAGGCCCCTAGGAAATAAAGCCCCGTATTTCCATCAGCCTCTGGGAAGCCAAAGTTTTCATTTTCATTAGTGTCTGGGATGCAGATAATGGAATTCTAATCTATTCTTCGGCAATGACACTTGCAGTGTGTACCAATTCAACGGGTCAACATCTGTGAGGTAAAGACTACAACTCCCATCAGCCTCTGAGAAGTAAAGACTCCAATTCCCATCAGTCCTTGAGAGAAACAGACAGTCTCATCAGCCTCTGGTAAGTCAAAATTCAATTCCCATCAGCCCCCTGGCAGCACAGATTCCCATGTCAACTTCAAGAGTAATAATACTTTGACTCCCAGTTGTTTCCGGAGATATGGCCACTTCATTAGCACTTGGAAGAAAGAGATCCCCTTGATTCTCACAGGACTTCAGGCCTTTATTAAGACCACGCCACCCCCACCTACTCCCATTAGCCCCTGGGCAGGGAGCCTCTTATTCCCACAAGTCTCTGAGATGAAGAAACTAGAATTCTCATTAACTGTTGGCAAAAAGATTGGCTTGTGCACCAACCTAAGTCAACTTCCCTGAAGTGAAAGACTACAACTCCCTTCAGGCCTGAGAGGTTAAAACTCCCAACTCCCATAAGGCTCTGGGACATGGAGACTCCTAATTCCCATCAGCCACCTGGATTTTAAAGACTCCAAATCCCATCAGGCTCTGGGAGGCTAAACGTCTAATTCCCATTAGCCCCAGGAAAACAAAAGCTCAATCTCTATGAGCTCAGTGGAAGGCTGAGGTTCCTCTGTGAGAAACAAAGTCCCACGGGCCCTCCTCCCTACAAGGGTGGTGGAGTGAGAGTGATAGCTCCACCAATGGGCAACAACGGCCCCTCCCTGCCGCCACACCTGGGGAAGCCTGAAGACTACAAATCCTATGAGCGCCTGGGTCCGGGTCAGCTTCGTTCCTGGGGAAATCCAGCCTCTGATGGGTGCTGGAGTCAGTTCAAACTGGGGACTGCGAGGTCAAGCAGCGGGGTGTCCCCTCTCCCAGTGCCCAGTCCAGCTGTCCCTTGGGTCACCAGTCCAGACAAAGGCCTGTTGTCTGGAGCTGGGACAGCTGGACCCCACCCCCAACCTAAGGGGGCAATCGACTTCCAGATACAGATTCAGAACTCCTGAGCAGACCCACTGTTGGGGTGTCCAGTCATAGCACCCAGCGTTATGCTGCGGGAGGAAGGGAGTCTCCAGTGCTGCAGAGGAAGGGTTTGGGAAGAAGCAGGATTCACTGAGCCTGGGGCTCTGCTAGGCCCCACTGCCCTAGCACATGGGAAGGGCAGGGGATCTGCCCTTAGCAAGTCAGATCTGGCTGAGGGCACCCAGATTATGCAGTACAGAGTGTTCCCCACAGCGCAGCAGGACAAGGGATGGGGGCTGGGGAGGAAGGGGTAGGATCAGCCTTGTCCCCCATCAGGCATGGGGACGGCTCAGGCTTAGCTGCCCTGCTGCCAGGGTACAATCGGCCCAGAGCATCAGGCCAGGTCAGCATGGGAACACGGAGGATTATGAGTGTGTGTGTGTGTGGTTGGGGGCGGGGGGGGGCGGAGTTGTCCTTGTGCAGTAGGGATGGGACTGGACTTTCAGTGGCCTGGCCAAGAGAGCTGAAGTTTCCCCTGGCCCCTCCAGGCCTTGGTTCTGGAAACGTCCTGCCCTGGGAACTTGGGGAGGATGCATGGAGGGCTGGGTGTCTATAAATACCTACAAATATTTCTTGTTCTCGTAGACGTCGTGGAGTTTGAGGACGTGTGGGTGCTCGATGAGCTTCAGGATGGCTATCTCCCGCTCCACCTGGGGGAAAAGGAACGGTGGGTGGTCAGCCTTGCCTCCCTCCCTGTCCCCAGCACCAAAGGGTCCCCTCTCCCCCTGCACACAGACACACCTTCATCAGCACCGACTCGGACAGCTTCTCCCGGTTCACGATCTTGATGGCCACCTTCTGGCCCGTGATGCAGTGGACCCCGAGTTTAACCAGACCTGGGGAATGGGACGGAAAATGGGGAGTGCTCCCAGTGCAGTCTCCTCACCTCTGGCTCCTAAGCACCCCCCCTGCCAACCTGCTTCCTCCTTCTTCCTCTCCCTGGCCAAAAGCAAGCTGACCTGAACTCCTGGGGACTGACAGCAGCCATCCCCGTGAGACACAACTCTCTTTCCACTCCCTGTTGTCCAATTCTGTCCCTCTGGTTGCCAGCCACCTACCTGCCTCCCCCCCTCCTCCACAGCCACGCGGACTCTCCGTCCTTCCCGCGTGCCCCCCTCGGAGTTCACCTCTCCACACCTTCTTGCCTCGCTGGGTCTCCATAGTTTTGCGTCCTCCAATTTACCTCCTTCAGGCAAACCTCTCTCTCTCAGCCCATCACTTCCTTGAGTTCTCTGCCCTTTAATCTTCTGGAGACACCGTGTCTCTCAAGGAATATAATCTTGTGATTGCCCCCTTCCCAGACCATCCTCCTCCACCTCCTCTCAAACCCAGACCCCTCAAGCCCTTTCTTTGATCTTTTAAAAACAGCAGCTGCAGCTGGGAGCATGCACACCCCAAGGGTATGCGCACACCCCAAGGGTATGCCCACTCCCCAATGTTAAGCCCCAAACCCAGGAATGCAGGCCCCTAGCCCCCTCCACCTTCAGACTCAGGAGTCCGAGCCCCCAGCCCCTCCTCCCTCAGACCCTCAAGTCCAGGCTCATGGCCCCTTCCTCCCCCACAACTCAGGAACTGAAGTCAGCAACACCTTCACACTTTTCGCCCGCCCTGGGATGCGGGATGCGGAGTCTGACCCTCCCCCAGGCCTGTCCCCTGATCTCCGAAGCTCTGGCCCAGAACTCAGGTGTTCAGCTCCTGTCTTACACCCACCCACTGCCCACCTGGCAGGAAAAGGTTAAGGAGGTTAAGCACCAACAGAAGATGACTGCCCACCCGCCCCCAGTCCACAGCCACCCCTCAGGGATTTGCCTCCTGCATCCACCTTTCCACCCCCTCCACTCCCCGTCCCCACTCAGAGCCAGCATGCCAGAGAAAGGGCAGGATGCTGGAGACCCCATCGCTCCAGCCTCAGTGCCCCTGTCACCCGGACAGAGGCCCTTTGCGGCCAGAGGACAGTGCGGAGAGATGCCGCTTTGGGAGGCGCGCCCCCATGCCAGCGCCTCGCCCCAGCCTGCGGCTGTACTGCACCAAGGACCTGGGCTCCCGGCAGCCGGGACCCTGGCTGCAGGCCGAGGTCCCTTGTCCACGCTGGGGCCGGACTCTCCAACCTCTGCCCCCAAAGCGGGGAGGCCTTTGGGCCCCTCACCTCCCCCAGGAGTCGGGACCCCAGAGTCCGAGCCTTCACCCCCTCAGCCTGGAGACCCGGCAGTCTGGACCCCAAGTCCCTTCTCTGAGAGGGACTCGGGGCCCGGGAGCCCGATCTCTGCCCCCATCCCCCCTCACCCCCCACCCCCGGGTGCCCCCTCCCTTGGCTCACCTGTCTGTCCTTTGCCCAACGTCTTCTCCAGCCGATAGGGGCCCACATACTGGGCGTGCTGGGGTGGGTGTGGGTGTGGGTGTGGGAGGTGGTAGGCGGGGAGCCCCCGCCCCCATCCTTGCCCCCGGACGACATGATGCCCTTGGTCCCGGCCCGACCGGCCCCCGGCCGCCCCCTGCGGCCAGTAGCCCCGTCCCTCCGGTGGGGGCCGGCGGCCGCTCCGTCCCGGCCCCCCGGCTGCCCCCCACCTCTCCGGGGGTCCCCAGGGGGCTGGGCTGGGCCCCCCCGGTCGGCGGGCCGCGGAGTTGGGGGAGGGGGGCTGGCCCGGGGGTCAGGCCCCGGGAGTCAGCATGGCCCGGGGGGCTGCGCGGCCCCCCTCCCCAGCCCGTTTCTGGCCGGCCCCCCCTTCCTGCGCCTCCCCCGCCGGGGGGTCTGAGGTGCGGGCCGGCGGATGCTGCAGGCCGAGGTCCCCCCCGCCCCCCACGCGCCCTCTCTCCTCCGCCTCCTCCTCCTCTCCGCCTCCCCCGCCACCTCGTCCTTTCTCTCCGGCACGCTGACATCACCATCCGGGGACTCCGGGCCCTTCCCCAAAGTTAACCCTTTCGGAGGGGGAGGGGAGCGGGGGCAGGGGGGCGGGCCTGGGCGCCGGAGCCGCGGAGACGCGCTGGGAGGATGCTGGGAGCGACGGAAGGATGCAGGAGGGACCGTGGAGGCAGACGAGCGGGGCACACGAGGGGGCAGAGCCGGGGCGACACGAAGGGAGACAGAGCCTGACACGAGAGGGGGGAGACAGACGGCACGGGAGACGGGGACCGCCAGAACCGGGGCTGGGGCCGGACAGGCGCGCAGGCGGGCAGAGACAGGAGAGACCAGGGCGAGCGGAGAGACAGGGAGAGGGAGGAGAGGGGAGAAGGTGCCTGGGAGAGACAGAGGGATGGAGAAAATCAGAGAGAGAAATGGAGAGATATAGGGGAAGGGACAGAGAGGTGGAGAGACAGGGAATGGGCCTGGGGTGGGGGGGAGCGGGGAGGGGGCGGGTTAGAGACACAGAGATATGGAGGGACAGCCCAGCAAAGAGATGAACCGAAAACAGCCAGAGACAGGGAGAGACTGAGAGTAGTGGAGAGAGACAGTGGTTGAGAGACAGAGATGGAGAGAGAAGTGTACAAAAATGGAGGGACGGGCAGAGGGGACAAGATACAGAGGTGGGGCACCGGGGGGAGGTGATGGGAAGGATGGAGGGTCGGAGAGAGGAGAAAAGTGGGAGAGAGAGGGAGACAGACAAGGGAAGAGGAACAGCAGAGAGATAGGCGGACAGAGAGCGAAGAGAGAGGGAGAGAGCGAATGACAGATAAGCATAGAGCTGGGAACCCCAAAATAAAGGGGGTAAACACAGGTGGAGGTCTAGACGCTGGGGAGATAGGGCAGATTGGAGGGACAGAGGAAAAAAGGAGACGGAAGCAGGGAGAGAGGAAGAATTTGAAGAGTTGCTGATCCAATGCTCATCTTTGTTCCCCTTCACCACCAATCTGCCCATCCTGGCCTCCTTTCCCCACTAGCACTGGGGCCCCATGTCCACCCACAGATCAGGGTGATGTTTTTAAATATCTTGGATCCATATCTCCATTGAGAATACTCCACAATCCTCCTACAGAGAAATTTCCAGACCCCCTTGAGGTCCCTGTGAATTTTTTGGTCGCTATCTATTCTTTGTGGAGAAGGCAATGGCACCCCACTCCAGTCCTCTTGCCTGGAAAATCCCATGGACGGAGGAGCCTGGTGGGCTGCAGTCCATGAGGTTGCTAAGAGTTGGGCACGACTGAGCGACTTCACTTTCACTTTTCACTTTCATGCGTTGGAGAAGGAAATGGCAACCCACTCCAGTGTTCTTGCCTGGAGAATCCCAGGGACAGGGGAGCCTGGTGGGCTGCCGTCTATGGGATCACAGAGTCGGACACGACTGAAGCGACTTAGCAGCAGCATCTGTTCTTGTGTCCACCATCAGATTCCCTAGCTCTTCATGTGGGCTCCACTATAACCATATGTCCCCACTCTAGGTCATCCATGTGCTAAAATCATGTATCCCCACTCTTGGTCATCCATGAACCTGTGCACAGCTGGATTTCTATGTGACCTGGGATTTCATTATGTCAGATACCCAAGGATGTTAGGCCCCCGCGCGTCATGCCCAAGTCTCCTATAGCGTGTACCCACGAGCCTTAAGTCTCCTAGTCAACCATTTTCATTCCATGATGTCCGTGCCGAATCTGAGCCAGATACTGATCCAAGTGGTGAGGCTACAGCAGTGAAGCAAGTCCACCAAGATCCTTGTCCCATGGACCTCTCACTGCAGTGGGCTGGTAACAAGCAAGGTAAACAATCAATATACATGTTGAGAATTCCCTGGCGGTCCAGTGGTTAGGACTCCGTGCTTCCACTGCAGAGGACATGGCTTCCACCCCTGGCTGGGGAACTAATACCCCACAAGCTGTGAGGCCAAAAATCAAACTAAAGCAAGCAAACAAAGGGAAAGTGCATGGTATGTATGTTACAGAGTCATGATCAGTGACAAGGAGGAAACAAGGAGGGAAGGGGGACATGAAGTGTTTCTTTACAATTGTTTTTATTTATACCTTGGCTGAACTGGCTCTTCGTTGTTGCGCACAGGCTTTCTCTAGCTGTAGTGAGAGGGGGCTACTCTCTAGTTGCTGTGCGCTGGCTGCTTTGCAGTGGTTTTTCTTGTTTCGGAGTACCAGCTCTAGGCACACGGGCCTCAACAGTTGTGGCTCTTGGGCTCTCGAACACGGGCACAGCAGTTGTGGTACACAGGCTTAGCTGCCCCATAGCAAGTGGAATCTCCTGGACCAAGGATCAAACCCATGTCCTTTGCTTTAGCGTGTGGATTCTCAACCACTGGCCCACCAGGGAAGTCCAGGGGTGCTTCTTGAGTGATTTTTCTATGTGATTTTCAATTACGGTGCCACGAGAGGCCTCCTTGAAGGGGCATGGAAGGGAAATGAGGCCACGTGGATAAAGTGCCAGGAGGCTTCCAGGCAGAGGGAGCAGCTGTGCGAGGGCCCTGGGGCAGGAGTGCCTGGTGAGTCATGGCGAGGCTGAGGTGTGGCTGGAGGGAGCGGTGCAGAGTGCAGCAGGAGGAAATACGGTGAGGAAGCAGAGCCACCAGGGCCTTCGAGGCAGGGGTGGCCAGGGCACTTCCTGGCAGCCCAGTGGCTAGATTTAGCACTTTCAGTTTTGGGTCATGGGTTGGATCCCGGGTCAGGGAACTAAGATCCTGTAAGCCGTATGATGTAACACAAAATCAAAACAGAACCAAAAAAACCGAGGTGACCATATGTCCAGGTTTATGTCTTTTATATTGTAATTATCAGTAGGGTCTGTTTCACTCTCAAGTGTCTTGTGGATGAAAAATTATATGGTCACCCTTCTTATTGGTCACTGTAAAGGCTATGGCTTTTATAGGGTCCCTGGGGAGTTATCATCTAGGCTACCATTATATTACACATATGTTCATATGTGTAATGGCATGTACAATCACGTCACAGGTACATATATTATTTAGTATTATGTATCATAATGTATGTAAATAGTGTTATAGATGGACTTTTACATATGTGTACATAAGACACAGAAGTTGGACTGTGAAGATAGCTGAGCACCGAAGAATTGATGCTTTTGAACTGTGGTGTTGGAGAAGACTCCTCAGAGTCCCTTGGACTAAAAGGAGATCCAACCAGTCCATTCTGAAGGAGATCAGCCCTGGGATTTCTTTGGAAGGACTGATGCTGAAGCTGAAACTCCAGTACTTTGGCCATCTGATGCGAAGAGCTGACTCACTGGAAAAGACCCTGATGCTGGGAAGGATTGGGGGCAGGAGGAGAAGGGGACGACCGAGGATGAGATGGCTGGATGGCATCACTGACTCGATGGGCGTGAGTCTGAGTGAACTCCGGGGAGATGGTGACGGACAAGGAGGCCTGGTGTGCTGTGATTCATGGCGTCCCAGAGTCGGACACGTCGAGCGGCTGGACTGACTGGCCGACTGACACAGGTGCAGCAGGCTGCCTGTGTGTGCTCAGTCACTTAGTCGTGTCCGATTCTTTGCGACCCCACAGACTGCAGCCCACCAGGCTCCTCTGTCTATGGGATTTTCCAGGCAAGAATACTGGAATGGGTGGTCATTCCCTCCTCCAAAGTGGGGATCTTCCTAACCTAGGGATCGAACCTGCATCTCCTGCATTGCAGGCAGATTCTTTACTGCTGAGTCATCAGGGAATGCCCAAAGATGACCATGTCGTAATTCTGTGAACCTGTGAATATGTCAGCTTACTCAGCAAAAGGGTCTTTGCAGATGTGATGGAGCTGAAAATCTTAGATGCGGAAAATTTCCTCGTTATTACATTGTGCCGTAGATGTAGTCACAAGCATTCTTATGAGGGGGAAGCCGGAATATCAATCAGAGGAGGACACAGGAGGAAGGAAGGAAACCGAAGCCAAAATGGGGACGTCTCTGGTGGTCCAGGAGTCTGGGTTCAATTTGAGGTTAAGGAAATAGATCCCACATGCTGCAACCACAGCTAAGACCAGGGCAGCCAAAAAAAAAAAAAAAAAAGATGTAGCCACAAACCAAGGAATGTGGGCAGCCTCTAGAAGCTGGAAAAGGCTGGGAAACAGATTCTTCCCTGGAGCCCCCTGAAGGAACACAACCTTGATTTTACCTCAGTGAGACCCACTTTGGGCTTCTGAACTAAGTAAGCCACCAAGTTTTTCAGTAATCTATTAACAGCAGAGATAGGAAATGGAGTACCCAGGGGCCCAGATCCATGTCTGACAATCTTCCTCCTCAGTGCTACACACACACACACGCGCACACACACACACACACACACACACACAAATTTGGTCTTCCCATCTCTGTCCAAAAGATCTCCTGGCACATCCCACACCCAGCCGTGCGCTCAATATACCTGATTGTGGGCCCCAACAAAGTTGAGTATAACCTTTTCCCAGAGTGGGAGGGCCTTGTATGGAGAAGACTAGAATTAGGGTTTCTTTAAGCCTAGCCCACAGTCCCAGACCTGAACCCTAAATCTGGTGCAGGGAGGCCTCGATCTGCCTAAACCACCTTGCCCAGGCATTTTACTTCCAGGCTTCAAGAATCACCTCTGGTGCACCTGGCAGGACCCAGAGAAGACCACGAGGGAGACGCTGGGGGAACGATAAGAGTGGTCTGCACAGGAGGTGCAGTGGGGAGAACGGGGAGCCCCCACGAGGAAAGGGGAAATAGAGGCCAAGAGCGGGCTGCGATAGGCCAGACGACGCCCGGCTCAGATGTTAGGGCTGAGAGCACAGGGAGACCCGGGCAGAGCTGAAAGGGCCCCAAGGGTGCGGGACTCCAGCTGTTAGCTATAACGGGGGAGGGTGGTGGTGGTTGGGCGGGTGCGGGGGGAGGGTGGTGGTGGTTGGGCGGGTGCGGGGGGTGGGTGGGTGGTGGTGGTTGGGCAGGTTGGGGGAGGGTGGTGGTGGTTGGGCGGGTGCGGGGGGTGGGTGGGTGGTGGTGGTTGGGCAGGTTGGGGGGGGGTGGTGGTGGTTGGGCGGGTTGGGGGGGAGGGTGGTGGTGGTTGGGCGGGTTGGGGGAGGGTGGTGGTGGTTGGGCGGGTGCGGGGGGGTGGGTGGTGGTGGTTGGGCGGGTGCGGGGGAGGGTGGTGGTGGTTGGGCGGGTGCGGGGGGTGGGTGGTGGTGGTTGGGCGGGTTGTGGGGGAGGGTGGTGGTGGTTGTGCGGGTGCGGACGGGGTGGGTGGCCAGAGTGGGAGCGCTTAACGGGGGAGCGGCGGGCGCTCCAGCCCGCGGGGCGGGTCTTAGCTGGGAGTGGCCGAAAGCCCTGGAACAGGGGCGGAGCCTGAAGCGGCGGGGCGGGACGGAGCGCAGAACCGGGGCAGTGGGCGTGGGTGTGGGCAGAGCCAGGCCAGAGGGCGGGGCCTACACGGGGCAGGGGTGGAGCCTACAGTGAGGGTGGGGGAGGTGGGGCTGGTCGGGGGCGGGGCCCGAGACGGGGCGGGGGCTTCGGCCAGGGTGTGCGCGCGCCGGGCGTGGCCGGGACGAGGGGCCGGGCCGAGCCAAGTGTCCAGCCAGGTGGGAAGAACTTAAGAGCCCGAGGAAGCCGCCTCACGGCCCCAATTGGTGGCTGCGCCGGGAACTTCCGGGCCAGATCGTGCGTGTTTCCGGTCAATATGGCGGCGCCCAGCAGAGTCAGGTGCGGGCAAGTCTATCTTCTGTAGCGGCGGCGACACGAGGCTCGGGTAGGTGAAGTCCGCCCCGCTCTGGCTCCCCCTCGTCGGACAGGAGGGAGGGGACCTGTCGCTAAGATGACCAAAGGGAGGGCTTCTTGTTCTGAAGGCTGGGCAGTGGGGTTGCTAAGAGATGGGAACGACCGCGGTGGAGATGGAGGAGGGGGTTGCTAGGGAGAGTGGGTGGGGCCTGTTGCTAGGGAGGAGGGAGGGACTGCTGACTTTGGGGAAGGGGCCTGTGGGTATGAAGGAAAAAAATGGGGCCTTGGTTAAAGGAGACCTGGGCAGCGTGGTTTGGGAGTCTTGCGGGGCCGTCGAGCTCGCCTAAAATGCCACCTTCTCAGCAGACCTCCAGGAGTCGACGCTTCAGGACGCAAGAGCTACTTCAGCGCTGACCACCCCTACCCCAACACGTTCTTCCTTTCTTCGCAAACTGCCCATGGCGAACCAGGGCTCCGGGGGCAGTCGCCTTCCCCTGGCGCTGCCCTCAGCCTCCCAGGATTGCTCGTCAGGGGGCAGCGGCTCCTCCGAGGGAGGCTCGGGGCATCCCCCGCCCCCGCGAAACCTCCAAGGCCTGCTGCAGATGGCCATCACGGCGGGCTCTGAAGAGCCAGACCCCCCTCCAGAACCCATGAGTGAGGAGGTAAAGGGCGAGGGCCTGAGAAGGTGGGGTGAGGGGTGTGGGAACAGAGCTGACTGGGGAGGGGCGGTAGTGCCTGTGTGAAGGCGTAGGAGGCTGTATTTGTGCTCCAGAGTTACTGCAGACTGAAAGTCAGATCCCGGGACCCTGCACTGTGCGGGAAGGCAGAATAACCTGGTAAAAAAAGAAAACGCAAGGGCACGCCAGAGCGAGACAGACATGGCTTCAGTATGTTACAGCTGTGTGACCTTGGGGGTATCACTGCATCTTTCTGAGCATGGATTCTCAAGTTGATGTTGATGATAAGGAGTGGCCCTTCACAGGGTAGTTCTGAGAGTCCTGTTGAAGTGGCTCTCGACATCACACCGGGCACACAGGCTGTGCTCCTGTAGGCAGCGGGATATTCTCATGAAGAGCAGACTCTCATAAGGGTTCTGTGGACTGACCGCTTAGGTTTGACTTAGGTGTTGTGGATGGCTGACTGTGTGACCTTGGGCAAGTCACCCTTTTCTGTGCCTCCATTTTCTCATCTGTGAAGTGGGAATAGCAGTAATGTTAATACTTAACCATGGAAGGTTGTTCTGGAAGTCAGGAACAGTATTTGCCATGTGTGATGTTTACTTGGCGCTGATAGTTGCAGTGAATGGAACGTGGTGTTAAGACAGTAACGTCCATGAAGTCATTGTGTTGCAGGAAGGGGACCCCTTCCAGGGCCCGAAACTGGGTTCTTGTCTAACACTCAGGAATGAATTGTCTGAGGAGGCACATGTGCTGACAAAGCGAGAGACTTTATTGGGAAAGGGCACCCGGGTGGAGAGCAGTAGGGTAAGGGAACCCAGGAGAACTGCTCTGCTGTGTGGCGTGCAATGTTGGGTTTTATGGTGATGGGATTAGTTTCCAGGTGGTCTTTGGCCAATCATTCTAATTCAGAGTCTTTCCTGATGGCGCACTCATCGCTCAACCAAGATGGATGCTAACGAGAGGGATTCTGGGAAGTGGACAGACACGAGGTGTCTCCTTTAGACCTTTCCTGAACTCTTCCGGTTGGTGGTGGCTTATTAGTTTCGTGTTCCTTATCAGGATCTCCTGTCATAAAACAACTCATGCGAATGGTTACTATGGTGCTTGGCCAGGGTGGGTGGTTTCAATCAGTGGGCTTCCCTTAATAACTGAACCTCTAGGACCATGAGATGGTCCAAGAGGCATGGAAAAGATGAACATCTTGCCCGAATTTACCCAGGACTATGACTTCAGATCCTTCATGTGAGCACTTAGCACAGAGTCGGGCCAAAAAGAAACACCCAGTGGCCAGTTCTCAGCGCTTATCTTATTTGACCTGCGAGCAGCACTTGATGGCAACCCTGTCCCCTAGAGCTGTTTCTTCATTTGGCTTCTGGAGCATGGACCAACATGGGTTTCTGGTTTTCATCCCACTCACTGGCTCTTCTTCCCCATCGCCTCTGTTGGTTCATCCTCGTTTGCTAGTCCCTCAACCATGGAGCACACCAGCACTCTCTCTCCTACACTCGCTTCTTGTGTGATCTCACATTGGATTGAGGTTTTACTCTAGCGACTCTCAAGTTTATATCTCTAGGCCAGTGGTTCTCTCCTGGAGGGACGGTCTTAACCACATTTGGCGATGGGCGGAGACATTCTTGGTTGTTGCAAACTGACGGGTTGTGGGGGTGGGGGGCAGTGCTGTTGGCATCTCGTGGGAGAAGGTCAGGGATGCGGCTCAGCATCCTCCAGTGCACAGAGACCGCAGAACGGTCCAGCTCTGGGTTTCAGTAGGGTCAAGGCTGAGAAAGCCAGGTCCAGGCTGGCCCTCCTTCCTGAGCTTCAGGCGTCTTTCTCAATATGTTGCCTTGTGTATGTCATGGATCCCCCAAACAGAAGTCAGCACCAATTTCTACTCGTCTCACTCCACACCTGCTTCTCTTGCCATCTGCCCTGTTTCTAGTTGTTCAGGACAAGAACCTAGGTGTCGCTGACCCTTCTTTTCCCGTCACGCCCCATGGCCAGTCTCTCCATAGATGCAGTGTCCAGAAAAGAGCGTTAGTGGAAAAGGTTCCCTGGGAGGTATCTGTTGGTTGAAGGACACTCAGCCCTCACTTTTGGCGGTTACTATTATTTTTTACTTTGCCTGTGCCTCTTGGCCTGGGGAACTTCCCTGACCAGGGATCAAACCTGTGCCCCTTGCAGTGGAAGCGCCAGCTCTTAACCAGTGGACCACCAGGGATGCCCGGCTGTTACTGGTGATGACTGTTACTCCTGAGTCAATGATTGACACGGATTGCTTCTTTCTCCCGCCCGCCTCACCTTGCAGAGGCGTCAGTGGCTGCAGGAGGCCATGTCGAGCCGCCTTCCGGGGCCAACGGGAGGAGGTGGAGCAGATGAAGAACTGCCTCCAGGTGCTGTCCCAGCCCACGCCCTCCTCGGCTGGCGAGGCTGAACTTGCCACTGACCAGCAGGAGCGCGAGGGAGCCCTGGAGCTGCTGGCGGACCTGTGTGAGAACATGGACAACGCAGCAGGTACAGCCAGCCCGCCCCGGCCTGGTCCCCGCCGCCATGGTCCTGCCCCTTCTGCCTAACCGTCTGCCTCTGTCTCTTGCCGCCTCTTCCTCCTCCCCCCAGGTCCTGCTGCAGCCCAGCCCTTTGTCCTTTGCCTCAGGCACCATGCAGCCCACCTCTGCCGAGCCTCCCAGCCGCCCCCCTCCACTCTGGCTCTGACTCAGGCCCCAGTTGAGACTGCCCTGTCCCATCCTGCTTGGTCTGCTTGCCGACAGGGGCGACAGTGGCACCAGGTCCCCATCCGCTGCCTCCCTGATGGGACTGATCATCTCACCCTGGTCCGCCGGGAGCCCCATGCCATTCCCCAGAGTAAGAGACACAAGGTGGTCCTAGATGGGGTGGTCAGAGAAGGCCTCCCTGAGGGGTAACACGTGATCAGAGACCTGAAGGGAGGCCGTGAGTCATGGGATCAGCTCCGGAAAAAAAGCATCCCAGGAAGAGGGAACGACCCGTGCAAAGGCCCTGAGGTGGGAACCTACCTGGCCGGGGTTGGAACAGCAGTGAGGTGGGCAGAGCAGAGCAGAGAGAGTGAGGGGCGAGGGCTAGGGCAGTGACCTGCGCTGGGATACAGCGGCCCCCAGGCCAAGGCGGCCGCTGTGGGTTTCATCTCAAAGGCCGAGAAGCCGCTAGAAGGACGAGTCGTCACTTCCACTGGGAGTGGCGTGGTATGGCGTAATTGTGAGGATGTGGATTTGTCTGTTCTGGACATTTTATGCACGAGGGATAGTAGACCATGTGACCTTTTTGCTACGGGCTTGCTTCTCCAAGTGCGATATTTTCAAGGGTCTTCCAGGTCCTAGCTGCGTCAGAAGGCTGCTCCCTTTTGTGGCTGACACTCTCGTGTGTAGCTATGCTGTGTGCCAGTCATCCTGTCATCAGTTGACAGGCATCTGGTCACTTCCCCCTTCGGTTATTGTAAATAATCCTGTGGACACTGGGGTACAAGCAAGCATCGATTCCAGTTTCTGCTCTTGAGGCTTGTGGATACATATGTTGGAGTAGTCACATGGTAACTCTCTGTCACTTTTTGAAGAACAGCCAAGCTGACCAATTCAGAAGACAGGTGTTGGACTGTAGATTGCAGACCCCTGGTCTGGTGTGGTCTGTTTCCCCAGGGGATGTTCAGGTTGTCACAGACCGGGCGTCAGAACTGGCGTTTAGTGGGCTGGACCCTGGGCCCCTGACCTTGTTGAGACACGCCGGCCTTGGGCAGACCCCCAGTTGGGTGCTTAGAGAGGGCCAGGCCTTGGAGGCAGGCTCCCTCAGCTTCAGCTGGTGTGCTGCCCTAACAGAGCAGCATGCACGGCCGGGCCTCAGCTCCGGAAGTCTGCCCTCCCACGGCTCTGAAGGCTGGCAGGCTAAGGGCCAGTTGCTTCTGAGGCACCTCTCCTTGGCATGAACGTGAGGAGCTTCTCGCTGTGCGCTACACGGTCATCCCCCTGTGCATGTCTGTGCCCTGGTCTTCTCTTTTTATAAGGGCGCCGTTGCTATTGGATTAGGGCCCCATCCTGTGACATTATTTCACCTGGCATGCACGTGTCCTGAGTTGCTTCAGTCATGTCAGGCTCTTTGTGACCCCATGGACTGTAGCCCACCAGGCTCCTCTGTCCATAGGGATTCTCCAGGCAAGAATGCTGGAGTGGGTTGCCATGCCCTCCTCCAGGGGATTTTCCCCACCCAGGGATTGAACCTGTGTCTCTGCATTGACAAGTGGGTTCTTTGCCACTGGCACCCCTGGGAATCCCTGGGGGTTGGGGCTTCCATGTAAATCTGGGGGTAGGGCCCAGCTCAGCCCGTCTCACCTGGCCTGCCTGCTGCCCTCTCCCCCAGACTTCTGCCAGCTGTCGGGCATGCACCTGCTGGTGGGCCGCTACCTGGAGGCGGGGCCGGGCGGGGCTGCGGTGGCGAGCGGCACAGCTCATCGGCACGTGCAGCCAGAACGTGGCGGCCATCCAGGAGCAGGTGCTGGGCCTCGGCGCCCTGCGCAAGCTGCTGCGTCTGCTGGACCGGGACCCCTGTGACACGGTGCGCGTCAAGGCCCTCTTCGCCATCTCCTGTGAGTGTCCCGGCCGCGGAGGTGGGGGGTGGGGCCGCTCTGCTCAGCTAGCAGACCCTCGAGGCACGGAGTGAGGCCCAGTCCAAGCGCTAGGAGGCCCCTCAGGGCTGTCGGCCTCGGGGGCTGTGGACGTCTGGGCTGATCACCCCGTCACGGGCGGGGGTCCTCGGGCGGGGGATCCTCTGGCAAGGGGTGCTGCGGGAGTGTCCTGACAATGGGCAGTCCACTTCTGCAGAGAAGTACGCAGTCCCAGACCGTCCCCCCTTACCACCACCCCAGGAGCTTAGAAAGTAATGCCTCTTATTCATTTTTTTGATACCTCTTAAAACCCATCCCTCAACTCCAGTACTCTTGCCTGGAAAATCCCATGGACAGAGGAGCCTGGTGGGCTGCAGTCCATGGGGTCGCTAAGAGTCGGACACGACTGAGCGACTTCACTTTCACTTTTCACTTTCATGCATTGGAGAAGGAAATGGCAACCCACTCCAGTGTTCTTGCCTGGATAACCCCAGGCACGGGGGGAGCCTGGTGGGCTGCCGTCTGTGGGGTCGCACAGAGTCGGACACGCCTGGAGCGACAGCAGCAAACCCACCCCTGCCCTGTCCCTCCCCCCGCCTCACTGGCAGCTGCCGCATTTGTGAGTCTGCTGCGTTTTTGTTACATGCAATAGTTGTTTTACTTCCTAGATTCCACACGTAAGTGACAGCACACAAATGTCTTTGTCTGCCCTCCCCAAGCGTAAAACCTCCAAGCCCATCCATGCTGTTGCAAGTGACGAGGTTTCATTTTTCTCTCTTATGGCTGAGGCCTTTTATCTTTTAGAAAATTGATGTAGAATTCGCATAACTATTTTTAAGTGTACAATTCAGTAGCATCTGTGGTCTTTTTTGGGGAGGTGGGCGTGGTTGCGGGGTACGCTGTCAAGCGGCAGCTAACATCTGGAAAGTGCCGGGACCGGCCAGCCCTGGTGCTGCCAGCCGCTTTGCTGGTAGTTCTCCTGACTGCTCCTGCTGCCCTGTGTGGAGGCTCACAGCAGTTCACCCTCTGGCCGCAGACTAATGGGGTCAGATGGTGCAGGAGTGGCCGTGGGGGAGGGAGAGGGGTGTCCCCTGGTAGATGCACCTCCAGGTTCCTGGCACTGGCTGGGCTTAGGCCCAGGGTGCCGCTCAGCCCCCCTCCAGCGCACAGCGCAGCCCCGGGACACAGGGATAAGGCCCAGCAGAGAGGCCCTGGAGTGGAGGGGAGCTGTTGCCCCTGGATACGGCCTGCCCTGGATAGGCCGTGCCCACTGAGCAGACGCGGAAGGTCATCACGTCTACCTCCCCATCTGTCGGTCTTTTTTTTTTAAACTGAATAACAGTGTATTTAACCCCACAGAGCCAAACTATTATCATTTCAGCCCATCGTTATGTGGCATGTTAATAAGCTACTTTAGATCTTTTTATTTTTCCCCATGTCACGTCTTTGAACCTGGTGTGTATCCTGCACATGAGCATCTCAGCTCAGGCTGCATTTTCAGTGACCAGCATGGAGCGAATTCTAGTGAAGGGACAAAGTTGTGCTCCACAAATACCGTACCACCGCTTCACTTAAATTGAAATGAGCGAAACTCAACAGATTAACAACTCAGGTCCTCAGGGGCACTTGTCAGGTATTTAGTGGCCACGGGTTTCTGGAGACTTCCATATGTCCTGGCCTAGACCCTGCCCAAGGGCAGGCACCTAACTGGAAGCACACCCTGCAGGCTGGTTCTCATCGTGCGTGGAGGCCGTGCAGCGTTCCTGGCACCCTCATGATGTAGTCTGGCTCTCTGGTCTTAGTTTCCTCATCAGTAAAATGGGAGTCACCTCCTAGGGTGCTGTGGAGAGTTAAAAAGAGATAATGTGCTCCTCAGAGGATGCGGGAATAAAATGTATGTTCATACAGTGGGTACTAGGCACTCATTGGAAGGAAGGAAGTTACTGACTCGTGCTGTAACCTGGATGAGCCTGGAAGACATTATGCTGAGTGAAAGAGGCCAGGCACAGAAGGCCGCAGAGTGTATGGTTCCGTTCATGTGGAATGTGCAGGAAGGGCAAATCCATGGAAAGCAGATCAGTGGTTGCCAATTGCCGGAGAGACCACTAGCCAGTGCAGGGATTCTATTGGGAGTGATGCAAACATTCTGCTGTTAGATAGTTACGGTCAGCCAACCTTGTGAATGTACTGAAAGCCACTGAACTGTATACTTTAAAAAGGGAAGTTGTACAGGCTGTGGAATTGTGTCTCAGCTAAAAACATTTAAAGGTAATGCTGGCGAAGCATGGGTCCATAGAAATCCACAGTGGCGATGGTGGTGATGCTGGTGAGAATGGTGGTCCAGAAGGTGATGGCTGTGTGATTTATGGTGCTGGTGATGGTATTTGTGGTGGTGGTGGTGATGGCGGTGCTGGTCTTGCGGGTGATGGTTGTGCTGTTTATGGTGGTGGTGCTGGTGGTGGTATTTGTGGTGGTGATGGTGATGACGGTGGTGGTGGTGATGGCGGTGCTGGTCTTGCGGGTGATGGCTGTGCGGTTTGTGGTGGTGGTGGTGGTGGTGGTATTTGTGGTGGTGATGGTGATGGCGGTGGTGGTCTTGCGGGTGATGGCTGTGCTATTTATGGTGGTGGTGGTGGTGGTGGTGATGGCGGTGCTGGTCTTGCGGGTGATGGCTGTGGTGTTTATGGTGCTGGTGCTGGTGATGGTATTTGTGGTGGTGGTGGTGGTGATGGCGTTGCTGGTCTTGTGGGTGATGGTTGTGCTGCTTGTGGTGGTGGTGGTGGTGGTATTTGTGGTGGTGGTGGTGATGACGGTGGTGGTCTTGGCGGGTGATGGTTGTGCTGTTTATGGTGGTGGTGGTGGTGATGGCGGTGCTGGTCTTGCGGGTGATGGCTGTGGTGTTTATAAGGGTGGTGGTGGTGGTGACTGGTGTTTCTGGTGCTGATGGTGGGGGTGATGATAATGAATCTGGCGGTGATGGTGCTGATGGTGACTGGGACCTCAAGGCCCTGCCTCCCCCCCTCCCCAGGCCTGGTCCGGGAGCAGGAGGCCGGGCTGCTGCAGTTCCTCCGCCTGGACGGCTTCTCCGTGTTGATGCGGGGCCATGCAGCAGCAGGTGCAGAAGCTCAAGGTCAAGTCGGCATTCCTGCTGCAGAACCTGCTGGTGGGCCACCCTGAACACAAAGGTGGGGCGGCCCGGGCGGGGAGCTGGGGTGGTTCCCGGGGAGTGCACGGGGGATGGCTGCTCCTCTGACCCTGTGGCCCTTCCCCAGGGACCCTGTGCGCCATGGGCATGGTCCAGCAGCTGGTGGCCCTCGTGCGGACAGAACACAGCCCCTTCCATGAGCACGTGCTTGGAGCCCTGTGCAGGTGCGCTGGGTGCCAGGGGACCGGCTGGGAGGGGGGTGAGGGTTAGGGTCAGATGGGGCACCAGGGGACCGGCCGGGAGGGGGGTGGAGGGGTTAGGGTCAGATGGGGCGCCAGGGGACCGGCCGGGAGGGGGGTGAAGGTTAGGGTCAGATGGGGCGCCACGGAACCGGCCGGGAGGGAGTGAGGGTTAGGGTCAGATGGGGTGCCAGGGGACTGGCCAGGAGGGGGGTGAGGGTTAGGGTCAGATGGGGCGCCAGGGGACAGGCTGGGAGGGGGTGAGGGTTAGGGTCAGATGGGGCGCCAGGGGACTGGCTGGGAGGGGTGAGGGTTAGGGTCAGATGGGGCACCAGGGGACCGGCCCAGGAGCGGGTAGAGGGTTTAGGGTCAGAGAGGAGAAGAAATCAGGGTGCTGGCCCTCCTGGAGCCTCAATCTCCTCACTGTAGGGGCTGACACAGCAGCCTGGGGAGGAGGGAGACAGTCTTCCTCCCACTCACTCTCCCCATCCCGCACGTAAAGCACAGGCAGGTTAGAGCTGTAAGACAGCAGAATGGAGCCGCTGAGCGAGCAGGCAGCAACGCTCACGTGTGGCGTGGGCTCCAGGCCAGGCACTTTGCTAAGCGCTCTGTCCTGTAGAAGTCTCATCCAAGTCCCTTGGGTAGGCTGGGAGCAGGAGTCCACGTTGCAGATGGGGAAACAGGCCCAGTGGGGGGCAGCGGCTTGCCCAGGCTCAGTGGGGCGGGTGGGGGGTGGAGGAGCAGCTGGGCAGAGGGAGGTCCCAAGGATGGCTGTCCTGTCCCTGCAGCTTGGTGACAGACTTCCCCAGGGCGTGCGGGAGTGCCGAGAGCCCGAGCTGGGCCTGGAGGAGCTTCTGCGGCACCGGTGCCAGCTGCTGCAGCAGCATGAAGAGTACCAGGTACTGCCGAATCGGGGGAGGTGGGAGGGCCAGCCTGGTGCCTGCCTTCTAGGCCTCTGGTCTATTCGCCCATGCTTCTTTAAAAAAAAAAAAAAATCATTTCTTTATTTTTGGGTCATTGCTGGGTAGGCTCTTCTCAGGTTATGGCGAGCGGGGCCTGCTCTCTACTTGTGGGGCGCCAGCTTCTCACTGCAGTGGTTTCTTTTGTTACAGAGCACAGGCTCTAGAGTGCCGGCTCAGTAGTTGTGGCTCACAGGATTAATTGCACTGCGGCACGTGGGATCAGCCCGGATCAGGGATCGAACCCATGTCTTCTGCACTGGCAGGCTGATTCTTAACTACTGAGCCACCAGGGAAGCCCGATTTGCCCACGCCTTTGTTTATACCTTATTTCCAATTCATGTGTTTCTCTAGGCATCATTCAGCACACATTTATTGCCCCCTCCCACATGCTTCATGCTCTGTCAGCATCAGGGGGACGGCAAGGAGAAACAGAAGCTGAGGGTTTCTTAAAGAGTTAACAGATTCATCTAATTACTATCCAAATTAAGCTCATTATTTATTATCATATCATTCAAATACTTAAGTATTTATTAGATTGATAAATAATAAGTAAATGATATAAATAGCGACCAATTAAATATTGAATTAAATAGGTAAGTAAGAAATAGGTGGGAGAAGGCAATGGCACCCCACTCCAGTGCTCTTGCCTGGAAAATCCCATGAGCGGAGGAGCCTGGTGGGCTGTAGTCCATGGGGTCGCACAGAGTTGGACACGACTGAAGTGACTTAGCAGCAGCAGCAGCAGCAAGAAATATGTGATAAATTACAACTCATTAGCTTTTTTATTAGATAAAGGATAATAAATAATAAATTACAAATAAATAACTCACCAGATAGTTAAATAGATAAGTAACAAATAAGTGATAACTCAGATATTTAATTATACAGATAGTAATGTGATAAATAACAACTCAGATATTTAGTTAAATAGGTAAGTAATAAGTGATAAGAGCAATAAATAACATATTCAGTAGTTATCTAATTATTTAAATGACTAAGTTATTTAGTTAACTGTGCTTAAGTAATTTATTCAGCCCTTATGATACCACCCAGATGCTGTTGTTTCAGCAAAGCTGGACACAGAAAACATGCCACCCTCTTGGGATGTACCTTCTGCCGAGATCATTCTTCTATGTACACTGTTAGGCATTTCCAGAGGGGTCCTGGGTGTGAGGAACAGAGGTGACTAGGAGAGGGTGCAATGCCCACCCGCCAGGGGCTTGTCCTCTGACCTTGTCACATGAACCCGTGCAGATAGATATGTGCCTGGGGTTGGGCAGGGGAATTCCCTGCCCTGGTGTGTCCTGAAGTTTCAGCCATCCTTGCTTGATGCATCCATGTATCTGTTCTCTGAATCTTTGGTGTGAACAGCTTTATGATGTTTAACTTACCTATATTGCAAGTGTACAATTTGAGAAGTTTTGACATGTATACACCTGTGAAACCTTCATTTTTCCATCAGGGGCGGGCGGGAATAGGAGCAGTTTCTGGGTGCAGAGCTGGTGGAGGCAGGGTCTGGCCTCTATACTCAGGGCTTCCAATTTCCCACCCCAATGCAGGAGGAGCTGGAGTTCTGTGAAAAGTTGCTACAGACCTGTTTCTCCACCCCAACTGATGACAGCATGGATCGGTGAAAGCCGGTGGCTTCTCTCTCCTTCTTCATGGGAACCCCAGGCCTCCTGCCTTCCCCTCACCCATGAAGCCCTCTCCCAAAGGAGAGAAGGGCCTTGCTGGTGCCGTGCCCGGGCGTGTCAGCCTGTCTCTGCTCAGTCCCCAGGATGGGTCCTGAAAAAGGCGCTGGCTCCCTGGATCCCACCTCTCACGCACTCACTCCACTCCCCCTTCTCATGTCCACACTGCTCTTCCAGTAAAGGTGTTCCTCCTCCTCCACCTCCTTCACTGCCACCTTTTGACACCTCGCCTGGAGAGTGCCTTGGTTGGGGAGGAGGGGCACAATCAGGGGATCTAGGGAGCCAAGAAGGGAACAGCAGTGGGCAGAACCTTGGAATAATAAAAAGTGTTGCTCTCTCAAGTCCGGAGCCATTGTCTTTTATCCTCCCAGCGTCTCTGGAGAGGGAGTGTGTGGGATTCTCGTCCTTCTCTTTGCCCCCACCCCCCCCCTCCCCTGTCTCTGTTAACTTCTCTGAAGAAATATACTTGTGACATTCACGCTTCCCCCGTCTAAGGTGGGAGCCCTGTTCTTTCCCAGCATGCAGTGTGGCGTGGCTTCTGCTCCACCAATCAGAGCTCGCCACCCGGGAGGCTTGGCACCTCCGCTGGAGAAGGCAGGAACAGGTACTGAGGCATTGAGACACCGCCCACCCCAGCAATGGAGGCCACTCTGGGTGCCTGGGGGCAGGCTTGAGGTTGGGTGTGTGCTTGTCCTGACAAAAGCACTAGGCCTTTTCTCTACCGTTCTGAGATTGGGGAGCAAGCAGGGGACAGGGAAACTGCCGCCTCCTTTTAAAAATTCCTTTCAGTTTAACCAAAGGAGCTTTCCATTACAACGGAGTCTTGACTGATGGTTTATTTCAGACAAGGAAGTGGAGCCCAGGGTGGTTGGATCTTGGAGCCAAGTTCATAGCCAAAATTTATATCTGGGCCACATCCGAAGCTGTGTCACTCCATTTAGTTCAGTTCAGTCGCTCCATCATGTCCAACTCTTTGCGACCCCATGAATTGCAGCACGCCAGGCCTCCCTGTCCATCACCATCTCTCGAAATTCACTCAGACTCAAGTCCATCGAGTCCGTGATGCCATCCAGCCATCTCATCCTCAGTCGTCCCCTTCTCCTCCTGCCCCCAATCCCTCCCAGCATCAGAGTCTTTTCCAATGAGTCAACCTTTCTCATGAGGTGGCCAAAGTACTGGAGCTTCAGCTTCAGCATCATTCCTTCCAAAGAAATCCCAGGGCTGATCTCCTTCAGAATGGACTGGTTGGATCTCCTTGCAGTCCAAGGACTCTCAAGAGTCTTCTCCAACACCACAGTTCAAAGGCATCAATTCTTCGGCTCTCAGCCTTCTTCACAGTCCAACCCTCACATCCATACATGACCACTGGAAAAACCATAGCCTTGACTAGACGGACCTTAGTCGGCAATGTCTCTGCTTTTGAATATACTATCTAGGTTGGTCATAACTTTTCTTCCAAGGAGTAAGCGTCTTTTAATCTCATGGCTGCAGTCACCATCTGCAGTAATTTTGGAGCCCAAAAAATAAAGTCTGACACTGTTTCCCCATCTATTTCCCATGAAGTGATGGGACCAGATGCCATGATCTTCGTTTTCTGAATGTTGAGCTTTAAGGCAACTTTTTTGCTCTCCTCTTTCACTTTCATCAAGAGACTTTTTAGCTCCTCTTCACTTTCTGCCGTAAGGGTGGTGTCATCTGCATATCAGGTTATTGATATTTCTCCCGGCAATCTTGATTCCAGCTTGTGCTTCTTCCAGTCCAGCATTTCTCATGATGTACTCTGCATATAAGTTAAATAAGCAGGGTGACAGTATACAGCCTTGACGTACTCCTTTCCTATTTGGAACCAGTCTGTTGTTCCATGTCCAGTTCTAACTGTTGCTTCTTGAACTGCATACAGATTTCTCAAGAGGCAGGTTAGGTGGTCTGGTATTCCCATCTCTTTCAGAATTTTCCAGTTTATCGTGATCCACTTAATACCAGACTAATTCCTGTCCTGTGGAATTTAGTTGTGTTAGAGAGGTTGATTATATTTTTACTACCCAAATTCAGAATAAATCAAAAGGTAGCTACAGGACCTGAGAATTGGAAATCAGATGTCACTTGTATCATTTTTAGAGCAGATTTGAGAAATCAGCATTGGTCTTGCTGCCTCTTCATCCCGACATTAGACATGGTCGTCCGACTGGCCACAGGCAGTACTGGACAAGCGCAGTCCTTTCCTGTAAGTGCAGGCAGCAGGCCAGAACACTGGACAGGATGGCTCCAAGAGGAGAGAGAGCTGGAGGGTTGAGCGTAGATGCCATCCCATCTGGTAAATCATTCCTCAGCCCCTGGGAAGGGTGGAGACGGAAGAGACTGTAAGAAGCAGAAGTTTCTCCCTGTGGAAACTTGTAAGAAGCTCCTTCCAGTTCTAATACAGATCACAGCATCATCTGCCTGCGGATTCGGACAAGGTGAAGACCCAGACTTCTGTGCTAAACCTCTGCAGTTTCCCAGGTTCTTGGAGGAGACTGACTGTCAGCTTCTCAGGTTCCATTTGGTGATTGAATATGGCCAGCCTCCTGCCCCTCAGTTCCCAAGTTTACGTGTTAAAACAGTGTGGCAACTTCAATCACATTTGGGGGCGGGTGTGTGAGTGTGGGGAACTATGACAAAGATGTAGAAAATGATGCAGAAAATCAGGAACAGAAGGAAATGCCTCAACTGCTTTAAGCTGTATGACAGTAGAAACCTGGGTCCATTTTATAACAAGACCTCAAAGATGAGAAGGTAAGATTAACAAACCTAAGAAAACAAATTGAGGACTGTGGCAATCAGAGGGTTTAACAGGTATCTGCTGCTGACGGGCTGCTGTCTATGGGGTCGCACAGAGTCGGACACGACTGAAGTGACTTAGCAGCAGCAGCAACTCCCTCTCATGCCACCTCCAAGAAAGAAGTACACTTTCCCACACGGTGGTGGCTGAGGTGTAGTAGGTGTTAGCCCCATGACTTTGGGTTTGACCGTGTGATTTGCTTTGGCCAATGGATGGTGGCAGATGTGAGGGAACCTGAGGTTTGAAATTGTGCTAACACAGCTGGGCTTGGTCAAGAGTCGTCAGACAACTTAGGACTGAACAACTGAGGCGCCTCTGCTTTTTCTTCTGGGATAGTACCCTGGGATGTCCACTGGTGCCCACAGTATGAGAGACAAAGGGGAATAGAAACAGCCTCACCAACCTTCACACCTGCAGCTCTAAGCTGTGAGCATGACCAGCTGTGGTTGCCTGTCAATCAGCAGTAGCTAAGAACATCCTATGCAACACAGACACTGGAAATAGCAAGGACTGGAAGAGACTTGGCTGGAAAATGACTTTACTGACGTGGTAATCAGCAAATGCAGGTAGAAATGACAAGGATTAAAGCAAATAGAAGCTAACATGTGAAGCACAAACGCATGATTGACATCCTTGAAATAGAGGACAAACTAGAATAGGATTTAACAAAAATGTCCCTGAAACAGGAAAGGTAAATCTGCGTGCTTTTTTTTTTTTTTAAGCCGAGTCCTTACAAGCACTTACAGCGTCGATTCTGGCCTGTATCACGGAAAGCAAGGACTATGAAAACTGAGAAAACTGAGGCTCCGAGCTAGATGGGACCTTAAAGACTATGGATCTGCAGTCTAGGACAACCTAGACTTAATGTTAGAGGATAATTGTGCAGCAGCTGCAACTGTAAAGACACAGGCTGGGCGAAGGCCTAGAAGTGGGACTGAAGTCAGCCTGCAGCTCAAAGAAGGCAGGCGTCGAGAAAGATCGAGGCGGGACAGAAGCTCCTGGCCGGGGTTGGAGACAAAACCCTAGCTGGATTCCTCAGGAAATGACCCTGGAGCCAAAGCAATAATTGGAGGAGACAGACTAGCAAATAGATGTCCAAAGGGGGCAAGGGGATAGAGAAATCCTGGAGCAAAGTGGCGTTAGGAACGGAGTCGCAGAGAAACGCTGCCAGAGTGTGCAGCGGGGCCTGCGCGTCGGGTGGCCCGGGTTTACTCTGGGAGAGACCGTTGGCACACACCGGCGCGAGCGCTTTCGCGGCGGCGAGGCTCTGGCTGGGCGTGGCTCCAGCGGGGCGCGGCCCTGGGCTGGGCGTGGCCCTGGCGGGGCGGGGCCCGCCGCGGTTGGCCCGGCGCGCACGCGCACTGCGGGGCCCGGGCGCGCGGCCTCCACACACCTGCGCACCGAGTCGCCGGCGGGAGGGCGGGGCCTCCTGCGTGCCCCCGTACCAGGGCATTGTGGGATAGTGGCGGACGGAGCCGGGCGGCGGAGGCCCTGAAGCCGACCGCAAGGGCCTGGGACCTCGCCGCCGTGGGGGAAGGGGCGGTGGAGGAAGTGGGGCTCGGCTTCCGTCCGCCGTTGCTCAGCACTGCGGCCTGTTGGGACCGCGGAGTAGGACGCCTTTCCTGACCGGCCCCTGCTTTCCCGCGGGGCGCCGGGCCGGGTAAACCGGGCGACTTCCCAGCGGAGGGCCTACGCGGGCCTCGCGACCCCACCGACCTCCCTCAGCCTCCGCGCCGCGGGCCCCGGACCCCCCGCCCGTCCGGCGCTGAGCCCCGGAACTCTGGAACTCGTCGCACGAGGCCCCCCAGGCCCGAGACGCGAGCGCGAGCCCCGGCGCCGGCGCGAGCCCCCGCCGCCCCCGCCCCCACAGACCGGGCCCCTGATCGGGGCCGGAGCCGCCGGGGGCGGGGCGGGGGGCGCCCCGATGAGCCCGGAGTGCGAGGAGCCGCCGCCCCCCGCGCAGGTAAGCGGGCGGCCCCTTCCCCGCCCGCCCCCGCGAACGCCGCCCAGGCACCCTCGAGTCCCCTCACCCCTTCTCCGGACCCGTGCCCTCGTCCATGAGGGCTCCCCAGCCCCTCGATTCTCCTAGTTTCTCCTCCTCAGCCTCGCGTCTCCTAGTCTCTCCCCTCAGGCCCACCAAACTCCAGGGGTGTCTCCTTCAGCCCCCAAGGCTCCTAGTCTCTCCCCGACCCCAGGTCTCTTAGTCATCCCCCTCAGCCCCTCTGAGTTTCTCCTCGGCCTCTCGAGTCTCCTAGTCTCTCCCCGTCAGGCTGCTCCGTCTCCCCTCGGCCCACTAAGGCTCCAGGTGTCTCTCCCCTCAGCCCCCAAGGCTCCTAGTCTCTCCCCCGACCCCAGGTCTCTTAGTCGTGGCCCCTCAGCCCCCCAGCCTGTTAGTCTCTCCCCTCAGCCCTCCAAGCCTCGCCCCTCAGACCCCTGAAGTCTCGCAGTCTCTGCCCCTCAGCCTCTCAAAAGTTTCCTAGTCTCTCATCCTCAGGCCCCAAGTCTCTCAGCCTTTCCCCCGCAGCCCCCCGCGCCTGTTGGCCTTTTCCTCTCGGCCTCTCAAGTCTCCTAGTCTCTCCCCCTGAGCCCCTCAAGCCTCCTAACCTCTCCCTCTCAGCCCCCAGGCTTCCTCGTCTCCCCTCAGCGCCCCAAGCCTCTTGGTCTCGTCCCCAGCCCCCAGATGCCCTAGGCTCCCCGCCTGCAGCCCCACTTCCTCCCCCTTTCAGCCCAGACCCCCGCCTCCGCGTCCTTCCCTCCCGCCCGCGCTGCTCCTGACTCCCGCCCGGCCTCCTGGGATTCTGCGGCCCCCCTCCCAGCCCGCGGGGCTCCCCGTTCTCCCTGCTCCTCCCACCCCTGGCCCTGCCCCCCCTTGGCCTGCCTCCCCCTGCCTCAGCCCCCCTCCGAGGCCTGCCCGGCGCCCCGGGCTGGGCTCGGGGGGCTCAGGAGCAGGGCTCCCCCCTGCCCGGGCGCGGCCCCCTCTGCGAGGTGAGGCCTCTGAGGCCCGGCGGGAACCAAGGCGGGGGCACAGCCTCAGTCGCTGGTGTGAAGGGGCACCTCAGGGCGCTGTGGGGGCCGCCGCGCCGCGAGCGGGGCGACTGGCTCCGCGGGTGGCTTTTTCTGTCGAGGAAGGATGAGTAGGAGTTGACAGATGGAAACTGGGAAGAAGGGCCTTCTGGGTGGAAGTAACAGCACATGCAGAAACGTGAAGGTGGGACCCCAGCCCCACAGGCTGCGGGGCAGAGGGGCGGAATGCCCTGGTGGGGCTGCTTGCTGGGCCCTTGAACGTGGCGGCTAGGGTCTGGCCTGTTCGGTGATGCACACACTCAGACATCCGTGCTCAGGACACAGACGCTACTTACCGGTCACACTAGCCTAAAAGGCAGGATGTTTCTGGAAGGAAGACGTGTTGTCAGGTGTGGGGCGGGCTTCAGAGTTGCAGAGAAACTTCCGTGGGGTGTAGAGAGGGTTTTCTCTGGCGGTTCTGGGGATTCCGTCTGCCGGTTGTAGAAGCCTGCAGCACAGGAAGTGCTCCAGGGTCAGCAGCTTTTAGGTTGTAACTCAGTTTGGGATTGTCTGGCTTGGGTTCTCAGCCGGGGTGGGGGGTGGTTCAGGCGATGGTGTCCCCCAGGGGACCGTCACTGAGGGCAGTGGAGATGGTTCAGTTGTTACGGCTCAGGATGCTACTGGCAGGCGGCGGGGGAGAGCCGGGATGCCCGTGGGGCCTCCTCCAGTGCAGAGGAGGGCCAGGTTCATTGTGCCCGGGAGCGGTGGACAAGCCGGCTTTCCCGCTCGGGTGTTAGGTACGGTGTGGCTTACCTGCTCTCTCGCTACTGTGAGCGGTGTATGCTGAGTTGTGTACTTTGGTTTCCTTTTGTGTTTTTTGGTAGTTGTGTTACGGGGCTACCTACTATTTCTCTCCAGTAGGGGAGAATCTGCTGGTCTCCACCCCCTACCCCATGTTTTTTCCCAGGATCCACGGCCCCTTCGGGACTTTAATTGCAGAAGTCACTCTAGCCAAGGGGCCTTGCCTTAGGCTCGGCCCCGGGAGAGTGGCGTCCTATTGCTGGAGGCAGGTGCCTGAACAGGCAGGTCCTGTCACCGAGTGCTCCGAGGCTGTCACAGTGTGACCACGGAAGCCGTGGAAGTGTGGAGCAGGCCTCTCACGCAGTCGGGGAGGCTTCCTGGAGGAAGTGGTGTCTGTGCTGAAGCCTGAAGGACCCAGGAGGACCTAGCTAGTCAGGCTCGGAGAGCTGGAGGGAAGGCGGCGGGAGCAGCCGAGCCAGGGCAGAGCGAGGTGCAGACGAGCAGTCAGGTGTGGCGGCAGTGTCGAGCGCCATGCGGATTGCTGCAAGAGATGAGGTGAGAGGCCTGGACGCCCTGGTGGAGCTGCCCGCCTCCCCAGCTCCGGGCAGGGTCCCTGGGCAGGCGCAGGCCCGGGGTGGGGACACACTTCCTTTCCCAGGCTGAATCAGGGTGTCCCGAGAACACCGGTTTTGTGGATTTTCCCGGGGCAGGGCGAGGTGTCTCCGGAGAGACCGGGGGCTCAGTGGAGTCGGATGCCTGCTCTGAGGCCACAGAGCCTGGCGAGGCAGGATGGGAGTGCAGGCCTTCCTAACTTTGAATCTCCCTGTAACACTCAGTCCAGCCCCTGTTCCCCAAGGGCCGTTTCAGAATCTCTTCGCTGCTCTTTTCCCCTTTGAACCCCTGACTGATCCAGGAGGCGCCCCTGAAGGCGAGCTTTGGGCCCCTCCGCTGTCCCATTCTCTCGTGTTTCTGATTGCTCCACGCCCTGGGTAGGAGCAGAGCCGCCACCGTACTCAGGCGAGCATGCTCTGGGTCCCGGAACAGCCGCTACCCCCCAGCTTTCCTGAGTCCCTGCGAAAGTCCCAGCCCATGGTCGCATGAGGCCTTGGCCAGGTCCCTCTCCTTCTCTTGGCCTCTGTGGCCCCTACTTCCCATGTGGGTGTCCTGTGGCTTACCTTGCCGAGTCTCTGGTGGGTCCTGATGTTACCATGATCCCGTTCCTGGAATTGGAAGCCCCCCACCCCCATTTCACATTTGGCTGAGAGCTGATGGATTGCGGGGAGTTAGAGGGCAATGGTCTCACTGTCCTCTGACCAGTGGGCCCTGTGAAGGCTGGGGGCTGGCTAGCCAGCAGTGGGGCCTCCACGCCTGGCCGGGACCTTTGTTAGGGGCCTGTGGCCTGTGGTGGCTGAGGGCAGCGGCGGGCCCAGGATAGCCTCTCCCGGGCTGGAGTTCCTCCTGAGCCACAGGGCATCTCAGGGGGCCACCCCAGGGCCCTCCCTGCGGCCTCTTCAGGCTGGATCTCCACTTCCGGGTGCGTGGGGCTAGGGGCGGATGAGAAAGGGGCGGCAGGTAAAGGACCAGCCCCGGGCTCCCAGGCAGGCAGGGCCTTGTGTAGATGGACCGAGGCGGCCGTGGGGGCACTCGGTGGGGGCTGCACCTGGGCCCTCACTGAGCCCGCACCGGGCGGGGGCTGCCGGCTCCCGAAAGGGGCTGCTGGTGTCCGAGGCCTGAGAAGCACGCGGCGAAGCCGGGAAACCTGGGCGATGGTGCGGAGCTGGCGCAGAGAGAGGTAGTTTTCGTTCTTAATGGCTTCCTTTCTCATTTACAGTTTCCCCCTTCCGTTTGCAGCCAGAGTCATGGTTTTCAAACGGTCGCTAAAAGCCAGTGGTATTCACTTCCGTTTTCTTGAAGTTTGCTAAAAGTTGCAAAGCACGGGGTGGCGGGGTGTGGGGCACCCACCAGCGTGTTTGAGTGAGCTCCAGTCACCCAGGCGAACGGGCTGTCTTCCTCAGGGCTCCTGTTTTCAGCGTTGTCTCCCTGGGTAGTGGCTGCTCCTTCCCTCCTGCTCAGAGGTGTCCAGCCTTCAGCCTGGCCCCAGGGACACCTGCTGAAGGAGACCTGCCCTGTTAAGACCACAGGCCTGACCCGCTGTTCTCTGAACGTGCCCTTTCCTGACGGCTGGGCCCTGTTTCATAGACGAGGAGACAAGCGTGGCCCGCCGTGTCACCGTTAGGGAGTGAGGAGGAAACCCCTCTGCTACCCGTGTCCAGGGCTTCCAGGAAGGTGACCGTTAGGACCTGAGGCTAGGTGCACTGAGAGTGTGCGGCGGGTGAGAGTGTCTTTCTCTTTGGGTTGTTTTCCTTATTCCGCGCCTCCTGCATCTGCATCTTGTCCCATGTAGAGTTTGAGAACTGACTTTGGGAGGGAAGGGTACTGACCACCCCCTTAGCTGCATCTGATCCTTGCAGCCTCCTCTGCCTTTCAGAGGAGGACCTGAGGTTCTGAGAGTTTAAGGGACCTAGTTTCTGAAGTCCCTGGAGTCCATACCCCCACTCGCCCCCAGCCCAAGTCAGCTTTGGGAGGGAAGTCCTGCTGTGGTCCAGGGCAGGTGGCAGGGCTGGGGGTGGGGGGGGAGGACGTAGCCTGTGGCATCTGTGCAGGTGCTTTGGGCACAGTCCGCGGGCCTCAGCCCCGAGGCTGTCCTGCTCTGGAGAGGGCTCCAGGTCTCCTTCTGCTGTGGCTGACGCCTGCAGGCCCCCTGCCCCTCGGCTGTCAGACGGGAGCAAGAGCGGTGCTGCCCCTGGTCGTCTTGATGAGGGTCACGGTGCTGTGCGGCTGCACAGGCTCTCTGCAAGCCTGTCCCCTGGCTGAGGGGCCTGCTCAGCTTGGGGACCCCGCGGGTAGTGAGGGTGGGGGGCGCCTGGGTGTGGGCCCGCGGCTGCGCCTTCTTGCCCCCGCCCGGCCTGGCCCGGCCCTGCCCTGGCGGCGTGTCAGCTCGGGCTTCTTGGGCGCAGAGCAAGCCAAGGCCTGGCCCTCTCTTGGCAGCCTCAGGCAGCTTCGGTTCTGTTTGTTTTGTAACAAGTTGTGTATTTATTGGTTGCGCTGTCTTTGTTGCCGCGTGGGCCTTCAGCTACAGCAAGCCGGCCTCCTCTCATGGTGGTGATGGGCTGGCTGCTGGCTGCTGGCCGCGGCCCATTGTTGAGGAGCACAGGCTCCAGGTGAGCAGGCGCCGGTAGTTTAGGGCTTGGGAGGGCCGGGCGCAGCGGCTCTGCAGTATGTGGGATCTAGTTCCCTGACCGAGGATTGAACCCGTTCCCCTGCATTGGCAGGTAGATTCCTATCCACTGTACCACCAGGGAGTCCTGGTTTTGTTTGTTTTTGACGATAGGTTTTTTGTGTGTTGGGGGGAGAGGTACATGGACTCGATGAACGTGAGTCTGAATGAACGGGAGATGGTGATGGACAGGGAGGCCTGGCGTGCTGCGATTCATGGGGTCACAAAAAGTCGACACGACTGAGCGACTGAACTGAATTGAACTGAACTGGGGAGATGTAATTTATGTAATGTCATATATGACATCCATTTAAACTACACAATTCAATATCTAGTCTGTTCAGATATTCACAACCACAACTTGTGCAACCAACAGTCACCACCATAGATTTTTAAAGTGAGTTATAGTATTAAATAAAATTGTGTACAATTGATTTTAGAACTTTTTAAAAAAGAACACCCCTTTCCCAAAAGGAAACCCCATACATGCTAGCAGTTGTCTCCCTCCATCCTTGTCTTGTCCCTCAGCTCCTGAAAAACACTAGTCCCAATTCTGTGTCTACAGATTTGCCTTTTCTGGATGTTTCGTTTAAATGGAAGTATGCGATATGTGAGCCCTTCCCTGGTGGCTCAGACAGTGAAGAATCTGCCTGCCATTGCAGGAGACATGGGTTCAGTCCCTGGATTGGGACGATCCCCTGGAGAAGGGAATGGCAACCCACTCCAGTGTTCCTGCCTGGAGAATCCCACGGACAGAGGAGCCTAGCAGGCCACAGTCCACGGGGTCACAGTGGAGTCAGACATGACTGAGTGACTGAGCGCGCGTGCGTACACACACACCCACACGCACACATCCACACACACATCCCACATCCACACCCACACGCACACACACACATCCACACACACACATTCCACATCCACATCCACACACACACATTCCACATGTGGTCAGACATGACTGACTGAGCACGCACGCACACACACACACACACACACACATTCCACATGTGGTCTGTGGTGGCTGGCTTTGTTTGTGCCACCGGGTTGACCTTTTGACCTCTCTGATCTTTTGTCCTCACAAAAACCTGCAATTAGAAAGAGGTGGCCTTCTCACCGGTGGGTGTGCCTTGTCCCTTGCACCTGGAGAGCAGCTGTCCCGGGCAGTGGTTCTGGCCGCACGAGCACCCAGCTCAGGGGACCGTCCAGGCCCGCTGTCTCTCCAAGTGAGGAGGGGCGGGCCTGGGGCCCAGGCAGAAGTGGGGATGGCCATCGTCCACTTGCGGGGTCAGGCGTGGCCCGCCTGCCTTTGGGAGCAGTGTCCCCACTCCGATACAGGGCCCCGCCTTCAGCATGTGGAGCAGCCCACTCTCCTTCTCCGCTCCCCAGCCTGCCAGCCCGGGTGGTCCCCCACCCCACCCCACTCCCCTTCTCCGCTCCCCAGCCTGCCAGCCCTGGTGGTCTCCCACCCCACCCCACTCTCCTTCTCCGCTCCCCAGCCTGGCAGCCCTGGCGGTTCCCCACCCCATGCCACTTGGGCTGGTTTACGGAGGCCCATGGGTGTGGCTGGGGGCGTCCAGGCAGGAGCAGTCCCCTCTACTGCTGCCCTGACAGGTCTGTCAGCCTCCTGCCTCAGGAGCAGGGTCCCACCCTTCAGTCCTGGTTTCCGAGCTGGTGTCCCCCACGCAGTGCTGTCCAAGGTGGTCACAGCTGCCAGGCAGGATGGCTCTGTGGTTTGTACACAGCCCACAGGGGGCGTGCGGGGTGCCTGCTTAAAGGTCTGCAAGGTTGCAGCTCTGCACCCAGCCCTTCCCCAGCCTCAGAGACGTCGCTGAACTGGTGCCTGAGCTGAACCGGTGCCTGACTGGAGCCCCGTGGGCCAGGGGAGAGCACTCACTGGCTCTGTTAGCTTTCGTTGGGGTGGCTGGGCTCCCCTGCACTCTGAGAAGGGACCTCCTGGGGCTCAGGCACCACTCCACGGTTCAGCAGCCCTCAGACCCTGGTGCACCTCGGTTGCCTCCCTGTACAGTGGGGCAGGCTGTGGGACTCAGTTGAGGTGACAGCTGTGCAGCTCATGTGGTTTGCTGGCTGCGCCGCCATTCTTGCACCCGAGGCCTAGGGCTGGGCGGTGACAGCCCACGGGGCACTGCTCGGGGGCTTCCAGCTGGGACGGAGACACCCCCTGACGTGGCAGTCTTGGGGCGATGTGTGAGGAGCCAGGCCAGAGCTCACTGGGGGTCAGGGCAGTCCAGGAGCTGTGGCCTGGGCTCAGCCCGCACAAGTCGTTGGTCAAGGGGAGGCGAGTGTGAGAGCCTGGGGGTGCAGACTTAGGCAGGACTGGGTGGGAGGTGCCCGGGGGTCCATCTTGGGGCCTTTCAGGGTACCACGTGCTAGGTGTGTAAGTCTGTGTTTCCAGAAAAGCGTCCTGAGGGGTGGGGTTGAGGCCTGCAGTGCTGGTGGCCAGGCCCCCTTGGGCCTGGGGGCTCTCAGGTGCCCCCACATCCTCCCCTGCCCCTCTCTGGGGCCCGTGTCTGCGCTGTCTGGTGAGGTCATAGCCCCTCCACTCTACCGGCAGGCGGCCAGGGCTTAGGAACCAGCCGAGTCCCACAGGATCATTGCACATCTGGGGCCACTTATTCCCTGTCACTGAGAGTATGTCCTGGGGGCCGAGGGGAGACGCGTGAGGCTCTTGAGGAGGCTGGACGGGAGAGCCTGGTATTGGCAGCCTCCTGGGGCAGCTGATGGTCGGAAGGCAGGCGCCTGCCCTAGGCTGCTCGGCTCTGCCCCGGGCTGCTGCCCGTCTGGTGGGCGAGTCTAGCATCCTTCTCCCTGCTGCTGCCCGTCCCGTGGGCGAGCTCTCCACAGCTGCGATGGTGCCGGCAGGGCCATTCTGGCCTCCGGGTCTGTCTGCAGCAGCCTTGGCCTCAGGCGATCTTCAGGAGGCGGGTGACATGTGAGCGCTGGGCAGTGCCAGCGTGGTGCTCAGGGGCCCAGCTGACCTGGGTGTGGTTGTCTGCCATTCCGTGGGGTGACCAGAGTCCTCACCAGAGCTGCAGGCACAGCCCCGGTGCCTGGGGGGGACGGCTGGACAGAGTGGCCTGGGAGCTGGCAGCCAGCTCAGGGCAGTTGTGCACCCAGGGGTCGAGGCTAGGGGCAGTAGGAATCCCCAGAGAGGTAGCCAAGTCTGCTTATCGGGGGCTTGGACTCTCCAGGCACTTAGCGTGTGCTCCACCTGAGATGCTCCTGAGGCCAGTGCCGGGTGGCGGGCCACAGCCTCCGTCGTCCCACGGAGGTGCTTGTCTGTCTGGTGCCCTTGGGACTTGTCAGGGGGTCTTCTGGGGGCCACCGCACCTTCCCCTCCAACTTCTCTTCTTCTCATCCTGGCTCTGGGCACAGGGCTTGGGGCGTGTGTGTGCATGCGCACACAGCCTAGAGATACCGCAGACCTCCCTCTCCCTGGCCCTGCACACAGCCTGGAGATTTCAGGCATCATGAGACACTTAATTTGTTGAGCAGATACAGGTTGGAAGCGAGCCTGGGGCCAGAGGTTCCAGGATCAGCCGGGTGCAGCCCAGATGAGGGGACTGTGGACAGGACCAGGGCGGCTCTGTGCAGTGCGCTGGGGCCTCGCCCCGGGCCTCGTGTGCGGCCTTCCCCGGCGCTGGGCAGGGGGCAGGAAGCTGCCCGTGGAGCCGCCTGGCAGGCTGGGAGGTGGAGGGGCGGTCGGGGCCCCCGTGTGACGGCGCTGCCTGCAGGGCGCCATGTTTTGGAAGTTTGACCTGCACACGAGCTCGCACCTTGACACGCTGCTGGAGCGGGAGGACCTGAGTCTGCCCGAGCTGCTGGATGAGGAGGACGTGCTGCAGGAGTGCAAGGTCGTCAACCGCAAGCTGCTGGACTTCCTGCTGCGGCCGCTGCACCCTGCAGGCCATGGTGGCCTGGGTCACCCAGGAGCCGCCGGCCAGCGGCGAGGAGCGGCTGCGCTACAAGTGAGCCCTGGCCTGCCTTGGGTCTTGTGGGCCCCGTCTCTGCAGGACTTGCCAGACCTCCCCCGAGGACCCTCCCCCAGCAGTGAGGGGCATGGGGGAATGTGTCTCACTGCCCCACCCCACCCCTGCTTTATCTCCTGGTAGTTATTCAGTTGGATTTCTGTTCCTGTCTTGGAGCACAGGAGCATGAGTGAGGACTGTCCCTCAGCCCCATGTCCTGTCCCCAGTGCCAGGATGGTGCCTGGCCCAGAGGGTGTGGCTGTGTCCCTCCCACCAGAGGGGGTGCCAGGGAGGGTGGGGGAGGTGGGCAGGTGCTGTGCAGAGCACCTGTCTGCCCTGGTCACTGCTGCCCCTCTCCAGCCCTGCCCCGCCCGTCCCACACAGGCCTCCTGGTTCCCTGGGTCACCCGCTGCCCGGCCCCTCACACTGATGCTCACACTGGGCCTCACAGGTCCTGCCTCTGTCCCTGGAGGCCTCGAGCCAGACGGGCAGTGGGTGACTCCTGCTCAGTTTGCCCTGTGTGAAGTGGGGCCCATTGCAGAGGTGCCAACCTCAGGGGCCCCCCAGTGTCCACCTGTCTGTCACTGCCCCCTCATGTGTCTTCTCCCTCTTCTGCTACCTGGCTCTGTCCCCTGTCCACCAGCTTGAGCGTGTCCCACGCCTCAGTTCTGACTCCTGTGCCCACCTGGCCTTGCGCTCCCCGTTCTGCCCCGAGGAACTCACTTGCCAGGGCCTGACAGCTCACGAGGCAGAGCTGAGCAGACTGGGGTCCTCGGGGCCTGGGTGGCACCTAGGCAGGCAGCCCTCCCCTCTGGTGAAAGGTCCTCAGGGCTGGGGGGTCAGCCTGGAGGGTTGAGGTCGGGGACAGTGTTAGTAGGGGTTCAGTCCAGGCTTAGGGGCCCGACGCTGTCTTCGCAGCAGGGGAGCTTGCATGGACCGGGACTGGGGACGGGGCAGCCAGGTCCCCACCGCCCCCTCCGCAACTCTGCTGGGTCGACAGGTACCCCAGCGTGGCCTGCGAGATCCTGACGTCGGACGTGCCCCAGATCAACGACGCGCTGGGCGCGGACGAGTCCCTGCTGCATCGCCTCTCGGCTTCTTGCAGAGCAGCGGCAGCCTCAACCCGCTGCTGGCCAGCTTCTTCAGCAAGGTCATGGGCGTCCTCATCAACCGCAAGACTGACCAGGTGCCGGGGCCACGGGCAGGGCGGGCGAGCGACCGTGGCTGGTGGGCCAGCGTGGGCTAGTGGGCCCAGGGGTCCTGCGCTCACCCGCGGCCTGCGTCCTCAGCTCGTGTCCTTCCTGCGGAAGAAGGACGACTTCGTGGACCTGCTGCTGCAGCACATCGGCACCTCAGCCATCATGGACCTGCTGCTGCGCCTCCTCACCTGCGTGGAGCGGCCGCAGCTGAGGCAGGACGTGGTCAACGTGCGTGCGTGGCGTGGCCAGGCAGGGTGGGGGGCGGGGCCAGGCGGGGCGGGGCACGGAGCCCTAGCCTCTTGTCCCTCCGCAGTGGCTCAATGAGGAGAAGATCATTCAGAGGCTCATCGAGCAGATCCACCCGTCGAAGGACGACAATGTGAGTGCCTCTGCCCGCGAGCTTCTGCCCCGTGCTCCCGTAAATGAGTGATGAGAAAAGGAGCCTTCGGAGCTGTGGGGGTGGGGGTGGGGACTCCTGCTGAGAACAGACGAGGGTTACGTCGCTGGACGGCTCCCCAGGAACCAGCTCCTCCTCCCAGAAGTGCTCAGGGTTCTAAAGACGGCCCTCTGACCCGGTCCTCACTGCCGCCGTTCCCAGGGCCCCCCTCCTCCCCTCAGGCCTGGTGGCTCTTCCCATCTCCTGTGCCTGGGTCAGCCCTGGTGGTCCTTCAGAGATAATGCCAGGGGTCCCACGTCTGTCCTCCTGGCTCACTGGCTGGCAGAGTAGCACTCCACACACATGGGTCATCACCCCAGGCACTCAGCCAGGGCCAGGCCTGGGGCAGTGAGGATTACCCTGCCTTTGTGGCAGAGGGACAAGGGGCGTCTGCTGGCAGCTAGGTGGCAGGGCTCGGTGAGGGGCTCTGACGTGCAGCAGTGGCCCGGGGGGCTCTGGGGGTCTGCGTGCTGGGCTCTGGCAGGACTCAGGGCTCTGCTGGTGCTTCTCTCAGTTTATCTCGCAGCACCGTATCCCACACTGTGAGGCTCACCCAGTGAAAACACAGAAGTGTATTTAGTGCGCACACAGGGTGGTGGCGCCGGTTTTAGAGCACTCTTCATCGCTCCACAGAGGAGACCCAGGCCCATCAGCTGCCGCTCCTGTTGCCCACATGGGGGCTTGGCCCCCCGCAGACACCTGTCTGCTTGCCGTCCTGTTTTGCTGCTCCTGGTGGTTTCCTGTAGGTGCAACGCGTGATGCGTGTTGGCCCCTGGCCTTAGCAGCAGGTTGCTATGTTCATCCCAGCTGTAGCGTGTTCAGTGCTTCATCCTTTTCTAAGGCCAAGCAGTGTTTCACTGTATGGACGGACCTCGGTAGCCTGTCCGGTCATGAGTTCGTGCATGCTTGGGTCACTGCACCCCTTGGCCACTAGCTGTAGATGGCGTGTGTGGGGTTTGTGTCAGGGTCTCCTCTTCCAGGAAGTCTTCTTTGGTTTCCCTTTCTCTCGGCAGTCTCTCCTTCCCAGTGTCTGTGTTCTCTCCCTCGCACGTGCTTCCCCGGGTCTGTGCAGCCCTCTGTCCTTGAGGGCATCTGCCCCCTCCAGTGCGTGGGGCTTCCTGACGCCAGGGTGGACCGGGATCCTCCGCTCTCTCTCCCTCCCCAGCAACATTCCAACGCGTCCCAGTCCCTGTGCGACATCATCCGCCTGAGCCGGGAGCAGATGATCCAAGTGCAGGACAGCCCGGAGCCTGACCAGCTGCTGGCCACCCTGGAGAAGTGGGTTGCGGGGTCGCCCAGGCAGGGTGGGGAGCTGTCCCAGGCCCTCCTCCTTGACGCCCCCGCGCCTGCCCCAGGCAGGAGACCATCGAACAGCTCCTGAGCAACATGCTGGAGGGGGAGCGGAGCCCGTCCGTCCTGGTGAGCGGGATCCAGGTGCTGCTGACGCTGCTGGAGCCCAGGAGGCCCAGGTGAGCGCCCCAGGCTCCCTCCTCGGTGTGTGTGCATGTGCACACGCACACGTGTGCACAGGCCACCCGCGTGGCTCACACTGCCCCCGCCATGCCTGCTGCAGGCCCGAGTCCGTGACCGTGAACAACTTCTTCAGCAGTGTGGACGGGCAGCTGGAGCTCCTGGCCCAGGCAGCCCTGGACAGTGCCGTGTCCAGCGCGGGGACCCTGCACGCCCTGCGCCCGCGCCTTAGCTGCTTCCACCAGCTCCTGCTGGAGCCACCTGAGGTGGGCAGGGTGCTCGGGAGAGGGGGAAGCCCTGGGGTCAGGGCAGAGCTGGGGGCAGGAACCAAGCCCAGCCCTCCACCTGCAGCTGGAGCCGCTGCGCACAACATGGGGCAGCCTGGCCCCACCCCTGGGCAACACGCGGCTGCACGTGGTCAAGCTGCTGGCCAGCGCCCTCAGCGCCAACGATGCCGCCCCTGACCCAGGAGCTCCTGGCCCTGGATGTGCCCAACACCATGCTGGTACTGGGGGCAAAGGGCTAGGGTGCAGGGGCCGGGGGGTGGGGCGACGCTGGGGGAGCTGCGCAGAGCCAGCCTGTGCCCTCACCCCCAGGACCTCTTCTTCCACTACGTGTTCAACAACTTCTTGCATGCCCAAGTGGAGGTGTGTGTGAGCACGATGCTGAGCTCCGGGCCCCCTGTCGACAGCGGCTCAGACACGCCCCGGAGAACCCTGTCGTGAAACACGTGAGCTGGGCTCTGGGATCCCGATCCCCTTTGGTCTCTGGGGGCTCTCCCCCAGGTGTCCTCTTGCCTGTTATGTGCAGCCCGACCGCTCAGGAGAGTCTTGGTCTCTTTCGGAGGTCCAGAGTCTTGGGAAACAGACAGTGTTGTGTGAGGTTGGGGACTGGTGGAATGGTGACCTCAGGGGCAGTGGGTATCCGTGGGGGCCAGGAAGGGTTCTCCGACGGTGATGGCCCCTGCGCTCCTGGAGGTGCCTTCCTGGGTGTGGGCCTGGCCTCAGGGCGAAGCTGGAGCGGAGGCAGGCAGGGTGGTTCTGGGGCTTGCTGTGCAGGCAGAGTGGGCCCAGAACAAGTGAGCAGGGGAGCAGTGCCGTGCTCACACCCAGTGCACGCTGCCCACCCCCGCAGCTGCTGCAGCGGTGCCGCCTGGTGGAGCGCATCCTGACCTCCTGGGAGGAGAACGACCGCGTCCAGTGAGCAGGGGCTCCCGGGCGCGGGCGGGGCGGCTGCAGGCGGCGGGGCGGCCCAGTCGAGTCCTGGCTTCCCTCTCTCCAGGTCTGCAGGAGGCCCTCGGAAAGGCTACATGGGCCACTTGACGAGCGTGGCCAATGCCCTGGTGCAGAGCTCGGAGAAGGGGCCCAATGCCGAGCAGCTGCAGCGGCTCCTGAAGGGTGAGGGCGGGGCACGCGCGGGGGGCGGGGCGCGGCGGGGGTGGGCGGGGCCTCCGCCCTTACGTCACACTGCCCCTTCGGCAGAGCTGCCGCAGGAGCAGCGGGAGTGCTGGGAGGCTTTCGTGTCGGGCCCCCTGGCGGAGACCAACAAGAAGAACACGGTAGACCTGGTGAGTCTTCTGTGCCGGTTCTCCTCCAGGCCCGGCCCTGCCCCTCAGCCCCCCGCCTGCCCCAGGCCTCCCGCAGGCCCTGACTCCTGCCCGCCCCTGCCTAGGTGAACACGCACCACCTGCACTCCTCCAGCGATGACGAGGACGACAGGCTCAAGGAGTTCAACTTCCCTGAGGAGGCGGTGCTGCAGCAGGTGCGGGCAGGGAGGGCAGGGGAGGGAGGCTGTGTGCAGGCCTGCCCTGACTGCCGCCCCCCGCAGGCCTTCATGGACTTCCAGATGCAGCGCATGACCTCGGCCTTCATCGACCACTTCGGCTTCAACGACGAGGAGTTCGGGGAGCAGGAGGAGAGTGTGAAGTGAGTGTGCCAGGGGAGGCACGGAGGGCCGCGAGGTGGTGAGTCAGCACGCACTCGGGTGGTGCGTGTCCAGCGTCCTCATGCCCACCTGGCCCAGGTCGGGCTCAGCCTGCCAGCTGCCGGCCTCTCACCCTCTACCCCCAGGCAGGAGCGGTGTGGGCATTCTGGGACAAGAGGCTGGCTGTGCACCCTTGCAGACTCAGAACTTATCTGCCTCCCCTCCCCTTCAGAGGCCTCGGCCAGCCGGGAGGGTGCTTTTCAGTGACCAGTTCTGATTCTCTGTATGTGTTGTACTGCACATCAATATCGATTGCTCTGATATTGCCCTGGAACCTTTTTCTTGATTGTCCGGATTTTCTGCCATGGACGTTGGTTCTTTTAATTGAGAGACAGTTGAAAGTTGTGGTGGTCTGTTGGTTTCACGAGCACCCTTGTGACAGCCGTGGGTGGACAGTGAAGGGAAGGGCAGGCACCTGGGATCCGGAGGGGAGACTGGGGGTGGAGCGGGGCGGCTGCCTGCAGCCTTGCGCTGGGCCCTGGGGCCGTGCACAGTGACCGGCGTGGCCAGTGTCCTGGAGCAGATACGCCTGGGATGCTCGGGGGAAGCAGCCGACTCCGCAGGGCGTGCCAGGCAGGGTTTCCCAGTTGTGGCCCAACCCCGTCTTATTGTGGGCAGCATGTTGGGCCCCTGTTGGGTGTTGCCCAGTTACCTGTCAAGACCACTCTCGGCTGAGGAGCCCATCTGCAGCCAGGGAGACAGGGCGCCAGCTGCTGTCTGTCGTGCCTCGAGGCAGACAGAGACCCCCTGGGAGCAGAAGTGCGGCCTGTGCCAGCTGCCACTCTCCCTGGCCTGTGTGTGCTGGGAGGTCCCGGAGAAGACCCTGGCCAGGGCGCTCAGTGAGTGGCCTGGGCACAGCTGGCTGTGCTTTTAGGGCGAAACTGTCACCTCTTCCATCAAGATAAACGCCAATGAGGTGGAAAGCTTTAAATTTAAAAAGAAAAAGGCTAAAGCCATGAAGCCTCCTGGAACAGAAAATATGTTTGCAAACTCAGGGCTGAAGGCGCTGCTCACCGGGCCTCCAGCTGTGCCCGCAGCTGCTCCCTCCCTCGAGGGCGCTGAGGGGACCTGCCTCCGTAGGGATTGTGAGCCAAGTCAGCCTGTGGGGGTTGTGAACATGCTTCCTGGGTCGGAGACAGCAGGCGACAGGCTGGAAGCAGCTCTGGCACAGGAGAGGCCAGACCTCAGTGCAGACACGGTGCTCTCCTGCCCCGGGAGAGAGGCAAGCAGGGCCAGCAGCGGCCGTTGGAAAATTGCAGTGTGCAGGTTGGAGTGTATGTGGGCAGAGCTCTTCCCACAGTGTGTGTCAGGACTTAAAGTGTGTGGATTCGATTCCTTCATCCAGGAGTGGCACTTCTGTGCGGCTTTCTGGAGGAGTGAGAGCCGAGCAGAGACTGGTGGGCATGTGTGGACGCAGAAAGGCCGGGGGTGCGAGGTGGTGGTGGGCACAGCACTGCCCGCTATCCCTGGGCTCTCTGGCCCCCACCTGGGCCCTGCCTCGGGGGCCTGTGTGCCTCGAAATGAGTGTCTCACTCGGGTTATGACGTCAAAGCTTGAAAGCCTAGCCTGCGTGGTGAGGTTCTCTGTCCCTTGTTTCATGAAGAGGAAAGCAAGGTACAGGAGCTTTAGATCTCCGCATGGGGCCTCGTGTGACTGCGGGCACACGGGCAGGGCGCCTCACCCTGCAGACACCTTGCCAATGGGATGTCATGGGAATGGCTGCAGTCCACAGGCAGCCCTAGCAGGAGGTGTGTCTGCTGGAACTGGGCCCAGGAGAGAGGGTCCCTCACTGCCTCTGTGCCTCTCCAACAGCGCGCCTTTCGACAAGACGGCCAGCATCACCTTCTCCCTGAGTGCAGACGACGACAACGTGAGCTGCCCCGACCGCTGCTGGGGGCGGGGGTTTGCTGCGGGCAGGTGGCCCGCCTCACCCTCCCGCCCTGCCCCTGCAGCCCAACGCCAACCTGCTGGAGATCTGCTATAAGGACCGCATCCAGCAGTTCGACGACGACGAGGAGGACGAGGAGGAGGGCCAGGGCTCTGGGGAGTCTGACGGGGAGGACGGTGCCTGGCAGGGCGGCCAGCTGGCCAGGGCCGGCCGCCTGGGCCAGCCCCCGGGCGTGCGGTGAGTCCCCGGCTCCCTTCCCCTCCCCTCCTGCAGGTTCCCCAGTGCAGCTGGGCTGCAGGACCTGTGGGCAAAACAAGAATGGAGTGCGTGTGTGATGTGGGGCGTTTTCAGTGTTGAGTGACAGAAACCCAATTCAGATGAGTTCAAGTTCAAAAGGAGTAACTGCTTGGTCCAGGTGTCAGGGGGCCCATCAGGAGGCAGGTCCTTCCAGGCACGGCTTGGTCCAGTGGGGCTGTGGTCTGCCCACCCCGCCCTCTACCTGCTCTCCCCTGCGGCAGCTATCTTGCACTTGTTCTTGCCGAAAGGGCAGTTGGGTGTCCCATCAGCTCCCTCCTGTCATGCCAGTGAAGCAGGACTTGGCGATTGTCCTTGCTCACAGTCCAGCTGCGGGCCTGTGAGCTGTGTCCAGTCCTTTGTGCGGGCAGTGGCTGGCAGAGGAGCACTGACTGACTGCTCTTGGGCAGCATGGACTTGCCGGAATGAACACCAGCTCGGGGCTGAGCCCTGTGACGTGTGACCGGCACTGAGACGACGAGACAGGTAGCGAGTGTTGGCCGCATGGGCCTCCCTCTGTGGCACCCAGAGGGGAGAGTGCAGCCCTCCCCAGCCCCTGCTGGCTGCCCACTGCCCTCTGAGGGTGACACTCTTCTAACCCTTGCCCTTTGAGTTTTTGCCTTTTATCCCATGAGTGAGACCCGTCCCTCGGGTAGATGTGGTTGTGCCTTGTGTGACTGTCAAGTTGCTTTGCACTTAACACATGTCATTGCCGAATCCAAGGTCGTGATTCATCCCTGTGGTTTTCTTGGTAACGTCAGTTCTTAACGTTTAGGTTTTTGACCTGTTGTGAGCTAGTTTTTTAGGTGTGTAAGCTGGGGGTCCAGCTTCATTCTTAGGCGTGGAAATGCCCGTGTCCCAGCTCACCGGTGAAGAGACTCCTGCAGGATGGTCTGTGCACCTTTGTCAGAAGTTTTTGGCTGTTTGTGCAAGCATTTATTTTTGGTCTGTCTGTCCTGGCCCATTGGTCTGTACATCTCTATGCCAGTGGCCCCCCCACCTCCTTGATTGCATTGTACTGAATTCTGAAATTCAGTACTGAAATTGAAAATGTGAGCATCCAATGTGTTCTGTTTAAAATTGTGTTGATCATTCCGGGTTCATTTCCTTGAAATTCCGGGTGAGTGTTAATTTCAGTAGAGAAAGCCACCTGAGTTTTTGAGAGGGATCGCCTTGAATCTATAGGTCAGTTGGAGAGTGTTGCCATTTTAATAATATTTTATCTTTCAGTACGTGAAGTTGGGCTGTCTTTACGTTTGTTTAGGTCTTAGTTACTTCTGACAGTGTATTGTAGTTTTCAGAGTATTAACTTTTATGGTGCTTTTGTTAAATTTATTCTTTAGCAATACATTTAAATTTATTCTTAAACATTTTTGATGCAATTCTGAGATAAATGTTTTCCTCAGAGATGTTTTGAAGTGGTTATAAGCGTGTAAAAATACGAATACACTGGTACACTGATCTTGCAGAACTTGCTTGTTCTGACGGTTGGAGAGGGTTCGTTGGTTCCCTGCATACAAGCTATGCTTGCTGCAGTCAGAGACAGTTTTGCTCACTCCTCTCCAAGTGGGGAGAGCGAGCCCCCACATCACGCCCTGATCTTGGGGGCCTCGGGGTTCGCTGTTGAGTGTGGCTTGTGGGCTCTGGAGACTATCCCAGGTATCCAGGGTCAGGAAGCTGCCTGCACCCTTCTTGCGAGCGTCTGGCTCGTGAGCACTGTGCGGACCGTGGAGCAGCGTCTTAACGACCCTCTGGGTTTCCTTCGCGGTTCCCCGGTGGACAGTGTCGAGTCTCGTGTCTGGCGGCACTCGGCCGTTGGGTTTGGGGCCCAGGAGGCGGCAGTGACGGAAGTCCAGCGAGGCTGCAGATGAAGGAAGCGTGTGGGGTCAGCCTTCCCTGGGGGTAGGTGGTGAGGGCCCGTTCCTGCCAGGGCCCCGCAGAGGCGCCCTCTCCTTGGGCGTCCTCCCACTGCCCAGCGCCCCTCCCCCTGCCCCGCCCCCTTGGATGCACAGCGGTGCTGGAGGCGGCGCTGGGGGCGGGCCCGGCCCCCACCACCCCCACCCCACGCAGCACTGACGGCAGGTGCTCCGTGGAGCAGGAGCCGGGGCAGCACGGACAGCGAGGAGGAGGGCGACGACGATGATGAGGACGAGGGACGGCCGGGCCCGCGGCAGGCCCGGGCCCCCTGCTACCCCAGTGCCGGCCGCCAGCCTCCGGGTGCGTTAGCGCGCGGCCTGGGCGCGGGCAGGGCCCTGCTGTCTGCCTCTGTGCTCACAGCTTCCTGCTCCCAGGCCCCAGCTGGACAGCTGCCTTTGACCCAGTGCCTGCGGACGGCCCGGCCAGTCCCCAGGACTGCAGGGACAAGGAGCCCCGCGGGAGCGTCCGGACCTCCCGGCCCCGAGCCCGGCTGCTCCTGCGGCCCCCGGCACCCTGCAGCTCAGGTGAGGCCCGGAGCAGGGCCAGGGGTCTGGGGCGCCAGCGCCCAGCCCAGCCACTCCTTGGGCTCCTTTCTTGCCTCTTAGGTTTCAGGATCCCGCCCCCCCCTCCGCACCTCAGGAAGCCACAGACGGCAGCAAAGCAACGGAGCCCGCGGGTGAGCCGCCCCGCTTCAGCCCCGGTGCCCAGCCTGCTCACCCTTCCCTGCCCACCCCGCCCTCAGCCCCAGTGCCCGGCCTGTCCACCCGCCTTGAAGAGGGCGCTGGTGCTCAGCTTCCTGAGTCTTACTGAGGGCCGGTCTCCGCGCAGCCCCCTGCCAGGCCCTGCTCAGTGTCGGGGACCTCCAGGCCGGCCTCAGAGGGACACGCTCCGCCCCCAGCTCCTTGGACAGGTAGATGCCTAGAAAGCGAGCCTCTGGGGGAGGCGGGGGTCTGATCACCGGCCCCGTCCCCACCAGGGCCCTGGAGCAGCGCAGAGCTCCCGCTCAGCCCTGGGGCGGAAGGGCTCAGTCAGATCTGAGAGGGCAGGGGGTGTGTGCTGACCTGCAGCTCCTCTGGCCGCTGGGCGGCTCTCAGGGGACCTGGGGTGTGAGGGCGTCTGTGACAGCTACCCCGTGGTCCCCCTGCAGTGCAACCAGAGACCCTGCTACCTCTGTCCCGGCCCCGGGGCCCACCAGCCCCCCAGACCCCAGAGAGGGAGAAGAGCCCAGAGTCCTCGGGGCTTCCCCAAAGCCAGAGGTAAGCATGGTGCGGCGGCAGGGCCAGGCGGTGTTCCGTGGGGTCGCTGACCGCTCGCTCATCCTCCCCGCAGTGCCCTGGCCCTCCAACCACTCCCGATGCCCAACGGCTCTGCCCCCGGAGGCCCAGCGGCCCGGGGCTCCCAGTGAGTGTGGGCGGTGCTGGGGACGGAAGTGGGCGGGGCCGGAGGCGGGCGCTGGATGCAGGAGGCCGTGCCTGGCACTGGTTTCAGCGCTTCACAGGGTCTCCCTCTCACTCCAGGTGACTTACTGGTCCGGTGGTGGCGGCCACACGCTCCGTGCTCCGCGTGGACCCTGTCCGGGTGAGGGCCGGGCAGGTGCCGCACAGGCCCTGTCGCCCATAACCCACCCCCGCCCCACCCACGTCCTGGCTGGAGTCCAGGAGGCCGGCGCCTGGGAGACAGCCCCCCACCCCCCCATTGCACTGAGGAAAGAGATTACGGAGTTCTGTCTCCTAGAGTGAAGATAGAGTGGGCTAGAGAAAGGAGAGAGCGCGCGCGAGAGACCTATATTATATATTATATATATATATATATATATATATATATGTATCCGAAGGGAGCAGAGTGGGCACGCGGGGAGCCAGGAAGAACACAGGGCTGGGCGGCAGTGGCGAGGTCTTCACCCAGGCCCACTGGGGCTGCTGTGGGGGTCCCGAGGTGACCACCACTCTCCCGTCCAGCTGTGCCCCCATCCTGCGGTGCAGTTGCCCACACCCACACTCGGCCTTTCAGCTCAGGTCCACCCTGGGGGTGGGGGGGCGAGTGGGGTCGTGCCTTTGCCTAGCCCCCTTGGCCCGGACCCTGCACTTTGACCCAGGCTGGGAGCTCGATGACTCTCCACCCGGCTCAGCCAGCTCTGTGGGAGGGAGCTGGGTTCCTAGTCCCAGGGGCCTTGCCTGGACGTCGCCCCAGGACCCTGCCGCAGTCACCGAGACCTCCATCTCCCACCGAGCCCGGGCGGGGGACCTGGCTGGGGTCCCACCCCCTCCTCCTGAGGGTCTGGGTGCAGCCCAGCTGCCAAGTGCCCTTGTCCCAGCCCCTCTCCCCAGGCGGGCGTGAGTGCGCGTGTGTTCGTGCTGAGCTTCTGTTTCATATCGCAACCGTAAATAAAGGAGGACAGTTTAAGACTTTGTACTGCTCAGACATCGAGTTCGGGGACACGGGATCGGGGAGCCTGAGCTGGTCGCACACCGGGGCCTCCTGGGTGGGACCCTCAGAGCATGGAATTAGGCTCCTTGACCTCCTTGCTCGCCTGGTGGTGGGAACTTCTGCTCAGCTGGGAAGGGTTTCCTGGAGGAGGCGCTGAGCGCTGATTGGTCCCTGGCCCCCTCACCCCGCACTCGTCCACACACACAGGCTCCGGGTGTTGTGGTGGGCTTCGTGCCGGCCCCTTCTCAGCCCCGTCACCCGCATGCCCAGAGCCCTTTCCCCTTGGTGAAGCAGTGGGAGTTGGATTGGGGGCAGCCAACCAAGCCAGACGAGGCACCCGGGTCCGTGGCTTCTGGCGGAGACCAGCTGTGCTGTGCGCTGTGGCTGGCTGGACGCGGGGAGGCCGTCCCTGGAGCCGCCTGTGGGCTAGCACACTGCCCAGTGCCGCTGTCTGCTGGGCAGGCCTTCCCAGAGGGGCGGCGGGGAGGGGCAAGCGCGGGGGCAGGGCGGGCTCCTGAGGGACGGCCAGGCCCGGGGAGCGAGGGGTGGGCGCCGCCGGCCTGTCCATGGACTCGCGTCCCCCGCCCTTCCCCCTCGCTCATAGAGGAGCGGCCCTTGGAGTTCTGCGCCCCTTCCCTCTGAGCCGCCAGGCGCAGCCCGGTGGGAGGGGCGTGGCGGCCAGGCTCCCTAGGCAAGGAGGAAGCCGGAGGCAGGGGCCGTGGAGGGTGAGATACGCTGGGGTCGCGCGGGCGCTATCAGCGGTGCCAGGCAGGACTGTCCCAGGCGGGGCAGCATCTCCCTGAGCCTCTTATCAGCCCCAGAGTCCACAGGACGCTCCTGAGTTAACGTGTAACCACACGCCGTCCCCACCACCCTCAAAGCCAGCAGTGCCCACATGCAGGCCGCTGTGGGGGCTGCAGGCCGACATGGACACCGGGAAGGAGGGGCTGCCCCGGAAACCTCGCTCATCAGCTCAAGTGAGCGCCGCCGAGTTGGGGACCGGGCCTGGGCTCCTGGGAACCCAAGTGACCTGGAAGAATGGGGGCGGGGGGGGCAGGTTCTGTGAGCCTGGACGTCCTGGTGCCTGTGCGGCTGCCCGCTGCCCTGGGCAGCATGGCTGGGGTCTGGCCCCCGGGGCCAGGAGGGCTCCTAGCGGGGACGGGTCCCGGAAGCTGGGGGGCGGGGGGGCTGCGTTGCAGCAGCTCAGAGGCCTCCTTACCTCCAAAGCACCCACAGCCGCGCGTGGGCCTGGGGCTGCTCCCGTTCTTCCTCGCCTGTGCCGTCTACCTCCTCGTCCAGAACTCCGCGGACCAGCCGTCCTGGGTCAGTGCCCTGCTCAAGATCCTGCCCATCATCTACCTGGCGGGGTTCCTGGGAACCGCATACCCTTGCGGGGGCTACCGCTCCCCTCCTGCAAGGGGCCCTGCTTTGCTCAGCCGTGGGGACGCCTGCCTCGTCTGGCCTGAAGCCTTACTCTACGGTGAGAGCGGGTGACGGGATGTGTTGCTTGTCCTTTTGGACCCCACCCCCCACCCCCAGCGGGTGGAGGGTGGGATGCCGTGAAGAGGGGGACGACTCCCCCAACAGAACTCCCTGGGGAGCCGACGGCCGTGAGAGAGACGCACCCAGACCCCGGCCCCGCTGAGTGCCTCCCACATGGGCGCGGGCGGCGTTCCCGAGCCTCGTGAGCGCGCAGGGCTCGCGGTCTCGAGCACGCTGCCAGAGGCCAGCCTCACCGGGAAGGTAACCCCTGAAGCGGAACGTGGGTACCAGCCAGGTGCCCCTGAAGGCAGAGGGCTGGCAGGTGCAGGAGCCGGGGCCCCCGCAAGCTGGGGTGTCCGTCCGCGGGCGGTTCGGAGCACAGCTTCATGAAACGTGGTGCGCGCCTGAGGCGGTTTGGGGGCTAATGGCCAGAAGAACCGCCGAGGAGGCTGAGGAGGCCACCCTGGGAGACAGGATGGTGCGGCCAGGGTGGGAGCTGGCGCCGGGGGGTCCGCCCTCTCCCTCGGGGCGAGGGCAGCAGCAGGGTGAAGCCAGGGAGCAGCGCGCTTTACCAGGCGCCCCGTGTCTCCTGCAGGCATGGCTGCCTTCGGCCTGGCCCACCTGCTCTACCTCCGGGCCTTCGGCCTCACGCCCCTGAAGCCTGGCCTCCTGCTGCCGCTCCTCCTGGTTTCTGGCCTCTACCTCGGGCTCCTGCATCCTCACGTCCCACCCCACATGGTCTGGCCCCTGCTGTCTTACTCCACAGTCCTGGTCGCCATGCTGTGGCGGGGGCCTGGCCCGGCGCAGGAGTGCCCACTGGGGCGCCCTGCTGTTCGTGCTTTCGGATGCCGTGCTGGCCTGGAACACCTTCGCCCACCGTGTGCCCCACGGCCACCTGCTGGTCATGACCACCTACTACTCCGCCCAGATGCTCATCACCCTGTCGGCCTTCCAGAACCCCAGGCTCAAGTCCCACTGACTCGGGGCTGAGGTGGGCAGGCGTCCGCCCTCTCTCCTCCTGCAAAGACCTGCCCCCTCCTCCCCCGACCAGTGAAGCCAGAGAAACAGCGTTGGGGGCGAGAGCGAGGCCCCCAGACTCCGGTCTGCCAGTGCCGGTTCATCTGGAGACTAAACTGTTCCTGGAGTTCCGAGTCCACCGCCTTCTGATTTCTAGGCCCTCAGCCAGACCCACGCTGGGTACCCCCAGCCCCTGGCCTACTTCTGTGACTCCAGATGCTCTCTGCCTGTCATGGCCCTGATTTATTTTTCTGTTGCTTTAAGTAAAGTTGGGCGTTGAACGAGCGACATCACCGTTCATTTGGGGAGGGGTGATCACAATAGCAGCAAATAAGTCATTCCCTCCCCCCCACACACACACCCCCACACAGAATTTACCATTTTAACCACTTTTAAGCCCATGATTCGGTGACAGTCCATTCGCATGACTGTGCTTTGAACAGCTGCTTCGGGCCCTCCCTTGGGAACACGTGTTTGTGTGTACAACGCAGTGATGTTAACTCTGCCCACAGTGGGCTGCTCATGGCCCAGCCCTAGTGACCAGGACTTGGGTGGGGTGGGGCGTGGAGTAACCCCCCTCCCCAGGGCCCTTTGATGGCGGTGGGGATTCATCATATTCATCGTGTCCGTTGTCCAGATGAGGACATTACTGAGCTGAGGTCAGGAGGAGGCTGGCCGATGTTAGTTTCCTGTGGCTACTGTCAGAGATTACCATAAGCTGGGTGACTTAACAGAAGTTAAACCTCACAGTTCTGGGGGCCACAAGCCCAAATCCCTGGTGTCAGTGGGGGTGCCCTCTGTTCAGGACGTGCTCGGGGGAGGGTCCTTCCTGCCCCCCAGCTCAGGACAGCCCAGCCAGGCTTCCCGTGGTGGCCTCCTTCCTTGAGGCTGCCCTCCCTTGGGGACACCAGTAGTTAGACTGAGGGCCCACCCTAAGTCCAGGGCGATGTCATCCCGAGATCCTTAACTTGATGACACCCCCAAAGACCCTGTTCCTAAACAACATGACATCCATAAAGGCCCGGGCTCAGAACTTGCACACATCTCTGGGGACCACAGTTCAGCTGACTGCAGTCACACCCAGTATCAGGAGAGGAGAGGGCTGAGGAGATGAGGGAGACTCAGAGGGGCCTTGGAGGAGGGGGCAGGTAGACACACGGTGGGAATGGAGTACTGAAGAAGGAAGAACCCAGGTGCGGCCCTCGTCTTGGCTGTGACCTTGGCAGCCCTCTGCCCTTTGGGCCTCAGGTCCCTGCGTGTGAGGGCAGAAAGCAGAACTGTTCTCCAAACCCTGCTGTTTCTGCAGCCATGGCATGCCTTTAGGGACTCTGATGGCAGAGAGGGGACTTCTACAGCCATGATGTGCTTTTAGGGACTCATGGCAGAGAAGAGACTTCCACAGCTATGATACGCTTTTAGAGACTCATAGCAGAGAGGACAGGGATTTCTACACCTGTGTTGTGCTTTTTTTTAGGGACTCTCATGATGGGACACTGCTACATCCAAGATGTGCTTTAAAGGATCCCCCGACCCCAGAACCCAGCCTTGGTTTCTGGTCCCTGCCCCACCTGCAGGCCAGGACCCCTCACTCACCACAGAGAACCACCTGAGGCCACATGAGGCAGGTGCTCTGACAGGGGCGGGTGCCTGCTCTTCACAGTCTCAGGCCACGTTGGCCAGGGTGCCTTCCTTCAGCCACACACCCGCTCGGTGGTCGTGGACCACCTCCTACGCTGCCCAGGCCCTCATCACTCAGCCATTGAGAGTGGGAAGCTCATGACAGCGTAACTGCAGGGCAAATAGAGTGAGCACCCTCCCCTCCTAAAGGGCCCCCAGAACAGCTCCCTCCCAGGGAGAAGTGCTAAGGAGCAGTGTTTCCAGCCTCCATCTGTCTGAACCCCATGTTCTGTTTTTTTGGAAATGAGATGGGGTGACATAACTGTACCTTTAAGGCACACTAGTGTTGATTCGGATACATCACAGCATGAGTACCCTGGGAGTGTTAGCTAACACCTCTTGAGTCATCACGTGACGACTGTTGCTTTATTGTGGTGGGACCAATTACGATCTAGTCTCTTAGCAGCCTTGTAATTTATAATACAGCATTGTTGTCTGGGGTCATGATCTGTTTAAAGGCATTTGTATGCAATTCCTGAAAAAAAAAAAAAATGTTATGATGGCAGCTTTACTGGGATACTCTCAGTCTTCCCTGGTGGCTCAGACTATAAAGAATCTGCTTCCAGTGCTGGAGACCCAGGTTTGATCTCTGGGTCAGGAAGATCCCCTGGAGAAGGAAATGGCAATCCACTCCAGTACTCTTGCCTGGAGAATCTCATGGACAGAGGAGCCTGAAGGGTGGGCTACAGTCCATGGGGTCACAAAGAGTCAGGCATGACTGAGTGACTAACACTTCCACTTTCTTAATCTACCACCCAAAGGCTCACTCGAAACTGTAGACATGGTTTTTAGTATATTCACAAGAGTTTTCAACTAGCAATCTTAGAGCATTTTCATCACCCCAAAAAGAGACCCCATGCCTTAAACCCCATCGCCTCCAGCCCAAAGCAATCACTAGCTTGTTGTTTAGCCCCTCAGTTGTGTCTGACTCATTGTGACCCCATGGACTGTAGCCTGCCAGGCTCCTCTGCCCATGGGATTCTCCAGGTAGGACCTTGTTTATCCTTCAGTGTTTCTTGATGATAAACAGTTATGTCTCTGCACGCAGTCACAGCATAGGGCTTGCTCCACACACCCGCCAAGCAAAATCTCCCAACACCAGCTGGGCGTGCTGCAAGTCAACTCAGTGCTGACGCTCTCCCACAGGCTGAGGACTCAGCCCTACAAAACTGACCCCCTCCCACCTGCCACCCCGCGCTTCAGACGCCAGTCACAAGCCCGGGTTGTTACCTGTGCTTCTGACCAACCGGCTATAAGTCAGATGTTCCCAAGACCCCATCCTCGGGTTGGATTACCTTGCTAGATCAGGTCACAGAATGCAGAGGAACGTGCCTGCTGCATCACTGGTTTCTTTTAGGATGTCACTCAGGAACAAAAGGGAGAGGCGCACAGGGCAGGAAGTGGGGAAGGAGCCCGGCGCTTCCGTGCCCTGCCCAGAGAGCCTTCCTCACCCGCTCTCTTCACTTTCAGACCGTAAGTGAAGTCAGGGCAGCTTGTGTGTGCAGATAATCAGGTAGGCAAAGCCCTTCTGAAAAGCCCTTCTGGACACCAGCGGCGGTCTAGGGGATGAACCCACAGCAAGTGTGGCTGCAGTTTTACCGAATGGCTTCAAAGGGCCGGACGTTGTTTCAAGACTTGATGCAAACTCTCTTATTCCTACCATATATTTGCAAAGGACTGTGCCCAGTTCTGTCGATTTGGAAACTGAGTCACTTCGAATCGAAGCCACATCCTCTCCGGCCCAGGTAGAACGGTGGCGCGTGGGTCTGCAAATAGGGACGGTCTGAGGGCAGCCGGAGCTCGCAGGGGCAGGGGAGACAGAGCCCAAAGGCAGGACAGGCGATGAGACGCCGTCCACTTGAGAGGTGGGCATCTTTCCCTCCCCGCCCTGGAGCAGCCCCTTGCCGCCATCCCGCACACACGGGACCTGCGTCACGCCTTCACCTGGCCGCCCGCGGGAATCGGCGCCTTAACCTGGGGGCAGAAAGGGGATACCTCGAAGCCAGGCGGAGCCCAGCGTCCAGAGGTGAGGAACGAGGCTGCGGGGCGGGGCAGGCCTCAGGCTACAAGCCTACACTTCCTCCTCCTCCCTTTCTGCCCTGACCTGTGGCCTCACGTCGGACTGGGAGAGGGGAATTCTTGCGTGTAAAGTCCAGCAGGTGGAAGGTCCCAGGGCTGGGACACCTGGGTCCCTCGGCAGCGTCTGCAGACATGACCGGGGCCGGCGGGGGCCTCCGGGCCTGGGGGAGCCTTCTGCTGCTGGTGAGTCCCCCAGACCCCGGGGTCCGAGGGGAAGGGACGCTGGGGTCCCAGAATGCCGGCCCCGCGGGAGGCGGGGCTTACCCTTCTCTGGGCTTCTGGATTGGGGGAGGTTCCTAGGGAGGCTGACAGACACCTGGTCTCTCAAGATCCTGCTGTGTCTGCTGCGGAAGTAAACGTTGGTTATTGACAAGACTCAGGTATTTTATAAACAGAAGGGATTCAGGCCCAGGACCTCTCCCCTCAGACCCGGGAGTCCAGGGCCCCATCCCCTCCTTCCTCAGACCCAAGACTTCCAGATCCTCAGCCCTTTCTCTCTGAAACCCAGGGGTGCAGACCCCCAACCCCTCGTCCCTCGGATTGCGGGGTCCAGGCCCCAGCCTCCTCCCTCAGATTGGTTGACAGTTTCCTGGTTCCCAGCCTCAATCTCTTCCTTCATTCCCAGTCTGTTGATCCCTTCCCTTAATCTTCCAAGGCCATATTTTTCAGGAAGTGAAACCATTCAGTTTATCTCAGCACCTTATGCTTGAAGCCAACCCCAGCTCCTGGGTCCCTGGAGTCCTGTCCCTGCCTCACCACCCCCCCACCCCCACCCCCCACCCCCCAAACACACACACACACACACACACACACACACACACCCAGAGCAGACAAGGGAAGGTCATGGGGCTGACCTTTGTCAGGGCCCAGCCTTGGGGGAGGAGGTGCGGAGCCCTGTTCCTGCCCTCTGGGAGCACTGACTCACAGGGGCCAGGGGCACTTGGGGGAGGGTCACTGGCCGGCTGTCTCACCTGAGGTGAAACGAGGTGAGCCTCAGAGTCTGATTCTCCCCTCTGGGCTGTCTCCAGGGCCTGTGCAGCTGGACAGGGGCCAGGGTGGCAGGTGAGTGACCCCTGCTGGAGTTCACAGCCCACGCAAAGCCTCCGCACCTCAACGCCCATGAGCTTTGTGGTAGTGGGGGGAGGGTGTCTCCATGGAGGACAAAGTGGCCACGGCAGGTGCCCATGGGAACGGTCCTTTCTGGACACGGGGCAGGAGCGGGGGGTGGTAGGAGGGACAGGACTCCCCTGCTCGCACCAGACCCTCCTGCCCAGTCCTCAGCCCCCAGCCTCTGCCAGGAAGCTGGCTGTGGAGGGCCTGGACCAGCATTGTTGCAGAAATCCTACCGGAAAGCCCAGCTCTACATTCTTGCCACTCAAGTGTGGTCTGTGCATGGCAGCGGCCCCCGAGAGCTGACTGTGTGTGCAGAGCCTCCGTCCCACCCCGCGCCCCTCAGTCAGAACCCGACTGTAAGGAGATCCCCAGGGATGCATGTGCACGCTGAGAGGCACTGATCCGGACCCTGCGCCCATATCTGTCTTCCGGCCCGTCACTAAGGCAGGCCTGGGAGCTCGCCCTGAGGGTCAGATACACCCAGTGGCTCTCTCCTTCCCTGCTCCCCTGCTTACTCCAAATCCTTCTTCCTAACTTCTCAGACCCCAGCGCCGTCAGGAACCTGACTGTGGAGACTCAGAACAACAGCTCCATCACCCTGAGCTGGGAGGCGCCTGAAGGCCCAGTGCCCAAGTACTACCTGGTCTGGTGGAGTGATGACGGTAATACAACTGGGTCTCAAAACACAACAAATACCAACATCACAGTGGACGGACTTGAAGCCGGGACGTTGTACGAATTCTCTGTGAAAGCAGTACAAGATGGACTCAATAGCTCCTGGGTGCCTCTCAATGCCAGCACAGGTGAGAGGCAGCCGCTATTCGTATTGTTTCTTCTGTTTTAACGGGAGGTGACAGACGGTAGTGGAGAGTTGACAGGAGAACGTGGCACCCTCCCTCACCCAAGGTCCCTTTGGACCACAGTGAGCAGGCGATGAAGAAAGAATACGTGCCCTACAAGAAGAGAAGCCAGCACAGAGAGAAGCTTCCACACTGCAGCGGAGAGTAGACCCCGCTCGCTGCAAATAGGGAGAGCCTGCTGGCAGCCACGGAGACCCCGTGCCGCCACCACGATTAGTTCATGTGTTAATCACAGCGGTGCCAGTGGTAAAGACCCCACCTGCCAGCGCAGGATTCACAAGAGACGCGGGTTCCATCCCTGGGTCGGGAAGATCCCCTGCAGAAGGAAGTGGCAACCCACTTCAGCATGCTTGCCTGGGAAATTCCATGCACAGAGGAGCCTGGTGGGCTACAGTGCACGGGGTCACAGAGTCGGACACGACTTGAGCACACACGTGAGACACACACGCACAAACCAGAAAGACCAGAGTCAACAACTCCATCTGGAAACTTGATATGTCTGGAAGTGAGAAGGTTCTGTCCCTGGGGCAGCTTGTGACAGACAGTGTAGGGTATGGTGATGGGTGGGACCCAGGGCTGTAGACCCCGGGCAGAGGGCCTGAGCAATCCCGACCCCCCCTCACCTCTGGCCACATTTCTGTGGTCCACACTGCTTAGCACGTAGACCCCTTCCCATGCCTAGGTACTTCCGCTTTGCTTTGAGGAGGAGACTGGGGCACCATGGGTGTGGGGTGGAGGGGAGGGGTCCTTGGGGATCCAACCTCTTCAGTCTCTATCCTCACTTCTCAGCTCCCAGCGAGGTTATGGCCCTGCAGAAGCAAAATCAGACCAACAGCTTCATCACCCTGCAGTGGGAGGCCCCTGCAGACCCACGGCCCCAGTTCTATGTATACTGGGTCCATTGGGCCAGCAGAGGACATCCCCAGAGGAAGCGAGGTCCCCAAGGACACCAGGACAACCAGACGGGCAGCACCAATGGGACTTGCTATACGGTGGAGGCTTTGGTGCCCGGGACTTGGTACCTCTTCAACGTGTGGGCTGAGAGAAATGGTGTACACGGTTACAGACAGAGCCTCAATGCATCCACGGGTGAGATGGGGCTCCCTTTAACCTGGTGGGGGGCTTAGGTCGGGCCTGGGGACAGTGAGAAGTGAGCGGACTCCAAATCCCATCAGGCCATGGGGTCAAGATGTCATGTGTTGCAGTGACATGGATGGTCAAAGGGCTCATGGGAGTTGTAGTCTGTGGAGAGCTGTGGCCTGTCCCCGTGTGGACAACAGAGAATGAGGGGTGAAGAGGTATTCCGGTTTGGGGGAAAGAAAGGACGTGCTGGTTCTCAGAGAAGTGGCCTGACTGGTGGGGAGCGGGGCAGTGGGAAGTCCCCCTGGATGGAGCCTCCTGACGCCTCTCATCCTCCTGCACACAGCCCCGGATCCTGCCAACATCACCTCCTGTGTCATCACCTCCGGGGGCCACGAGGTCATCCTGGCCTGGTCCTGCCCCCAGGGAGGCTACGAGGCGTTTGAACTGGAGGTTGGGGGACAGCCGGGCCCCCAGAACAGCTCCTGCGGGGATGCCGTGAAGGTGTCGTTACTCAGGCCGGCTCAGTCCTCCTCAGCCACAGTCACAACCGTCTGGGAAGAAATGAGGGCCCCGTCTGCCTCGGTGGCCTGCCGCGCGGAGGGCGGGCGTGCGGGTGAGTGGGGTCCCAGGGACGGGGAACTCGTGGCCTTCCCCACCCCTTCAGGCCCTGCTCTGAGTCAGGCCCACCCGCCCAGGGGGTCCTCTCTGCTTGTGTTTTGCTTGCTGCTTAAAACAGCTCTGTTGAGATGTGATTCCCATAACATGCAACAGTTCACCCACTGAAAGGGCACAGCCCAGTGGCTGCTGCGCACTCGCGGTATTTGCAGCAGCCGTTGCCACTGGTTTAGAATGTTTTCATCATCCCATAAAGAAAAGAACAGTTGTCCCCTTAAGCCTTGTTGTTTGGACGCTCAGTCATGTCTGACTCTTTGCGACCCCATGAACCTTAGTACGCCAGGCCTCCCTGTCCGTCACCAACTCCCAAAGTTTATCCAGATTCATGTCCATTTAGTCGGTGATGCCATCCAACCATCTCATCCTCTGTTGTCCCCTTCTCCTCTTGCCCTCAATCTTTCCCAGCATCAGGGGCTTTTCCAGTGAGTTGGCTCTTCGCGTCAGGTGGCCAAAGTATTGCAGCGTCAGCATTGGTCCTTCCAGTGAATACTCAGGGTTGATTTCCTTTAGGATGGACTGGTTTGCTCTCCTTGCTGTTCACAAGACTCTCAAGAGTCTCCTTTAAGGCTGTTACCCCCTGACTTCTCCAGCCCCCCACCATCACCCCCCGGCTTCCCCATCCCCCACCGTCACCCCCCGACTTCCTCAGTCCTCCACCAACCAGCTGTTGGCGATCTCTAATCTACACCTGTCTCTCTAGATTTGCCTCTTCTGGATCTTTCCTAGAAATACAGTCACACAGCATGTGGTCCTTTGTGACTGGTTTCTCTCACTTGGTATAATGATTTTAAGGCTCATCCAGTGTTCTAATGTGTATCGGTGCTTTGTTGCTTTTTAAAAAATTAATGATTTGCTTTGGCTGTGCTGGGTCTTGGTCGCTGTAGGGGTCTTCCTCCAGCTGTGGCGGGGGTGGGGCTCCTCTCTAGTTGGGGTGCGCCAGTTTCTTGCTGCGGTGGCATCTCTTGTTGCAGAGTGCAGGCTCTGGGGTGTGCGGGCTTCAGGAGCTGTGGTGCATGGGCTCAGGAGTTGCAGCTCCCGGGCTCTGGAGCACAGGGTCAGTAGTCGTGGTGCGTGGGCTTAGTTGCTTCAAGGCCTGTGGGATCTTCCCAGACCAGGGATCGAGCCTGTGTCCCCTGCTCTGGCAGACGGAGTCTTACTACGGAGCCACCGGGGAAGGCCCTGAGCAAGTGATGACTTCTGATTAGCAACTCGGGAACTAAGAGGCTGTGGGGCAAGGTTGGGTCGGTGGGCGATGGAGGGAGCATTCTCCTGTCCCTCCTCTGCCCTCGAGTCTACCCTGTGGGCCTCTGATCTGAGTCTGGGGGGCTCGGGACGGCAGGAAGCAGCGCCGGGCTCTAACAGCCCCCACCCCGCCTTCCCTAGGGGTCATCGCTGGAGCCGTGGTCAGCGTCTTCCTGTTACTCATCCTGGTGGGCCTGCTGCTCTTCTTCCTGAAGAGGAGGTGAGACTCCACACAGGGCTCAAGGGGCACCTGGAGGGGGCCCGGGAGACAGACGGGGACCCCTGCTCCAGCCTCATTCCCGAGCCTTTTCCTCCCCTTGTCCTTTTCCCAGGCGTAGAAAGAGGGAGAAGAAACCCGCACCCAAGGATCAGGAGATCAGGTGAGCGGGTCTGGGGAGCGCCAGGGACTCGCTGTCGGGTCAAAGCCAGGGACTCACTGTTGGGTCAAATCCAGTTGGCCACTGGACAGGTCAGAGGGCAGGACTAGGGGATCCCCCTGCAGGGACCATCATGCCTCCACCGCTGACTGTTCCCTAAGCGCTCCGGGGCAGTGGCTACGGAACCGCTTTCAGTCTCCGCTCTGGGCCTCCTGCTCATCCATCCAACAGCGCGGCCACTGAACCCCTGTAAAGCGTCAGGCACTGTTGCAGGAAACAGCGACGGAAACAAAGATTCCTGCCCCTGTGGCGCTTACGTTCCAGCACAAGGACTTCCCTGCGGGTCCGGGGGTTGGAGCTCCAGGCTTCCACTGCAGGGCACACGGGTTAGACCCCTGGTTGGGGGTCCAAGATCCTTCAAGTCTCGAGGCACAACCAAAAGCAAAGACACGAGCACACAGGAAGCAGGACAGGTTGGTGGAGCCGTGATGGCTACGTGGAGACAAATAAAGCCAGGGAGGGCTAACAAGAGCAGGGGATAGTTTACATAGGGCGCCAGGAGAAGCTCACTAAGCAGATGACCAAGAGAAAGCCATTCGAGGACAGACTTGAAGCAAATGAGCGGAAGAGCCCTGTGCCCACCTGGGAAAAGACCTTCCAGGCGCAGGCTCGAAGCAGTCACCCTCTTGGGGTGTTGGGAGAATGAGGTGTGTTTCTGAGGCTGAGCAGAATGTGGGTGAAGGGAGGCGGGTAGGAAGTGAAGTTGGAGAGGTACCAGGTGGGGTCAGGTAAGAGTGAAGACTTTGCATTTTATCTGGAGATCGGAGTGTTTGGAAGCTTTTGAGTAGACCCGTGATACAGTTAAGAAGCAAAGGCAAAAAGCAGGAAAATGTGTTTAATAATACAGACATTGTTGTCTCAGAGCAGGAAATGGTTAGAGGGAATCAGATTCAAGATGTCATCTGAGTGTTTAAACAGCAGATCTGGTTAAAGATTGGATGTGTCAGTGTGGAACTCAGAGAGGGCTCAAGAGTGACCCCAAGGCATTTAGCCTGAGCCCCAGGAAGGCTGGAATCGCCATGACTTGAGGCGGAATGTCTATGGTGGGGGGCAGGTTTGGGGGAAAAAGTGTCAGGAGCTCAGTGGTGGACACACTGAGTTTGAAATGCTTGTTGGATGTGCGGGTGAAGACGAAGATAAACAAGCCGTTGGATAAAGTTCTGCAGTTCAGGAGAACATTTGTGCAAATATCTTCACTGTGGGTCAATCGTCATTAAATCTCTATGTTAGAACAGTCCCCAGGGATTAACAGAGGGTGTCAGGAGTTAAGGAAAGCTGGAAGGCCAGCTGGGAGGTTGTTAGTTGCTCAGTGGACTCCGACTCTGTCACCCCGTGGACTGCACCACGCCAGGCTCCCCTGTCCTTCCCTGTATCCAAGAGCTTGCTCAAACTCATCTCCATCGAGTCAATGATGCCATCCAACCATCTTATCCTCTGTCGACCCCTTCTCCTCCTGCCTTCAGTGTTTCCCAGCATCAGGGTCTTTTCCAGCGAGTCAGCTCTTCCCCTTAGGTGGCCAAAGTATTGGAGCTTCAGCTTCAGCATCAGTCCTTCCAGGGGATATTCAGGGTTGATTTCCTTTAGGATGGACTGGTTTGATCCCCTTGCTGTCCATGGGGCTCGTGGGCACAAAAAGAAAGAGGGGATGGCCACCAGAGGTGGGTGCCTGAGGAGGAGTAAATACAGGTGTCGGGGCGATGATGCCCAGTTTCTCCTTCGCCGTAGAATCTGTCCTGGCCAGCATCCCGCCCCAGTCACCCTCTGACCTCTCCCCTCCCTACCCTGTGTCCATTACACGGCGCCTGCGACAAATCTATGCACCCACTGGATTCCAAGTCTGGTCCCGCCTACACGTCGAGCATTTTGCCATCCTCAACCTCAGTGCGCGTGTTTGCATGTCCCAGAGACGACCCTTGGGGACTCGCAGGTGGAGATTCCTGGAGGCTGGTGGGAAACAGGTCTGAAGCTCAGGATGGGGAGAAGTAGGGACTGGAGATTTAGAAATTGTAGACGAAGGTGAAGCTACAGAAGTGGTCAAACCCCATGAGAAGCGTGTGTCCAGTGAGAAAGGGGGACTCAAGGATGGGCTCCCGGGAACGCCCCCTTTTAGGATGGATGGAGGGTGAGGGGCCCACCGAGGAGAAGGAGTAGCTGCAGCCAGAGAGGCCAGTGGTGGTGCCAACCAGGAGAGGGTGCTCAGAAGAGGGTGGATCCAGAAAAAACCAAAGTGCCGTCAGTGGCCGGACGCTGCAGAGCACTGACTCGAAGGATGGCCTGCGAGGCAGCCTTTGGAAATGCAGATAAGGAGGCAAGTCAGACTTTGAGACAGTCCTTGTTCCCCTGGCATCATGGTGCAGACACCAGGTGGGTGAAGGGTGGGAAGCAAGCAGAGAACTGGCCTGCCTGAGAAGATGGAAGGCAAAGGTGTGTTTTCATCCATCTCCCTGTTGTGTATGTAGGTATGATGGGGCCACTGGATCCGAACAGACACCGTTCAGAGGCAGTTTACTGCTCTCACAGGTCCCAGCGAGCGGTTACACGTTACACCAGGCAGGGGCACGCAGACACACACCCAGGGTCGGCTGGGAGGCGGGGGACCCTGAGGAAGAGGCTGTATCCTGGTTTTCATGGGGACAAGTGGGCAATGCACGCCAAACAGGTTGAACTGGAATCACCTCAGTGAACCCTGAGGGCTGTTCCCTGTCGCTGGTGGCGATCTGAGCTGACGGCCCAGAGTGTGTGATCCTGAAAGGGGGCGGTGGTGAGGGTGTGCAATTTAGCCAGCTCGTCAGGAAGGAGAACTGGGGAACTCCCTGGCGTCCAGTTCACCGCCAGGGCCAGGTTCAGTCCCGGGTCGGGGGATCTCCTGCAGGCCACGCAGCTCGGCCAGATGAATAAACAAAAATGAAAAGTGTAAAAATAAACCAAAAACCAATTACGTTAAAAAAAAAAGAAAAAAAACAAAATGAGAACTGAACAGGTGAGCCTCCAGCCAGGGACTCACGACTGAGTCTGGACCCACTGTACTTACAGCACTGCAAGGAGAGGAGCAGAAACACCTGGAGCCACGCCAGCTCGAAGGATGCCTGTTTTTTTTTTTTGGTCTATGCCGGGTTGTTGCCAGGCACCAGGGATCGAACCTGTATCCTCTGCGTTGGCAGGTGGATTCTTTACCACTGAGCCACCAGGGAAGCCCCAGAGGATTACTTTTCTCAGTATGAAAGTGAGAGTAGCGTGTTCACACGCAAACGGGAAGAGGGAAGAACCAGGGAGGGCCACAGGGGATTGGGACCTAGAGACGGCAGTGACCTAAAGCGCAGAAGGAACGCCTCTCCCTCTTTCTGAGTCAAAACGACTCCCAAGGGACTTCCCTGGTGGTCCAGCAGTTAAGACTCTGTGCGCCCAACGCAGGGGGCCTGGCTTCGATCCCTCCTCCGGGAACTTGATACCACATGTCATAAGTGAGACCCAACATGGCCAAAAAACAAATTCTGACAGCGGTTAAAAGCTAGATAAGCTATAATTCACCACTGCAGACTGTTTTTAAGTGCCCAGTTCAGTGGCACGATGTCCACTCCCATTGTTGTGCAACGGGCACTGCCATCTATCTGTAAAACTCTTTAAAACAAACAAACAAACACGGCTTTGTTTATTTAGGCCAAGTTGCATGCCTTGTAGGATCTTAGTTCCCCAGTCAGGGTTCAAATTGGCACCCTTAGCAGTGAAACTCTGGAGTCCTAACCACTGGACTGCCGGGTGAATTCCCTATAGAACTCTCTTCAACTGGCAGAAATGAAACTCTACCCAGTAAGCACTAACTCCCAATTTCCCCTGTCTCCCAGGCCCCTGGAGACCCCTTTCTACTTTCTGGTTGTATAAGTTTGATGACTCGCTGCCTCATGTAGGTGGAATTGCATTTGTCCTCTTGTGACCGGCTCATTTCACCCAGCATCAGGTGGCACCCATGGTGCCTTATGGGTCAGAATTTCCCTCCTTCTTAAGGATGAATAATATTCCGCTGTATACATAGACCATGTCTTCTTGATCCATTCACCTGTCACTGGACACTCGGTTTGCTGTCACTTTTTTAGCTACTGTGAATAATGCAGCTATGAACATGCGTGTACAAATACCTGAGACATTGCTTTCAGTTCTTTTGGGTGCATACCCGCCGACAGATCTGATGAATGAGAAACAAAATCGCTAATTCGTAAAGATGTCTGCACCTCCCATGTTCACAGCAGCAGTATCCGCCATAGCTTGGATATGGTAACAACCTAGATATCCATCAGTGGATGGATGAACAAAGAAGATGTAACATACAGACAATGGAATATTCAGTTCAGTTCAGTCGGCTCAGTCGTGTCCGACTCTTCGTGACCCCATGAATCACAGCATGCCAGGCCTCCCTGTCCATCACCATCTCCTGGAGTTCACTCAGACTCAATGTTCATCGAGTCCATGATGCCATCCAGCCATCTCATCCTCCGTTGTCCCCTTCTCCTCCTGCCCCCAATCCCTCCCAGCATCAGAGTCTTTTCCAATGAGTCAACTCTTCGCATGAGGTGGCCAGAGTATTGGAGTTTCAGCTTTAGCATCATTCCTTCCAAAGAAACCCTAGGGCTGATCTCCTTCCGAATGGACTGAGCCATAAAAAAGGAGTGAAACGAGGCCATTTGTGACACCGTGGATAGACCTTTAGGGCCTTATGCTAAGTGAGATTAGTCAGAGGAGGACAAATACTGTGAGATATCACTTACATGTGGAATCATAAAAACGGTTGAGGGAATTCCCTGGCGGTTCAGGAATTAGAACTCACTGCTTTTATTGCCAGAGGCTTGGGTTCAGCCCATGGTCAGGGTACTAAGATCCTGCAAGCTTTGTGGCACAGTAAAAAAAAATTAATAATTTTAAAAAACAAAACCGCAGACTCATAGATACAGAGAATACATTGGTGGGTACCAGAGGCAGAGGGTGAGTTGGGTGAAGGAGGATAAAAGGTCCAAACCTCCAATTATAAGATAAGTAAGTCCTGGGGAGGTGCAGAAAGAAAACAAAGCAAAACCCTCTCCTTTTATCCCAAGAACGTGCGGTTAAAGGCAGTTCAAAGACTCACCCCTCTCTGCCCCACAGGTTCCCAGGGGACATCCTGGCGGAAGACTTTGCCGAGCACGTCTGGAGAAACGAGAAGGACAGCAACTATGGCTTTGCCGAGGAGTACCAGGTGGGGTGAGCCGCCCCGGGTGCCCATCAGCCCCTCCCGCCCCTGCGGGGGTTTGGAAGCAGGCATGCCCAGCTGGGTGGCTCACAGAAATCCCCAGCCACCATCGGCCACCTTTTGACTCTCACTGGTGTCGGTTAGCCGGGTCCCTTCTCTCTCGCCTGCCCCCAGCCCGGGCCCCTTCCTCCCAGTAGCCATCTCAGACGCCCCCAGGGGACGGTAGGCACATGCGTCCTATCTCTGTGGGTGCTGCAGAACTCCCGGGGGCACGGGGGCGGGGGGGGGGGGGTGGCACCACGCAGCTGGCCCTGGGTGGGGTTGGGCTGAGAAACCCAGCGCCCGTGCACCACCCCCTTCCTCCGCCCCCAGCAACTGGCCCTGGAGGACCACGGCCAGTCCCAGATGGTGGCCTCAGCCCCAGAGAACAGCGCCAAGAACCGCTACAGGAACGTGCTGCCCTGTGAGTCTCGAGTCTCCGGCGTCCTCGCCTGCGACGTCGTCAACAGCCTCGTCCCTTGTTCCCCTCGAGAGACAAAGCTCCTGCCCCCGTGAGCGGGGAGCCCCGTGGCCGACTTCTCCTGCCGGTGTCCCTCGCCCCGTCCCAGCTCCCTGTGTCCCCCCGTCCCAGCTCCTTGTGTCCCCCCGTCCCAGCTCCCTGTGTCCCCCCGTCCCAGCTCCCTGTGTCCGCCCGTGCCCGCCTTCCCCTCTTTCCCCGCTGCCTCCGCTTCGCTTACGCCGGTGTCTCCCCTTAGACGACTGGTCCCGAGTGCCCCTGCAGGCCCTCCTCGGACAGCCAGGCTCCGAGTACATCAACGCCAGCTTCATCCCCGTAAGGCTGGGTTCACCCTGGGCTCGGGAGCCTCGGAAGGTAAGGGCCGCGGGCAGGGGGGCCCTGACCCGCCTGCCTCCCTCCAGGGTCTCTGGAGCTCCCAGGAGTTCATTGCGGCCCAGGGCCCCCCTGCCGCAGACCGTGGGCGACTTCTGGCGCCTGGTCTGGGAGCAGCAGAGCCACACCCTGGTCATGCTGACCAACTGCGTGGAGTCCGGCCGGGTGAGGGGGAGCCCAGCGCCCCCAGGGTGGGGAGCCCTCCAGGCTGCAGCCTGTGACCCTGCCCCAGACACCGGCCCCGGGGTGGACCTTGACCCAACCTCGGGGGTTCCCAGCACGACCCCACCCCTTCCCCCTGCCCCAGCCCACCCACTGGGCCTCCTATGGGGTGAAGCTGGTCTGGAAGACCTGAGGAAGGGGGGGACCTCCTGGCTGGGGTGGCTCTCCACTTGGTTCCCGGGCCGGGGCCGCGTCCCCAATGCTGAAACCCAGAGCCACCAGCGGGGGTGCTCCGGAGGAGGTTCTCCGCAGCTTCCTGTAGTCTGACACACCCGTCTCCCCTAGGTGAAGTGTGAGCATTACTGGCCTCTGGATGCCGAGCCCTGCACCCACGGGCACCTGCAGGTGACGCTGGTCGGGGAGGAGGTGGCGGAGAACTGGGCGGTCCGGAACCTGAAGCTCCGCCATGTAAGCCCCGCCCCCTCGACTGGCAGTTCCTCCCCCGCGGCGGCCCCTCCCAGAGCTCCCCTGAAATCGCGGTTTCCATCGCTCCCACCGGGGACCTCCGTGTGCCCCAGCGATGCCCCCCCATCAGAAACAGGCCCCGGACTGGGTCTCCTCGACCCCTGCCCCTAGGTGCAACAGCAGAAGACTTTGACCGTGCGTCAGTTCCACTACATGACCTGGCCAGACCACGGCGTGCCCCACTCCCCAGACCCCTTGCTGGCCTTCTGGAGGATGCTCCGGCAGTGGCTGGACCAGACGGTGGGGGGCGGGCCTCCGATCGTGCACTGCAGGTGAGGAGGGGCTGGACCCCCGCCCTGCGCCTCGGAATCCGGCCCCTCGGGTCCTTAGGGGACTTGTGGAGGAGGCGAAGGAGACCAGGAAGGCATGCAGGAGATGGAGGCAGGAGGTGAAGGTGTGGTGGTGCGGGTTGCGAATGAGGATGAAGATGAAGGGATGGGAAAGGAGGGAAAAGAAAGAAAGGAGGCGGCATGGGTGGGAGGAACAGGTGAAGGACAAGAGGAGGAAACGGCCAGAGGTCTTTAGAAACGTTTAAAACACCTCCTTGGGGAAACTCCGGGTGGTCCAGTGGTTAGGCCCCTCCCCAGAGCTCCCCTGGAAGTCGCGGTTTCCATCGACAGTGCTTTCACTGCCAAGAGCCGGATGCATTCCCTGGTGAGGGAGCTAAGACCCCACAAGCCTCACCACTTGGCAATAATAATAATAATAAAATAAAAATGGTTCATTTTATGTTTAAAGAAAAATGACTTACTTGGGAGCTCATCTGCTCTGTATGAGTGCCAGCTGGTTACTTACTAGCTGAGTGTCCTGGGACAGTGGACTTCACCTCACTCAGCCACATTGTCCTCTCTCTGTAAAATGGACACGCTCAGCTGACAGTTCCTACTTCTGAGGGGGTGGGAAAAGTGCACAGAGGACATGAGGCACCCAGAACGGGACCTCGCAGATAGAACTGTGCGCATTCATTAGTTAGTACTTCCCTACTTAAGCAACCCCCACTTAAACCGTAGCCTCCAGAATAGCCCCGCTAAATACCCGACCTCTGGGTACTCCAAAGATGGAGCTCTCCAGCCAGCAGGGGCTCCCGGCGCCCCCCGTGGCCTGACGCCTCCTTGTCCCTGCCTAGCGCTGGTGTGGGCCGCACGGGCACCCTCATCGCCCTGGATGTGCTGCTGCGGCAGCTGGAGTGTGAGGGTCTCGTGGGGGCCCTTTGGCTATGTGGAGGAAGATGCGGGAGAGCCGCCCGCTGATGGTGCAGACTGAGGTGAGGGGGATCCCTGGGCCGGGCTGGGAGGGGCGGGCGGGTGGGCGGGCAGAGCTGGCCGAGGCTCAGGAGGGCACCCCCACCCTGCTCTGTCCCCAGGCCCAGTACGTGTTCCTACACCAGTGCATCCTCCGGTTTCTGCAACAGTCGGCCACAGTGCAGGTTCAGAAGGGGGCCACCTACGAGAACCTGCTGATGGAGAGTGTAGCTGCTACAGAGGCCTAAGCTGTGGGAGGGCTGCGACCCCTGCCTTTCTAGACACAGACTCGGGACCCCTGCTTCAGCCCAGATGCCTGGGCCCCGGGACAGCTGAGGGCTGCGGTTCCAGACTCCCGGGCCCTAAAGGAAGAGAGGGGACCGGCAGCCTAGATTCCTACTTCCTGGAGAGGGGGCAAGCCTGGATCCTGGATTTCCAGTTCCTTGAAGAAGGAGAGGGATGGGGTCCAGGAGTCTCTTGGTTTTTGTTTGAGGGAGGAGGAGAAGGTAGGGTCTCAAGGAAGCAGGCTGAATTCTGAGGAAGAAAGGAAGTAACGAGGCTCCAGAATTCTGGTCATCTGAGGAACAAGGGTGGGCAGAGACCTGCCCACCTTTTACTCCAGAAAACAAATCAGTCTTCAAGAATCTGAGGTTTCCCCTTACCCTGCCAACTGTACATATTTTTTTTTCTTTCATCCCATAACTTATTAAATCACTATTTCCCCCAGAGACACCCATCCCCACAGTGGATTTCTGGGTCTGGAAATAATATTGGGGTGGAGTTCCTGATGTATAGGTACTGAGGCAAACGTCCCAGGAAGGTAGCTACAGGGATTCACTGTTGGCACCTGAAAATGTAGGTTTGGGCAGTTGAGTCTCTCTGAGAAAGCCCAGGGTGTGGGCAGTGTGGGCTCCATGCCCTGAGCTAGGAGCATGGAGGCTTGCCTTCTGCGCCTGGCCCTAGGGGAACTTAGAGGGTGGAGTGAAGCCGATTTGCTGGTGAATTTCAAGCTTAGTCTCCGGTCTGGATATCTGAATACCTTGGCCTCCAGAGAGGGTCTTCTGGGTCCTAGAACCTGGTATCCTGGCGCCCGATTCTCTGGGCAGCCGCGGAGTCTGAGTGGAGAGAAGCAGACTGGATGCCAGGATGGCTAGAATAGAAGGCAGAAAATCCTCGGGACCAGGATAAATATCCGTGGGCGTCCTGGTGGTTCCAGCCTCGGGGGCTAGACGAGGGGTGGGGGCGGCCTCACCAGCTACGGAACACGCACGCGCGCGCTCTCTCTCTCTCTCTCTCTCTCTCTCTCACACACACACACACACACAGAGGCTCTCCCTCACACTCATACACGGAGGCGCACACGCGCACACACCGGGGTGGCTCCATTCGGCCGCGCCCCCGCCCCGCAGCACTCCGCGATCAGCACCAGGGACAGCGCCAGTCACCCGCGTGCGGGGCGGGGTCCGGGCGGGGCCGGCGCCTCTGTGTCTCTCCGGAGGGTCCTGTCTAGCTGCCGCACAGGTAGGAGCCGCTGGGACCCCTCCCCCAAGCTCCATCCTCATTCCCATCCGTAGAGCTATGCAGCGTGTGTGTGTGTGTGTGTGTGTGCGTGTGTGTGGTGTAGGGGGATACCAGGGGAGACGAACAGATGGAGGGGAGGGCTGGAACCTGATTCGGAGAGAATGGGACTTAGAGACAGGTGTGGAGACAAAGAGCCACGAGGAAGGGAGGCGCAGGAGGGGGGGAGAGGGTGCAAGACCTCGGTAGACGGGGACCAGACAACAGGCAGAAGCCAGCTAACCCAGACGGGGGAGCGGCGAGAAGCCGGCGGGGAGATGGACAGAAATAGGGAAGGCGTCGGTTTGGAGAATGGAGGCCCAGGCGGTCACGAGGACAGGTGTGAAGACAGAGCTCGGGGCGCGCGGGCGAGACAAATAGGCTGAAAAGGATGCGGGGGGCCCAGCCAAGGCAGCAAGGCAGACGCCCGCCGCCCACATTCCCCGCAGGAGTGGGAGACGGAGGGCAGCCTGAGTCTTCACGTCCCGTTTCGGGGCAGGTGTGGAGGGAGGAGCCAGCTGCGGGCGCGAGCACGGACCGGCAGGGCCGCGTCCTCCCCAGCTCCGCCTGTCTCGGATGTCAGGGTCTGGGGTCCCTGGCGGAACAGGGCTCGAACCCGCTCGCCCCGCCGGGACTCCGCTTGTGTGCGTAAGCCCCACCCGTTGTCTTAGCAACAGGCCGTTGCCGAGGCAACCAGCACTCCCTTCACCCCGCCCGAGCCGAGCCAGCCGTTGCTCTGGGCAACCCGGTGCGCCGGTTCCCACTCCCGTCTTCGCCCAAGACTGGTTCAGGCCCCGGGGAAGGGCAAGAAAGGAGTAGAAGTCATCGGGACTGGATTCCTAGGGGGCCTAAAGGGAGGGGGCGTCTCTTTGGACGGGAACGTGCTCCCGGAACCCACGCCTAGCCTCCGCCCTCCGTAGCAGGAAGGCTGAAACTACAACTCCCAGCATGCCTCGCGGTAGTCGAGCGGTTCCTACACGGCCCCCACCCAGAGGGCCGATGGGAGTTGTAGTTCTTTCTTGTTCGGCGGGCTCAATGGACTCACAGGGTGGGTGTGGGGGGCTAGGGCGTTTGAGTGCCTCTGCAGGAAGAACCATAAGACCTCGCCGTCATGTTCCCGGAGCCCCCAACACCCGGGCCTCCAGCGCCCGACACGCCTCCTGATTCGAGTCGCATCAGCCACGGCCCCGGTGAGCGAGACCTGGGGCAGGGTGGAGGGAAAGCCTCGTCAGGATTCTCGGGGGCGGGATCTGGATCGGGTGTTTTCAGGCTGGTGGGCTGGAAAATGCGGGTGAGGATATAGTAGGAATCATGGATTGGAATCTAAATGAAATTAATAAGGAACGGGTTTGCAAGAAAATGAAGACCCACATCAAGGGTGTGGAATGGAATGGAACCTTGGATTGGTGAATTGGAAGGTCCACCTCTCCCTTCTTTTAAACATAGGGAGACTCAGGGAGAGATTAAACCTTCTTAAAGCACAGGGGTTGAGCAGAAAAATTAGAATGAGGGTAGAAGAGGAGGTAGAACTAAATAAGCAAGAAAATCCAGACGGTGTCAGCCTGCCATAAGGCTTCAGTTTTATATATGAGATGAGCTGGAAGGAAAACATGGAAATAAAATGGAATGGACATGGCTGGAGGGAAAACAAGGCCAGGATTTCAGCTAGCACGTGGTCCAGGTCTGAATGACCGGGTTGGTTCTCGGGGCCTCAGTGTTTGCTGTTTCCATGCCCTCTGCAGTGCCCCCCTGGGCCCTGGCCACCATCGTGCTGGTCTCAGGCCTGCTCGTCTTCAGCTGCTGTTTCTGTCTCTACCGGAAGCGTTGTCGGAGGCGGATGGGCAAGAAGAGCCAGGCCCAAGCCCAAGTTCACCTTCAGGAGGTGAAGGAGCTGGGCCGGAGCTACATAGACAAGGTGTGGCCTGACCCAGTCCCTCAGCCCTGGCCGTTTCTGTGCCCATGCTCCTCTCAATGGCCCAGCAGTTCCCCTGTGTGTCTAGCCCTAAAGTGGATCTGGGGACCTGGAGATGAACCAGACATTCACAAGAAGCTCCAGTCAGATGGGGAAGCCAGACATTCACACATTCATTCATAACACAAGGCAGTATGTGCCACATTAGAGGCAGTATGGGGCATATGGGAGCACAGAGAAACCAACCAGCTGACAGCCTGGAGGGTCTGGGAAGGCTTCCCGGAGGTTGACTTCTGTGTTGAGACCCAGAGGGATTCAGTTAACTGACAGCAGAGAGAATGACATTCTCCCTCAAAGGAAGAGCACGTGCTAAAGCTTGGAATCCAGATTCTGAGGGATATTTGGAGAACAAACTCGGTTTTCACAATAGCTAGGATATAGCATAAAGATATACTGTGCTCTAGGCTTCCCAGGTGGCACCAGTGGTAAAGAACCTGTCTGCCAATGCAGGAGACATAAGAGACATGGGTTTGACCCCTGGGTTGGGAAGATCCCCTGGAGGAGGGCACAGCAACCCACTCCAGTATTCTTGCCTGGAGAATCCCGTGGATGGAGGAGCCTGATGGGCTACAGTCCATGGGGTCACAAAGAGTTGGACACAACTGAAGTGACTTAGCACACACGCATATATTCTGTGCTTGAGGGTGAGGCTTCTAGAGAGCTCAGTGGTACCCACATAATGAAGGGAACTGGGAGCCACAGAAGTTTTGAGTGAGAGAGGGACAAGGTCACATGGGCTTTAAGATGAATCCCCTGGAGCCCATGTGGAGAACAGATCTGGGGCAAGGAGACAAAGGAGGAGGTTGTAGGGCAGTCCAGAGAGGTTGACTCAAACATGAGTACGAAGAGGCCGTTGGCATGGAAAGCTACAGGTTCAGGTATCTGAGCATTATAATGCAGAGCGGAATGAGGCTCTCCTGGGGAGCCAGAGAGTCCTAGGTTTCCAACCCAGAGTAACAAGCTCTGTGACCTTGAGAAATTGTCTGTCTCTGAGCCTCGAGGTTGTAGTCCATAACTAGTGTTTCCTCTCCTCCCTTTTCAACAAATAGCTGTTATAATTATCACCGGTAAGGGATGCCCTTTAGGGTCCTGGTGTCCAGTCTCCAGCCCTCTCTCCTAAAGCCGGTAGCTCCAAACCCCGTCAGCATCAGAATCATTTGGGGTCCTTGTTGAAATGCAAGTCCTGGATCTTGCGCCAGACTTGCTGAGTCAGAATCTCTGAAGTGAAGGCATTCTACCATACTACGACTACTACTATTCACATTACATCTAGAAAATCAGTGACTAGAAGTCTTCTGACTTCGTTGTGCTAGTTTAGGATGGCAAATATGCACTGTATATGCCATTTTCCCTCCATGTTTTTCCATCCAGGATCACTAATCAACATGGCAATTTGGACCATCACCCCAGTACATCCATTAACGTGTGAACTAGAATCTGCGTCCATCCTGTAGGCAGAGAGAGCTGTCAGCGCTTGTTCTTTTAGTCTAGGCATGACAAACACACTGCATGTGCGGCACCGCATCTGTGTGCTACCGGTAGCAGATATCACTAATCAAACACTGACCAGCATACCACCGTGTGTTGCCATGGCGCCTCTCCGCCTGTGGCAGACATCACTAGTCAAACACCGACTCTGCTTAGCTTGCAAATGTTCAGGTTTAGCCAGAGGGTTCTGTGAATCTCCCTTGGCTTCCGGGCCTGGAGGACACCACTGTCAGGGGAGGAGTTCACCTACCCTTGCCTCTGGCTCCCGAAGGTGCAGCCAGAAGTGGAGGAGCTGGAGCCAACGCCCCCGGGGCCAGGGCAGCAGGTGGCTGAGAAGAATGAACTCGGGCGACTGCAGTACTCCCTGGACTATGATTTCCAGACTGGCCAGGTGGGTGTGGAGGCGGAGGGAAGCTTCGGACGGGGAGGGCGCCAGGAGTTCTAGTCCCTCTTTGGAGCAGGCTTCAGAAGGGAAGCTGAGACTAAGGTCCTCTCATCACTGTCCAGCTGCTGGTGGGCATCGTGCAAGCTGAGGGACTGGCAGCCTTGGACATAGGCGGCTCCTCTGACCCCTACGTGCGGGTCTACCTGCTGCCAGACAAACGGAGGCGGCACGAGACCAGGGTGCATCGGCAGACGCTGAACCCTCACTTTGGGGAGACTTTTGCCTTCAAGGTGAGCTCGTGGCCTCAGGGCTCCATGCCCGACAGCCCGTCCCCAGTCTGGAACACTGGCGCCCCAGTCCCTTCAGCTTTTACTGGTGGCAGCTACCACCAGCTCTGTGGGTTAGGGTTACTAGACCCTGTGCTGTCCCTTCGAGAGCAGTGCTGGCCCCTGGACTGCTCCGCTGGCCCTTGGGCTGTCCCATTTGGGCTCCATGGACACCGCCGACTCGTTTGGCCCCCCGCTGCCCCCACTCACCGCTTTCCACGTGGATGTGCTGCGCCTCACTTTGTGCTTTCTCTGCGCCCGCCCCTCACTCAGGTCCCCTACGTGGAGCTAGGGGGCCGGGTCCTGGTCATGGCGGTGTACGACTTCGACCGCTTCTCCCGCAACGACGCCATCGGGGGAGGTGCGAGTCCCCATGAGCTCCGTGGACTTGGGGCGGCCAGTGCTGGCCTGGCGCGAGCTGCAGGCGGCGCCTCGCGAGGAGGTGAGCGCTCGTGGCCACGCCCCCACGGCTGGGCCCGCCCACCCCAGGCCCAGGCCAATCAGCACAGGCGTCCGGGTGGGGGCGGGGCTCGCTCCGGACTGTACCATTCCGAGCAGAGGGGGCGGGAAGGAAGGTCGCAGAGGGGCTGCGGGAGGAGCCCGCAGGGACCGGTCCTTCTTCCTCTCTCAGCAGGAGAAACTGGGAGACATCTGCTTCTCCCTCCGCTATGTCCCCACGGCCGGGAAGCTCACCGTCATCGTCCTGGAGGCCAAAAACCTGAAGAAGATGGACGTGGGGGGCTGTCAGGTGTGCGGAAGGGAAGCCGCAAAGGACTGCGGTGCTGGGAGGAGCCGGGTCTCAGACTCAGGCTCCCGCAGCTTCTGTGTCCCCGAGGGTCTCACCGGGGAGCGGAAGGTCCAGGCTGCCGTGGACGACTTAGATTCGATCTGGGCACAGAGAGAGGGGCCCCTGAGGGGTCCGTGGGCCGTCTCTATGTTGTTCCGAAGAAGAGTCTCGGGCATTCTCCCTGGATTCAGCAGAGTGAGGGGAGCTATAAGATTCCTCCTCCCTCCCGCAGATCCGTATGTCAAGGTCCACCTGCTGCAGGGCGGCAAGAAGGTGCGGAAGAAGAAAACCACCATCAAGAAGAACACGCTGAACCCCTATTACAACGAGGCCTTCAGCTTTGAGGTGCCCTGTGACCAGGTCCAGGTGAGGGCACACCCACCCACCGCCCCTGCCAGAGCAGCCTTTCCTCTGAGCCCCAGGCCCTTAGAAACGCCCGTTGCTAAGGGAGGAGACCCTCCTGGGTAGCCCCTAGGAGCCAGGTCTTGGGGGTCTAACTGTTCTCAGTCTCAGTTTCCCCCATGAGGACCAGGAAGCCCCCGCCCACCCAAGCAAGCCGGGATTCCCAGCGCCCGTAGGAGCTCTGGTTACTGAGAAAAAGAGACCCGCAACTCTAAGGCCAGGCCCACCCACCCATTTAACAGTCTTGAAGATGTGCCCCCATTAGGACCCTGTACCCTAAGCAGCCTCTGAGGGTTTATCTGCTTTAAAACCTGGTCTCAGGAAGACTCCAGTACACTCCTGTAACCATCCAGCAGGGCCCTCACCCCCTCCCTCTCCAAGTTCCAAATGAAGCCTTAGCCCAGGCACCTATGGAGGCTCCCCAGAACTCAGGAAGGGGGTCTCCTTAGCAATGATAACTGAGTCCCTCCGTGTGTATTCTTACCCCACTTTCTGTCTCCTCTTCCTCCCTTGCCCACCGCAGAAGGTGCAGGTGGAGCTGACTGTGCTGGACTACGACAAGCTGGGCAAGAACGAGGCCATCGGGAGGGTGGCTGTAGGGGCAGCGGCCGGGGGGGCTGGCTTGCGGCACTGGGCAGACATGCTGGCCAACCCCCGGCGGCCCATCGCCCAGTGGCACTCGCTGCGACCCCCTGACCGAGTGAGGCCGCCTCCAGCACCCTGATGCCCACCCTCAAGCCTCTGCCCCCAGGCCCCTGCCCAAAGCCACGCCCATGCCCACCTTTAAGGCCAACACCCCCACTCTACCCGTTCCTGCCTTCTCCCCCACTATTATGCCAATCATGATAACTTGCCAACTCCCCGGATACAGCACATACCCAGAAGCCCCAGGGGCCCCTGGGGAAAGGGAGGCAGTCTGGCCTCCCCCACCCCAGGGTCCCGCCCTCTGCTTTGACAATCAGTGATACCAGCCTACTATCCCTTTGGCTCCCAATGCCCTTTCCTGCACAGGATCACCCACTCCTGTCCCCAGTCTGATTCCTACACCACTCCTGGGACCAAATAAACACTCAGCAACTTTGCTGGCTTGCACTGATGCTCCTTGATGGGGGTGTGCAGGGGTGGGGGCTGGGAACCCAAGAAGGGCCCTCCAGGGGTAGGATCACACAAGGGCGAGGACAGGGCTGCCCATCCTGGAAAAACACACGGAAACTCACCCACCCACTCACCTACCCCTTCATCCATCCACCCTGTCACCAACCCACTCTCCCATTCACTTCTTCATCGGCTCATGCACTCAGCCCTCAAAGCTTCAGTTTCCTCATCTGAAAAAACTGTGATAATGGCAACATCCACTGCATGTTTGCTCTGAGGAGTCAGTGAGAATTCACTTAGTTATTCATGAATTTTTTGCTCCCTTGCCCATGATTTATGTAGATTTTCATACCCATATTTCCCTCCCTTCTTTTTTTCCCCTTCTTTTCATCATCTGGGGTGCAGTTTCAATCTCTAGTCAGGGAACTAAGATCTCAGAAGGCATGTGTCATCAGCCAGTTCAGTTGCTCAGTCATGTCCGACTCTTTGTGACCCCATGGACTGCAGCATGCCAGGCATCCCTGTCCATCACCAACTCCCGAAGCCTACTCAAACTCATGTCCATCGAGTCAGTGATGCCATCCAACCATCTCATCCCCTGTCTTCCCCTTCTTCTCCTGCCTTCAATCTTTCCCAGCATCAGGGTCTTTTCCAATGAGTCAGTTCTTCACATCAGGTGGCCAGAATGTCCCCCAAAAAAGAGAGACACAGCCAACCTAAGGAGCTGGGATTGTATGCACCTGCAGTGAGGACCCTCAGGAGGTTTTAGAAATGGTGTGGCTTGGTCTACTTTTAAGATTCTTCTAGCTCCTCCGTGGAGGAAGTGTTTTGGGGAGTGGTGGTGATGAGGATGAAAGGCAGTAAGTCTCGTTGGAGAAAGTCAGCATCTGGGGCTCCAGTGGGCTGAGGAACTAGAACCCGGAGGGACTCAGCCATCATTTCCATCCCAGCGCCCAGGACTGGCCTCAGCAGGCAGACAGACCCCCATTCAGTCCATCACTTGCATGCTGACTTCTTGTTACCCTTCCCACTTTACAGAGTGGGAAATGGAAGCATGGAAAGGGTAACTGACTTGTCTAAATTCATGCAGCTGGGGGGAGGAGAGGAGGCAGAGAGCCCCACTCTGTGGGTGCTGTTCCCCTAAGCTGAGTGGTGGGGATGATCTAAAGACGTGTCTTAAGTCCCTGACCTTGTGGTACTCCCAGACAGGCCACCTCATGGCATCGAATTGCAAGGGGGATTCTTAACCACTGGACCATCAGGGAAGCCCTTACTGCACTTTTTAAATAAAAATCCAAACTAATACAAAAAAGAAATCCAAGATGGAAAAATATTAAAAATTAATGGCAGGATCTGATCCTTAGGCCTCTCTCCCCTAGTCTAATCCTGGTCCTGTTCTAATAAAACTTTATCTACAAAAGTAGACAGCCTGTGGTCATAGTTTGCCAATTTCATTTCTTAAACGACTGCATTAAAATAGCATTTTCTTCCTACAGGTACAATAGTTGTAACTAACCTTGAGACAATTGATAATAGTAAAATAAAATAGGAAGCAGTGAATTTTGAGTATGGTCACTTTTATTTAATGTATTTTACTGAATTTAATTTTTAGTAATTAATTTAGTAAAACTAATTTTTAGTAATAATTGTGTATAACAACCAGGTCACAAAGTTCCCTAAAATTTAACAACCAGGGGCCAGTGCTAGCTGGTCCCAGCACTTGGCTGTGTTTCTTCTTGCCTGGAAAATCCCATGGACGGAGGAGCCTGGTAGGCTGCAGTCCATGGGGTCGCTAAGAGCTCGGCACTACTGAACCAGTTCACTTTCACTTTTCACTTTCATGCATTGGAGAAGGAAATGGCAACCCACTCCAGTATTCTTGCCTGGAGAATCCCAGGGACGGGGGGAGCCTAGTGGGCTGCGTCTATGGGGTCGCACAGAGTCGGACACGACTGAAGCGACTTAGCAGCCGCAAAAGAAGTCCTGGGTGGTAGAGCCAGGGTGAGAGGGAAAATGAGGACACAGAAGTGTACAGTTTGAGATCTAGTTCACCTCAGTTTAACTTGGGTTTATCAAGATTCGGTTCCGTTCTGTCTAAATGTTGGATCGGTCCAGGCCTCCGGCTTCCAGAAATTTGGACCGCCCCAGGCTCCGTCCCAGCCTCTCCTGGCCCCGCCCCCTTCGCCAGCTCTGTTGTCATGACGACCGCGTCCTCAAACCCACAAGCCCGGTGGTCGTCAGTCAGCGTTTCCATTGGCCAAAAGTTCGCAGCCGGCAGGTCTCGCTCACTCATGGCCAGTTGATCGCGGCAGTGCCAACCCACACACTCCCATTGGCCGAATGATTGAAAAGGGCGGGGACTATGGGCAGCAGTTGAGGGGGACCCTTCGGACCTTAGCTCAGCCTGGAGCAGGGAGGGAGCGGGTATTTCGGGTTATTTCGAAGGATAAAGGTGAGGCTGGTGTGGAAGGGGCGAGAAGTCAGGGCAGGTGCGAGGGGAACGGGTGAGCAACGGAGACTTGTTTGGGGATTCCCAGGTTGTCCGGACTGCACGGCGATGACTACGCCGGCAGGCTCGGGCACGGGCTTTGGCTCTGTGTCCTGGTGGGGCCTGTCCCCGGCAGTGGACCTGCAGGCTGAGGGTGAGTTCTCCGCTCAGGATCACACATCTTGCGACGCAGCCACTGCCTTCACAGCCTGGCAGACAGAGCGCTAACGTTCTCGGGCGCTCCAGTGGGCAGCCTAGATGCCTCTGTGGACTCCGAGTTCCGGAACGCTTAGAGGCACAGCTCCGGTGAAACCGAGGCCAGGGGTGCAAGTCCTGTTGAGGGTGGCTGCAGGGGACGCTCTCCAGGCCGCAAACTCCAGCCTGCTATCATCTTATCAGGTCCTCCTGTGGATCCAGATTCGCAGGCCGAGAACCCCGAGCTAAATGTCCTGCTGCTGGGCTCAGTGGATGGGCGGCACCTGCTACGGACCTTGGCCAGGGCAGCTCTCTGGCCGCGAAGGAGGTTCCACGTGAGCTGGGATTATGGGGTCTTGGAAGGAAGAGGATGAAGATGAGAGTCCAGTTTCCTGAGTCCTTGAGGGAGGAGGGAGCTGGGGACTCAGACTTTAGGTCCTGGGGAAGGATGGGGCTGGAGTTGGGGGCTCCTGGGTTGAAGTGGGGGGAAGTGTCTAAAGATGGGGCCTCCCGAGTAGTGACGGAGAGGAGGGTTCTGAGTGCCCACGTTTCTGTGATCCAAAGAGCAGGACTGGTGCACAAGTCTCCAGGGTCTGGTGCACAAGTCTCCGGGGTCCTGTGGGAGGTGGGGGCTGATATTTTCTACTCCTGGGTCTGCTGGGAGCCAGGGACACAGATCTCAGAATTGTTCTTCCCTGCCCGTCCTTTTAGTTCTATGTGCTGGAGAATAATCTAGAAGCTGTAGCCCGACACATACTGATCTTCAGCCTAGCCTTGGAGGATCCTGAGAAGATGGGGCTGCAAGGTCAGCAAAGACTCAGGCCATCTGGCCCCCAGCCCCTTCCCCCTTCCTGCAGGAGTTCTGGCATTCCAATGGTGAAATTAAGCACGTTGCACATTGTTCCCTATTCCATCACTTGCTCACTCACTTGGTAGCCCTTACAGCCTCAGCTCTTCCTACCTTTGAAATGGGGCTAAAAAGAATGCTTCCGAGAATCATTCAGAGAATTCCAGGAGATAATCCACATAAAACTCTCAGAACTGTGAGTAACACAGTGTAAGCATTCAAAACCTCCTGATGAGGGAGAAGCCCAAAGAGATCTAGGGACTTCCTGAGAGGTCATGAGTCCCCTGGATGTGGGTACCATTTGGCTGAGCTGAGCTCTGTCCTACCCAAAGCCTCCCCTAGTGAGAGGTATGAACCCCAGGGAATCTGCCTGGAGGAGGCATCCTTGGAAGTGAGACTATAACGAGGAAAGGGGAGGAGGAGGATTTGAGTGGGAAATTGACTGTTTTCCAGTAATAAAAACTTCAGCTTGGTGCCTAGAGCCAATCGTTGCCCCCTAGACTCAGGCAGGCTGTGTTCAAATTCTGACTCTGCTTGCTGTGTGACCTTGGGCTAGTGTCTATCTCTTTCTGGGTTTCTGTTTCTACATTTATAAAATGAAGATCCTAAAAGTTCTTCCGCCATAGAATTCTTATAAGGGTTTAATGAAAAAAAAAAAAAAAAAGCATGGCGCCTGGCTTATGATATAGACTCCACACATATTAGCGATTATTGTTACCATGATTAAGGATGGTAGGTGTCATTAACAGCCCAGGGCTTTCAGAAGACATTGCACAGCTTTCTTAATGCACCTTGTAAAGGCTCTTAAACTAGAACTTATCTAACCTAACTAAAGTATATTATTCTTTCTTAGAAGGTTCTGAAACAACTAAAATGAAACTATATATTGATATCGATATACATTGTGTATACAACTAAAGGTAAATAGTTCTGTCTTAGTTGCTCTGCTGCTGCTGCTAAGTCGCCTCAGTCGTGTTACTGATCCAGGGATCGAACCCTGGTCCCTTGCATTAGCAGGCAGATTCTTTCCTGCTGAGCCACGGGGAAGCCCTAGTTGTCTTATAAGATTCTAACACACATAAACCTTCATTTCCACCTCTATATAACCTTTCCTTTTGTCAGGCAAGAAAAACTTAAGCAGGAAATTCAGGATTGGGGTTACCTGCGGGGCGGGGCGTAGAAATAGGCGAGGAGACCCAGGTGAGGTGTAAGTTACTCTTCATGTTTTAGCTTTTGGGATAGGTGGGGGACTTGCCTGGGTCCGCCATGTTCATTACACGACTATGGGAGAATACCATCTCTGTAAAGTGGCGTCGCCGTCACGGATCTCACGTGTGGACTCACCCCTCTGCTCCCTCCATTATTTTCTCCCTACTCCCCGCAGAGAGGAGCGAGACCTTCCTGGAGGTGTGGGGGAACGCGTTGCTGCGCCCCTCGGTGGCCGCCTTCGTGCGCGCCCAGGCCAGCCGCCTGGCTCACCTGGTGCCGGAGCCCGACCGCCTGGCGGAGCAGCTGCCCTGGCTCAGCCTGGGCGCCCTCAAGGTGCCTCCGCCCGTCCCCGCCGGGGACCCGGGTGGCGGCCGGGCCCGTCCAACAGGGTCTGCGTGGACGGAGCGGCCTGAGGGCTCCCCGGCTCCCACCGGGCCAAATGGCCCAGGGGGTGGCCTCTGCTCTCGGAGCCTCGGTCCCGTCAGCTGAGAGCCTCGAGAATCGTTCCCCACGCCCCGCTGGGGAAGGGGGGTCGGGGGTAGACGCCACGGTCCCTGCAGCCCCCTCTCCCTCGTTCTCCCCATACCGGCCTGGCCGCGCAGTTCCGCGAACGCGACGCCCTGGAGGCCGTGTTCCGTTTCTGGGCCGGAGGGGAGAAGGGGCCGGAAGCTTTCCCCATGAGCCGCCTGTGGGACTCCGAGGCTGCGCCAGTACCTGGGCTCCCGGTACGATGCGCGGCACGGCGTCAGCGACTGGGACCTGCATATGAAGCTGCACGACCGTGGGGTGAGGGCTGGGGGGCGGGGCCGGGGTCCTGGGTCCCGGGGGTGGAGGGGGCGGGGCCGGGGTCCTGGGTCCCGGGGGTGGAGGGGGGCGGGGCCGGGGTCCTGGGTCCCGGGGGTGGAGGGGCCGGGGCCGGGGTCCCGGTCCCAGGGGTGGAGGGGGCGGGGTCGGGGTCCTGGGTCCCGGGGGTGGAGGGGGCGGGGCCGGGGTCCTGGGTCCTGGGGGTGGAGGAGGCGGGGCTGAGGTCTTCTGTCCTGGGGGTGGAGGAGGAAGGGCTGGGGTCCCGGTCCTGGGGATGGAGGAGGCGAGGCTGGTGTCCCCTGTCCTGGGGGAGGAAGGGCTGGGGTCCCCTGTCCTGAGGGTAGAGGAGGCAGGGCTGGGGTCCCGGTCCTGGGGATGGAGGAAGCGAGGCTGGGGTCTCGGGTCCGGGGGTGGAGGAGGCGGGGCTGGGGCCTATAAGTTTCACAGAGGCCTCTTTCCTAGCTCCCCGCTCCTTCCAGGCCCGGAGTCATCCATACCTGCGAGTTCAGGCGCTGGAGGGACACGGGCGTCGCCTTTGAACTCAGAGACTCCAGTGCCTATCACGTGCCCAACCGGACCCTGGCGTCCGGTCGTCTCCTGAGCCACGTGCGTGCGCCCTGGCTGCTGCTGATTCTCGCGGCTGGGGAGCCCCAGAATCCGAGTTCCCCAACATTATCCTCTCTCCCCTGCTTTCCCAGCGCGGGGAGCGCGTGGCAGCACTCGGGTATTGGGGGACATCGCCACGGGGCCCTTCGTGGCCTTCGGCATCGAAGCGGACGACGAGACCCTCCTGAAGACCAGCAACGGGCAGCCGGTCAAGGTTTGAGACTGGAGGTGCTGGGGCCCCGAAAGGGTACGCGAGGCCCCGCCCCGCCGCCCGGGCCCCGCCCCCGCCCCGGGCCCCACCCCCTGCCGCCCGGGCCCCGCCCCTCGCCACATCCATGTGACAGCCCCACCTCTTTACTTCCCAGGCCCAGTCTGGAAATCTGAGTGCGTCCGCCAGATGCCTGCTCTGGGGGTGGGGGGCGTGGGAAGGGGAGCGTTTTCTAGGCTCCTCGGTGCCACCGCGGCCCTGCCGTCCTAGCTCAGCGTCTGGCCACGCCCCTTCTACCCCCAAAGACCGCAAGCGAGATCACCGAGCACAACGTGGCGGAGCTCTTCCGAGAGATGGCCGCCTGGGGGCACCTGAGAGCCGCCGAGGAGGACCCGGAGCAGGTGCAGGAAGGCGCGGAGCGAAGCCCGGAGCCCGGTAAGCCGCGGACCCGGGCTGTTCCCTTGAGGTGGCAAGCGGGGCCAGGCCGCTCACATCTGGGGGAAAGCGGACCCGGACCCTCGTCCCAGGCTTCAGGCTCCGGGTATTTGAAGTACAAGCATGGACCAGTACGGTGTCTAAAGCCTCGACAAGTGACCTCCCCTTCCCGACATCCGGTCTGTTTTTCACTCTTCTCTTTGAATTTCTCTCCTTTTCCAACTCTTGACACCATCCTTACCATTCTGAATTCCAGTAGCAGAATTAGCAGAATTGTGATCCCACGTGCAGATATTCAAGAGGCTGAGACCATTTTAACGAGGTTCTAGGTTTCAGATTATACCGTTGGAGAATCCCCCGACCCCAAATCTGGTCGTGCCTCCGTCTACCCATTACCTAGGTTGGCCCTCCCGGGTGAATTAGTGACTTGTGTGGCCATGGGTCACCCACTCTCTTTTCTTCTCGTAAATCTCAGTTGCCTAGTCTGTAAAGTGGGTTTCTGCCTGCCAGGCCAGTCTTCCCAGAATTTTCCAGGGATCTACCCAAGAGAAAGGAAGACAAAAGGCCTGAAGACGGACAAGGAGAGTCATCTCCAAGCTTCGAGTGTCTGCCTAACCCTGCCAGTCTTCCCTTCCCCAGCAGCCCGTGCCCTGGAGCCCTTCACTGTCCACTTCCTGTCCCTTGATTCTGCCCACACTCTCCACCACAAGAGCTGCTACAAAGGACAGTTCCAGCTCCTCTACGTGGCCTGTGGGTAAGAGGACCTGGGAGGCGCCTAGATCTTCCTCACCCAACCCTCCTCCCTCAGACCCAGGAATCCAGGCCCCCAGACCCTCCTCAATCAGTGTCCAGGTCCTCAGCTTCCCTTCTTCTCTCAGAACCTCAAAGTCCGAGCCTCAGCCTTCCCCTTTTCTCTCCACAGGATGGTCCATCTTCTCAGCCCAGAGCTGGGGGCCTGCGTGGCCCCCGGAGGACGCCTGATTGTCGAATTAGCCCAGTGAGCCAGCAGAGGGCAGGGCGGGCAACTTCCAGGCTGGGGGGCGGGAAAGCGGGGGCCCCCTAACCCGCCGTTTCCTGGTTCCAGGTTCCTAGTGGACCTGCGGCAGGAGCAGCTGCAGGCGTTCTCCAGCCGGGTCGAGGAGCTAGCACAAGCGGCTGGATTCGCCCCACAGTTGGGGGCAAGCCCTCGGACACCTTCGCGCGCTTCTACAAGGCCGGGGACTCAGCTCCGGGCCACGAGGACCCGGCTGTGGAATCTGGGACTCCGCCCCCTGAAGTCTTGGCCCCGCCCCCTTGAGGCAACCGACCGGCCCTCTGAGAACAGGACCCAGCCCTTTGAACGGGGGACCTCACCCTCTGAACCCCTCAAACTGACCTCAGAGTCTCAGGCTTCACTCTTGGAGGCTTCAGTTCCAACCCCAGGGAGTCAGGCCCCCAAATCAAAGAATCAGAATGTTCCTCCAGAGACCAAGTCCCCCATCCCCGACCACTAAACTCCGGTCATAGAAGGAGAACGCGCCTCTAGAATACTCTCAGCAGTCTCACTCGGCGCCAGAGGTGTCGCTAGCATTTCGGATTCCATTCCTGGGATTCTATATTTATTCCTAGAATTCTAGACTGTTCTCTTGAGTTCTGTCTTTCACGCCCAGACTCTGAAAACAGCCTGGAGATCTAGCCCTGGGGCTCTGCTAAGGCACTCTGTGTCCCCGTGTCTCCAGACGTCCCGTTCCTAACTGGGGGCTGGGGTGTCGCCTCTCACAGGCTGGTCCACAGTAAAGAGAGTCAAGAACTCTTCTCCAGGTGTCTGTGTCTTTCCTGCCCTCAGTCTGTCTCCAAGAATGAGAGAGGGGAGGGGGTGTGGGGTGAGCAAGACTTGGTGAATTTTTATGTGCTACCTGCTGAAGCATATTAAAAAGCAGAGACATTACTTTGTCAACAAAGGTCCGTCTAGTTAAGGCTATGGTTTTTCCAGTAGTCATGTATGGATGTGAGAGTTGGACTATAAAGAAAACTGAGTGCTGAAGAACTGATGCTTTTGAACTGTGATATTGGAGAAGACGGAGAAGGCAATGGCAACCCACTCCAGTACTCTTGCCTGGAAAATCCCATGAGCAGAGGGGCCTGGAAGGCTGCAGTCCATGGGGTCTCAAGGAGCTAGACATGACTGAGCGACTTCACTTTCACTGTTCACTTTCATGCATTGGAGAAGGAAATGGCAACCCACTCCAGTGTTCTTGCCTGGAAAATCCCAGGGATGTGGGAGCCTAGTGGGCTACTGTCTATGGGGTAGCAGAGTCGGACATGACTGAAGTGACTTAGCAGCATTGGAGAAGACTCTTGGGAGTCCCTTGGATTGCAACCAGTCCATTCTAAAGAAAATCAGTCCTGAATATTCATTGAAAGGATTGATGTTGAAGCTGAAACTCCAATACTTTGGCTACCTGATGCTAAGAGCCGACTCATTTGAAAAGATCTTAATGTTGTGAAAGACTGAAGGCGGGAGGAGAAGGGGACGACAGAGGATGAGATGGTTGGATGGCATCACCAACTTAATGGGCATGAGTTGAGTAAACTCCGGGAGTTGGTAATGGACTGGTGTGGTGCAGTCCATGGGGTTGCAAAGAGTCGGACATGACTGAGTGAATGAACTGCTGAAAGCCTGGGCACCCCACACCTGTATCCGCAAGTGAATCAGCAAACTGTACTGACTGGGTAACGGGTTTGGGGCACTGAGACTGAGCATAACACAGTGAAGAAGTTCCAGCCCTCAAGGAGACTGCAATTTAGAGAAAGGGCAGGGCCTGGACTCTTGGGTCTGAGGGAGGAGGGACAGGGCCTAGACTCCTGAGTCTGAGGGAGGAGGGGCTGGGGGCCTGGACCCCTAGGTCTGAAGGAGGAGGGGCTGGGGGCCTGGACCCCTGCGTTTGAGGGAGAAGGGGCTGGAATTCCAGGCCACCAAGGTGAAGGGGTGATCCAGCTGGAGCATGGCCCACCCCACCCCTCACGCGCCCTGTTATCTCGAATCCTGGGCAGGGGGAGGAGGGGCAGCAGTATATTTAGTCTCTGTCCTCGCCCTTTATCTCAGTGTCCTCAGTGAGGTTTGAGCAGACGGGACGAGACAAGTCCCAGGGACCTTCAAGGTCACTCCGGACGCTCCTCTCCTGACCCTCCAAGAGCTCCTTGCCCCCGGGGTTCTGCCTCTCTCAGCTCCTGGCCTGAGACCCAGCATGGCGGACCGGTGAGTGAGGACTGGTAACCTGGGCTCTTGAGCCCGGAGGCGGGTGGGCGGCTATCTCCCGGGTCCCTGTGAGGAGTGAGAGTTGCGAGCCTGGACTCCAGTCTGAGAAGGGAGGTAAGGACAGGAAACCCGGGTGTCGGAATGAAGTGAGAGTTTGGGACTCCATCCCCTAGGAGCCGAGAATGGGGAGCTGGTAGGCCGGACCTGTGGTCAAAGGGCCTATAGGGTCCCTTGGGACACGGGCTAGACAGGACACAGGCCCACCAGTAACCCCCTTCTTGGTTTCTCTCCCTCCAGGAGCGGCAGCAGTACGGTGAGAGCAGGCGTGGGCTGGCCCCGCGTGCCCGGGGAGGGGGCTGCGGGAAGGGCTCCGGATAGAGAGACTGCAGCCCTGGAAGAGGGCACGGAGACGGGTTGGGGAGGGGGTGGTCCCCGTGGTGACTCAGCCCCGTTCCCCCAACCCCAGGCGGGGGACACGGTCGCCGCGCCCCCCCCTGTCCGACGCCGCTCGTCAGCCAACTACCGCGCCTACGCCACGGAGCCGCACGCCAAGGTGAGGTCGGGGGGCCAGCGAGGGCGCGGGGCCGGTCGGGGGCCTCGAAGGGTTTAGATTCAGGTTCTTAGGGCACCGGCGTCCTGGGGGGGCGGGGCGGAGCCAGGGCCCTCCTGGGACTTTGGTTGTGGGCGGAGCCCAAGAGGAGTAAGGCCTTCATGGGACGGGCTTAGCAGAGGGCCGGCGTCTAATTGGTGCGAGCTTGCCCATGGGCGGGATCCCGCCACCTTTGCACCGGAGATCGCTTAGAGACGGTGGGCGGAGCCTAGCTACAGGCCCCAGATTGGTGGATGGGGATGAGGGGCGTGGCTTCCCGCGGGATGGAGTTGGAGGAGTGACCTGACTTCAGGGGGCGGGATTCTGATGCTCCTCCCGTCGTCCTCCTCCGGATCTTCCTCACTCATCCTTCCTTGCTGTCTTACTCCGGCAGAAAAAGTCCAAGATCTCCGCCTCGAGGAAACTGCAGCTGAAGGTACGGATGAGCCCGCGGAAAGGCTAGGTGTCTTCAGGGGACGGGTCTTGGACGTTGGGGTGGGGCTTCGGGTGAGCGACTGGGCGGGACCTGGAAAGTTTGGCGGCGGGATGACCCTGCCAGGGAGGGCTGGGGCCCGGGAATGATGGACATCATCAACCTGGAGGGTGCAGGTCTCTGGAAGCCGGCCTGGGATTAGAGGGCAGGGCCCGGTGAGGGTGACTACCCCGCAACGTCCTCATCCCAGTACCGGGCCGCGGTTCCCGGCACCCCCTCCCTAGACCCTGATGCTGCAGATTGCGAAGCAGGAACTGGAGCGGGAGGCCGAGGAGCGGCGAGGAGAGAAGGGGCGCGCTCTGAGCACACGGTGCCAGCCCCTGGAGTTGGCCGGGCTGGGCTTCGCGGAGCTCCAGGTACTGGTTCTAACCAGGGACTCCAGCCCAGCCCAGGCTCCCAGGTTCCCAGTGTGCGATCTTGCGTCCCTTGGGACTCAGGGGTATACTTACGATGCCCCCACTCTTCTGCTCAGGACCTTCGGGCCCAGTTTGCCAATCCTCACCCTTAGGAGTTCAGAAATGTGGCCTGCAGCTGCCTACAACCTCAGAACGCAGAGACTGGTTCCTCCAGCCCAGATTCTCAGAACCTCTATCTTTAGAACCTCTAAAGTTCCCCAGGATCTGGCTTCAATCTACTCCTGCAGGTCCCCAACCCCTCCTCCCTCAGACCCAGGAGTCCAAACCCTGGGGTTTCTCCTCACTACACACACTGCATTCGTCCACCAGGAATTGTGCAGACAGCTCACGCCCGCGTGGACAAAGTGGATGAGGAGAGATATGACGTGGAGGCGAAAGTCACGAAGAACATCACTGAGGTGGGAGGTGCTGGGCAGCCTGGGTCCCTCTGGGGTGGGGTGGATGCCTCAGGCTCTGGTCTCAGCCTGGCCCCTTGCAGCTGCTTATAGCTGCAGACACCAGGAGACGCAGGACAACTCTGTGAACCTGGCAGGGAGGGGCCAGAAGGATGAGCACAATAGGGTCAGGGACGAGCACAAAAACCAGGAGGGGACAAAGCAGGAAATATGTTTGTGAACATTTGTGGCTGGAGCCTCAAGTGTTGGTAAGTCAACTCAAGTGTGGGCCAGGGACCTGTGAGATGCATGTAACTGGACTGGGGTGTGTTGGTGGTTTTCAGAGATGAGGCCAAGGCAAATTGTGTATCCAATTACAGGATGGGGAGCTTGGATTCCATCCTGAAGGTGGTAGAGGCCTGAACTAGGGAGAGCCTGGCGAGGGATAGGAGAGAAGTGTAGGGTGGAGAAGTGAGGCAAGGAGGAAGAGGAGGGGGTCTCCACCTCCCTTTGTGGCTTCGCCCAGATCGCAGATCTCAACCAGAAGATCTTTGACCTTCGGGGCAAGTTTAAGCGGCCCACTCTGCGCAGAGTGAGGATCTCTGCAGACGCCATGATGCAGGCACTGCTGGGCGCCAGGGCTAAGGAGACCTTAGACCTGCGGGCCCACCTCAAGCAGGTGAAGAAGGAGGACACGGAGAAGGTGAGTGTGGCTCAGTCCAGGAAAGGGGGTACTTAGGGGAGGAGGCAGTGGGCAGCAATCCTAGGACCCGGCCTGAGGGCGGGTGATATTCAGAGTTGTGGGGAGAAGTATCTGGTAAGGGTCCTCCACAGGAAGTCTAAGAGTGTTACAGGAAATGCAAGAGTAAGATAGGATGTAGAAGAGAAAGACGGGGAGTGCATTAGGGAGAATGGAAGTGGCAAAGAATCAGGAGGTACATGAGGGAGACAGAAAGTCCAAGAGGTAGACAGGAAGTACATGAGTGAGAGAGGAAGTGCAGGAGGGAGACAGGAAGTGCAGGAGGGAGACAGGAAGTGCAGGAGGGAGACAGGAAGTGCAGGAGGGAGACAGGAAGTGCAGGAGGGAGATAGGAAGTGCAGGAGGGAGACAGGAAGGTCAAGAGGGCGATAGGAAGTGCAGAGGGAGAGGAAGCACAGGAAGGAGACAGCAAGTGCAGGAAGGAGAGAGGAAGTGCAGGAGGGAGACAGAAAGTGCAGGAGGGAGACAGGAAGTGGGGCATATTGGAAAGGATTGTCTGAGGGGACAAGAAGTATTCCAGAACCAGACCCTGCAATGAGCATCTGGAACAAGTGACCCAGCAGGGGGAGGGCAAGTGGAGGTTACCAGGAAGACACGCTAACCTCTGACCCACCCCCCTCAGGAAAACCGAGAGGTGGGAGACTGGCGCAAGAACATTGATGCATTGAGTGGAATGGAAGGCCGCAAGAAGAAGTTTGAGGGCTGAGCTGACTGCCCACTGCCCTGACCCTGGCCTCGAGGATGACCCCCGAAGAATAAAGCTTTTCTCTGAGCTGGGGGTGGCTGGCTGTCTACTGGGGGCGGCGCGGGCCGTTAGGTGTGAGAGAGGCTGGAGAAATCGGGGCAGGAGCGGTACAAGAGCACGGCAGGAGCAGAGTTGGGTCTCCACGTGGGAGGACACAGAGGTGCCGCGACCAAGCAGCCCAAGGCCCGGAGACAGATACCTGGAGGCACAGACAGATGGAGTCAGCCTCACGGCCAGAGAGAGGCAGGCAGAGCCCCAAAGGCACAGGGGAAAGAGGCACAGAAGAAGTGACAGAAAGAGGGAACAGAAAGATACACACAGTGAGACAGAGATGGGCTTACCCTGGAAGAGAGAAATCAGGACCCACAGAGAGAGACACAAAGAGACCACACACACACACACACGCGCGCGCACAAGAGCTGGGAAACTAAAGACAGACGCACAGCTAAAGACACAAGGGGCTTCCCTGCTGGTCCAGTGGCTAACACGCTGTGCCCTCAATGAAGAGGGCCCAGTTCACTCCCTGGTCAGGGGACTAGATCCCACATACCACAACTAAGACTCAGGGCAGTCATACACATAAATTAAAAGAAGAGGAGGAAGACAGGAGCTGAGTCACGGACAAGCACAAGGAGACCTGTGGGACACAGACGCCCGCAGACAGACACAGACACAGATGGACAGACACCCACAGACGGACATGGACACCTGCAGATGGACACGGACCCCCACAGATGGACACGGACCCCCACAGATGGACACGGACCCCGCAGATGGACATGGACACAGACGGACAGACACCCGCAGACGGACCCGGACACCCGCAGACGGACCCGGACCCCTGCAGACGGACACAGACACCCATAGACAGACACAGGCTGGAGTGCAGAGACACCCAGAGAAGCGCAGAGAGAAGAACCGGCAGACAGAGTGAAGAATTCAGAGACACAGAGGTGGGGAGAGAGGTGGAAGAGAGCCCCAGAGTCAACCCCCGAGAAACAGGGAGACAGAGGCACTGAGAAGCCCAGAGGAACCCGTAGAGTTCAAGGTCGCGGTGCCTGGGACAGGGGAGGGGGATACCAAAAAAGATCAGAGTCAGATGGAGGTAGGGGGGTGAGGTCCAGCAGAGTCTGACACCGCCCTCCCCCACCCCCTCACACACCTGCTGCCCCGCTTTAGCGCCTGTTGTCACCAGAGTGGAATCCCGGTGGCAGACAAAGGGATGGGGGGTGGGGAGGGGGGACAGAGGTGGGGAGAAGCTGAGACGGACCCACACAGACAAACATAGATGGAGAGTCAGGGAGACAGAGAGGCAAGAAACTGTGTATGTGAGGTGAATGCCCAGAGAGAGACAGAGAGAAAGGGCCCCTTTCATGGAGGGGTAAAATCTCCCTCGGACCCCTTTCGTCAATGAACCTCCTCCAAGGACCGACTGTAGGGCTGAGCCCAGGAGCTTCAGAGCATGGGGTGCTGGCCCGGGGAGGTGGGGAGCCTGAGGGTGACCTGACCCAGCCTGGAGTTCCTGGACAATGCTTTTGGGATGAGGGAGAGGCCTTGAAACGGCCAGGAGGTGCCTGGAACCCTAAAGTGAAGCCAAAGCGGGGGTGAGGGGGTGGGGGTGGCGGTGGGCAGGGCCACCTCAGAGCTGGGCTGAGACTTTGAGGAAAGGAATCCTCTCCCCCTTCCCCTCCCCCTGGGGCGGGGCTCAACCTCTGGCTATAAACCGGGGTGCTTCAGCCTGTCTAGCAAGATTTCTCCCCACCACTCTCTCACACCTCTGCTGACCCAGACTCAGGTAACAGCCCCCCACGATCTCCAGGGGGTGTCCTTGGGGGAGGGGGCAGAGGGATGGGAGAAATGAGAGGTGAGGGAGGAGAGGTATGGAGGCAGATCTGGGAATTTGAGGGGGCCAGGCTCCTGGGACTGGGGATGGATGGGGGAATGTATGAGGATTTGGGGGGTTATAGAATCTAGGGGTGCCCAGGTTTGGGTATCCCAGAAGAGAACACCTTAGGGCCTTGGAACTCTGAGTCTGAGGGAATCTCAGAAATTGAGAGTCCCTGAGCTTGGACGGCAGACAGTCTGAGTGTCAGGACTGGGGGTCAGTGTCTGTGGATTTAGGACTTAAAGTCACAGAATCTGAGGCCTCGTGGCTGGAGGTAATATAATTTGTAGTGTCATATTGGGGGTAACATCAATCAGGCGTCTGAATTTGGGTGTACAGATTTTTGGGGTCTCATAATCTTGAGGTTTCAGAATTTAGGTCAAGACCTAAGGGATCAAGATTTTAGGGTCTCTGGGCTCACAACCTGCACGATCCACAGTTGGAGGGAGGGGTCTCGGAATCTGGAGATACAAGGACTTGCTGGTTTTCAGAATTCGTCAGTTAGGATCTGTGTGTACTGGGCACCTTGGGGATTTCAGAGATGGGCGCGTTGGTACTTGGGGGGTCAGGGTGAGGCCTGGGGACGGAAGCTGCTCTTGTGTGTCATTGTCCCCTCCGTGGCAGTGGATGAAGGGGAAAGGGGGTGAAAGGAGGGGACAGGTGGGCAGATAACCCGCCAAAGGGGAGGGGGCCCTGGGGGTGGGAGAGGACGGCGGCGGTGATTAATTCTCCCAGAACCCCCACCCCCGCCCCGCCCTCGGATACTTCTCAGGAGATGTCCTCTGTGTCACCCGATGTGACATCCCCCAAAATAGACCCTGGGGGCGGGGCAGCTATTGTCTTCAGGCCACCGTCCCTTCCCAAATACCTTCTCCTAATCCAGACCCAGATCAGGTTCCCACGGACTTGTCATAAGACAAAAGGGGACAGCTGTGGAGAGGGGGCGGGGGCTGCAGCCCGGCTCGGCCCCACCTTACCCCCAGCGCCCGGATCACTGAATCAGTAGGTTGAGGAGGTGGGGGGCCAACCCCTCCTCCCTCAGACCCGGGGGTCCAGGCCCCCCAGCCCCCTCCTCCCTCAGGTCCGGGGATCCAGGCCCCCGGCCCCTCCCCCGTCAGACCCGGGGGTCCAGCCCCCAGCCACCCGCCCCTTCTGGACCGCACCCCATTCGGCCTGTTCTCTGCTGTCTGTAGGTCACACCAGGACCCCAGGATGTCGGACGCCGAAGAGCAGGAATATGAAGAGTGAGTGATGCCTGCGGGAGGGCTGGGGGCCTGGAGCGGCGGAGACCCCTCCCGCCTCCAAGGCTCCTAATTCTCTCCCTCCCTCTTTCCTTCCCCCGGGTCCTCAGGGAGCAGCCTGAAGGTGAGTGGGGCGCAGGCTAGCCTTGGCGGGGGTGGGGTTGGGGGCTCCTTGCAGCATCTTAGCCCACCCCGCCCGACACCCGCGCTCCTGGTTCGCACAGCCGGTGCGTAGGAAGCGCTCTCGGGTCCATTTGCCGCGGAGGCCCCGAAGGGGCCCCCGTCGGACTCGGATCGGACTCGATCCGATCCCAGTTTTCCCTGTGACCCCATCTGGCGGCCCCCACCCCTCCCCGAGACCCCCTAACGCCGTGCCCTCTGTCCCCCTACCCCTTGCAGAAGAGGAGGCCGCCGAGGAGGAGGAGGAAGGTGAGGCGCCGCACTCCGCAGGTCGGAGCCGGACGCAGGGCCGGGGCCGGGGCCGGGGCGGGGGCGAGGATGCTCGGCCGCGGCGCGGGCGGCCGGGCGGGCTCAGCCTCAGCTCCTCTAACAGCCTCTCCGCTCTCTCCCCCCCCGCCCCCGCGCCCGCGCGCGGTGGCTCCTCTCCCCTGGCCCCCTCAACCCCTCGCTTCTCCTGCGCCCCCTCCCAGCCCCCGAGGAGCCGGAGCCGGCGGCAGAGCGAGGTAACCGCGGCTGCTTCGCTTCCGGAGAGCGATCCCGGGGCCTCGGGGCCCCGACCTCTGCGAGGACCCGCTCCGAGCCCCGCAACCCGCGCCCGGCCCGGCCCTTTAAGCCTGGAGCGCGCTCGCGCCCTCTGCTGGCCGCGAAGGGAACCAGCCTCGCGGAGGCTTTAACCCGTTCCCTTCCGTCTTAAAGGGGACCGACACCCAAGCCTTCTTCCCCAGACTGGAGGGACTCGTACAGAAGGGTTGGGTGTTTGCGGAGAGGCACCCCTCCCTCCCTCTCATCTTCGCCTGTCCCTTACTTTTCTCCTTCATATACATTCAAAGGTTGGGGCCTGGGTTGCCGTAGGGGCTAGCGGTGGAGGTGGTGGTGGGGTCCGGATGCTCCTGTGGGGAGGGGGCCGAGGACACACCTCCTGGGTCACCTAGCGAAGAGAGGGCGTGGGGCCTCCCTGCACTGCTGGGTCTTGATGGAGGAGGGTAGGAGCTCTGAGTGTGTAGTGCGAGGGGCGGAGGCGGGGGTTGCCTTTTCTTTTTTTTGGTCTCCTTATGGTCTGGAGGTTTGGACACCTGGGTTCCCAGCGATGGGGGAGGGGATTCCCCACACCAGTTCTGAATGTATATATGACGCGTGTGACCCTCTCCTTCCTAAAGGCCACCCCATTTCCCTTATCCTCTTTTACCCCCCAACCCCTCCCCCCGGAGCTGCAGGAGAAGGGAACTGGGCTTGTGGGAACCAGGGCTTGGGAAGGGGCGGGTCACTCCTGCGGATACGTCATGCCCACCCACTCACAAACTCTTGCTAATTATCTCTTTGTATCCCCTCACCAGAAGAGGAGCGCCCCAAACCAAGGTGAGATCCTAGGAAGGGGTGGGGGTTCCCATCACACCCGCTTAAATATATTCCCCTCCTCCAGAGACAGGGTGCAAGAGAGGCAGAGAAGGAGAGTGGGGAAACGGAGGCATAGGAAAGGACAGTGATTTCTGCAAACGTTTCTGTGGAACTTTCCACTTTTGTGTCTGCCTGCCCCGTTGGTGAAATAGACCCAGATCCAGCGACTGTAGTACAGTTGTTTGATTCTTCTTTGCGACCCCGTGGACTGTAGCTCACCAGGCTCCTCTGTCCATGGGATTCTCCAGGCAAGAACACTGGAGTGGGGTGCCATGCCCTCCTCCAGGGGATCTTCGATCGAACTCGCATCTCCTACATCTCCTGCATTGGCAGGTGGATCGTTTATCCCTGAGCCACCCGGGAAGCCCACGGTAGCACAGAGGAGGGGACTATCTGTGCTCTAGGCAATCAAGGAAGGCTTCCTAGGAGAGGTGATGCCTGAGAGACAAGGAGTTTGCTAGCTGAAGGAGGTATAAGGGAAGTGAAGAAGCGAGTGGTGTGTGCAAGATCCCGTGTTTCAGGGGAGAGATACGGACACAGGAGGGTCCAAACTAGGAGACCAGTGGGGCCATGAGCGCTCACGGAGGGGAGAGAGGAGCCCTGGGGGTGTCATAGTGGGACCAAAGCTTGGCAATCCAGGACTTCCTGGCACTCCTGTGGTTTTAAGACTACGCTCCCAATGCAGGGCGCATGGGTTTGATCCCTGCTTGGAGAATTAAGATCCCACGTTCTGTGTAGTGCAGCTAAAAACTAAAAAAACAAAAAACAAAAAACACCAAACCCAAAGCTTAGAGATGCAAGGAGGCAGCAATCTGAGCATAAGAAGCAGAAATCCTTGGGGCCTGTGCACACAGTGCGTGAATTTCACTGTGGCTATAGAGGGATGGGGCCATGGAGGCCAGGGCACTGGGGAGCCAATGGAGGGTTTTGAGCAGAGGAGGCAGAGGATCAGATCTGAGTGAGAGCCAGGCGCACAGGAAAGCACGCGTGTGCTTCAGCATCAGGAAGCCTTGTTTGAGCAGGGAGGTTCCCAGGGGTGGGTGTGGGGTGGTATATCAAGGGAAGGGTATTGCAGGCAGGGCGAACAGCACATGCAAGTGTCCGGGGGCATCGGGGTGCATGGCGCGGCCAGGGAACTGTGGCACGAGGTGAGGCCCAGGCTGGGGTGGAGGGCTTAGGGTAGAAAGGGACCGCCAACTGAGAGAGCCCCAGGGCTCGGTGTTGTTTCGCCATGGCACGTGGCGTGTGGGCTCTTAGTTCTGAGACCAGAGATGGAACCCACAGCTCCCGCCGCGGGAGCACAGGCGCTTAAGCACTGGACTTCCAGGGAAGTTCCGAGAACCCCAGGTTGGTGAGCTCAGTTAGGGCAGGGTTTGTGCAAAGACGGGAAATGTTCAGGAGGCATCTGTTCACTGGTGTCTGGGGTGTGAGAAAGAGTCTGTGCTGGAGACAGAGGCGAATCCTTAGTAAATGAGGGCAATTGAAGTCACGGGAATGAATGACTGACCTGTGAATGAATCGAAGAGCAAAACTCCCACCAGGGGACAAGGAGACAGAGATGGGACAGGCAGAGAACTAGGAAGCAAGTCAGGAGGGGGCACTGGCTTAGAAACCAAAGAAGAGGGCGTTTCCCTGGTGGTCTGAGGGTGAAGATTCCGCCCTCCCAGTGCAGGGGGCGTGGGTTCAAGTCTTGGTCAGGAAACTGACCCCGTGCTGCACCATGCAGCTAAAAATAAAATAAAATTAATAAAGAAAGAAAATCCTAAGAAACAGGAGGACCTCAGGGCTGGAAATCAAGGGGAGCCCTCATAGCAGCGCCACCCAGTACGAATACACCGCAAGCCACATATGTAACTGCATTATTATTATTATTATCATTTTGGCTAGCTGCCTTTGAAGAGGTAAAATGGGTAAAACGAATCCCAATAGCGTATTTCACTCAACGCGTTGTATCCGAAATCGCATCGTTGGGACACGTCCCAACTTGGGCACGTGTTTCACGTCCTTAGTGAAACATTTTACTTTCTTTGGTTCCACCGAGTCTGTGGAACCAGGGCGTGCATCTCACTGCAGCCTGTCCGATGCGGACCGGACGCACGGCAGGCGCTCAGGACCCGCGTGAGGCTGATGCTGCCCCGCGGGAAGGTCAGGGCACTCAGCGTTTCTCTTCTGTCCACGCAGCCGGCCCGTGGTACCGCCTCTGATTCCGCCAAAGATCCCAGAGGGGGAGCGTGTGGACTTCGATGTAAGTAACAGACGCCTCATCGCGGGCGGGGCTGCTAGCCTGTAGAGGGCGAATTAGGAAGCGGCGCCCCTCCCTTCTTCTTCTTCTTCTTCTTCTTCTTCTTCTTTCTTTCTTTCTTTCTTTCTTTTTTTTTTTGGTCTTTTTCCTTTTTGTGCTTGCTTTCCTACTCTCCTGGAATTGCGTCCTCACGGCCCTCTAGGGTCAGAGCAGGGTGTTCGCTGCCATCTGCTGGACATCGAGCGCACGGCAGCCGCCTGTCCCCGAGTCAATCCCGCCAACTCTTGCGGTCCAGGGGTCCCCCTCCTGACGCTTCTCAGAGGTGCTGCGGGGCTGGCGCCTTCTCGGGGTATCACCTGGGGATGACCAGGCTTCCGCCCCCCGTCCCCCAGGACATCCACCGGAAGCGCATGGAAAGGACCTGCTGGAGCTGCAGACGCTCATCGACGTCCACTTTGAGCAGCGGAAGAAGGAGGAAGAGGAGCTGGTGGCGCTGAAAGAGCGCATCGTGAGTGGGGGGCGGTGGGCTTCCCCCAGTTCGCCCCTCGCCTCCCAGCCTCTGGGTCCTGGGAGATACGGAGCACGGTCGCCGTCCAGTGCAGACTCAAGGCTGAAACTTCCCCGGATCGCACCCAAGTTGATGCTCGTCTCCACTCCTGACCTGACCTGGGAAGGGATAAGGGGGGTGCGTGGTGGTTCCTGCACCCCCTCAGCCCTCTGCCTCCTTCAGGAGCGGCGCCGGGCGGAGAGAGCCGAACAACAGCGCTTCAGAACCGAGAAGGAGCGAGAGCGTCAGGCCAAGCTGGCGGTGGGTGCCTCCCTCCTCCTGGGAGCGGTTTTCCATTCGTGATTTTCTCTGTGACCCCAAGAAAGTCCGCATGCATATTATCCATGGATCTTGCTATTGAAAGGGAGGGAAACCCCAACCCCAACTGAATTTAGCGGAAAGAGAATTTTATTGGCTCATATAACTAAATTGCCTAAGGCAGGGGCTGCTTCAGGCCTGGCTGGATCAAGGGACTTAAATACTATCACAAAGACCCAGGTTTTCTCTTTCCATCCTTTGGCCTATATTTGTGTGCACGATGTGTCCAGGAGGGTGCCTGGTATGTTCCTGGTCTGAGCCCTGAAAGTCCTGACTCCCATCAGTCTTAGGCAGGAGTGACCAAGGTCCAGTAGCAAGTCTGGCTTAAACTCCTTTTTCTCTCTGGCACAAATCCTAGGATGTTTTCAGGCTGTTTACCTGCCATTGTGGAATGAATCACTGGCTGGTTGGGAGAGAGTGCTTTAGGCCTTGGAAACATGACCTGACTTGAAATGAAGAATGACTCACTCAATTCTTTTTTTTTTTGCTGCACCTCAAAGCATGTGGGATCTTAGTTCCAGGGTTCGAACCCGTGCCTCCTGCAGTGGAAGCGCAGATTCTTAACCATCGGACCACCAGGGAAGTACCTCAAACCACTTTTAAAGGACAAGAATTGGGTGCTGTGGTAGACAAAGGACTGGTCTCCCGGAGGAAGGGGACCCGAGCCAAGAGAGGCAGGCAGCCCCAAGAAGCTGGAAAAGGCAAGGGAGTGACTCTCCCCTCACGGCCCTAGAAGGAGGCTGTGTGCCCCCAGACTTATCTCCTGAGACCCACTGCAGACTGACCTGCAGAAATACAAGGTGATAAACTGACGCTGCTTTAAGCCACTATGTTTGCAGATTACAGCAGTGAGAGGAAGCTCATTCAGGTGGGGGAATTATGGGCAAGCCCCACACCTTGCCTGTCCCTCCAGTGGGGAAGGGCTTTGGTCCCGGCGAGCCTCTAATTCTGGAACATACAACGCAGACTTTCCGGATGTGGCCACGCCTCAGTGAAGGCATTCTGGAGCCCCTTCCTCAGGCTCAAGGTCAAGAGCCTCCTGACTCTGCCCCTCCCCCACTCCCATGACCTGTTACCCTCTTTGCCCCTCTGAGGACAGTCATTCTTCTCTCATGAGACTGAAGGAGAGGAAGTCTCAGAGAGGGAGGGTACCTACACGTGGGTCACACAGCAAGATCACCGCTGGCCATTGCAGGCTGGAGCATGCAGAGAAGAGCAAGCATATCCTCACCCACCCCCCACCCCGACCCTGCCAGGTTAGGTTTTCCTGGGGGCGGGGGCAGCATATTAAGGCTCAGAGAAGATGAAGGACTGGCCGGTGGTCACACACCCGGGCCTGGAAGGGGCAGGAGGAAGTGCTGCATCCTTGCCTGTTCTGATATTAATCTTGTCTCTGGTGAGCTTCCTGGTGGCTCAGATGGTAAAGAATCTGCCTACAATGCAGGAGGCCTCGGTTTGGTCCCTGGGTGGGGAACATCCCGTGAAGAGAATGGCAACCCACCCAGTGTTCTTGCCTGGAGAATCCCATGGACAGAGGAGCCTGGGAGGCTGCAGTTCACGGGGCTGCAGAGAGTTGGGCGTGACTGAAGCGACTAACACTCACTTTCTCAGGCTCGAGTCTGACTGACCCCTGATTCTCCAGTGCAGAATCGGCCTCCCTGACGCCCCCCCGCAGGCGCCCTCCCCCTCTCAGTCCAGCGGGGTGGGGGAGGCCCAGGGGTGAACCCCGTTCTTCCCACAGGAGGAGAAGATGCGGAAGGAAGAGGAGGAGGCCAAGAAGCGGGCCGAGGACGATGCCAAGAAGAAGAAGGTTCTGTCCAACATGGGTGCCCATTTTGGCGGTTACCTGGTCAAGGTGAGTTCAGCCTGCTGGGGCCTCAGGTCTGGGGTCCCGGGGAGGCCGCTGGGGTCTGAGGGAGGAGAGGTTGGGGGCCTGGACCCCCGGGTCTGAGGGAGGAGGGGGCTGGGGAGCCACCCCCACCTCGTGGTGCCCCCTTCCCACCCTCAGGCAGAACAGAAGCGAGGGAAGCGCCAGACGGGGCGTGAGATGAAACTGCGTATCCTGTCTGAGCGTAAAAAGCCTCTGAACATCGACCACATGGGAGAAGAGCAGCTTCGGTAGGCGTAGGCGGGAGGCGGGAGGCGGGAGGGGCCCGGGGCCTGGGTGGCAGACAGGCAGGTGGGTGGCCCCTGGCCCAGGCCTGAGCGGGCGGAGACCCCGGCGCTGGGCGGCTGTGCAAGTGTCTCTGCAGAGCGTCACTGATGCAGGACCTGTGTTTTTGGTGCCAAGACCTGTAGAGTCTGGGAGATGATAGGAAACCAGACCACAGGGCTGACCAGTATTGAGGCGATAATGTTGCTCTGATGATGTCCCTTGGGAGTTCCAAACGGGCTCCATCTCGTGCCTGAATTAAAGCCGGACACACCAGCAACAGCTTCCCAGGCAAATCTCTTCTGGTGGGAGCTCCGTGTCTCCCTGCACAGCTCCCTCTGGGCACAGCCTGCCTCTCAGGATAAGCCCTCAGAGGGAAGGCCAGGGAGGGATTTCCCTGGGGGCGTCTCCTCTGTGTCGGAAGCGCCCAGGCACGGCCCTTAAAGTCAGAAACACCCACCACCCCAGAGGCGGCGCGGCGAGGGGGCTTGGAGCTCAATACCTGAGGCTGCTTGCCAGGGGCCAGCGCCGGCTCCCCCACTTACGCTCTGTGATCTCGGGCAGTTGTTGACCTGCGCTGAGCCTGGCTTTCCTCACTGGTAAAAGGAGGCTGTGATAACAGTCTACATCACAGAGCAGAGCAATGTCAGAGAGCCAGCCCCACGTGGAGGGCTCGCAGCTCCGCGAGGTAGATACCATTATACTCTTATCACCCTCAGGTTGGAGGTAACAAACCAGAACATGAAAGAAACCAACAAACAAAAAGGGCACAGAGGGGTTAAAGAACCTTTCCAGGGCTGCGCAGCTTGCAGGCGCAAGAGTGGGGGGCTGGAACCCAGGAAGTCTGGTGTGGTAGTCTGTGTTCTTCATCCTGTATTTACGAACAGGCATGATGGTAAATGCTTCCCAAGTGGGTCTCCAGAGGCCTAAAGTCCACATCTCAGCATCTGCTCATTTCCATGTGTAAACGCTCCCAGGACGCTGATTTCAAACCCCTGCGCTCAGAGTTGGGGATGGATATTCAGAGTTGACTCCAGCCCCCTCCCTCCCAGGAAACATTATCACGGGGCCTGGACTAAATAGTATGTCGCTAATGTTCCTTTTTTCTCCGCTCTCCACCCTATACCACACGTCTGCTCGTCGCTTGGGTCCACTGATATTTCTGGAGGATCTCAAGTTACTTAAGTTTTATTTATTCAATAGAGATCATATGATGGTCTATAAAAATTTAAAATACACCACAGAAGAGAGAGCATTTGAAAACCATTAGCTGGCAAAAGAAAACCATTAACTGGAAAAAGAAGACACAGAGTACTAGTAAGAATAAAAAGAGTAGTAACAACTAGCTCATCAAGTGCTTACTCTGTGCCAGGCACTTTGTACCGGTTCTCTCATCCTCTAGTGGCTCAAGGCAGTAGATTTTTTTGTCAGTTCAGAATAACTTTAGCCTTTAATAACTGAGATCCGACTATAGCAGCCTAAAACATAGAGATTTGTTTCCTTGCATAGAAGAAATCTGTAGTCCACAGCTGGTGTGGCAATTCTACAAAACAATGAAAGACTCAGCCCCCTATTTCTCTGCTCCGCTACCTATACTCCAACATCCATCTTCCAAATCACCTCATGGTCCAATGTGGCTGCTGGCGTTCCGGCCAGCACATCCAAACAGCAGAAAGAAATTGCAAGGCAAGACCCACAAAGGCTCACCTGGAAGCTCCGCTCAGTGATCTACTTTCATCCCACTGGCTGCCCTACCTGCAAGGGAGATTGGGGAGAGTAGTAACAGAGCCTACTGCAAAAGTTCCAAGGAAGAAAGGGAGAAGGGACACAGAGGGGACCACCCAAAACTTCTTGATTTCTTTCTGCATTTTTCTGGAGAGGGAAGCTGCATGTCTGGAGGAGTCACTTGGCCATAGTCACAAGCCGGAGAATTCCAGATCTGGTGTTGGAACCTATGCTTTCTGACTCCAGGACTGGGGCCCTTAGCCATGCTATTACTCTCCCTTAGAGAGACAGGGACGTGGAGAAGCGGGCAGAAAACCAAGACAGTATTGTAAAGCTGAATAAAGTAAAATAAATAAATAAAATAGGAACAAACAAACAAACAAACCCCGCTGCAGTCTGCTTTGCATGTTAACAAAAGGGCCCCAATTATTAACACAATGGCTCCAGTAAAGCCAAACTCAAAGGGTTCCCTCAGCCCCTCTGGGCCTGGGGCCCGGCCTGGCTCCCTTCCCCCGACAGCCCTTCTGCCCGGCCAGGGAGAAGGCCCAGGAACTATCGGACTGGATCCACCAGCTGGAGTCAGAGAAGTTTGACCTGATGGCGAAGCTGAAGCAGCAGAAATATGAGGTGAGACCCGTGTTTGCTGGGGGCCAGGCAGGGCTGGGGGCTCGGCTGGGGCTGGGTTGGGGCAGGGGGTGCCTCTCCCTCCAGCTCTGCCAACATGTCCCTCTGGTTTCCGCAGATCAACGTCCTGTACAACCGCATCAGCCACGCCCAGAAGTTGTAAGTGTGAACGAGCCTGTGCCCCACACCCCTCCCTCTGACTCTCTCTCTCCTGCTGCCCTTGACTCTGAGTTTCAGCCATGACCACCCTCTCCTGGGGGCTCTGTCTTCATCCCTCTTTCTCTGGAACGTTCTCATAACCTGTCCTTTTCTCTCCGTCTCCGGTTCTCTTCTGGGGTCTCAATCCCCCTTTCTATGTCCCTCTTAATCACTGGTCCTCCAGGCGGGGGGTGGGGGGGTGATCTCCCTCCACCACACACACAGCTAGGGGACATCAGGTGGTGTCCGGAACACGCTTGGGGAGGGGCCCCACTGGCCCCTGCTGGGTGGGAGCTCAGGGCTGCTGTTCGGCGTCCTGCGACGCTCAGGATGGGCCCCACATGTCCCGGGTGCTGACGTCGAGAAGCACGGCTTTCGCTGTGTGTTGCTGTGTCTCCCCGCCCTGCTTCCCTCCCTCTCTCCATCTTTCTGCCTCAGTTTCCAGCTTTCTCTCCCCACCAGCCTCCCCGGCTCTCTCTCTCTCACTGTCCCCTTCCCCCCCAGCTCTGTAACCATAACCCACGTGAACATCCTGAGCTGGCCCAGTGACATCACCTCCCGCCTGTCCATGGGCCGGGGACGGCTGATCGTGCCACCCCAGGCAGCGAACCCCCAAGAGCAGGCAGTGGCAGGCTTCTTCTTCAGGCAGGGGCCCATCTCAGAGGTGGGTGGGGAGGCACTCCTTCCTGACACCCCTCTTTCTCCTGCAGCCGGAAGGGGGGCCGGGAAGGGCCGCGTCGGAGGCCGCTGGAAGTGAGGAGCTGGGCACAGCGACCCCCCCACCCCCTCAAGGCTCCTGGGAGCCCTTGGCGTGTGCGTCCACCCGGGCTGTGCGTCCATCTGGGGCTTGAAATAAACGCTCCCCTGCAGCACGTGCTGAGTCCTGTGTTATTATGAACGCCCAGCTGGCCGTGGCGAGGCCACCCGCTCACAGCCGCTGGGAGAATCCTCTCACCAATCTTGAGGACCATGTGTGAGGCTGAGCCCTCACCCACAGCTGGGGGTCATGCAAAACGGCATGACTGCTCTGGAAGGGAGTCTGGCAGGTCTTCAGAAAGTCAGCCACAGTGTTGCCATTTGTCATTGCTTAGCTGCTCAGTTGTGTCTGAGTCTTTGGACCCCGTGGACTGTAGCCTGTCAGGCTCCTCTGTCCATAGCATTCTCCAGGCAAAGACACTGGAGTGGGCTGCCATTTCCTTCTCCAGGGGATCTTCCTGACCCAGGGATCAAACCCACATCTCCTCCATTGGTAGGTGGGATCTTTACCTCTGAGCCACAGGCCCTAGCAATTCTGCCCCAAGAGAATGGAAAATCTATATTTTCACAAACACATGTACAGGAATCTCAGCAGCAGCATAGCTCAGGATACCCAAGAGGCAAGAACAACCCCAACGGCCACCCACCGGTGAACGGATTCGAGGGAGCAGAATTCAGCTGTAAAAAGGGATGAGGCTCTCACACAGGCTTCAGTGCAAATGAGCCTGCAAATCAGAATGAAGGAAGCCAGACGCAATGCGGGATTCTGTTGATGTGAAATTTCTAGAAGGCGAATCCACAGAGGCAGGGAGCAGAGGTGGTCTCCAGGGACGCAGGAGGAGGAAGGAGTTGGGGAGGGTAATGGCTAGAAGGAATGGTGCTTCTTCTGGGGATGATGAGAGTGTTCTGGCATTACAACTTTGTAAATAGACTGAAAAAAAAACCCCTCTGATCACATTACTATTAATATATATATAAAATAGATAACCAACAAGGACCTGCTGTAGGGCACAGGGAACTCTGCTGTATGTATTGAATAGGTCAGTCCAGTAGTTAGGATTCCGGGCTTCCACTGCCAGGGTCTTGGGTTCAATCCCTGGTTGGGGAACTATGATCCCGAAAGCCACATGATGCAGCCAAACAAACAAACCAACCCCAAACTAATAACCTATAAGGGGAAAGAATCTGCTCAGCTCCCACCTGTGAGGTCGCAGACTGGTCCCGAGATGATTTCTGGAGCTCTGCGCCATCCCATCCGCTTCCCAGAAGGAAGGCAGGAGAAGACGAGAAGGAAGACACGGGCACCTCTTTGGCCGCATCAAACCACTTTCCAAAGCCTTCCTGGACAGCCCCCACCGCGCCCTAGTCGTGCTCACTTACATCTTATTGCGACCCCTGATCGCAAAGATGACTAGATCTCCTCTGGCTCTGGAGGCAGCTGGGTGCTTTGCTGCTCCAAACAAAAGCAGGCTTCTTGTGTTTGAGGAAGGACGCAGTAGTGATGGGGAGGCAGGTGGCGGTCTCCGGCCACCCACATATAGGGTCCCCGTGCCTGGAACACACTCCCAGGCTCCCCTCGGATGACAGCCCAGAGTCTTAGGGAGGCAGATCAGCTGTCGGGCTCGGGTGTGTCTCTGGGTGATTTGACATTATATAAATACAACATAAGCTCTCCCTCTCTGTCTAACCATGGTGGTAGACGTGCAGCAGGGCCACTGTAATGCTGGTAATTTAGAAACAAACCTCCCACATGGGAAAGAGGAGAGAGAGAGCACACTGAAGTCATTGGGGCGGAGCGAGATCTTAGGTACAGATCTGGAGAAGCTGGAAACCTGGTTCTAGGTTTTGGATAAAATCCATTTTTATAAGCACCGTGGCCCCTGACACTGCAAGGGGGAGGGCTTCTTTCCGGGCCTGTGTCCTCGGATAACCTTTGGGAAGATGCCATTCTTGAGATGGTTGTCAATTTCAAAGCCCGTTGGCATGAGTTTAAGGACACAGCGGATATTTTCGTGTGTTGAAAGTCACAGCAGGTCAGCCACGAGGTGCCTTTTGCAATATAATTCTCTCTCTTTTTAACAATTAATTAATCGCTTCTTATTTTGGCTGTTCTGGCTCTTCACTGAGGTGTGGGCTTCTCTAGCTGCGGTTCACGTTCTCAGTACTTGATGTATGTGGGATCTTAGTTCCCCGGCCAGGGGTCGAACCCATGTCCCCTTCACTGGGAGCATGGAGTCTTATCCACTGGACCACCAGGGAAGTCCTAACAATATAATTCTCTCTTAAATGTAAAAAGGTTCCTTTGTGCAAATAACTCTTTCAAGGTCGGTTAAAATAGAAATTAGAACTGACTTCTGCTGTGCTTACCCCTGTTTTCTCACAGAATAGAGGAGTCAACTTGATACTTTGTGAATGTCCTCTTGCATCCCTTTATCCGACCCATCTTTATGAGGTCAGTTTTTCTGCCTCTTGCAGGGAAAAAGGGAACATGTTATCTTTCTAAGGCTATTTTCACCAGCTGTGAGGTTAAGCATCAACATTCCAGTGCTAGCATTGAGAGAAAACAGCAGGCTTGAGAAGTGAAAAACAAAAACAAAAACAAAAACAAAAACAAAAAAAACCTTCACCGTGGAAAAGAGAAGGGCAGAAGAGAGCTGTAATGAGTAAAATATAAAAATGCCTGTGCAGAGCCAACGTCTGCCTACGAGACAGGCCAGGTACACCGTCTCAACAGCTCCTGGAGGCAGAGATGAAGAGACTAAGCCTAGGTCCTAGATCAGACCCCACAGTTAGGAAGTGTTAGGAGACAAGATCAAATCCAGGAATGCCTGTACCAGAGCTGGAATTCTTACCCATTGTAGTAGAATAGGATGTGTTAAACAGAGGTTCAAGTCTAAATGCAGCAGTCAACCTAAAGATTGCTAACAAAACTTACTGTGGGAGCATGTCCCATAGTAGGTTGTGTGGGTTGAGCAGATACTCTAAACTGTGTCTCCTGTAAATAAAAGTCATAAAACTATAGACATATTTCCATCACAGCTTACAGACACAATGGGCACAAGCTTCCAAAACCAGTATACACCGGGCGACAGACGAGACCACACACAGACACGCATCACAGTTGCCCACAGGTCGGGAGGACCCTCTGGAGAAGGAAATGGCGACCCACTCCAGTGCTCTTGCCTGGAGAATCCCGCCATGGGGGTCGCAGAGAGTTGGACATGACTGAGCGACTTCACTTTTTACTTTATAGAGACACAGATAACCGAAGACACCCTGACAACATACACACCATTCACGCTGCCTGGAGAAGAAGGTGGGTGTATAGGTTGAATGGGAAGTGTGGGACTGAACTGGCTACATATCCCCAAAGCCACCCGAGCTGCTATCCCTTTTGTATCCATCCCAGTGGTCTCCAGACTTCAAGGGATCTGTCGTTTATGTCTTAGCACAGGCCCAATAACTTTAGAGTGGGTAGAGCTGATCTGACATTCCTTGGAAAACAGAACTCTTGCCTCTGTACTTCAGAGCCATTCTTTGTGATTTTCGGAGAAGGCGATGGCACCCCACTCCAGTACTCTTGCCTGGAAAATCCCATGGATGGAGGAGCCTGGTGGGCTGCAGTCCATGGGGTCGCGAAGAGTCGGACACGACTGAGCGACTTCACTTTCACTTTTCACTTTCATGCATTGGAGAAGGAAACAGCAACCCGCTCCAGTGTTCTCGCCTGGAGAATCCCAGGGACGGCGGAGCCCGGTGGGCCGCCGTCTATGGGGTCGCACAGAGTCGGACACGACTGAAGCGACTCAGCAGCCGCAGCAGCTTTGTGATTTTTATAGGTCTTTTCTCTGGTCTCGGACTGTTTGCTTCCTTCCCAATGAAGATTAAGGTGTAGAGTACTTAAGACGAGGCTCACATCGTGCTTTATGATGTTACGTATGAGTCAACTCGCCCTCCACGTCCATAAAAGAGTCCCCGCCTTGGACTACAAATCCCAGCATGGTTTGCGAGGACGAACAGCCAGGACTACATTTCCCAGACTGCTCCACGTCCCAAGATGGTAGCAAGTGGAGGGGAGGGCCGGTGAAGGCTCCGAGGAGCTGTTATTGTGGATCCTGCCTCTTGGGTTCCCTTCTTGATGTAATCCAGGGGTTCCATCAGGGACTTGGGGTGCTTTGGACCAACCGTGCCTTTAGGGTCGTGGCCCCGAGTACTACGTTTCCCAGCGTGCCTAGCGGCCGATTGCCTTGACCTTTGTACCGTAATTTTTACTTCCCAAGGTGCCCTGGGCGGTGTAAGGGTTGCGGACTCAATTTCCCATATATCTGGAGGTTCTCAGGACCTAGGGAATCCATTCATTTATTCATTCATTCAAAATACTGTTCCCGATCGCGTTTTATTAGGTCTTGGCAATGGGAACAGGGATGCACAGGGACGACAAAAATCCCTGTTCTCCTGGGGCTTATTTCTAGTTGAAGGGACGAGACAAACCCAAAATAAGTAAATCACATGGTATGAAGAAAGCGGTAAGGTGTATGGAAAAATTAGCTCTGTATTTTTTAGGACTCCCGGGCTGTCAAGTCCGTTTCCCGCTTGGTTTCCTTGGTACTGCGAACTACATTTCCCACATGCCCCGGGGCACATCTCCGGCCTTTAGACTACATTTCCCAGCACCCCCAGGGGGCATCTTAATCAGATTTCCTTTTGAAACCGCTGAGCCGCGAATTTCCCACTGTGCCTCGGGGCAGATCGAGGCCGGAATAGGGCCGAGACCGATTTCCGCCTGTGGACTCCGCTTCCCAGAGCGCCCCGCGGCCTTCTCTGAGGCCGTGGCCACGACCTCTCCCGGCTGCGGACTCCATTTCCCAGCGCGCCCCGGGGCGGCGTGGTGACGTCGCGCGCCGGGCGGGGGCCGGTAGATCCTTGGGCGGCGCGGGGCTGGCGGCAGTTCCCGGCGGCCCGGGGGCGGGCGGCGGCGGCGGCGCGGCGGCGGCGGCAGCGGCAGCTTGGTGCTCGGTGCTCGGCGCTCGCTCGCTCGTTCGCTCACGGGCGGGCGGGCGGCGCGATGTCGGGCGAGGACGGCCCCGGGGCGGGCCCCGGGGCGGCGGCAGCAGCGGCCCGCGAGCGGCGGCGGGAGCAGCTGCGGCAGTGGGGGCGCGGGCCGGCGCCGATCCGTGCCCCGGGGAGCGGCGCGCCCGCACCGTGCGCTTCGAGCGTGCAGCCGAGTTCCTGGCGGCCTGCGCGGGCGGCGACCTGGACGAGGCGCGCCTGATGCTGCTCGCGGCCGACCCCGGCCCCGGCGCAGAGCTGGACCCCGCCGCCCCGCCGCCCGCCCGCGCCGTGCTCGACTCCACCAACGCCGACGGCATCAGCGCCCTGCACCAGGTCAGCTCCCGGGTCTGCGCCGCCCGGAGCACCCTCCCTCCCCGGCCTGGAGGCACCCTGGCCGGCCCTGCTCTGCGCCGTCGTCCGCGGCGGACCCCCTTTCCCCTCCGTCCCACCTGGGGCTCCCCTCTCCCGACCCTGAGCCGCTGGAGCTGACGCTGGCTTTTGCCATTCTGACCCGCCCTTTCCCTGGCCACGAACCGTCGCTGCCGGCCTCCTCAGCCCGGTGCATCCCCCGTCCTGTCACTTCGCGGTGCTCTTTCCCGACCTTGGGTGCTCTCTGCTAGTCTCGCTCGTGCGATAGCCACCGGTGCCACCTCGACTCTGCCATCTAGAGCTGAGCCTCCCTCTTTCCTGAGTCTGTGCCCCTTGCAGCCCCACCGGTGGCTCCTGTTCCCCCATAGGTACCCCTGCCCCACCCTTCCACCCCCCAGCAGCATGGCATCGCCGACCTCCCTGCCTGTGCTCTCCCTGCCGCCCGGCCTCTCTGCGTGGGGCCGCCTCTGTCATCCCGGCCCGTGCCATCTGTTGCTATCTAAGGGTGTTGTTTCCTGAGCCCCTGCCTTCGAGGCTCTGTACTCCTGAAGTGGGTGCTTCCCTTGCCCGGGTCAGCTCAGGCCGTCTCCCTGCCCCTCTTCACCCTCATGCCCTCCTTCATTTCTCCTTCTGGGGCTGTGCCACCTCTTGCCTCCCAAGGCAAGGCCTTCTCCCAGGGTGTTTCTCCTCTAGGAACCTCCTCTCTCCCGCTTTGGCCAGGCCTGCATCATCACCTCCCCTTTTTTTCTGGACAGACTTGAAGCACCCACCTCTTCCTGGCTTTGGGCTGCCTCTCTATCCTCGGGTCACCTTGCATTCTCTGCTTGGATCCCCTCCTGTGGATCTGGGCAGCACCCCCTCCTGCAGAGTGTGTCCTCTCTCCCAGCCCCCATCTTGTCACCTTCTCCAAGAGATCCAGAGCCAGGTTACTCCCCCTCTGTCCACAGCCTGGGCCCTCGTGCCTTCCCCAGACGCGCCGACCGCTGCCTTTGAGCTTCTGTTACAGAACCAGGCCCACTATAGGCCCCACTACCAGGGTTCCCTCTGGTTCGGGGTGCTCTTGTCACCCCCCACCCCTTCCCCCTTTCTTCAGTGGGGCCATCAGGCACAGTTCACAGAGGACCCCTGTCCCCGAGGCTGTCTCCCTTCTAGTCGCCTCGAATTGGTCCGGTCCCCCAACCCTCTCTTCCCTGCCAGAACCCCTAGGTTTGGTTACTTTGGGAACCAGAGAGGACCCAGGGAAGGAAGCCTGGGCAGGGAGCAGGGGGCTGGGGAGGAGGCCGGAAGGGGCCCACGTGCCAGGCTCCCAGGAGGAGCGGCAGCTCAGGAAGGTAGGCCGCCCCCTGAGCGCGCTCTGGCTCCTCGAGTGAGTGGCCTCGAATGCGGGCCTTCTCTGTGCTTTGGGCTTCTTGCATGTGAATGGGTGGCGGGGGCACCGGCAGGAAGGGCCTGGCGTCCAGCTGGTGGTTGCAGCCCCTGGTCCAGGTGCCGTCTCTCCCCCACCCGCACCCCCAGACCCGTGCCCTGCAGGAGCCCCAGTGTTCTCTGGGTCACCCTTCTCCCTCTAGAGGAGGGTCCCCCTTCATGAGGCCCCGCAGGGTCTCAGAGCTCGACACGCCTGGGACAGGGGCCCCAGGTTTCCCAGTCCCCTTCCTGCACTGCCGTCCCTGCCCCGGCTCCCCGGGACCCTTCTGAACGCGTTCTTGGCCCTGCCTTTCCTGTTGGGCTGCACTCCCCAGCCTGTCCCTTGACCCAGACCCTGCCCAGCAGAAGGCTACCCTGGGATCCCTCTCGCCCTCCTGCTATAGGCAAGAGGAACCCACTCGCCAGGGCTCTGCGGGAGGCCTGGAGGGGATTAGGGCATCCATCCAAGGCCCAGCCAGTGAGCGAGCAGGGGACCGGGACTTTGGGTCAGGTCTGGGTGTTTGCTGACCAGCTTGTGCCAGTTTGCCCAAGACTGGCCTCATTTTAGCTCTGAAAGTCCCAGGTCCCAGGAAACCCCCCGGACAGGCACGCGGGATAGTCGCTCACGTTGTCTGGGCGAGTCCGGCAGCCGTGGTTTCTGTTCCCCTGGCGTCAGCTCCCTGTTCTGGCTGTGACCCCAGGAGGTCTCACATCCCAGCCCCTACCCCTCGACAAGGTGACAAGGCCGGTATAGGCTGACTCATCCCCAGATTACCTGGTAATTAGCGACTGGGGTCTGGGATAGGAAGGACTGTGAGCCAGGATTCTTAGGTGTAAATAGGGAGGGGGCCGGAGAGTCTGGGTCCCCTGGGTCTGAGGGGGAGGGTGGGGGGCCTGGACCCCGGGGGTCTGAGGAGGGAGGGGCGGGGGGCCTGGACCCCCCAGGTCTGAGGAGGAGGGTGGGGCCTGGACCCTGGGTCTGAGGAGGGGAGGGGGTGGGGGGCCTGGACCCCAGATCTGAGAAGGAGGGTGGGGCCTGGACCCTGGGTCTGAGGAGGAGGGGGCGGGGGACCTGGACCCCCAGGTCTGAGGGAGGAGGGGTGGGGCCTGAACCCCCAGGTCTGAGGAGGAGGGGCGGGGCCTGGACCCCGGGTCTGAGGAGGAGGGTGGGGCCTGGATTCTTGGTCCCTGGCGCCCAGGCCGCAGGCATCTTTCGCACGGATGCCTGTGCCCGGCCAGGTCCTTGAAAGGGAAAGGCCTGTCTCCCTCCTTGCCCCCCTCTCATCACCATGGCAACCGGTGGAAATAAACGGTGCCCAGAGTTCGTCCCGTTCCCAGGGCACGCGTGGCCCCCCTTTCGCAGCCTGAGTTTCCATGACTTCATGCTCTTGGCCCTCGTAGCTTCCTCCCCCTGCTCCAGGCGGCCGGCCGTGGAGAGGTGAGGGAGTTGGAGGCTAATCTCCCCCGAGGACCCAGGAGGCCAGGTCCACTCCCGTCCCTCCGCCCCTGCTCAGGCCCAGTGCCTGCCCACCCCGTGTCCGCACGTGTCCCGGGTGAAACCCTTTCTCTGCCCCCAGCCTGCTGCACTAGCGTGGGCAAGGGCTTTGGTCTCCTGGCGCTGGCATCTCTTCCTCCATCAGAGAGGACCCTGACCGCCCTCGGAGTGGGGAGGTGCCCGTGGGCGCCCCATGATGGGGTGTCCTGTGCCTCTTTCGGGCCCCAGGCCTGGGCACGCCCTCTCTCGGCCGTCTCTCCCAGTGTCGGGGGTCCTGCCCAGGACCCTCACCTCGCCTCCCCCCTCCCAGGTTCGCAGCCCAGCGTGGCCTTGGGCCCCAGGGTCCGGCTGCCTCCCACCAGGGGCACGGCAGGGTGGTGGCCAGCTCTCCTGGAGAGTCTGCTGGGTCTGGAGGAGGAGGGCCTGGGTCTCCTCCCTTGGGTTCAGCTCTGGGGGCCCATCCTCCATGGTGACTGGGCTGCGTCTCGTGAACAGGCGTGGTTCGGGATCCCTACAGCGCCTCTCTGGCCAGCTCCTCCTCTCACGGTCCCCAGTGAGCCCCAGAGGCCTGCCTGGCGTGGCCACCAGGAAGCCAGGCTGTGCAGGGCTGGCGGTGTCCCGCGGCCACGCTGCCTTCCAGGGCCCTTGGGGTCTTCCTCTGGAGCCTTGTTCGGTCAGGTCCCCCTCGAGGCCCCGGGCGGGGCCCTGCCTTGCCAGGCACGCGGAGGGGTCCGGGAGGTGAGGGTGACCCCCCGCCGTGCCCCCCAGGCCTGCATCGATGAGAACCTTGAGGTGGTGCGCTTCCTGGTGGAGCAGGGGGCCACAGTGAACCAGGCGGACAACGAGGGCTGGACGCCCCTCCACGTGGCCGCCTCCTGCGGTTACCTGGACATCGCCAGGTGAGGTGGGGAGGGTGGGCGGCCCGCTGGGCGTGGGGCCCGGACCCCTCCGTCCTGACTGCGGCCCGCCCCCGCCTCCCCAGGTACCTCCTGAGCCACGGGGCCAACATCGCCGCAGTCAACAGCGACGGGGACCTGCCTCTGGACCTGGCCGAGTCCGACGCCATGGAGGCGCTGCTGAAGGCGGAGATCGCCCGCCGAGGTGGGCCTGGGGCGGGGCGCGGGGCTCCGGCCGTCCGGGCCTCCATTGCCAAGGACCCGGACCCCAGGGTCTCAGTGTGGCCTGGACCGTTTAACCCGAGAAGAAGCAACTGAGGCAGGGCTGGGCTCGTTCTCGGGGTGACTGAGGAAACTGGGTTTGGCGCTTGTCCCGGGTGATGGTGGGTCTTCTCAGGAGTCGTGCTGGGGGGTGGGGGCAGTGGAGGAATGCCGAGTCTTCCGGGGCTCTGGTCTGCTGTACTCGGGATCACTGCACCCCAGGGTCCTTAACGGGGCCCAGGACGCCCCTGAGCTCCGTGCCTGTCCAGGCTCAGTTTTCTAGGGAGCCTGTGTGACTGCCAGCAGGTCCCCACCTTCCCGCGCTCCCTCTCTCAGTCGCTGATGACCAAACCGTGGGGAGGACTCGCCTGGCTGCCCTGCGTTGGAGGGCCGGGGGCAACGGGGTGGGAGACAGTGAGCAGCCTCGCCCCGTCACCAGCGTGGCTTCTGGGTGGCCATCTGCTCCTCCGAGCGGGGCTGGTGGCTGCACCGCATCTGTGAGGGGGTGTGAGCGCGGGGCTGGGGGGTCTGGAGGGCCTTGGGAGAGATGCAGGAGGCCGCTGGAGAACGGCCGGGTGTCCGAGGCGATTCCCAGCTTGGGCTGGGGTTGGGGGGTGAGGCTCCGCCCTGGGCAGGTGGTGTGCCGGCGGCCTCAGGAGTCCCACGGGGCACGGAGGCGCTGGTGGGCGAGCTGAGGTCCGGAGCCCTGGCTTGCTTCAGATTTGGGAGGGAAGTGAAGTAGAGACGGAAGTGGGCTTTTCCTGCCTCCGCTTCTCCACTGGCCGACCTCTGCTTTTCATCTGGCCGACTTCACACGCTGCGCCAGGTTTCACTGGCCCTCCGATGAGGGCAGCCTCCACCGAGGCTCACCGGGTTTTCAGCAGCTTTGTGTAGGTACAGTTATCTGTGTGCTTTCTTCGCCCTTTAGACACGTGTGGGCTCGTGTTTTCTCTTCACCCTGTAGACACGTGTGGGCTCGTGTTTTCTCTTTCGTCTTTTTAGCCTAGTCACACTAAAGCCTTATATGTCCGTGAGCACATTGAGTTTGGATGATTCTGATCAGCCCCGAAGAAACCCCGAGCCCTGGCTGTGACCTCCAACCTCCCTCCCCCTCAGCCCTGGGGCCACCCATGGGCCTCGTGTGGGGGGTTTGCCCGTGTGGACATTTTCCGTAAGTGGAATCCTGAAGTGTGGACTCCGGGTTTCCAGCTTCTTGGCGTGATCACTTGTGCGCCCTCCCTCTCTGTGGGGTGGACCTGCCCAGGTGCCTCCCCCGGCCCTGCCCGGCCAGCACCGGCCCAGCCTTCACCCCTGCCCCGTCTACACGGCCCCTCTGCCTGGACCCGACTGCTCGCCGGGTCTGCAGGTTTGGCAGGAACTTGCCAGCAAGTTCTGTGGGGAGACGAGTTCCGTCCGCCTTCTTATTGGTGATGTTAACCTTGAGCCTCATTCAGAGGACGCCCAGGTGACTCTGCTGTGGAGGTGTCTTCTTCCCTTTGTTGTTAAAAAGCAGTCTGCAGGGCGATGCTTGGAGGCCACCGGGGCTGGGTGATCTCTCAGGCCTCTCAGTTCCTGCCAGAATTGCCCAGAGCTCTTATCACCTTCTCATGGTGACCCGTTGTGCCCGTCCTGCAGCCCGAAGGTCGCCGGGGGTTGGCTTGTGGGACTGACCAGGCTCAAAGGCCTGTGATGCTACCGGGAAGACCGCCCGCTGCATTGCTGCGGGTGGGACACAGCTGCCTCTGAAATCCGGAGGCTTCAGTGACGTGGCTCCACGGTGCCTGTCTTGACGTGAGGCCCCAGCGGACTGTGCTGGGCAGAATCTGTGCTTTACCACAGTTTTAAGAGGAAGACAATTCATGGACCTCTGTAACTGAAGTATAGGACTTTGTGGGCTTCAGGCATGGCTTGATCCAGGGGCGCAGACACAGTCAAAAGCCTTCCTCCCATCTCTCTGCTGAGCTCTGTGCTGGCTTCACTCCTAGGCTGGTTCTCTCCGCGAGGCACTTAGCGTGGCTCCTAGCAGCGCAGGCTGACACCCCGCCGGGACTAGAGCTAGACTTCTCAGCAGCCCCAGCCTTGGCCCTTAGGGCCACCCTGGTCAGAGCCGGCCCTGGGCCAGGCGTGTGGCAGGGAGGACGGGCAGGCCTGGTGACGCAGCTGCCCATGGAGCCGGGCTGTGGGCCCCTCGGCGCCACGTCGGGTGAGAGCAGGGGTAAGGACAAGCAGGGAGGGGGCCTGGACGCTGGCAGCTCCAAGCGACAGCTCCTCCCCAGACACTGTGCTCACAGCCTGGGCCTCAGGGGCCGGCCGGAGCCCAGGACCCCCTGGCCGTTTCACTCAGAAGGGTCACAGCCAGACCCACAGGGAGTTGGAACTTGTCTGGGAGGAATCCCGACATCAGGACAGGGATGCGGGCTGGTTACTCTCAGAGGTGGGCAGCTTTGACAGGCAGTTCCAGTCCTGGCGAGGCCCAGCCACGGCGCTCTTTCTCTGGCTGGCAGGCACGCTGGTGCTTCTAGCCTCCGTGTGAACAGCGAGACGGACGGCTTGGATTGTAGCTGGAGATCCTCACTTCCGGTGCTCCAGCAGTTCCACACCCTCCCCCTGGAGCCTCACAGTGTCCAGAGGCTGTCAGTTCAGTCAGTCCTGTCCAAATCTTTGCGACCCATGGACTGCAGCACGCCAGGCTTCTCTGTCCACCACCAACTCCAGAGCTTGCTCAAACTCATGTCCGTCGACTCGGTGATGCCATCCAACCATCTCATCCTCTGTTGCCCCCTTCTCTTCCTGCCTTCAATCTTTCCCAGCGCTAGAGTCTTTTCAAATGAGTCAGCTCTTTTTTTTTCTGTTCAGGTGGTCAGAGTATCGGAGCTTCAGCATCAGTCCATCCAGTGAATGTTCAGGGTTGATTTCCTTTAGGATTGACTGGTTTGATCTCCTTGCAGTCCAAGGGACTCTCAAGAGTCTTCTCCAACACCACAGTTCAAAAGCATCAGTTTTTCAACACTCAGCTTTCTTTATGGTCCAACTCTCACATTCATACATGACTACTGGAAAAACCATAGCTTTGACTAGACGGACCTTTGTTGGCAAAGTAATGCGTCTGCTTTTAATATGCTGTCTAGGTTGGTCACAGCTTTTTTCCAAGAAGCAAGCGTCTTTCAATTTCATGGCTGCAGTCACCATCTGCAGTGATTTTGGAGCCCAGAAAAATAAAGTCAGCCACTGTTTCCCCATCTATTTGCCATGAAGTTATGGGACCAGATGCCATGATCTTAGTTTCTGAATGTTGAGCTTTAAGCCACCTTTTTCACTCCTGTTTCACTTTCATCAAGAAGCTTTTAGTTCTTTTTCACTTTCTGCTGTAATCTGCATATCTGAGGCTGTTGATATTTCTCCCGACAATCTTGATTCCAGCTTGTGCTTCATCCAGCCCGGCATTTTGCATGATGTACTCTGCATATAAGTTAAATAATAATAGGAAGAAGTGAAGTCGCTCAGTCGTGTCCGACTCTTTTCAACCCCATGGACTATAGCCTACCAGGCTCCTCCATCCATGGAATTTTCTAGGCAATAGTACTGTAGTGGGTTGCCATTTCCTTCTCCAAGTTAAATAAGCAGGGTGACAATATACAGCCTTGATGTACTCCTTTTTCTATTTAGAACCAGTCTGTTCCATGTCCAGTTGTAACTGTTGCTTCTTAACCTGCACACAGATTTCTCAGGAGGCAGGTCAGGTGGTCTGGTATTCCCATCTCTTTCAGAATTTTCCATAGTTTGTTGTGATCCACACAGTCAAAGGCTTTGCATAGTCAATAAAGCAGAAATAGATGTTTTTCTGGAGCTCTCTTGCTTTTTCCATGATCCAGCGGATGTTGGCAATTTGATCTCTGGTTCCTCTGCCTTTTCTAACTCCAGCTTGAACATCAGGAATTTCATGGTTCACATATTGCTGAAGCCTGGCTTGGAGAATTTTGAGCATTACTTCACTAGCGTGTGAGATGAGTGCAATTGTGCAGTAGTTTGAGCATTCTTTGGTATTGCCTTTCTTTGGGACTGGAATAAAAACTGACCTTTTCCAGTCCTGTGGCCACTGCTGAGTTTTCCAAATTTGCTGGCATATTGAGTGCAGCACTTTCACAGCATCATCTTTCAGAATTTGAAACAGCTCCACTGGAATTCCATCACCTCCACTAGCTTTGTTCGTAGTGATGCTTTCTAAGGCCCATTTGATTTCACATTCCAAGATGTCTGGCTCTAGATGAGTGATCACACCATCGTGATTATCTGGGTCGTGGAAGATCTTTTTTGTACAGTTCTTCTTTGTATTCTTGCCACCTCTTCTTAATATCTTCTGCTTCTGTTAGGTCCAGACCATTTCTGTCCTTTATCAGCCCATCTTTGCATGAAATGTTCCCTTGGTATCTCTAATTTTCTTGAAGACATCTCTAGTCTTTCCCATTCTGTTGTTTTCCTTTCTTTCTTTGCATTGATCACTGACGAAGGCTTTCTTATCTCTCCTTGCTATTCTTTGGAACTCTGCATTCAGATGGATGTATTCTGAGGGAGCTCCTCATTCAGCCGAGAGGGTGAGGGTGGGCCAACATCAAATCCAGAAGGGATCAATCAGTAACCTGTGGATGAGTAAGCTGTGACAGGCAGAACTGCCAGGGGGATTTGCGGAAGAGTGGGTGTGGTCATTAGCCATTAAAACCTTATTTACAAACACAGGCAAATCCAGTGTCAGGAAGTGGATTGGTGGTTGTCAGGCTCTGGGGAGGGACGGCTTGATGGGGTAAGAGGTTTCTGTATGGGGTCATGAGAAAGTTCAGGTGCAGATAGATAGGGTTGATGGCGGCCCATGGTGAATGTCCTAAAGGCCACTGAGTCACACGTTTGGTGAAGTAGCTAAGTCTGTGTGAACTGAACAGCTTGCCTGCACGCACAGGTGCTGGTGTGCCCCCTCCATCAGGAGTTGTGTTTATAAACACGGGCGAGTCTCCGCAAAAGCAAAACTGCTGAAGGATGCATTGGAACAGGCAGGAGACTAACTGTGGCTGCAGAAAAAGGTCTGCACACCCCGCCTTCCCTGCCCGCCAGGCCCGAGTGTCTGTAACAGGACTGAACTAGGTGATGCCCTTTAAGGAGGTCGGGCGGGAGGGGCGGGTCTCTGAGTCCCAGGCACTTTCCTGGCCTGCGGGTGAGCCCTCACCAGCCAGACCTTCCCGGAATAGTCCCCCTGGGAGTCCCTCAGCCAGGGCACCCTGAGGCGATCCCAGCGGAGTTTAGTCCCAGTGCCCAGCTGCCAGACCCCGCCGGACTGGGGCCCTGCATAGCCTTGGGCAGGGTTTGCAACCTTGTAGTAAGGGTGTGCCGAGGTTCCTGCTCCTGAGAACAAATTCGTGAAGGCGGTTAGCTCCGGGGCCCCCTGGTACTGCTGTGAGCCGAGCGCCAAGCAGGCGCCTCTCTGCCCGCACTGTCCAGTGGGAGCCAGAGGCAGCCACATGCATACTCAAGGGCTTCTAAGAAGGCCCTTTTAAAAATGGAGACAGGTGAGGTGCTTTTGAGGAACACGGTTCACTTAATGTGAACGTCCAGGGCATTGTCATTTCTGCGTGCGAGCAGTGTAAGGAACTATTCGTGAGCTGCTGCACGTTCTTTCTACGCTTGGAAATCTGGCGTGTTGGCCGTCTGCAGCCTAGCAGCTGCTCCGTGGCTGCACGGCTGCCGACCACATGTGGGCAAGTGAGCAGTTCCGCAGTGGGAAAAATAGCAGACAGGAACAAAGCTCCCAGGAGAAGGAGCACACAGCCCCTGAGGAGATGCCCATTTCTGACTGCCATCTCGACCGCTCTTAATGGGCAAACCACAGATTCTCAGTGACGGTTGGAAGGGACTGTTCCACCCTCAACAGGGCTGCCTGTTCTCAATCCAGAATCGACTTCTGTTTCATGTAAAGCTTCCCCTTGCCCTTGCATCGGTGAGTTCAGGCACTTTTCCTGAAACCGAGGAGAGAGGAAGCATGCTGGCCCCTCCCAGGCGGAGCAGGGGGTGGCTGGTGAGGTGTCGTCGCCCCCGTGGCCTGGGCATCCTCAGTGGCTTCTGCTTGGTTTGTCCTCTCGTGAGTGATAAACATGACAAAACACAGGCAGATGCCGGGCTAAGGACTGTATCAGTAGTGAAAGGGGAGGTGAGACCCAAGATGGTCCCCAGATCCCCAGCAGGGACCCTCAGTGGAGCCCACGGCTGCCCGTTTGGGAAGTGACAGTGCTGGCCCCAGCTCCCTGAGCCCCCGAGGAGCTCACACAGGCCAGGTGCCGCCCTGGGTCTCGCGGGCGGGGGCGCGCCCACCTCTTACCGCTTCTGGTCCTCCCAGGTGTGGACGTGGGAGGCAGCCAAACGGGCGGAGGAAGAATTGCTGCTTCACGACACAAGGTGCTGGCTGAATGGGGGCGCCATGCCCGAGGCGCGGCACCCCCGCACGGGCGCCTCCGCCCTGCACGTGGCCGCTGCCAAGGGTTACATCGAAGTGATGAGGTGAGCCGGGCCTCCTCCCCTGCCCTTGCACCCAGCGCCCCCGTCCCTTCTCTCCATCTTATGCCTTCCTGAGGGTTTTATCTGTTCCCCCCCTTTCTCACTGTGCACTAAGGACATGCGTTTCCCTTCAAGTACAGCCTTAGCTGCACCCACGTCTTGATGTGCAGGCTTCTCAGTGCCTTTCAGTTTAAGACAGTTTCCAGCTTGTAATCTTCTTTGACCCAGAGATCATTTAGAAGCATGTTGTTAATTTACAAAAACACGGGGTTTTCTAGTCACCGTTTCATTAGAGCCGTGCCTCTTATTGCACTTTGCCAATAGTATTTTCTTTAACAAATTGAAGATTTGCAGCAGCCCTGCATTGTCAGATGACGGTGAATGCTTTTAGCAAAATAAAGTACTTTTTAAGATGCATACATTGGGTTTTATTTCAGACATAATGCTGTTGCTCACTTAATAGACTTAAGTTTTGCATGCAGTGGCAAACCGGAACAGTTCACGTGGCTTGCTGTGTTGCAGTAAAGCCAGCTGGCTGTCTGGAGCCGAACCCTCCATATTCCCGAGTCCGCCTGTGCTCATTTCCCAGCTTAATCTCGCTGTGGTCGGAGAGCAGGTTCTCTGAGAGTCCTGATTTCTGAGATCCGTTGAGGTTTGCTTCATACCCTAGTCAGTGTCAGCCAGGAAAGAAGTGTGTTGTCAAGGACAGCGCTGTATATAGGTTATTAGGTCAACTTTGCGCTCATGTTGCTTGAATCTTCTGATCCCTAGTGATTCTTCCTTTTCCCATCTGCTGCTGTCAGTTGCTGTGAGAGAAAGTGATGGAATGTGGTAGAATGTCTCAGCACGCCTGTGGGGCTTTCCCGCCTCTCCCTCCCTGCCTTAGTCTCAGTTTCCGTGCTGCGTGTTTCAAGGCCAGGGCATTCGGTGCGCACATGGTTTAAACTGTTGCCGTGTGCGCCCTTTCTCTCATCCCCACCTCAGTCTCGTCCCGTTTCTGGCCGTCTCACCCTTTCCTGTCAGAGTAGCTGGTTCTGCTGCGTATCAGGCTCCCCCTGCCCTCTCTTTATTTTCTCTTTATATTTAGTATGACAGTGGAGTTCCAGTGAATCCCTCCATCTCTGCTCACTTCTGTGTTAATGAATTTTTAGGAAGGTTTTCTGGGGAGCTCTCTGGTGGACTAGTGGTTAGGGTTCTGGGCTTTCACTGCTGTGGCCTGAGTTCAGTCTCTGCTCAGGGAACTGAGATTCCGCAGGCTGCACAGAATGGCTGGAAAAGAAGGGAATGTTTTCCAGTAAGGAACTTAAGATGACCCCTGATAGCTTGGGGCTAATGTCCTGGCTGTCTCCTCTAATTTGGAGGTAGGATGCCCCATCCTCTGTAGTTCCAGTGAAAGTCCCAGATCCTATACTCTCTGGGTACCTGTTCATCCCAGGGCTGATCTCTGTGGCAAGGAGGATGGGACACTGTGAATGGTCAGGCCTGGTAACGTGGCCAGCTCCGGAGGCTGTGCCCTCTTCTGCCCAAGACTTCCCCTCCTGAGTCACAGCTGGCTGCTTCAGCTCCTGCCATTGCATCTGCATCCCAGGCAGCCAGCAGGAAGAAGGAGGAGGGGCCAAAGGAGTGAATGTTCGTTTCTTTTAAGAGAACGATCTGGAAGTGATATGCACACTTAGCGCTGACATCCCCATTTGCCAGACCCTACTCAGCTGGCCATTCCTAGCTATGAGAAACAGATTCCAGAGTGGTCCATGGTGGTGGTGATCTCCTGGGAAAGAACCCTCTGAGCCGGGGTTCCGTCTTGGCACTGGCGTTTGGTCCCCATCGGTCCTTGCTGGGGGCGGTCCTCTGCGTTGTGGGAGGTTTCCTGGCATCCTCAGCCTACCCACTGGTGCCCCCCGGCACTGCCCCTACGTTGTGACGGCCAGAAACGTCTCCAGACGCCCCCTGGCGGCAGCGTCGTCCTGGCTGAGAACCGCTGCCCCAGGCCAGTGGGCTCCTGGAACCCTGCTGCCCCTCCTGGGGGGGTCTCAGTCTTTCTCTGTGCTGGGGCACTGGGGAACCCCTGCTTCCACCTCCGCCGGGGTATCCCAGCACAGGGGAGGTGTCAGGAGTCGAGGCCTGCAGGTTCGGAGAGCAGGGTGCCGGAGGCCACCTGACAGGCTGGGGAGGGGTCAGGAGCCCCTGGCAGAAGCGTCTCCTTGGGGAGGGGCGCCTCAAGGCCCAGGCCTGTTTTCGGCCCTGTCACAGCTGGTTCTGACCATGGCCCCTGGCCCCGAGGCCCTGTCTCGGCCCTTGAACCCAGCCCTCCCGGCCCCCAGGCTACTCCTCCAGGCTGGCTACGACCCGGAGCTGCGTGATGGCGATGGCTGGACGCCCCTGCACGCCGCGGCCCACTGGGGTGTGGAGGATGCCTGCCGCCTGCTGGCGGAGCATGGCGGGGGCATGGACTCGCTGACCCACGCGGTGAGGGCCTGGCCTGGCTCCCCGGGGGCTGCAGGGCGGGAGGGTCCCCGCCTCTGCCTCCTCCTCACCTACCCTAACCGCTGCCCACCCAGGGGCAACGTCCCTGTGACCTGGCGGACGAGGAGGTGCTGAGCCTGCTGGAGGAACTGGCCCGGAAGCAGGAGGACGTGAGTCTCCATCCGCAGTCAGGACCCGGGGCCCCGCGAGCCTGGGGAGCCGCCCTTCCCCGGCCAGTGACGGGGCCCAGCGGGGAGCTGTGATCAGCAGCACCTCGGGGTGCCGATGGGGCTGGTCATCCCTGAGATGTACCTGCACCAGTGCTGGGCCAGGCCTTGTCGCTGGAGAAACTCAGAAGGAAGGGGCGAACGGCTTGGATTTGGGATGAGTCCCAGCTGTGCCTTTGATTCGCTGCGGTAGCCTCTCCGGGCCTCAGGAAAATGGGCAGAATACTAAACAGTGCGTGCGCATCATGAGTTACACGTGCTGTTCCACGGAACACGGTGCAGTGAGCGGCATGTATGTTACTGACTGAAAGCATTCAGAACCCCACCTGTCTCAGCGCTCTGAGGTAGCAGGAATCATCTGAGGCCTCCCGGGTCAGATCCCCTTTAAAGCTTGGCCGCTGCGACATTCAGGGAGAAGGTGGTGGTTCCGGCTTGGACTGGAGGGGGCGGGGGTGCGCACGTGTTGAGGGAGCCGCACTGTGCAGAGGCTGGGGGAGGAACCGGATAGTACCTGGAGTGGGGTAGGGGGTGGGGACAGGGGCAGACCCCAAAGGGCCGTGAGAGCCAGGCAGGAGCAGGTGAGGGGGCCAGGGCCCCCAGGGGTTAGTGGGTGAGGCAGGGTCTGTGGGTGCTGAGGGCGCAGAGGAAGCCTGAGGGCGTCTGGGGGACCTTCAGCACCTGAGGCTTGCTGGGAGGAGAGGCGGAGCCGCGGGGCCAGCTCAGGTGTGAAGAGGGCCAGCTCAGGTGTGAAGAGGGCCAGCTCAGGTGTGAAGAGGGCCAGCTCAGGTGTGAAGAGGGCCAGCTCAGGTGTGAAGACTCAGGCGGAACTGCCTGAGAGCGAGCTGCGGGGAGGCAGCTGTGTCCGGGTGCGCCGAGGGTCCCGGAAGGTGCAGGCTCCAGGAGTACTCACTGGAGACCCAGGGTGCTGTGCAGACGAGTCCACAAAGCACCTGCCCCCCCCCGCCAGCACAGCTCTGTGTGGGACCCAGGAGGGTCTGCCCATCCTGCCCCCCTCCCAGCAGCCCCTTCCCCCTTCCAGCTTCGGAACCAAAAGGAAGCTGCCCAGAGCCGCGGCCCGGAGCCCCAGGGGCCCTCCAGCAGCAAACACCGGAGGTAGGGGGTGGTGCCCTGCGGGGAGTGGGCTGGAGGCCCCCAGGGCTTGGGTCCCAGCACCCGCCCTCCCCTTTGCACCAGGAGCTCCGTGTGCCGTCTAAGCAGCCGCGAGAAGATCTCCCTCCAGGACCTGTCCAAGGAGCGCCGGCCCGGGGCGGCAGGAGGCACCCCCATCCGGGACGAGGAGGAGGGAGAAGAAGCCCCCTCAGGTGAGGGGCTGGGAGCCTGGACCCCCAGTCTGAGGGATGAGGAGGGGCTGATGCTTCTTCTGAGGTCTCCGTCTTCCCACCTCACAGAGCCACCCCCTGCAGAATGCAGAGCCCTCAACGGGGTCTCCTCCCCGCCACCCTGTAGCCCTGGGAGCCCCGCGGTGAGTGGGGGCCTGGGGGTGGGACTGGGTTGTCCCGAGCCTGCCGTCAGGGCCGCGGGGTGCAGACTGCGGGCCCAGAACCCCCCTGGGGCTCCTGGCGGCCTTTCCCTGGCTGTTCCCGTCCCTGGCGGTAGTTTGTTGTGGTCCTTCTGGGGGTAGCATGCGAAATTCTTGAGAAGGGCCCTATCGTGGTAACGGAGACCTTTCTCTTCTCCAGACCCTCGAGGAGGCCCCCTTCTCCAGGCGCTTTGGCCTCCAGAAGACAGGCAGCTCCGGGGCTCTGGGGCCCACGGACTGGCGTGGAGCCGAGGGCGCCCGGGGGCCGGGCTGCAGCGCTCTGCGTCCTCCTCCCGGCTGGAGGGTGCGCCCACTCAGGTGAGCATTGTGGGGAGGCCCGGGAGCAGACCCTGCCCAGCGGGGAGATTAGCTGCCTGTCTCCTCTCTCCGCAGGGCCGGGAGCCCCGGCTTGCCAGAGTCCCCCCAACCCCTCCCAGAAGGTGCCGGAGCCCTCTTGCCCGTGAGTACAGCGGGACAGCCTCTCCGAGGTGGGGGCCAGGTCGGGGTTCCTGTCTTGTACCTGGGGTTCTCTGGGGTCCACTCCCTGCCTCCCACCACTCCTGGCCTCAGTTTCCCTTTTGGTGCTGCAAGTAAAAGCGCCCACGGCCGTGGTGTTCTGGCTTCCTGGGGGCCCCTGCCCCCTGCTCCGCCCTCCTCTCTGACTCGGGCGCTGCGCTGCGACCTCCCCCTTCACACCCACAGGGCTTCCTTCCCTCCCGCTGAGGTCTGTTTAAATGTCAGCTTCTCCGGGAGGCCCACCACCTGCCCTGCACTCTCCGCGCAGCGTGCGGGCACACCTCCAGGCTCCGGTCCTGGCTCGCTTTTCTCCAGACTACCTTATCCTCTTGACATTGTGTAACACTGTCTTCTTGTGGTTATTGTTAATGTTGCATCGTTTCTGCTCAGATTTGACTCATGGGGCAGAGATTATTCTTTTCCTTAGCTTTTTGCTTTGTGTGGGTGCCCACCATGTAAGGCGAGCTTGAGTAGTACTTGCTGATTGAATGAATTCACACAGGTCTGAGATCTCCAGGCCTCCTCCTCCCTTCGGTAACTCCAGTCCTCACTCCAGGACCCCCGAGCCCGAGTCCCCGGTGAAGCCCAATGTCCCCGTAGCCTCCGCAGCGCCCCCAGCGGACTCCCCGGGACCGCCGGAGGTGAGGCCAAGAGTCCCGGAGCTGCTGGGGGTGGACCCGGGGAAGCTTGTCTCAGGGTCCTCTGGCTGAACTCGACTCCCTGGGGGTGTGGGCCATGGGACAGGACAGGGTCCAGAGGAGCCCTCTCTGAAGTCGGGCCCCTCACTCAGGACCTACCAGATGCCAGTGCGGGACGAGGAGTCTGAGTCTCAGCGGAAAGCGCGCTCTCGCCTCATGCGCCAGTCTCGGAGGTCCACGCAGGTGTGGGAGGGGCCGCACCCCGGGTCTGAGGGAGGAGGGGCCGGAGGCCTGGACTCCGTCCTGAAGGGGCTGGCCCCCCACCCCGACTGCCCGCTCCCCGTGCAGGGTGTGACCCTGACGGACCTGAAGGAAGCAGAGAAGGCCGCAGGAAAGGCCCCGGAGGCAGAGAAGTTGGGCGTGCAGAGCCTGGTGAGAGGTGTCAGGTGATCGGTCAGTGGGTGGGACGAGATGCCCTCATCCTCTGACCCTCGCCCTCCCCACAGGACCCTTCCCGGCGACCCCGAATCCCTGGGGTCGAGAGCACTGACGGCCCTGCCCAGAGAGGTGAGGCTGGTCTCTGGGAGGCCGTCCTCCTGGCCCGCGTCCGGTTTTCCTGGGGGTCGGGCCCAGGGACCCTCGCCCTGCATTGGGCTGATTCCTGCCTCTCCCCCAGCAGAGGCGCCCGACGGGCAAGGGCAGGGACCGCAGGCGGCCAGGGAGCCCCGCAGAGTCGGCAAGGAGTGGAGGGGCCCTGCCGAGGTGAGGGGTGGCGGCCGCGGGTGGGCCTGGGGCGGGCCCAGCTCTCCTCCCCGCTGAACCCCACCTCCGTCCGCAGGGGGGAGGGAGGCGGAGCCGGCGCCGGCCGACCGCAGCCCAGAATCCAGGTACGGGGCGGGCAGGCCGGGTCTGGGCTGTTGTGGGGCCGTGGGCGCCCCATGACGGCCTCCTCGCCCTCACCCCAGCACTCCCGAGGGCGACCCCTCATCCCGCAGGCAGCGGGATCTCAACCCAGACCCAGAGCCGGAACCGGACGAGCCGGACGGAGGCTTCAGGAAGGTTCGCGATCCCACCGGCCCCGCCGCCCCTGCCCTGGGACCCTGCCTGACCCACCCGGGCACTCTGCGCCCTTCCGGCCTCAGCCCGGCCACAGCCACCCACCCCACCCCTGCAAGTCTGCCGCGTCTCCGCCGGCGAGCCTGACGCCTGTCCCTCCTGGGCCCGCAGCTGTACGCCGAGCTGCGCAGTGAGAACGAGCGCCTTCGCGAGGCCCTGACGGAGACCACCCTGCAGCTGGCGCAGCTCAAGGTGGAGCTGGAGCGCGCCACGCAGGTGAGGAGCCGGGCCCTGGAGGCGAGGGGGTTGGCGAGGGTGCGGTGCCGGCTCCGGGTTTCCCAGGAGGGAGGACCAGCCAGAGCGCCCAGGGCTGAGGGGCCCAGAATGGTTGGTGGGATCCTTGAGGGGAAGAGTCTGGGCCACTCGGGGGGCGGGGGGGCTGGGGGAGGGGCCAATGCCTCAGGGGCGGGGCCAGGGCCTGGCAGGCCTGGGCGGGGCCTGAGCAGTGCTAGGTGGTTTGGGCCCGGCTGTCTTTACCCTCTACTGGTCTCCCGTTCTGCCCGTGGCTGTGCGGCTGCTTGTCTAACCCCCCCGCTCTTTTTCTGTCCTCCCTAGAAGCAGGAGCGCTTTGCAGAGAGGCCTGCCCTTCTGGAGCTAGAGAGATTCGTGAGTAAGGCTGGCCAGGGTGGGACTAGAGATGTCCCGGCCTTACAAGCCCTTCCGGTCTGGAGGAAGAGGTCCGCATTGACCTCTGCCCTTTCCTCGCCCCTCTCCGCCATACTTGACCCCCAGCTCCCCACCCTGCCCTCACCTTCCCTGTTTATTCCAGGAGCGCAGGGCCCTGGAGCGAAAGGCAGCTGAACTGGAGGAGGAGCTGAAGGTGAATGCTAGCGGGGGGCTGAGGGCAGAGAGCCTGGGTGGGTCGTGGGTTCAGCCTGCCCAGGGCCACCGGCTGACCCGTCTTCCCACCTCACAGGCCCTGTCCGACCTTCGGGCTGACAACCAGCGGCTCAAGGATGAGAACGCAGCCCTGATTCGCGTCATCAGCAAACTCTCCAAGTGACTCCGGAGGAGCCCCTCCCCTGCACCCATATTTATACAGCTGCTTCTGCCACACGCACCCCTTCCCCTGCGTGAGCACTAGTGACAGGGCTCCCGGGGAGTCTCCGAGAAGCCATAACCTCCCCCCGGGACCTCCAGGCTGGGAGGGGAGTACAGAGAGCCCAGGAGCCAAGGGGGCCCCATCAGAGGCCAGGATGGAGGCGGGAGGCCGAGCCAGGTAGAGGGACGTCGCTGAGCAGGGACTGGGGCTGGAGGCGGGACCAGGAAGAGACCAAGGACCAAGACGCACTGAGACCAGGAACCAGGACCAGAGTGGCCGCCCAGAGGTCCCCCTCTCACGTGTGATGTCACCCTCACCACCCCTCCCTCTCCCGGAACAGGGATCCGAGAATGTGCCAAGAGCCCCCCAGCCTCGGCCAGGTGGGCCTGTATATAGGGTCCGTGTGCAATAGGGAGGATGTCTTCTATTTTTTGCAGCCCCCTCCCCTCCCACCGTCCGGGGCAGGGGGAGAAGGTATTTTCGAGACAAAGCACAGGCACCACAAATAAAAGTCGTGAAGTTGCCACTCAGTGACTCTGTCCTTGGCGGGAGGCGGGGCTCCGCTTCCTGCTGATGTGCTGCCCAGACCGCAGGACCGAACAGGTGGGGTGCTGAAGGGCAGGAAGGGGCTTCAGGAAGACCGCTCAGTTGGAGCAAAGGCTCCCAACCAGGACTGACATCGTCAAAAGTTGGCTCGGCACAAAGCAGGCAGGGTCAGTCAGGCAAGGGATAGGGGCTGTGATTACTGGGGTGGGGGAGCTCGGCTCTTGCCATCACAGTTTTTGGAAACGAATTTGCGTCAGGTATCAGCATTTGAAGTTTGGGGAATAGAAATCTGATAGTACAAGCTGTTCAGTTCAGCGTGGCCACAGTCGGCTGGAGCCCAGTAGGAACCATCCTCTAAGTTGAGGCATTCATTCATTCGTTCACTCGATCATTTGGGGTCCTGTTCTACTTGCCAGGCTCTGACCTGCCTGTCGATGATGTAGTGAATGAGACAGGTAAAGAGCCGATCCATTTTAGAGGAGAATCAGGAGGCATCCAGTAACAAGCGTGTTGCAGGTGGTGCTTCTGAGGGGGAAGCAGGGGCAGCAGGGGTTAGGGAGGCTGGTGTGCATGTGGGTGTGTGGAGACAGGCATGGCCAGGATGCATGGGGGATGAGGGGGTGAGAGATGAGGTTGGAGAGACAGGGCCCAAACCACTCAGGACTAAGACGGCCACCGGGAGCCAGAAGAGGATTTTGAGCGTGGGGCGCACTGGGACACTGGATGTTCGGTCCCTCTGGAGTGAACTCAAGGACAACCTGGATGCTGGGAGGTCAGAAGTCTGAGTTGGGGCCCCAGGGAGGGAGAGGAGGATTCAGAGGAAAAAACCGAGGAGAGTCGGGACACCTCCTGGATTCCTTTACTGTGAGGCTGTAGCTGGTGTTGAGGGGCAGGTTGGTGGCCTCTGATACCTGGGTAGAGAGGACAGGCGTTGACACCACCTGCTAAGAGGAGGCTGTTTATAGACTGGGCCGCACATCACAATGCACAGGGCTCCCGAACACAAGCACGTCCCGTGAATTGTCTCTAAAGCCAGCTCTCGGCCAATCCGAGAGCACTCGCTCAGGAGACTCCAGCAAGGACGGGCCTCTTTATCTATCGGACCGGGTAAGACCACGGCTGGAATAGCTCGGCGATCCCTGGAGGGATCTAATTCCATTGGCGAGGGCAGTCTGCAGAGTCCGATCTCCTGTGGGGCTGCCTCAAAACTTTGAGCGGAGGGGAGGGAAAGGAAAGGATCAAAAGACTTCCCGTTTCCACCTCGTTTTCCATTCTCTTCTTTTGCTTCTTCATCACTGCCTCCAGTTCTGACACATTCTCTTTGTCCTGGAGGACGGGTGGAAATCAGGACTGTAGCATCAGGGTCCTCAGCGCCCTCCCGGCCCGGACCTGGGGACGAGGGTTCCGGCTCACCTCCAGCAGCGAGCGCTGCACCATGATCTGGCTATACACGCGCGACCCCTCCTCGGGGCTAAGCGTCCGAAACTTCTCCTTCGGCAGCGAGAATAGCTGAGCGCCGCTCCAGTTCTCCCAGCGCCGCGATGGTCCCTGAGCAGGGTCATTGACATGGTCAGGCCTGCCGGCAATCGCAGCTCGAATGTCAGCCCCACCAACCATGTCACGCCCGCCCCTAGGCCTTTGTCCAATCAGCTGCCGAAGATTCCTGAATCCCGCTCTACCAACCATAGCGCTTCGTAGGGAGGTTTCCGTGGTGACTCCAATCGGAGCCTAGGAAAACAGGCCAATCACAGCCTGCCATTCATAGTTGCATTCAGACAAGGCCCCCGTCCTGGACCAATCCCAGCTATCCCCGCGGTCTGCCACTCCCACTGGACCATTGGGAGCGCTTCGCCTCTAGCGCGTGTATAACCCAAGCCTCCTAGCCGGCAAACGGCACACTCACCCTGAACTGAAGCCCTTGGCCTGTAGCCAGGCGCGGACCTCCGAGGCGCTGGAGGCGCGGGCTGAGCTGTGACTCCGGGGCACGAGGCCCCGGGGCTGCACGGCTGGGGCCCGTGAGGCCCTGGGCCAGGCGTGCCTGCAGCTCCTCGTTGATACTGAGCATGAGCATCGGGGAGAATTTCTCTACAGGCGGGAAACCAGGAGGTAGGGACGACTCAAGGGGAAGGGCCTAGAAGGTCAGGGACCTCCAGCGTTCCCGTGATGGATGGTCGGGAACCTCCTTTTCTGAGTCTCCTTCTCTCTGTCTGGAAAGCGAGGACAAGGACCGTTCCCTCGAAGGGGTGCCCCCACCACTCACCCTTCTTGCCCGAGTCCAAGTTGTTGAGGTTCTCGCAGCTGTCCTTGGAAGAACGAGCTGAAGCCGGAGCTGGAGCCTGGGTCTGCGCTAGATCTGGAGCCAGGGCTGGCGCTGGTGGCGGAGGGGTAGCTGGATCCGGAGCCTGGGTCTGTGCTAGATCTGGAGCCAGGGCTGGCGCTGGTGGTGGAGGGGGTGGGGGCGGAGGGGCCGGGGCCGGGGCCGAGGCTGATGTGGGAGGAGGGGTGGGGGTGCCGGGCCTGGGGCCGGTGCCGGTGCTGGTGGTGGACGGGGGAACGGCCGTGGTATTCTCCTAGAGAGGCGAACAAGAGGGAAGTACCTGGATCAGAGAGAGGACTGAGTCACAGTCCCTTCTCTTGGAGGTAAATGTCTGAATCCCCATTCACTTCCTCTTCCAGAGATTTTGACCCCTTAATCCCCACGCCCCTTGTTCTCAGGATCTGACACCCTAGTCCGTCTTCCCTCAGGACCCAGGAGTCTGCCCCGGCTCACCAGGCTGCGGCCGCCCCGCGGCCCCGGGTGGGGTGTCAGGATGTTATAGGGTACGTATCCCTCCTGCCCCTTCTGGTCCTGAACCTTCCACCACTTGCGCTGATCATCTAGGACCTGGAAGAGGCACAGTGGAGGGTTCAGAGGCTGTGTCCGTAGCGAGGGTTGTGTGGACTCCACCTCCTCGCCCTCATCCCTACTCCTCTAACCTGCAGGATGTCCCACTCCTTGACGGACAGCTCGCTGCTGTTGCGCGCCTGGAAGTCATAATTACATAGGACCCACTTTCCTGCCGGCTCCGGCCCCTGGGGCTCAGCTTCTGGTTCCTCGTCTGGCTGACTGAGGAGAAGGGGAAGAGTTGGGGGTAAGGAGGCAGCCAGCGTCACTCTGCTGGGCCTTAGGGCTTGGTGTGAGCTGGAGTTAAAGCCAAGCAGGGGGTCAAGGCTGAGGGGAGGGGGCAGGTTAATACTGTTAACAGAGGTCTGACATTGGAATGCCAGTTTGAATATACTGTGCTCCTTTCATGCTGGGCACCATGCAGTAAGCACATGATATGAGTACTAGCGTCAGCTCCATTTTCTAGACGAGAACATTCGGGCTCAGAGAAATAAAGTTACTTTCCCCAGATCACACAGCTAGAGACAGCTGCTATTTATTGAGCATCTACTATGTACTGGGTTCATGCATAAATGATAACTCCTAAGCATAATAACAACAGTCAATATGTACATAGCACTTACTGTATGCCAGAAACTATTCAAAGTCTGTTACATACACTAGCTGACTTGATACTGAGACAGCCCTTGGTAGAACCATGAGTTTGAATTTTACAGGAGAGAAACCGTGATGTAAAGGTCACAGAGCAAGAAAGAGGTATAATTACACTGGGGACTCGGGCAGGCTGGCCCGAGCTCATGTCCTGAGGAATTCCATTCTATTCGGTCGACTACACACTTCGTTCACTCACCTGGGCGTGAACCTGAATGCTCCCATGACCCTAAGCTCTTTAACTGCTAGCCTGTACAACATTACAGACTTCTCACTCTTTCAGGGAGGGATTATAGTTATTTCCAGGTCCCCCCACAAAGAACTTAAAGTGCAAAAAAAAAAAAAAGCTGAGTTAAAAGCTGGGGGTGTCAAGATTCAGAAGCGTAGAGAGAAGGGGATCCGCTGGACCAGGCAGCTGGCGGGAAGGTGAGCAGACGTTTAGCTCTGACACCACAGTTAAAGGCACCTCAGCCCCATGACGCCTACCTGTGCAAGGGAGAAGGGGATCTTCAGGGCCGAGGCGCCCCCCGTGTGAGGCTGGCAGCTCCCAGCACGCCGTCTCTGCTGAGACTCGGCCCCCGCCCGACCCAGACCCGCTTCTGCTCCTCTACACCTGCTGCCCTCTTCACATCTCACATGGCTTCCCTCACACCTGCCCCTGACTTGCTCAGGGAATCCTGCCTCCTCTAGGCCCTTCTTCCCTGGGGACCCCAAGAGCCTGCACCCCCACTGCTTGTTGGAACTATGGACCTGCACCCCCAGTCCTTTTCCTCCTCTGGAGACCTAGGAGCCCAGATCCCAAGCTTTAATTTCCTAAACTATTTAACATTTAAAAGATCCCAGTCTGACAGCCAGCAGGAAGCAAGACAATCACTTGAGAGCCTTGGGAAAGAGAGGGTCCAGCCTCCCAGTCTTTATCTCTCTCAGGAACTCGGAAATAGTACCACTTTCCAACTTGCCCAGAAACTTGCCCTTGTCCCCTGAGGTCGCAAATCTGCTTCCCTGCCTCTCCAAGGTTCCAAACACCAGACTGAGCTCTTCTTCAAAACCCAGCCTGTTCTCTCCAACACCTAGAACTCTGTCCTCATGTCCTTTCCAGGCCCTCGGAAACCAAGCCACCTTCTTCCAGATCTTTGGGGATTCAGGGGTCTCTCTCAGATTTACCCACTCCCAGCACCCTCCTCCCTTGGACCGAGAAAACTGGGGCCCTCTCCCTCCCTCCCTGATTCTCCCCCCTCTCCCTGCCCCTCTCCCTGCCTCATCACCACCTCACCCACCTTCGAAGAACCGGGAAGACAAAAAGAAAAAAGGGGGGAGCGGAGTCAGCACTGGGAGCCCGCAGGACGCACCCCACCTGGACCCCACTGACCCGACTCACCCACTGACACTCACCCATTGACAGCGACCTGGGAGCGCTTTGCTGCAGGACACGAGAGCAGGAAGTCAGGTGGGACCCGGCGTGCATCCCCGGAATCCCCGGTCATGCCCCCTACCCCCATGTCACCTGGGGGAGCTTAAGCTGTAGCCTCACCTGCTGGCGCCGTCGCTCATGCTGTAGCTGTTTCTCTACTGGGTCCTCCCAGGCACGGCCCTGTGGGTCCATGGCTGGGGGCTCCCAGCCGCTGTAGAACTCAGGTCTGTATGGGGGCCCCTCCTCTGGGGGTAGGTCCACCCTGCAACCAAGGGAGGGCGGAGGGCTCAGGGATCCTGAAGCTTTGACTTCAGACTGCCAGTCACTGTCAGTAACTTCATGAAGTTTTTCCCCTTCCCTTAACCTGTTCTAACCCCCCCATTTTTTTAAACCAAGACCTGCCCCTTACTCTAAGCTGCATCCATGGCGTCAACTATATTTGTAAATATCCTGATTACACTCTCTTGAATTTTACCTCTGATTCCAAACTGGGTCTCCCACCCCTTTCCCTTAAGTCCAGCATCTAACTTTGCACCTGCTCCCGTGAAGCTGCCAGCCTCCGAGCTGTGCCCCCTTTCCAAATCCACAGACCAAACGTTTCCCAAGCCCACCTCCTCGCTATAGCCCTGCTCCATTCCTGAAAGTCCTGCCTTTTATTCCCGTTCGAGCTCTGGTTCAGTCTTTTTTTTTTTTTTTCTTTTTAAAGCATGCTACAGAAAACCTAACTACCTAACTTTAAGATTTATTTTTGCAACTTTTTAAACAGAGAAAACAATACGCTCCTTGGGAAAAGGTGAGGGATTGAGAATACAGGTCCTGGGTGCAAATATGACCCCAGAGCTTGGAGTTGATAGGCCTGCCTAGGAAAGAAACCACTGGGCACTGCCACACCACCAAAAGGGACAGTTGCTGTCTGAGGCTCAGCAGACTGTTTCACACGACACTCAAGAGTTTCCTCCAATCGGATCGTGGCATTTGTCCTAGTCCCACCAAAACTTCAGTTTCTTTGAAGACACCCTCTAGCCAAGCCCCACAACTACCCTTCTCTGCCAATCTTTCCAGCAGCCACGCCTCTTTTTCCCAGAGCCGCCCCTAAAGCACCCCGCCTCCTGCCTCCTAGCCTGTCCCTCCAATCACCACTGTCTACCTCCAAGCCCCACCCCTAAATCACCACGCCTCCTGCCTCCCAGCCCCACCTCTAAATCACCGCGCCTCCTGCCTCCCAGCCTGTCCTTCCAATCACCAAGCCTCTTGCCTCCCAGCCCCGTCCCTAAATCACTGCACCTCCTGCCTCCTAGCCCTTTCCCTCCAATCACCATGCCTCTTCTTCCCAGCCTCGCCCCTAAATCACCACGCCTTCTGCCTCCTAGACCTTTCCCTCCAATCACCACGCCCCACCTAGCCCCGCCCCTTACGCCCCCTCCTTGCCCCCCAGCCCTGCCCCTTACCCGGGGTGGGTCCAAGAGTCCCCCAGCGAAGTCCAGAGCGTATTTTCACGTTGAGTGACATTGTCCCGCAGCAGCTTCACAGCCTCCGAAGTCAGATGCGGCCGCCTCACGCCACTGGCCAACTGCGGGCCGCCCAAAGTGTCTACAATCTGGCAGAGGCGCAGGAGTCGGCAGGCCGTCAGACCGGCCTCCACTGGATTCTTGTGCTGCAGGGCTGAGGCCGGGGGTGTCTCACCATCTGCAGAGGTCCGAACAGGAAGTGCAGCAGCTCCTGGGAGGTGGGGTTGGCGATGTTGCTGCGCAGCCGGGCCTGAGAGCCGGGGAGGTGCTGGTGTTAGTGCGTGGACAGGTGCGACTCGCTATTCCTCTCGCCCCGAGGCCCCGAGGTGGGTGCGTGCTCACCAGCAAGCTGAAGGCGTACTTGATTTTCTGAAGTATGTCGGTGTACTCGGCCCCTGACGGTGGCTTGGCCCGCAGCTCCAGGAGGCTCTCTGTGGGTAGGAAGGCAGGCGCAGTGACGGGGGACGTGCAGACAGCATCAGTCAGGGAGAAAGAAGACAGAGACCCAGTGAGGTAGCGAGGGGGAGTCAGACAGGCAGGGGGTGCAGGGGGAGACCCGAGGAGAGGGAGGATATTTGGGAGTGGCCCCAGAGGGCCACGGAGGGGGCTATTTAGGAGTGCCGCTGGATGGCGCTCCCTCACCCCCGGCCTCCTGGTGCCGGGTCCTGCGGCTGCGCTCTCGGTGCTCCAGCACACGGGTCGCCTCGGCCGACTTCTGCAGCCTGGATACGAAGCTCTCCACGTCGTCGAACACGTGGTTCAGGATGTCCTGGGAGCCAGGGCAGGGGGATGCATGGGACCCCTGAATCCTAGACCCTCATCCCGCCCGCCCCATGTCCAAAGTCCCACAAACCAAGAGCACTGGGGCACACTTAGGCCAGGCCACGCCCTCCGATGCTTGACCTTGCCCCCATCCTGTCACCACCGGCCACATCCCCAGAAGTCTGACCGAGGTCCCAGTACCAAGCCCTAACCCCTGGCAGAAGATTCACATCTGCGGTCAGTCCTGCCCCAGGCCCTTGCCCTGCCTCGCTCACCACCTCTCGCTCCGCCTGCAGACTGGCCAGGTCCGGGCCGCGGGGTCCCAGGTCCGGGAAGGCCGAGTCAGAGCTGGGGGCAGACCTCCTCCCAGCTCGGCCTCGACGTCTCCTCCGCCTCTGGGATGGGCTCCGCCTGGGGTCGCCCGCGGGCCGGCTGTACGGTGTGGATCGCCGCGCGTAACATCGGGCAATGCGGCAGGGGCGCAGCCTCGGTGACGGGCGAGGGGTGCTGTTGCGGCTGCATTCGCGTGGCCCTGCAGAGGGACAAGGGCAGGCAGGCTGGGAACACCGAAGGGCCCAGCGAGCAGGGAATTTCAGGGCTTCAGTCCTTCAAATTGTGCTGGAGAAGACTCTTGAGAGTCCCTTGGACAGTAAGGAGATTAAACCAGTGCATCCTAAAGGAAATCAATCCAGAATATTCTTTGGAAAGACTGATACTGAAGCTAAAGCTCCAGTCTTTTGGTCACCTGATGAGAAGAGCCGACTCATTAGAAGAGACCCTGATGTTGGGAAAGATTGAAGGCAGGAGAAGGGGACGACAGAGGATGAGATGGTTGGATGGCCTCATTGACTCAATGGACGTGAATTTGAGCAAACTCTGGGAGATAGTGAAGGACAGGGAAGCCTGGCGTGCTGCAGCCCATGAGGTCGCAAAGAGTTGGACATGACTGAGCGACTAACAACAGTCTGAAACATGGTGGCCCAAAGGGGTCAAATCTAGATTCACAGCGGTAGGGGAAATCTGATATATGGATTGGGGGATGGGGAGCGCGCCTCTCTGGAGGGAAACTGAGGCAGAGGGAGGGAAACTGAGGCAGAGGGAGGAGAAATCGAAGGGAGGGTAGTATACTTGTCTGGGAGGTATAGGCGACTCGGAGAGGGTTTGACTCTAAAACTGGCTCTGCTCTAGGCTAGTGGTATCAATCGATTTCTCGGATGGGGAGAATGAGGCCCAAAGAAGGCAGCCGGCCCTCCAGAGACCTCCCCGACGTCTCTTCTCCCCTGCTTTACCTGAGCGCCGCCGCCCTGAGCTCCCCGCAGCCCGAGCGGTAGTTGTGCAGAGCTCTCTGGATTTCCTCTCGGATCGACTCCACCTGCCAAGCGCGCCCGTCAGGCCACGACCCCGCCCCCACCTCACCCCACCCTCTGCCCGCTCAGCGCCGTGAGTCTGAGTCCCTCGGCTCGGCCCTATATCACGGGTAGTGAGCGCCCAAGCCCTGGGCTCACGCCCCTGCCCTAAAACTGTCCCTGCCATCGGCCAAGGCCCGCCACTACAGAGGCCCCGTCCGGGTGGTACCTCACGTCTCGACCACACTCACACCCACACTAGTTCCGGCTGCTCCCCAGACCCCTCTCTCTGCCTTTGTGTCCGCGCTCTTAGCCTTGGTCTCAGTTCTGCCTGCACCTTCCTTCAGTTCAACCTGTCCTCATCCCCCACCTCGGTTACAAAATTTCTTTCCAGGCCACGCCCCCCCAGGCCCCGACCCCTCCTTTGCCCCAGGCCACGCCCCAAGAGTAGAGGGCCCGCCCCATTGGCGGGAGGGCTTTTGCCCCGCCCCCGGAATCCTCCGGGTGCCGGCCGCGCCCCGGGCTCTGGGCTCTGGCCTCCGGCCCGACTCGCTCACCCCGACACACCGGCCCTGGAAGAAATGCACGTCGGGCTGCGCGCGCCCCGGCTCCTGGCACACGAGCAGCAGCAGAGGGCGTTTCTGGCCCGGGGGCCTCACCGTGTCGCACCGCACGATGGCGCTCACAGGGTAGGACTCCAGCTCCTCCTGCAGGAGTGGACAGCGGGTAAACTGAGGCCCGGATCCACGGAGACTCCAGAGTGCCCAGACAGCGGTGCCGGCAGAAGTAGGCGCTGCGCAGGGCAAAACCCTCCTCCCCGGGGGTAGGGGGTCACAGATGAGCTAGTGAGGCTCAAAAAGGCGGCGACGCCCCCTGACGTCCCTAGGGCTGGGCTCTCGTCCAGCCGTTCCTTCCGCCCGCGCTTCCCGGGGCACCTTGGAGACCGGGTCCAGCAGCGTGACGTGGCTGGGAGACACTCTCAGCAGCATGTCCTGAGCCCAGATGCGGCCTTGGCTGTCCATGAGGGCCAGCTTCTGCGAGGCGTCCTCCACCGTGTGTATGGCATCCTCACCCAGGCTGAAGGTCACCAGGTGCTGGCAGGGGCCACGAAGGAAGCAGTGGGTCCCAGGATGAAGCCAGCTGGGCTGAGGATCCCCCTAGGATCGGCCTTCCGACCCACGGCTAACCACACCTGCTCTGGGAGGCCTTCCCTGAGCGCCTGCTGCACCTCCCCCAGTGCCCTTGCTGTGCCCCCCACCTGAATGACTAACACTCGGGTCTAGCTCTCCTGCAAGACCCTTGAGGGCAGGGGATGGTCTGGGTTATATCCCATTCCTTCTAAGCACCTCTACCCCCATTAGAGCACATCTTGCCGGTACTTCTGGACCTTGTCTGACTCCCTACTTATCCGGGATGGCACCCGACTTGTCCCCATGGTCCAAATGTCCAGCACAAGAGCTGGTCCCGAGGAGAAGTCGGCAGATGAAAGTGGAATTGAGTTCTTCCACTGAATCTCCAGTACTTCGCCACCTCATGCGAAGAGTTGACTCATTGGAAAAGAGGGAGGGATTGGGGGCAGGAGGAAAGGGGGACCACAGAGGATGAGATGGCTGGATGGCATCACTGACTCGATGGACGTGAGTCTGAGTGAACTCCGGGAGTTGGTGATGGACAGGGAGGCCTGGCGTGCTGCGATTCATGGAATCTCAAAGAGTCGGACACAACTGAGCAACTGAACTGAACTGCAGACCCACGTCTGAGGCAAGGTAGAAGAAGTCCACTTTGCAGAGGAGCAAACTGAGTTCCCCAAGTTAATGCTGCTTGGAGATCAGCTGCTTTCAACACCCCCATCTCCTCAGGCCTGCCTTTCCTCCCACAAAGCTACCCGCGCAACACAGACCCCAGACTCACATTGACTGCATTGGTGGAAAAGTCGGACAGAACCTCAGTGGAGTAGCGCTTTCTCTGTTCTGTAGGGGTGTAGGGGAAAGGCTGTAGGAGACCCAGCCCCCAGCCCCTCCCCCAGCCCCGGGAGACCCAGCCCCCTAGCCTCTCCCCCAGCCCTAGGAGACCCAGCCCCCAGCCCCTCCCCCAGACCCGGGAGACCCAGCCCCCAGCCCCTCCCCCAGACCCAGCCCCTCCCCTAACCCCTCCCCCATCAGACCCAGGGATTTGGGTCCTCAGCTACCTCGTCCCTCCGACCTAGTTTCTCTTGGCCTGGGGTTTCTTGGCCCCCTAAACTCACCGTAGATAGACTTGGCACTCTGTTTGAGAGAAGCTTCTGGGCTGTGAAGGAAAAGAGGGGTGAGAGGGGGCTGGGGGAACGCTCAGCAGATAGTGGGGGTTCTGATTGCCAGGCAGAGCCTGCGAGAGCAGTGGGGAGCCAGGAGGACTGTGAGCAGCAGGGCAGAGCCAGCGCTGGGCTTGAATCAGACAAGCACGGCAGTGGCGCTGCGTGGTGGGCGGGTGTGTGGTCTCTACTGTCACCCAGACCTGGGTTTGAATCCCCTGTCAGCTCCTGCTTTGCCCTAAGGCCCCGGTCGCCGGGGGTGGGAGGTGGGGAGACACTCTCCCCTGCCTCAGTTTCTCAGGGGTCAGCTCCCCATAGCCTCCATGCAGTAGGGCTGCTGGGTGGATTCAATGAGATGGTGCAGCTGGAGTGTCTTGCAGACTCTCCTACAGTCGGACAGCACAGCACACACGCACTATGTCAATAAAGACCATGTTCTTATCGTTATGATGATGCGAACGGCTTAACACACAGTAGTTGCTCAATAAATGGACTTTTTTTTTTTTTTTTTAAGCTGTGCTGTATCACATGGCTTGCAGGATCTCAGTTCCCAGACCAGGGACTGAACCCAGGGCTTGGCAGTGAAAGCACCAAATCCTAACCACAGGCTGTGGCCACTGATGCAAAGAGCCAAGTCATTAAAAGAGACTCTGATGCTGGGAAAGACTGAAGGCAGGAGGAGAAGGGGGCAACAGAGGATGAGATGGTTGGATGGCATCACTGACTCAGTGGACATGAGTTTGAGCAAACTCCAGGAGTTGGTGATGGACAGGGAGGCCTGGTGTGCTGCAGTCCATGGGGTCAAAAAAGAGTTGGACGTGATTTAGTGACTGAACAAGAGGTATCAGGAGTAGCTGGGAAGTTATCTTCTTCCCCTCCTACCCCCACGGGCCCTTTCCAGCCAAAACCTGTCCCTAACCTCTTCTTCAAGGTCACTTTCTGCTAGAAGAATTCTTGAATCCCCATTTCCCCAGATATAATAGAAGCTCAGAGCTTGATGGGGGTCAGGGATGAGAGCTGAGGGATGAGAAACCCTTTCAGTCACACCTCTGCTCCTCATCCTGCTCTGGTCAGTCAGATCTCCCCACAATTTGATTACCTCTGGGCTGGAGAAATCATTCCCTTACATCTCCCAGACACCTGTTTCCATGCTTCTCTGTCTTTCTCCCTGGTTACTCCAGGAGACTTGACCCTTCATTATAAACAGCCCAGGGCTTCCCAGGTTATCACTTGGTAAAGAACCAGCCTGCCAGTGCAGGAGACACAGGAAACGCACCTTTGATCTCCTGGATCGGGGATCTGGAAGATCCCTTGGAGGAAGAAATGGCAACCCACCACAGTATTCTTGCCTGGAGAATCCCATGGACAGAGGAGCCTGGCAGGCTTCAGTTCATGGGGTCACAAACAGCTGGACATGACTGAGCATGCACGAACTGGGCACTAGGTCAATATTTAATAAGATAATAATTGGGAATTCCCTGGCAGTCCAGTGGCTAGCACTCAGTGCTTTTACTGCTGGGGCAAGGGTTCAATCCCTGGTCGGGGAACTAAGATCTCACAAGCTACACAATGTGGCCAAATAAGTTAAAAAAAAAAAAAATCAGATTAACAACAGCAGCCAAAGAGGTTCCTATGAGCTGAGCACCCGCTGCTGGTTAGACAGTCAACTCTTGCATGTGTGTTACCCTGTCAAGCTCACGAAATCGCCTGGTTCACAGAGGAGGGACTGAGGCTTGAAGAGGTATGTCTTTTGTTGGGGCCACACCACTGCTGAAGGCTGGCAACGGGCTTTGAACCCAGGTCTGTCTGATTGGCAGCGGGAGGGAGGCAGCTCAGAGGCTTCTGAGTATCCAGCCCTGGGCTGCTGTAAATGCCACCTGTGGGTGCGGATGGAAGGGTGGGGGCTGGGGGCCTGGCGGACAGGGGTACTTACCCAGGGGTGGTGCTCATGGTGCTGAAAAAGGGGGTTCCTGACACCCGGAGCCCTGGAAGCCGGCAAAGGGACGAGGGCTGACGTGACCACAGGACCTGGGAATCCCGGCCGCCGCCCCTCCTCCCTCAGCCCCAGATTCCACGCCCCCAGGCCCTTGCCCCTCAGACCAGGAATCTGGGCCTACAGGCCCTCCTCCCTCAGACCAGGAGTCCAGGCCCCCGCCCCTCCTCCCACCCTCAGACCCGGGGGTCCTGGCCCCCGCCCCTCTTCTTCCCTCAGACCCGGGGGTCCAGGCCCCGCCCCTCTTCTTCCCTCAGACGGGGGGTCCAGGCCCCCGCCCCTCTTCTTCCCTCAGACCGGGGGTCCAGGTCCCCGCCCCTCCTCCTCCCTCAGACCCGGGGGTCCAGGCCCCCGCCCCTCCTCCCACCCTCAGACCCGGGGGTCCAGGCCCCCGCCCCTCTTCTTCCCTCAGACGGGGGGTCCAGGCCCCCGCCCCTCTTCTTCCCTCAGACGGGGGGTCCAGGCCCCCGCCCCTCTTCTTCCCTCAGACCGGGGGTCCAGGTCCCCGCCCCTCCTCCCTCAGACCCGGGGGTCCAGGCCCCCGCCCCTCCTCCCACCCTCAGACCCGGGGGTCCAGGCCCCCGCCCCTCTTCTTCCCTCAGACCCGGGGGTCCAGGCCCCGCCCCTCTTCTTCCCTCAGACCCGGGGGTCCAGGCCCCGCCCCTCTTCTTCCCTCAGACCCGGGGGTCCAGGCCCCGCCCCTCTTCTTCCCTCAGACCCGGGGGTCCAGGCCCCCGCCCCTCCTCCCTCAGACCCGGGGTCCAGGCCCCGCCCCTCTTCTTCCCTCAGACCGGGGGGTCCAGGTCCCCGCCCCCTCCTCCTCCCTCAGACCCGGGGGTCCAGGCCCCCGCCCCCTCCTCCCTAGGACCGCGGTCTGTCCCAGGCCCGCTCACCTGCCGGTCTGCCTGTGACAGGCCGAGGCGCTGAGCTCTGCTCTCCCTCCGGCCCGTCCTTCCTGTCCCTCCCAGGCCCTCCCCCTCCGCATACCTGAGCACTCCCTGGGCACAGCCTCCAGGAGCGGCCCTGGGCGGGGCCGGGATTCCGGGGCGGCGGGGAGCCGGCACTCTATTTCCATCACAACAAGAGAACTGCCCCCGCAATGCGGCGTCAGAACCCCCCTCCGACTTCTGGTATCTCTATGAAGCTAACTGCCACTTGTTCATGGTCAGTGTGCAGAATGGGCTTTGAACCTGGGGCCCGCCTTCTAATCCCAGGGCTGAGGTCCATCCGTGCTCTGTGCTCACCTCCTTCTGGGGTTTCTGTCTCCACCGGTGCCCTCAGCCCCCTTCCCTCTTTGTCTGAAAACTTCCCTCGATAATTCCAATGACGATGATAGCTGAGATTCAGTGCCCAACACGACTCCAAGAGTATCACAAAAGTAACAGATTCCTCTGGCTGCGATTCATGGGGTCCCAAAGAGTCGGACACGACTGAGCGACTGAACTGAACTGAACTGGCATGAAATCTTTTCCCTCTGTGCCACGGTCCCCACAGACTGAGTTGTAAACCCACTTCTTCCCCGAACCCAGTGAGGTTCAGTGCTGGGGTGGCTCCATTTCACAGATGAGAAAACTGAGGCTCACAAAGTCTCGGAGACTTGCTCATAGTTATGCATGAGGCAAGTCTCTTCCTAGCGTCTTGCTCCCTGCTCTGGTCTCCATGAACAGATCCCGTAGACGCCAGAGTCAGCTCAAGTCACTCCCCTCTCAAAAGACTTGGGTGGCTCCCTGTTTCTCTGGATAGAAGAGAGAACTTTCTAGTACACCTTCCTTTGCGCTTTGAGCACCCAGGTGCCATTCTGCCTCAGGGCTTTTGCACAAGCTATGCTGTTTTCCTGGAATGCTTTTCTTGTATCCTCAGGGCTTACTCTCCCACCTTCTTCAGGTCTTTGGCTGAATAACATCGCATCAAAGAGCCCTGGCTGGCCACCTCTGACCCCTCCCCTCCTTCAGAGTCCCTTCTTCCCTAGGCCAACACTTAATTTTTCTCCAGCTCATTTATCACCCTCTAACACACTGTATTGCTGTTTTTCAGTTGCTAAGTCACGTCCAGCTCTCTGCAGCCGCATGGACTGCAGCACGCCAGGCTTCCCTGTCCTTCACTGTCTCCTGGAGTTTGCTCAAACTCATGTCCACTGTGCCAGTGATGTTATCTGACCATCTCATCCTCTGCTGCCTCCTTCTCCTCCTTCCTGCAGTCTTTCCCAGCATCAGAGTCTTTTCCAAGAAGTCAGTTCTTTGCAGCAAGTGGCCAAAGTATTGGAGTTTCAGTTTCAGCATCAGTCCTTCCAATGAATATTCAGGACTGATTTCCTTTAGGATGGAGTAGTCTGATCTTGCAGTCCAAGGGACTCTCAAGAGTCTTCTCCAACACACAGTTCAGAAGCATCAGTTCTCCGGCGTTCAGCTTTCTTTATGGCCCAACTCTCACATCCATACATGACTACTGGAAAAACCATAGCCTTGACTAGACGGATCTTTGTTGGCAAAGTGATGTCTTTGTTTTTAATACTCCGTCTAGGTTGGTCATAGCTTTTCTTCCAAGGAGCAAGTGTCTTTTAATTTCATAATTAAAAGATGAAATTAAACACTCTGTATTACTTGTTCATTTTGTCTATTTTATATCTCCCCCATTAACATGTAAACTTCGCAAGGACAAAGACTATTGTATGTTCAGTCCCCTAGTCTACCTGCTGCTTATAGAACAGGATTTTGCGTGTAGTGAGTGCTGGAGTGACATTTGCTGAATTAATGCACTTTTGCATTTGGTACACTTCTGTGCATTATTGCTTCAGTGAATGCATGCTGACCCCACAAACTATACTAAGTGAGGCTGGAAACCAGAGAAGGCACATCCTCGTCCTGGATTGATGGGGAGGAAATACCAGAGAGAAAGAGAGATAATGCGTATGGTATTATGGTAAAGAGCCCAGGTGGGTGTGGATTCCAGTCCTGCCTTTGCTACTTAATCATTTTGGTAATACTTACTGTGTGCTTATATCTTCTGCTGAGTATGCGGTGTGGGTTTGTATAAACCTCACAACATCTTATGAAATGGGTTTTATTATCCCCATTTTATACATGAAGAAACTGAGGGATATTGAAGTCATTTGTCTATGATCCCACAGCTAATAAGTGTTGGAGATGGTTGAACTCAGACCACACAATTTATTTACTTTTTTATTTATTCCTTTCTTTCTGGCCGGGCTGGGTCTTTGCTGCTGGGCGGGTTTTTTTCTAGTTGTGGCGACTGAGGGCTTCTCTCAAGTTGCAGTGCTTGGATTTATGTTGCAGAGCCCCAGCTCCAGGGCTCACGTGCTTAGCTGCCCCAGGGCGGGTGGGATCTTTCTGAAGCAGGGATCGAACCCGTGTCCCATGCATTGGCTGGCGGATTCTTAACCACCCGACCACCAGTGAAGTCCAAACATAGAATTTAGACCCGGCACCCTTTGTTGTTACTCTGTGTCACCAGCTCCTGGTCTGGCCCCATTTTAGCTGCGTGGCCCTGGGCGAATTACCTAACCTCTCTGTGCCTCAGCACCGCCCCCACCCCTCACAGTGTAGAATGGGGATCACAGCTTTGGGAGGATGTAGGGGGAGTTATGGAGAGCTCTGAGTACTGTATCCAGGGTAAGAGAAAAGGCGAGGAAGTGTTTGCAGCCACATAGGTGAGGTCTTTCTTCTGCAGGTCCTACAACAGCGACGCTGAGGGTGACTTGGGAGCCCAGGAGAGGCGGTTCAGAGGGTCAAGGCAGGCTTCCTGGAGGAAGGAGGGGCGGGGCAGCCGGAGCCAAACCTGAAGGGCAAGTTTGGCAGCCCCAGGTGGCCTAGAGGGTGAGGGGAGGGGTGTCCCCGGCCGGGAGCCGCGGAGGGGAGGGCTGACTCGCCTGCCCGCGTGACGGCCGCTGATGGGCGCAGACGAGCCGGCCGAGTGCGACCCCCTCGCCCTGCCGCCCCCCACGCCAGATGCCGCCGCGGGAGGGGCCCTGCGCCCTTCTGTGCCCCTCCTCCGTCACTTTGCGTCCCTGCACGTCCATGCCACAAATGTTTTCTGAGCTTGGCCAGCTTTGGGGGTGGGGGTCGGGGCAGGCTGGGACTGGTGCCCCACTGATGGGGAAGACAAGGGTCGGAGTGGGGAGGCCACAGCCCCAGGTCTCAGTGGCTCTGGGCCGGGACCGACGCAGACCTGGCCGAGCCCAGCCCCTTTCTTCACGTGCAGCTGGAGGACAGTGTGGCCGTGTAGGCATTCGGCGGGGGCTGCAGTTCTGGGCTGGGGAGGACCGCCTAGGGGTCCGGACTCCCGGAGCCGAGGGAGGAAGGGCTGGGGGTCCAGACCCCCGAGTCTGAGGGAAGAGTGGGTCCTGGACCCCCGGCTCTGAGGGAGGAGGGGCTGCGGCCCTGGACCCCCGGGTCTGAGGGAGAACGCGCTGGGGTCCGGATTCCCGGGTCCAAGGGGCGAGGCAGGCGCAGCGCAGGCGCCCCCAGGCCACCACCCCCCCAACCGCAGCTCCTCGGTGCTTGGGAGCAGCAGGTGAGGCAGAAACCCGAGCTTCCGCCCCCGTTCAGGGCCCGGGGCCTCTTTCCTTCTTCCCCGGCCACAAAGAAGGCGCCGCCCTCTCTCCAGACCGGGACACGTGGCTCCCAAATGCCACTGGACGCTCACACCCCCGGCCCCGTCTGGCTCCGTAAGTCCTGGGAGAGGGGCTTGGGGCCCTCACCTGGGGAATCCCCGAACCAAACCAACAGTGCAGCGCCCTTTATTGAGTGAGCTTTCGGGCTCTGTGGCTCTGAACTTGTCTCTGTCCCCGAACAGGAGTCGCTTGGTCGCGGAGGAACTGGACTGTTGGTTGTCTCCGTTGGGTGATCCTGGAAACCAGACAGAATGCGCGCCGAAGCTTGTTAAGCCAGCATCGTCTGTGTGTCACCTCAGAAACCACCCCTCTGTCTTCCAAGGCACGCCCCCACTTCTGTCTCCCCGACTGGAGGGTTTGCTGGTGAATTCCTAGGACTAGGAGGGAGGCAGAATTCACAGGAAGTGGGGTCCGGCAGATTGCTGGGGCAGGGCTTATGAATAAGATAGGAGCTGGGTATCAGGGAGATATATTTAACGTACATATTTATTAATTTACTCATTCAGTAAATGGCCCCTGAAACCCAATTTGTGCCTCACTCTGCCCTCAGGAAGACAGGTTGGTTGGGGAAATAGACCCTGCTGGCACTCACAGTAGGGATTCACAGTGGCATATTCTCTAACTGAGGCGTCAACAGGGCACTGAGTGTCCCTGGAGGAGACCTTTTATTTGAATCTGTAGTGGGCATGTGAGGAGGTCAAAGAAGACTTCCCCGGTTAAGTGATAACTGGATGGGGTTCTGAAGGATGCATAGGAGTTCGCCGAGGACGCTGTTGGCAAGGATTGCTATTCCAGGCTTGGGAAGCAGTGTGTGCCAAGTCCCCAAGTCATGCAGGAGCAGGGACTCGAGCGCCAGTCCGGTCCAAGCACATTCTAAGTGGGGACCAACAAACCGCTCCCTGCCTTTGTGTTCTTGTCACTCCAGTGGGTGTGGTGGGCAGACAGAAGATAAACAGGCAGGGACACACGTGTGAACAAGCCTTTCAGATTGTGGGAGTCTCCGTGTAGGAAGTAAAACAAAGGTGAAGAGATGGAGTGACCCGGGCGGGCAGGTGTGGCGACTCCTGGTGAGCTGGTCACGGGTGGCTTCTCTGAGGAGGCGGTGCCTGGACTTGAATTTCAGGACCCAGGAATGCAGAGAGGGTTCTGGGCAGAGGGAACACCTGGGGGAGGCTGGGCAGGTGGGGGCGTGGCTGGCCAGAGGAGATGAGCCTGGAGACAGTGTGGAGGGCGGTCCTGATGTTGGTTGTTGATCATGACCGTGGCAAAGGACAGCATGGCCAGACTCCAGCTCAGATGGATTTGCCCCAAGCCTGAGTTTCAAGACGCTCCCTCTCTGGATGGGGAGGTGGCATGAACATGGGCGGTCCAAAAGGTGTCGTAAGCGGAGGCCACTTGGGCAGAGTGGCAGCTCAGAGGAATTCTTCCCGGGGCCTAAGAGCTAAGAGGTTAGGGAAGGTTTTCCTGAAGCCCCTCTGAGACTGGCTAGCCCATGAGCAGGGGACAGAGAGTAACACCCAGAGGGCAAGACTAAGAACTGCCCTCACTGGTGGAGGGAGGCTGCTGGTAAGCTGTTTATTATCTGGGGGGACCCAGGGCTACTGGTCTCCCGAAGCTGGAGGAATTTGGCTCAGGCGGCTGGGGCGGGGGTCAGGGTGGTGATGGGAAAGGACTCCAGACAGACTGAGTTGGGATCTTGGGTCGGAGCAAGTGACTCCAGATTGTTCTCATTTCTTCCTGGCTACGAGGAGCATGAGCCCTGGTTGCTGCCGTAACGGCTGCTGGGAAGATGAGGTGTGAAAAGGCAGGTCAAGTGCTTAGAACAGGTTCAGTGCTCAGCCAATGGGTGGATGAGATAGACAAAGGAATGAATCAATAACTACACGGCCGGATCCATATACGTGACAAGGACTGGTTCTGCAGATAGAGAGCTCTGCGCCTGCTCGCAAGGAACGGGCAGACTCAGTCCTAAGCTTCTGATGACTGTTCATTTATTCAGGACATTTATCCATTCATTAGGCAACTGGTTCTGAAGCATCTACTCTAACCAGGCACTGTGCCAGGGGCCAGGGAGCTCAACGGCCCCAAACCTGCCCTCGTGGAATTTATATTCTGGTGGAAAATAAAGAAGTGAATGTGCAGAATGTCAGATGGTGGTCATAAAGCAGGGAACGGGGTCCAGTGGGCGTCTTAGGGGTTTCATTGGTTGGGGAAGTCTTCACCGAGACTGCTGTTTCAGTGAAGACCTAAAGGGAGTCAGAATGAAAGTGTTAGTCGCTCAGTTGTGTCCTATGTTTTGCGAGCCCGTGGACTGCAGCCCACCAGGTTCTTCTGTCCTTGGGATCTCCAGGCAAGAATACTGGAGCGAATTGCCATTTCCTCCCCCAGGGGGCTTCCTGTCCCAGGGACTGAACCTGCGTTGTTCGTCTCTCATGCATTGCAGAGGAGTCTTTACCCGCTGAACCATCAGGGAAGAGAGTGAGGTGTGAGGATATCTGGGGAAGGATCTTCAGGCAGGGGCCAGGGCCAGTGCAAAGGTCCTGAAGCGGGTGCTCACGCTGCAAAGCCAGTGTTTCTGGGGCACAGGTGGAGGGCATGAAGTCAGAAAGTGATGAGGGTGCACTGTGGGTTCTCAGGATCACTGTTGGAGTCCGAAAACAACAGGTGCTACAGTGGGGTTTTGATCAAGTTGTTTTTTTTTTTTTAAATTGACCTGAAATTAGCCATCTTAAAGTTAACAACTGAATAGCATTCTGTACATTGACAGTGTTATGCAACCATCATATCCATCTATCCCTAAACACTTCTATCCTCCTCAAATAAAGTCCATACCCTTATTTTTATTTATAAATTTTTTTTGGCTGCACTGCGCAGCATATGGGATGTTGGTTCCCCAACCAGGGATTGAACCCATGTCCTCGGCATTGCAAGGTGATTCTCAACCACTGGGCAACTAGGGAAGCCCTTGCCATTTTCTGAGATCCCAGGGAAGCCCTCCACCCTAGCTGAGCTGTTTGTATGGTGCCTGTCTTGCTCCAGGCAAACTCACTAAGTCTCTCCTTTCCTGCCTTCCTTCCTTCTTCCCACCATTAACTCGCGTCCATGCTCCACCCCTCCTCCCTGCTTCCCTCCCTTCCTTCAGATTACGGAGCCACGAATGTGCTGTGCTGAGCACCTGTACTAAACCAATGAAACAAGACCGATTGTCCCAGTCACTATGGCCATGTAACAAATCTCTCCAATTCCTGGTGGCTTCAGACAAGGGCCACGTTCAGTCTGTGCGTGAATCTGCTTTCTGCACAGGGCTTGGTGGCGGCGGCAAACAGGGAAGGAAAGTGAAGTTGCTCAGTCGTGTCCGATTCTTTGTGGCCCCATGGACTGCAGCCTGCCAGGGTGCCTCCATCTCCACGGGATTCTCCATGGAGCCTCCATTCTCCAAAACAGCCTCCATTCATGGGATTCTCCAGGCAAGAATACTGGAGTGGGTTGGCATTTTCTTCTCCAGGGGATCTTCCCCACCCTGGGCTCGAACCTGGGTCTCTCGCATTGCAGATAGGTTCCTGTCTGAGCCACCTCTGTTCTCTTTGGTGAGGGTGGGGGTGGATTTGGAAGCTGGGGTGGCATCGGGACTGGAAAGACGAGCCTGGAATCATCAGGACTCCTCCACCATCTAACTTTTTCTCTATGTGGTCTATCCAGCACGGTAGCTTCAGGGTCGCTAAACCTGTTTCTTACATGTCAGGTAAGGGCTCCAAAAATGCGCGGATAGGAAGAGAGGAGAGAGGGAGAGAGGGAGGGAGGAAGAGAGAATGAGAATGGGAATGAATTGGGTGTGATAAGCCTTCTGATGGGGGAAGAGTTCTCTCAGTACCTGGGACAGCACCCAGCGTTTGTAGGGATTTATTAGCAACATCAACAGTGATAAACTAGTGCATAGACTACCTGGTAGAAGATATTCTGAGCTCCTTGGGTGCATCTGGGAATCAAATAGGAGCTCCTCAGAGGAAAGAACTTGCGTGCATTGCTCTCTTAATAATAACAACGCTTCGGCCAGCAGTGCTCTGGTGTTTCCTGTGTCCTTGTCATGAATTACTTTCTGTCATCCTTCCAAACCTGTGGCAGGCCAGCAAAATGCAGCCCACTGCTTGTTCTTATAAATAAAGTTTTATTGGAACGCAGCTCTGCTCATTTGTTTTCATATCCTCTGTGGCTGTTTCCCTGTCATAATGGCAGAGTCTTTGCAACAGGGACTGGATGGCCCAAAAGCTGAAATTATTTTCTCTCTGGTCCTTTGCAGATGGTGTTTGTCAACCCCTGCTCTAGAGGTGGACGATATTAGGAGACCATTTTATAGAAGAGAAGAAAAGGGGCTCACAGAGGGCATGTTTATTTGAGGTTGAGAGAGCCAGCATCAGTACTTTTTAATTAAAAATGTTCCCCCTTATTTTCAACTGTGGTAAGCTGCGCACACCATGGAATTTGCCATTTTAACCACTTTTGAATGTACAATTCTATGGCATTAATTGTGTTCACACTGTGTGTGCCCATCAACAAACACCATCCATCTCCAGAATTTTCTTCATCTTGGAAAACAGACAATAACTCCAGAACAAGAAAATGCAGATGAACAAAAAGAAAAAAAAAATCATCCTGCCTGGCAGAGATGCCAAAGAGAAGAATAGTTTGTTTTTTTTTTTGACTAAAAAATATGCACTTTGATATTTAAGCTTTAAAAAGAGAATCAGTCTGCTCTCTCTGCCTCCCCCACCCATTGACATTTAAGGAAGAAATTCTGGATGTTGGTAAACATTTGAACTTCCTAAAGCTGTAGACGGAGTCTATCCAGGGACACGTACAGATGCATTAACTTGTACTGATGGACGTAGAGGTTGATTTTATCTCTGCCAGTGTCTTGCTATTACAGAGAGACAGGGCAATGAGGAACATTTCCCCATGTGTTTCTTTCCCAGTGACCTATTATTCTCTTAGCCTAAATTCTTCCAAGGGGAAGAGGTGGGTCAAAGATTGGCGCAGATGGTTTTGCCACGTATTACTGAATGACATTTTAGGAAGGCTGTACCAACTGACACTCCCACCAACAGGTAGGTGTACCTGTTTCACCACATCCCTGCCAACACTGGGTATTACATTGCTTTGATCCTGCCAATCTGATAAAATATTATCTTGTCATTATCTTTGATTCCCAGTAGGGCTGAGTAGTTTTACGTGTTTGTTAATGTTCTTTCTTTGCAAATTGGCCCTTATATCCTTTGCCTATGCTCCCCCTCTCTCTGTTAGGGGTGAGACTTTTTTTTTCTTATTGATTCATTAGAACTCTTTACATATGAAGGATACTAATTCTGTCATTTTGGTGGGTAAGAAGAGACAGAAGTTGACAGAGGGGAAGTCATCACTCAAGGTACACATCTAAGAGGAGGTGGAGCAGAAATCTGAAACAAGATCTTTCTAGATCTGTGCCTCGAGGTCTGTACAGCCTCTGTGGAACCTTCCCCTTGCCCACATCTTGCCCACTCCATGATTCAGGACCCTGAGTTCCCACTATCTCAAGAAGGGGAGAAAACTTTTGCCAGCACCAGCTACCCTTGCAATGCCCCAGCAGCAAACCTACACTTTGATTTGCTGTGTGGATTAAATATTTGCACAGACTAGAAACTCGGTAGACAGTGCTGTGCTGTGTGCTCTACATAGCTGCTCAGTTGTGTCCGACTCTTTGCAACTCCATGGACTGTCGCCCACCAGGCTCCTCTGTCCGTGGAATTCTCCAGGCAAGAAAACTGGAGTGGGCTGTCATTCCTTTCTTTGGGGGTCCTCTCCACTCAGGGATTGAACTCATGTCTCTTGTGTCTCCTGTACTGGCAGGTGGATTCTTTACAATTGTGCCACCAGGGAAGCCCACGCTTAATAAACAAAAGCTGGCATTATTGGCTTTTTTTTGTTTTTTAATCTTCAGCCACATCTCTTGCCAGCTGCCTACCCCTGCAAGTCAAACCTCCTACCATCCCAAGGAACTTGCCTCACAGCTTCTCATGACTCCAGTCAATCCACTTGAAGAACTCTTACTCATCCTTCAAAACCCTATTTAGGTTTTGCCTCCTCTAGGAAGTCTTCCCTGACTCCTAGCCTGATTCTCCAATCACAGATCCTGGATGCTGGCCATAGTGTTTTCTTTGGATGTCCTGTTGTGTTTCCTGTGGCCAGAATTGTTTTCACGACTCACTGTTGGTACTGCTGCCCCAGAACTGCAAGTCACATCAGCCCTTGGTGTCACAATGGAGCCAAGAGCTGATGCTTCAGAGTTTCTAGATCTTTCTCCTCTCTGGACATCCCCATCTCAGAGACCAACCTGGAGTTTGCTGTCCAGGCGCTTTCATCCTGTTCCCAAGAGTTCCTGCTGCTGTTGGGGGTAGGGACCCCCACTTACAAGACTGCTGACCTCTGGCTTTTCCATCCTGAGCGCTCTGTTGACCCTTGAGCCTCTCATCTCCAGCCTTGTACATGTCTGCCATGTCCTACCCCCACTCACCAATTTTAGCTAAATAGGCATGTTTTGTCTTGTTAACAAAAAAAGGAAAAGAAAAAAAAGTTCTTGGGACACTTGGAAACAATTTATTAATCAGCTATTTGTCATTTTGAAAGTGTTCTAAAGTGTGTCTGTGGATTACTGACAAACTCAATCCAATCATAAATCAGAGTTACTTGGGTGATATAATTTTTGAAACTAAATTATGAAAATCTTTTCAGTGTTTTTTTTTCTTTTCATTAGTTTTATTGCAGTATAATTTACATGCAATGCGTGCGTGCTAAATTGCTTCAGTTCTGTCCAACTCTTTGCAACCCCATGAACTGTAACCCGCCAGGCTCCTCTGTCCATGGGATTCTCCAGGCAAGAATACTGGAGTGGGTTGCTATTTCCTCCTCCAGGGGATCTTCTCGACCCAGGGATCGATCCAGTTCCTCTTACATCTCCTGCACAGGCAGGCAAGTTTTTCTTTTTTTTTTTTTAACCACTAGCACCACTTGGGAAGTGTCTTACATGCAATGAAATTCAGTGAACATACTGATGAGACTTGACGAATGTATGTTGTCATGTGTATAAAATCCTGTGTAATCAATATACTCTTTGCAAAACACGCCAAAGGTTCCGTTTGCAGTAATCACTTCCCCCATCCCCTCAAGCCTTGGTAACCACTGGTCTTCATTCTCTCTCCTAGACTGTCCTGTAACTGGAATCATACATATTGCACAAATACCAATGGATCATTCCTTTTTATTAAGAAAGAGTCCATTGTCTGAGGAGAAGGGAATGGCAACTGACTTCATGCCTGGAGAATCCCTAGGACGGAGGAGCCTGGTAGGCTATAGTAGACTGCAAAGAGTCGGAAAAGACTGAACGGCTTCACTTTCACTTTTTTCCATTGTCTGAATTTACTATAAATAACTTACTCCTTTAGCTGCTGATGGACATATCTATTCCAAAATTGGATTGCTTCCCACGTTTGATTATTTTGATTAAGTGGGATGAGTTGAATTGCCTCTCCCTTCTACCCCCACAAATTTATGTATGTTGAAATCCTAATGTGTAGCAGACCTCAGAATATGATCTTATTCGGAAATAGGGTTGCTGCAGATGTAGTGAACTAGGGTGACGTTAGGGTAGCCTCTCCTCAGACTCAGAAGTTCAGGCCTCCAGCCCCTCCTCCCTCAGACCCGAGGTCCAGACTCCCGGCCCCTCCTCCCTCAGACCCGGGGATTCAGGCCCCCCCCCCCCTCCTCTCTCAAACCCGAAGTTCACGCCCCCATGACCTCCTCGCTCGGTACTCCAGGAATCTGGGAACCTCCCAGGCTTGTAGGTCTTGGATTCTGAGCATGAATTCATCAAATTGTCCCAGAAAGTCGACAGATAACTCGTGTATTTATGCCACTTATTTTTTTGTTTCATTGAGGTATACTTGATTTTCAGTACCACATTAGTTTCAGGTGTGCGACAGTGATTCAGATTTTTAATGGATTACATTCGGTTTAAAGTTTTTATGAATACTGGCTGTCGCCCCTGTGCTGCACAGTATCGTCCCGGAGCTGTTTTGTTTTATACATAGCTAGGTCGTAGGCACACATATTTTTAGATGAGGAAACAGGCTGAGCCATTTGAAAGACAAACAGAGGACCCAGATACGGAAGCGACAGCTGCCTCGCTGGCATCCTGGGCTCCCTTCCGCACCGCGCTGAACTTTTAAACGAAGCGAGCGCGACGTCATCGGAACAGCGCGTAGGCCCCGCCCCCGAGGCCCCGGGAACTACCATTCCCAGCAGCCGCAGCGCTCGCGTCCGTCCCCATAGGGCCCCGCCTGGAGGCCCCGCCCCCGCCCCGCCCCCTTCCGGAGGCGCGGGTTCCGGCGGCGTGTGCCCGTCCACACGTGGGTCCCGGGCGGCGCGCTCGCGGTGTAGACCCCGGGGCTCGCGCGTGCGGGCGGCTGCAGTGAGACCCCCGCCCCGGCCAGGCATGAGCCGCTACGTTCTGCCGCTGTCCGTGCTGGGCACGGCCGTGGGCGGCGCCGTGCTGCTCAGGTGAGGTCGCGCGGGTCTCTCAGGCGCGGTAACGGCGGGCCGGTGGGCTTGGACAGGGAGGGAGGGCCGGGTGGAGATCGCCAGCTCCTCGCCCACCCAGGAGTCCTCCAGTCCGCTCGTCCAGCCGTGCTCCCAGAGATGCGGGGACAAGCCTGGGCCCCGAGCGGGCAGGTCACGGCCCAAGGTCGGCCAGAGGGAGGGGGCGGATCCGGGCCCTGGTAAACGTTTTGGTCTAGTTGTTTCCGGACTTTCAGTGCATTAATTAATTCATTCAGCAGGTACCTCCTGGGCACCTCCCATATGTCACGTCCTGGCCCAGATGCAAGGAACGTGCATGCCACCTAAGCTCTCGTCCGGAATCAGAGAAACAAGTTAGAACTGTCCAACTCAGTCAATGAAAAGATCGTTATTCCGTGGGATATACACGTAGGACAGTTCTTTCCTGTGGTTCCTGGGCTAATTCACTAAATAAAAACAAGACAGGGGGCTAAGGGGTGCAAACTGTTAGTTATAAAAGAAACCACAAGGAGATACTGTACAACCAGGGGAATATAGCAACTTTTATAATATATATAAATGGAATATAACCTTTAAAAATTGTAAAGCATTACGTTGTACACCTGTACCGTATATAATATTGTATACCAACTATTCTTCAATATACCCTCCCCCAGCTCCAAACCAAAATACAGCAACCAAATATTCTATAGAAGCACTATTCAGTAGAACTTTCTGTGAAGATGGAGATCTTTTACATTTGCCCTGGCTATTGTAAGCCATACAGTGTGACTGTTGAGCACCTAAACATATAACCGTGTTATGCTTGTAGTAATAGTATTTTACTGTACACTTAAAAATTTGTTGAGACGATAGACCTCATGTTAAGTGTTCAGGATTAGTAATACGTATTTTATTACAATTACACAAGAGCTGGGAGTTAGGCCAGAAAGTGATTGCAATATTGAAGTATCTTTTTTTCCCCTCTCATAGGGGGTTGAAGGATGGACTGATTGACTGTTAAGTTTCTTTGCATAAATACGTTTAGGCTTGTTCATCTGCTCTGTGATGAGGCTTCATTTTGAAGTTGTTCCTCCTGATCCAATAAAGTCTTTTTGTGTAGCCAGCTGGTATCTTGTTTTTTTATAAACTCCTGCTTTGTAAATATTAACTGCCTTTTTTTTTGGAAGCTCTAGGAAATGGAAATAATTTTTCCTTATCATAGAAATCATCGGGAAATTCCCTGGCGGTCCAGGGGTTAGAACTTGGCACTTTCACTGCCGGGGCCTGACAGGTCAGTCCTTAGTTGGGGAAGTAAGAACCCTCAAAGCAGAAGGCATGGCCAAAAAAAAAATCATTGGCTGCTGTTTTTATTTTTATTCATGCTGATGTCTGTTAGTTCTGAAAAAGCTTAAAAATAATAATAAAAAATATCAGCATGGGAAGAATAAAAGAAAGCTGAATGCCCTGGTTGGGGACAGGGAATATGACTATTTATTTTTAATTAAAATGACCCCTTGTCTGGAGAGGACACTGTTTCTCTGGCCAGCTTCCTGTTGGGGACATTTAGTTGTTTCCAGTATTTAGCCTCTGGAATAGGGACACAGTAGCGGAATACGGCCCTCCTGCCCTCTCCCGCACATCCTGATGCCCAGAGCCCATGACTGTTTCCTTACTGGTCAAAGGGGGACTCTGCAGATGTCTTAAGGACCTCCATGATGGGAGACGATCGCCAGGTGGCCCCAGCGTCATCACAGTGGTACTCACAGAGGGAGGCGGAAGAATCAGAGCCAGACACTCGATGCTGCTGACTTTGAAGGCGGAGGAAGGGGCCACGAGCCCAGGGATGCAGGCGGCCCTTAGAATCTGGAAAAGGCTAGGGAGCAATTCTCAGTTGTCCCTTGCGCCTCCAGAAGGAACACAGCTCTGCCGACCCCTCGGTTTTATCCTGTAGACCCGCCTGGAACTCTGACCTGCAGACTCTAGGGAGACGCTATTGCGTGGTTGTAACCCGCTGAGCTCCTGGTGAAGTGTTACAACAGCCGTAGAGGTCGGACACAGGGGTCTTTATCAGCTAACGATGGTTATGACGAGGAGGCTTCCCACACCAGGCCGTGCTGAGTAACCACAGGGCCCCCTCGGGTTGTGTGATACTGTTCCCGTCTTTCCGCTAGGGGAACACAAGCTCAGAGCGGCCACTTGTCTGAGATCGTAACCGCTGGGGGCACCTGCAGTGAGTGGACAGACAGATGGAACTGACCTCCTGTTTCCTACCTCCAGGGACTTTGTCGCCGGCGGGGCTTGTCCCAGCAAGGCCACCATTCCCGGGAAGACTGTCATTGTGACTGGTGCCAACACGGGCATCGGGAAGCAGACTGCCTTGGAGCTGGCCAAAAGAGGTGGCGTCCCGTTGGGCACCTGCTTCTCGGTGCGGGGCTCAGGCTCGAGAGCTGCTGGTGGACGATGGGATTCCCCTGGGGGTTAGGATCTGGTGTTAAGAACTGGTGGTGGATAGTGGGATTCCCCGGGGGTTAGGATCTGGTGTTAAGACCTGGTGGTGGATGGTGGGATTCCACTGGGGGTTAGGATCTGGTGTTCAGACCTGGTGGTGGGTGGTGGGATTCCCCTGGGCGGGGGTTGGGGGATAGGATCTGGTGTTCAGACCTGGTGGTGGATGGTGGGATTCCCCTGGGGGGTTAGGATCTGGTGTTCAGACCTGGTGGTGGATGGTGGGATCCCCCTGGGGGTTAAGGCTTCTGATTCTTCCGGTTTTGCAAGCGTCGGAAACAAACACAGGCTGGCGTAAGCCCCAAAGCCTGTTCCTGGAAGGGGGCGGATGGGTCCAGGGGCTCAGATGAGCCTGTGGACAGTCAGCAGTTTCTGGTTGGCTTTTTCTCTGCATCGGCCTCGCTCTCTCCTATGCTGGTTGGACTCAGTCCTGGTGACTGGGTTAGGGCCTGGGTCAGAGGCTGGGAGTAAGACTTGACTTCAGGCTCTTACAAGCTTACTGATCAGGTCTTTAATAGAAAGAATGCCCCCTTCGATTTGGGTCTGTTTGATGTTTTCTCATTGTCAGAGTGGGCTTATGGAGACGTGCCCTCCTCAGCACACAGATCTCTCTCTTTTTTTTAAAAATTTATTTTTGGCCCCGCTGTGTGACATGCAGGATATTAGTCCCTGACCAGGGGATCGAACCGTGCCCCCTGCACCGGAAGCTCGGGTTCGTAACCACGGGACCGGCAGGGAGGTCCCCACAGAGCTGTCTTTTGAATTTAGAATCAGTGGGGTTTCTGGGGGAACAGGCAGGAGAGGGAGGCGTCCCGGTTTTTGTTTGAAGAGCTGGAAGACCGGAGTTGGGAGGGAGAGGCCGGGGCAGGCGTGAGGGCTGGGGGAGGCCGGGTCCTCTCCTTGGGGGGCTCCAGACGAGGTGGCCAGTGAATGCAGCTCTGCTGGATCAGCCAGGCCCAAGCTGCATGTTTGCCCGAGGTCAGAGTGATGGGGGCCGAGATGGGCGGTCCTCTGCCCCTGGGCCTCATCACAGGGGTTTCCCCCAGGGAGGGGCGGGTGTTCCTTTCTGGACCTGGCGAGACTGGGAATTGGGCCAACACACCCACCGCCATCCAAGGGCCAGGCTGGCCCTGCGAGGATGGACGGAGCCCGGACTTGATAAGCTCTGTCCTGAACTGTGTGACGGGGAAGCCAGTGTGTAGGAGGCGGATGGTCCACCCCAGGGGAGCCCCAAAGACCCACACAGCATTGTGGTTGCCCATCCTTTCTTCAGACGCTGTTTCCTCATTTTTCTAGTTTGAAAAAAAAAAATTTTTTAATGGATGTATTAAGATTTAATTCACACATTTAAAAATACACACTGCTGTGATTTTTAGTATATTCACAGAAATGTGCAACCATGACTGCTCCCCATTGTAGAACATGTTTCATCACACCCCAAATAAAACCCAGGTCCTCTAAGCCATCGCCCTCTTAGTTTCCTGTCCTCTGCAGAGCTGGGAAGCCACTGACCTCCCTTCTGTGGGTTTGCCTCTTCAGGGCATTTCAGGTTAATGGGATCACACACCGTCCTTTTACGTCTGCTTTCTCTGACTGAGTGAGCATCGTGTTTGGGAGGCTCATCCGTGGTGTAGATGTTTTGGGATTTCCCTCCTCTTCATGGCTGAGTGATATGCCACTGATGCATGGACCACGTTTCCCTTAATAATTTTTTAAAAATATTGGAGTATAGTTGATTTACAGTGTTGCGTTAGTTTCGTTGGGCAGCAAAGTGGTTCTGTTTTTAAACATACCTGTATCTATCCTTTTTCAAATTCTTTCCCATTCAGCTCATTACTGAATATTGATCAGAGTTCCCTGTGCTCTCCAGTGGGTCCTTGTTGGTTATCTGCTTTGTGTGCAGTAGCGTGTATATGTTCGTCCCAAACTCCCACTTTATCCCTCCCCCTCCTCGTTCATTCTTCCCTCGATGGACATTTGGGGCGTTTCTGCCTCCACAGTGCCTCTGTGTACGTTAGAGTACATAGTTTTGTATGGACTTACCTTTTCATTTATCTTGGGTGCCTACACTTAGGAGTGGATCTTTTTATGTTTATTAAAAAGTGTTTTTCTCGTCTGGCTCTTCCAGGAGGCAACATCATTCTGGCCTGTCGAGACATGGAGAAGTGCGAGCGGCGGCCAGGGAGATTCGAGGGGAGACCCTTAACCACCGCGTCAACGCCCGGCACCTGGACTTGGCCTCCCTGAAGTCCATCCGGGACTTTGCGGCGAAGGTCGCTGAAGGCAAGAGAGAGGCCGCTGGCCTTGTGGGGGCCCTTGCGCGGCCGTGCCGTGGGCAGGACCGCACCGGGCAGGCCCTGGAGCCGAGTGTTGCTCACTGCCTGCTTTTGTTCAGTCTTTGGGCGAAGATTTTACACTATTTTCCTTTCTGACATTTTCACGTTTGCATATTTTTCATTTTGCATGTGGGGAAGAAAAAGAATAACATCTCATGACATGTGGCTTTTAAGTGGAATTCAGACTGTTTTGTTTTTTTTGGCCACACTGCACGGCTTTCAGGATGTTAGCTCCCGGGTCAGGGATTGAACCTGCCCCCTGGGCAGTGAAAGCCCAGGGTCCACTGGATCGCCAGGGAACTCCTGGAATTCAGATTCCAGTTTCCCTAAAGGTTTTTTCCTAAAAACTGAAGTATGATTGTTTACAATGTTGCGTTAGTTTCTGCTGTAGAAGAATGTGAGTCCGCTATATGTATGCATGTGAAAGTGAAGTTGCTCAGCCGTGTCCGACTCTTTGTGAGGAGCCTATCAGGCTCCTCAGTCTATGGAATTTTCCAGGCAAGAGTACTGGAGTGGGTTGCCATTTCCTGTCTCCATAAAGGGTCTTCCCTGTGGCTCAGTGGTAAAGAACCTGCCTGTCAATGCAGGAGATGTGAGTTTGATCCCTGGGTCAGGAAGATCTACTGGAGAAGGAAACGGCAGCCCACTCCAGTATTCTTGCCTGGAGAATCCCATGGATAGAGGAGCCTGGCGGGCTACAGTCCATGGGGTTGCAAAGAGTCAGACATGACTGAGCGACTCAGCAACAACAAAATCATCTCCGTAAAGTTTTATTGACACACAGTTGGGCCCATCGATTTCCATATTGTCTCTGGCCGCTTTAGTCCTGCGAGGGCAGGATTCAGTGGAGACAGATCAAATCGCCTGCAAAACCCAAAGTATTTGCTGCCTGGTCCTTTACAGAAGAAGGTTACCGAGTCCCACTCTCCAGGAAAACCAAGTCCTTCTGTCTGAGCTGGGCTCCTGGGAGAAGCAGAGGCTGGGCATGGGTTTGATGTGTAGGGAGGCAGAGGAAGATTAACAAGGAGGAGAAGGGCAGAAACACCGACTCACCCACCGTTTGCCCAGGCTTTCTGGTGCTGAGACGACTCCGGCGACACAGACTGAGTCAGATTCAGGCTGTCTCCGGAGCGCCTGGGGCCGTATTGGCCGTGAGGACAAGTGACTCCGAGGGCCCCGCAGGCACGACGCAGAGCACCAGGAGTGCCCACCTTCTCCGCTGGGCGTCTCTTTCTGCAGAGCCAGGCATCAGGCTGGCGTTCCTTTGCACTTCCGTCCCCTTGATGGCTGACTCCCTCTTCCTGCTGCTCGCCACATGGTCTCAGAACCGCTTACATATTTATTTACTTTTCAAACAGGAATAACATTCGCAAGCTTAAACGTTCAGAAAGTGCAAACGGGGCTACAGGGAAGCGTCCTCCTGGCGCGCCCGCCCCCGGCTCCCGGCTGCTGCCCTCGGGCGGGCTCACTGCTTGCCCCACTGCGCGTCCTCCTGGGGGCCCTTCATGCGCGTATAAAGCAAGTGGGGGATACAGCTCCCCTCGGGTGTTTTGTATAAACCGCAGCCTGATACTCAGCCGACACTGCCCCTCGCCCTTTGTCCCCAGCTCTCTCCTGGAGGTCAGTGCGGACAGGACCTTCGCTTTTGTTGTTGTGTGTTTCTCTCCCTGCCTCTGTGGGACTCGCAGGATCTTGGTTCCCGACCAGGGGTCGCATCCGTGTGCCTTGCTGTGGAAGCGTGGAGTCCTAACCACTGGGCTGCTGCCAGGGAATTCCTGTGTGTGTGTGTGTGTGTGTGTGTGTTTTAAAATTTTTATTGAAATATAATTGACTTACAACATTCTGTTAGTTTCAGGTTTATAGCAAACTTGAACTCTCATCTAGTTATGTACACACATGAATGTTCACCAAAATACGTTTTTTAAGACCCTTTTCTATTACAGATTACTGCGAGTTATTGAGTGTCGTTCCCTGTGCTATACAGTAGGTCCCTGCTGGTTATCTATTTTGTATAGAGTGACGGGCATATGTTAGCCCCAGATTCCTGATTAACCCCCCCGCACCTTGGTCACCGTAGCTTTTCTATGTCTGTGAGTCTATTTCTGTTTTGTAAATAGAGTCATTAGTATCCTTTTCCTTAGATTCCATATATAAGTGAGAGGATGAGCTGGTTGGATGACATCATTGACTCCATGGACGTGAGTCTGAGCAAACGCTGGGAGACAGTGAAGGACAGGGAAGCCTGGCGTGCTGCAGGCCATGGGGTCGCAAAGACTCGGACACAAACTTAGTGACTGGGCAGTAGCAACATATAAGCGCTGTCATGCAATCCTGCCTTTCTCTGGCTCCCTTTACCCAGTGTGGCCATCTGCGGGTCTGTCCCTGTCGCTGCAAATGGCCTTATCCATTCTTTTTATGGCTGAATAATATTCCACTGCACCGTGTCTATTTATCCATTCCTCTGTCGACGGACACTTAGGTTGCAGAAAGTACTTTTGAGTGGATCATAATGAAGCCGTCCTACCTGGCAGGTAATGTTACCCGTCTTACAGACGGGGAAACTCAACCCTGTTTGTCCTCACCCCCCTTTTCCAGAGGAGGAGCATGTTCACATCCTGATCAACAACGCGGCTGTGATGCGGTGCCCGCACTGGACCACCGAGGATGGCTTTGAGATGCAGCTTGGCGTTAACTACCTGGGTGAGGCTGTGGGCTGAGCGGCATTGGCCCAGGATGTGGGGGGCCCCCATGGGCCAGATGCAGGCTCCGGCGGGGGTCTTCCTGCACTCTCCAGGGTGGCCGTGCGTGGGGTCACCGGGCAGCTCAGGGAGCCCCCTGTTTGTGGCTGGGCCTTCAGTCCCGGACCTTTCATCAGCCTCTTGGCCTCTTGTCCCTCTGTCTATCTGTCCTCCACTTGCTGGGTCAGTCTGTCTGTTGTCACTCTGAGACCGGCAGTAAGGCTGAGGGTCACACAGGATTAGAGCCCACCCTAATGACCTCGTTTAAACTTTATCACCTTTCTCTAGACCCTCTCTGTAAGTAAGGTCACACTCCGAGGAACTGGAGGGTAGGACCTCTTTTTCAGGGGCGTTTAGGGGGTGACATGGCTTCCCTGGGGGCTCAGGTGGTAAAGTATTTGCCTGCAGTGCAGGAGACCCGGGTTTGATCCCTGAGTGGGGAAGATCCCTTGGAGAAGGGAATGAGCAACTTAAGCACGCACGATTCGCCTGTGACACACATGTGACTGTCTTCACCCACTGCTGGCCGGGACTCAGTCATGTGACCTGGTGGAGCTGCAGGGGAGACTGGGAAATGTAGCGTTTACTGGGCAGTCTCATGGGTAACCCAAAATTCTACCGCTAGAAAAGAAATGGAGAAAGGATTTGGAGAGACAGACGGACCTCATAGAGGGCTCTCACAGGACTTTGTCATAATTAGTTGTGGGGACTGTTTTGTGCATTGCAGGATTTTTTTTTTTTTTTGGGTGCACCACAGGGCTTGCAGGGATTGCACCCAGGCTGCAGCAGTGAGATCCCAGCATCCCAGCCACGAGGCCCCAGGCCACTCCCGCAGGGCGGGGTCTTAGCTGCATCCTGGCTTCCCCCACTAGGGGGCAGTGGCACTCCCATTCGGCCCTCAGCTCTGAGGCTGGCGATTGCCTCCAGACTTGGCCAAGTGCCCCCTGGAGGGCAGAGGGGGCCCCTGCTGAGAAACAGGTTATGGAAGGAGGCAGTAAGGTGATGTTCTCGGTAGGGTCCTACGCCCGGGACAGGACATGAGGGAAAGCTGTCTTTCTGTTTTCCTTCTTCCAGGCCACTTCCTTTTGACGAACTTGCTACTGGACAAGCTGAAAGCCTCCGCCCCCTCGCGCATCATCAACGTCTCGTCCTTGGCCCACGTGGCTGGGCACATAGACTTCGAGGACTTGAACTGGGAGAAGAGGAAGTATGACACGAAGGCGGCCTACTGCCAGAGCAAGCTGGCCGTCGTCGTCTCCACCAAGGAGCTGAGCCGGCGGCTTCAAGGTGCGTGTGGCCGAGCCTCGCTGGGCTCCCCTCTCCGGTGGCTCCGAGCCTGGAACGGTCCTGCCGTGAGCCTGGGTGGATGGGAGGTCGAGCGGTGGCTCCAGGAGAGAGCAGGCCGACCCATGACACACTGACCACCCGCTCCCCGCTGGTGCCCGGCGCGGACAGGCAGTCGATGTGCGCCCTCTCCTCCGCTCCTCCCAGTAGGCCCCGAGCCTTTGCTGTCCTAGGCCGGTGGAGCTTCGGCAGTATCTGGAGATGCTTCTGGCTGGCTGTCTGGGGAAGAGGGGCGGTTTGGGAGATGCTCCAGGAATCTCGTGGGCAGAGGCTGGGGGTGGTGCTCCACACCCTACAATGCACAGGATAAAGAATGATCCCAGCTCAGTGTCCGTGGTGCCAAAGCTGAAGAGCCCGCCCTTGCCCTTGCTTCTCAGAGAGGGTCTGATGCCCAGCAGTGTGGGCTCACCTGAGCGCTCGCCACAACTGCAGCATCTCAGACCCCTCCCTGACCCACTGCTTCAGACGCTGGGCGTGGAGCCTAGCAGTCTGGGCTTCTCCAGCCCTCCAGGTGATGTTTGCACACTCAGGTTCAGAAGCTTTGCTCTGGGCAGCTGTGAGACAGCTGCCGTGCAAGATAAAAGCATGGATGTGAAGATTTCAGAGCAGGAGTGTGACGGAGACTCAGGGGAGCCCCAGAGCCCAGGGCGGGCAGCACCAGCCTTCTGGGTAAGGGGTGGGCCTGCTGTCTGCTCGCCTCACTCTTCCCTTTGGTCCCAGGCACGGGCGTGACTGTCAACGCCTTGCATCCCGGCGTGGCCAGGACAGAGCTGGGCAGACACACGGGCATGCACAGCTCCGCCTTCTCCAGCTTCACGCTCGGTAAGCTGCTCCCGGCCTGGGGTCCCTTAGCTGAACCCCTGTCCTCCCAGCCTGGGGCCCAGGCCCTTCCTCAGTGTACTAGGGTTCTCCAGGGAAACTGAACCAATAGGATATACAGGGGTATTTAGAGAGATTGGCTAGGAGGCTTTGGCTCATGCGTCTGTGTCGGCCTGACCTGTATGTTGGAGGCCCAGGAATGCTGGCCCTGTAGTTCCAGCCCTAACCCGAAGGCCTGAGGACCAGGGGAACCGCTGGTGTAAGTCCCAGGCTGACTCGAAAAGCCAAGAAGGGAGGACGTCCTGGCTCAGCGTCTCACTCCCAGTTAACTTCCCAGCGCCCGCCCACCTTGGAAGGGTGGATTTCACAGACTTTACACGCACCCTCACAGACACCCCAGAAACAGTATGCTCCCTGCTCTCTGGGCATCTCGGAGCTCAGTAAGTTCACACATACATTTTGTCTGTTTTACCTTTTGGCCGCTTTGCACGTGGGATCTTAGTTCCCTGACCAGGAATCGAACTTGTGCCGCCTGCGTTGGCAGCTCCAAGCCTTAACCACTGGACCATCAGGGAAGATCCCCACGTGTGAAATTAACATCACACTCAGAGTCTATCTCAGGGACCTTCTCTGCTTTATGCTGTATCTTCTTCTTCCCCTGAGTCTTCCCTGGTACCAAGTCATTTTCATGTGTCTGCCCAGCCTGCCAGCCTCAGAACACCCTGGGAAACAGGCCAGAGCCTTGTGTGGTTCAGCTGTTCAGTTGTGTCTGACTCTTTGCGACCCCATGGACTGCAGCACCCCAGGCCTCCCTGTCCATCACCATCTCCCAGAGCTTGCTCAAACTCACGTCCATTGAGTCGGTGGTGCTATCCGACCATCTCATCCTCTGTCATCCCCTTCTCCTGCCTTCAATCTTTCCCAGCATCAGTGTCTTTTCTAATGAGTTGGCTCTTTGCGTCAGGTGGCCAGAGTATTGGGGCTTCAGCTTCAGCATCAGTCCTTCCAATGACCAGTGAGAAAGGTGTTCCAGAGGAGGTCATGGGGCTGACTGCTTGGAGTCCAGCCATGCTTGGGATAGCCCCAGTTTCATCCCACACTGGCTGGGGCACCCAGGGAAGGGACTTCTTCCCAAATCCCTATTTCCTCATCTGCCCAGTAAGGCTCATAGCAGTGCCTGTCTCACAGCGGGGAGGACTAGAAGAGGCCGCCCTTACAGGGCGAGCACAGTGCCTGGCCCAGGTTTAGGCTGAATAAATAGTGCGAGCTTTATAACTAGTGTTGGTTACCCTGGCAGACGTTTTAGTTGGTGGCGGCGAGGTGTCGAGACTCTTAAGCTGAGGCTGGCACTGGAGATAATGCACAGCGTTAAAGAAAGATCCGGGTGGTGGGGGCACTTCCTTGCTGGTCCAGTGTTAAGACTGTGCCTCCTCTGCGGGGCCACAGGTTCAGTCCCTGGTTGGGGAACTAAGATCCCATATGCCACGTGTGGTGCAGCCAAAAACAAAGCAAAAAGAAAGATCGGGTGGGATGAGGACTTGGACCTTCCATTTGCCTGGGAAAAGCCGGGGAGGGGGGTGGCGCTTCCTGGAGGAGGCAGCTTTCAGGCTGGTTCCTGCATCTGGCGTTGATTTGTCTGGGCAATGCCAAGGAAGGGAGCTCCTGTGTAAGGAACCAGAGTGGCAAAGGCCTGGAGGTGAGCTCTGTGGGACTCCAGGGACCCTTCTGGCTTTGGTGAGCCCTGAGCAACCTGGGCTGAGGTGTACCTTCCTCTCTGAATGTCTGGACTGAACTGTCTGTGGTCTGACTGCAGGGCCCATCTTCTGGCTGCTGGTCAAGAGCCCCCAGCTGGCGGCCCAGCCCAGCGTCTACCTGGCCGTGGCGGGAGGAGCTGGAGGGCGTTTCTGGAAAGTACTTTGATGTACTCAAAGAGAAGCCTCCGGCCCCAGAAGCTGAGGATGAGGAAGTAGCCAAGAGGCTTTGGGCTGAAAGCGTCCGCCTGGTGGGCTTGGAGATGTCCCATGGATCCCATGGGAAGAGGGGACAGCCGCTCCCCAAATAACCGCTGGGAACAGGCGTGGAAGCCACCAGGGAGGCAGAGCCGCCGGGTGGAGCAGCTCCTCAGCAAGCCTAGCTGTCCTGCCCGAGGCACCCACCAGGTGGCAGTATTGACAAGGGTCCGGCTAGGCAGCGCTGTGGTTTTCTCAGCAGTCACGTCTGAATGGGAGAGTTGGACCGTAAACAAGGCTGAGCGCTGAGTCTTTTGAACTGTGATGCTGGAGAAGACTCGTGAGAGTCAACCAGTCCATCCTAGAGGAAAGCAACCCTGAATATTCATTGGAAGGACTGATGCTGACGCTGAAGCCCCAACACTTTGGCCACCTGATGAGAAGAACCGACTCATTTGAAAAGACCCTGATGCTGGGAAAGGCCGAAGGCAGGAGGAGAAGGGGACGACAGAGGATGAGAGGGAAGGATGGCATCACCGACTCGATGGACATGAGTTTGGGCAGACTCTTGGAGACGGTGAAGGACAGGAAGCCTGGCGTGCTGCAGTCCCTGGGGTTGCAGGGTCGGGCACGACTGAGTGACTGAACAACAAGCTGCCCGAGGGGCGCTGACCGCCGTGCCCGCGGCTCCCTCTGGATGGTGGCGTTGCCTCTCCTCTGGCCACAGGGACTGGCCCCAGCTGAGCATCTGGCCCAGGGCTGGCTGGCACGGTGTGCCCTGCTGCCAGCAGGTGGGCTGGGCCAGCGGACGCCTCCTTTGGGAATCCACACCAGGAGTTTGTCACCTGCCTCCCGGTGTGGCCCGTGCCTGAGACAGGATGCCCGTGGGCAGGTTTGTCCCGACGCCCGTTGAGTGGGTTCGTGGCCCGCCGTGTGACGGTGCGCACCTCCGGTCTCCTCTCTGAGCTTGGCTTGCCCAGCTGTTCACCGGATCCCTCATCGCGTGGGGCCGACTTTCCCCTGGCTTGGAGAACGGCAGCTGTGCCTTCCTTGCCAGTGGATCTTTACTGACGACCTGCCACGTGCTGGACCCCAGCGAGGTGCTGGAGATGCCCACAGCAAACGGCTCAGAAATTCAGACTTTTGGAGACTAAAGGGGCCCGTTCCTCCTTTCACGTGGTGACCGTCCTTGAGTTCTGGGCACCTTGTGAGTTAGAAGCGGGGCTGACACTCCGCTTGGGCACAGCATGAAGGGGACCCCACAGAGCTCAGTTATCGAGGTAAAAAGTCTCTTAACGTTAAAATGTTTAATACTTGGGAGAACTGTGCAGGCCACATCGTACGATGCACAGAAGGACAGAGACGGACCCTGCCCCAAATGCCATCAGTGCCGAGGAGGTGGGTGGGGAGGGGCCGCTGAAGACGCCCCCGTGCTCTATGGACACGTGGGTGTCGCTCCTGTTCCCACGTCGGGCAGACAATGGCCGGAGGACCGGTGTGGGGTGACCGGGCCCCATCCCCCCATCTGTGCCCGCTGTCTTCTCTGTGGGCCGCACCCGGACACTCCTATTTTTAAAGACAATGGGATTAAAAAGAAAAAATTATTTGGTTGTTTCGACCTCTTTCATTTGGGAGTGAGGGCTCTCTACCGTGGTTGCTCCGTGGCAGGTGGGATCTTAGTTCCCCGACCTGGAATCAAACCCACAGCCCCCACTGTGGAAGCACGGACTCTTAAGCACTGGACTGCCAGGGAAGTCCCTTCTCTCATTTTTTAAGGGCCTCTGGATATCGCTTAGCCCATCCAGATAATCCAGGGTCGTCTTCCTCCTCTGACACTGGCTGTTAGGAACTTGAGCCCATCATCCCCCTCACTCTCCCTTTGCCATATAAAGTAGAAGGTTCTGTGGATTAGGAACACCTTGGGGGCACCCACTTTTCTGCTGACACTGTTCTTTTCAAAATCCTTAAGCAAAAATCCTTTCTGCTTAAATTAAGAGGGATCAGCTTCACCAGAGTTGTTGGCAAGCAAATCAGTGGAAAAAACAGATTTTTAAAATCACAAACTCCCCACTGTCTGCTTTCAAAAAAATAAAGGGGGTGTGTTAGCAAGAAGAGGGGCTGGAATTCAGAGTCTGATTCCACAGCCCACTCTCTTTATGGGGGAGGGTTATAGGACCTAATGTCCATGAGAACCTCTGACTGCATGGAAATTTGTCTGCTACGTACAGGCAAGCAACCTGTGGCCCACGGCTGATGCTAACCACAAACCTTCACAACCAACATCCGCTTCCTTTCTGAAACCGAGAAACCCCGAAGACCACAAGCGTGGAGCCACACTTCAGCTTCACCTTTGCTTCTCTGAAGGCTTTGAGGTGGTTCACAAACCTAGCTACAACCTTCAGACGAACGGAAGACGATCAAACCGATCTACAACAAGACGGCACAAAAGAAAACCCAAACCCGCAGAAGCAGCCCAGAGAGGAGACAGTGGCAAAGTTGTGCATGGACCCAGGGCGCACCGTGGAAGGGGTGCTCGGGTGGGCCCTTCACCACGAGAGACCAGGCCGGGGTCACATCCTTCATGCTACCCTTTGGGCTTGGGGATTCTGTCGGGATGGTTTGGGCTGCCGATCACAGGACATGAAGGGGTTAAGCTGACCTGACGTGTGTACACGAGGGTGTGTGAAATAGATGGCTAGCGGGAAGCCGCTCTGTAGACGGGGAGCTGCCCATGCTCGGTGATGACCCAGAGGGTGGGATGGGGGCGGAGGGAGGTTCAGGAGGGAGGGATGCATGTATACACATGGCTTCCCCTGAAGGCTCAGCTGGTAAAGAATCCGCCTGCAATGCAGGAGACCTGGGTTTGATCCCTGGTTTGGGAAGATCCCCTGGAGAAGGGAAAGGCTACCCACTCCAGTATTGTGCCCTGGAGAATTCCGATGCGGAGAGTCGGACACGACGGAGCGACTTTCATTTCATGTGGCTGATTCATGTTGGACAGCAGAGACTAACAAATCATTGTAAAGCAATTATATTCCAGTTAAAACCAAACAGGGTTTAAGCTGAGCTGACCTTCACCCCAGGCAGAGGCAAGAGGAATTCCATTTCACAGAAGTACAAGCCCAGGGGTGTGGCAGGCTTTGGGTTCAGTAACATCCTGAGGGTTAAGATTCCTCCTGCAAGACGAGGTCCAACAGTTACTGACGTCATCACAAGGCAGGGCTCTGGTGGGTTGAATGGATGTACTCCCCATAAAAGATAAGTCCTGTTCTCCCCCAGTAACCTGTGAATGGAGCCAATTTGAGAAAACAGTTTAAGATTTTTTTGATGTGGAGCATTTTTAAAGTCAATAAGGAGTTCATGATCTGAGCGACAGTCAGCTCCTGGTCTTGTTTTTGCTGACTGTGTAGAGCTTCTCCATCTTTGGCTGCAAAGAATATAATCTGATTTCGGTGTTGACCATCTGGTGATGTCCATGTGTAGAGTCTTCTCTTGTGTTGTTGGAAGAGGGTGTTTGCTATGACCAGTGCATTCTCTTGGCAAAACTCTATTAGCCTTTGCCCTGCTTCATTCCGTACTCAAGGCCAAATCTGCCGTTACCCCAGGTAAGTCTTGACTTCCTGTTTTGCATTCCAGTCTCCTATGATGACAAGGACATCTTTTTTGGGTGTTAGTTCTATGTTGTAGCCACGCGTTCCGGGAAACAAACTCACTCAGAAGGCCAGTGCAAGTGGCGTGCAGTTCATTACGCCCGGCAGGCCCAAGGCAAGAGTCTCCTCTTAGCCAGGGACCCCGACCAGTTTTTGTGAAAACCTTATATACCCTAAGTGTACGTGCTCAAATCCACCTCCCCAAGTTCCTTGAAACTAGTTGGGACAAGGTAAAAGAGAGACACGATCAAAGTTAACCCATGATTGATGTGTCACAAGACTAGATAAACTGGATGTTTATCAATAGGCCTGTGGTCTTATCCCCATAAACATAATGGAATTTACCACTTTGTTCTGCTACAGAGATAATTAGCATATTCTTTTAGGCAACGGAGAGTCCAAGTCCAAGTCCTTTTATCGGGGGTCTGGTTTCCCATTGGTGTGCTGCTTCTATAGACGAGGGGCATAAGTTCAGAGTCCCCTGGGAGGGTGACCCTGCGTGTGGCCCAATGTTCGCAGCCGGGCCCAAGATGGAGTCCAGCTCTGCCTGTTTCCTCCTTCATTCCCCCTGCTGATGCTCTTAACTCATATTATGAGCATCACCCATAGGGATATATTGCACCCTGGATCTCCGACCACCAATTTGGGAGAATGACATCAACCATCAGGTTACAAAGTTCATAATCCATTGTAAAATTCAGGGTCTGCAAAGCAGAACTATCAAGGCAACTATAACAGGGGTACATATAGTTTTCCACCCATCGCCCTTCACGCAAGATGGGACCGAAGTCCAGAAAGGAATGCTTTCATCTGACAGTGCTTTTACCTGGATTTTCATGTCATCGAAAGCAGTCGATACATTGCCAGATAAGTCAGGAATGTATGCACGGCATTCAACCGTAATTATGGCACAGGCCCCTCCTTGAGCAGCTGTGAGCGTGTCCAAAGCCATTCTATTTTGAATTCCCGCTTTTCTCATTTGGAGTTGCTCTTCATTTAAGGCGTGGACGGCTTTTGTTCTATCTAGGAGGGCCTGTTTTGTGAAATTAGTCAAGGGCTCTACGTTAATCATGATATCTGCTGTCCCTATCGAGGGTACGAATAAGGCAGCAATATACTCACACCACTGAGACACGGATCTTGTCTACCTAGCATGAAAATAAGGTAGATTTACCGGTTGTTGTAGGTTAGGCTTTTGTTACACTGGCATTTATATCAAATGTAACCCCATGACCCGAGTCTATTGACTGTAGGTCTGGCTGACACCCAGAGAGCAGGGAGAGATTATGATTGTGTCCCAGAAGAGAGCAGAGTGGTTTGAAATCTCCTTGGCGGAGCGGTGATAGCCACCAGGAAATCCGTCCATCACAGAGGCACAGCCCCACACGCCCAGCAGCTGGAGGCATTGTGGAAGCTGGCGTAGGAACGTGTACGCTGGTGAGACCAACCAGCAGGAGCTGGCTGTGCCGCCTCATCCTGAAGGGGCTCGTCCAGGATCTTCTTTCCTTCTTCCTAAGGATGGTCATAGTCTCTCGACGGTCAGCGGGGTCCCTCTGTGCCGTCCACTCAGCGTTTTCTGGGTCTGCGTGGCATGCTCTCTTTACCCTCGTGTGATGGATCCAAGGGACAATGCCTGCAGCTTTACCTGCAGTAGGGGTAGTTAGAGTAACAGAAGGGCCCTTGCACCAAGGGGCTAGCAAATCATGTTTCCAATCTTTGACCCACACTTGGTCACCAAGCGTAAACTCATGAATCTGCTCCCCAAGGGGGAACGGCACCCTTGTACAAACTCATTTACCCGATTTATTACCTTACCCAGTTCCATCTGCTGTGAAATCCTATTCCCCCTTACCTGAGGCACATTTGTTGACAGCTGTTTTATTATGGGAGGGGGCCTCCCATTCACAATTTCATATGGGGAAGAGCCTTGGGACTGTGGGGTCATCCTGAGTCTGAGCAGAGCCGTTGGAAGCAAGTCCAGCCAGGAGCAGTCAGTCTCTGTGATCCACTTGGAGAGTCTCTTTAATGTCCGATTGGTTCATTCTACCAGCTCAGAACTCTGGGCCTATATGCAGTGTGCAATTTCCATTTAAAGTTTTGCTTACTTGTTGTACTAAATCCAGTGGTCAGGTATGGATGTGAGAGTTGGACTGTGAAGAAAGCTGAGCACCGAAGAATTGATGCTTTTGAACTGTGGTGTTGGAGAAGACTCTTGAGAGTCCCTTGGACTGCAAGGAGATCAACCAGTCCATCCTAAAGGAGATCAGTCCTGGGTGTTCATTGGAGGGACTGATGCTAAAACTGAAATTCCAATACTTTGGCCACCTCATGTGAAGATCTGACTCATTGGAAAAGACTCTGATGCTGGGAGGGATTGGGGGCAGGAGGAGAAGGGGACGACAGAGGATGAGATGGCTGGATGGCATCACCGACTCGATGGACATGAGTTTGAGTGAACTCTGGGAATTGGTGATGGACAGGGAGGCCTGGCGAGCTGCAATTCATGGGGTCCCAGAGTCGGACACGACTGAGCGACTGAACTGAACTGAACTGAATACACATGTAATAATACATGCACAATCACATACACACCGTTACATATTTATGTGCAATAAATTATGTGTATAATTATGTATTTACATGTAATTATATATAATTTTATATACAGTTAGATATACTTATATGGACTTTCCCAGTGGCTCAGCAGTAAAGAACCCACTTGTTAATGCAGGAAACGTGGGTTCAATCCCAGGGCTGGGGAGAGCCTCTGGAGGAGGGCATGGCAACCCACTCCAGTATTCTTACCTCGAGAATCCCACAGACAGAGGAGCCTGGCGGGCTAGAGTCCACGGGGTTGCAGGGAGTCGGACACGACTGAGCAGGCGCGCTGCTGCTGCTGCTGCTGCTAAGTCGCTTCAGTCGTGTCCGACTCTGTGTGACCCCATAGAAGGCAGCCCACCAGGCTCCTCCGTCCCTGGGATTCTCCAGGCAAGAACACTGGAGTGGGTTGCCATTTCCTTCTCCAATGCATGAAAGTGAAAAGTGAAAGTGAAGTACCTCAGTCGTGTCCGACCCAGGGTGACCCCATGGACTGCAGCCCACCAGGCTCCTCCATCCATGGGATTTTCCAGGCAAGAGTACTGGAGTGGGCGCCATTGCCTTCTGTGGAGCAGGTGTGAACATAGATACAATTACATATATTCATATGCAATTATATACAACTGTATATTGATTGTCCCTTGGACAACATGGGTTTGAATGGCGTGGGTCCACTTACATAAGGATTCTTTTTTTTAAGTTGGGGACATTTTTATTTATCTATAGGAAATTAGTGTATCAAGTGACTAATTAATGTATCAAGTGACTCCCAGGTGCCAAATCCCATGTGAAACTCCAGAAGAGTCCTACTCAATGTCACGTCTTTGTGGGAAAGAATTGATGATCCAAACTGTAGGAATGGAATGAATATCAATGCTTCCTTTTTTTCTTTTTCTTTTCAAGAATGAAGTCTCAGCCTCTTTGTTTCTTTTTCTTTCAGTTTCTTTCAGTTTGAATATGACATACCTAAAGTTTAGGACTTGTTTTGGGGGAGTTTTGGGCATTCATTTTTTGTTGAGGTATCATTGACATATCACATTATATTACATTCAGATGTCTTTCTCTAAAACTTTTTTTTTCTTTATTTCTTTCTCTGTGACTTGGCCGCATCTTTTCACACCCGCCGTTACTGCAGAATTCCATATGGTACAGAAGAATCGGTCTTCCAGGCCTCTTCGCGGACCGACCCACACTGCTCTCCATCGAATTCTCAGGTCTGATTAAGGTCGGCAACACCATCCCTGATAGTGGAAGACCACGGCGGGGAACCCGCAGGTGACGCTCGGCCAGCCCGGGCGCCGCGGGGAGGGTGGAGCAGCGCTTCCCCTTCTGCCGGGAAGGCGGTGCGGTCTCTCCGCGGCACGAGGTCTCCGGCCCGGGCGGCTCGGTCCGCGGTGCACCGTGCTGGGCGGGCTGCGCGCCGCGGGCGGTGCGGGCCGGGCATCGCCTGCCCCCGGGCGTCCCTCTTCTGCTCGGGCTCGGTGAGCGGCCGTCCAGTGGGAGGCTGGGGAGGGGAGAAGGCGCCGAGGAGGGCTCGTAAGCGGGTTCCTCTGCTGGGGCTCCCCTCCGTGAGGCCCCGGACAGGGAACCGCAGAGGAGTCACCGCGGGCCGCGTTTCTCCGGTTCTCGGTGTGGATGTCACGCCCCGAGCTCGGGGCGTTGGGAGCCCGCTGTGTCATCGGCGACCTCTCCCACCAAGTGTTTCTTTGTTTCAGTGTTTTGCTGGGACCAAGGGATTTGGGCACAGACTGGTGAGTGGGGCCTCCCTTTTCTCCCAGAGAACTCCGACTTGGGCTGTGTGGACGTGGGGGTGTGTAGCCTTGACAGAACCTCAGCCTCTCACCTGCACCATCCGCTCCTCCACAGGCTTCGCTTAATTAAATAATTTATTTTTGCTATTTATGTTTTGGCTGCACTGGGTCTTTGTCGCTGGGCGTGGCCTGTCTCTAGCTGCAGCGAGCAGGGGCTGCTCTCTAGCCGGGATGCTCGGCGTCTCCCGGCGGCGGCTTCCCTCCTTCCCGGAGCACAGGCTCTTGGCTGCCAGGCTTCAGTGGGTGCGGCTCCTGGGCTCCAGAAGCGGACTCAGTTTGTGGCGCACGGGCTTAGTTGCCCCTCGGCGGCGTGCGGGATCCTGCCGGACCAGGGGTGGAACCGACGCCTACCGCATTGGCGGGCGGATTCTTCAGCGCTGAGCCACCAGTTGTTGTTCAGTCGCTCGGTCGTGTCCGACTGTTTGCGACCCCATGGACTGCAGCACACCAGGCTTCTCTGTCCTTCACTGTCTCCTGGAGCTTATTCAAACTCATGTCCGTTGAGTCAGTGATGCCACCCAACCATCTCATCCTCTGTCCTCCCCTTCTCCTGCCTTCGATCTTTCCCAGCATCAGGGTTTTTCAAACGAGTCAGTGCTTTGCATCAGGTGGCCAAAGTACTGGAACTTCAGCCTCAGAATCACTCCTTCCACTGAATGTTCAGGGTTGATTTCCTTTAGGATGGACTGGTTAGATCTCCTTGCTGTCCAAGGGACTCTCAAGAGTCTTCTCCCAACACCACAGGTCAAAAGAACCAATTCTTTGATGCTCAGCTTTCTCTATGGTCTTTTCTTTATACATCACTACTGAGCCACCAGGGAAGACCTTAATTTATTTTTTTATTTTAATCCTTCAACATTTTGCCAATCTTCGGTGGAAAACCTCTTCCCTTCTCTAGAAAGCTTCCCGATCTCCAGCTATTCCCCATCGGCACAAGGAGGAAATGCTCAGGTTTTGATTTAATGCCGAAAGAGAACACAGCTGAGGTTGACATTCAGAAGGCAAACAGAGGACCCGGGACATCTGCGCAGGCCCCCAGGCCCTGCTCTGGGTCCGGGAGGGTCACTTGCTGGGGGTACTGTGTGTCCTCTCCATTTGCTGTCCCCTCACCTGCCTCCAGGTGGTCCAGTGGCAAACAGTCTGTCTGCAGTGCAGGAGATGTGGGTTCGATCCCTGGGTTGGGAAGATCCCCCGGAGAAGGAAAAGGCAACACACTTCAGTGTTCTTGCCTGAGAATTCTGTAGACAGACGAGCCTGGTGGGCTGCAGTCCATGGGGTCGTAAAGAGTTGGGCATGACTTAGTAACTAAAGAAACAGCAACAGCGATTGCTTCCAGCTCTCTCAGCTATGGGAGTTCTGCTCCCAAGCAAGGCACTCTTGATCAGGAGACAGACTTGAAGTAGAATGAAGACATCACGATTTGCTGGTTCTGTGACCTTTTGCAAGCAATTTCCCCATTTGAGCCCCAGGTTCCTTCTTTCTGTAATGAAATTACCGGAGTTCTCTGGAGGTCCAGTGGTTAGGTGCCATTGCCATGGCCAGGCTTCAATCTCTGATTGAGGAACTGAGATCCTATACGTGATGCAGCATAGCCAAAAAAAAAAAAAAGAAATAATAACAGTGTTGTATCAGCTAAGATACAATCCTGTCAAGCTCAGACAACAAGCTTTTGCTCAAAGTAGGCATTGTTGTTTAATGTTAACAGTTGCTAGGTAACATGTGTTGAGGTTTTCCCATCTGCCAAGTGCTATTCTCAACATTTGTACATATGATCTCATTTTAATCTTATGTATCTATCAAGAGGTAAGTTAGTTTTTATACTCCAGATATACTGAGCCCTGGTTGTGACCTCAACATTGTACTAAGTGTTTGGCATAGGTTTTTAGTAAGTTAATTAAAATATAATTGAAGTACAATATTATAGCAATTTCAGTTGTGCCTGGTGGCTCAGATGGTGAAGAATTGGCCTGCAATGCAGGAGACCTGGGTTCGATCCCTGGGTTGGGAAGATGGGAAGATCCCCTGGAGAAGGGACCGGCTACCCACTCTAGTGCTCTGGCCTACAGAATTCCATGGACTGTATAGAAGAGTTGGACACAACTGAGCGACTCTCACTTTCACACTGTATAATGACTGGACATTCATATGCCTTATGAAATGATCGCCAGGATGTATCCGGTAGCCATCTATCTCATGGAAAGCTATTACGTTATTATTGAGCACATTCCCTGTGCTGTGCATTTCATCTCTGTATTTTTTTCTATTCTATAACTTAAGGTTAGTACTTCTTAATCCCCTTCAGTCATCTCGGCAGCTGCCGGGTTATTCTCTGGTTCTGTAGGTCTGCTTGTTTTGTTTTGTTCTTTAGATTCCACATGTGAGAGCCGGTGGCATTTGTCTTTCTCTGACTTATTTCACTTACCCAAAGGCCCTCTAGCTCCACCCATGGTGTCACAAATGTGCAAAATTTTACTTCATCTTTTATGATTATCTTTGGAAACATTAACTCATTAACCTTGGCAGTGTCGGGTCTCTGCCGCTGTGTGAGGCCTTCCCTTGTCGTGGAGCATGGGCTCTCCATACTTGCAGCTCGCAGCCTCAGCTGTTGTGGTGTGTGGGTTCTGCTGTTCCGAGGCATGTAGGACCTTCCTGGACCATGGATGGAATCCATGCCTCCTGCACTGGCAGGTGGATTCCTAACCCCTGAGCCACCAGGGAAGCCCAGGGTTGTTGCTGTTCAGTCGCTCAGTCACGTCTGACTCTCTGCGGCCCCAGTGACTGCAGCACGCCAGGCTTCCCCTGTCCTTCACTGTCTCCTGGAGCTTGCTCAAACTCTTGTCCGTCAAGTTGGTGAAGCCGATCCATCTGTCTCATCCTCTGTCGTCCCCTTCTCCTCCTGCCTTCAATCTTTCCCAGCATCAGGGTCTTTTCCAATGAGTCAGCTCTTTGCATCAGGTGGCCAAGGTACTGGAGTTTCAGCTTCAGCATCAGTCCTTCCAATGAATATTTTCAGGACTGAGCTCTTTTAGGATGGACTGGTTGGATCTTCTTGCAGTCCAAGGGACTCGCCAGAGTCTTCTACAACACCACATCAAAAGCATCTACAATACTACATCAAAAGCATCAATTCTTCGACGCTTAGTTTTCTTTATAGTCCAACTCTCACATCCATACATGACCACTGCAAAATACAGTACCTAGTTTTGTTGTGTAATTTATCTCAATATGCACAAGAGTAACAATTTCTGTGCACTGGCTCATGTGTCTAGATTCTGTTATTGCACAGGTTCACCAGTTTCCAAAACATCCACTAACTTGTATATGGAAAGAGCACAGTACTTACACAGTAAATACAATCCCTGTGTCCTGAAAGGGTGACTTGGTCCAGCCGGAGACCAGCCACAGGTCTGTACTGTCCTCCAGCTCCTAGACCCACCTGAAGTCTACCGAAACCCTCTTGAAGAAAGATCCCTTCCCGTCGTGTCTGGGACTTCCGCCATCGGGGTCCTCCCTCTCCTCTTCCTCCTCTTTTTCCTCTGCCTGTGCTGCTGTGGAGGCCAACACGGTATGTCCTAGAAGGGGAAGGGTTCCTGGAAGGGGAAGGGGTCAGTGGGTGGGGGGAGCGTGGGGAGGGGCTTGGCGGGTCCCCTACCAGGACGGGCTCTCAGCACCGCCTCTCTGTAGGTTCCACTGATAATGAGACCAAGAGCCAACTGGATTTGAATAGGTAGGAAAATCTGGACTCTTCCCAGACCCACCTTAATGCGTCTATCTCCTTCCCTCAGCTCCAACCCTGGCATGGACTTCTCAGAAGAAAATCCGGGTAAGAGGAGTGAGAAGGCAGGGGAGCTGGGCTGGGGGAAGGATGCCTTCAGGGGCAGATAGAAGCATCCGGGAAGATGCCTAGAGGCTGGGGCAGGCCTTACCGCGTGTGACGTTACTGCCCTTCCCGCTTCCAGTCATCCATCTGAAAGCGGCTGGTGTCATTCATGGGGGCCCTGAAGAGCTCTGTGCCACCGTCCTTCCTGTCTCAGTGCAGAGAAGAAGTCAGTGAGAGCGGAGTGGTAGATAAGAAGTGATTTACTAGATGCTTGCGAGGCTTACAAGGGCAGAGAAGGCGGTACCACCCCCGAGAATTTCCTGGGCTGCAGTTTTATAATCACAGGAAAAGTGGGGAGGAGAAGAAGACCTTCTTTGACTTTCTTGAGTAGACATCACAGTTCCATCATCAGCTCCTCTCCAGGTTGAGCAGGTTCCCCCGGCCCCTCCCCCAGGTGTTAAGCAAGGTCGACAGATGATTATTCTTTTTAATGTGTGTGGAGAGCACGTCCCCCGGGTCATTACATCCGGAGCTCCCTGGGCAGGCTGTGGGGCTCACGCCACCTCCGGTTCCTTGCTAGGGGCAGGTCTCCTGCTTCTGGTGCCTGGTTCTGTTGCCAAGCAAGCCTGCTTTCTGGAGCCATCTGCTCACAGGAGTCTCCAATACTGTTTCTACCTACAGTCCCCTGGGGGACTGACTGCTGAATCGCCTACTTGCTCCACTCACTCGGCCCCGTCACGGCTGTGAAATACAGATGGCAGGACTGGGTGACCAGAAGGCCCTTCCTGGAAGCCTGTCCTCTCCTCTTTCCTTGCAGATGGCGTCTTGGTGCACCTCCCGCTGGAGGGGGACAGGCAGACGGACACGCAGGTGAGTCTCCCCCCCCCCTCCCCCGGCCCCTCCCCCGGGGCTCGCCCCTCACTTTGCGTCTCCCAGGTCCCCTCCGAGGAATGCCCGTGAAGCTCTTCTGAGTCCTCTGCTGAGCTGCACGAGGATTCTTTCACGGGAGTGAGGTTTCACTCCCATCTTGCAGCCCTGGGGACTCCTCAGTATAGCCCCGCATGGACCTGCCTTCACCTCGTCCAGAGAGCGGAGCTGGAGCTGGCTGTGTGTACTCCATGGCGCAAGGGCCCCTTAAGGAGCGTGTGAGTCATCATCTTGGGTGTGAGTGCGTGTGTGTGTGCACGCGTGCACCTGCCCAGTGCGTCTGACTCTTTGCGACCCCATGGACCGTAGCCCACCAGGCTCCTCTGTCCACGGGATTCTCCAGGCAAGGATACTGGAGTGGGTAGCTATTCCCTTCTGCATTTCCTTCTCCAGGGGGTCTTCCCGACCCAGGGATCGAACCCAAGTCTCTTGCTTTGCAGGTGGATTCTTTCACCACTGCGCCACCTGGGGAGCCCCCGTCCTCATTTTGGAGCTCCCCGAAGACTCAAGAATACGGAAGCCTTGTCAGTCGTCAAGAAACTCTGGGATATGAGAGATGGAACATTTCCTGCCGTATCAGTGAACAAAGCATATCACAGTCACGAGCAATGACGGCCGGCACGGCTGCTGAGCTGGTGAGCCCTGAGGGCGCTCGGAAAGGGAAGAACATGGCCATCTAGCTGCCATCAGACGGCTGCCTCACTGAGGGTGAGCTCGGAGCGAACTCGGGATGTGAAAACGGCAGGATCCTGGCCCCAGACAGCTGAGGCGCGCGCCGAAGCGGTGACTTCAGCGAGCCCAGACGCGTCCATCGTCCCATACGTGGAAAAGCGCTACATTCCTTAACTTGGGATAGCTGGTTTTCTTTAACTGGAGGTAGCGTTCGAGGTTCAGCTTATCTGCCTTTTGTTGCGAGCTTCTTTATTACCTGCCTCCTCCCCTCGCCTCCTCCGAGCAGTTCTCTTGGGGTTACTTGACATGCTGCCTCCCAGGCTTGAGTCCTAAGAATACCTCATGAATAAAACATAACTCTCAACGTTTAGATTGCGTGTGTATTTTCGGCAGACAGATGCATCACACAACTCTGAGCAGATTCCTAGTTCTCACTAGAATGGGGCTAAAGGACACCTGCTTCTCAGACTCCAGTGAGGGTCAAATGAGGGCATGCTCCCACAGCGAGAAGCAGCTGTGTGCTGTGGTTCAGTGGGTCAGTCGGCTCCGACTCTTTGTAACCCCTGGACTGCGGCATGCCAGGACTCCCTGTCCTCCAGTATCTCCCAGACTTTGCTCAAACCCATGTCCATTGAGTCGGTGATGCCATCCAGCCATCTCATCCTCTGTGGTCCCCTTCTCCTCCTACCATCAATCTTTTCCAGCATCAGGGTCTTTTCCAATGAGTCAGTTCTTTGCATCAGGTGGCCAAAGTATCGGAGCTTCAGCTTCAGCATCCGTCCTTCCAATGAATATTCAGAGTTGATTTCCTTTAGGACTGACCGGTCTGATCTCTTTGCTGTCCAAAGGGTGCTGCTAAACCTCTAATGCACAGGGAAGTCCTCTCCTTTCCTCTCTCTTCCCCACTCCAGCAAGAATCACCAGGTTCCAAAGGAACCTATTTACAAAACAGAAATGCTCACATAGAAAACAAACGTATGGTTACCAAAGGGGACAGCAGGTGGTGGGGGGAGATGAGCTGGGAGTTTGGGATGAACATATACTTACTACCATCTGTAAGACAGGTAAGCAGGGACCTCCCTGGAGGGCCAGCGGTTAGAACTCCACGCTTCCACTGCAGGTGGCGCAGGCTGGATCAGGGAACGAAGATCCCGCAAGTCGCACAGTGCGGCCAGGAAAAAGGGAGGAATTACAATAAAAAATAGGTAAACAAGAAGGAGCTGCTGTACAGCACAGGGGACTCGACTCAATGTCCTGTATTAACAACAACCTAAAGGGAAAAGAGGCTGGGAAAGAATATCTGTGTGACTATCAGAATATGTATAGATACACAGAGCTGAATTGCTGTGCGTACTCCTGAAACTAACAACATTGCAAATGACTATGCAAAAGAGAGATGAAAGTGTTAGTCACTAAACTGTGTCCAGAACTTTTTAATCCCATGGACTGTAATCCCATGGACTGTAGGTGCCAAGCTCCTCCGTCCTTGGGATTCTCCAGGCAAGAATACTGGAGTGGGTTGCCATTCTTTCTCCAGGGGATCTTCCCAAGCCAGGGATTGAACCCAGGTCCCCCAGGTTGCAGGCAGATGCTTTAACCTCTGAGCCACCAGGGAAGCCCTTCCTGAAGCCCCTGATGACTCCCGGTGTGCTCTCTGTCTCTGTGAACAGCCTGCTCTGGGTGTTTCTTATAACTGGAATCGTGCTGGATTTGTTTGGTCTTCTGTGCCTGCTTATGTTACTTCCCTGGGGGCTCGGACAGTAAAGAATCTGCCTGCGATGCAAGAGATCCAGGTTCAACCCCTGGGTTGGGAAGATCCTCTGGAGCAGTAAATGACAACCCACCCCAGTATTCCTGCCTGGAGAATCCCACGGACAGAGGAGCCTGGTGGGTTACAGTCCGTGGGGTCACAGAGAGTTGGGCATGACTGAGCGTATCTATCTATCTCTCTATCTAGGTGATTCCTTGTTACAGTTTTGATTTGCATTTCGATAAGGTTTAGGATGTAGAGGCTTTTCATGTGATTTTTAGAAGAACAGTGTGAGTAAATTTGACCTCTGGAGCTTGGCCTCTTGACCCTCTGCCCTGTTTTGAATTCTTTTTCCAGGACCTGCCCGAGGACATCTGTTGAGGAAAGATGTTTTTTTCCTTACAGCCCAGCAGGTCTGGTGAGGACGTGTCCATCAGCACAGGTTTTCCCATTGCTGTTATAAAAGCCAAAGGCAGTAGCATTATTTCACGCTCCACTGGTGGGTTTTGTTTTTGGTAATTGATGACCTTTTCATCATAGGGGACTGGAATACAAAAGTAGGAAGTCAAGAAACACCTGGAATAACAGGCAAATTTGGCCTTGGAATACAGAATGAAGCAGAGCAAAGGCTAACAGAATTTTTTTTTTACATTTTTTTCTTTTTTTTTTTAAAATGCTTTATTCTACGTTACAATACTGTATTTGTTTTAGGCTAACAGAATTTTGCCAAGAGAACACACTGGTCATAGCAAATACCCTCTTCCTACAACACAAGAGAAAACTCTACACATGGACATCACCAGATGGTCAACACTGAAATCAGATTGATTATATTCTTTGCAGCCAAAGATGAAGTTCTATACAGTCAGCAAAAACAAGACCGGGAGCTGACTGTGACTCAGATCATGAACTCCTCACTGCCAAATTCAGACTCAAATTGAAGAAAGTGGGGAAAACCATTAGACCATTCAAGTATGACCTAAATCATATCCTGTACGATTATACAGTGGAAGTGAGAAATAGATTTAAGGGACTAGATCTGATAGATAGAGTGCCTGATGAACTATGGGCGGAGGTTCATGACATTGTACAGAAGACAGGGATCAAGACCATCCCCAAGAAAAGAAATGCAAAAAGCAAAATCACTGTCTGAGGAGGCCTGACAAATAGCTGTGAAAAGAAGAGAAGCAAAAGCCAAGGAGAAAAGGAAAGATATAAGCATCTGAATGCAGAGTTCCAAAGAATAGCAAGGAGAGAGAAGAAAGTCTTTCTCAGCAATCAGTGCAAAGAAACAGAGGAAAATAATAGAATGGGAAAGACTAGAGATCTCTTCAAGAAAATTAGAGATACCAAGGGAACATTTCATGCAAAGGTGGGCAGAATAAAAGACAGGAATGGTATGGACCTAACAGAAGCAGAAGATATTAAGAACAGGTGGCAAGGATACACAGAAGAATTGTACAAAAAGATCTTCATGACCCAGATAATCACTATGGTGTGATCATTCACCTAGAGCCAGACATCATGGAATGTGAAGTCAAGTGGGCCTTAGGAAGCATCACTACAAACAAAGCTAGTGGAGGTGATGAAATCCCCAGTTGAGCTGTTTCAAATCCTGAAAGATGATGCTGTGAAAGTGCTGCACTCAATATGCCAGCAAATTTGGAAAACTCAGCAGTGGCCACAGGACTGGAAAAGGTCAGTTTTCATTCCAATCCCAAAGAAAGGCAATGCCAAAGAATGCCCGAAGTATTGCACAATTGCACTCATCTCACATGCTAGTAAAGTAATGCTCAAAATTCTCCAAGCCAGGCTTCAGCAATACGTGAACCGTGAACTTCCTGATGTTCAAGCTGGTTTTAGAAAAGACAGAGGAACCAGAGATCAAATTGCCAGTATCCTCTGGATCATTGAAAAAGCAAGAGAGTTCCAGAAAAACATCTATTTCTGCTTTATTAACTATGCCAAAGCCTTTGACTGTGTGGATCACCATAAACTGGAAAGTTCTGAAAGAGATGGGAATACCAGACCACCTGACCTGCCTCCTGTGGAATCTGTATGCAGGTCAGGAAGCAACAGTTAGAATTGGACATGGAACAACAGACTGGTTCCAAATAGGAAAAGGAATACAGTCAAGGCTGTATATTGTCACCCTGCTTATTTGACTTCTATGCAGAGTACATCATGAGAAATGCTGGACTGGATGAAGCACAAGCTGGAATTAAGATTGCTGGGAGAAATATCAATAACCTCAGATATGCAGATGACACCACCCTTATGGCAGAAAGAGAAGAAGAGCCTCTTGATGAAAGTTAAAGAGGAGAGTGAAAAAGTTGGCTTAAAGCTCAGCATTCAGAAAACTAAGATCATGACATCCGGTCCCATCATTTCATGGCAAATAGGTGGCGGTGGGTGGGGGGGAACAGTGGAAACAATGGCTGACTTTATTTCCCTAGGCTCCAAAATCAGTGCAGATGGTGACTGGAGCCATGAACTTAAAAGACGCTTACTCCTTGGAAAAAAGTTATGACCAACTTAGACAGCATATTAAAAAGCAGAGACATTACTTTGCCAACAAAGATCTGTCTAGTCAAGGCTATGGTTTTTCCAATAGTCATGTATGGATGTAGGAGTTGGACTATAAAGAAAGCTGAGTGCTGAAGAATTGATGCTTTTGAACTGTGGTGTTGGAGAAGACTCTTGAGAGTCCCTTGGGCTGCAAGGAGATCCAACCCGTGCCTCCTAAAGGAGACCAGTCCTGGGTGTTCATTGGAAGGACTGATGTTGAAGCTGAAACTCCAAATACTTTGGCTACCTGATGCAAACAGCTGACTCATTTGGAAAGACCCTGATGCCAGGAAAGAATGAAGGCAGGAGGAGAAGGGGATGACAGAGGATGAGATGGTGTGATGGCATCACCGACTCAATGGACATGGGTTTGGGTGAACTCCGGGAGTTGGTGATGGACAGGGAGGCCTGGTGTGCAGCGGTCCATGGGGTCTCAAAGAGTCGGACTTGACTCTGCAACTGAACTGAACTGAATAAGTGGAATCTCTACATTCATTCAAATGAACTGTTTTGTAAACAGAAGCAGACTCACAGGCTTAGAAAACCAACTTATGATTATGAAAATCAAAAGACAGGAGAAGGAAGACAGTAAAAGGTTGAGTTTAACAGATACACACTACTTATTATCAGATGGATAATCCCAGAGGACCTACTGTTAGCACAGGGACCTCTGCTGAACACACTGAAAGAACCTATATGGGAAAAGGCCCCAAAGGAGAATAGACACACGTCTGTGCGTTCACCGAAAACAAACACAAGTTCAGATACCCAATCTACTTCAACAGAAAAGGTACCAAAAACAAAAAAAAAAAACAAAAAACATTGGATCACGGGGCTATGCTGCCTCCTTGTGGCCGCGTTTGGCGACAACGACTGTAAAACCCGGGCTGATGGACTTTTAACACTACCCGGGCCTGGCATCATGAGAAACGCCGACCAAAGAAACACAGGCTGGACTCAGGATTGCCGGGAGAACTATCAGTCACCTCAGATGTGCAGATGACAGCACCCTTATGGCAGAAAGCGAAGAGGAGCTAAAAAGCCTCTTGATGAAAGTGAAAGTGGAGAGTGAAAAAGTTGGCCTAAAGCTCAACATTGAGAAAATGAAGATCATGGCATCCAGTCCCATCATTTCATGGGAAATAGATGGAGAAACAGTGGAAACAGTGTCAGACTTTATTTTTTTGGTTCCAAAATCACTGCAGATGGTGACTGCAGCCATGAAATTAAAAGACGCTTACTCCCTGGAAGAAAAGTTATGATCAACCTAGATAGCCTATTCAAAAGCAGAGACATTACTTTGCTGACTAAGGTCTGTCTAGTCAAGGCTATGGTTTTTCCAGCGGTCATGTATGGATGTGAGAGTTGGACTATGAAGAAGGCTGAGTGCTGAAGAATTGATGCTTTTGAACTGTGGTGTTGGAGAAGACTCTTGAGAGTCCCTTGGACTGCAAGGAGATCCAACAAGTCCATTCTGAAGGAGATCAACCCTGGGGTTTCTTTGGAAGGAATGAAGCTAAAGCTGAAGCTCCAGTACTTTGGCCACCTCATGCGAAGGGTTGACTCACTGGAAAAGACTCTGATGCTGGGAGGGATTGGGGGCAGGAGGAGAAGGGGACGACAGAGGATGAGATGGTTGGATGGCATCACTGACTCGATGGACGTGAGTCTGAGTGAACTCCGGGAGTTGGTGATGGACAGGGAGGCCTGGTGTGCTGCGATTCATGGGGTCTAAAAGAGTCAGACACGACTGAGCGACTGAACTGAACTGAACTGAGGGGATGGATGTAAGGAAAGCACGTGTCCTCCGGTACTTCTGGGGAAAAGAAAGGAAAATAGGGCAGACGGTCAAGAGGTCACTCTCCAGAGGTCAGTTTTACTCACACTTTTTTTTTTAAACCACATGGAAACCTTTCAGCACTGAATAATTTTAGAGAAATGCAAATCAAAACTAGAACAGTTACCACCTGATGAGGCAAGCCCACCCCTTGCCTAGATACAGATAAAGTCAGAATCTAAAATGATACTTGCTCCCTTATTTCATGGCAGCACAATTCACAAATTCCAAGACACAGCATCAACCAAACGTCCATCAATAGAGATGAAGGGTAACTGGTCCATCTAGATGCTGGAATACACTCAGCCATCAAAGACAGCAACAAAAGGCCATTAACGGCAGCAGGATGGACCGAGATATTTATCCTACCTAGAGAAGTCAGAGAAAGAGAAATATTATGTCACTTACAGGTGGAACCTATAAATCCATTCAAATGGACAAATTCATAAACAGAAAGAGATTCAGAGACTAATAAAGCCCACCAATAATTATTTCAACAGAGGGAAGGGAAGGGAGACATGTAGAGGCTGGATTTACACGTACACAAGTCTGCTGGGCTCAGCCGGGTCCGACTCTTCGCGACCCCGTGACTGTAGCCCGCCAGGCTCCTCTGTCCGTGGGATTCTCCAGGCAAGAACACCGAGTGGTCGCCATGCCCTCCTCAACATATACACACTGCTAGATATCAAATAGACAGTCCCGCAAACTCTGCTGAACACACTGAAAGAGCCTTCATGGGAAAGACCCCTAAAAGACAGAACAGATACACCTCTGTGCAGAACTGGATCAAATTCTTGTCCACCTGAAACAGAGCAGCGGACATCGACTGTAATCCAAAGGAAAAGAAAAACTCAGTTCCCCAAAAGCGTGGAGCATGACCTCGCCGACCCTCTCCCCGAGCGGCGGCCCGTGGCTGGGGCCCCTCCCTCGACGTGAGCCTCGGGGTCGGACTCGATGAGCGCCGATCTGCGGATCCGCGGGACGGTGTCCGGGCCCCTCCGCTGCGCGCGGCGGCGCGGGGCACGCGGGCCGGGCGGCGGGGCCGGCGTCCCGGGAGCGCCCCCGCGTGTGGCGGTGGGGCCCGCGCTTGCAGTCCTGCCGGCCCGGCCTGTCGCCCTCTCGGGGCCCGGCCCCGCGGCCCTCGCTGCCCGCCGTCCCCCGCCCCCGCACGGGCGCCCGCCCGCGCCCCCTCCGCTGTCCGGGGCCGTGGGTGTCGTCCCCGGCCTCCCTGCAGCTGGCGTCCCCGGGCGGAGGGCCCTCGGGCCCCCAGGCGGGGATCTGGGCCCGGCGGGTGGCGCGAGGGCCGTGGGGGCGCGGGGACGCGGCGGGAGAGCGTTCTCCCGGCCCCCGCGGCGCTGCGGGCTGGGGCGCGCGTGCCCCGCGAGCGGCCCGGCGTCCTGGGCGCCGCGGGAGCGCCCCCCACCCGGTGCTGAGACCTCAGGCGCTGAGAGCCCGGGGCGGCCCGGCGGCCGACTGCGTCCGGGTGGTTTCCAGTTGCCCCCGGGCCCCTCGTGGGGCCCACCGCCTCCGCCGCGGGTGCCCCTCTCCGTCGCACGCCTGCGGATCCCCGGCCCGCGCCCCGGCGCGTCTCGCTTCCCCGCCGCGTTGCGCGTGGCTGCCCTCTGTCCGCCGACGTCGCTGCTGCGCGAGGGGAGTCCCGGGGGCCTCGCCCGAGCGCGGGTCGGGTCCCTCGCGGGTGGACGCGAGGGCGCGTCGGCGTCCCCGGACCCGCGTCGGGCCCACGGCGGGGGTCGCCCCTCGCTGCTCCGCGCCGCCGCGGCGCGCTGCGCCCCTCGGGAGCCGACGTGGGCGGTCGGTCGGGCCCCCGGTGGTCGCCTTCCCCCTTCCTCACTTCGTGGGTCTCTGCTGTGGAGCATCGACCCGCGCCCGGCACGCCCGGCTCCTCTGCTCGCTTTTCTGGAGAAGGGCATGGCAACCCACTCCGGTATTCTTGCCTGGAGAAGCCCATGGACAGAGGAGCCTGGAGGGCCACAGTCCGTGGCTCACTAACACTTTGATCACTTTCACGTGGAGCAGGAAGAAACGCTGCCGCCTTGTGGCCACTTTGGGCCGCTTGCGCCCAGCAGGGCTCTTAATACCTGCCAGGCCTTGTCAGCCGACTCCTTGAGACCCCACGGACCCAGCACGCCAGGCCTCCCTGTCCATCACCAACTCCCGGGGTTCACTCAGACTCATGTCTATCCAGTCAGTGATGCCATCCAGCCATCTCATCCTCTGTCGTCCCCTTTTCCTGCCCCCAACCCCTCCCAGCATCAGGGTCCTTTCAGATGAGTCAGTTCTTCACATCAGGTGGCCAAAGTATTGGAGTTTCAGCTTCAGCATCAGTTCTTCCAATGAATATTCAGGATTGATCTCCTTTAGGATGGACTGGTTGGATCTCCTTTAGGATGGACTGGTTGGATCTCCTTGCAGTCCAAGGGACTCTCAAGAGCCTTCTCCAACCCCACGGTTCAAAAGAATCCATTCTTTGACGTTCTGGTTTCTTTATAGTCCAACTCTCACATCCATATGTGGCTACTGAGAAAACCATAGCTTTGACTAGACGGACCTTTGTTGGCAAAGCCCACGGGGATGTAAGGAAAAAACACCTGTTCTCAAACAATGCCCTCAGTTAGGTCCTGGAAAAAGAACTTTAAACAGCAGACAGTCCAGAGGCCAGTTTTCATGAACAGCCTCTACACCATGAAATCTTAGAGAAACCCAAATCAAAACTGCAAAGAGGCATCACCTCACACGGGTTAAATGGCCTTTGTCAGAAAGTGTACAAACAATAAATGCTGGAGAGGGTGTGGGGAAAGGGGAACCCTCCTACGCTGATGCCATAGATGTCGATGTTAACAGGCAGGATGGAGGTCAGGGAGGAGGTTCTTTAAACAATAAAAAGTGATTGAAGTCACCACACTTCCTCCTCCCATACAGAAAGAAGAAACTCCAAAGCAATTAAAGAGCGAAATGGAAGAATGATGACTCTTTAACCCTTGATGAAAATATAGACATCATACGGTTTGACATGTATTGCAGCTATTTCCTTTTGGGTGAATTCCTATTTGAGGAAAGAAAAATAAAACAAAATTCAACAGAAGGGACCTACTGACCTTAAAAGCCTTATGGACTGTAGGGAAAACCTCACTAGAAGAAAAAAGGTAACCCTCAGAATGGGAAAGAAATGTTTGCAAATGAGGATGCCCACAAGGAATTCATCTCCAAACCAGGCAAACAGCTCATTAGCTCATTATCAAAAATACAAGGAACCCAACAGAAAAATGGGTCAAAGTTCTAAACGGATATTTCTCTAAAGAAGGCACATATATGGACATAAAGCACATGAAAAAGAAAAAAAAAAACCTCAGCGTTACTAATTATTGGGGCTTCCCTTGTGGTTCAGCTGGTAAAGAATCCGCCTGCAATACAGGAGACCTGGCTTTGATCCCTGGGTTGGGAAGATCCCCTGGAGAAGGGAAAGGCTACCCACTCCAGTGTTCTGGCCTGGAGAATTCCATGGACTGTATAGTCTGTGGGGTCGCAAACAGTCGGACATGGCTTCACTAATTATTAGAGAAATGCAAGTCAAAACTGCAAGGAGTCTTCAGCTCACATGGGTCAGAATGGCCTTTGTCTAAAAGTCTAGAAACAATGGAAGAGCGGAGGTTGTGGAGAAACAGATCCCTCCTGATGCTGGAATGTAAGTTGTGAACAATCAGGACAGACACAAGGGTGGGATTCCTTAATGGGTGAAAAGTGAATGAGGTTACACCACTCCCTCCTTAACCAGTTACAGAAAAAGAAACTCCAGACTGGTTAAAGAGCTGGATGGAGGGGCAATTATTCTAGCCCTCATGAGGAAAATATATTAACAGCAGAACAGGCTTTGATAAGAATCACAGCATGTTCTTTCTGGATCCACTCTTAGAATAATGAAAAACGAAACAAAACTGAATGAAAGGGACCTCACTATCATCAGAAGCTTTTGCAGGCAACGGAAACCCTAAATGAAAGGAGAAGACAGCCCTCAAAATGTGGGGAAAATGCTTACAAACGAACTTAAAAAGCAAGGAGTTCATCTCCAGAACACGCAAACAGTTCAGGTGGCGGTGGTGGCTTAGTCGCTAAGTCGCTGGACTATAAAGCCCGCCAGGCTCCTCTGTCCGTGGGATTCTCCAGGCAAGAATGCTGGAGTGGGTTGCCATTTCCTTCTCTAGGGGATCTTCCCAACCCAGGAAGCAACCAACCTAATACAAAAACGGGCCTGAGACCTCAGTGGGCGTTTGTCCAAAGAAGGCATGAAATGGCCATAAAGCTGTGAAGAGGCGCTTAGGATGGCTGTTAGAGAAATATCAGCCAAAACGGCAGCGAGGTGTCTGCTCACACCCCTTAGAATGGCCATCTTCCTCCAGAGATAAAGTGCTGCCCAGGGTGGGCGGCAAGAATCCGCCTTCAGTGCGGGCAGGATGGAAAGGGGTGGTGTGGGTCAGTATGGAGTCCCCATGGGAGACCAAATGCTGCGTTACCCCCTGCAGCGCCAGGCCTGCCTCCTGCCCTGGATCCGGAGAAACTCATAATTTACAGAGATACGCCACTGCTGTTTCTAGGACAGCACTATTCACGATATTTAAGTCAGCATCAGACCAAAATGCCCGTCAACAGAGAAAAAAAGAGTGACCGGTCCATCCAGACCTGGGGATGCACTCAGCCATCCAAAAGAGGGAAGACATGCTTTGGAAGCCGCATGGTTGGACTGAGAGATTTATCCCGCTGAGTGGTATCAGTTAGAGAGGGAAGGAGAAATAGCGTAACACTTAAACATGGAATTCATTAATTCATCCAAATAAGCGAATATATAGATAGACTCACAGACTTAGAAAACTAACTTACGATTATTAAAGAAGTGGTAGGGGAAGGGGGACATTACGAGGGCGGGATTAAGTCAATACACACCAATTGGTATCAGATCATCCGAAAGAACCCACAGGAATAGCACAGGGAACTCTCGAACACACCGAGAGCACCTGTTTCGGAGAAGATTCCCTCCCCCAAAACAGACATGCGCTTGTGTATAACCAAACCAAGTTCTTGACGTCTAACACAAACACATCGGCAATCAACTCTACTTCAGTAGAAAATAACTGCTCAGTTACCAAAAGCAAAACAAAGAACGCCAGTGGAGTGTGAAGAAATGCTGTTGCCTTCTGGCCACTTATGTAACAGCAACCGAAAAACCTATGCTGATGGGCGCGTCCTCACCAGACCTGCGGGAAGGTAAGGAAAAATCCCTGTCCTCAACAGATGTCCTTGGCCAGGTCCTGGAAGAAGAGTTCAAGACAGGGCAGAGGGGCGAGAGGCCAAGCTCCAGAGGTCAGCTTTACTCACACTGTTTTTTTAAAAATCACATGAATAGCCTCCACATCCTGAAATCTTATCAAAATGCAAATCAAAACTACAACGAGGAATCACTTAGAGAGAGACGCTCAGTTGTGTCTGACTCTCTGTGACTCCACGGACTGTAGCCCACCAGGCTCCTCTGTCCATGGGATTCTCCAGGCAGGAATACTGGGGTGGGTTGTCATTTCCTGCTCCAGAGGTTGAACCCGGATCTCTGGCATCGAAGGCAGATTCTTTACCGTCCAAGGCACCAGGGAAGTAACAAGCAGGCACAGAAGACCACACAGATTCCACTTATAAGAAACACCCAGAGCAGGCAGTTCATAGAGACAGAGAGCACACCGGGAGTCATCAGGGGCTTCAGCAGGGAGACCAGGGTGTCGCTACCATTTTAGATTCTCTATGGGGTAAAATGCATGGAAACTTGGAGAAATGTTTTGAGCAAGCTGCTCATATGGAGTATTACCTGACAGGTCTCTGTAATGCAGTTGTTTCAGTGAACTTTTCTTTGGAGCAGTGTTGTGGGTCAGAAATATTTACAGAGGAAAAGCAGCACACTCAGCCCTGAAGCCCTGATGAGGGGAAAGAGTCTGGCTTTGCAACCAGATAATATGAGCAGAAAAGGATGGATATGGCTGGAATGAGCGGAGCAGAACGCTGACTGCAGACTGCAGGGGCGGGGTCAGGACATGCAGGCCTTGGGAGGCGACTCTTCACTTTCAGTTATAACCGTCCAGTCCAGTTCAGCCACTCAGTCTGTCCGACTCTTTGTGGCCCCATGAATCACAGCACGCCAGGCCTCCCTGTCCATCACCATCTCTCAGAGTTCACTCAGACTCACGTCCATCGAGTCCGTGATGCCATCCAGCCATCTCATCCTCTGTCGTCCCCTTCTCCTCCTGCTCCCAATCCCTCCCAGCATCAGGGTCTTTTCCAATGAGTCAACTCTTTGCATGAGGTGGCCAAAGTACTGGAGTTTCAGCTTTAGCATCATTCCTTCCAAAGAATACCCAAGACTGATCTCCTTTAGGATGGACTGGTTGGATCTCCTTGCAGTCCAAGAAACTCTCAAGAGTCTTCTCCAATACCATAGTTCAAAAGCATCAATTCTTCAGCGGTCAGCTGTCTTCACAGTCTAACTTTCACATCTGTACATGACCACTGGAAAAACCATAGCCTTGACTAGACGGACCTTTGTTGGCAAAGTAATGTCTCTGCTTTACAATATGCTCTCTAGGTTGGTCATAACTTTCCTTCCAAGGAATAAGCACAGAGGTTAAAGTGTCTGCCTGCAATGTGGGAGATCTGGGTTCGATCCCTGGGTCGGGAAGATCCCCTGGAGAAGGAAATGGAAACCCACTCCAGTATTCTTGCCTGGAGAATCCCATGGATGGAGGAGCTTGGTGGGCTACAGTCCACGGGTTGCAAAGAGTCGGACACGACTGAGCAACTTCACTTTCACTTTCTTTCAATCACTGTCTGCAGTGATTTTGGAGCCCAGAAACATAAGGTCTGACACTGTTTCCACTGTTTCCCCATCTGTTTCCCATGAAATGATGGAACCGGATGCCATGATCTTAGTTTTCCGAATGTTGAGCTTTAAGCCAAATTTTTCGCTCTCCTCTTTGACTTTCATCAAGAGGCTTTTTAGTTCCTCTTCACTTTCAGCCATAAGGGTGGTGTCACCTGCATATCTGAGGTTATTGATATTTCTCCTGGAAATCCTGATTCCAGCTTTTGCTTCTTCCAGCCCAGCGTTTCTCATGATGTACTCTGCATATGAGTTAAATAAGCAGGGTGACAATATATAGCCTTGATGTACTCCTTTTCCTATTTGGAACCAGTTTGTTGTTCCATGTCCAGTTCAAACTGTTGCTTCCTGACCTGCATATAAGTTTCTCAAGAGGCGGGTCAGGTGGTCTGGTATTCCCATCTCTTTCAGAATTTTCCACAGTTTATTGTCATCCACACAGTCAAAGGCTTTGGCATAATCAATAAAGCAGAAATAGATGTTTTTCTGGAGCTCTCTTGCTTTTTCCATGATCCAGCGGATGTTGGCAATTTGATCTCTGGTTCCTCTGCCTTTTCTAAAACCAGCCTGAACATCTGGAAGTTCACGGTACACCTATTGCTGGAGCCTGGCTTGGAGAATTTTGAGCATTACTTTACTAGCATGTGAGATGAGTGCAATTGTGAAGTAGTTTGAGCATTCTTTGGCATTGCCTTTCTTTGGGACTGGAATGAAAACTGACCTTTTCCAGTCCTGTGGCCACTGCTGAGTTTTCCAAATTTGCTGGCATATTGAGTGCAGCACTTTCACAGCATCATCTTTCAGGATTTGAAACAGCTCAACTGGAATTCCATCACCTCCACTAGCTTTGTTCATAGTGATGCTTTCTAAGGCCCACTTGACTTCACATTCCATGATGTCTGGCTCTAGGTGAGTGATCACACCATCATGATTATCCGGGTCATGAAGATCTTTTTGTACAGTTCTTCTGTGTATTCTTGCCACCTCTTCTTAATATCTTCTGCTTCTGTTAGGTCCATACCATTTCTGTCCTTTATTGAGCCCATCTCTACATGAAATGTTCCTTTGGAATCTCTAATTTTCTTGAAGAGATCTCTAGTTTTTCCCATTCTGTTCTTTTCCTCTATTTCTTTGCACTGATAGCTGAAGAAGGCTTTCTTCTCTCTCCTTGCTATTCTTTGGAACTCTGCATTCAGATGCTTATATCTTTCTTTTTCTCCTTTGCTTTTCACTTCTCTTCTTTTCATAGCTGTTTGTAAGGCTTCCTCAGACAGCCATTTTGCTTTTTTGCATTTCTTTTTCTTGGGGATGGTCTTGATCCCTGTCTCTTGTACAGTGTCATGAACCCCCATCCATAGTTCATCAGGCACTCTGTCTATCAGATCTAGCCCTTTAAGTATATTTCTCACTTCTACTATATAATCGTAAGGGATTTGATTTAGGTCATACCTGAATGGTCTAGTGGTTTTCCCCACTTTCTTCAATTTAAGTCTGAATTTGGCAACAAGGAGTTCATGATCTGAGCCACAATCGGCTCTCGGTCTTGTTTTTGCTGACTATATAGAGCTTCTCCACCTTTGGTTGCAAAGAATATAATCAATCTGATTTTGGTACCATAGATGTATGTAATTAAACATATAAAGTATACATGTGTGTGTAGTTGAAGGATCCTGGTGGCTCAGTGGTAAAGAATCTGCCTGCAGTGAAGGAGACCAGGGTTTGAATCCTGGATTAGGAAGATCTCCTGGAGAAGGGAATGGCAACCTGCTCCAGTATTCTTTTTTTTTTTTTTTTGCAGTTGAGCTCCTTTTCCTGACAACCCCCCAACCACCCTGACTCCAGTATTCTTGTCTGGAGCATCCCATGGACAGAGGGGCCTGGTGGGCTACAGTCGTTGGGATTGAAAAGTTTCAGACTCGACTGAGTGACTAACACTTTCATCTCTCTTTTTGCATAGTCATTCGCAATGTTGTTAGTTTCAGGAGTACGCACAGCAATTCAGCTCTGCGTATCTATACATATTCTGATAGTCACACAGATATTCTTTCCCAGCCTCTTTTCCCTTTAGGTTGTTGTTAATACAGGACATTGAGTCGAGTCCCCTGTGCTTACAGCAGCTCCTTCTTGTTTACCTATTTTTTATTGTAATCTCTCTTTTTCCTGGCTGCTCTGTGGGACTTGCGGGATCTTCGTCCCCTGATCAGCCTGCGCCACCTGCAGTGGAAGCGTGGAGTTCTAACCGCTGGCCCTCCAGGGAGGTCCCTGCTTACCTGTCTTATAGATGGTAGTAAGTATATGTTCATCCCAAACTCCCAGCTCATCTCCCCCCACCACCGGCTGTCCCCTTTGGTAACCATATGTTTGTTTTCTGTGTGAGCATTTCTGTTTTGTAAATAGGTTCCTTTGGACCAGGTGATTCTTTGACGTAGGGAGGAGAGAGCTGTCTTGTGTGTTAACCACTAGATGTCACTAGCACGATGCCCCATCCAACCGTGGGACAACCAGAAACCGTCTTCAGATGTTGCCGGATACCCCTGGGGTGTAGACAGAATCACCTCAGTCAAGAACTGTTGGGTTACATCATTCAGGGACTAAGAGGGCAAGACAGAGTTGGGTGCACAGATATCTCTTTAAAATGTTGGAGAAGACTCTTGAGAGTCCCTTGGACAGCTAGATCAAACCAGTCAATCCTCAAGGAAATCAACCCTGAATATTCATTGGAAGGACCGATGTTGAAGCTGAAACTCCAAGAGTTTGGGCACCTGATGCGAAGAGCTGACTCATTGGATAAGACTCTGATGCTGGGAAAGATTGAAGGCAAAATGTGAAGGGAACGACAGACGATGAGATGGTTGGATGGCGTCACTGACTCAATGGACATGAATCTGAGCATACTCTGGGAGGTAGTGAAGGACAGGAAGGCCTGGCGTGCTGCAGTCCATGGGGTCACAAAGAGTCTGACGGGACTGAAGGAACTTAGCATGCACGTAAAATCAGCACAGGAGTTAAGACAGCCCAATTAGATGAACGAAAGAGAAGCACTTTTCTCTCCCTCACTGGACAACACACACGCGCGCACACATACACAGACAAGAAAGCAAGTGGCCCAAACTGGCTGTGGAAGCCACCTCCTGACCCCCACCAAAGAGACTGGTAGCTTCCTCCAGCCGCTGTAACAAATGCCATCACCCTGAAGACTCGTTCAGTTGCTGAGTTGTGTCCAACTCTTTGTGACCCCATGGACTGGAGCAAGCCAGGCTTCCCTGTCCTTCACCATCTCCCACAGTCTGTCCATTGAGTTGGTGATACCATCCAACCGTCTCATCCTCTGTCGTCCCCTTCTCCTCCCACCTTCATTCTTTCTCAGCATCAGGGTCTTTTCCAGTGAGTCAGTTCTTCGCATGAGGTGGCCAAACTCTTGGGAGTTTCAGCTTCAGCATCGGTCCTTCCAATGAATATTCAGAGTTGGTTTCCTTGAGGACTGACTGGTTTGCTTGACTTGGTGACCTAGAACAACATAAACGTATTTGATCACGGTTCCAGAGGCCGGATGTCCAAACTCAAGGTGTCAGAGCCAGGGGGCGGGGGTGGGATGGGGACACACCTTCAGAGGCTCATGCCTTTTGCAGCTTCTGGGGCTCCAACCACTCCTGGGTTGGGGCTGCATCATTCCTGTCTCTGCCTGCCCTCCCCTCATCTCCTCTTCCTCTGCCCTCTGTCTTCTCTTCTGAGGACACTTGTTGGAGCTAGGCTCCACCTGGATAGTCTAGGACAGTCTCATCTCAAGACCCATACTTAATCTGCAAAAACCATTTTCCGGGGACTTCCCTGGTGTCCAGTGGTTACGACTTCACCTTCCAGTGCAGGGGTGGGGATTCGATCCCTGGTCAGGGAGCTAAAACCCCACATGCCTCAGGGCCAAAAAACCAGAGCATGAAAACAGAAGCAACACTGCAACAAATTCAATAAAGACTAACAATGCTCCACATTAAAAAAAAAAAATCTTAAAAACCCCTTTTTCCAAATTAGCTCCATTCACAGGCACTGGGGGAGGACCAGACACATCTTTTAGGGGAAGCACCTCCTTCAACCTACCACAGTGACCTGATTTGGGGTGACATCAGTAATTGTCGGACTCGAGTCTTGCAAGAGGAATCCTCAGGATGTTACTGAACCCAAAGCCTGCCACATCCCTGGGCTTGTGCTGCTGTGAAATGGAATTCCTTCTGGCTTTTGCCTGGGGTGAAGGTCAGCTCAGCTTAAACCCTTTTTTAAAAACTGGAATGTAATTGCTTTACAGTGTGGTGTTAGTTTCTGCTGTGCAACAATGCAAATCATATATACATGCATCCCCTCTCTCCTGAACCTCCCTCCGCCCCCACCCCACCCTCTGGGTCATCACTGAGCACGGAGCTGAGCTCCCCATCTACACAGCGGCTTCCCGCTAGCCATCTATTTCACACACCCTCGTGCACACACGTCAGGTCAGCTTAACCCCTTCATGTCCCTTCAGCCCAAACCATCCCGACAGAATCCCCAAGCCCAAAGGGCAGCATGAAGGATGTGACCCTGGCCTGGTCTCTCGTGGTGAAGGGCCCAGCCGAGCACCCCTTCCACGGTGCGCCCTGGGTCCGTGCACGACTTTGCCACTGTCTCCTCTCTAGGCTGCTTCTGCGGGTTTGGGTTTTCTTTTGTGCCGTCTTGTTGTAGATCGGTTTGATCGTCTTCCGTTCGTCTGAAGGTTGTAGCTGGGTTTGTGAACCACCTCAAAGCCTTCAGAGAAGCAAAGGTGAAGCTAAAGTGTGGCTCCACGCTTGTGGTCTTCGGGGTTTCTCGGTTTCAGAAAGGAAGCGGATGTTGGTTGTGAAGGTTTGTGGTTAGCATCAGATGTGGGCTGCAGGTTGCTTGCATGTACGTAGCAGACAAATCTCCGTGCAGTCAGAGGTTCTCATGGACATTAGGGCCTATAACCCTCCCCCAGAAAGAGAGTGGGCTGTGGAATCAGACTCTGAATTCCAATCCCTCTTCTTGCTAACACACCCCGTTTTTTTTTTTTTTGTCAGCAGATAGTGGGGAGTTTTTGATTTTAAAAATCTGTTCTTTTCAGTTGATTTGCTTGCAAACAACCCTGGTGAAGCTGATTCCTCTTAATTTAAGCAGCAAGGATCTTTGCTTAAGGATTTTGTAAAGAACAGTGTGGTCGGCACAAAAGTGGGTGCCCCCAAAGGCGTTCACATCCTAATCCATAGAACCTTCTACTTACAGGGCAAAGGGGGAGTGAGGTGGATGATGGGTTCAAGTCCCTAACAGCCAATGTCAAAGGAGGAAGACGATCCTGGATTGTCTGGATGGGCCAAGTGCTACCAAGAGTCCTGGAGAAGACTACTGAGAGTCCCTTAGACTGCAAGGAGACCAAACCAGTCAGTCGTCAAGGAAATCAACTCCTAGTATTCATCAGAAGGACTGATGCTGAAGCTGAAGCTCCGATACTTTGGCCACCCGATGGGAACAGCCAACTCATTGGAAGAGACCCTGATGCTGGGAACGATTGAGGGCAGGAGGAGAAGGGGGTGACAGAGGATGAGACGGCTGGATGGCATCACCGACTCAATGGACATGAGTCTCAGCAAGCTCTGGGAGATCGGGAAGGACAGGGAAGCCTGGCGCGCTGCAGTCCACGGGATTGCAGAGTTGGACGCTACTGAGCGACTGAACAGCTGCGCTGGCAGGCAGATTCTTTCCCACTGAGCCAGCAGGGAAACCCTACCGATGTAGTTTCCCCCTTTGTTTTTCAAACGTTGATTTATTTGGCTGTATCAGGTCTTGGTTGCAGCCTGTGGGGTCTAGTTTCCTGACCAGGGATGGAACCTGGGGTCCCCTGCACTGGGAGCCCAGAGTCTTAGCCGCTGGGCCACCAGGGAAGGCCCCACTGTACTTTCTGACCCTATGGACTTCTCGGACCCAGTGGGGTTTTGATTTGCGAGCCCCCTTAATGAATGTAGGGGGCTACTGGAAGTAGCAGAACACAGATGATGCCTGACGAGGCAGCCGCGCTGGGACCCTGGGCTGGCAGCAGGAGATAAGCCAGGCTCCTGGGAGCTAGCGTGCAAGTCACGCTATGGCTCCGGCTTGATGAGTGCCAACTAGGGAAAGCCAGGCTGACGGGGGGAGGAGGAGAGGGCCCTTCACCCCCGCCATCGCACCCTGTGTCCAGCTCCAGCCCCCACCCAAGGCTTCCCTCCTGGGCTGCAGAGCTCAGGACAGGCGAGGAACCATGTCCCTAGTCCTGTCTGCCCTCCTCTGTCTTGGTGAGTCATTCTGGAAAATGCTGAGGGGCAGGCAGTGGGCTAGGAGACAAAGAATGTTATTTGTTTGTTTGTTTTTGTTTTTTAAATTGCACCAGGGCAAGAGGCGACCTACAGGCATCACCTCACTTATTTGCTGGGTGGGAAAACTGGGACCCAGGGAGATGCTGCTTGTATGAATTATTCTAGTTTATTCGTGGCTGGGTTGATAAATGAATACAGGTCTCAGAGTGTTGAGCTGCAACCTTCTCCCACTACACCACAGTGTTTTGTTTTTAATTAATTAAAGCCTACTTGATTTACAATGTTGTGTTAGTTTCAGGTGCACAGCAAAGTGAATCACACACACATACATATATATGTGTATATTATATATATATAATATCATATTATATATATATTCTTTTTCAGGTTCTTTTCCCTTATAGGTTATTACAAAATATTGAATAGCATTCCCTGTACTCTATAGTAGGTCCTTGTTGTCTTATAATTTTTAATTTTGTTTGAGGTGGATTTGATATCAGTGCTAGATTATAGATTTAGCTTATCAATATCCTTTTAGGTTCTGGTGCCAATGATTTTGCTGTTTGTGACAATGTGATTGGACCTTGAGGGTATTAAGCTAAGCAATATAAGCCACCTAAACAAATATTGCAAGATCCTACTTATACATGGAGTCTCAAAAAGTCAAACCCACAAAAGCAGAGAGTAGCTTGGGGATTGCCTGGGTTGGGGACAAGTGGTCGAGGGTGGAGGTGCCGGTAATGGAGAGGTAGATATGGGTCAAAAGGTACAAAATCCCACTTATAAGATGAAATCAGTCCTGGGGGTTTAAGTCATAACCTGGTGACAATAGTTAACTGTTCTATAGCACGTGCCTGAAATTTGCCAAAAGAGTAGATTTAGATTTCTCATAAGAAAAATACCCCCAAAGATATTTAATTATGTGAGGTGACGGATGTGTTAACTAGCTTGATTGCAGTAATTATTTTACAGGTCATCACGCCATACACCTTGGATGTGTAAGATTTTTATTTGTCAGTCAATCTCAATAATGCTGGAGTAAGAGTCTCCTGTAATAGGATTGGTGGGGAGGCTCAGATGCGTTTTTTTAAGTCTCCTTATCAAGCTCTATTCTGGGCATGTCTGCCGCATGATTTCCTTGTTTCTTCAAAGGAATTTTATCACGGAAAAGGACAGAGGCTCCTGGGGCTAAGCAGGAAGGGAGAGCAGTTATGTTATTGGGGATAAGAGTGCATACTGTGGAGACAAACTGCCCCTCAGTCACTCAAGCCTTTATCCACCCTTGAAAGAACTCACGGAGCTCTTACACATGCATTATTCTGTGCTTTTATTTTATTTTTGGCTGTGCTGGGTCTTTGCTGCTGCGCATGGGCTTTCTCTAGCTGTGGTGATGGGGGCTCCTCTCTGGTTGCAGCGCCCAGGCTTCTCATTGCGGTGGCTTCTCTTGCTGCGGATCACAGGCTCTGGGGCCCGCAGGCTTCAGTGGTCGCAGCACCAGGGCTCAGCAGTTGGGGTTCCCAGGCTCTAGAGCATTGGCTCAGTAGCTGGGGAGCACGAGCTCAGTAGCTGGGGAGCACGGGCTCAGTTGCTCCCGGGCACATGGGATCTTCCCGCATCAGGGATTGAACCTGTGTCTCCTGCACTGGCAGGTGGATTCTTTACCACTGAACCACCAGGAATCCCTACTCTCTGTCCTAAATAGACACTCATTTAATCCCCATCACGGCCTGATGAAGCAGGGCCTCCTGTTATTCCCATGTCACAGGTGAGAACACAGGCCCAGAGGGATTAAGTAACTTGTTTAAGGTCATGCAGCGACAGGCTCAAGTACAAACTAAGGAATGTTAGCACCATATCCACCTGATTTACTGCAAATGTCAGGCCTCCCTGTCCATCACCAACTCCCAGAGTTTACCCAAACTCATGTCCATCGAGTCGGTGATGCGATCCAACCATCTCATCCTCTGTCGCCCCTTTCTCCTCCTGCCTTCAATCTTTCCCAGCATCAGGGTCTTTTCAAATGAGTCAGCTCTTCACATCAGGTGGCCAAAATATTGGAGCTTCAGCTTCAGAATCAGTTCTTCCAATAAATATTCAGGACTGATTTCCTTTAGGATAGACTGGTTGGATCTCTTTGCTGTCCAACGGACCCTCAACTATATCCTCAATTAAAAAAGCAAATGCATGCAAGTTTGTCAGCTCAGTGTGCAGCACGCAGGAGGTGTGGGTTCACACGAGGTCCTGGTGACTGGTCGCTTGCTCTTTCCCCAGGGCTGTGTCTGGGCCAGGGGATACGCGCTCCGGAAGGTGAGTCCAGATCCGTCTTCTGGGTTCAGCCAGTGAGAGGGCAGGACCTGGAGGAGGGCCTGGGACAGGAGGGCTCTCGGAAGCTGAGCTCCTCTAGGATTTGCTTCGCTTCCAGGTCCCCTGTCCGAGCCCTCTCTCCAGGCCCTGCCCAGCTCCCTCGTGCCCCTGGGGAGGCCGGTGACCATTCGCTGCCAGGGGCCTCCAGGTGCAGACCTGTACCGCCTGGAGAAGCTGAAATCTGGGAGGTATTTTGACGAGGCGGAGATCTTCATCTCGGCGATGGAAAGAGACCAGGCCGGGCGCTACCGCTGCTCCTATCAGATAGGGATGCGCTGGTCCCCTCCCAGCAGCCAGCTGGAGCTGGTTGCTACTGGTAACCGGGGGTGGGTGGGGCTGGACTTGGAGTCTCAGGGCTGCATGGTCCTCTGTTCTGGGCGCCAAGAGGGTGAGAGTTGGGCGTGATGAAGACCTTAAACCCAAAGTCCTGGGGCAAGGGAGGGGGTGGTGATGTTGGGATTAGGGTGGGGCAAGCAAGACGTTGGCCTTGAGTGCCAAATTTAGGGAAGGTGCCCCAAACTCAGTAACCCACATAAATAATATGTTAATGCAATATTAAAAAAAAAACCCAATCAATGCAAAAATCCAGGATGTTCACAATAGCACAATTTTAAATAAAGACAGATTCCTAGATTGTCATTCCAAGTCACATCCAAGCCTGACACGAGAGGAAAAAATGTGCACCCCTCTAGCCACGTTTATGCCTTAAAAATATTTATTTTGTGGCCACACCCTTGAGGCATGTGGGATCTTAGTTTTCCATCCAGGGGTCCAACCATCTGGCCCCTTCAATGGAAAGGTGGAGTCTTAACCACCTCCTCTCTCTCTCTTTTATCCTCCCCTCCCCAGTTTTAATATTGTTTAATTGAAGTATAGTTGATTTACAATGCTGTTAATTTCTGCTGTACAGCAAACTGCTCCGGTTATATATATACAGTTTTGAAAAATATTTTTCCATTATGGTTTATCATAGGGTATTGCACATAGTTCTCTGAGCTGTACAGTAGTAGAACCTTGTTGTTTATCCATCCTATATATAAATGCTTATATCTGCTAACCCCCACCTCCCACTCCGTGCCTTTCCCAACCCTCTTTCCCTTGGCAACCACCAGCCTGTGCTCTGTGTCCACGAGTCTGTTTCTGTTTCATAGATAGGTTCCTTTGTGTCATATTTTAGATCCCACATGTAATTGACATCATGTGCTATTTGTCTTTCTCTGTCTGACTTACTTCACTTAGTATGATCGTCTCTAGTTGCACATGGCATGTTGTGGCAAATGGCGTTATTCCACCCTTTTTTGTGGCTACGTAGTATTCCACTGTATATATGGGCCGCGTCTTCTTTATCCAGTCCTCTGTCGAGGCATACTTAGGCTGTCTCCGTGTCTTAGCTATCGTCAATATTGCTGCTGTGAACACAAGGGTGCGTGTATCTTTTTGAGCTAGAGTTTTGTCTGGGTATGTGGGAGAGGGATTTCTGGATCATATGGTGGGTAATTCTATTTTTAGTTTTCTGAGGAACCTCCATACTGTTTTCCACAGTGGCCACCATCTTTAATACTAAAGGTCTCTCCTTTCCCAGGAACTTCCCCCAAGCCCTCGCTCTCAGCCCAGCCCAGCACAGCAGTGCCAGCAGGAGTGACCGTGACTCTACGCTGTCAGAGCCAATATGGTTTTGACCAGTTTGCCCTCCACAAGGAGGGGGACACCAGGCCCTTCAAGACACCGGAGAGGTGGTACCGGGCAGACTTCCCCATCGTCACCGTGACTGCAGCCCACAGCGGAGTCTACCGATGCTATAGCTTTTCCAGCGCACATCCATACCTGTGGTCAGCCCCAGCGACCCCCTGGAGCTTGTGGTCACAGGTCAGGGGTACAGATGAAACCTTTTCTCCAGCCTTGGTAGTCCCTGATGGAAGTTTCCAGGGGGGGAGCATGGGAAGCTGGAGGCTTTGGAGGGTCTTTGAGTGTCTGGGTGCTGCTGTAACAAGTGACCATACGTTCGCTGGCTTCACAAATGTATGACCTTACAGTTCTGGAAGTCAGAAGTCTGAAGTGCGTCCTGCAGGGATAAAACCAAGGTGTCAGCCAGCCTTCCTTCTGGAAACTCAAGGGGAGAATTCATTCTTGGTGCCTTTTCCAGCTTCTAGAATCACCTGTATCTCTTGGCTCCCACAGTCCCTTCTGTCATCATCAAAGCCAGTTTCCTAGCATTTTCTAATCTTTCTCTTTCTCTCTGACTCTTCCACCTTCCTGCTTCGCTCTTAGGCTTTTAAGGACCTTTGTAATTGGACCTACTCAGATAATCCAGGGTGGTCTTCCCAGCCCAGGATTTTCTTTTTCTTTTTTTTTTAAAATGTGTACTGGAGTATAGTTGATTTACAGGGCTTCTCAGCTAGTGTGGTACTGGTGGTGAAGAACCTGCCTGCTAATGCAGGAGACATAAGAGACTCACATTTGATCCCTGGGTTGGGAAGATCCCCTGGAGGAGGCGATGGCAACCCACACCAGTATTTGTGCTTGGAGAATCCCCAGGGGCACATAAGCCTGGTGGGCTACAGTCCACCGGGTTGCAAAGAGTTGGACACAACTGAAGTGACTTAGCACACATGCATATGGTTGATTTACAATATGGTGCTAACTTTAGGTGTACAGCAAAGCGAATGAGTTATATGTATATATACATATACATACATATATTCACTTTTACATTAATTAATCAGTTTTTATTTAAAAGTTTTAATTTAACATTTTTTTTTTTTTTTTGGCTGCACCTTGAAGCATGCAGGATCTTGGTTCCCTGACCAGGGACTGAGCTTGCACCCCCTGCAGTGGAAACCTGGAGAAAGTGAAAGCCAGGAAAATGAAAATTTAATACTGTTTTAATTTGAATGCCATGAATAGTGCCTGGGTATTATTGCCTGGGAATAAAGCCTGGGTGATTGGTCTGGGCAAACAAGCAGATAGCAAGGGTCATGGGTGAGGGAAGGGGCTGTTTTGTTCCCTTGGCAGTCCCCATTTGTCCCCACATAGGATGCCTGTCTTTCTCTGGACGTAGCCCATGGTTTCTGCCTCCTCATCTGGTTCCCAGGAGACAAAAGCCACTTCTGTTCCCAGGATCTGTAAGATGGCAGGTCACAGGGATCCAGAAGGGGACAGGACTGCGGTTTGGAAAGTAGGGACGGCATCTACAGCGACTGTCATTCATTAGCTCCAGAATGTGCTAGGTGCGCCTTTCAAACGCTGTTTAAGACTCACCGCAGTCCAGTGGTGGAAGCGTCCGTATTTTTAGTTTCCAGGCAAGGAAACGGGTCTGCTCAGGAACCACACATAACTTTTTTCTGATTTCTCAGGGGCCTCTGCGACCCCCAGCTGGCTGCCCACGGAGCCCCCTTCCACTGCCACAGGTAGGTTTCGGAGCATTCACCCTGTGTCTGTGGTATACAGGCACAGGAACCCCGTTATCCTTCTCCTCTTTGCCTAGATTGCTCGATTTACTTGAATACTGGAGTGAGTTGCCATTTCCCCCTCCAGGGGATCTTCTTACATAATTACAGTACAACAGAAAAACCAGAAATCTGACATTGGCACAATGTGTATGCATAGTTCTATGTCGGTTCATCACACAGATTCACGTAACTACCATTGCATTCAAAACACTGTTCTAAGGGGAGAAAACAAAAAATGCTATGCCACCCTCACAAAGATCAGGGCCCCCTTTCATGGGCGCCCTCCCCTCCCATGCCCCTAACCCCTGGCTAATTTCTTCCACCCTCACAAAGACCAGGGCCCCCTTCATGGGTGCCCTCCCCTCCCATGCCCCTAACCCCTGGCTAATTTCTTCCACCCTCACAAAGGTCAGGGCCCCTTCATGGGCGCCCTCCCCTCCCATGACCCTAACCCCTGGCTAATTTCTTCCACCCTCACAAAGGTCAGGGCCCCCTTCATGGGCGCCCTCCTCCCCCATGTCCCTAACCCCTGGCTAATTTCTTCCATCCTCACAAAGGTCAGGGCCCCCCTTCATGGGCGCCCTCCCTCCCATGCCCCTAACCCCTGGCTAATTTCTTCTCCCTAGATTTAATTTTGTCATTTTGAGAATGTTACATATAAACGGAATCACACAGCATGGGCTTTTTGAGATTGTCTCCGCCCCCACACCCTGCCCCTTATCATAATACTCAATGGACGGGAGTTTGAGCAAGCTCCGGGAGTTGGTGATGGGCAGGGAAGTCTGGCGTGCTCTTCTCTCTGGTGTTGCAAAGAGTCGGACATAACTGAGCGACTGAACTGAACTGATCATAATATCCTTGAGATTTTTCCAAGTTGTTGCATGAATCAATAGTGCTTCCTTTTTCAAAGAAAATTAACAATTATTTGTCCTTGGCTGTGCTGGGTCTTCATTGCTGAATGGGATTTTTTTCCCTAGATGTGGAGAGCGGTGGCCGCCCTCTAGCTGTGACACGCGGGCTCCTTGTGGTGCTTCTCTAGAGCACGGGCTCACAGCCCGCGGGCGTCCGTAGCTGCAGCTCCTAGGCTCTGGAGCACAGGCTCAAGAGCTGGAGCACAGGGGCTTAACCGCTCCACACTGTGTGGGATCTTCCTGGACCAGGGATCGAACCCAGGTCTCCTGCACGGCAGGCAGATTCTTGACCGCAGAGCCAACAGGGAAGCCCTCAGTCTACACAGTCAAGAAAATTTGAAAAGCGCATCCACACAGGAGCTTGTCTGCGAATGTTCCTATAGCGGCAGAATTCACAACGGCCCCAGGCGGGAGCAACCCAGGGTCCATCCGCGGGTGAATGGCGCCCTTTCTCAGGAAGCCGCTCAGAAGTAGAGGACGGGTTTATTCTGGGCTTTCGGAGGTTGTCTTTCCTCTGTGTCTGTGCAGTGCGTGGTAGAGAAATGAGTTCCAGGAAGATCGGATGGCTCAGGAGGGGTGAGGGGAGCAGGGACTCACGGGACAGACCCGGCATTACCCACTTTCTCATGCCCTTCTTGCTTGGAATTCACAGAAGCCTCCAGGAAACTGAACCACTCGATTGCGAAGGAAGCCTCCACAACTGGTGAGTAACCAGGACGCAGAGCTCGCTCTTCCGTCTTCTAGGGCTGTCAGTCCGCTTCTCAGAGCCCCCTGACTCTTCCCAGGAAAGCCCTCGATCTGAGGGCGGGGGTCGGTGGAGGCGGGCTCTGAGCCCGGGGGCCGAGGGGCATCCTGGGAAACGTGGCTGCCTCCAAGATGGCGCCGCCCAGGCTACCGGGGACGCCATTACTCACACTGTGCTCTTCTTCTGTTCTGAATTTACTGCTAATTGAGGGACAACTGCTGTACAATGACATGTCGGTTTCTGCTGTACAACCACCTGAATCAGCTGTGCACATGTCCCCTCCCTCGTGAGCCTCCCCTCCCGTCCCCAGCACTGTGCTGTTCTTTTCTTTTGGACTTTCTCTCACTTAGTGTGTTGCCTCAAGAACTCGTCTACGTGGGTAGTAAGTTCTGAAAAAAATTTTTTTTAAATTTGTTGGCTGTGCTGCATGGGATCAAACAGGGATCAGACTCATGCCCTCTGCACTGGAAGTGCAGAGTCTGAACCACTGGACGCTCAGGGAAATTCTGTTGGTGTGCTCTTCCAACTTGGCCCTGATGCATGTGTGTAGCCTTGTTGCCATTGCTTCCAGGCACGGTCCTGTGCTTCAGCCCCACGTACATCGTAGTTCTCTGGACACAGTGCATCCTCCAGTGCACTTTTTTTTGCCTCACACTGCTGTGCTCTTTGCCCTTGGCTTCCCTGGGGAGAGTCTCCTTTTCCTTCAAGACAGAAAACCTTGGCAGATTCCCTGAGGATTCCTTAGCTATCTCCATGGGGTCCACACACTTTAGGTTCCTGATTCTGGCAAGTTCTTTCCAAGACTCTGAGGAGATTCTTACCCATCCTATGTTCAGAACCCTTCTTGGTCCCCAGTCATTCTCAGGAGGATTAGGAAAACTGACCCATAGCTATTAAGTCATTTGTCAGATGGTAAAGAATCTACTTGTAATGCAGGAGACCTGAGTTCAATCCCTGGGTCGGGAAGATCCCCTGGAGAAGGCAATGGCAACCCACTCCAATATTCTTGCCTGGGGAATTCCATGGACAGAGGAGCCTGATGAGCTACAGTCCATGGGGTCGCAAAGAGTCAGATGTGGCTGAGTGACTAACATTATCATTCTATCCACATCTAATAAGTGATGAGTCTGAGGTTCAAATTCGAACACTCTGACTCTACATTTTGTGTTGTTTACTCACTCAGTCATGTCTGACTGTTTGCAACCCCGTGGACTGTAGTTTACCAGGCTCCGCAAGCATACTGGTATGGGTTGGCATTTCCCCCTCCAGGGGCTCTTTCCAACCCAGGAATTGAACTCGTGTCTCCTGCATTGGCAGGCAGTTTTTTTTTTTTTCCACCTAGCCATCAGAGAAGCCCTTTGTAGTTCACACTCTTCTTATAAACCTGGATTCTGCCTCTCAATGCAGCTGTTCAGGATTGGGGTAGAAACAGGGGTAGAAGAGATGGTTCCACCTCTTTACACTTATCATTTTTGATTCCCAGAAGCTTCTAGGAATATCACTGTCCTTCCAAAGGAGTCGGACCCTCCAACTGGTGAGTAAGTGTCCTTCTCTGGGCCAACTTCCTGCCTCCTCTAGGCCATGTCTTTACCCCATACTGGGTGCTTTCCCTGCAAAGAAGCTGCAGCTCTCTGGTCTTGGGTTCTGGCATGTCAGCTAAGAAGGGGAGGAATAGTATTAGCATATGGAACTCAGAACTGGGCAAAGACCAGTGTGAAGGTGGAGATTATCTAAAAGGCCAGAGGAAGGGAAATTTCATCTCTGTCCCACCCCCTTATGACAGTCTCCTCTTCCACAATCAGCCAAACAACCAGGTAGTGTCTGTGTGTGGGGAGAAGTTGTATCAGAGGCCTGTGAGGGGGTGAGTGGAAGACATGCTTCTCAAAGAATGGGGCCTATCTAGTCCTGATGCTTGTGAAGACGAGAGGAATCCTTGAGGAAGGAGGTTGGCATCTAGCTTGTTATTTTGCAGTTGTGTCTGACTCTTTGCAACCCCATGGACTGCAGCACGCCAGGCTTCACTGTCCTTCACCATCTCCTGGAGCTTGCTCAAACTCATGTCCGTGGAGATGGTGATGCCACCCAACCATCTTGTCCTCTGTTGTTCCCTTCTCCTCCTGCCCTCAATCTTTCTTTCCCAGCATCAGGGTCTTTTCTAATGCGTCAGTTCTTTGCATCTGGTGCCCAAAGTATTGGAGTTTCAGTTTCAGCATCAGTCTTCCCAATGAATGTTCACAGTTGATATCCTTTAGGGTTGACTGGTTTGATCTCCTTGCAGTGCAAGGACTCTCAAGAGTCTTCTCCAACACCACAGTTCAAAAGCATCAGTTCTTCAGCCCTCAGCTTTCTTTATGGTCCAACTCTCACATCCATACATGACTACTGGAAAAACCATAGATTTGACTAGACAGACCTTTGTTTGCAAAGTAATGTCTCTGCTTGTTAATATGCTGTCTAGGTTTGTCATAGCTTTTCTGGCTAGCGGAGAGTAATAGGTTTTCAGATGAAGGATTTGGCTGTGACAAACCCAGTATGTGGCTTGGAGTGGGTTCTGGAGAGGAGCTTTTTTTCTTTGTTTGTTTACTATTTATTTATGATTTTTACTTTTGACTGGGCTGGGTCTTAGTTGCAGCTTGAGGCATCTTTGGTGTGGCACGTGGTTTTCTCTCTAGTTGTGGTGCTTGGGCTCAGTAGTCAAACCTCACAGGCTTCTGGCATGTGGGACCTTAGTCTCCTGACCAGGGATCCAGCCTGTGTCCCCCTGCATTGGAAGGCAGATTTTAAACCACTGGACCACCAGGGAGTCCCAAGATTATTATCATTATTTTTTTGGATATGGACCACTTTTAAAGTCTTCATTGTATTGCTTCTGTTTTATGTTTTGGTTTTTTGGCTTTGAGGGATCTTAGCTCCCCAACCAGGGATTGAACCTGCATCCCTGGCATTGGAAGGTCAAGTCTTAACCCCTGGGCCACCAGGGAAGTCCCCTTGGAGCTGGGCTTTTTATCATCTGCTCCTATCTCTTCTTGTTCCTCCAGGTTTTGCCCTTCAGCACTACACCAAGGGCAATCTGGCCCGGATATGCCTTGGGGCTGTGATTCTAATTCTCCTAGTGGGGCTTCTGGCAGAAGACTGGCACAGCCGAAGGAAACCTCCAATGATGCACCGGATCAGAGCTGCACACAGGCCACTCCCACCCCCTCCCGCAGACCCAGAAGCCACAGGGTCGTCAGGATGGGGGTCGACCAGATGGTCACAACCGAGGCTTCCGTCACTAAAATCCCAGGCTTGGTTTCGTCTAAGAGATTGGTCGTGCGGGTGGGGAGGGGACCTAGCGTGAGTGGACTATGAGAGCCACAGTCTACTCACTGTTGTCTTGCTCACCGCCTTTTTTTTTGGGGGGGTTGGACTTCAAGGCATGCAGGGATTTTTGTTTTGTAACTAGGGATTGAACCCACGCTCCCTGCATTGGAAGGAAGTGTCTTAACCACTAGACCACTAGGGAAGTCCCTCCAGATGGATTAATTTTTTTCATTCTATTTATTTTTAATCGGAGGATAATTGCTTTACAATGTTGTGTTGGTCTCTGCCATGCATTAGCCTGAATCAGCCATAGGTATACACATGTCCCCTCCCTCTTGAACCTCCCTCCCACCTCCCACCCCCTCTGGTTGTCACAGAGCCCTAGTTTGAGCTCCCTGTGTCATACAGAAAATTCCTACTGGCTATCTGGTAGGGTATGTGTTTCAGGGCTGCTCTCTCAGTTCGTCCCACCATCTTTTCCCCACTGAGAATTGACTTCTGACATCACCCCCTCTCACAGCTGACCCAATCCATCCTCTGCCCAAAACTCTCCCATGTGTCCCCCTTGCCCACCTGCCTTGTGCTTTTTAAAAAAATTCTATTGACATATAGTTACTTTACAGTGTGTTAGTTTCTGGCATGCAGCAAAGTGAATCAGTTCCTGAGATTTTTTTTCTTTCTGGTTATCCCCAAATGTAACCCTTATGCTAACACTGTGTTAAGCTACAGCCTGAAAAAAAAATCTCTTTTTGTTTCTTGGGTTGTACCTGACTCTTTCAGGCTTTTGGATATTCTATTCTTTCTCTTTTGAATATAATAATAATTATAACCAACATGTTAATGACTTGCCTTTATAATAGAAAAAAAGTCCAAAGTCCTAAGCTTATCCTAGAGGTTTGGATAGGTAAATCCATAGAGACAGAAGACAGACTGATGGTTGGCAGGGGTTGAGGTGAGGAAGATTCTTGTTGGTCAGTTGCTAAGTTGTGTCTGACTCTTTTTGACCCCATGGACTGCAGCACACCAGGCTTCCCTGTCCTTCACTATCTCCTGGAGTTTGCTCAGATTCATGTCCATTGAGTTGGTGATGCCATCCAACCATCTCATCCCCTGGCATCCACCTTCTCCTTGTGCCTTCAATCTTTTCTAGCATCAGGGTAATTACTTAGTTGGTGATTTTTTTCTAATTTTGCAGCAAGGAAAATGTTTTGCAACTAGGTAGAGGTGGTGGATAACAGTGTACTAAATTCCACTGAGTTGTTCATCTTAAAATGGTAAATTTTATGTTACATGAATTTCACCTTAATAAAAAGAAAAAAAAAAAAGCCAGCTTTGCTCCCTGCATCCATCCCTGTCTGTATGGGGTCACGTGTCCTAGGGAGGTAAGTGAGATAAGTCAGAAATACTTCCCTTTCCCTGTTGTCAGACTGCGGCACCTAGCTGGGTGCCCTCCTGTTAAACCAAAGCCACTCACAGTCTTCAGATGAAGTCCGGTCTGACTCGCCCATGAATATGACTCTGGTACACATCTGGGGTTCCAGCTCCTACTAGAGAACCCCAAACCCTGACTTTGTAGGGAACTTTCCCCCAGGAGCTGTGATGAAGATTGGCAAGATCTGCCCCTCCCCCAACACTGCCAGCCCCCAGGTTGCCTGCCTTCCTGGCGACTCTGAGCTCAGATTCCTCCCCCAGTGTGCCCTCTGTGCCACTTGGGCTAGAGGAACCATCTAGAATGAAGTAAGGTTTGGAAGAAAAAATATAGTGCTTAATAAAAAAGTAATGTTTATAGAAAATAATATTAAAAGGAATGTATATATGTATATATCACAGAATCACTTTGCTGTACGGCAGAGATGAACACACCATTGTAAATCAACTGTGTGGTGGTGAAGCCGCTCAGTCGTGTCTGACTCTTTGCGACCCTGTGGACTGTAACCTACTAGGCTTCTCCGTCCATGGGATTCTCCAGGCAAGAATACTGGAGTGGACTGCCATTTCCTTCTCCAGGGGATCTTCCCAACCCAGGTATCTAACCCGGGTCTCCCGCATTGGAGGCAGACGCTTTAACCTAAAAGCAAAAAATAAAGGTTCTAATAAAAAAGTAATTCTTGCACCGCTGCTTTAAGGAATTTGGGGATTCTGTGTGTCACAAGGGAATTCTGGGGCTGTAAGAGGAAGAGCTATGCATACCATGAAGTTCTGTTTTCCGTGGAATCATTAAATCATTAACATGGAATCATTACAAGTTAATCAGAGCAATGATGTGATCATGTGCTTCATGTATTAGCTGCTCAGTCGTGTCTGACTCTTTGTGACCCCATGGACTGTAGCCCACCAGGCTCCTCTGTCCATGGTATTTCCCAGGCAAGAAAACTAGAGTGGGTTGCCATTTCCTGCTCAAGGGGATCTTTCTGACCTAGGGATCAAATTCTGGTTTCCTGCCTTGCAGGCGGATCCTTCACCTTCTGAGCTACCAGGGAAGGGCACTGAAGCACCTAAGAGGCCTGCAAAATATTGTGGGATTAGTAGGAGAAATACTCCAGTGAGGAAGCCTTGTTAGGTATCTAGCCACACAGATAAGAAGTACCAGATCTGGGCAATGACTTCGCAGACAAATCCATGTGATCACCAACATTTCTTTCCCATTCCCTCACCCCTGCACTAAGTTCTCCCTGAATAAAGTACCTTTTCTCTAAGTTTAGTTGGAATCCATTCATAAATAAGACTTCACTCATGAATGCTTTCACCTTTATTTTTCTTGATATACTCAAGATACAGCCATTTCATCCACCACAGGGGTAAGTGATGAGTGTATGTTTTATGTAAACCAGAGGCTCAGCCATGGCTAAACTAACATCTGGCTAAGCAACTAACAACACTGAGAGGGATCTTGGGAAGTTCACCTTGATGATCTAGGAATTTACTGGGGAACGAATGGCTCCAGGGGGATTCAGAAAATGAAGTCATGAGAAGAAGGTCTGTTATCTTTTGGGTCTTGATGATCACTCTCAATAGTCAGCTGTGGGTTGCTTTCCTTCATTTCTCTCAGCAGCTTCTGGATTCGAGCATCAGATTCATCTATCTTCAACCTAGGAGGAAGAATGCGGTAGAGAGAACATTTTCTTATTGCTTTGAGGACCTTCATTCCAAATGCCCAGGTGCCTGGCAAAGCTCATGATTTAGGAATTCACAGAGCGAGGGCCATCTGCATTGGTTATTCTACGCTGCAAAGTAGAGTTCCAGATCGATTGGTAGGGAAAAAAAGATGCTACTGGGTTAGCATTGGTGGTGGTGTAGTCACTAAGTCACGCCTGACTCTACAGCCATGGACCGTAGCCCACCAGTCTCTACAGTCATGGACCGTAGCCCACCAGTCTCTGCCCATGGGGTTTCCCAGGTGAGAATACTGGAGTGGGTTGCCATTTCCTTCTCCAGGGCATCTTCCCGAGCCAGGGTCAAAGCCAGGTCTCCTGCACTGGCAGGCAGATTCTTTACCACTGAGCCACCAGGGAAGCCCTGGGTTAACATTGTAATGGTATAAAGACACCACATAGCTTTGGGTGCTTGAATGATCTTGGGTGATTATCATATCATGCTTGGCACTAGAGATGGAGTTGATGAATACCTCTGTGATGTCGTCTAAAACCTACCTATTCCATAACATTGACAACTTCTACTTGGTGAATCCAGGATGAGGCAGACACACTTGAATCAAGTCAGTGGGATTAGCTTTTTATGCTTCTTTGCTACGAGCTTCTAGATAACTGCCACCCCATGTGTGACCTGTGATAAGACCAGTCTCATTTCTTGGATTTGCCTTTTAGTAACCATATTCAGTCATGTGTATGTGGAAATGGGGAGTGGGGAAGAGGAGGGAATAATTAAATTAAAATTATAATTTAATTATAAAACCAGGAGACCAAGGATATTGGCTGCCATGTTTCTGATTGGCATTATAGTCCTGATTTTGCTGGCATATTAATCAAAATCTGTTTTGTTGTTTGAGTTTCATAATATGTTCATGCAACAAACCTTCAGTTATAAGATTAAAAAGTTTTGGGGGTCTTATATACAGCTTGGTGACTATAATTAATAATACTGTATTGTATATCTGATATTTGCTAAGAGAGTAGATCTTATGTGTTCACACACCACACACACAAAGGTAACCATGTGAGGCAAAGGATGAGTTAATTACATTGATTGTGATGTTCATTCCACAATATATACATACATTAAAATATTACCTTGCATACCTTAAATATATACAATTTTGTTAATTATATCTCAGTAAAGCTGACAGACTACCCCTGTCCCCAAACTCCATGTACCCCATCAACCTTAAGCTAGCTTGAACATAAACCTTGTCAGCAATCAATATAATTTTTGCTAAAATATAGGCAAACTAGCTTCAAAATATTTAAAACACGACCTTTCAAGGTCAGACATAGTTGTGTCTATTCATGATTGTCAGAGGTTGGTCATAGTCTTTGGTAGAAAAACAAAAAAATAGTCCCACAGATGATCTGTGTGTGGTTGAAAGTGTTGAAGGAATCAGAAATGGGGTATGAAGAACAGATCAGAAGATACAAATGTGTTACTCTAAGAACAAGGATTGTGCTGGAGAAGATGCTTGAGCGTCCCTTGGACAGCAAGGAGATCAAATAGTCAATACTAAAAAATCAACACTGAGTATTCATTATAAAGACTGATGTTGAAGCCAAAGCTGCAATACTTTGGCCACCTGATACGAAGAGTCAACTCACTGGAAAAGACCCTGATGGTGGGAAAGACCGAAGGCAAAAGGAGAAGGGGGTAGCAGAGGATGAGATGGTTAGATAGCTTCACCAACCCCATGGGCATGAATTTGAGCAAACTCTGAGATGATGGAGGACAGAGGAGCCTGATGTACTGCAGTCCATGGGGTTGCAGAGTCGGACATGACTTAGTGAATGAACAGCAACAAAAGCCATTAATTGTCTAGGTTGCATTTGAGGATTTAAAAGTTCCCACACTCTTGGGAAGAGTTTTATGGTTCTCTGTTGCCACAGTAGCAAATCAGCAATAGAGCAAGAACTATAGGACAGTGAGCAAGCAGAAGAGAAGCAGTTGCTGATAGCTCCTTTGATCTCAGATTACTTCGACTGGACAGCAAACTCACCCCAAAGAACATGCTTCTAAGTCTGGCATTGACCCGCTGGACCTCTGTAACTAATACAGTCCAGAAACAAACTTCCCCAAAACACCACATAAGAGCTGTGATTCCATTTCCCTCATGAGACAATCGCTGGCTGCCACAACTCCCCTCAGGGAGACAAACCCTAAGGCCAGCCTCTTGGTTTCCAGGTTGAGTTTTTGTCTCCTTCGACTCATCTTCTCTTTCAAAACAATGGAAGGAACCTATGGGAAGATTATCTCATAACCAGACATCAACAGATGAAAGTTGAATGTGAACATTAAATGCCTACAACAAATGCCTGTAGCTTGTGTTCCCCCATAACCTAGGATCGTGGAGCAAACGCTCAGGGGAGTAGGAGGACCATACCTGAGTGTCTGGAGGGGACAACTTTGAAGTTTCAAGACATCACACAGCATATTTACTCCACTGGACCCCAAGGAATTTTGGCCCAGGTCCAGCGTGATCAGGTTCTGATTGCTTCTAAGGGCAGATGAGAGTTCTGCACAACAGAAGGGGGTGAGGGCACATCCCCACAACCTGTAGGTGAAACACACACATTCACTGGTTTACTCAACCAGTGCTTGTGGATACCACCCCATCTGCCAGGCACACACTTGGCTGGTAGTGGTCTTTGTGGTCAGGGCTGACTTGGGGTCTTCTGTGGTTCACTATGAATTTGGGGATTAAATTTTGTGTGTGGGTGTGAAAAATGCCATTCTGGTCGAATTTTTAATTTTTATTTATTCTTTAAAGAGTTGCCTATTTTTGGCTGCACTGGGTTTTCGTTGATAACGTGTGGGCCTTCTCCAGTTGCGGTGTGTGGGGGCTACTCTAGTTATGGTGTTCGGGCTTCTCACTGTAGTGGTTTCTCTTGTTGGGAAGCATGGGCTCAGGGTGTGCAAACGTCAGCAGTTGCAGCTCACAGGCTCCAGAGCACAGGCTTTAGAGTTGTGGCACGTGGGCTTAGTCGTCCTGTGGCATGTGGGATCTTTCTGGATCAGAGATCAAACCTGTGTCCCCTGTATTGGCAGGTGGATTCTTTACCACTGAGCCACATCCTGGTGGAATTTTTTAAATGCTCAATGAAAACTGCGGGGAGGTCTGCTATATTGATAGTACCTTTTAGATAAAGACTAAAGTTCACAAAACCGTAACTTACCATAGACATCTTAGTTTACACAGTGGTTTCTTCAAAGCCTCACACAGAAACTTCAATCCAACAATTCCTATGTGATTCAGTCCCAGATCCAAGTGTGTGAGGTTTGAATTTTGCTGGAGGAGCGTCGAGAGATGAATGCAGCCATCGCTGGTTATGTTGCAACACCATAGCCTAGAAATCAGATCACATGAAGAAAAACTTTCTTTTCTCCCACCAATGAGACATACAAAAACCATGACCATCTATCTCAAGCCATGGCTTTTAGATGAATTTGAAGGCACTGGAGACAGTAACTAGAAACTGCCCTACTTGAATCCAGCATGCATGTATATACATACACCACACACACACACACACACACACACACACACACACACACACACACGCGCGGACACACACAGCCAGCACAGACTTACACCAGGGTTTGCAGTGGACATTCAGGGTAAGTCAGGCCCTCGCACAGCAGTTTCACCCCACGATCTCCAAGAGCGTTCTTGGCCAGACACAGGTGGGTCAGCCTCTGGTTGACAATCAAAGCAGAAGACAGATCTTTGCAATAGGCTTCTGTAAGGTGACAGTCCTCCAGCCTGCAAAAAGCGCCACACAGACAGCAAGACGGTGAAGACATCTCCAGCACCCGACTCTCTTGGCTGTCTTCAATGACTACAGTCCTCGGTAATACCCTTTTCTGTTAATTCTCTGCCCTCTGTCAATGGTGTGCTAGTGATCGTGGTCACAAAGGGACAGGAATGAGAGAAGGATGAGATACATGAGCCATTTGTCTGGGCCCCAAAATGGGAGCCAGACATCTACATCAGTGGGGTGCTCCATCCTGGTCCCCCAGCAATTCCAGGTGTTACCTCTTCTCTTCTCTGTGTGCCCCTACATCTCCCACAAAGATGCTCGATGGAAAGAGAGGAGAGACTTACGACAACCTCTGTAGGAAGCACGTCGGATATCTCAGGGTCATGTATAGCAACTTGGCTCCCTCATCCAGGAGCTCATTTGCTGTGAGGTTCAAGCATGTGAGGGACTGGTTCGTTCTGAGGCAGCAGGAGAGATCAGCCCATTGCTGAGTGGTGGCAGAACAAGACACCAACCTGCAGGAGAAATGCAACAAGGCATTCACGAGGACCAGACGCGGACACACAACTGTCCACGGTTTTGTCTCACTCTGTTATGTCAGAGCTTTCCAGGGAGCTCTGGTGGTAAAGAACCCACCTGCCAGTGCAGGAGACTGAGAGACGTGGGTTCAATCCCTGGGTTGGGAAGGTCCCCTGGAGGTGGGCATGGCAGCCCACTCCAGTATTCTTACCTGGAGAATCCCATGGACAGAAGAGCCTGGTGGGATATGGTCCATGGGGTCATAAAGAGATGGACCCAGCTGAAATGACTTAGCATGCCATTATGTTAACCCTGGACTAAATTATCTGGAGCAGAGGATGTCCAAGTGTGATTCCTGGACCAGCTGCATCGGCACCACCTGGTAACTTTGTAGAAATGCAAATCGTCTAGAGACTCTAGATGTAGAGGCCAGCAATCTATGTTTTAAGGTATCCTGCAGTCACTTGGAAGATGTCTTTTAACAGATTCCTGGACCATATACCCAGAATTTGATTCTGAAGAATCTGGGTGAGACCCAAGAATTTGGATCTTTTTATCAAGTTCCCCGGTGATGGTGCTCCTGCTGGTGGTCTGGAGATGACAGACCAAGAACTACTGATTTAGAAATCCAGCCACCCGAGCATATTGTGCAACTATATTCTATCTGGAGATACGTATTCTACTCCTGGAGGGACACATTCTTCATCATGAGCAAATAAAACTTTATTGGAACATGATATATCGTATCATGATAAAGAATATGTATTTCCAGGAGTAGAATACAGGTAACATGTTTTTCTTTCTTTGGGGGGTGGTGGGCCACGCTGACTGGCATGTGGGATCTTTGTTCCCTGACTAGGGATCGAACCCGGACCCCCTGCAAGGGAAGCATGGAGTCTTAACCACTGGACCTCCAGGGGAGTCCCCTCCAGCTCATTTTCTATTCTGGGGCACGTGCCTTAAGTGGTGGTGGTGGTGGTTTAGTCGTTAAGTTGTTCCAACTCTGACCAGTCAGAATAAGGGATTCCTGCCCTGCTCTGCGGAGAAGGCGATGGCACCCCACTCCAGTCCTCTTGCCTGGAAAATCCCATGGACGGAGGAGCCTGGTGGGCTGCAGTCCATGGGGTCGCTGAGGGTTGGACATGACTGAGCGACTTCACTTTCACGCATTGGAGAAGGAAATGGCAACCCACTCCAGGGTTCTTGCCTGGAGAATCCCAGGGACGGGGGAGCCTGGTGGGCTGCCGTCTATGGGGTCGCACAGAGTTGGACACGACTGGAGTGACTCAGCAGCAGCAGCAGCCCCTCCGGTTTGCACAGCATTGCCGTGTAGGTGTGTGCTAGCTCTGTTCACAGGCTGAGGGTTTTCAGCAGTGGTAAGGCTGTTATACCTGAGATACTGCAGATTACATTTGGGGTTCCTCAAGACCTCACACAACGGGGGGAAGCATGTCATTCTGGTCGTTTCCTTGAAGGGTCAGATGTGTTAAAGCCTTGTGACCACCAAAAGCCACGCAGAAGTTCCGATAAGTGTCAGCTGGGGAGATATTTTTGAGGCTAGGGAAAAGAAGCAGGTGTTAGCTGGAGTTTGTATACCTACACTGCATACACATAGAATAAAGAGTGGCACGGGCTTAAACGTTAGAATGGATTTTTTTATATTTTTTCCTTTATTGACATACTGTTGACAGATAAAACTGTGTATATTTAAAGCATATGACTCCATGCTTTGATATACAAGTACCTTGTGAAGTCACCCCTACTATCAAGCCACCACTGCACACAGAGCCCCTTCCTCCTTTTCTTCTGTGGTGAGGCCACTTATGATGAACTGTCTTAGCAGATTTCAAGTATTCAGAGCAGCAATGTTAGCAGTCATCACATTGCTGTTCACCAGGGCACCAGAACTTACCATCTTGCAAGGCTGAAACTTTGTGCTGTTTAAGGAACAGCTCATTACAATTAGAAGCTCGAGTTTCCTTTTTTTTTTTTTTTTTAAAAGCAGGAAAGAATTTAAATTATCCAGTTGTTCTCATAGAAGAAAAAGATCTGAGCTGTTAGTAGCTGTCATGTCATAGATGGATAGACAGACAGATAGATGATAGACAGATCTTATGAAAGTAGAAGCTCCAATTTCTTTCTTTTTTTTTTTTTTCCAATTTCTTTAGTTGTTTCAAATTTTTGCCAAAGGGAAGTCAGTCATAGGCAGTCATTTTAGACAAAAGCTATTCTCCTATCCCCCGGAGAAGGAAATGGTAACCCACTCCAGTATTCTTGCCTAGAGAATCCCATGGACAAAGAAGCCTGTTAGGCTACAGTCCACAGGGTGGCAAAGAGTCGGACACGACTGAGTGACTTCACTTTCACTTTCACTTTATTCTCCTATGGCTTTTTGAGAAAGATAAGGCAGCATCTCTTTTTCTTGAAGTGTTACCAATGGATGCATTTCAACAATGCTATGTTCTTGATGACAAAATTATAATGGAGGAATCACAGTTCAGGTATTCAAAATTGGAGTCAGGTGGCGACTGAGACACCTCTCAGACACCTCTCTGCATCACTGAGAACCTGAACTTTCTTAAAAAGCCCAAGGACACCACCTTCCAACCCCACCCTTATGGTCCCTCCAATCTCCCCTTGTAACTATGTAACCATTTCAAACCCCAAGCAATCCTTGCTCAAGGAGCACTCTTACTTCTTGCCAGCTCCAAGTATAATTCTTCATAAACAACTCAGGTAACTGACTGGAAGACTGCATTTTCTGCTTTATAAACTTCTTCAATTTTGTAGTCAGGGGGAACACAGTTCAAGCATTTCCTGAATCTGTGTCTCTTGGGCTGTGGTCCTAAATGGCCCCAAATCAGCACCTTTTAATCTCAATCAAGTCTCCATTTCTGAAATGTTGGTTAACAGCCTGCTGAATACTTTGACTCCAAGGAATGCTCTTGGGCTTAGAATCAGGACTGCAGAGCCAATAAAACCCAAAGTGGGAAGAGCTCTTATTTCTCTGCGTTGAGAAAGAAAAATACCAAAAGAGGACTAGCTACACAAACGAACCTCAGGTCTAGGAAAACTAACTAAAATGCTGTCTTAGGGGGACAAAATGCAAGAAGCTTGGACATGCCCTGGAAGGTTTAATCCAGGGACTAGCTGCTACTTACACCACTTTCTGGAGACTAGAGGCAGCAGAGGCTATTTTTTCTGCAAAGAATTCTCACTGAAGAGGCACTGAGGAAGCTCTGACTGATGTCCAGAAACAGCAGATTCCTGTTTGAGTCAAACACAGAACAAAGATCCATCCAGAGAGGGAGCGTGTGCTGCTCATCCTGGGACCTGTGGGAAAGAGCGAAGGAGGGACTTAAATGCTGCTGGAGAGAAAAGTGACGCTTGTCCACCTTCGGGAATGTGTTTCGGGTTGCTCTGAGCATTATTGTTGTTTAGTTGTGCGACTGTCTTCTACTCTTTGTGACCCTCTGGACTGTAGCCTGCCCGGCTCCTCTGTCCATGGGATCTCCCAGGCAAGAATATTGGAGGGGGTTGGCATCCCCTTCTCCAGGGGATCTTCCTGACCCAGGGATCCAGCCTGCATCTCCTGAACTGGCAGGTGGATTCTTTACTACTGAGCCACCTGGGAGGCCCTAATAAGAAATTATAACTCTAAAAGTTGGGTGATTTAATCATTTAGAACAAGTATCAGACAACCCAATACCTAAGATATATTACTGGAGAAAGAACTTGAACTTCTCACATGTCAACCTAACAGAGCCTTAAAATAAATCAAAAGTCTAACCATATCACTGATCAAAGATTGAGAGCAATATACATCATTGATAAACACTTAAGAGTAGGTGTACACATCAGTGGAGGTTATTTGGATATTTGATGGTAAATCCACATGCATAGTTTTCAAGCTAATTTATAACCATATTTGCTGGCCTAAAATGATGTCCATAAAATTTTGAGAAAATACAATCTTTAAGTGGTTGCATATTCATGTACAAAGATTTCTCAAAGAATGATTACTTTGTTCTGGTGATTGCTTTTGAGTGGAAGGATTTTAGCAGAGGAAAGATATAGGAGAGCTGGGTTCAATCCTTGGGCCAGGATGATCCCGTGGAGTAGGAAATGGCAACCCACTTCAGTATTCTTGCCTGGGAAATCCTATGGACAGAGGAGCCTGGCGGGCTATAGTCCATGGGATTACAAAGAGTCAGACACAACTCAATGACTAAACAAAGATTTAGATAAATTAGTATGCAAGCCTGTCAAAACATTTGAGTGAAAGAAGGGGAAAAATTAGAATATGAATATAGATGGATCCATAAGGTAGAGAAATGCTGATGTCAAGTTATCATGGTCCTAACACTTCCTGGAAGTAAATCAAGCTTATGACTTCACCAAGTGGAAAGTGAGAGAACATTAAGGGAATATGTAAAACAGACACCTCCACCAGGGGGCTAATGAGGGCATTTTATTCTAGTTCAACAAATATACATGAAAATTTTAGACACAGACTTCAGATAACAACCTAGAAGGGAGGAAGGGGTGGGCTGATAAGATGAATATCAGTATGTAGACAGGTATTACAAGTCACCGTGAGGTAGAGATTTTAGATTGTGACCACAGGACTTTATAAGCCAATAGACTTGAGCTCTGATCCCGCCCAAACACTCTTTTCTGAAGCCAGTATCTTCATCTTAACATGGAAGGTGACCTGTTTCTAGTAGGTGCCAAGTTAGGAGTATTTGGAAACTGCACATGATCTCAGTTGATGTTATTTGTGCCTAAACTGAAACTAACAAAGATTCATAACTGGCCATCTCATTATCTGTCAGGTGAAGTTCCTGGGAGGAGAGTCTCCATGATCATGGGTGAGGTGTAGTGTTCAGACACTTGGCAGATTTCAACTCCTGATTCCACCTTTAATGTTTTTCTAGAAGTCACACCCCAAATGGGACCACCATGTCACACGTCTGCCCGGATCTACACAGCCAGCCTGCAGACTGAAACAGGTGGAGACATTTGCAAAAATGGTTTGGCTAAAGGAAAATGGAGGTGGGTCTCCAAAGAAGGTCTGGTTCCAAAGCTCCCATTTCGAATGCCATCATACCTCCTGCCTTGAATGTTAGGTTGGCAGGACACAAGGCTACAAAGGCCACTTACTGACCTTAAGCAAGAGGGAACAAGACACACTGGCTTTTTCTTAACGAACCATGGAATAAGGCAAAAGATAGGAGAACTAGCCGGGTAAAAAATGAGTTCTCACCTTTCAACCTGAGTGCCTGATTCCAGGGCGGTATCATTATCCAGGAATATCCCCTCTTCTACCTGCAGTGAAAGTTTCTGCAAGTTTCCACAGTGCTTGAGGCAGAATGATGAGTGCACAACATCCGTTTTATTTTTCAAATGCAGGGACATTTCCTTGACGTGGGCCAAGGCATCTTTCACGAGCTGCTCCTCCTGAGACTCGTACAGACAGCTCAGAACCTCCTTCGCGTCCGTCACCGAGAGGGATTTCTTCCCATGGGGCACCAACGTGTGTTTCAGGAGCTCCCGCTTGATCTCCGTTGATACCAGACAGCCGAAAGTCGCCTCCAGCTCCATGGCCCTTCTTTGGTTGCAGAGGCCGAACAGGAAGCGCCCGACGTGCGCCAGGCTGGGGTTCTTCAGCCTCTCCGCCTTGGAGAGCAGCTTCCCCAGGCCCCCAGCGTGCCACCGGCGGCCGCCCAGCCCTTCCTCCTCCTGCTCCTCCGGCTCCAAGACGTAGAACACGGCGGCCAGAAAGTGCTGGACGCTGGGATGGATGAAAGCGAAGCAGGCCTCGCCGTCCTCGCTCTTCTGGAGGATGCTCCCGTCCAGGAAAGGACAGAGGGCAGACGGGTCCACCCCCAAGCCGCCTGAGGTCCTCCCCCGTGGAACACGGAGCTGCGCGCCCACACGCCCTCGGCAGCCAAGAGGCACAGGGGCTGCAGCGGGGCCCGGGCGCGCCCGGGGAGGCGGCCGCAGAGGAAGCGCAGCAGCAGCGCCGTGGGGGTCCTGCAGCTGGCCGCGGGGTCCTCCCCCCTCTCCATCTGCTGTCTCAGGCAGGTGCAGACCAGCCAGCACACGGAGGGCGCCGAGCCCAGCCGGAACAGGGCCGCGTTGCTCTTCATCAGGTCGAAAGCTCGCAGGGCCTGACTCTCCTCCTCGAAGTGTCTCAGGAAGTACGCCTTCCGGTCCTCCTCCGAGAGCCCCTCGATCTCTATGAAGAGCGGCTGTTCTGTTAAGAGCCGCAGCTCCTGCAGGGCGCCCGGTCGGGTGGTGATGAGTAAGGTGGCCTTGGGTAGCATCTTTCTCTTCAGTAAACTTCCCAGGAGGACGGGCACCGGCTTCTGCTGCTTCCAGTCGCCACATAGGTCGTGGATGAGCGCCCCCGAGGGGACCTTCAGCTCATCAAAACCGTCGAGGATGAACAGGACTTTCTGTGCCTGGGCCAGGATCGCCGGTATGTCGTCCTGCTCATGTGGCCGGTTGGCAGATATCAGCTCTGCAAAGGTGCACGTCCCCCTGTGGCTGAGCCCCTTGCAGCTGAGGTAGAAGGCGGAGTTGGAGGTCTCTGCCAGGTCATCCTGTGTCCAGTCCAGCATCAGTTTCTTTGCCAGCGTGGTTTTCCCAACGCCGGCAGGACCGTGCAGCACCACAGTGTGTGGAAATGGCCCAGCCAGCATTTCAGGATTACAGAATGGGATCAGGGTCTCATATCTTTGGGTGACAACACAAACATCTTCACTGAGTCTGGGCCTGAAGTTCTTCCAGCGTTGACAGAACTTCTTCAATGTATTTCTGTATTTATCTTGTTTACCTTCAGTGATAAGAGCCAGAGGATAGACAGAATATAGTTGGTTATTCATTAGGGAGATGATGCTTTAAGTAGGAAAGGGAAAAAGAAGAAATGAAGTTTATAAAGAACCACCCAATACCAAACTCACTCCAGGTAGAGAGGACAGACCTAGCTTTTCTCCTTCCAAATCTTTTGTTTCTTGTAGGTTTGTGACCTCTTCTTCCTGTACTTGGGCCAGCTCTGCAAAATACAAATTAAAGTGAGCTTGACACAAAACTGGTGTACTTCTTTTTTTTTTTTTTTTTAACCAGAAATAGGGTGTTAAAGTAGACTCCAAGGAGTCCAGAATCTAAGTTTTTGTCCACAGTGTGTGCTGGGATGTGTAAAGTTGGGTTTATAGTGATGAAGATAGCAAGTGAGTCCCTAAACCAGGTTGCATGCCTCCGCTCTGTGGAACCATAACAAGAAATGCTGCTTCTATCACAACTCAATGTGGTTTATTGAAATTATTTGTTTATATTTTCCAAGGGACTAGAAGAAGTGCCCAGAAAACAGGTAATGGATCTTCCCCATAATAGTCTCAAGTCATTATAGGAGCTCAAGTATTAAAGTACAGGCAACTTGTAAGTATGCACCCAAGATAAATGGGCATGTGTCTATACAAAGACTTGCACCCTCTATACAAAAAGTGCGCATGGCAGCGTTATTCAAGACAGTCAATAAATAGATATGATTCAAACTTCCCTTCCCCGATGAGTGAGCAACCCAAACGTTTTATATCCACTCAATATTACTCAGCAACTAAAAGGAATGGATCAGTGACACATGTAACAACACGGATGAACATCAAAAGCATTTTTTTTTTGAAAGTTGCTTAGTTGTATCCAACTCTTTGTGACCCCATGGACTATATAGTCCATGGAATTCTCCAGGCCAGAATCCTGGAGTGGGTTGCCATGCCTTCATCCAGGGCATCTTCCCAACCTAGGGACTGAAGCCAGTTCTCCCACATTGGAGGCAGATTCTTTAGCAGCTGAGTTGCAAGGGAAGCCCAAGAATACTGGAGTGGGTAGCCTATCTCTTCTTCAGCAGATCTTTCCAACCTAGGGACTGAAGCCAGTTCTCCCACATGGAAGGCAGATTCTTTACCAGCTGAGCCACAAGGGAAGCCCAAGAATACTGGAGTGGGTAGCCTATCCCTTCTTCAGCAGATCTTTCCAACCTAGGAATTGAACTGGGGTCTCCTGCATTGCAGGTGGATTCTTCACCAACTGAGCCATCAGGGAAGCCCCCAAACCTCAAAAATGTTATTGTAAGTTAAAAAAAAAAAGGACACAAAAGACCACACATATTCAGAAATGGAGAATCTAGAGAGACAAAAAAAATGGCTACCTGGACTTGGGGGATAGAGACCAGGGAACAGTTACATATGGACAAGAAGGATCTTTCTGGAGGTGATGGAAAGATTGTGAAATTGAATAGTGGTGATTTTTGTACAACTCGGTAAACTGACTAAAAGTTATTAACAGGTACACTTAAAATGAATGAAATTTATGATACATAAATTGTACTGCAACAGAGCTGTTGAAGCAGACTTGAGAGTGAGACTAATGTTAAACTGACTTCCATGTTGGTTGAGGCAAATCAGCTACCTACAATAGGTCTCAATTTTCTAATCTGTGAGTTGATACTATCAAAGTTGTCTGAACAATTGGCAAAATCTAAGAAAATTCTATACCACGTACTCCTGATTTTCCATGAACTGAATTCTGGCTTTCCCAAATGTTTATTTCCCTCTTTATTCTTACATAATAGGAATAAGACAGAGAGGAAGGCATTCTCCATAAGACAACTGGGGACGATGAATCAGTTCAGTCCAGTCACTCAGTTGTGTCCGACTCTTTGCGACCCTATGGACTGCAGCATGCCAGGCTTCTCTGTCCATCACCAGAACCTATTAAAATTCATGTCCATCAAGTCAGTGATGCCATCCAGCCATCTCATTCTGTCGTCCTCTTCTCCTGCCTTCAATCTGCCTTCAGCATCAGGGTCTTTTCAAATGAGTCAGTTCTTCACATCATGTGGCCAAAGGATGGAAGTTTCAGCTCAAGCATCAGTCCTTCCAATGAATATTCAGGACTGTTTTCCTTTAGGATGGACTGGTTGGATCTCCTTGCAATCCAAGGGACTCTCAGGAGTCTTCTTCAACACCACAGTTCAAAAGCATCAATTCTTTGGTGCTCAGCTTTCTTTATAGTCCAGCTCTCACATCCATACATGACTACTGGAAAAACCATATCTTTAGATGGACTTTTGTTGGCAAAGTAATGTCTCTGCTTTTTAATATGCTGTCTAGGTTGACAATGAACATGTCTAGGGAACTATGAATAGTGGTGAAATAAAGTTAGAGAGAGATGAGGTTCCCCGAAGAGTGGGAGAGGACAGCCAGGACGGGTCCGCTTCATTTAGTTTACTCCAACATTGGATGTCCTAAGATCAACCTGGCTCTTCATCTTCTTCTTCTCCTAAATGCTGCTGTGTTTGTTCCGGGTTTTCACATTTTATTATCCCTGAAGAAAAGGGAGGGTGTTGTGGTCTTGCCACTATGCCATATTGAAGCTTCTGTTTATAAGAGAGTAGGATTTCAAGAAGTTTAAAGTTCAACAATTGGTCTCAATGTCTAAGCCCAGATTACATGAAAATAGTGTTATTGAGGTTCTGGAGATAAAATTAAAGTGTCAGGCCATGATCTCAGTGCCGTTTCTGACAACTGAATTCCTGTGCAGTTAAGAAACGGGCCCATACAGCCAAGGGCTCTTTCCGAGAGGCATCAAACAGCCTCCAAGACAAATTCCCTAGTTTCTGACAAGGTCTGTAAAGTTACATAGTCCTAGGGTGCAACCTTGGAGCAGGGAGAAGTCATATAGGAGAAGAAATACTTCAAGTGCAACATGGATAATGAAGAGGTGAGGGAGTTCCCGGGTGGTCCAGTGGCTGGGATTCTGAGCTTTAGTGCTGAGGACCTGAGTTCACTCCGTGGTCAGGAAGCTAGGATCTCAAAGGCAAAACAAAAGAAGAGGTGAGCATGTGGAACTTCTGAAAAGGTATCCCGGAGGCAACGGGATATGAGTATCTGAAGTTCAGGGAAATGCTGAAGATGTCACCTGGAGAGCCCTTGGCATATAAATAGCCAGTAAGACTCCAAGTGAGCCTTCCAGGATAAGTATACAGAATGAAAAACGGCCAACCAATCATTCATTTTGAAGATTAAACAGGAGAGCAGGGGCTCTGGGGAAAAAAATGTTTGTATACAGTTGATGTCATGTTGCCAAGAGTTAAGTGTTTTTTTAAGGATTTAAAAAAAAATGGGACCACTTTTATGAAGTCCTTAATGAATTTATTACAATATTTCTTCTTCTTCTTTTTTTTTTTTTGCCATTAAGGTATGTGGGGATCAAACCTGCATCTCCTGCCTTAAGGTGAAGTCTTAACCACTGAACCATCAGGGAAGTCCCCAAGAGAAAGATTTTTAGACAAGGAACTCTCTGATGCTAGTTTAGTTAGAATATTAAATTAAATATCAACTTGGAGGCTGATACTATTCCTTAAAGCATTGCTAAATGTCAGCTCTAACAGATCATTAGCTTAAGTTTGAGTTTAGATCCTGACTGTAGGACATTTAACATATTTGTGTATCAATAGAAGCAGTTAGATTTTTGGTAGGGGGATTATGTACGAATGGCTGTCTTCACTTTTCAAACCAGCTCCCAGTCTACAACTGCCTTGAATCTGAGTTATTTTTAAAGATATTGGGGATGTCAAGAGAAGATAATGTTGAAAATCACAAATTCAAAAATCCTTTTGGCCAGGATTAGCAAACTTTTAAAAATCCCCTCTGCAAAGGAGCAGATAGTGAAGATTTTTCTCTTCTATGCACAATATAGTTTGTTGCAATCACTCATCTCTGCCCTTGTGGGGCAGAAGCAGTCATAGGTAATATAATATATAAGCAAATGATTATGCTGTGTACAAATAAGTTTATTTATATTAATATGTAGTTAAATTTGAATTTCACATGATTTTCGTAGGCCATAAAATATTTCTTTTTAAAAAAATTATTTATTGGCTGTATTGGATCTTCGGGTTCCCCTGATAGCTTAGTTGGTAAAGAATCCACCTGCAATGCGGGAGACCCAGGTTTGATTCCTGGGTCAGAAAGATCCCCTGGAGAAGGGATCGGCTACCTACTCTAGTATTCTGGCTTGGAGAATTCCATGGACTGTATAGTCCATGGGGTCGCAAAGAGCTGGACATGACTGAGTGACTTTCAGTTGGGTCTTAGCTGTGACATGTGGGATCCAATTCCCAGCCCAGGGATTGAACTCTAGCCCCCTGTATTGAGAGCATGGAGTCTTAGCTACTTGAAAACCAAGGCTGTCCCTGTAAAGTATTCTTTTGATCTTCCTAGCTATTTAAAAATGCACATACCGTTCTTAGCTTGTGAAGAAGTGAAGTCAAGTCGCTCAGTCACGTCCGACTCTTTGCGACCCTATGGATTATAGTCTACAAGGCTTCTCTGTCCACAGAATTTTCCAGGCAAGAGTACTGGAGTTGGTTGCCATTTCCTTCTCCAGGGGATCTTCCTGATCCAGGGATTGAAGGATCTACAAAGCACATGGTGGGCTGGATTTGCTTTGGAAGCCATGGTTTGCTAACCCTGGCTTTAGGGCCTTCTGAAATTCAGCCTATTCAGATTCCAAGAGGCAGTTCACTCTCTCTCTAATGTTTGTGTGTATTTATTGATTTCTGGCATAAACATTGCCTCACTGTAGCTTTCGATGTCTCACTGTTGCCCACCTGGATGACAGTAGAGGTGAGGTCTTCTGTTTCTTTGCATTCCTACTGCTCAGTATGATGTGTTTTCTAATTAAAACAATCCTGAATTCTAAAATCTCACTTTTAGATAAAGTGAGATTGTGAATGAGGTGACTTACCTAGGGATGGAGGCTGATTTTCCTGAACTGACTTCAAAGCTGTTTCTGAAAAAAAAAAGGAAGAAATTAGCACTTTTCAGAGCCCAGACCTTTGTAGTTGTACAGCCCTCTGAGTTTCTTCTAAAATCTGCACCCTCCAGAAGGTTTTAGGGGCTAAAACCGGCACCTGTCCACCGAAGAGGTAACAGTAGGCTGAAAACTGAAGCTGGACTTCCCTGGTGGGTCAGTGGTTAAGACTCCATGTTTCTAACGCATGGGGTGAGGGTTTGATTCTTGGTGGGGGAACTAAGATCTTACATGCTATGTTGTGTGGCCAAAAATAAAATAAAATTTACAAAAAGCTAAAAACTGAATTTGAATTGGCAACTAAATAAAAAGCACTTTCTCCCCCACAAATTCATCAAAAGATCATTTGAATGCTGAGCAACTTCCACAGAGCAACTTCTGAATGCTGACGGAGGACACCAGGTACCCAGAAAGGCAGCCTATTCTCTTTGAAGGTAAGGTAAGGTAAGGTAAGGTGAAGTTGCTCAGTCGTGTCCGACTCTTTGCAACCCCGTGGACTGTAACCTACTAGGCTTCTCCGTCCATGGGATTCTCCAGGCAAGAATACTGGAGTGGATTGCCGTTTCCTTCTCCAGGGGATCTTCCCGATCCAGGGATCGAACCCAGGTCTCAAGGAGGTAAAAATAGAAAAGACAAAAGGAGACAAAAGAGTTAGGGATGAAGACTCATTCTGGAGAGGGAGTTGTGAAGGAGGAGTTTACAAACAGCAGGAAACCCTCTCGTCAGTGGGCCTGTGGGGGAGTTTTGGAGTCTCAGAGGGCAATATAACCAGAAGAAGAAGAAAAAACCCCCACAGAATCCGTGCCTAACTGCAACTCCCAGTGTAGAAGTAGCCCAGACACTCGCATCTGCCACCAGCGAGCAGGGGCTGGACAGGGAGGCGTGGGCTGCATGCTTAGGGTAAGGACTGGGCCTGAATGCCCTGAGGACAATCTGAGGGAGTTGATGCTTTTGAACTGTGGTATTGGAGAAGACTCTTGAGAGTCCCTTGGATTGCAAGGAGATCCAACCAGTCCATCCTAAAGGAAATCAGTCCTGGGTGTTCATTGGAAGGACTGATGCTGAGGGTGAACTCCAGTACTTTGGCCACCTGATAGGAAGAACTGACTCATTGAAAAGACCCTGATGCTGGGAAAGAATGAAGGCAGGAGGAGAAGGGGACGACAGAGGGTGAGATGACTGGATGGCATCACTGACTCAATGGACATGAGTTTGAGTCAACTCTGGGAGTTGGTGATAGACAGGGAGGCCTGGTGTGCTGCAGTCCATGGGGTCACAAAGAGTCAGACATGACTGAGCAACTGAACTGAATCGACTGAACCTCTACTCTAAATTTTTAATCTCTGCTTTTGTTATTTGCTGTCAATTTTGTACCTTTAAGAACCTAATCTTCAATATCCGTTTTCACTTAGGGGTGTGATTTCTGGCTTGATTGCTCTCTCCTCCTTTGACTCTCGCTTTTCTCCCTCAGGTCACGTCTATCTCCTCTCTCCCTCTTCTCTTCTCTGCTTAACTCTGTGAACCTCTCTGGGTGTTCTGGGCTGCAGAGAGCACATAGGGAACTGATTACTGGCTAGACTGCTCTCTCCGCTTTTGATTCCCCCTCTTCTTCTCCTGGTCACCTCTATCTCCCTCCTCCCTCTTCTTTTCTCCATGTAACTCTGTGAACCTCTCTGGGTTTCCCTCACTGTGGAGTACTTTTTCACCATTAATCTAGATGTTTTATTATCTGTGCTGTATGGATGGAGAAGTCTAGAGGCTACTGTAAGAATAAGACTGAAAGCCAGAGGCTTAAATCCAAAATTTGAGAACACCACAGAACTCCTGATTCCAGGGAACATTAGTAGACAAGAGCTCATCCAAAAGCCTCCATACCTACACTGAAACCAAGCTCCGCCCAAGAGCCAGCAAGTTCCAGAGCAAGACATACCACACTATTTCTCCAGCAATGCAGGAACACAGCCCTAAGCATTAAAATACAGGCTGCCCAAAGCCATGCCAAACCCACAGACACCCCAAAACTCACTATTGGACACTTCATTGCTCTCCAGAGAGAAGAGGTCCAGCTCCAAATACCAGGACACAGATGCAAGCTCCCTAATCAGTAAACCTTGACAAGCTACTTATCCAATCCCACCCACAGGAGCAAGCTCCACAATAAAGAGGAACCACAAACTTTCAGCCTAAAGAGAGGCCAACCCCAACACAGCAATCTAAACAAAATGAAAAGGCAGAAAAATATTCAGCAGGTAAAGGAATATGATAAATGCCCACCAAACCAAACAAAAGAGGAGGAGATAGGGAGCTACCTGAAAAAGAATTCAGAATAATGATAGTAAAGATGATCCAAAATCTTGAAAACAAAATGGAGTTGCAGATAAATAGACTAGAGACAAGGATTGAAAAGATGCAAGAAATGTTTAACAAGGACCTAGAAGAAATAAAAAAGTCAGTCAGTAATGAATAATGCAAGAACTGAGATTAAAAAACACTCTGGAAGGAACCAACAGTAGAATGACTGAGGCAGAAGATAGGATAAGTGAGGTGGAAGAGAGAATTGTGGAAATAAGTGAAGCAGAGAGGAAAAAGAATTAAAGGAAATGAGGACAACCTCAGAGACTTCCTGGGCAGTGTTAAATGCCCAACATTTGAATCATAGGAGTCCCAGAAGAAGACGACAAAAAGAAAGGCCATGAGAAAATACTTGAGGAGATAATAGTTGAAAACTTCCCTAAAATGGGGAAGGAAATAGCCACCAATGTCCAAGAAACCCAGAGAGTCCTAAACAGGATAAACACAAGGTGAAACACCACAAGACACATATTAATCAAATTAACAAAGATCACACACTAAGAGCAAATATTAAAAGCAGCAAGGGAAAAGCAACAAATAACACACAAGGGGATCCCCATAAGGATAACAGCTTATCTTTCAATAGAAACTCTTCAGGCCAGGAGGGACTGGCAGGACATACTTAAAGTGATGAAAGAGAAAAACCTACAACCTAGACTACTGTACCCAGCAAGGAGCTCATTCAAATATGAAGGAGAAATCAAAAGCTTTACAGACAAGTAAAAGCTGAGAGAATTCAGCACCACCAAACCAGCTCTCCAACAAATGCTAAAGGATCTTCTCTAGACAGGAAACACAGAAAAGGTGTATAAACTTGAACCCAAAAAACAAAGTAAATGGCAATGGGATCATAGTTATCAATAATTACCTTATATGTAAATGGAGGTTGAATGCCCCAACCAAAAGACAAAGACTGGCTGAATGGATACAAAAACAAGACGGCTATATATGCTGTCTACAAGAGACCCACCTCAAAACAAGGGCCACATAAAGACTGAAAGTGAAGGGCTGAAAAAAGATATTTCATGCAAATGGAGACCAAAAGAAAGCAGGAGTAGCAATACTCATATCCGATAAAACAGACTTTGCAGTAAAGGCTGTGAAAACAGACAAAGCAGGCCACTACATATTGATCAAAGGGTCAATCCAAGAAGAAGATATAACAATTATAAATATATATGCACCCAACATAGGAGCACCGCAATATGTAAGACAAATGTTGACAAGTGTGAAAGGGGAAATTAAAAGTAACACAGTAGAAGTGGGAGCCTTTAACACCCCACTCACACCTATGGATAGATCTACCAAACAGAAAATTAGCACGGAGATGCAAACTTTATATGATACAATGGGCCAGCTAGACCTAATTGATATCTATAGGACATTTCACCCCCAAACAATGAATTTCACCTTTTTCTCAAGTGCACATGGAACACTCTCCAGGATAGATCACATCCTGGGCCATAAATCTAGCCTTGGTAAATTTTAAAAAATTGAAATAATTTCAAGCGTCTTTTCTGATCACAGTGTGGTAAGATAAGCTGTCACCGTCAAGAAAAAAAAAAAACTATTAAAAATGCAAATATATGAAGGCTAAACAACACACTGCTGAATAACCAACAAATCACAGAAGAAATAAAAATGAAATCAAAATATGCATAGAAACAAATGAAAATGAAAACACAACAACTCCAAACCTATGGGTTTCAGTAAACGCAGTGCTAAGGGGACAGTTCATAGCAATACAAGCTTACCTCGAGAAACAAGAGAAAAATCAAGCAAATAACCTTCCAGTCCCATCACCTCATGGGAAGTAATTGGGGAAACAGTGGAAACAGTGTCAGACTTTATTTTTTTGGGTTCCAAAATCACTGCAGATGGCAACTGCACCCATGAAGTTAAAAGACGCTTACTCCTTGGAAGAAAAGTTATGACCAACCTAGAGAGCATATTGAAAAGCAGAGACATTATTTTGCCAACAAAGGTCCATCTAGTCAAGGCTATGGTTTTTGCAGTAGTCATGTATGGATATGAGAGCTGGACTGTGAAGAAGGCTGAGCACCGAAGAATTGATGCTTCTGAACTGTGGTGTTGGAGAAGACTCTTGAGAGTCCCTTGGACTGCAAGGAGATCCAACCAGTCCATTCTGAAGGAGATCAGCCCTGGGATTTCTTTGGAAGGAATGAGGCTAAAGCTGAAACTCCAGTACTTTGGCCACCTCATGCAAAGAGTTGACTCAAGGAAAAGACTCTGATACTGGGAGGGATTAGGGTCAGGAGGAGAAAGGGATGACAGAGGATGAGATGGCTGGATGGCATCACTGACTCGATGGACGTGAGTTTGAGTGAACTCTGGGAGATGGTGATGGACAGGGAGGCCTGGCGTGCTGCAGTTCATGGGGTCGCAAAGAGTCGGACATGACTGAGCAAGTGAACTGAACTGAACTGAACACCCACGGAAACTAGAAAAAGAAGAAATGAAGAACCCCAAGGTTAGTAGAAGGAAAGAAATTATAAAAATCAGAGCAGAAATAAATGAAAAAGAAACAAAGGAAACTATAGCAAAAACAAACAAACAAAAAAACACAAAACTAAAATCTGGTTCTTTGAGAAGAGAAATAAAATAGACAAACCATTAGCCAGACTCATCGAGAAAAAAAGGGAAAAGAATCAGATCAACAAAGTTAGAAATGGAAATGGAAAAATCACAACAGACAACACAGAAATCCAAAGGATCATAAGAGACTGCTATTAGCAACTATATGACAATAAAATGGACAACTTGGAAGAAATGGACTAATTCTTAGAAAAGTATAATCTTCCAAAATTGAACCAGGAAGAAATAGAAAATCTTAAAAGGCTCATCACAAACACAGAAATTGAAACTGTAATAAAAAATCTTCCAACAAACAAAAGCCCAGGATCAGATGGCTTCACAGCTGAATTCTACCAAAAATTTAAAGAAGAGCTAACACCTATCCTACCTATCCTACTCAAACTATTCCAGAAAATTTCAGAGGAAGGTAAACTGCCAAACTAATTCTATGAGGCCACCATCACCCTAATACCAAAACCAGACAAAGATGTCACCAAAAAAGAAAACTACAGGCCATTATCACCGATGAACATAGACGCAAAAATCCTCAACAAAATCTTAGCAACCAGAATCCAACAACATACTAAGAAGATCATACATCATGACCAAGTGGGCTTTATCCCAGGGATGCAAGGATTCTTCAATATTCACAAAATCAGTGTGATACACCACATTAACAAATTGAAAGATAAAAATGTATGACTATCTCAATAGATGCACAGAAAGCCTTTGACAAAATTCAACATCCATTGATGACAAAAATCCTCCAGAAAGCAGGCACAGAAGGAACATACTTCAACATAATAAAAGCCATATATGATAAACCCACAGCAAACATTATCCTCAATGGTGAAAATTGAAAGCATTTCCCCTAAAGCCAATAACAAGGCAAGTGTGTCCACTCTCACCACCTCTATTCAACATAGTTTTGGAAATTTTAGCCACAGCAATCAGAGAAGATAAAGAAATAAAAGGAATCCAGATTGGAAAAGGAGAAGTAAAACTCACTGTTTGCAGATGACATGACCCTCTACACAGAAAACCCTAAAGGCACCAGCAGAAAATTACTATAGCTAGTCAATGAATATAGTAAAGTTGCAGGATATAAAATTAACACACAGAAATCTCTTGAATTCCTGTACACTAACAATGAGAAAACAGAAGAAAAATTAAGGAAACAATTCTATTAACCTTTGAGATGAAAAGAATAAAATACTTAGGAATAAATCTACCTAAAAACTAAAGACCTATATATAGAAAAGTATAAAACATCAATGAAAGAAATCAGTGACACAAATAGATGGAGAAATATGTTCATGAATTGGAAGAATCAATATAGCGAAAATAAGTATACTACCCAAAGCAATCTATAGATTCAGTGCAATCCCTATCAAGCAACCAAAGGTATTTTTCAGAGAACTAGAACAAATAATTTCACAATTTGTATGGAAATACAAAAACTTCAAATAGCCAAAGCAATCTTGAGAAAGAAGAATGGAACTGGAGGATCAACCTGCCTGGCTTCAGGCTCTACTACAAAGTTACAGTCATCAAGACAGTATGGTCCTGGCACAAAGACAGAAATATAGATCAATGGAACAAAATAGAAAGCCCAGAGATAAATCCATGCACCTATGGACACCTTATCTTTGACAAAGGAGGTAAGAATATACAATGGAGGAAAGACAATCTCTTTAACAAGTGGTGCTGGGAAAACTGGTCAGTCACCTGTAAAAGAATGAAACTAGAACACTTTCTAACACCATACACAAAAATAAACTCAAAATGGATTAAAGATCTAAATGTAAGACCAGAAACTATAAAACTCCTAGAGGAAAACACAGGCAAAACACTCTCTGACATAAATCACAGCAGGATCCTCTGTGACTCACCTCCCAGAGTAATGGAAATAAAAGCAAAAATAAACAAATGAGATCTAATTAAACTTAAAAGCTTTTACACAACAGAGTAAACTATAAGCAAGGTGAAAAGACAGCTTTCAGAATGGGAGAAAATAACAGCAAAAAAGCAACTGACAAAGAATTAATCTCAAAAATATACAAGCAGCTCCTACAGCTCAATTCTGGAAAAATTAACAACCCAATCAAAAAATGGGCCACAGACATAAACAGACATTTCTCTAAAGAAGACATATAGATGGCTAACAAACACATGAAAAGATGCTCAACATCACTCATTATCAGAGAAATGTAAATAAATGTAATGAGGTGCCATCTCATGCCAGTCAGAAAGGCTGCTATCAAAAAGTCTACAAACAATAAATGCTGGAGAGGGTGTGGACAAAGGGAACCAACCCTCTTAAATCGTTGGTGGGAGTGCACACTAGTTCAGCCACTATGGAGAACAGTGTGGAGATTCCTTAAAAAACTGCAACTAGAACTGCCATATGACCCAGCAATTCCACTGCTGGGCATACACACTGAGGAAACCAGAACTGAAAGAGACACGTGTACCCCAATGTTCATCGCAGCACTGTTTGCAATAGCCAGGACATGGACGCAACCTAGATGTCCATCAGCAGATGAATGGATGAGCAAGCTGTGGCACATATACACAATGGCGTATCACTCAACTATTAAAAAGAACCCTGTGAATCGATTCTAATGAGGTGGATGAAGCTGGAGCCTGTTATACAGAGTGAAGTAAGCCAGAAAGAAAAGCACCAATACAGTGTATTAACACATATATATGGAGTTTAGAAAGATGGTAATGATGATCCTACACGCGAGACAGCAAAAGAGACAGAGATGTAAAGAACAGACTTTTGGACTCTGTGGGAGAAGGCCAGGGTGGGATGATTTGAGAGAAGAGCATTGAAACATGTATATTACCATATGTGAAATAGATCACCAGTCCAGGTTCAAAGCATGAAACAGAGCAGTCAAGGCCGGTGTACTGGGACAGGCCTGATGGGAGGGGACACAGGTACACCCGTGGCCGAGTCACGTCAATGTAAAATAAAAAAATTAATTTAAAAAATGATAGGATAAGAAGAGATATGTTAAGTGCTCTTGCTGAGGGTGGGGAGAGAGAATGTTTATAGTCATATCATATGGGGGAGGGAAACATCGTGGGACTTGAACACAAGATACAGGGTTTATAACCTTAATCGTCACATTCTTCTCTTCACACAGAGGCAACTGTTTTATGAGTAATTGAAGTAGGAAATGGCAACTCAGCCCATGGAAAGTCCCATGGACAGAGGAGCCTGGTGGACTACAGTCCATAGGGTCACACAGAGTTGGACACAACTGAGAGACTGAGCCTGCATGCACATAGTATTTTTACTCTTCTCTTTGAATTTTTGAATTTCACTTCTCTTCATGTTTTTATTTTTACTTTTTAATAGACATAATACCGTATGCATTTAAAAATATACATAATGTTATGAATGTTTTATGGAGAGGGAAATGGCAACCCACTCCGGTATACTTGCCTAGAGAATCCTGTGGACAGAGGAACCTGGTGGGCTGCTGTCTGTGGGGCTGCACAGAGTTGGACACGACTGAAGCGACTTAGCATGCATGCGTGCATTGGAGAAGGAAATGGCAACCCACCTCAGTATACTTTCCTGGGGAATCCCAGGAACAGAGGAGCCTGGTGGGCTGCTGTCTATGGGGATGCACAGAGTTGGACATGACTGAAGCGACTTAGCAGCAGCAGCAGCATGAATGTTGTAGAGGATTGATAAGATCTTGGAGGACATATGAAAGAGTGAAAAAAGAATCTACTCCAGAAACAGTCTTGAACAGGAGAAGAGTTGTTTAGTGAAGTGGCCAGGGTAGGTGTACAATACTTGGAGTAAAAATAGCTAGGATACAAGAACCTTGGAAGACACCAGACTTGACCAAGGTCTAGCACTTGTGTCCAGGTCAGCTAGCCTCTTCATGGGGCGATATAATTTCTGTGTTTCTAAAACCACAGAGACTATTACTCCCCAGTCCCAGGATGCAGTGTGGGCTTGTTTCTGCTTACCCCGGAGTTCATCCTTTGCTCTTTCAGACAGATCCATTCGGTTCATCTCATCAGAGACCTGGATGCAGAATGGGGGAAGGAGAGGTTGGAATGAACTGAGACAGTAGCATGGAAATATATACACTACTTCATATGTAAAGTGGATAGCCAGTGGGAATTTGCTATGTGACGCAGGCAGCTCAACTTGGTGCTCTGTGATGACCTCGAGGGGTGGGATGGAGTTGGGGGTGGGAGGGAGGTTCAAGAGGAAGGGGACATATGTATACCTATGACTGATGTATGGCAGAAACCATCCCAGTAGGTCAAGTAATTATCGTCTAATTAAAAAAAAAAAAAAGACTTGGATGGTCACCATCTCTACCCAGTAGCTGGGGAAGCGGGCAGTGAGGAGGTCGGCCAGCTGCTTCCTGCTGGCCTCCTCCACCTCCATCTGCAGGAGGTGCTGTAACTCCTCTTTCAGAGAATGGTCCCTCAGAAGAGGTTTCGAATTTGCTCAGCTCATCCTGGCCAAGCTCCTCTAGTAGAGGCTGCAGATGGAAACCCAGCTTGGCAGAAGATGCAATCTTGACCAACAAACGAGAGCTCAACTTTTGGCATTAATCACGTTTTGGGGGGGCAGGGGAGGGAAAGGCACAGGGGATTGGTACTCCCCTCTCAAATGTGGGTTGCTTCTGTGTCAGGAAACAGGCTGTTTATTCTCCCTGCCTACTCTGCTGTGTTAAGAACAAACTCCCCAGAAGAGGTAAAACCCACATAGAACCCTTTCTTGGCTTTAGCGCTTGGGACCCCTCTGAGAACAGGAGGTAGCAAAGCTCGGAAGGAAGTCCACACTGCTGGATCTCCTGTATGCAGCGGCTCATCCGGTATTTTTCAGTAAATTGATGTACAAATAAATTAATGAAAACTATTGACTTTAGCCCTTAGTAGCAACTTGATGTGTAGTTATCTTAGGATGTTTATGGAGCTTGACTACTAAATGAGGATCTTGAGTTGAGACTTTAACAGATATTCACTCTGCATTGAGTGGAATGCCTTTTCAATTTACTGTTCTTAGTCACTTCCTGAACTCAACAGACCTGGATTTGAAATCTTTTTAACAGTTGAGGGTTTGAGCCAAGGGTTCTGAGACTGAATTTCTAAATGCTAATCAACTACACCATCACTCGCCTTATTAAATGGCTAGGGGCATTCATCTATGCCAATAAAAGGTTCCTTTGGATGTCAGTGATTATTTTAGTTTAAATAAAAATTTTATTGAGGTATAGTTGATTAATGTTGTATTAATTTCTGCTGTACAGCAGAGTGATTCAGTTAGACATATATACATTTTTATATTCATTTCCATTATATTTGTCATAGGATATTGAATATAGTTCTCTGTGCTATGCAGTAGGACCCTGTTTATGCATCCTGTATATAATAGCTTATGTCTGCTAATCCCAAATTCCCAATACGTCTATCCCCAGACCCCTCCCCCAGGAGCAATTTTAGAAGTTAAGTGACAGCTGTAAAGACGGGTAAGAACTCTGCCTACTTGGGGTTTATACTCAATCTGAGTACACACATGGAATGTAAAGGGGAGAAGTAGACATTTCACAGATGAATTCAAACAGAAGCGGTCACAAAGCTTGAAGACAAGATGACAGAGAAATAGAATAAGGGTCATGTAACCATGGAATTTTCTCAGAGGAAATATCATTTCAATTGAGGACCTGATGAGTAGGAGCTGCCGGCTAAGGAAACTGGTGGGGGTTAGAAATTCTAAGCAGTGTGAACAACTAGTATCATTTCAGGGCTGAAATGAATACGGCAGGTCTGAGGCAAAGAATTTAGGTGTGTGTTGGCTGGAGCAGACAAAGGCTGTGACTCCTACTCTAGGATCAGACATCCTGTCATGAAGGGGTTCCAGGTTAGTGAGGATTTACGATTTGATTCCAAGTGCCGTAGCAAGCTGCTCCAGAATTTCCAGTGGGGAGACCTCGCAGACTGTTGTGTTTTCAGGAGCACTTTCTCTTACTTCCTGGGGAGAGAGGGGAGTCACACCAAGGGGCTGGTTAAAACTTTTGTGGTGCTTGAAGCTGGTAAGGAAGACTTTGAGAGGTTACTGAATCAGGGGTTTTGAAGTAAGGAAGAGAGATAGAACTTAACTCCAACTACAATAAAGACAAGTGGGAATTGAGAACCAAGGAACAGGATTTACAGGGTGGGGAGGGATTCTGTGGGAACCCAGTGACTAAGAGGAAACGTCAAGGCTAGGAGTATTCTTGCTGAGGGCAGGTCGGGATGATCAGACATCACTCTGAGGGGTGATGGATTTGATGATATTGAAGGTGGGGATTTTTGCTCAGCTGAGTAGTGGTGCACTGTGCTTAGTTGCTCAGTCATGTATGACTCTTTGCGGCCCAGTGGTTTGTAGCCTGCCAGCTCTCTTGCTCAAACCAGACTGAAAGAGGCCAGGGAGAGAGCCCAAGGATGAAGTCTAGTGAAAAGCGACTTAGAGAATCCCGACTCGAGTTGGGTCAAGGAGAGTCTTTGTTGGTGCCTGCTGAGAATTCTGAACTCATCCAGGTGAGGGTGGGGTCAGGGGACACCTGGAGAGCACCGGGCACTGCTATCAACCCTGCAGACTTGGCGCGTTAATCCTGTGATATTCCCAAGTACGATATCCTCCCTATTCCAGATACTGATACTGGGCTAGCAGAGAAGTTAGGCAGATCATCCACGTGCACATGGTCATGAATTGGGCCCTGAACCAGGGATAACCAACAGCCCTAGGGCCCATGTTTCAGTTAATCACTCTGCGTGGTGGTTCTTTGTTCTTAGATGTAGTTGTAGAGGGGCTGCCCGGGGGCACTAGTGGTGAAGAACCCACCTGCCAAGGCGGGGGATGGGGGTCCCATCCTTGGGTTGGAGGAGGACATGGCAACCCACTCTAGTATTCTTGCCTGGAGAATCCATGGGCAGAGGAGCCTGGCTTCAGTCCATAGAGTTGCAAAGAGTCAGACATGACTGAATCAACTTAGCACTCACACCTAGTTGTAGAGAACTAATTGAATTCAGGTTATATCTTTTGAGAGAAATCAATAGTTTTTGACTGGATATGGAAGGAGGGAAAAGAATTTGTAAGAACGTAAACACCTGGGTTACGAGCCCTCATTTGAGCTGGGTTTCTTCCACCTCCAACTGCTTGGGATTCCCATACAGCCTTCCCACTAAGGAAAGGGTTAGGTTTAAGGTTTGGGCCAAGAACAGGCACCTCTGCTGTGCTCCTGAGATGCATGGAAAGTTACTCCAATTTACATTATGTTCCTGTGACTTGAGGAGGCTGAGCTTCAGCAAGAGAAAAGAACCTGTTTAAAGTTATGGAAGCAGCCCCGGGAAGGGGCTCCCCTCTGAGTGCTCCATCTTTGCACAACCAGGAGTTTGACTTGAAACTTCAAGTCCTTCAACAGTTTGACATCCAAATAGTCAAAGAAAAGGAGGAGGAAATTTTATTGTAGAGACTTAGCAGTTGAATGAAGATAGAGAGGCATGAAGTCAAGAAGCAGGATTGTTACTCACCTCTCCTACGCCTAACCCCTGCTCCATGACCTGCTCCCTGCCTCTGAGTGCTGAAGCCACAGGAAACCTCCTATAAAAGACTTCCTCTTTCTGCCCAAGCTCTGTGATTGGCCACTGGGAGCCAATCCCATTGCCAGGAGCTTCCCACAGCCACACAATGACTGACAGGTGGAAACCATTGGGTCAATTTGAGCATCAAGTTCTCCCAGACCAGCGGTTCTCAACCTTGACTGCCTTAAAACTCACCTCTCTGGGGCATCGTTTCAAAGTGTTAATGCCCAGAGATTCTGATTTCTCTGTTAGATCAGAGATGCCCAGACACTGAGGTTCTTTAAAGGTGCCCTGTTGTTGAGTCACTCAGTTGTGTCCGACTCTTTGTGACCCCATGGACTGCAGCACGCCAAGCCTCCCTGTCCCTCACTTTCTCCCAGAGCTTGCTCAAACTCATGCCCATTGAGTCCGTGATGCCATCCAACCATCTCATTCTCTGATGCTTTCTTCTCCTTCTGCCTTCAGTCTTTCCCAGCATCAGGGACTTTTCCAAAGAGTCATCTCTATTCACATCAGATGACCAAAATACTGTAGCTTCAGCTTCAGCATCAGACCTTACAGTGAATGTTCAGGATCAATCTCCCTTAAGATCGACTGCTTCGATCTCCTTGTTGTCCAAGGGACTTTCAGGAGTCTTCTCCAGCACCACAGTTTGAAGTCATCAATTCTTTGGCATTCTGCCTTCTTTGTGGCCCGGCTTTCACAGCTGTACATGATTACTGGGAATATCATAGCCTTTGCTATATGGACCTTTGTCGCAACGTCTCTGCTTTTCAACACACTGCCTAGGTTTGTCATCACTTTCCTGCCAAGCAGCAATTGTTTTCTGATTTCATGGCTGCAGTCACCGTCCACAGTGATTTGGGAGCCCAAGAAGAGGGAATCTGTCACTGCTCCCGCTGTTCCCCCTCTATTTGCCATGCAGTAACAGGGTCGGATGCTATGATCTTAGTTTTTTTAATATTTAGTCTTAAGCTGGAGCTTTCACTCTCCTCCTTCACCCTTATCAAGAGGCTTTTAGTTCCTCTTTGCTTTCTGCAATTAGAGTGGTATCATGTGCATATCTGAGGTTGTTGATGTTTCTCTGGCCCATCTTGATTCCAGCTTGTAACTCATCCAGCCTGGCACTTCTCATGATGTGCTCAGCGCACAGGTTAAACCACAAGGTGACACAGACCGCCCTGTCATACTCCCTTCCCGATCCTGAGCCAGCCAGTGGTTTCATACAGGGTTCTGACTGATGCTTCTTGACCTGCACGCAGGTTTCTCAGGAGACAAGGCCCCCTAGATGACTGGAACTGCAGTCAAGCTTGAGAACCACTGCTTAGAACCTTCAGCTGTTGATCAGCTGCCTCCTCCCATCGAACCAGATACATTAAATCCATCCACATTTCACGTTCAATGTAAGTAACACAAGAAGTGCATCAAGAAACAGGTTCATCAGTTTTACACTATTTCATAAAATATTAATATTTACAATATTAATTTCTGTAGATTTAAGACTTCAAAATTTTGGGTTTTGAAGTCATCTTTTAGAACCAATATATCTATATCTTCACCTCTCTCTCCACCTCCGCCTATCTGCTCAAAACTGAAGTCTTACGGTGAAAACAATATTCTATACAATAAACTGAATACAGTAAAATAGCTTAGCATACTAAAGTGATAGAGTAAACATGTAATATTGACCGTGTAATAGGCATAACAAACAAGTAAAAAGAACTAAATGAAACTGATTTCTATAATATATTGACTCCAATATAGCCAAAGTATTATTTCAACTTGTAGTCAATATAAAAACAACTGAGGTATTTTCCCTTCAACATGTGGTACTGAGGCTTCAAAATCCGGTATTTCACACTGGAGGACATTTAAGCTTACATTAGCCACAGTCCTTGCTTTCAATAGCCACAGGTGTCTCCTGGCCACCGTATGGGTTAGGTCTGGACTAGAGGACCGGAAGGGGACCTCTGGTTTTAAACATTTTTTATCATTATTTTTGGATGTGCTGGGTCTTTGCTGCTGTGCCTGCGCTTTCTCTAGCTGGAGTGGGCAGGGACTCTTTGCTGCTGTGCCTGGGCTCTCTCTAGCTGGAGTGGGCAGGGACTCTTTGCTGCAGTGCCTGGGCTCTCTCTAGCTGGAGTGGGCAGGGACTCTGTTGCAGTGTCTGGGCTTTCTCTAGCTGGAGTGGGCAGGGACTCTGTTGCTGTGCCTGGGCTTTCTCTAGCTGGAGTGGGCAGGGACTCTTTGCTGCAGTGCCTGGGCTCTCTCTAGCTGGAGTGGGCAGGGACTCTTTGCTGCTGTGCCTGGGCTTTCTCTAGCTGGAGTGGGCAGGGACTCTTTGTTGCTGTGCCTGGGCTTTCTCTAGCTAGAGTGGGCAGGGACTCTTTGTTGCTGTGCCTGGGCTCTCTCTAGCTGGAGTGGGCAGGGACTCTTTGTTGCTGTGCCTGGGCTCTCTCTAGCTGGAGTGGGCAGGGACTCTTTGTTGCTGTGCCTGGGCTCTCTCTAGCTGGAGTGGGCAGGGACTCTTTGCTGCTGTGCCTGGGCTCTCTCTAGCTGGAGTGGGCAGGGACTCTTTGCTGCTGTGCCTGGGCTCTCTCTAGCTGGAGTGGGCAGGGACTCTTTGCTGCTGTGCCTGGGCTTTCTCTAGCTGGAGTGGGCAGGGACTCTTTGTTGCTGTGCCTAGGCTTTCTCTAGCTGGAGTGGGCAGGGACGCTTTGTTGCAGTGTGTGGGCTTTTCATCGCAATGGCTCCTCTTGTTGCAGCTCACGGGCTCTAGAATGCGAGCTCAGTAGTTGTGGCACATGGGCTTAGTCGCTCTGTGGCATGTGGGATCTTCCCGGATCAGAGACTGAAGCCATGTCCCCTGCATTGGCAGGTGGCTTCCTAACCACTGGATCGATAGGGAAGTCCAGGACCTCTGGCTTTAAAAGAAATGAGGGTCAAGGGATTCAAAGGTTTGGATATACTCTGTTTGAACCTCAGTTTTGTGCAGTGGGCTCTCCGTTTACCTTAAATTCAGAAAAGGAGAGATTTTACTTTATGCAGACCCTGAAACACTGTAGTCAGAGGCCCTTCCACACAGGTCAGGTTAACCATATTAGTTAATAATGTGATACATAATAAACCTTTTAATGGCTAAATATTTTAGCTCTTTTAGATACTGTGAACTAGCCATTTGCAAAAATGTATTTTTAATGTAAGATTTTATAGACATGGAAAAATGAGGCAATGAAAATTTTAAAGCAGATTTATTTTTATAGAAAGGTTACATCCTCCTGACTCTGTATCCTGCTGTTTCTCCTTAAAACTGTATCCCTAACATTTCCACCTGTCTCTATTCATATCTGTATCCATAGACGTGTGCGCTCAGTAGCTTCAGTCATGTCTGATTCTTGTGACCCACGGACTGTAGCCCACCAGGCTCTTCTAAGAAATTCTCCGGAAAAGTATACCGGAGTGGGTTGCCATTTCCTCTTCCAGGGGATCTTCCAGACCCCGGGATTGAACCTGTGTCTTTTGTGTCTCCTGCATTGACAGGAGGATTCTTTCACCACTAGCACCACCTGGAAATGCCCTCAGACGTCTATAGATATCTAAATAAAATGTATGAACATGAGTTATATGTAGAATCATGTGAATGGCAAAATGGAAAACTACTCAGTCATTGAAATTATGCACCTGCACATATAAAAATACATTCTGAACAACAGATTATCATAATATGTTGCATGTATAATATACTATACACAATATAAATGTATAAACGTGCATATTCAAGTACATGCATACATAATTCTTTCCATGTTAGTATCTATAATGTGTATGCCATATTAGATATTATATAAGTGCATAAATCCATGCATGACTTAAGTAGCTGAAGAGTTTCCCAGTTGGTCATGTACATAATTGTCTTTATTATTCCCAAGATCTGCATTTATGTAATTTTTGTGTTTGTGTGCGTGTTCGTGTGTGCGTACATATGCTTCTAATTGTATGTTTGTGAGTGCGTGTAAAACACTGATAAACGGAAACCTCAATTAACTGGAGTTGGGAGAGACCGGAAGGGGGCGCTCCCACACCCTGAGCTGATAGCTCAGCATGACAGGAAGAAGGAAGACCCCTCTTCTCCGTAGCAACTCAACCAATGAAAAGCCACGGACTGCTTACTACAGACCTCCAGCTTCCTGCTGCTGCTGCTGCTGCTGCTGCTGCTGCTGCTGCTGCTGCTGCTGCTGCTGCTGCTGCTGCTGCTGCTGCTGCTGCTGCTGCTGCTGCTGCTGCTGCTGCTGCTGCTAAGTCGCTCCAGTCGTGTCTGGACTCTGCGACCCCGCAGAAGGCAGCCCACCAGGCTCCCCCGTCCCTGGGGTTCTCCAGGCAAGAACCCTGGCGTGGATCCCAGCTTCCTAGTCCCCTCTATGAAAGTGGTCTTCTCCTGCCCTTTGGGAACATGGGTCCCCGTGGTCATAGAGCCTGAACTGTAATTCTCTAATTCTGAATAAACACATTTTTTGCCATTGAAATAACTGGCAGTCTATTTGTTCAGGTTAACATGTACGGTTTTCCTTTTTTCCCCCTGTTTTCTTTTTTTAAATTTATTTTTAATTGGAGGGTGATTGCTAATTTAAAGGACACTGAACTGAGAACTTCCTGAGAAAACAGTTCCATGTGCTGTAATGACCTCTTGAAGTCAAGTTTCTGAAATGGATTTGTTGAGTCAAAAGTGACCCACATCTTCAGTTCTGAGACACGTTGCAAACTGCTCTCCAGAAATTCTGCGTCAGTTGACACTTCCCCCAACTCCTTCCTCTGGCTCAACCACAGGAACCAGCCAGGCGGTGCAGCTTCTGTTTGCTGCCTCCTGGGAAGCTCTGAAATCTACTCCTTCCCTTCTATGTGGGCTCAGATCTGACCTCTGACATGGGTTCCCTCCATCTTTAAAGAGCTTTGCTTCTCTCAGTTCCCCCTTCCCGTCCAGTCTCCATGGTGACCTCCAGGGAGCTCTTTCTCACATGCAGCTCTGCTCTTGTCACTTCTCTCTTCAAACCGCACCTTGATTCCCAGTCCCCCTTTCTGTAAAATCCAGACTGAATGTAATTTTCAAGATTTGTTTGAATCAGGTTTCAGCTAATTCTTTTCTCTTTTCACATTTCTATCCACTTGGTGCTCAACCCAAGCAAAGTTTTGTGGTTCCCAACATGTGGGGCAATGCTGCAATAACTTTTTAATCAAAAGTTACAATAACTTTTATCAAAGGGATGGTGGGTTTTAAAATTTTCATTTAAAAATAGAGGTTGTATATATAATATATAAGGTGTACATAATGGTGGGGGTTCCTTTGGGGGCTCAGTGGTAAAGAATCCACCTGCCAGTGGAGGTGACTCCGGTTCCATCCCTTTATGTAATTTTTGTGCTTGTGTACATTTTCGTGTGTGCATACATATGCTTCTAATTGTGGGTCGGGAAGATTCTCTGGAGAAGGAAATGGCGACCCACTCCAGCATTCTTGCCTGGGAAATCCCATGGACAGAGGAGCCAGGTAGGGTACAGTCTATGGAGTCACAAAAGAGTCGAACATGACTTAGGGACTAAACAAGAACAACCACCACCACGTGATGATGACTGAATACTGGGATTATATCTTCGCTCTGCATTTTATGCCCACAGGTCCTTTGTTATGGTCCCTGTGACTGATTTCTGTTCATCCTAATTCCCATGACCCCATTAAAAAAAATCACTTCCAGATAACCTGACTCAATGCACACGCCATTCTCCTGTTTCTCTAAATAAAGACTTACTGGAACACGGTCATGCCATTCATTTACATAGCAACAGTCTGCTAACTGCTGCATTACATCTCGGGTTTGGAGCCTTGGCTGCATATGGGAATAACCTGGGAGACTTAAAGAATTTTACTGTTGGGGTCCCACTGCAAGAGATTTTTCCAGGGGTGGGAGAGTGGGGAGTCTGGTTCCCAGGATTTAAAATAATTCTTTAATTGATTTGACTACATAACCAAATTTGAAAATCACAGTACCAGAGCCACATCTCTTTAAGTGGGTCTTTCTTAATTGTATGTATTAGAAATAAGTGGGAATTTTTGTAAATGATAACCATTTCCTGAGTACTGCCCTTGGTTGGCTGAAGAAGCCAGAGAACCAACCTTTAATCCTCCTCCTCCATGCCCTCTTCCCATCCCAATAATTCTTTTGAAACTGAAGTTTTGGAACTTTGCAGTAAACCAGCAGCTGGCAGATGTTTTCATCAAGGGCCAAAGAGTAGATAGGTTTTGAGAGCCATCTGGTCTCTGTTACAATTCCTTCAGGTCAGTTCAGGTCAGTCGCTCGGTCGTGTCCGACTCTGCGACCCCATGAATCGCAGCACGCCAGGCCTCCCTGTCCATCACCATCTCCTGGAGTTCACTCAGACTCACGCCCATCGAGTCGGTGATGCCATCCAGCCATCTCATCCTCGGTCGTCCCCTTCTCCTCCTGCCCCCAATCCCTCCCAGCATCAGAGTCTTTTCCAATGAGTCAGGTCTTCGCATGAGGTGGCCAGTGGGGGGATAGCCACAGGTAATACGTAAATCAACGTGCATGGCTGTGTTCCAATAAACCTTTATTTGTGGACGTTGAAGTCCGAATTTCAAATAGTTTTTACATGTCATAAAATATTACTTTTTTCATCCTATTTGGGGTCCTTTGGGCTTGACGGATATGGTTACGTCTAGTTAGGCTTCCCCTGTGGCTCAGCTGGTAAAGAATCCGCCTGCAAAGTGGGAGACCTGGGTTTGATCCCTGGGTTGGGAAGATCCCCTGGAGAAGGGAAAGGCTACCCGCTCCAGTGTTCTGGCCTGGAGAGCTCCATGGACTAGTCCATGGGGTCGCACAGAATCGGACACAACTGAGTGACTTTAACTTCACTTCAGTGCCTTGATTGTGGTGATGATATCATGTCATTTACATTTATCCAGACTCATCAGATAGTACCCACTGAATATGTGCAGTTCTTTCTAAATCAGTTATACCTCACCAAAGCAATTAAAGTATTCTTCTTTTGATGTTTTTCAACCATACAAAATGCAGCAGTACTGACTGTTGTAAAACAATGTGCATTTAATGTCGTTTAACTTTACACCTAAAAACTTTTTTTTCATTTAGCCATGCCCTGCAGCATGCAGGATATTAGTTGCCCGACCAGGGACTGAACTCATGACCCCTGTGGTGGAAGTGTGGAATCTTAACCACTGACATCCAGTTCAGTTCAGTTCAGTTGCTCAGCCGTGTCCGACTCTTTGCGACCCCATGAATCACAGCACGCCAGGCCTCCCTGTCCATCACCAACTCCCGGAGTCCACTCAGACTTGCATCCATCGAGTCAGTGACGCCATCCAGCCATCTCATCCTCGGTCGTCCCCTTCTCCTCCTGCCCCCAATCCCTCCCAGCCTCAGTCTTTTCCAGTGAGTCAGCTCTTCGCATAGGTCCCTAAAAATGGTTAAAAGGTAAATTCTGTGTCATATATATTTTAGCTGCTCAGTCATGTCCAACTCTTTGCGACCCCATGACTGTAGCCCGTCAGGCTCCTCTGTCCGTGGGATTCTCCAGGCAAGAATACTGGATACTGGGGTGGGTTGCCATGCCCTCCTCCAGGGGATCTTTCCAGCCCAGGGATAAAGCCCAGGTCTCCAGCACTGCAGCTGGATTCCTTACCTTCTGAGCCACCAGGGAAAAAGCAAAAAGTATTGAAACATGTAAAAATGTAACATGTATGGTACAAAACTGGTGACTTGCCAGATTTGACCTGTGGGTTCTAATTTATTGACCCCTGCCCTCGACAACAAAATCTTCAATAAGAGGGATGGTTTTAAGATCTTTCCTGTGCCCCTACAAACAGTCCATTTGCAAAATAAAGCACCAATCACACAGAAACAATGAGAGTGAGGGTATCTATATCTGAGGACTTATCTGAACTCTGGAAACCTGATTTCAAAGTTATTTTCATGGACCTTCAGTTAATTGGCACCCAGTAGTCTTTAAGTGGAGACTTTTAGAGAAAAGGTCAAAAGACTATCAGAATTTCCTATCACTCACTCAAGAGTCCTGATAGATTCTTTAAAAGCCAATGTTCAGCCCTTTCTCATTCTTTTATATAGATTCAAATTTTCATCTTTTTCATTTTTTTCTTCACTTAAAGAACTTCCTTTAGTATTTCTTATAGTAGGTTATGAACATTCTCAGCTTTTGTTTTCAGAAGGCTGTAACATAAAACCTGGTACCCAAGAGGATTTAAGTACCCTTATTTAATTATTCCCCTTCAGGGATCACAGCTTTGTCATGGCAAAAGAAAATCAACCCTGAATATTCACTGGCAGGACTGATGCTGAAGCTGAAGTTCCAATATTTTGGCCACCTGATGGGAGGAGCCAGCTCAACGGAAAAGACTGTGATGCCGGGAACGATTGGGGGCAGGAGGAGAGGGGACGACAGAGGATGAGATGGCTGGATGGCATCATGGACTCGATGGACGTGAGTCTGAGTGAACTCCGGGAGATGGTGATGCACAGGGAGGCCTGGCATGCTGTGATTCATGGGGTCGTGAAGAGTCGGACACGACTGAGCGACTGAACTGAACTGAATCCCACAATATTTTGCAGGCCTCTTAGGTGCTTCAGTGCCCTTCCCTGGTAGCTCAGAAGGTGAAGGATCCGCCTGCAAGGCAGGAAACCAGAATTTGATCCCTGGGTCAGGAAGATCCTCTTGAGCAGGAAATGGCAACGCACTCTAGTTTTCTTGCCTGGGAAATACCATGGACAGAGGAGCCCGGTGGGCTACAGTCCATGGGGTCACAAAGAGTCGGACACGACTGAGCAGCTAACACACGCATACATGAAGCACATGTATGATCACATCATTGCTCTGATTAACTTGTAATGATTCCATGTTAATGATTTAATGATTCCACAGAAAACAGAACTTCATGGTATGCATAGCTCTTCCTCTTACAGCCCCAGAATTCCCTTGTGACATACAGAGTCCCCAAATTCCTTAAAGCAGCGGTGCAAGAGTTACTTTTTTATTAGAACCTTTATTTTTGCTTTTTTTTTTTTAACTGAAGTATAGTTGACTTACAATGGTGTGTTCATCTCTGCTGTACAGCAAAGTGATTCTGTGATACATACATATATACATTCCTTTTAATATTATTTTCTATAAAAATTACTTTTTTATTAAGCACTATATTTTTTCTTCCAAACCTTACTTCATTCTAGATGGTTCTTCTAGCCCAAGTGGCACAGAGGGCACACTGGGGGAGGAATCTGAGCTCAGAGTCGCCAGGAAGGCAGGCAACCTGGGGGCTGGCAGTGTTGGGGGAGGGGCAGATCTTGCCAATCTTCATCACAGCTCCTGGGGGAAGTTCCCTACAAAGTCAGGGTTTGGGGTTCTCTGGTAGAAGCTGGAACCCCAGATGTGTACCAGAGTCATATTCATGGGCGAGTCAGACCGGACTTCATCTGAAGACTGTGAGTGGCTTTGGTTTAACAGGAGGGCACCCAGCTAGGTGCCGCAGTCTGACAACAGGGGAAGGGAAGTATTTCTGACTTATCTCACTAACCCGCCTAGGACATGTGACCCCACACAGACAGGGATGGATGCAGGGAGCAAAGCTGGCTTTATTTTTTTTTTTTTTTATTAAGGTGAAATTCATGTAACATAAAATGTACTATTTTAAGGTGAACAACTCAGTGGAATTTAGTACACTTTGTTATCTGCCACCTCTACCTAGTTGCAAAACATTTTCATTGCTGCAAAATTAGAAAAAAAACACCAATTAAGTAATTACCCTGATGCTAGGAAAGATTGAAGGCACAAGGAGAAGGTGGGTGCCAGAGGATGAGATGGTTGGATGGCATCACCAACTCAATGGACATGAATCTGAGCAAACTCCAGGAGATAGTGAAGGACAGGGAAGCCTGGTGTGCTGCAGTCCACGGGGCTGCAAAGAGTCAGACATGATAGAGACTGAACAACAAGATTTAATTAATGAATAACGAAAACTTACAAAATATTACCCTGTCACTCTTCTGATGACTTCAGAGGGTCTCAGGAACTCCTGGGCAATTAGAGACTCTGGGACTGACTGGCTGGTGTGGCTGAGGTCTCCAGATTTCCGTGTGTGTGTATGGGGGGGCAGCAGGACCTTCCGAGAAATGTGGGCTCCCTCAGCCAGGCTGCCAGGTTTGGAGCCTCAGTTCTAGAGGAGGGAGCTACCAGAGGTAGCTGTGAGTTCTGCCACCCAGATGAAGTGCTGGCCCTGGTGCCTGGCTTATCTGAAGGCCAGCGTCACATACTCGCTGCTCTGGGTCTGTCTGGGCACCCAGGAGGGGGTCCCAGCTGTCCCCTGGTGGGTGACACGGCAGGTCACCTGGGAATAGGTGACCTCCTGCGGGTCTGCAGCTTCAGAGGCCTGAGGAAAGAAGGGAGAATATGAGACGGGGGTGCGACATGGGGGTCCAAGGGACAGTCTAGAGGAGGAAGCCCTTACCTGTCCATTCGCCCGGCCAGCTGCCTCTGGCTGTCTCTCTTTCCTCGCAGCATCTAGAGGGGAAAGGGGAGGTTGTTGTGGACCAGGCATCTGTGTCCCCACTCCCCTGAGGTTTCGATGGGGTCCTGGGGGTGGGATTCTCATGTTCAGCCAGAGCTCTAGCTCACTCTCTGCCAGGAGAGGTGACCATCTGCAAGAGAACCCTCACTGGGAACTGAATCCTAGCACCTACATCTCAGACCTCCCAGTCTCCAGAATTGTCAGAAATGAGTGCTGGATGTTTGAAGCACCTGGTCTACGGTGTTCTGTTACAGCAGCTCGAACAGACAAAGAGAGGGTCATTTCTTGAAAAACTGAATACTGTTGAATATACAAGTTACAGGTGTACAGTATAATGATTTACAGTTTTAAAGGGTTAAACTCCATTTATAGTTATTATAAAATATTGCTATATTCCCCATTTTGTTGTTGGGGCATTTGGGATCTTTTTCCCCCTAGTTGTGGCATGTGGGATCCCTTGACCAGGGATCAGACCTGTGCCCCTTGCATTGGGAATGTGGCGTCTTAGCCTCTGGGCCACCAGAGAAGTCCCATCCTTGTAGGTTATTCTATAACCTACTAGTTTGTACCTCTTAATCCCCTACCCCTTAATTGCCCCTCCCCTCCCCGTTAGTCACTGCTAGTTTTTTCTCTGTATCTGTAATTTTAACAGACAACATTAGAGCCTCAATATTTCTCTTTGCCACTAGAGGTGTTTCCCAAACAATATTTTAAATGGCTACGTTAGTTGTAGCAGCGTGTATGGTTTATATCCTCTGTCTTATGACACTGTTTTGGTATATGGGTTATTGTTTTATATATTGTTTTCTGACATTGTTTTGTAATACTGTAAATAATGCCTTGGTGACTAGGTTTGTGAATCCGTGTATCCTTCCACCAGCAACTTAAGAGAGTGTTTACATCTCATCTTCCCCGATTGAATTTTCTCATTTTTTCATCTTTGATAACGAAAAATGACACAGCAAAAACAACAATCTTGTGAACATAACAAAGAGAGGGTCATGTTTTCGCGGGGGGGGTGGCTGTAGATTCCCTCCAGCGCTGACTTCTAGAAGGCGGTTACCACAATCACAGCGTGAACCAGCAAAACAGCCCACCCCTCACTGCGTCTGGACCCCTCAGCCCCCGCCCCCTCCCCCAGCAAACGCCCCGCCCCGTTTCCCCAGTGGGGTTTGCGTCCCAGGGGTCTCTGCACAGGCTCCCCTCCTGCTCTCAAGGACCTACTGCTTTTGGCTTTGCGCAGACAGTAGAGGATGAGGAAGACGAGCAAGACCAGGAGCAGGAGCCCCGCGGCCACCGGGATCCAGATGCCTAGGAGTCTGTCTCGGGAGGCTAGGTCGCCAGACGGGGCTGCAAAAGAGGACACGTGCCGCAGCAGGCACCCCGTGTAAAGAACCTTCACACGCAGCGCGGCTGCTGGGTATTTCCTCAGATCCCACCACAATCGCCAAGCTCAGAACTGCTGACCTCGATTCTTAGAAAAGAGGAATGAGCTTTGACCGCCTCCTTTGCTTGCTCCATGAGGTCATAGGTAACAAAGCTCTTGGAGGGACGTCTTTGGAGGGCCAGTGGGGAAGACCTCGCCTTCAATGCAGGGGTGCTGGTCCCATCCCGGATGGAGGAGCTAGGATCCCACATGCCTCGTGGCCAACCCCCCCTCCCCCGGCCAACCCCCCATAAAACAGAAGCAACATTGTAACAAATCCAATAAAGATTTAAAAGAGAAGCCACTTGGAAATGGAAATTTGTATCCTTATAGAGGCCAGCACATGCTGACACAGTCATCAGACCCCCGCCCACCTGTGTTTCCCTGTGGCCCTCGAGCTCAGAACAGACTTACACTTTTAAACTGTAATCCAAAAGAAAAAAAAAAAAAAAGAAGAATAAAATCTGTGACAAGTGCAAACGAACTGAAATTCAAGCTTCAGCGCCTGTATCTATGGTTTCCTCAGAGCTCGACCTCGGCTCACTTGCTTCTGCATCTCGTTTGTGGCTGCTTTTCTGCACAGGGTCAGAGTTGAGCAGTTGAGAAAGAGACCAGCTATCCGCCCACTGAGTAACTGGCCTCTTACAGGAAATATTTACTGACCAATGGCGCAGAGGAAGCACAGCTCAGAAAAGACCAGCGGTGGTGAATCAAGAATATGGTGTTCGTCAAGCTCGGGGGAGGGCTCATGCGAAGAACTGACTTGAGCCATCATATGGAAATAAGCAGGACAAGTATGCATTTCATTACACAAAAGCAACCACAGACAACAAAAAGAATTATTTCTGTGTTTGCTAGATTCCAATACAGAAAAAAAAAGTTTTAAAAAACAAATAAGGAATCAGCCTGCCTGACTTCATGCTCTACTACAAAGCCACAGTCATCAAGACAGTATGGTACTGGCACAAAGACAGAAATATAGATCAAGGGAACAAAATAGAAAGCCCAGAGATAAATCCACACACCTATGGACACCTTATCTTCGACAAAGGAGGCAAGAATATACAATGGATTAAAGATAATCTCTTTAACAAGTGGTGCTGGGAAAACTGGTCAACCACTTGTAAAAGAATGAAACTAGATCACTTTCTAACACCATTCACAAAAATAAACTCAAAATGGATTAAAGATCTAAATGTAAGACCAGAAACTATAAAACTCCTAGAGGAGAACATAGGCAAAACACTCTCTGACATAAATCAAAGCAGGATCCTCTATGATCCACCTCCCAGAATACTGGAAATAAAAGCAAAAATAAACAAATGGGATCTAATTAAAATTAAAAGCTTCTGCACAACAAAGGAAACTATAAGTAAGGTGAAAAGACAGCCTTCTGAATGGGAGAAAACAATAGCAAATGAAACAACTGACAAACAACTAATCTCAAAGATATACAAGCAACTTATGCAGCTCAACTCCAGAAAAATAAACGATCCATTCAAAAAATGGGCCAAAGAACCAAATAGGCATTTCTCCAAAGAAGACATATGGATGGCTAACAAACACATGAAAAGATGCTCAACATCACTCATAATCAGAGAAATGCAAATCAAGACCACAATGAGGTACCATTTCACACCAGTCAGAATGGCTGCAATCCAAAAGTCTACAAGCAATAAATGCTGGAGAGGGTGTGGAGAAAAGGGAACCCTCTTACACTGCTGGTGGGAATGCAAACTAGTACAGCCACTATGGAAAATAGTGTGGCGATTCCTTAAAAATTGCAAATAGAACTGCCTTATGACCCAGCAATCCCACTGCTGGGCATACACACCGAGGACACCAGAATCGAAAGAGACACATGTACCCCAATGTTCATCACAGCACTGTTTATAATAGCCAGGACATGGAAGCAACCTAGATGTCCATCAGCAGATGAATGGATAAGCAAGCCGTGGTACATATACACAATGGAGTATTACTCATCCCTTAAAAGAATAAATTTAAATCAGTTCTAATGAGATGGATGAAACTGGAGTTGATTATACAGAGTGAAGTAAGCCAGAAAGAAAAACACCAATACAGTATACTGACACATATATATGGAATTTAGAAGATAGTAATGATGACCCTGTATGTGAGACAACAAAAGAGACACAGAGGTATAGAATGGACTTTTGGCCTCTGAGGGAGAGGGAGAGGGTGGGAAGATTTGGGAGAATGGCATTGAAACATGTATACTATCATGTAAGAAACGAAGTGCCAGTCTATGTTCAATACAGGATGCAGGACGCATGGGGCTGGTGCACGGGATGATCCAGGGAGATGATGTGGGGTGGGAGGTGGGAGGGGGCTTTGGCATTGGGAGATCGTGTACACCTGTGGCTGATTCATGTCAATGTATGGCAAAACCAATACAGTATTGTAACGTAGAATAAAGTAAAAATAAAAATAAAAATAAAATAAAATAAAATAAACTCTAAAACACACACACACACACAAACAAATAGGCTGTGAGGTGGATAGAGCACAGGTTTCACACCCCCATCCCACCCGCCCCACCCCCCAGTTTTCCGATCAAGGTTCTACCCATCTCATAGGTGATAGGGCCCACATGGGGTCTCATTGATAAGGTAGCTCATTATGTCAACCTCACAAACAAAGAATGAAGTCTCACAGCAATCCGTGAGACCAACCAAATTGCCTATATGGCACCCTGTTATCTCACTGGCTCCCATCTTCTCAAAGCTGTGAGACCACCAGATTCCAGACCTCTGGCTATGTGACCATCCCTTCAGAGAATTTTTAATTGGTGGGGTATAAGAAGGACTCCTTCAGAAATGGAGGAGGCTGGTTCTCCTTAAGAGCCAGTCACCCCTCTTTTCCCTCTAATAAATTTCCTTTTCTTGCCTGACTGCCTGGCTCACTCTCTTTTTCTCTGCACTCGCCTTAATTCTGGTGTTGAAACCAGGGAGGGAAGATCCACCACAGCTGGGTGGATCCTCTCCCAAGCCCACCTCTGGTGGTCCCCTCTCTTGCCCATAAACTGAGATGAGCTCCAGGATGGGAATCTCCTCTTGCCTTGCTGGACTGACATCCACACACTAGCCTGCTTTTCATCCATTGGTTACAAGGGTGAGTGAAACCCCATTGCCTCAGATCCTCTCTCTCTCTCCCCCCACCCCACGGCCCTCGGGCCCTCGGCCTTGTGCCCCATTTGACTTTGAAATAGGGGACGCCCATTTCATAGCAGACTATTATTATTCTCTGAGAAAGTCCTGAGAACGGGGGCACCTTTTCCGTTGGACCTTTCTTTCTCCTCTCTTTCTCTTGCCCTTGTCTATCCTCTAGGAGGGCACAGTCAACTCAAGAGCAAGGGGTCCAAGAGCAAACCCCTCCTCTTGAGGACTCCTCCAGCTTTGGAAGCTCCTTATAGGCATCTATGAATGGCCTCCCCCAATACAGACACACACACGCATGCGCGCGCACACACACACACACACACACACACACACACACACAGTACAGACTCTGAGACATGTCTTGGGACAGGAAGCAAGTTCATATTGCTGCTGCTGCTGCTAAGTCGCTTCAGTCGAGTCTGACTCTGTGCGACCCCATAGATGGCAGCCCACCAGGCTCCGCTGTCCCTGGGATTCTCCACGCAAGAACACTGGAGTGGGTTGCCATTTCCTTCTCCACTGCATGAAAGTGGAAAGTGAAAGTGAAGTCGCTCAGTCGTGTCCAACTCTTCATGACCCCATGGACTGCAGCCACCAGGCTCCTCCGTCCATGGGATTTTCCAGGCGAGAGCACTGGAGTGGGGCGCCATTGCCGTCACCTAAGTTCATACTAAATTCTTCTCAAGACGTAGGAAAGAAGTGACAGTGGTCACAACCACAGAAGGCCGTGACCCAGCAGTCCTTGATCGGGTGCAGAGTGTGCTCTACATCCCTGAGGGAAATGAGGCTCAGAGGAGGGGAGAGACATCGACAGGGAACTTGTCAGAACAGCTCCCATAATCTGTGTGTCCTCAGTGCCGTCTAGGGATGAAGTCCCCAGAGAACAAGGCTATCTGGTCGTCTGGATTATTCTGAGCTAATATTGAGAGACTAACCCATCTGGGAGCAGAGCTCTGTGGAAAGTGAAAGTGAAGTTGCTCAATCGTGTCTGACTCTTAGCGACCCCATGGACTGTAGCCCACCAGGCTCCTCCGTCCAGGGGATGTTTGAGGCAAGAGTACTGGAGTGGGGGTGCCATTTCCTTCTCCAGGGCATCTTCTCCACCTAGGGAATTAAACCGGGTTTCCCACATTGTAGGCAGATGCTTTACTGTCTGAACACCAGGGAAGTCCAGAATATTGTCAATTACGGATCACTGATAAATGGTATCTATGGATCCTGTTGGCTTTATCTGCAATGGGTAGACTGTCTAATCTTCTTTCCCTTAGGGAGGGCAGCCCTACCTGCGATATCTGTGTTCTCCAAGCCCCAAGACATGAGAAGCCTTCTTAAAAAAGCTGGCCCTGTCTGTAGTAAGCCCTGTTCCACTCCAGGTCAGAGAGAAGGGAATATAGAGCCTCTTTTCAGTTTTCCACCTAAACTCACTCACTCACCAGTTGAACGTCTGGGCTGTGTGCTGCTGGGAGAGGCAGTAGTTCCTGGAAACAGAGGTGAAGTGGGAGAGGTCTTCCTTATTTCCGCCCAGTCAGGCTCTCACCTGCCAGAGTCCCAGGGACCAACGTGGCCCATCGCTGGTCCATCCCTCAGAGATGCGTGACTAAGCCGATGGCGCTCACACCCCTCCTCCTGCGGTCCTCTTCCCCAGCCAGTGCTTTAACTGCACAGAGTCAGCCCCCAGGGCGGGATCAGGTGGGTGGGCTGGGCTTCTCCCTCACCTTCGACCTGAAGCTGCAGTGGGTCACTGGACTGAGACCACACGTAGGGGTTCTCGTGGAAGGCACCGTAGCATCTGTAGGTCCCCGCCTGTGTGGGAGGAGACTGGATGCAAGAGGAAGATGGCCTGGCGTCCTCTGTCCTGGGGCACGGAGCTTGGGTTCTGGGTGATGTGATCTCCATCTTTGGTGAGGATAAATACTTCATAGTTGAGTTTGGAGAAACAGTGCAACTTCACATTCTCCCCCAGAGCCACCACTGTGCCAGCCAGGCTGGAGAGGGACGGCTTCGCATAAGCTCCTGAGAAAGAAGGAAGTTCAGCGATGAAGGGAAGGGTCTCGTAGGCCCTGTCCCTTTTTGTCCCCTGGGAGCAGACGTGGCTCTGGTCTCTCTCCCCTCCTTGCCCCCTCCCCTTGAGGAAGTCTCTCAGCATCATCCCTGAGATCTCCCCAAGGACAAGGCTTGGTCCTCCTGCTTCCTTTCCCGAAGCCTGGTCCTTCCCTCGGCAGAGGGGTCAGCCCCGGCTCCGCTGCCTCTGTGTCCCCCTCACCGGTCATCACCAGCTGCAGGGGGTCACTGAACCGGGACCAGCGGCCTCCTCTCCGATAGGAGCAGTGGTACAGCCCTGTCTTGTCTGTTGTCATCTCTGCGATACTCAAAGTGTTGGCCTTGCTGGGCGTGATCTGTTCCTCTTTGCCCATGGGCTCAGGACTTCCCACTTTTGATATCTTGTACCCCTCAGCTTGTCCAGGTCCTTGACACAGGAGGGTCACAGGACTCCTAGCTGGAACTGTGGATCCAGGCAGAGCTGTGATACGAGGTGGGGGAGATTTCCTGGAACACAGGGAACAGGTAATAGACACACAGCGTTTCTCCCTCCACCCTTCTGTTTCTCCCCCTCTTGCAGCCCCTGCTCTAAAGTCTGAGTCCCCTCTTTCCAGTGGACAAGAGACCTGATACCTGGCTTAGACCCCTGCTGAGTCCTCAGGAGTATCACACAGAACACTCACCCGTCTGTGCCCAAGTGCTCTGGCTCAGACACAACCCTGGAAAGAAACACCCGGTGAGAAGAGCCCAGCCTTAAGGAACCACCAGCCCTGCCCTCCGTAGCCGTCTATTTGCACCACACCCTCTCTCCCCGGCTGACCAAGACAGAGCAGCGAGGGAAGAACCACGGACATGACCCTGCATTCAGGCTGCCTGCCGGCCTCAGCCCCGCTCCTCTGATGAAGGACACGCTGCTCCGGCGAGTGACCCACACTAACAGGAAGCGGTACGGTTGCTTTCTGTTCTCAGCCCTGTAGTGAAGGCAGTTCACACCCTCTTCCTCCTGGGTCAGGAGTGGGGCATAGAGACGTAGCTGACGCCATGAAGACATTGATCTGCATTCTCCTCTGTGGGCTTACTGGGTCATGGCTGGGCGGAGAGAACCATGGTGTTGGGATTGAAACTTCAGAGCCCCATGGCTCAGGAGGGGTTTCCTCAGAACTGAGGTGAGGACCGAAGGTTCCAACGGAGAGCAAGAGGTTGTTGTTCAGTTGCCCAGTCGTGTCTGACTCTTTGAGACCCCATGGGCTGCAGCACGCCAGGCTTCCCTGTCCATCACCATCTCCCAGAGTTTGCTCCAACTGGCGTCCATTGAGGTTAGACAGGGCTTTCTTTCCTCTGACACTGTGGAGACTGCACATATCCATGTCTATCTGTCATCATCTGTCATTTATCTATCCATCATTTATCCTCATCTACCTAGCTACCATTTGTCTATCTTATTTTATCATCTATCTTGGCCTTCCATGGTGGCTTGTGGTGAAGTATGGCCTGCAATGCAGAGGACGTGGCTTCTATCCACGGGCCGGGAAGATCTCCTGAAGCAGGAAATGGCAACTCACTCCAATGTTCTTGCCTGAAGAATCCCAAGGACAGAGGAGTCTGGTGGGCTACAGTCTGTGGACTCGAAAAGAGACTAAACAACAGCGACAGGAATCTCTTATTTAAATCTACATCTAGAGATCATTTGTTAATAATGTGTTTGTTATCTAAGTACCATCTAGTCATTCTCTACTGTCTATCAAGCAACCATCTGTTATTTGTATTTTAAATGTCCAGTTATTTGTGTGTCTATCTGGCTGCACCAGGTCTTAGCTGTGGCCCGTGGGTCTTCAGCTGCAGCAGGCGAACTCTCAGCTGCCGCAGGTGGGATCCAGTTCCCTGACCAGAGACCAGCCCAGGTCCCCTGCATTGGGAGCACGGAGTCTCAGCTACTGGACCACGAAGGAATGCCCTGTTTTTATTTGTAGACAGCCAGAAAGTAGACTATTTTATTTATTTAATTTTGGCCATGCCCTGTGGCATGTGGGATTTTAGTCCCCTGACCAGGGATTGAACCTATGCCCTCTGCCTTGGAAGCATGGAGTCTTAGCCACTGGACCCCAGGGGAAGTCCCTATCTATTGTTTATATATATCATTTTCGCCTACCTACCTATCTATCTGTCAATATCTAATGTCCTCTATCTCTGTATCATTTCTCTCCCTCCTCCCACCTCTTTCTCTCCATCCAGGGCATCGAAAGGGAATCCTGAGGACACCCCCATCACTGCTTTCCAGGAGAACCATCTCCAGACACTTCTTTAGCTTGTCTCTGCTCTCAAGCTACTTGGACTCAACTGTTTGGAGGAAAGATTGTAAGAGAGTCATGTCTGACTCTTTACTACCCCACGGACTGCAGCCTACCAGGCTCCTGCATCTGTGGGGTTCTCCAGGCAAGAATACTGGAGTGGGTTGCCATTTCCATCTCCAGGGGATCTTCCCAACACAGGTATGCAATCCAGGTCTCCCGCATTGCAGGCAGACGCTTTACCCTGTGAGCCACCAGGGAATCGTTCTAAAACCCATCGTCTGTTTTTACATGACCTCAGGATTTTTAAATGACTGAAAAAGAAAAACCAAAGAAAATTGGCATTTTGTAACCCATGAAATGAGTTAAAATTCACACTTTTGCTTTTTCAAACCGAGTCTCCTAGGATAATGGCCTCGCTGACATGGTCACACATCGTCGCTCCTGCTTCTGTGCTGTATTTGTGCTCAGGCAGGTCTGACCCTTTGACCCGTGGACTGCACCCCACCAGGCTCTTCTCTGTCCATGAATACTGGAGTGGGTGGGCAGTTCTTTCTCCAGGGAGTCTTCTTGACCTGGAGATTGAATCTGGGTCTTTTCCGTCTCCTGCACGGGCACGGGGGGCTCTTCAGCCCTAGTGCTCCTGGGAAGCCCTATGAGAGCAGGACCGAGTGCCTGCAAAGACAGCAAATGGCTCACCGTATACTTCCCGCTTCACAGAACTCAGCTGGCATTTAGAACATGAGCCGACTCTGAGAAGGCATTCAGAGAAAACACCCGAGGAAAGTTACGCCCGTGCCGACACAGAGAATTAGTAAGCAGCGGGCAAAAGGAGGGGACTTGGGTGAGGGGACAGCAGCCAGCCGAGTCGAGTCTTGGGGTGGAGGTGAGACTGAAGGGCACGTGACCACTTAGTGTCTCTGTTTTTCTGTGAGGTATCCACGCACGTTTAGTCCAAGGATATCTATTATTCACTTAAACAACTTGGAGCTGAGAAGTCCCCAAACTATTTCATCAGCTCAACTGTAACAGGGGGTGAGTTAGCCTTGCTGTGATTCTGTTGTTTTGGTCTCATGCTTTGAAAGCTGTTTCTTCTCAGAAACAAAAACCCAAACCCCAAACCCCCAAAACCCAAAGAGGAACAATTGCTAACATCACACCCATTTGTGTAACTTAAATCCCCAAACCAACCCACCAGTACGAATGTTTATGCTTTTATACTTGCTTACTATAATTTTTAAGTTCTGCAAAGAGTCGGACACTCCTGAGTGACTTTCACTTTCACAAGGGCTATACTGAAGAAAAAAAAAATCAGCATTTCTACCCTAGATCCATTTCCCACCATACAAGAACAACCACACTAAGGAATGTGCACATTACACATAAGCAAAGTTTATTAAGCATCATCTCTGTATGAATCATGTCCTCTTCTAAATTGAAAAGAGCGTTAAAGCATTTATTCCCGGGTACTCCCCTGGCAGTCCAGTGGTTAGGACTTTGTCTTCCAGTGCAGAGGCTGTGGGTTCAGTCCCTGGTCAGGGACCTACAATCCAACATGCCTCATGGCCCCAAAATCAAAACATAAAGCAAAATTGTAACCAATTCAATAAAGACTTAAATAAAGACATATACACAATATACACAATGGAGTATTCCTCAGCCCTTAAAAAGAATAAATTTGAATCAGTTCTAATGAGATGGATGAAACTGGAGCCGATTATACAGAGTGAAGTAAGCCAGAAAGAAAAACACCAATACAGTATACTGACACATATATATGGAATTTAGAAGACAGTAATGATGACCCTCTATGTGAGACAACAAAAGAGACACAGGGGTATAGAACGAACTTTTGGCCTCTGAGGGAGAGGAGGAGGGTGGGATGATTTGGGAGAATGGCATTGAAACATGTATACTATCTTGTAAGAAATGAAGTGCCAGTCTATGTTCAATACAGGATACAGGATGCTTGGGGCTGGTGCACGGGATGATCCAGGGAGATGATATGGGGTGGGAGGTGGGAGGGGGCTTCGGCATTGGGAGATCGTGGACACCTGTGGCTGATTCATGTCAATGTTTGGCAAAACAAATACAGTATTGTAATGTAGAATAAAGTATTAAAAAAAAATAAAATAAAAAATAAAGATAAGTATGTTAAAAAAAGACTTAAATATTAAAGCAAAACAAAAAACCTGCTTGTTTCAAAGTTCTCCTATGAGACAGTGCCTAAAAGCAAGGATTTCTGACTCAAAGATCAGACTCAGTGATCTCCAGGAGGCAGGGTGAGTAAAAGCTCCCTAATTATAGTGTTGCAACGCTACCCAGAACCTCCATGTCAAAAGGGACACTGCAGAAGTGGTGAAATTAAGGGTCTTGGGTGGGGGGCTTATTGGAGGTTGTCCCAGGGGGCCTAACATAGTCACGTGTTCTTTTTTAAAAATATAATTTTATTTTTATTTATGTATTCATTTGCCTAGCTGCTCTGCAGCCTGTGGGATCTTAGTTCCCTGACTGGGCACCAAACCACATCCCCTGCCTCGCAGGGCGGATTCTTAGCCTCTGGACCACTGGGGAGTCCCCACAAGTGTCTGTTAGGAGGGAAGCAGGAGGGTGGGGGGGTGAGGCGAGAAGGGAGGAAGGAAGCAGGGGTCAGAGAGGAGAGAGGCGCTCCCCCTGGGTCTGGAGGACGGGGCTGCAGGACCGCGAACACAGGCAGAGCCTAGAGGCTCGAAAAGGCAAGCACACCAACGGGAAAGTGGCAAGTAGTGAGGCCTGGGGACAGGGTTTAGACTCTGTCTCTAGCCTGAAAGAGAATCCACACTGGGCCGCTCTCGTCCCCGCTGCCCCTGGTGCGTTGTTTCAGGTTCGACGGGAAGCGAGTACACCGCTGCATCAGATGGTGACCATTAGCCAGGGCCCTGTCTCCTCCGCCCCCACAGGTGAGCACAGAGCTTTGATGCCAGCGGAGGGTCACCGGCGCTTGTCAGTCCACTGGGGCGGGGGCTCATCTGACTTCTATGGGGGACCCCCTCCCCGACTGCACCAGGCTTCAGCCAGCAGGGCGACCATGGCCAGGAGAAGCAGGGCAGCCAGGCTCAGGCGGACTTGAGTCTCCAGAGAAGGGTGCCAGGCGGCAGGCGCTGTGAGAGAAGAGGTAGAAGGGCCGATTCCTGCTGTGGCTGTTGACCAGCCACTCAGCTGTGTCCTAGTGACCCTATGGATGTGGACCACCGGGCTCCTCCGCCCATGGGATTTCCTAGGCAAGGGTATTGAATGAGTAGCCTCGCCCGTCTCCAGGGCATCTTCCTGACCCGGGCATTGAACCAGGGTCTTTTACTTGGGAGGCAAGTTTTTTAACACTAAGCCACCAGGGGGGCCATCCACGCCCCTAAAGGGCCCTAACACCCAATCTCATTTCTGTAGACCTCTGGAACTGGTGGGAAGCCCGCCCAGCCCTCCTCCTCGGGGTCAGCAGTTAAGCACCTTTCTTTCCTCCGGTCATTACACGCGCTGTGCTGATACCGGCAGGGGCTTCTGGGGTCAAGAAAGACAGGACTGCGGTGCTGGGGGCTGCCAGTCCCTGCCCTGAGCCTGGCCTGCTCCTCACTCGGGGTCCCCTGTGATTTGATCGTTCTGCAGCAGACAAGCTGGCCTCTGTTTCCCAGGGGCTCCTGAGCGCGCCTCTACCTCTGGGTCTTGGCCCAGGGCTGGTTCCTCTGCCTGTCCTGTGCTCTCTACAAACATCAGCCCTCTGATTTCATCCCAGTGTCTGTTAAAAATACACTCATGAGGGATTTGCTCGTTGAGCCATCTTCTCAAACACTAGCCCCTTCTGTTAGTCTTAGTCTGTTACACTGTGTGACTCTGTTTTTCCCAACCTTATGTGACACTTTTAATTCTGACAAACATGAAATACATATAACACATGTATTAATATAGCCCATATAAATATTTTCTGCAAAGCATACATGATATTTAATAAGTTACATATATATAGATATAATACATATATATACATGGAGTTCCTGTAGCTCAAACAATAAAGAATCTGCCTGGATGCAGGAGACCAGGGTTCAATTCCTGGGTCAGGAAGATCCTTGGAGAAGGGAATGGCAACCCCCTCCAGTGTTCTTGCCTGGGAAATCCCATGGACGGAGGAGCCTGGTGGGCTACAGTCCACTGGGTGGCAGAGCTGGACATGACTGCAGACTAACAGAAACGTACATCTGTATAATATGTAACACATGCATCTGCATCCATTGGTTAAAACTCCAGGCCAGAGAGAAGGGAGCACAGAATCTCGTTTCAGTTTTCCACCTAAGCTCAGTCACTCACCAGTTGAACGTCTGGGCTGTGTGCTGCTGGAAGAGGCAGTAGTTTCTGGAAACAGAGGTGAAATGATCGCGGCTGCACCAGTTGAAAGTCTGGACCATGTGCTGCTGGGAGAGTCAGTAGTTCCTGAAACAGAGGTGAAGTGAGAGAGGTCTTCCTTATTTCCGCCCAGGGGTGGTCTCACCTCCCAGAGTCCCAGGGACCTACAGGGCCGGGCCCCGGCCCGCCCCTCAGAGATGCGTAACTAAGCCGATGGCGCTCACACACCCTCCTCCTGCGGTCCTCTTCCCCAGCCAGTGCTTTAACTGCACAGAGTCAGCCCCCAGGGCGGGATCAGGTGGGTGGGCTGGGCTTCTCCCTCACCTTCCACCTGAAGCTGCAGTGGGTCACTGGGCTGAGACCACACGTAGGGGTTCTTGTCGAAGGCACGGTAGCATCTGTAGGCCCCCCGCCTATGTGGAGGAGACTGGATTCAAGAGGAAGATGGCCTGGCGTCCTCTGTCCTGGGGCGTGGAGCTTTGGTTCTGGGTGATGTGATCTCCATCTTTGGTGAGGATAAATACTTCATAGTTGAGTTTGGAGAAACAGTGCAACTTCATATTCTCCCCCAGAGCCACCACTGTGCCAGCCAGGCTGGAGAGGGAGGGCTTCTCATAAGCTCCTGAGAAAGAAGGAAGTTCAGCGATGAAGGGAAGGGTCACGTAGGCCCTGTGCCTTTTTGTCCCCTGGGAGCAGACGTGGCCCTGGTCTCTCTCCCCTCCTTGCCCCTCTCCCCTTGAGGAAGACTCTCGGCATCATCCCTGAGACCTTCCCAAGGACAAGGCTTGTTCCTCCTGTTCCTGTCCCATAGCCTGGTCCTTCCCTCGGCAGAGGGGTCAGTCCCGGCTCCGCTGCCTCTGTGTCCCCCTCACCGGTCATCACCAGCTGCAGGGGGTCACTGAACCGGGACCAGCGGCCTCTCTGATAGGAGCAGTGGTACAGCCCTGCCTTGTCCGTTGTCATCTCTGTGATATTCAAACTGTTGGTCTCCCTGGGTGTGGTCTGTTCCTCTTTGTCCATGGGCTCAGGACTTCCCACTTTTGATATCTTGTACCCCGCAGCTTGTCCAGGTCCTTGACACAGGAGGGTCACAGGACTCCTAGCTGGAACTATGGATCCAGGCAGAGCTGTGATACGAGGGGGGGAGATTTCCTGGAACACAGGGAACAGGTAATAGACACACAGCGTTTCTCCCTCCACCCTTCTGTTTCTCCCCCGCTTACAGTCCCTGCTCTAAAGTCTGAGTCCCCTCTTTCCAGTGGACAAGAGACCTGATACCTGGCTTAGACCCTGCTGAGTCCTCAGGAGTATCACACAGAACACTCACCCGTCTGTGCCCAAGTGCTCTGGCTCAGACACAACCCTGGAAAGAAACACCCGGTGAGAAGAGCCCAGCCTTAAGGAACCACCAGCCCTGCCCTCCGTAGCCGTCTATTTGCACCACACCCTCTCTCCCCGGCTGACCAAGACAGAGCAGCGAGGGAAGAACCACGGACATGACCCTGCATTCAGGCTGCCTGCCGGCCTCAGCCCCCGCTCCTCTGATGAAGGACACGCTGCTCCGGCGAGTGACCCACACTAACAGGAAGCTGTGCGGTTGCTTTCTGTTCTCAGCCCTGTAGTGAAGGCAGTTCACACCCCTCTTCCTCCTGGGTCGGGAGTAGGGCATACTGACCTAGCTGACACCACGTAGACATTGATCTGCATTCTCCTCTGTGGGCTTACTGGGTCATGGCTGGGTGGGAGAGAACCATGGTGTCGGGGTTAAAACTTCAGAGGCCCGTGGCTCAGGAGGGCTTTCCTCAGGACTGAGGTGAGGACCGAAGGTTCCAGCTGAGAGCAAGAGGTTGTTGTTCAGTTGCCCAGTCGTGTCCGACCCTTTGAGACCCCGTGGGCTGCAGCACGCCAGGCTTCCCTGTCCATCACCGTCTCCCAGAGTTTGCTCCCACTGGTGTCCATTGAGGTTAGACAGGGCTTTCTTTCCTCTGGCACTGTGGATACTGCACATATCGATGTCTATCTATCATCATCTGTCGTTTATCTATCCGTCATTTATCCTCATCTCCCTAGGTACCATTTGTCTATCTAATTTTGTCATCTATCTTGGCCTTCCACGGTGGGTTGTGGTGAAGTATGGCCTGCAATGCAGAGGACATGGCTTCTATCCACGGGCCGGGAAGATCTCCTGCAGCAGGAAATGGCAGCCCACTCCAATGTTCTTGCCTCGAGAATCCCAAGGACAGAGGATCCTCGTGGGCTTCAGTCCATGGACTCGAAAAGAGACTAAACAACAGCGACAGGAATCACTTATGTATATGTACACCCAGCTATCATTTATCTATTTATAATCTGTTATCTATCTGCCCTCTAGTCATTCTCTACTGTCTATCAAGCAACCATCTGTTATTTGTATTTTAAATGTCCAGTTATTTGTGTGTCTATCTGGCCGCACCAGGTCTTAGCTGTGGCCCGTGGGTCTTCAGCTGCAGCAGGCGAACTCTCAGCTGCCGCAGGTGGGATCCAGTTCCCTGACCAGAGAGCAGACCAGGTCCCCTGCATTGGGAGCATGGAGTCTCAGCTACTGGACCACGAAGGAATGCCCTATTTTTATTTGTAAAACAGCCTGGAAGTAGACTATTTTATGTATTTAATTTTTGCCATGCTCTGTGGCATGGGGGATCTTAGTCCCCCAGCCAGGGATCAAACCCATGCCCTCTGCATTGGAAGCATGGAATCGTAGCCACTGGACCACCACTTAATTATCTATCTGTCTGTCAATATCTAATGTCATTTATCTTTGTATCATTTCTCTCCCTCCTCCCACCTCTTTCCCTCCATCCAGGGCATCGAAAGGGAATCCTGAGGACACGCCCATCACTGCTTTCTAAGAGAACCATCTCCAGACGCTTGGTTTAGTTTGTGTTTGCTCTCAAGTTACTTGGACTCAACTGTTTGGAGGAAAGATTCTAAGAGAGGATCATTGAATTCTAAAACCCACTGTCTGTTTTTGCATGGCCTCAGGATTTTTAAATGACAGAAAAACCCCCAGAAAATTAGCATTTTGTAACCCATGAAATGCCTTAAAATTCACACTTTTGCTTTTTCAAACCAAGTCTCCTAGGATGGTGGCCTCGCTCACATGGTCACACATCATCGCTCCTGCTTTTGCGCTGTACTTGTGCTCAGGCAGGTCTGACCCTTTGACCTGTGGACTGCACCCCACCAGGCTTCTCTCTGTCCACGGGAATTCCAAGGCAAGACTCCTGGAGTGGGTGGGCAGTTCTTTCTCCAGGGAGTCTCCTTGACCTGGAGATTGAATCTGGGTCTTTTCCGTCTCCTGCACGGGCACGGGGGCTCTTCAGCCCTAGTGCTCCTGGGAAGCCCTATGAGAGCAGGACCGAGTGCCTGCAGAGACAGCAAATGGCTCACCGTATACTTCCCGCTTCACAGAACTCAGCTGGCATTTAGAACATGAGCCGACTCAGAGAAGGCATTCAGAGAAAACACCCGAGGAAAGTTACGCCCGTGCCGACACAGAGAAATAGTAAGGAGCGGGCAGAAGGAGGGGACTTGGGTGAGGGGACAGCAGCCAGTGGCAGCCAGCCGAGTCGAGTCTTGGGGTGGAGGTGAGACTGAAGGGCACGTGACCACTTAGTGTCTCTGTTTTTCTGTGCGGTATCCACACAGGTTTAGTCCAAGGGTATCTATTATTCACTTAAACAACTTGGAGCTGAGAAGTCCCCAGACTATTTCATCAGCTCAACTGTAACAGGGGGTGAGTTAGCCTTGCTGTGATTCTGTTGTTTTGGTCTCATGCTTTGAAAGCTGTTTCTTCTCAGAAACAAAAAGCCAAACCCCAAACCCCCAAAACCCAAAGAGGAACAATTGCTAACATCACACCCATTTGTGTAACTTAAATCCCCAAACCAACCCACCAGTACGAATGTTCATGCTTTTATACTTGCTTACTATAATTTTTAAGTTCTGCAAAGAGTCGGACACTCCTGAGTGACTTTCACTTTCACAAGGGCTATACTGAAGAAAAAAAAATCAGCATTTCTGCCCAAGACCCATTTCCCACCATACAAGAACAACCACACTAAGGAATGTGCACATTACACATAAGCAGAGTTTATTAAGCGTCATCTCTGTGTGAACCGTGTCCTCTTCTAAATGGAAAGCAGCGTTAAAGCATTTATTCCCGGGTACTCCCCTGGCAGTCCAGTGGTTAGGACTTTGTCTTCCAGCGCAGAGGCCCTGGGTTCAGTCCCTGGTCAGGGACCTACAATCCAACATGCCTCGTGGCCCCAAAATCAAAACATAAAGCAAAATTGTAACCAATTCAATAAAGACTTAAATAAAGACATATACACAATATACACAATGGAGTATTCCTCAGCCCTTAAAAAGAATAAATTTGACTCTGTTCTAATGAGATGGATGAAACTGGAGCCGATTATACAGAGTGAAGTAAGCCAGAAAGAGAAACACCAATACAGTATACCGACACATATATATGGAATTTAGAAAGATAGTAATGATGACCCTCTATGTGAGACAACAAAAGAGACTCAGGGGTATAGAATGGACTTTTGGACTCTGAGGGAGAGGGAGAGGGTGGGATGATTTGGGAGAATGGCATTGAAACATGTATACTATCTTGTAAGAAATGAAGCGCCAGTCTATGTTCAATACAGGATACAGGATGCTTGGGGCTGGTGCACGGGATGATCCGGGGAGATGATATGGGGTGGGAGGTGGGAGGGGGCTTCGGCATTGGGAGATCGTGGACACCTGTGGCTGATTCATGTCAATGTTTGGCAAAACAAATACAGTATTGTAATGTAGAATAAAGTATTAAAAAATAAAAAAATAAAGATAAGTATGTAAAAAAGACTTAAATATTAAAGCAAAACAAAAAACCTGCTTGTTCCAAAGTTCTCCTGTGAGTGCCTAAAAGCAAGGGTTTCTGGCTCAAAGATCAGACTCAGTGATCTCCAGGAGGCAGGGTGAGTAAAAGCTCCCTAATTATAGTGTTGCAACGCTACCCAGAACCTCCATGTCAAAAGGGACACTGCAGAAGTGGTGAAATTAAGGGTCTTGGGTGGGGGGCTTATCGGAGGTTGTCCCAGGGGGCCTAACATAGTCACGTGTTCTTTTTAAAAATATAATTTTATTTTTATTTATGTATTCATTTGCCTAGCTGCTCTGCAGCCTGTGGGATCTTAGTTCCCTGACTGGGCACCAAACCACATCCCCTGCCTCGCAGGGCGGATTCTTAGCCACTGGACCACTGGGGAGTCCCCACAAGTGTCTGTTAGGAGGGAAGCAGGAGGGTGGGGGGGGTGTGAGGCGAGAAGGGAGGAAGGAAGCAGGGGTCAGAGAGGAGAGAGGCGCTCCCCCCTGGGTCTGGAGGACGGGGCTGCAGGACCGCGAACACAGGCAGAGCCTAGAGGCTCGAAAAGGCAAGCACACCAACGGGAAAGTGGCAAGTAGTGAGGCCTGGGGACAGGGTTTAGACCCTGCTCTCTAGCCTGAAAGAGAATCCACACTGGGCCGCTCTCGTCCCTGCTGCCCCTGGTGCGTTGTTTCAGGTTCGACGGGAAGCGAGTACACCGCCGCATCAGACGGTGGCCCAGGCAGGGCCCTGTCTCCTCCGCCCCCACAGGCGAGCACAGAGCTTTGATGCCAGCGGAGCGTCACCGGCGCTTGTCAGTCCACTGGGGCGGGGGCTCATCTGACTTCCCTGGGGGACCCCCTCCCCCGGCTGCACCAGGCTTCAGCCAGCAGGGCGACCATGGCCAGGAGAAGCAGGGCAGCCAGGCTCAGGCGGACTTGAGTCTCCAGAGAAGGGTGCCAGGCGGCAGGTGCTGTGAGAGAAGAGGTAGAAGGGCCGATTCCTGCTGTGGCTGTTGACCAGCCACTCAGCTGTGTCCTTGTGACCCTATGGATGTGACCCACTGGGCTCCTCTGTCCATGGGATTTCCCAGGCAAGGGTATTGAGTGAGTAGCCACGCCCGCCTCCAGGGCATCTTCCTGAACTGGGCATTGAACTAGGGTCTTTTACTTGGGAGGCAGATTCTTTAACACTGAGCCACCAGGGGAGCCATCCACACCCCTAAAAGGCCCTAAAACCCAATCTCATTTCTGCAGACCTCTGGGGCTGGTGGGAAGCCCGCCCAGCCCTCCCCCTCGGGGTCAGCAGTTAAGCACCTTTCCTTCCTCCTGTCATTACACGCGGTGTGCTGATACCGGCAGGGGCTTCTGGGGTCAAGAAAGACAGGACTGGGGTGCTGGGGGCTGCCAGTCCCTGCCCTGAGCCCGGCCTGCTCCTCGCTTGGCATCCCCTGTGATTCCACCGCTCCCGCGGCAGACAAGCTGGCCTCTGTTACCCGTGGGCATCTGAGCACGTCTCTACCTCTGGGTCTTGGCCCAGGGCTGGTTCCTCTGCCTGTCCTGCGCTCTCTACAAGCATCAGCCCTCTGATTTCATCCCAGTGTCTGTTAAAAATACAACCATGAGGGATTTGCTTGTTGAGCCATCTTCTCAAACACTAGCCCCTTCTGTCAGTCTTATTCTGTTACACTGTGTGACTCTGTTTTTCCTAACCATTACACATTTTTATTCTGACAAAAATGAAATACATACATCACATTTATTAATACAGTCTATATAAATATTTTTTGCAAAGCATATTGATATTTAATAATAGTTACATATGTATATATAAAATAAATATATATCCATGGAGTTCCAGTAGCTCAAACAATAAAGAATCTGGCTGCCTGCAGGAGACCAGGGTTCAATCCCTGGGTCAGGAAAATCCTCTGAGAAGGGAATGGCAACCCCCTCCAGTGTTCCTGCCTGGGAAATCCCATGGACGGAGGAGCCTGGTGGGCTACATCCACTGGGTGGCAGAGATGGACACGACTGAGAGACTAACAGACACGTACATCCGTATAATGTGTAACACACACATCTGCATCCATGGGTTACCACTCCAGGCCAGAGAGAAGCAAGCCCAGAATCTCGTTTGTTTTCCACCTAAGCTCAGTCACTCAGCAGTCGAACGTCTGTGCTGTGTGCTGCTGGGAGACGCAGTAGTTCCTGAAAACAGAGGTGAAGTGGGAGAGGTCTTCCTTATTTCCACCCAGGGGTGCTCTCACCTCCCAGAGTCCCAGGGACCCACAGGGCACGTCCCCGTACCTCCCTCAGAGACGCGTGTCTAAGCCGATGGCGCTCACACACCCTCCTCCTGCGGTCCTCTTCCCCATCCAGTGCTTTAACTGCACAGAGTCAGCCCCCAGGGCGGGATCAGGTGGGTGGGCTGGGCTTCTCCCTCACCTTCGACCTGAAGCTGCAGTGGGTCACTGGGCTGAGACCACACTTAGGGGTTCTCGTGGAAGGCACCGTAGCATCTGTAGGTCCCCGCCTGTGTGGAGGAGACTGGATGCAAGAGGAAGATGGCCTGGCGTCCTCTGTCCTGGGGGCGGAGCTTTGGTTCTGGGTGATGTGATCTCCATCTTTGGTGAGGATAAACACATCATGGCTGATTTTGGAGATACACTGCAACTTCACATTCTCCCCCAGAGCCACCACTGTGCCAGCCAGGCTGGAGAGGGAGGGCTTCTCATAAGCTCCTGAGAAAGAAGGAAGTTCAGCGATGAAGGGAAGGGTCGTGTAGGCCCTGTCCCTTTTTGTCCCCTGGGAGCAGACGTGGCCCTGGTCTCTCTCTCCTCTTTGCCCCCCTCCCCTTGAGGAAGTCTCTCGGCATCATCCCTGACACCTCCCCAAGTACAAGGTTTGGTTCTCCTGATTCCTGTCCCGAAGCCTGGTCCTTCCCTCGGCAGAGGGGTCAGCCCCGGCTCCGCTGCCTCTGTGTCCCCCTCACCGGTCATCACCAGCTGCAGGGGGTCACTGAACCGGGACCAGCGGCCTCCTCTCTGATAGGAGCTGTGGTACAGCCCCGTCTTTTCAAATGTCATCTCTGCAATACTCAGAGTTTTGGTCTTCCTGGGAGTAATCTGTTCCTCTTTGTCCATGGGCTCCAGGACTTTCCACTTTTGATATCTTGTACTCCTCAGCTTGTCCAGGTCCTTGACACAGGAGGGTCACATGACTCCTAGCTGGAACTATGGATCCAGGCAGAGCTGTGATACGAGGTGGGGGAGATTTCCTGGAACACAGGGAACAGTAATAGACACAGAAGCGTTCTCCCTCCACCCTTCTGTTTCTCCCCCTCTTACGGCCCCTGCTCTGAAATCTGAGTCCCCTCTTTCCAGTGGCCGAGAGAGCTGATACCTGGCTTAGACCCTACTGGTCCTTGAGAGTATCTCCTTGAACACTCACCCGTCTGTGCCCAAGTGCTCTAGCTCAGACACAACCCTGGAAAGAAACACCCGGTGAGAGGAGCCTAGCCTTAAAGAACCACCAGCCCTGCCCTCCGTAGCCATCTATTTGCACCCAACCCTCTCTCCTCGACTGACCAAGACAGAGCAGCGAGGGAAGAACCACGGACATTATCCCGCATTCAGGCTGCACACCGGCCTCAGCCCCGCTCCTCTGATGAAGGACACACTGCTCCGGCGAGTGACCCACACTTACAGGAAGCTGTGCACTTGCTTTCTGTTCTCAGCCCTGTAGTGAAGGCAGTTCACACCCTCTTCCTCCTGAGTCGGGAGTGGGGCATATTGACCTAGCTGACACCACGTAGACATTGATCTGCATTCTCCTCTGTGGGCTTACTGGGTCATGGCTGGGTGGAGAGAACCATGGTGTTGGGATTGAAACTTCAGAGGCCCGTGGCTCAGGAGGGCTTTCCTCAGGACTGAGGTGAGGACCGAAGGTTCCAGCTGAGAGCAAGAGGTTGTTGTTCAGTAGCCCAGTCGTGTCTGACTCTGTGAGACCCCATGGGCTGCAGCACGCCAGGCTTCCCTGTCCATCACCGTCTCCCAGAGTTTGCTCCAACTGGCGTCCATTGAGGTTAGACAGGGCTTTCTTTCCTCTGACACTATGGAGACTGCACATATCCATGTCTATCTATCATCATCTGTCGTTTATCTATCCGTCATTTATCTTCATCTCCCTAGGTACCATTTGTCTATCTCATTTTATCCTCTATCTTGGCCTTCCACGATGGCCTTGGTGAAGTATGGCCTGCAATGCAGAGGACGTGGCTTCTATCCACGGGCCGGGAAGATCTCCTGCAGCAGGAAATGGCAGCCCACTCCAATGTTCTTGCCTGGAGAATCCCAAGGACAGAGGAGCCTGGTGGGCTCGTCTGTGGACTGGAAAAGAGTCAGACACGACTTAGTGACTAAAGAACAGCAACAGCAATCTCTTATTTAAATCTACATCTAGAGATCATTTGTTAATAATGTGTTTGTTATCTAAGTACCATCTAGTCATTCTCTACTGTCTATCAAGCAACCACCTATTATTTTTATTTTAAATATCCAGTTATTTGTGTGTCTATCTGGCCGCATCAGGTCTTAGCTGTGGCCCGTGGGGTCTTCAGTTGCAGCAGGCGAACTCTTAGCTGCTGCAGGTGGGATCCAGTTCCCTGAACAGAGACCAGTCCAGGCCCCTGAACTGGGAGCACGGAGTCTCACCTACTGGACCTTGGAGGGATGGCCCCTGTTTATTTGTAGACAGCCTGGAAACAGACTATTTTATTTATTTAAATTTGGCCATGCCCTGTGGCATGTGGGATCTTAGTCCCCTGACCAGGGATTGAACCCATGCCCTCTGCATTGGAAGCACGGAGTCTTAGCCATTGGACCACCAGGAAGTCCCTATCTGTCTTTTATATATATCATTTTTCGCCTACCTACCTATCTATCTGTCAATATCCTATGTCCTCTATCTTTGTATCATTTCTCTCCCTCTTCCCAACCTTTTCTCTCCATCCAGGGCATCGAAAGGGAATCCTGAGAACACCCCCATCTCTGCTTTCTAGGAAAACCATCTCCAGAGGCTTTGATTAGCTTGTGTTTGCTCTCAAGTTACTTGGACTCAACTGTTTGGAGGAAAGATTCTAAGAATGGATCATTGAATTTTAAAACCCAAGTCTGTTTTTGCATGGCCTCAGGATTTTAAATGACTGAAAAAAAAACAAACGAAAGAAAATTAGCATTTTGTAACCCATGAAATGAGTTAAAATTCACACTTTTGCTTTTTCAAACCAAGTCTCCTAGGATGGTGGCCTCGCTCACATGGTCACACATCCTCACTCCTTCTTCTGTGCTGTATTTGTGTTCAGGCAGGTCTGACCCTTTGACCCGTGGACTGCACCCCACCAGGCTCCTCTCTATCCACGGGAATTTCCAGGCAAGAGTACTGGAGTGGGTGGGCAGTTCTTTCTCCGGGTAGTCTTCTTGACCTAGGGAGTGAATCTGGATCTTTTCCATCTCCTGCACGGGCACGAGGGCTCTTCAGCCCTAGTGCTCCTGGGAAGCCCTAGGAGAGCAGGACCGAGGGCCTGCAAAGACAGCAAATGGCTCACTGTATACTTACCGCTTCACAGAACTCAGCTGGCATTTAGAACATGAGCCGACTATGAGAAGGCATTCAGAGAAAACACCCGAGGAAAGTTACGCCCGTGCTGACACAGAGAAAGTAAGGAGCAGGCAGAAGGAGGGGACTTGGGTGAGGGGACAGCAGCCAGTGGCAGCCAGCCGAGTCGAGTCTTGGGGTGAAGGTGAGACTGAAGGGCTCGCGACCTCTTAGTGCCTCTGTTTTTCTGTGCAGTTTCCATTTAGGCTTAAGTCCAAGGGTATCTATTATTTACTTAAACAGCTCAGAGCTAAGAAATCCCCAAACGCTTTCACCAGCTCAACTGTAACAGGGGGTGAGTTAGCCTTGCTGTGATTCTGTTGTTTTAGTCTCATGCTTTGAAAGCTGTTTCTTCTCAGAAACAAAACACCAAACCCCAAACCCCCAAAACCCAAAGAGGAACAGTTACTAACATCACACCCATTTGTGTAACTTAAATCTCCAAACCAACCCACCAGTATGAATGTTCATGCTTTTATACTTGCTGTCTATAATTTTTAAATTCCACAAAGAGTCGGACACACTTGAGTGACTTTCACAAGGGCTATATTTAAGACACACACAAAAAATCAGCATTTCCACCCAAGACCCGTTTCCCACCCAGTAACAGCATCCACACTAAGGAATGTGCACATTACACATAAGCAGAGTTTATGAAGCGTCATCTCTGTGTGAATCGTGTCCTCTTCTAAATGGAAAACAGCGTTAAAGCATTTATTCCCGGGTACGTCCCTGGCAGTCCAGTGGTTAGGACTTTGTCTCCCAGCGCAGAGGCTGTGGGTTCAATCCCTGGTCCGGGACCTACAATCCAACATGCCTCGTGGCCCAAAAATCAAAACATAAAGCAAAATTGTAACCAGTTCAATAAAGACTTAAATATGAAAGCAAAACATAAAACCTGCTTGTTTCAAAGTTCTCCTGTGAGTGCATAAAAGCCAAGATTTCTGGCTCAAAGATCAGACTCAGTGATCTCCAGGAGGCAGGGTGAGTAATAGCTCCCTAATTATAGTGTTGCAACGCTACCCAGAACCTCCATGTCAAAAGGGACACTGCAGATGTGATGAAATTAAGGGTCTTGGGTGGGGGGCTTATTGGAGGTTGTCCCAGGGGTCCAACATAGTCGTGTTCTTTGTTTAAAATATAATTTTATTTTAATTTATTTATTCATTTGTCTAGCTGCTCTGCAGCCTGTGGGATCTTAGTTCCCTGACTGGGCACCAAACCACATCCCCCTGCCTCGCAGGGCGGATTCTTAGCCACTGGACCACTGGGGAGTCCCCACAAGTGTCTGTTAGGAGGGACGCAGGAGGGTGGGGGGTGTGAGGCAAGAAGGGAGGAAGGAAGCAGGGGTCAGAGAGGAGAGGAGGCGCTCCCCTCCTGGGTCTGGAGGACGGGGCTGCAGGACCGCGAACACAGGCAGAGCCTAGAAGCTCGAAAAGGCAAGCACACCAACGGGAAAGTGGCAAGTAGTGAGGAATGGGGACAGGGTTTAGACTCTGTCTCTAGCCTGAAAGAGAATCCACACTGGGCCACTCTCGTCCCTGCTGCCCCTCGTGCGTTGTTTCAGGTTTGACGGGAAGCGAGTACACCGCTGCATCAGATGGTGACCCAGGCAGGGCCCTGTCTCCTCTGCCCCCATAGGCGAGCACAGAGCTTTGATGCCAGTGGAGCGTCACCGGCGCTTGTCAGTCCACTGGGGCGGGGGCTCATCTGACTTCCCTGGGGGACCCCCTCCCCGGCTGCACCAGGCTTCAGCCAGCAGGGCAACTATGGCCAGGAGAAGCAGGGCAGCCAGGCTCAGGCGGACTTGAGTCTCCAGAGAAGGGTGCCAGGCGGCAGGCGCTGTGAGAGAAGAGGTAGAAGGGCCGATTCCTGCTGTGGCTGTTGACCAGCCACTCAGCTGTGTCCTAGTGACCCTATGGATGTGGTCCACCGGGCTCCTCCGCCCATGGGATTTCCCAGGCAAGGGTATGGAGTGAGTAGCCACGCCCGTCTCCAGGGCATCTTCCTGACTCGGGCATTGAACCTAGGTCTCCTGCTTGGCAGGCAGATTCTTTACCACTGAGCCACCAGGGAAGCCGTCCACGCCCCTAAAGGACCCTGAAACCCAAGCTTATTTCTGCAGACCTCTGGGCCTGGTGGGAAGCCCGCCCAGCCCTCCCCCTCCGGGGTCAGCAGTTAAGCACCTTTCCTTCCTCCTGTCATTACAGGCGCTGTGCTGATACCGGTGGGGCTTCTGGGGTCAAGAAAGACAGGACTGCGGTGCTGGGGGCTGCCAGTCCCCGCCCTGAGCCCGGCCTGCTCCTCGCTCCGCGTCCCCTGTGATTCGACCGCTCCCGCAGCAGAGTCTCTGGCCTCTGTTACCCGGGGCTCCTGAGCGCGCCTCTACCTCTGGATCTTGGCCCAGGGCTGGTTTCTCTGCCTGTCCTGTGCTCTCTACAAGCATCAGCCCTCTGATTTCATCCCAGTGTCTGTTAAAAATACACTCATGAGGGATTTGCTTGTTGAGCCATCTTCTCAAACACTAGCCCCTTCTGTCCGTCTTATTCTGTTACACTGTGTGACTCTGTTTTTCCCAACCTTATGTGACACTTTTTATTCTGACAAACATGAAATACATATAACACATGTATTAATACAGTCCATATAAATATTTTCTGCAAAGCATACATGATATTTAATAAGTTACATATATATAGATATAATACATATATATACATGGAGTTTCCTGTAGCTCAAACAGTAAAGAATCTGGCTGCATGCAGGAGACCAAGGTCAATCCCTGGGTCAGGAACATCCTCTGGAGAAGGGAATGGCAACCCCCTCCAGTGTTCTTGCCTGGGAAATCCCAAGGACGGAGGAGCCTGGTGGGCTACAGTCCACTGGATGGCAGAGATGGACACGACTGAGAGACTAACAGACACGTACATCCGTATAATATGTGACACACACATCTGCATCCATGGGTTACCACTCCAGGCCAGAGAGAAGGGAGCACAGAATCTTGTTTCAGTTTTCCACCTAAGCTCAGTCACTCACCAGTTGAACGTCTGGGCTGTGTGCTGCTGGGAGACGCAGTAGTTCCTGAAAACAGAGGTGAAGTGGGAGAGGTCTTCCTTATTTCCAACCAGTCAGGCTCTCACCTCCCAGAGTCCCAGGGACCCACAGGGCCCGTCCCTGTCCCGTCCCTCAGAGATGCGTGACTAAGCTGATGGCGCTCACACACCCTCCTCCTGCGGTCCTCTTCCCCATCCAGTGCTTTAACCACAGAGTCAGCCCCTAGGGTGGGATCAGTTGGGTGGGCTGGGCTTCTCCCTCACCTTCAACCTGAAGCTGCAGTGGGTCACTGGGCTGAGACCACACGTAGGGGTTCTCGTGGAAGGCACCGTAGCATCTGTAGGCCCCCGCCTGTGTGGAGGAGACTGGATTCAAGAGGAAGATGGACTGGTGTCCTCTGTCCTGGGGCATGGAGCTTTGGTTCTGGGTGATGTGATCTCCATCTTTGGTGAGGATAAACACATCATGGCTGATTCTGGAGAAACAGTGCAACTTCACATTCTCCCCCAGAGCCACCACTGTGCCAACCAGGCTGGAGAGGGAGGGCTTGGAATAAGCTCCTGAGAAAGAAAGAAGTTCAGCGATGAAGGGAAGGGTCACGTAGGCCCTGTGCCTTTTGTCCCCTGGGAGCAGACGTGGCCCTGGTCTCTCTCCCCTCCTTGCCCCTCTCCCCTTGAGGAAGTCTCTCGGCATCATCCCTGAGACCTCCCCAAGGACAAGGCTTGGTCCTCCTGCTTCCTGTCCTGAAGCCTGGTCCTTCCCTCGGCAGAGGGGTCAGCCCCGGCTCCTCTGCCTCTGTGTCCCCCTCACCAGTCATCACCAGCTGCAGGGGGTCACTGAACCGGGACCAGCGGCCTCCTCTCCGATAGGAGCAGTGGTACAGCCCTGCCTTGTCCGTTGTCATCTCTGCGATACTCAAAGTGTTGGCCTTGCTGGGCGTGATCTGTTCCTCTTTGCCCATGGGCTCAGGACTTCCCACTTTTGATATCTTGTACCCCTCAGCTTGTCCAGGTCCTTGACACAGGAGGGTCACAGGAGTCCTAGCTGGAACTATGGATCCAGGCAGAGCTGTGATACGAGGGGGGCGGAGATTTCCTGGAACACAGGGAACAGTAATAGACACAGAAGCGTTCTCCCTCCACCCTTCTGTTTCTCCCCCTCTTACAGCCCCTGCTCTGAAGTCTGAGTCCCCTCTTTCCAGCGGCCGAGAGACCTGATACCTGGCTTAAACCCTACTGGTCCTTGAGAGTATCAACCTGAACACTCACCCATCTGTGCCCAAGTGCTCTGGCTCAGACACAACCCTGGAAAGAAACACCCAGTGAGAAGAGCCCAGCCTTAAAGAACCACCAGCCCTGCCCTCCGTAGCCATCTATTTGCACCCAACCCTCTCTCCCCGACTGACCAAGACAGAGCAGCGAGGGAAGAACCACGGACATGACTCCGCATTCAGGCTGCCTGCCGGCCTCAGCCCCACTCCTCTGATGAAGGACACACTGATCCGGCGAGCGACCCACACTAACAGGAAGCTGTGCACTTGCTTTCAGTTCTCAGCCCTGTAGTGAAGGCAGTTCACACCCTCTTCCTCCTGGGTCGGGAGTGGGGCATAGAGACGTAGCTGACACCACTAGACATTGATCTGCATTCTCCTCTGTGGGCTTACTGGGTCATGGCTGGGTGGAGAGAACCATGGTGTCAGGGTTGAAACTTCAGAGGCCCGTGGCTCAGGAGGGCTTTCCTCAGGACTGAGGTGAGGACCGAAGGTTCCAGCTGAGAGCAAGAGGTTGTTGTTCAGTTGCCCAGTCGTGTCCGACCCTTTGAGACCCCGTGGGCTGCAGCACACCAGGCTTCCCTGTCCATCACCGTCTCCCAGAGTTTGCTCCCACTGGTGTCCATTGAGGTTAGACAGGGCTTTCTTTCCTTTGGCACTGTGGAGACTGCACATATCCATGTCTATCTATCATCATCTGTCGTTTATCTATCCGTCATTTATCTTCATCTCCCTAGGTACCATTTGTCTATCTAATTTTATCATCTATCTTGGCCTTCCATGGTGGGTTGTGGTGAAGTATGGCCTGCAATGCAGAGGACGTGGCTTCTATCCACGGGCCGGGAAGATCTCCTGCAGCAGGAAATGGCAGCCCACTCCAATGTTCTTGCCTGGAGAATCTCAAGGACAGAGGAGCCTGGTGGGCTCGTCTGTGGACTCGAAAAGAGTCAGACACGACTTAGTGACTAAAGAACAGCAACAGCAATCTCTTATTTAAATCTACATCTAGAGATCATTTGTCTGTTAATGTGTTTGTTATCTAAGTACCATCTAGTCATTCTCTACTGTCTATCAAGCAACCATCTATTATTTTTATTTTAAATATCCAGTTATTTGTGTGTCTATCTGGCCGCACCAGGTCTTAGCTGTGGCCCGTGGGGTCTTCAGTTGCAGCAGGCGAACTCTTAGCTGGTGCACGTGGGATCCAGTTCCCAGACCAGAGACCAGCCCAGGCCCCTGAACTGGGAGCACCGAGTCTCAGCTACTGGACTTTGGAGGGATGGCCCCTGTTTATTTGTAGACAGCCTGGAAACAGACTATTTTATTTATTTAAATTTGGCCATGCCCTGTGGCATGTGGGATCTTAGTCCCCTGACCAGGGATTGAACCCATGCCCTCTGCATTGGAAGCACGGAGTCTTAGCCACTGGACCACCAGGAAGTCCCTATCTGTCTTTTATATATATCATTTTTCGCCTACCTACCTATCTATCTGTCAATATCCTATGTCCTCTATCTTTGTATCATTTCTCTCCCTCTTCCCAACCTTTTCTCTCCATCCAGGGCATCGAAAGGGATTACTGAGAACACCCCCATCTCTGCTTTCTAGGAAAACCATCTCCAGATGCTTTGTGTTTGCTGTCAAGTTACTTGGACTCAACTGTTTGGAGGAAAGATTCTAACAGTGGATCATTGAGTTTTAAAACCCACTGTCTGTTTTTGCATGGCCTCAGGATTTTAAATGACTGAAAAAAAAACCCGAAAGTTTATTAGCACTTTGTAATCCATGAACTGAGTTAAAATTCACACTTTTGCTTTTTCAAACCAAGTCCCTAGGATGGTGGCCTCGCTCACATGGTCACGCATCATCGCTCCTGCTTTTGTGCTGTATTTGTGCTCAGGCAGGTCTGACCCTTTGACCTGTGGACTGCACCCCACCAGGCTCCTCTGTGTCCACGGGAATTCCCAGGCAAGACTCCTGGAGTGGGTGGGCAGTTCTTTCTCCAGGGAGCCTTCTTGACCTAGGGAGTGAATCTGGGTCTTCCGTCTGCTGCGCGGGCACGGGTTTCTCTTCAGCCCTAGTGCTCCTGGGAAGCCCTAGGAGAGCAGGACCGAGGGCCTGCAAAGACAGCAAATGGCTCACTGTATACTTACCGCTTCACAGAACTCAGCTGGCATTTAGAACATGAGCCGACTATGAGAAGGCATTCAGAGAAAACACCCGAGGAAAGTTACGCCCGTGCCGACACAGAGAAAGTAAGGTGCAGGCAGAAGGAGGGGACTTGGGTGAGGGGACAGCAGCCAGTGGCAGCCAGCCGAGTCGAGTCTTGGGGTGAAGGTGAGACTGAAGGGCACGTGACCTCTTAGTGCCTCTGTTTTTCTGTGCGGTTTCCATGCAGGCTTAAGTCCAAGGGTATCTATTATTTACTTAAACAGCTCAGAGCTAAGAAGTCCCCAAACGCTTTCACCAGCTCAACTGTAACAGGGGGTGAGTTAGCCTTGCTGTGATTCTGTTGTTTTAGTCTCATGCTTTGAAAGCTGTTTCTTCTCAGAAACAAAACACCAAACCCCAAACCCCCAAACCCAAAGAGGAACAATTGCTAACATCACACCCATTAGTGTAACTTAAATCCCCAAACCAACCCACCAGTATGAACGTTCATGCTTTTATACTTGCTGTCTATAATTTTTAGATTCCACAAAGAGTCGGACACACTTGAGCGACTTTCACAAGGCTATGTTTAAGACACACACAAAAAATCAGCATTTCCACCCAAGACCCATTTCCCACCCAGTAACAGCATCCACACTAAGGAATGTGCACGTTACACATAAGCAGAGTTTATGAAGCGTCATCTCTGTGTGAACCGTGTCCTCTTCTAAATGGAAAGCAGCGTTAAAGCATTTATTCCCGGGTACGTCCCTGGCAGTCCAGTGGTTAGGACTTTGTCTTCCAGTGCAGAGGCTGCGGGTTCAATCCCTGGTCCGGGACCTACAATCCAACATGCCTCGTGGCCCAAAAATCAAAACATAAAGCAAAACTGTAACCAGTTCAATAAAGACTTAAAGATGAAAGCAAAACATAAAACCTGCTTGTTTCAAAGTTCTCCTGTGAGTGCATAAAAGCCAAGATTTCTGGCTCAAAGATCAGACTCAGTGATCTCCAGGAGGCAGGGTGAGTAATAGCTCCCTAATTATAGTGTTGCAATGCTACCCAGAACCTCCATGTCAAAAGGGACACTGCAGAAGTGGTGAAATTAAGGGTCTTGGGTGGGGGGCTTATCGGAGGTTGTCCCAGGGGTCCAACATAGTCGTGTTCTTTGTTTAAAATATAATTTTATTTTAATTTATGTATTCATTTGCCTAGCTGCTCTGCAGCCTGTGGGATCTTAGTTCCCTGACTGGGCACCAAACCACATCCCCTGCCTCCCAGGGCGGATTCTTAGCCACTGGACCCCTGGGGAGTCCCCACAAGTGTCTGTTAGGAAGGAAGCAGGAGGGTGGGGGGTGTGAGGCGAGAAGGGAGGAAGGAAGCAGGGGTCAGAGAGGAGAGGAGGCGCTCCCCTCCTGGGTCTGGAGGACGGGGCTGCAGAACAACGAACAGAGGCAGAGCCTAGAAGCTCGAAAAGGCAAGCACACCAACGGGAAAGTGGCAAGTACTGAGGAATGGGGACAGGGTTTAGACTCTGTCTCTAGCCTGAAAGAGAATCCACACTGGGCCGCTCTCGTCCCCGCTGCCCCTCGTGCGTTGTTTCAGGTTCGACGGGAAGCGAGTACACCGCCGCATCAGACGGTGGCCCAGGCAGGGCCCTGTCTCCTCCGCCCCCACAGGCGAGCACAGAGCTTTGATGCCAGCGGAGCGTCACCGGCGCTTGTCAGTCCACTGGGGCGGGGGCTCATCTGACTTCCCTGGGGACCCCCTCCCGGCTGCGCCAGGCTTCAGCCAGTAGGGCAACCATGGCCAGGAGAAGCAGGGCAGCCAGGCTCAGGCGGACTTGAGTCTCCAGAGAAGGGTGCCAGGCGGCACGTGCTGTGAGAGAAGAGGTAGAAGGGCCGATTCCGGTTGCGGCTGTTGACTAGCCACTCAGCTTAGTCCTTGTGACCCCATGGACGTGGCCCACTGGGCTCCTCCGCCCATGGGATTTCCCAGGCAAGGGAACTGAGTGAGTAGCCACGCCCGTCTCCAGCGCATCTTCCTGACTCGGGCATTGAACCTAGGTCTCCTGCTTGGCAGGCAGATTCTTTACCACTGAGCACCAGGGAAGCCGTCCATGCCCCTAAAGGACCCTGAAACCCAAGCTTATTTCTGCAGACCTCTGGGCCTGGTGGGAAGCCCGCCCAGCCCTCCCCCTCGGGGTCAGCAGTTAAGCACCTTTCCTTCCTCCTGTCATTACACGCGGTGTGCTGATACTGGTGGGGCTTCTTGGGTCAAGAAAGACAGGACTGGGGTGCTGGGGGCTGCCAGTCCCCGCCCTGAGCCCGGCCTGCTCCTCGCTCGGTGTCCCCTGTGATTCGACCGCTCCCGCAGCAGAGTCTCTGGCCTCTGTTACCCGGGGCTCCTGAGTGTACCTCTACCTCTGGATCTTGGCCCAGGGCTGGTTCCTCTGCCTGTCTTGCACTCTCTACAAGCATCACCCCTCTGATTTCATCCCAGTGTCTGTTAAAAATACACCCATGAGGGATTTGCTTGTTGAGCCATCTTCTAAAACCTAGCCCCTTTTGTCAGTCTTCTTCTGTTACACTGAGTGACTCTGTCTTCCCAACCTGTCATTATGTGACACATTTTTATTCTGACAAAACGAAATACATATAACACGTATTAATATAGTCTATATAAATTTTTTTCTGCAAAGCATATAGGATATTTAATAATAGTTACACACACACACACACACACATATATATATAAATACATATATATACATGGGGTTCCTGTAGCTCAAACAGTAAAGAATCTGGCTGCATGCAGGAGACCAGAGTTCAATCCCTGGGTCAGGAAGATCCTCTGGAGAAAGGAATGGCACGCCCCTCCAGTGTTCTTGCCTGGGAAATCCCATGGACGGAGGAGCCTGGTGGGCTACAGTCCACTGGATGGCAGAGCTGGACACGACTGAGAGACTAACAGACATGTACATCCGTATAATATATAACACACACATCTGCATCCATGGGTTACCACTCCAGGCCAGAGAGAAGCGAGCCCAGAATCTCGTTCAGTTTTCCACCTAAGCTCAGTTACTCACCAATTGAACAGCTGAGCTGTGTGCTGCTGGGAGAGGCAGAAGTTCCTGAAAACAGAGGTGAAGTGGGAGAGGTCTTCCTTATTTCCACCCAGGCATGGTCTCACCTCCCAGGGTCCCAGGGACCCACAGGGCACGTCCCTGTCCCGTCCCTCAGAGATGCGTGACTAAGCCGATGGCGCTCACACACCCTCCTCCTGCGGTCATCTTTCCCAGCCAGTGCTTTAACTGCACAGAGTCAGCCCCAGGGCGGGATCAGGTGGGTGGACTGGGCTTCTCCCTCACCTTCAACCTGAAGCTGCAGTGGGTCACTGGGATGAGACCACACGTAGGTGTTCTCGTGGAAGGCACCGTAGCATCTGTAGGTCCCCGCCTGTGTGGAGGAGAGTGGATTCAAGAGGAAGATGGCCTGGCGTCCTCTGTCCTGGGACGCGGATCTTTGATTCTGGGTGATGTGATCTCCATCTTCTTTAATGAGGATAAATACATCATGGTTGACTTTGGAGAAACACTGCAATTTCACATTCTCCCCTGGAGCCGCCACTGTGCCAGCCAGACTGGAGAGGGAGGGCTTCTCATAAGCTCCTGAGAAAGAAGGAAGTTCAGCGATGAAGGGAAAGGTCATGTAGGTCTTATCCCTTTTTGTCCCCTGGGAGCAGACGTGGCTCTGGTCTCTCTCCCCTCCTTGCCCCTCTCCCCTTGAGAAAGTCTCTCGGCATCATCCCTGAGATCTCCCCAAGGACAAGGCTTGGTCCTCCTGCTTCCTGTCCCGAAGCCTGGTCCTTCCCTCGGCAGAGGGGTCAGCCCCGGCTCCGCTGCCTCTGTGTCCCCCTCACCGGTCATCACCAGCTGCAGGGGGTCACTGAACCGGGACCAGCGGCCTCCTCTCCGATAGGAGCAGTGGTACAGCCCTGTCTTGTCTGTTGTCATCTCTGCGATACTCAAAGTGTTGGCCTTGCTGGGCGTGATCTGTTCCTCTTTGCCCATGGGCTCAGGACTTCCCACTTTTGATATCTTGTACCCCGCAGCTTGTCCAGGTCCTTGACACAGGAGGGTCACAGGACTCTTAGCTGGAACTATGGATCCAGGCAGAGCTGTGATACGAGGGGGGCGGAGATTTCCTAGAACACAGGGAACAGTAATAGACACACAGCGTTTCTCCCTCCACCCTTCTGTTTCTCCCCCTCTTACAGCCCCTGCTCTAAAGTCTGAGTCCCCTCTTTCCAGCGGCCGAGAGACCTGATACCTGGCTTAAACCCTACCGGGTCCTCAGGAGTATCACACAGAACACTCACCCTTCTGTGCCCAAGTGCTCTGGCTCAGACACAACCCTGGAAAGAAACGCCCGGTGAGAAGAGCCCAGCCTTAAAGAACCACCAGCCCTGCCCTGCTTATCCGTCCATTTGCACACGACCCTCTCTCTCCGACTGACCAAGACAGAGCAGCGAGGGAGGAACCACGGACATGATCCTGCGTTCACCCTGAGCGGTGGCCTCGCTGATGCTGAACGACTTGTAAGAGACAGAGCCCTCCAGGAAGTGAGGCTGGGGCCCGGCTCGTGAGAACAAAGGCAGTCAGCATGCTATTTCCCCTACTTCCTCTGGGTGAGGCTTGAAGTATCTGCCCTTAAGAAGATGTTCATCATCTGTACTTTAGCCAGTGGGATCTTTCTTGCGTCACGTGGCACGTTGGATCTTAGTTCCTGGACTAGGGATCGAACCCACTACCCCTACATTGCAAGGCACGTTCTTAGCTGCCATACCCCCAGGCAAGTCCAATTACCTGTGGGTCAGATTCAGTTCAGTTCAGCCACTCAACTGTGTCCGACTCTCTGCGATCCCATGAATTGCAGCACACCAGGCCTCCCTGTCCATCACCAACTCCCGGAGTTCACTCAGAATCATGTCCATCGAGTCAGTGATGCCATCCAGCCATCTCATCCTCTGTCATCCTCTTCTCCTTCTGACCCCAATCCCTCCCAGCCTCAGAGTCTTTTCCAATGAGTCAACTCTTCCCATGAGGTGGCCAAAGTATTGGGGTTTTAGCTTTACCATCAGTCCTTCCAATGAACACCCAGGACTGATCTCCTTTAGAATGGACTGATTGGATCTCCTCACAGTCCAAGGGACTCTCAAGACTCTTCTCCAGCATCACAGTTCAAAAGCATCAATTCTTTGGCGCTCAGCTTTCTTCACAGTCCAACTCTCACATCCATACATGACCACTGGAAAAACCATAGCCTTGACTAGATGGACCTTTGTTGGGAAAGTAATGTCTCTGCTCTTTAATATGCTATCTAGGTTGGTCATAACTTTCCTGGGTCAGATTATCACTGGTCTAATCTGATTCCTCTCTTTCTTCCCCAATCCCTGTGTCAGCATTTTAATCTTTACATAATGCAAGGCGTAAGAGACTCTCAATGTGAAAACAGGAGGGAAATAAATTCTGCTGTGGGGATTGCTCTGAAATCTGTGTATTAAGGGCCCTAGCATCTTAACGCTGCATTCCAGTTCTTTATATGCAAATCTGGGGAGTGTTGAAGAGTCCTCAAAGCTACAATCACACGGAATATGGAAACTGTCCAAAACAGACCTTGCTCCAGAGATAGTTGCAGAGTCAACAGGAAAGCAACTCCTCTGTCCTCTCCTGTTTGCCCATTCTGGTTTCCCCTAGCCCTAGAAGGACCTATAAGTAATGACAGAAATGAGATCACTAGCCCATTTAGCCTAACTGCTGATTTACACTCTACAGAATGCCCACTGTGTCTTGCCAACCCTGTATATTCTTTTCCTAGATTAAAAGAAGAATGAAGAACTAAGTCCTTAAAGAGTGACTAGCTCTCTACTTCCTTAGGGATCCCTCAGGCTGATCACACAGGCAAGATCACTTCTGAAGAAAGATCGCGTGGGAGTCCCTGGTGGTGTAGTGGTTGGGACCTCACCTTCCAATGCAGGGGTTGTGGATTTGACCTCTGAAGGGGGTAGCTAAGATCCCATTTGCCTTACGGGCCAAAACCCACAACATAAAACAGAAACAATATTGTAACAAATTCAATAAAGACTTTAAAAATGGTCCACATTAAAAAAAAACCTTATAAAAGGAAGAATGATCATGAAGAGCCAGACAGTCAGCATGCAACTGGAAAAGGACACAGGGACTAACCTGCCTGGATGATTCACTGAGATTCTTTGCCTTGAAAAGCTGTTTTGGCCACACAGAATCTGTGGAGTGGATTCTGGGACATGGGTTCACCTTCTTCCCAGATGGCTGGCCTTCTGATTAAAGCAATTTTCCCTTTCTGCCAACACTTGACTCTCCAGTACTTATTTTTTTTTTAAACATATTGCTTGATGTGGACCATTTAAAATGGTCTTTATTGAATTTGTTACAATATTGATTGTATGTTTTGGTGGCTGTTTGTGTTTGGCCATGAGGCATGTGGGATCTCAGCTTTCTAACCAGGGATGGAACCCGCACCCTGTGTTGGAAGATGAAGTCTTAACCACTGGGCCGCCAGGGAAAGCCCTCCAGTACTGGTTTTAGAGTGGCGAGCAGCTGAACCCGAGCTTGGTAACAATTATTCCGCCATCTCCACCCACTTCTGCAATATTCCCAACATTATGTCAGCATTGATTATCCACTGGTGTCGATTTTGAACCTAAATGAGATACGCACACACCAGGCGGCTCAGCGGTCAAGATTCTGCCTGCCAACGCAGGAGACACAGGAGACGCAGGATCGACCCCTGGGTCGGGAAGAGCTCCTGGAGGAGGAGATGGAAACTCACTCCAGTATTCTTGGCTGGAGAAGCCCATGGACAGAGGAGCCTGGCTGGCTGTATAGTCCATGGGGTCGCAAAGAATCATACGGGACTGAGTGACTGAACACACACACACGTAAGGTTAAGTCACGACTTTGTCCTTAAACTTTCATTCTGGCTGAACCGAACTGAATAGTTACGGCACCTATTCTGGATATACACGTACCACTGATTTAAAGTATTCCCTATTATATTGTCATAATGATATCTTTGCCAAAAATCTAAGATAACTTAAGACACCCTGGGCTTCCCAGGTAGCTCAAACAGTGAGGAGTCTGCCTGCAATGCAGGAGACCTGGGTTCAATCTCTGGATCAGGAAGATCCCCTGGAGATGGGAATGGCAATCCACTCCAGGATTCTCGCCTGCAGAATCCCACGGACAGAGGAGCCTGGCGGGCTACAGTCCATGGGGTCACACAGAGTCAGACCGGACTTAGCACGCATGAACAGACACACGTAGTCACACTGTAGATCTAAAAACTTTTCCAGTTACAATTCCCTCAGGACTTAAGGACTACCATGACATGGAATACAGGCTTTATTACAGGGACTGGACTGGATGGGACTGTGTCTATGGAGGAGGAAATTTGTGGGAGGCCACTGCGGGGTCACCTGTGGTCCTCCTGATGTCACGAAAAGTCAGCTGGACTGGGTGTTGAGAGGCGAACCTGGGTGTGTGTGGCTGGGGGCGGCGGGGTAGATCGGGGGCAGAACTGGAGCGCTGGAGAAAACCAGTGTCGACCTGTCCATCTCTGGCTCCTGTCTCAATGAAGCCTGGGGCTCTTCACCACAGGTCTTCAAAAAGGCGGTGCAGGTGCTGGCCCCGTTGAAGGAGCTGGGGGAGTTGGAGGCCCTGGGCTTGGCTGTGGGCTCGCACCCGTGGGGGGCCGGCAGGTCCCAGGTAAGGTGTGTGGGCTGAACACAGGCCCCCTGAGTGGGACCACATTCAGCATCTGCGTGTCAGCAGGCCCGCGGCTTCACTTCCGCCTTCCGCGCCTTGCGTCAGTTCCTGTTGCGGTCACTCCTCACCCAGAGCTGGAGGGGGGAGAAAATTCTAGGAAACGTAGTACAAATTTAGCTCAACTGACAGAGGGGAAAGCCACAGTCGCTGCTTCTTATCAACCTGGCTTCCAAAACACAGCCTTTAACCATACTCCGGGCTTCCCGACGGCTCCGTGTGTAAAGAATCCGCCTGCAGTGTGGGAGACACGGAGACGCAGGTTCGATCCCTGGGCCAGGAAGATCTGGAGGAGGAAAATGGCAACCCACTCCATTACTTTCACAGGAAATATCCCAAGGACAGAGGAGCCTAGCGGGCTACAGTCCATGGTGGGGGGTGCAAAGGAGTTGGACAGAACTGAATGTCTAAGCACAAAAGCACACAACCACACTTCCCTTTTGGATACAGACATGGAAAAATCAGGGTTTCACTTGACGTGATAATGCCAGTATTCTTCATATGACTGGAAGCATGCCAGTCATCTCCCGGTAGAGGGTACGACGGCTTTTATCCATCGTGGGGTGAGGTTCAGTCCTCTCCTAGTCGAGTCATGCTCTCAGTTTGATAATGGGTCAGGCATCAGAATCGCCGATGTTTGTGGCCTTGGCCAGTGTCTCCCTTTTCCTCACCTCCCCAGCCCCTGGGAACCACTCTTCTACTCTCTTGTCTCCACAAGTTCAGCTTCTTAAGATTTCACATATAGGTGATACCTTTCACCATGTGACTTTCTCTGTTAGGTTTAATTTCACTTAGCCAAATGCCCCCAGGTTCATCTATGTGGTCAGCAATGGCAGCATTTGGAGACCCAAATTAGAAGAAATTTATCTATTTTTCAACTTTTTATTTTGTATCGAGGGTTACAGCCGATGAACACTGTTGTGATCATGTCAGGTGGACAGTGAAGGGACTCAGCCCTACCTTTACGTGAATCCGTCCTCCCCCGAGCCCCCCTCCCATCTCCTGCCACAGAACAGGGAGCAGAGTGCCCTGTGCTCTACAGCAGGTCCTTGTTGGTTCTCTATTTTAAATACAGCAGTATGTATATGTTGATCCCAAACCCCCAAACTATCCTTCCCCCAATCCCTCCCCCTGGCCTCCATAAGTTCATTCTCCAAGCCTGTGAGTTAGAAGCCGGCGATTTAGATGGTGGGTTTTATTTCTTCTTCTCAGGCTAATAGTCCTGCCTTGTCCGTGACCTTCACCTGCCTGTTTACAGAGACACACGGCCTGGCTTAAGTCAGCTGTAACAGCACTGGACAGGCTGTTGAAGTATTTTGGAATTGTGGCTTCTTATCAACTTAACCAGTGCTATGTTCTGGCCACGGAGTTCCTCTTTTGAATATCCGACCACCTTTGCGGGCTTGGTCTACCCTCCCCAAACTCACTTATTCAAACAGAAGCCTGTTTAATTGCACCCCTCTCCCCTGCCACCCACAAGTTATAAGAACTTCGGGATGTTAGCTGACATTTCAGTCTTAATTTCTTCACTTGTAAATGAGAATGTTAAGAGCACGTGAAGGGTTATGGGATGACTGAATAAAATCATGTAAAGACTGGCTCACAACACTTATGATTCCAGGGATACATATGGGATTGTATTTTTTCCAGCTGTTTTTCTGAATTCCAAAATATGTGTGTGCATGTGTGAGTAACCGGAAAAGACCCTGATGCTGGGAAAGATTGAAGGCGGGAGAAGGGGACAGAAGACCAGATGGTTGGATGGCATCACTGACTCAATGGACATGAGTCTGAGCAAGCTCCAGGAGATGGTGAAGGACAGGGAAGACTGGCATGCCACAGCCCATGGGGTTGCAAAGAGTTGGACATGACTGAGCAACTGAACATCAACAGCAACAAATGTGTGAGTAAACAACTATACACTTGGTGATTTAGTTGGTTAGTTAGCTATTGGGCTTAGCTAATGGTTCAAGGCACTGACTGGCAAGCTTTATTGTCCTGATTTGAATCCTGGATCAGCCAATTATAATCCTATAGCTAATTGAGAGTTACTTAAAAAAATTTTTTTTGGCTGTGATGGGTGGCATGTGGGATCTTTGTTCCCTGACCAGGGATCAAACCACTGTCCCCTGCATCAATGGAAGTCCAGAGTTTTAACCACTCTGGACCACCAGGAATTCCCCTGAACATTACTGTTTAGCATTCAAAAGACTGAAGTAATCATAGTGCCTACTTCATAAATTTTATGAGATTTAAAGGCTGTAATATGTGCAATGTTGTTATGATGGTTCTAAGCAATAGTTTGTTCCACAATTTTATTGTTATTAACAAAATAATAGTTTTATTATTAATAAAAATTAACACTATTATTAATTTTCATTTAAGAACCAATCATTGACACTTCCCTGTAATTATACAGGCTGTTAAACCATCCTTTAAAATGCTGAATGGCACTGCAGGCCAGGGCTAACAGAACCTGTTTTGGTAGCTATTAGTTTTCTCGGCATTTGTTTAATTTGCACAACTGTCATCTCTCTCAGGAGTATATGAATGTGTCCCCATTCTTTATGAGATGGGCTTCTAATAAATACCATTTTTGGTTTAATTTGTACCCACTGTTTATTGGTGAAGTTAATCATCAATATATTGACTGGATTTGTATTTCAATATTTCTGGATCATAAGTGTGAGTGTTGAAAAGAGGATGAGAGATGCAACTTTTCACAGAGTGAAAAAGAAATACATTCTCAGGGTTTGTATTGTACGTCTGTGCATAGAAGTATCAAATTGCCAGATACTGATTATAAATAGTAGGTTGATAAATGGTAAGATGGGATTTCAATTCCCATTTGCTTCTGAAATCAGATTGATTACATTCTCTGCAGCAAAAGATGGAGAAGCTTTATACAGTCAACAAAAACAAGACCAAGAGCTGACTGTGGCTCAGATCATGAACTCCTTACTGCCAAATTCAGACTTGGTAGAAAGCAAGACTTGAAGAAAGCAGGGAAAACCGCTAGAACATTCAGGTATGACCTAAATCAAATCCCTTATGATTATACAGTGGAAGTGAGAAATAGATTTAAGGGCCTAGATCTGATAGATAGAGTGCCTGATGAACTATGGAATGAGGTTCATGACATTGTCCAGGAGACAGGCATCAAGACCATCCCCATGGAAAAGAAATGCAAAAAAGCAAAATGGCTGTCTGAGGAGGCCTTAGAAATAGCTGTGAAAAGAAGAGAAGTGAAAAGCCAAGGAGAAAAGGAAACATATAAGCATCTGAATGCAGAGTTCCAAAGAATAGCAAGAAGAGTTAAGAAAGCCTTCTTCAGTGATCAATGCAAAGAAATAGAGGAAAAGAACAGAATGGGAAAAACTAGAGATCTCTTCAAGAAAATTAGAGATACCAAGGGAACATTTCATGCAAAGATGGGCTCTATAAAGGACAGAAATGGTATGGACCTAACAGAAGCAGAAGATATTAAGAAGAGATGGCAAGAATACACAGAAGAACTGTACAAAAAGATCTTCATGACCCAGATAATCACAATGGTGTGATCACTCATCTAGAGCCAGACATCTGGAATGTGAAGTCAAGTGGGCCTTAGAAAGCATCACTATGAACAAAGTTAGTGGAGGCGATGGAATTCCAGTTGAGCTATTTCAAATCCTAAAAGATGATGCTGTGAAAGTGTTGCACTCAATATGCCAGCAAATTTGGAAAACTCAGCAGTGGCCACAGGACTGGAAAAGGTCAGTTTTCATTCCAATTCCAAACAAAGGCAATGCCAAAGAATGCTCAAACTACCGCACAATTGCACTCATCTCACACGCTAGCAAAATAATGCTCAAAATTCTCCAAGCCAGGCTTCAGCAATACGTGAACCATGAACTTCCAGATGTTCAAGCTGGATTTAGAAAAGGCAGAGGAACCAGAGATCAAATCGCCAACATCCTCTGGATCATGGGAAAAGCAAGAGAGTTCCAGAAAAACATCTATTTCTGCTTTATTGACTATGCCAAAGCCTTTGATTGTGTGGATCACAATCAACTGTGGAAAATTCTGAAAGAGATGGGAATACCAGATCACCTGACCTGCCTCTTGAGAAATCTGTATGCAGGCCAGGAAGCAACAGTTAGAACTGGACATGGAACAACAAACTGGTTCCAAATAGGAAAAGGAGTACGTCAAGGCTGTATATTGTCACTGTGCTTATTTAACTTATATGCAGAGTACATCATGAGAAACGCTGTACTGGAAGAAACACAAGGTGGAATCAAGATTGCTGGGAGAAAAACCAATAACCTCAGATATGCAGATGAGACCACCCTATGGCAGAAAGTGAAGAGGAACTAAAAAGCCTCTTGATGAAAGTAAAAGAGGAGAGTGAAAAAGTTGGCTTAAAGCTCAACATTCAGAAAACGAAGATCATGGCATCCAGTCCCGTCACTTCATGGGAAATAGATGGGGAAACACTGGAAACAGTGTCAGGCTTTATTTTTTTGGGCTCGAAAATCACTGCAGATGGTGACTGCAGCCATGACATTAAAAGATGCTTACTCCTTGGAAGGAAAGTTATGACCAACCTAGATAGCATATTCAAAAGCAGAGACATTACTTTGCCGACTAAGGTCCGTCTAGTCAAGGCTATGGTTTTTCCTATGGTCACATATGGATGTGAGAGTTGGACTGTGAAGAAAGCTGAGTGCCAAAGAATTGATGCTTCTGAACTGTGGTGTTGGAGAAGACTCTTGAGAGTCCCTTGGACTGCAAGGAGATCCAACCAGTCCATTCTGAAGGAGATCAACCCTGGGATTTCTTTGGAAGGAATGATGCTAAAGCTGAAACTCCAGTACTCTGGCCACCTCATGTGAAGAGTTGACTCATTGGAAAAGACTTTGTTGCTGGGAGGGATTGGGAGCAGGAGAAGAAGGGGATGACAGAGGATGAGATGGCTGGATGGCATCACCAACTCGATGGATGTGAGTTTGAGTGAACTCTGGCAGTTGGTGATGGACAGGGAGGCCTGGTGTGCTGCGATTCATGGGGTCACAAAGAGTCAGACATGACTGAGCAACTGAACTGAATTGATTGATTGATAAGTCTAAACAAAATACTATGTAGTTTATTTTGTGGGGAAACAGAAAAGTTGACAACAGTAATCTAGGTTTTTCTCCTATGTTTTGAGTGAAAATACCCAGAAAGTCTCTGGCCAAAGATCTTCCAATTTCAGCAAATCAGGGCAAAATAGAAAACACTTCTCTCACACACATACACATTGTAAACATATATCAAAATATCACATAGTACACCTTAAATATATAAAATGTCTATTTGTTAATTATGTTTTCAAAAGCTGGTAAAAAGCAAACAAACAAACCTGACTCATGAAAACAAGTCAACAACAACAACAACACGCCCAGAAACTTGTGTGTATGCTCCGTCGCTAAGTCAAGTCTGACTTTCTGCAGCCCCACGGACTGCGTCAGGCTCCTCCATCCGTGGGGTTTCCCACAAGAATACTGGAGTGGGTTCCTTTTCCTCCTCTAGGGGATCTTCCTGACCCAGGGATTGAACCCGGGTCTCCTGCAGCTCCTCCATTGGCAGGGGGATTCTTCACCACTGAGCATCTGCAGAAGCCACAAAGAAACTATATGGGGCTAAAAATAACTGTGCACATGTGCAGTTGGGGCAAATTCTGGACAAAAGATACAAAGAGACTCAAAAGCCCAACTGCCAGTTTTGAAGAGCCTGGAGCAAAAGCAGAGTCCTGTGTCGTGTCCCCTACACTCAACACCCCCTTCAGTTCAGCTCAGTTCATTCGCTCAGTCGTGTCCAACTCTTTGCGACCCTATGAATCACAGCACGCCAGGCCTCCCTGTCCATCACCAACTCCCAGAGTTCACTCAAACTCACATCCATCAAGTCGGTGATACCATCCAGCCATCTCATCCTCTGTCGTCCCCTTCTCCTCCTGTCCCCAATCCTTCCCAGCATCAGGGTCTTTTCCAGTGAGTCAACTCTTCACATGAGGTGGCCAAAGTACTGGAGTTTCAGCTTCAGCATCATTCCTTCCAATGAACACCCAGGACTGATCTCCTTCAGGATGGACTGGTTGGATCTCCTTGCAGTCCAAGGGACTCTCAAGAGTCTTCTCCAACACCACAGTTCAAAAGCATCAATTCTTCGGTGCTCAGCTTTCTTCACAGCCCAACTCTCACATCCACACATGACTACTGGAAAAAACATAGCCTTGACTAGACAGACCTTTGTTGGCAAAGTAATGCTTCTGCTTTTCAATATGCTATCTAGGTTGGTCATAACTTTCCTTCCAAGGAGTAAGCGTCTTTTAATTTCATGGCTGTAGTCACCATCTGCAGTGATTTTGGAGCCCCTCAAAGTAAAGTCTGACACTGTTTCCACTGTTTCCCCATCTATTTCCCATGAAGTGATGGGACCGGATGCCATGATCTTCAGTTTCTGAATGTTGAGCTTTAAGCCAACTTTTTTGCTCTCCTCTTTCACTTTCATCAAGAGGCTTTTTAGTTTCGGCAAACCATGCAAGCCGCCCCTCCAGTCCGACCCCTGGACATGCCTACCTTCTCCCCACATAAGGAACCAGCTCACCCTCCCCTCCTCAGGAATAAGCAAGCTGTCCAGGGAAACTGTTTCTTGTTTTCACTTCCCCCTGCTGCAGCAGGTACCCCGGTCAAGCCATGCTTGAATTTCCTTTCTGGCCTCTGATCAGTTTCAGTTAATTGGGGAAAGTCAAGGACTTTGGTGGATGTAAGAATCACCTGAGGATCTTCTGAAGCCTCCTGGCTTCCTAAAGCCCACCCCAGACCAATTCAATTAGAATCACCAAGGGTAGGACCTCGGTGATTGCAATGTGAGTTGCATTTTCAAGATTGAGAACCAGCCACTGCTAGTAGAACGGCCATTTCACCCCGGGCAGGAAGTCCAGCCCTCACTCCAGGGCCTAGGGGCCAATCCTAGAGCATGGGCTGGAGGCAGACTTTTCTTATTGGAGATTTCATTTGTGTGAAGTACCCACAGGCTGCAACTGAGTCCTAGCTGGAACAAGGTGAGTACTGACTCTCCAGCCTGTTTCTCTGTCTTGTTTTTTAAGTCAGTGGCGATTATTGGTGGAGTCTGTAGCACTGAACATTGCAAGCTTTAATGGCTGGCCTGAGGCTTTTATTATTATTTTTGGCCAAGCAGCAGCCTGTGGGATCTTGAAACCCATGCCCCCTGCAGTGGAAGCACCGAGTCCTAACCAGTGCCTGGAAAGTCTCTTAGGAGGATTTTTGCAGTCCTCAAGCTGAACTCTCTCTTTATTAAGTGGAGAAAAGACTTGGACGGGGGGTAGCTGCCAATGACTTCCTATGGAATTTCCCCCCTTCTGATTGTCTTGCTTTAATTGGCACATTTCAGGAGTGGTGGTGTTTTTCGATTATTGTGCTCTTCTGATTTAGCATTTTAGCATGGACATTTTAATTTTTTTAAAGTTTTTTTTTATGTGGACTATTTTTAAGTCTTTATTGAGTTTGTTACAATATTGCTTCTACTTTTTTTTTTTAATGTTTTGTGTTTTTTCGGCTGTGAGGCGTGTGGGATTTTAGCTCCCCGACCAGGGATCGAGTCTGCAACCCCTACATTAGAAGGCAAGGTCCCAGTCACTGGACTACCAGGAAGTCCCTCATGAGTGTTTTTATGTTAAATATCTTCTAACGATCATGAGCCCTTATCATACGTTGTGTTTTGAAATATTCTGCATAATACATCTTCTGATTGGGTGTACCTCCGCCCCACCCTACCATGTACTTACTAAGCGATGTTTTTCATCTTGTGAATCATCCCTGAGTGTGGCCCATTTAATGCATGAGGATGTAAGAATTTTTGTTTACATCCTTCTTGTTTCACTGAGGCTTCCCTCATAGCTAGGTTGGTAAAGAATCCACCTGCAATGCAGGAGACCCTGGTTTGATTTCTGAGTCAGGAAGATCTTCTGGAGAAGGGAAAGGCTACCCACTCCAGTATCCTTGGGCTTCCCTGGTGGCTCAGCTGGTAAAGAATCCTCCTGCAATGTGAGAGACCCGGATTTGATCCCTGGAGAAGGGAAAGGCTGCCCATTTCAGTACTGTGGCCTGGAGAATTCCAAGGACTGTATAGTCTATGGGGTCACATGACTGAGTGAGTTTCACTTCAGTGAGAAAATGTCAGTGATTGAGAGCACAGATTTTTGAGTTAAACTCCCGGATATAATTTTGGCTTCAACTTGAGCAACTGTGAGAACCTGAGTCTTTGTTTTCCTACGCCCATGATCCTATAACTAACATTTATCATAATCAGCTGGAAGGTTCGTTAAAAACAGTTTTCTGAACCCGTCTCCAGGGATACTGATTTTATAGGCCTGGGATAGGGCTTAAGAGGAGAAGGGCACGGCAACCCACTCCAGTCAGTATTCTTGCCTGGAGAATTCCATGGACAGAGGAGCCTGCTAGGCTATGTTCCATGGGGTTGCAAAGAGTCAGACACGACTGAGCGACTAAAACAACCACCACCATGATTCTGGGAACAGGGTCTCTATCACTAGTGATGTCTGCAAAGAACATGGGTGGAGGACAGTAGGGGAAACCAGCAGGATGTGGCGCTCAGTCTTCCCTGGGTCCCGGCATCTCTACTGGCCCCACAAACAAATGCTTTACCAAACATTTGCTTTTCCATCTTCATCTGTATTTCCTTCCTTCCCTTTGAGTCCCAAGCTATTATCTTCAGCAGCCTCTTTTTGTTTAAACTGAAGATAATTTTTAAGAAGGAGGGTTTCAGCCATTTTGGTGAGTTAATTCAGTTTTCCTGGGTTCTCGTTCTTGTATATGTTATTAAAATGTTTTTTAAAATTCTTTTGTTAATCCATCTCATGTCAATTTAACTCTTAGACCAGTCAGAAGAACCCAGGAGGGGGGAAGCCCATTTCTTCCTCCCTAAAGCTAGTCCTTTACAGTATGAATGTTCTAGTTGTGTATAATCACTTTCACCTCAATGCTCTCCCCTTGCACATCAGTACAGGCGAAGAGGAGATACAGAAGCACGATGGAGAAATTCTCCATCTGGAAGGATATACTGTGGTCAGGAGATGACGGTGGTTTCCACTACACCACCACCCAGAGAAGCCCCAAGCTGATAACATACCTGAACCCGCAGGCACCCACACAGTCCACCCCACTCACGATGGTGCTGCACGGTCCTGCCGGCGTTGGGAAAACCACGCTGGCAAAGAAACTGATGCTGGACTGGACACAGGATGACCTGGCAGAGACCTCCAACTCCGCCTTCTACCTCAGCTGCAAGGGGCTCAACCACAGGGGGACGTGCACCTTTGCAGAGCTGATATCTGCCAACCGGCCACATGAGCAGGACGACATACCGGCGATCCTGGCCCAGGCACAGAAAGTCCTGTTCATCCTCGACGGTTTTGATGAGCTGAAGGTCCCCTCGGGGGCGCTCATCCACGACCTATGTGGCGACTGGAAGCAGCAGAAGCCGGTGCCCGTCCTCCTGGGAAGTTTACTGAAGAGAAAGATGCTACCCAAGGCCACCTTACTCATCACCACCCGACCGGGCGCCCTGCAGGAGCTGCGGCTCTTAACAGAACAGCCGCTCTTCATAGAGATCGAGGGGCTCTCGGAGGAGGACCGGAAGGCGTACTTCCTGAGACACTTCGAGGAGGAGAGTCAGGCCCTGCGAGCTTTCGACCTGATGAAGAGCAACGCGGCCCTGTTCCGGCTGGGCTCGGCGCCCTCCGTGTGCTGGCTGGTCTGCACCTGCCTGAGACAGCAGATGGAGAGGGGGGAGGACCCCGCGGCCAGCTGCAGGACCCCCACGGCGCTGCTGCTGCGCTTCCTCTGCGGCCGCCTCCCGGGCGCGCCCGGGCCCCGCTGCAGCCCCTGTGCCTCTTGGCTGCCGAGGGCGTGTGGGCGCGCAGCTCCGTGTTCCACGGGGAGGACCTCAGGCGGCTTGGGGTGGACCCGTCTGCCCTCTGTCCTTTCCTGGACGGGAGCATCCTCCAGAAGAGCGAGGACGGCGAGGCCTGCTTCGCTTTCATCCATCCCAGCGTCCAGCACTTTCTGGCCGCCGTGTTCTACGTCTTGGAGCCGGAGGAGCAGGAGGAGGAAGGGCTGGGCGGCCGCCGGTGGCACGCTGGGGGCCTGGGGAAGCTGCTCTCCAAGGCGGAGAGGCTGAAGAACCCCAGCCTGGCGCACGTCGGGCGCTTCCTGTTCGGCCTCTGCAACCAAAGAAGGGCCATGGAGCTGGAGGCGACTTTCGGCTGTCTGGTATCAACGGAGATCAAGCGGGAGCTCCTGAAACACACGTTGGTGCCCCATGGGAAGAAATCCCTCTCGGTGACGGACGCGAAGGAGGTTCTGAGCTGTCTGTACGAGTCTCAGGAGGAGCAGCTCGTGAAAGATGCCTTGGCCCACGTCAAGGAGATGTCCATTCACTTGACGAATACATCTGAAATGATGCAGTCTTCCTTCTGTCTTAAACACTGTGCCAACTTACAGAAGATCTCACTGCAGATAGGAAAGAAGATATTCCTGGAGAATGATCCTGCATTGAAACCAGACCCTCAGAAGGAGATGTAAGAACTCAGTTTTTTTTTTTTTAACTTTGCTAGTTCTCCCATCTTCAGCTTCACGCCGTTTTAGGAAGAGGACAGAGTCTCCTATGACTCCCTCTGGTTTAGGGTCTGAGTTCTCACTGAAATTTCTTCCTGCCACGTCACCATTAAAGCTGAGAAACACGATATTCAGATGAGGAATGGGGGCTTTGGATCCTTTTAGTGTCATTGTTGACATGTGGGCTCAGCACGCTCTAGACATCTCATATAATTTCTCCCCCGCCCCTGCCAGTTCTTTAAAAAATTTTGTTTTCATACATAGTCACCATGCCATCCATTACATCCCAGGACTTTGTTATCTTACAACCAGAAGTTTGTACCTTTTGCAGAGCTCACCAGTTTTTCTGCCACCCCTGCCGTTTTATTGATGGTTCTCTTTCATAGATATTCCTGTCTGTGCATTTCTCCTAGGCCACAGCACGACCATCATTCTCTCCAACTCTGGGCGGATCTCTGCTCTGTGTTCAGTTCAAATGAGAACCTGAACTTTCTGGATGTGAAGGAGAGCTTCCTGAGTCGCTCCTCGGTGAGGATTCTTTGTGAGCAGATAACCCACGTCACCTGTCATCTCCAGAAAGTCGTGTAAGTGGCAGCTGATCCTGAAGTTCAGTGCAGTCAGGTCTAACTCTTTACAACCCCATGGACTGCAGCACGCCAGGCTTCCCTGTCCATCACCAACTCCCAGAGTTTACTCAAACTCATGTCCACTGAGTCAGTGATGCCATCCAGCCATCTCAGCCTCTGTCGTCTCCTTCTCCTCCCGCCTTCAATCTTTCCCAGCACATGGATCTTTTCCAGTGAGTCGGCTCTGCATCAGGTGGCCAGAATATGGGAGTTTCAGCTTCATCATCAGTCCTTCCAATGAATATTCAGGACTGATTTCCTTTAGGATGGATTGCAATGGGCATTTAAAATGTGAGAGCAGTATTGGAATGTCAAATCAGGCTCCATCCAGCCAGGTGGTCAGAATACAAAGAATTGGAATAGTTGCTTAAAAAAAAAAGACTTACTTATTAATGGCTATGATGGGTCTTTGTTGCTGCACAGGCTTTCTCTAGTTGTGCGGGTCAGGGGCTTCTCATTGCGGTAGCTTCTCTTGTTGCAGAGCATGGGCTCTCGAGTGCAGGCTCAGTAGTTGTGGTATGTGGGCTTGGTTGTTCCATGGCATGTGGAGTGTTCCTGGACCAGGGATCAAACCTGCGTCCCCTGCATTGGCAGGTGGGCTTGACCATGACCACTGGAGAAGTCCTCCACACAGCCCTTAATGGTCCATACGTTCAAGGAGTCTGTAACTTATTTGCTGACTTATAGTCCATAACTTACTGTAGCTTGAATGAAAACTGTGTATGGAAATGCAAATGACGACATGGGGATATGGTAGGAAGTGATTTTTTTTTTTTTTTTTTTTTACCGGAGAAAGTCAGGCATTGAGGAGGAGGAAAAGTTGTGTGTGGACTGAATGCTGAAAGAAATAAAGGACATAATACTGTCTGAGAGGAAGAAAATTCTCTCTGCACTTCTGGCAGGTTGGAAAATGAAATTGATATGAGACAGGTTAGGAAAAGAAAATCAGACATTTAATAGCATCAATAAACTGTGGAAAACTCTGAAAGAGATGGGAATACCAGACCACCTAACCTGCCTCTTGAGAAATCTGTATGCCGGTCAGGAAGCAATAGTTAGAATTAGACATGGAACAACAGATTGGTTCCAAATAGGAAAAGGAGTACGTCAAGGCTGTATATTGTCACTCTGCTTATTTAACTTATATGCAGAGCACATCATGAGAAACGCTGGACTGGAAGAAACACAAGGTGGAATCAAGATTGCCGGGAGAAATATCAATAACCTCAGATATGCAGATGACACCACCCTTATGGCAGAAAGTGAAGAGGAGCTAAAAAGCCTCTTGGTGAAAGTGAAAGAGGAGAGTGAAAAAGTTGGCTTCAAGCTCAACATTCAGAAAACCAAGATCATGGCATCTGGTCCCATCACTTCATGGGAAATAGATGGGGAAACAGTGGAAACAGTGTCAGACTTTATTTTTTTGGGCTCCAAAATCACTGTGGATGGTGACTGCAGCCATGAAATTAAAAGACACTTACTCCTTGGAAGACAAGTTATGACCAACCTAGATAGCATATTCAAAAGCAGAGATATTACTTTGCCGACTGAGGTCTGTCTAGTCAAGGCTATGGTTTTTCCTGTGGTCATGTATGGATGTGAGAGTTGGACTATGAAGAAGGCTGGGCGCCGAAGAATTGATACTTTTGAACTGTGGTGTTGGAGAAGACTCTTGAGAGTCCCTTGGACTGCGAGGAAATCCAACCAGTCCATTCTGAAGGAGATCAGGCCTGGGATTTCTTTGGAAGGACTGATGCTGAAGCTGAAGCTCCAGTACTTTGGCCACCTCATGCGAAGAGTTGACTCATTGGAAAAGACTCTGATGCTGGGAGGGATTGGGGGCAGGAGGAGAAGGGGATGACTGAGGATGAGATGGCTGGATGGCATCACGGACTCGATGGATGTGAGTCTGAGTGAACTCCGAGAGATGGTGATGAACAGGGAGGCCTGGCGTGCTGGGATTCATGGGGTCGCAAAGAGTCGGACACGACTGAGTGACTGAACTGAACTGATACATGGGAGAGACCCAGAAAAACTGAGCAACTACCCCAGTGACTGAAATCTTCATGTTAACTACAACCTTCCATTAAAGAGAATAAAAGATGATGAGTGTTGTGGTTTGGGACTTCAAAGAGGAGGAAGACAATTCACTTGGAGATGGAAATCAAATGTTGGGTAGACAAAGGATCGGATCTATATCTCCTGCATTAGCAGGTGGATTCTTTACCACTGAGCCACCAAGGGAAGCCTGGTTAAAGGAACAGAACTATCTAAATTCTTCAGGAAGTTAGGGGAAAGATCGAAATGTCTTCCCGAGTGTTTTTAGTCCTTGTTTATTCTCAACTTGAAATAATCTTCACATCAAAGAGACATTTTGGGGTGTCAGATTTTGTTCACCTATAATAAAAAGATAGAGTTTCTCAGAAGATCAGCATAAGCAAAGAAAAAGCATCAAACCCTTTACCATCCAATTCCATCTTCCTTCTCATCATCATATACTGCTTCCACTAGTGGTCTGTCCTTCTCTTCTTTCCAGATGTCACTCCATTGACTAATTCTGTCAGTCAGTTTAGTTCAGTCACTCAGTCGTGTCTGATTCTCTGTGACCCATGGACTGCAGCTCTGCAGGCTTCCCTGTCCGTCACCAACCCCTGGAGCTGCTCAGACTCATGTCCATTGTGTCAATGATGCCACCCAACCATCTCATCCTCCGTCATCCCCTTCTCTTTCTGTCTTCAATCTTTCCCAGCATCAGGGTCTTTTCCAAGGAGTCAGTGCTTCTCATCGGGTGGCCAAAATACAGGAGTTTCAGCTTTAGCATTAGTCCTTCCAATAAATATTCAGGGTTGATCTCCTTTAGGATTGACTGGTTTGATCTTGCAGTCCAAGGGACTCAAGAGTTGTCTCCAATACCACAGTTCAAAAGCATCAATTCTTCAGCATTCAGCTTTCTTTATAGTCCAACTCTCACATCCATACCTGACTACTGGAAAAACCATAGCTTTGACTAGATGAACCTTTGGTTGGCAAAGTAATGTCTTTGCCTTTTTTTTTTTTTTTTTATTTTTTCTTTTTGGCTGCACCCAGCAGTATGTGGGACTTTTGTTCCCTGGCCAGGGATTGAACCTGGGCCCTCTGCAGTGGAAACGTAGATGCTTAACCACTGGGCCATGGGGGAAGTCCCTCCCTGTCTCTTCTCTTTAATATGCTGTCTAGGTTGGTCATAGGTTTTCTTCCAAGAAGCAAGTGTCTTTTAATTTCGTGGCTGCCTTCACCATCTGCAATGATTTTGAAGCCCAAGAAAATAAAGTCTGTCACTGTTTCCATTGTTTCCCCATCTATTTGCCATGAAGTGATGGGACCAGATGCCATGCTGCTGCTGCTGCTGCTGCTAAGTCACTTCAGTCATGTCTGACTCTGTGCAACCCCATAGACAGCAGCCCACCAGGCTCCCCCATCTCTGGGATTCTCCAGGCAAGAACACTGGAGTGGGTTGCCATTTCCTTCTCCAATGTAGGAAAGTGAAAAGTGAAGTGAAGTCGCTCAGTTGTGTCTGACCCTCAGCGACCCCATGGACTGCAGCCTTCCAGGCTCCTCCATCCATGGGATTTTCCAGGCAAGAGTACTGGAGTGGGGTGCCATTGCCATGGCATAATCTTCATTTTCTGAATGTTGAGTTTTAAGCCAACTTTTTCACCCTCCTCTTTCACCTTCATCAAGAGGCTCTTTAGTTCTTCTTTGCTTTCTGCCATAAGGGTGGTGTCATCTGCATATCTGAGGTTATTGATATTTCTCCTGGCAATCTTGATTCCAGCTTGTTCTTCATCCAGCCTGGCATTTTGCATGATGTACTCTGCATAGAAGTCAAATAAGCAGGGTGACCATATACAGCCTTGATGTACTCCTTTCCCAGTTTGGAACCAGTTTGTTGTTTCATGTCCAGTTCTAACTGTTGCTTCTTGACCTGCATACAGATTTCTCAAGAGGCAGGTCAGGTGGTCTGGTATTCCCATCTCTTTCAGAATTTTCCAGTTTGTTGTGATCTACACAGTCAAAGGCTTTGACATAATCAGTAAGGCAGAAGTAGATGTTTTTTTCTGGTATTCTCTTTGCTTTTTTGATGATCCAGTGGATGTTGGTAATTTGATCTCTGATTCCTCTGCCTTTTCTAAATCCAGCTTGAACATCTGGAAGTTCATGGTTCATGTACTGTTGAAGCCTGGCTTGGAGAATTTTGAGCATTATTTTGCTAGCATGTGAGATGAGTGTAATTGTGCGGTAGTTTGAACATTGTTTGGCATTGCCTTTCTTTGGAATTGGAATGAAAACTGACTTTTTCCAGTCTTGTGGCCACTGCTGAGTTTTCCAAATTTGCTGGCATGTTGAGTGCAGCACTTTCACAGCATCATCATTTAGGATTTGAAATAGCTCAACTGGAATTCCTTCACCTCCACTAGCTTTGTTCATAGTGATGCTCCCTAAGGCCTACTTGACTTCACATTCTAGGATGTCTGGCTATAGGTGAATGATCACACCATCATGGTTATCTGGGTCATAAAGATCTTTTTTTTGTATAGTTCTTCTGTGTATTATTGCCACCTCTTCTTAATACCTTCTGCTTCTGTTAGGTCCATACGATTTCTGTCCTTTATTGAGCCCATCTTTGCATGAAATGTCTCCCTATCTCCATCTCGACTTGTGACTTCTCCTGTACTCTGTGTTCTCAGCACCATCCATCTACAACACGCAGAACAGAACCCCTTCTTTTATATTCCCTATCCCTGGGTCAGGAAGATTCCCTTAGAGAAGGGAATGGCTACCTACTCCAGTATTCTTGCTTGGAGAACCCCATAGACAAAGGAGTCTGGCAAGGCAGAGTCCATGGGATTGCAGGAGTCAGACACAACTGAGTGACTAATACTTTCACTTTCAGGATTAAAAATGTCTCTCCTGCCAGTGCTTACCAGGACTTCTGTCTGGCTTTCGTTGGTAAGAAGACTCTGACACACCTGGTTCTGGAAGGCAGTGTCCATGGTGATAAGATGCTGCTGCTGCTGCTGTGTGAGATCCTGAAGCATCCGAGATGTAACCTTCAGCATCTGCGGTAGGTCTCGCGTCACTGATGTCCTCAGCATAAGGATAGTGTGAGTTCCGAACAAAACAGCAGACTGCCGTGCTGATGGGGCACCATGCTGAACAGGGGGAGCATATTCCCAGATATTAATAGAATATTGATGGTATGTCAGTCAATCATGTTCCCCCAGCCAGTCTTCTGGACTGAATAGTGAGCCCTGAATGCAAAGAAACACTCAGAATTTCATTAAATTAGAAAAAAATCTATTACTCTGTTCAGTTCAGTTGCTCAGTTGTGTCCAGCTCTTTGTGACTCCGGGGACTGCAGCACACCAGGCTTCCTGTCCATCACCAACTCCAGGAGCTTCTTCAAACTCCTGTCCATTGAGTTGGTGATGCCATCCAACCATCTAATCCTCTGTTGTCCCCTTCTCCTTCTGCCCTCAATAAATGATGTTTCTAAGTGGATTAACAGATCTTCAAAATGACAAATGGCCGGTGCACAGTCTCTTAGTTTTGCTCATTGACTTGAGACACTTTACATTTTGCCGTGTATTCAAATTATTTAAGTTAGCTTACAGTGTCCTTGTTATAGGTTAAACTTTGATGGAGGAAAGGTACTGGTTTTTAAGAACTCCAGGTTTACTTATGACATATATTCTAGTAGGCAGGGTATGGATTGATTATATTCTTTATTTGATTGACCTAAAAGGTATCTTCTCTCCCTAAAGTAGAGATGAGGGAAAAAGAATATCAAAAAGTTCAACTAAATTCCATATACTATCATGTAAGAAACGAATCTCCAGTCTGTGTTTGATACAGGATATAGGATGCTTGGGGCTGGTGCACGGGGATGATTCAGAGAGATGATATGGGGTGGGGAGGTGGGAGAGGGGTTCAGGATTGGGAACTCATGTACGCCCTTGGTGGATTCATGTCAATGTATGGCAAAACCAATACATTATTGTAAAATAAAAAAAAAAAAGTTCAACTAACTTGTGAACTTTAGCAAACTCTGGGAGATAGTGAAGGACAGGGAAACCTGGTGTGCTGCAGTTCCTGGAGTCTCAAAGAGTCAGACATGACTAGCATCTGAGCAATAACAACAACAACTTGTAGATATTGTGAATGTAGTAAGGGGCAGAGCCATGATTCAAACAAGCTGTTCTAAAGTCCTGTATTCTGATCTGTATCTACAAGAGCAGCCGAGCTTCAGACCCCATGTGGTGGATTAATGGATTGCCCCAGTGTTCTCTAAAATAGCTGTATCACATTCATTTTGATCCACAGAAGTTTCCAATTATTCTGGCAACATAAACTTCAAACTTTGGACCCAGCTGCCTAAGTATCCAATTGTTCCTCCTTGTTTTAGTTAGCATATTCCCTAATAACTTCTGAAGTTGAAGTTTGAGTATCAGGCATCAACTTTTTTCCATTAGAATCACGTTTAAATTTAAGTGGAAGGTGGGGATATATGGATATGTATCATTGATTCATTTTGTCATAAAATAGACTAATATAACATCATAAAGGCAACTGTACTCCAATAAAGATTGATTAAAAAATAAGTGGAATTAGGACAGACTTAGTTCAAGAAAAATGATGATATAAAAGGTGAGGTTTGAGAAAGTAGCAGACCACGTTGGCAAAACGTCACGCAGAATTGTATCATGGAGTTTCCCTCTTCTTAGTGATGAGGCGGGGTGCTGATCCAATGGGCATGGAGATACTTGAGGAAACAAAGGAGCTCCGTTTTTGAATAGTTCAGGCCAGGGTTTGACACGTGTTGGAGTAGAACGAGATGAGAGTCAGAGATAGAGTCTTCAGGGAAGGATAATAAGCTGACAGGGTCTCTGCCCTCCCAGAAGAATGACTTGCCCCCATTTATCCCACAGGTTGGGGTCTTGTTCTGACACCACTTGGCAGTGGGCTGACTTCTCCTCAGCACTCAAAGTCAACCAGTCCCTGAAATGCCTGGATCTCACGGCCAGTGAGTTCCTGGATGAGGGTGTCAAATTGCTGTGTTTGACTCTGAGACACCCAAAGTGCGTCCTGCAGAAATTGTCGTAAGTCCCTCTTTTCCTGGGGAGCATCTTCATCTTAGGTCTGGAGTCACATAGAGAAGAGCAGTGGTAATACCAGACTTACAGGGCAAATCTTTTGGGACTTCTTACTGGGGGAGAGTCCTGATTCCCTTTTTGGTCCCAGGTGGGTGATGCATGCTTAAAAAAAAGTGTGTGTGCACTCAGTTGTGTCTGATTCTTTGCAACCAATGGACTATAGCCCACCAGACTCCTCTGTCCATGGGGGTTTCCTGGCAAGAATACTGGGGTGGGTTGCCATGCCCTCCTCCAGGGGATCTTCCCAGGGATCAAATCCACATCTCCTGCATTGGCAGGTGGATTCTTTACCACTGAGCCATCAGGGAAGCCCACATTTAAAAATATTATTAATTAGGCTGTGCTGGGTCTTAGTTTTTACAGCATGTGGAATCTTAGTTTCCTGAACCCAGGCCCCTCGCTTTGGGAGTGCAGAGTCTTAACCACTGGCCCACCAGGGAAGTTTGCCTGCCCTTCTCTCATTCCTGGTCCTTTAGGCTTTGATCACTAGAATAGGATCGAGTAGATGGGGACTCTCAAGGGCGGTCAGCTGAGAAGTCTGAACTTTGGAAATGTCTCGCCGCGTATGTGGTGCTTTCTTCGCAGGCTGGAGAACTGCCAGCTGACAGAAGCCTGTTGTAAGGAGCTGTCTTCTGCTTTGATTGTCAACCAGAGGTTGACCCACCTGTGCTTGGCCAAGAATGACCTTGGGGATGGCGGGGTGAAGACTCTTTGCGAGGGCTTGAGTTACCCCGAATGTCAGCTACAGACCTTGGTGTAAGTCCCTGCTGGCTTCTGTGTGTGTGTGTCTGTGTGTTGTATGTATACCCCTGGATTCAAGTAGGACAGACCCTGGAACACTTGATAATTCCTCTTGAATGAAACCAGCAAGATCCTGGTAGAAATTAGGAAAAGAACAGGTAGAAACAGATGCTAATGCCTGCATGTCTTTAAAGAGTAAGGTTGACCTGCCAGCCTCTTTCTCTTCTGAGAATTCAAGATAAGCAGTTAATTCTCAGGTCTAATGTTCTGTGTATATTCTGAAAATTCACATGAAATCTGCCAGTAATTAGGAGTGGATTGAGTTACACAGCAGGATTTAAGACTTGAAAGCAGAATCAGGAATTCAGTTTATAGTGGCAGAGAGAGGAAGGGAAAAGATAATTTCTGCCTCAGTATTCGTTCAGTTCAGTTCAGTCGCTCAGTCGTGTCCGACTCTTTGTGACCCCATGAATCGCAGTATGCCAGGCCTCCCTGTCCATCACCAACTCCCGGAGTTCACTCAGACTCACGTCCATCGAGTCTGTGATGCCATCCAGCCATCTCATCCTCTGTCGTCCCCTTCTCCTCCTGCCCCCAATCCCTCCCAGCATCAGAGTCTTTTCCAGTGAGTCAACCCTTCGCATGAGGTGGCCAAAGTACTGGAGCTTCAGCTTTAGCATCATTCCTTCCAAAGAAACCCCAGGGTTGATCTCCTTCAGAATGGACTGGTTGGATCTCCTTGCAGTCCAAGGGACTCTCAAGAGTCTTCTCAAACACCACAGTTCAGAAGCATCAATTCTTTGGTGTTCGGCTTTTTCCACAGTCCAACTCTCGCATCCATACATGACCACAGGAAAAACCACAGCCTTGACTAGATGGATCTTTGTTGGCAAAGTAATGTCTCTGCTTTTCAATATGCTATCTAGGTTGGTCATAACTTTTTTCCAAGGAGTAAGCATCTTAAAAAAAATTTTTATTATTATTTATTATTTTATTTTATTTTTACTTTACAATACTGTATTGGTTTAATTTCATGGCTGCAGTCACCATCTGCAGTGATTTTGGAGCCCCCAAAATAAAGTCTGACACTGTTTCCACTGTTTCCCCATCTATTTCCCATGAAGTGATGGGACCAGATGCCATGATCTTTGTTTTCTGAATGTGAGTTTAAGCCAACTTTTTCACTCTCCTCTTTCACTTTCATCAAGAGGCTTTTTAGTTCCTCTTCACTTTCTGCCATAAGGGTGGTGTCATCTGTATATCTGAGGTTATTGATTAGTGTTCATTAGAAGAATATAAAACTTCCTGTATGATGTCACACAGATTGCCCTTTTTTTGAATTTTTAAGAATTCATCATTTTCATTTTTGAATTTTTAAAAATGTATTATTTTCACTGTGATTACTAATTTTATTGTAAGAATGCTTAACATGAGATCTAGCTTTCTAGATTTTTACTTTTAAAGTTTATTCTATATTGGAATGTAGCCAACTAACAATGTTGTGATGGTTTTTTTCAAAACGTTTTATTTCATATTGGGGGTTACAGCCAGTTAACAATGCTGTGATAGTTTCAGGTGAATGGTGAAGGGACTCAGCCATACATGCACACGTATCCATTCTCCAAACTCCGCTCCCATCCAGGCTGCCACGTGACGCTGAGCAGAGTTCCCTGTGCTGTGCAGTAGGCCCTTGCTGGTTGTCCGTCTTAAATATTGCAGCATGTACATTAGACTTTCTTGTTCTAAAGGCAGAGTTGCTTTTGGTGTCTAATCAGCAAAAAGTGTCTGATACTTAGTACTTACTATGCATCAGGCATTCTACTAAATTTTACACAAATTAAAAAATATCCTCACAAGCACATGCCATAGTTACCTTTATTTCAGTTGTGCTGATTAGAAACCCAAGTTGAGTCACTGAGTTTGCCCATGGTCACATCTTTGTAGTAGGTGTGAAGCCCCCTGTATACACTGAGTTGTCAGTGATCATTATCTTAAAACATAAAGGCATTGTTTGACCAAACCTTCCTTTTGTGGGCTGTCAAAACTTGAAGTTTTAGATTTTGCTTCAGCTCCTCTCCCCAAGCTCCCCAGGTCAAGTATGAGTTTTTAGGGTCTCACACAGTACAGAGCATGGCATCTTTTGGACCAGTTACCACCCACCTGCTCATTGTCTTGTCAGCTCAGACTCTGTTGCTTATGCCATGCTTGGGGCACAAGGTATTCGAGGGAGACTTGTCTAGTTGTATCATGGGAGCATCCTTCTCTGTGGTCAGGAGGATCTGTAGGCATCTAAGCTTGTTGGAGAGTCTACAGTGTTTTAATGAGAAACATAGCCTCTCAAAGTCAGGAACATGAAGATTTTGGTGTACCGAGTTATGCTGGGACAAATACAGGGCTTGAAATAAAACACGAGACAGGGAGCATGGGATCCCAAGGACCCGATTGTGCAGGAAAGAAAGGAGGCTTCACATTCTGTCTCAGGTCTGTCTGAATCCAGACCCCTTCACCTGCATGACATGCTGTCATGGAAGGAAAACCCGGCTCTCAGGTATGTGTCTTTTCCTCCAAAATGAAAGGGGGCAGATGAAGGCCAGCTGAACACTCTACCACCTAGGCAGGGTGGAAACGCTCATCATTCCATGCACGTGTTTTTTTTTTTTTTTCAAATGTATTGATTTAATTTGGCTGCATCGTGGAACACAGGCTCAGCAGCTGCAGTGTGGGGTGGGGGTGTTGCTCCACAGCATGTGGAATCTCAGTTCCCCCGACCAGGGATCGAGCCTGCGTCCCCTGCATTGCAAGACAGATTCTTAACCACTGGGCCATCAGGGAAGTCCTTCCATTTGCATGTCTTTATGTAGAAGTCTCCCTGAAAGCCTGTGACTAGAGATAGAAAATAAGCATTAATAGCTGGATGTAACCACCACATCACAGGGTATATGTCCCAGAGGGATAATCGAATTTCTTCATACAACTGTCTTGGCAGGTTGCGTCACTGCAACATAAGCAGACATGGCTGCAAGTACATCTCAAAGCTTCTCCAAGGAGACTCCAGCCTCACCAGCCTGGACCTGGGTTTCAACCCCATAGCCACCGGACTGTGTTTTCTCTATGAAGCTTTGAAGAAACCAAATTGTAACCTGAAATGCCTAGGGTAAGTCGTTTTCTTCATTTTAAAGATGTTTGAAAATGTTTTTGGTTTTTCTTTTTGCCAGCAATGAACAACTGAAGTTTTGTCTTTTCATGGCATTATAGCTCGTTTTCTTTTTCTTTTAAAAATTATTGGAGTGTAGTGGATTTACAATGCTGTGCTAATGTCTACTGTACAGCAAAGTGAATCAGTGGCACATACATCCTCTTTTTTTTTAGTCATCTTTTCCCAGATAGGTTACTACAGAGCACCGAGTAGAGTTCCCTGTGCTATACAGTAGGCCTTTGTTATCTATTTTATATACAGTAGTGTGTCTGTATCAATCCCAAGTTCCCAATTTAACCCCTGCAGCCTGTTCCCCCTCTGGTAACCGTAATTTATTTTCTTTGTCTGTGGCTCAACTTCTGTTTTGCCTAGGCCCTTTGTACTATCTCTTTGGACTCCACGTATAAGCATTATCATATGATATGGCTTTCTCTGACTTGCCTCAGTCAGTGCGTCATAGAGATTATGCCATTGTCTCCGAACTAGTCTGCGGGTTTTGATTCATGATTTCCTGATGTTGAGTCTCAGCCCATCACCCTGAGATGTCTTTCAGCTTGCAAGCCAGGCCACAGCACCTGTCTTTCAAGACACAAAAGTTCCTTGGGTCACCGTGGATAAAAATCTGAAAGCTTTTTTTGTGTTGGCTTTTTTTCACTTGAGTTTTTTCATAACAGCTTTCAGAAAAACCAAATAAACGTTTTTGGCCAACCCAGCATAGCCTACAAGAGTCTATGTGTTCAGTTGCTAAACTGTGTCTGAATCTTGGCGACCCCATGGACTGTAGCCCACCAGGCTCAGACTCTGTCCATGGGATTTCCTAGGCAAGAATGCTGGAGTGGGTTGCCATTGCCTTCTCCAACAAGAGTCTATGGGATCCTATAATTAGTTATGAGCCACGCTTTCCTTCTTTTTAATTGTTTATTGAATACTTTGACACTTTTATCTTTAATTGGAGGATAGTTGCTTTACAATATCATGTTTGTTTGTGCTATATATTAACATGACTGGCCATAGGTATATGTATGTTCCCTCTCTCTTGAACCTGCCTCCCACCTGCCAGCCCATCCCACCCCTCTAGCTTATCACAGGGCACCGGGTTTGAGCTCCCTGTGTCATATTGTATATTCTCACCGGCTGTCTAATTTTACATAAGTAATGTGTGTTTCAATGCTACCACTTTCCATTCGTCCCACCGTCTCCTTCCTCCACTGTGTCCACAGGTCTGTTCTTTGTCTGCGTCTCCATTGCTGCCCTGGAGACAGGTTCATGAGTACCACCTTTCTAGATTCCGTACATATCGATGTGTTAATATATGATATTTGTCTTTCTCTTTCTGACTGACTTCACTCTGTGTAACAGTGGGCCACTCTTTCTGCTGCCCTGCGAGCTTGGCATCTCAGCTGTACTGGCTTCTAACCCCCTCAGTTATCATCATGGTTCACTCTGTATTCTACTTTTTTCTCACATCATCTTTCCAATGTGGAATTCATGGACCACCACCAATCTACCTAACCCTCCTCTGTTTTATTAATCCTATTTATTTTATTCTAATACCGTTATCCCGTCTTCAAGACAGCATGACCTGATGTGGCTAAAATAAGCCCCACGAAGAAAATAACTTTCATGTCTTCCCTACTACGTCCCCAGGGAGTAAGGGTGTGCCTGGCCACCCGGTAGGTTCTCCATTAAGAACTCGCTTACATGAGTGGCTTTCTCTACTTCCTCTACAGGCTCGGGGGTGCTCCATCACCCCGTTCAGTTGTCAGTATCTCGCCTCCGCTCTAATCAGCAGCCAGAGCCTGGAAACACTGGACTTGGGCCAGAACGCCTGGGGACAGAGTGCCATCGTGATGCTCCTTAAGGCTTTAAAACAGAACCACAGTTCCTTAAAGATGCTCAGGTTGAAGATGGACAAATCTACCGTGGAAATCCAGAGGCTGTTGAAGGATGTGAAGAAGAACAATCCCAGACTGACCATCGAATGCAGTGATGCCAGAACAACCAGATCCTCATGTTGTGACTTCTTTTCCTGAACGCACTGAGATATTTCTCTTACGGGTCCCCAAAGGGGGTGATCCAGTATCTCTAAGACATCTCGTTCATGAAGGCCAGAATGTTGAATGTAAATCACTGGATCAGACTGTAGAACTTAACACTGGTGTTTCACCCTCTGGTTTCTGGGAATATCCACACAAGTCACACCCACTTGATATTAAAATGTTCTCTCACAAGGATGATAAAAGGCAGAGCACTTTGTTTGATGCTGTATTTATTCACACACCCAGCAGCTTCCTTAGAGGAGACTTCCTTTCTGGCATACTTAGTCTAGGAGAAAATATTACGAGGTTCATGGATGATTTTGTGCGTTCCTTCTGTTTTTCTTCCCTACGTGTGTGTGCTCAGTTGTGTCTGCTCTTTGTGACCCTGGGGACCTTAGCCCACCAGGCTCCTTTGTCCATGGGATGTTCCAGGCAAGAATTCTGGAGTGGATTGCCATTTCCTCCTCTGGGAACTCTTTCCCACCCAGGGGTCAAACCCACACCTCCTGCACTGGCAGGTGGATTCTTTACCACTGAGCCGCCAGGGACGCCCCGTAGTAATTTGAATAAGACTTTTGGACACCGGTGTTTAGTGGGACATGGCTAGGTAAAGATTTCAAGGGAACAGATGATGGAAGAATTGAGTATGGATCAGGAGCACTCAGGTTATTTGAGGCAAGGCTGAGTGAGTCAAAATTCAGCCTTCCACTTGAGTGCAAAGCTCACAGGTAGGATTTACATTTTTAAAAATGATACAAACATAATCAAGGGAGGTTGTGTTGGACAGTGTCTAGGTCACACCCTCTGCTGGGTATTTTAAATACATTCTGATGGACACTTTGTGGCAGTTCACCCCCCCTGCTGTCTTGTTATTTTTATCTATTTATAAATAAGGAAACAGTAAGAAGACTCAATGACCCCATATGGCATGGCCTCTGAGAAGCAGGCTGAGTTTTGAAAACAAAATTCTTACAGATTGGAAACCCTGTGGCTTGTCTTATAGCTCACTTTGTGCAGAAAATTTTAAAAAGCTTTATGGAGTTTAGGTCACTGAAGATCAGTGGTTCTCACTAGGGGACCCAGGGATACCATCAGGGACACTTGCCACCCAGGGACACTGGGCAATGTTTGTAGGTATTTTTTGTTGTTACAATGAGGGGGCGCTCCTGACATTCAGTGGGTAGACATCTCACCATGCATGGAACAGCCCCACCACAACAAAAACTACCTCCTCCCCCGAGAATTTCAATAGTGCTGAGACTGAGAGAGCCTACAGTCTAGCCGTTCATTGCTATAGAATAAGATAGTGTCCTCAACTGGCTCCTCAACTAAGCCTGATTTTGCTGCACCACCCCCACCCCCACCAATCTGACGAAGTCTGGAGACTTAAAAAATTGTGGGGCAATACACATGACATCAACGTTACCATTTTCATCATTTTAAAGTATACAGTTGAGTGGCATTTAGGGTGTCCACACCATTGTGACCGTCACCATCTAGTTCCAGAATGTCTCAGTTCAGTTCAGTTGCTATGTCGTGTCTGATTCTTTGCAACCCCATGGACTGCAACACACCAGGCCTTCCTGTCCATCACCGACTCCTGGAGCTTGCTCAAACTCATGTCCATTGAGTCAGTGATGCCTTCCAACCATCTCATCCTCTGTCGTCTCCTCCTTCCGCCTTCAATCTTTCCCAACCTCAGAGTCTTTTCAAATGAGTCAGTTCTTTGCATCAGGAACGAATTGGAATTTCAGCTTCAGCATCAGTCCTTCCAATGAACACTCAAGACTGATTTCCTTTAGGATGGACTGGTTGGATCTCCTTGCAGTCCAAGGGATTTTCAAGAGTCTTCTCCAACACCACAGTTCAAAAGCGTCAAATCTTCAGCACTCCGCTTTCTTTATAGTCCAACTCTCACATCCATACATGACCACTGGAAAAACCATAGCCTTGAGGTCTACATCTCCCCAAAAGGAAACCCCATGCCCATTCTCTACAGATTTGACTACTCTGGATTTTGGGGAGAGGTTACAACTGGCTCTGCTATGAGCTTTTCATGGGCACAGACCAAGGGTGCTGTGAACCCTCGTACAGCGCACACCACAGCCCCACAACAGTCATCACCCAGAGGTTGGAAACCCCACGGCAGATGGAGAGCGAGCATTTTCTTCAGGATGTCACACCTCCCACAGGTCCCCGGTTGGTTAGAGATCTAGGTGGGGGTGTGACTCTTCCTTCAGCAGGTGTTAAAAACCTCAGCCTCATGGTATTAGGTGGGCCTCCCCCTCTCCATCTGGTTCCTCTCCTGGACCCTCCCACTCAGCCTCAGTCCCACTGTAGCTCAGCTCTGCTGGGGCCAGAGGACTGGAATGCTTCCAGAATCATGTCTCCTCCTCTCACCCTCCTGCTGAGCCTTGGTGAGTCCCAGAGAGAAGGTGGGGGCCCCTTGATGCCTCGAAGTGGAGGCAAACTCTTGACTTTGGGGTTCACCTCACCAGGGCTCTCTTCCAGGGCTCTGTGTACAAGCCAGGAGATCCAGGTTTGGGAAGGTGAATCCCTCCCCCGAAGTTATAATTATTTAACTCTCGTTTTGCACAAGGTGATGGCAAAAGACAGATCTGGGGTTCAAAAGTCGCTTCTGGGGCCTTCTCTGGTGGTGGTAAGCATGTTAAGAAACTGCCCTCCAATGCAGGGGATGTGGGTTTGACCCTTGGTTGGGGGACTGAGATCCCCATGCCACAGGGCAACTAAGCCTGCACACCCTAGAGCCCGTGCTCCACACCTGGAGATGCCTGTGAGCCACAGCAAAGAGCCCCTGTGCCAGAGTGAAGACCCAGTGCAGCCAAAATAAAAATAAAGACCCCTGGGCTCACCTTAGAGTTGGGCTTCCCCTGGCTCACTCTGTCCCGGTCATGCGGGGTGTCCTGCCACCCCTCTGCCTTGAGCCCTGCACCTGTGGTGCTTTCTGCCTGGGGGGTGAGGCTCCGGGAGGTGTTTCAGCATTTCCCGTGGCCGTCCTTCTCAGCACAGTCAACACATGCTCACCTAGCTGCCCTGGGATCTCATGGAGGTCACTCCCCCAGCACAGCACCTTCTTCCATCACCCCTATTTATATCCTTCCAAGCCAGGGGTTCTTAACGGGCTAGTTCCTCAGTTTGTCCTCAGGGGGACATTTGGCAGTGTCTGTGGAGACTTCTCCCATGTGGCATGGTGATAAAGAACCTGCCTGCCAATGCAGGAGATGTAGGAGATACAGGTTTGATCCCTGGGTCGGGAAGATCCCCTGGGGAGAAGGAAATGGCAACTAACTCCAGTATTCTTGCCTGGAAAATCCCATGGAAGGAGGAGCCTGGTGCGCTACAGTCAATGGGGTCATAAAGAGTTGGCCACAACTGAGCACACAAGCACGCTCGACTCAGCTCATGGAGGTTTTCTGGTTGTAATAGGTTAGGTGGGTGGTGGTCCGGGCGGATAGTGGATAGAGGCCGGGGTGCTGCTCAACATCAAGTTCAGGATGGTCCCTGCTATGGGCTGAATTGTGCCCCCTCGAGTGCACATACTGAGGCCCTAACTCCCTACCCCTTCCCCATCCACACCCCCACCCCCACCCCCTGCCCACCACCAATGCGACTGTAATAAGAAGAGAAACAGATTTGGGCATCTGATTGTAGATAAATCGAAACTGTGGCGTTAAATGAAGTCAACCCAGACTTGTGTCGAGAGAAACACTAAGTCCACCATAGAATCTCAAAACTCTGGCCATGGAGAACCACCCCCCCCCCAAACCCTGTGGTGAAGGGAGAGTCAGAATGAGTAGGAGGAGGGGTCAGAGAAAGCCAGTGAGGTGACTTTTTCAAGGAGGAAGTGGTCATATATAATTAACAGACGAGCAAAAGGGGTGAGGGTTAGGGTTGAGAAGTGTCCACTGAGAGTTCCAGGAAATTTATTAGGTTACAAAAACAGCTTCAGAGGAAGTGAGGGGTGAGAACCAGTTTCTAGTGGTTGAGGACTGAGCCTGAAGGGGTAGAGTATAGCCTTGCCCAGGTGGGTGATGTCTCATGGCAATTAGTCACCCCATCTATAGACCAGGAAGAGTGGAAGGGGGGTGGACCTTCTCCGAAAGATCATATCCATGCTCTGGAGATTTTTTCCCTGTTCCTGACTCAGGGTGAGAGAACTCTGGTACTGGTGGTGATGTAATAACTGCGGAGTGATGAGAAATTCCTAGAATGATGACTTCCCTGGTGGTCCAGTGGTTAAGGCATCCCCTTCTAAAGCTGGGGGTGTAGGTTTGGTCCCGGGTCAGGGAGCTAACATCCCACGTGCCTTGGGGCCAAAAATCCAAAACATGGATTCATGTCAATGTATGACAAAACCAATACAGTATTGTAAAGTAAAAAAATAAAATTTAAATGAAAAGTAAAAAAAAAGACAGAAGCAATATAGTAAAAATTCAATAAAGACTTAAAAATGGTCCACATTAAAATTTTTAAAAATCTGTAGAATGATGTGTTACTGAGAAGGCGTTATCAACCCCTCCTTTTGGCCAATGGAAGGTGAAAACAGAAAGGACATAGTTTGCCTTAGGAACACAGATGTTCATGGAGCTCAAATTCCATCCTTTCTCCCTGCCTCCTGATTCTGCAGTGCACCTGTTGTATGAAATGGGATGAAAAAAGCAGACAGGAAAGGCAGACTGGAGATCCTGTCTTATTGTTGTAATTGGGAAAATGGAAGAAACTGGGGGTAAACAAAGAAGGAAGAGGCTGAGCTGAGGGAGGACAATGAGATGCCCTCTCAGTCTTCAAAGCTCACTTTTCCTGATCTCCATGAAACCAGCACCAACCAGCGAAAACGGATCTCCAAGCACATGGACGCCTTGAGAAGTAAAGATGGGTTAGACTGGTCCTGGGCTAGAGTGGTGAATGTGCCTCCTTAAAAATATAGATTTCGTTGGGATTGTTCAGTTGCTACGTCGTGTGTGAATCTGTGACCCCATGGACTACAGCATGCCAGGCTCCTCTGTCCTCCACTATCTCCTGGAGTTTGCTCAGATTCATGTCCACTGAGTCAGTGATGCCATCCAACCGTCTCATTCTCTGCTGCCCCCTTATCCATTTGCCTTCAATCTTTCCCAACATCAGGGTCTTTTCCAATGAGCTGGCTTTTGGCATCAGGTTGTCAAAGTATTGGAGCTTCAGCTTTAGCCTCAGTCCTTCCAATGAATATTTGGGATTGATTTCCTTTAAGATTGATTGGTTTGATCCTAAAGTCCTTGCTGTTCAAGGGATTCTCAAGTGTCTTCTCCAAAACCACAATTAGAAATCATCAGTTCTTCAGTGCTCAGCCTTCTTTATGGTCCAACATAAAGATATATTATATATATATAGTAAAAATGAGAAAGAAGGGACTCTTCCCATTTTTTACAATGAGGATGGACCTTGACAGCATTATGCTAAGTGAAGTAAGTCAGAGAAAGACAAATACTGTGTGATATCACTTAAAGGTGGAATCTAAAAACAAAGCCAAGCTTGTAGAAACAGAGAGCAGAATGGTGGTTACTAAAGACTGGTGGGTGGAGGAAATGGAGAGATGACATTTAAGGGAACAAAAGAGTAGATGAATAAGTCTGGGAGCCCTAATGATCAGTATGGTAATGATACACCACAGTATCACAAGATAATCATCAAACTTGCTAACAAACCAGATCTTAATTATTTCAAGCACAAAAAGAAATGTTGATAATGTGATGTGAGAGAGGTGTTGGCTAACACTATAATGACAGTCGTTTCACAATAGATTAATGTATCAGATCAACAGACTGCATGCCTTAAACCTACAGAGGGTTCTATGTCAAAAATATTTCAATTAAAAATTTGGGAGGGACGAAAAAGATGGCGGAGGAATAGGATGGGGAGAACACTTTCTCCTCACTACTTCATCAAAAGAACATTTCAAAGCTGAGTAAATTCCACAAAACAACTTCTGACTGCTGGCAGAGGACATCAGGCATCCAGCAAAGCAGATCATCGGCTTCAAAACCAGGTAGGAATTAATACATACGACAAAGACAGAGACAAAGGAGGTAGGGAGGAAGCCCCCATCCCGGGAAGGGAATCCTGTCCCAGGAAGAGACTCTTAAAAAGAGAGGTTCCCTAAAATAGGGGAGCATTCTCACAGCTGTGTATGGGGCGAGCCCTGGAAGCACAGAGGGCAACATAACAGGAAGGAAGAATAAATAAATAATTAAAACCAACAGATTACGAATTCAACAGTATAACCCCCAGCGGACAAGCAGCGCAAACGCCTGCGTCCGACAGCAGTGGGGGTTGGGCAGGGAGGAGCGCGCCCGCGACAGAGCTTTCTAAGAATTGGGCCGTGGGAGATGTAGGCTACAGGGCTTATCTTGAGAATCGGGGCGTAACCGGGCCAGAATCGGGTCTGCGCATGGCTAGAAAGAACTATCTTGGTCTAGCAAACCAGACTGTGGGATAGCCAACACGCGGAATGCTCGAACACAAGGACGGATCGGCAATAGCCGGCTGCAGACCATCCCCCTCCGGCCACAGGCAGCCAGAGCCTTAAGTGCTGGAAGGGGGCAATCGCAGCTCAAGAGTGACGTTACCTACCAAATTGCAAACTGATTTCTTTGCTATTGAATCTGCTGGGGGGCTCTGAACAGTCATCATCGGCCTAAGAAAGAGCCCCGGTGGAGCTCCCAGAAAATTGAGCGACCCGGAAGCCCAGAAGTCGCAATAGCCCGCGCCAAACTCCCAAGCCACTCGGACCTGGGAAGGGAACAAAGCCCCTGTTCAACCAAATTCAAGTCTCGGAGGGCTTCCTGACCACCAATCCTGAGCGCCAAAGACCAGGGAAGTGCTCGAAGCATAGGGAAGGCCCCACAAGGTTATCCCAAGGAGCAAGAAGGGGCAAGCCCAGTGCAGAGTCCACCACCACCCTCCCTGTGTCAAGACGGAAATCAGACAGGGAAGAGACCAGCAAACAGAGGAAGTCAAACAGAGGGAACTGCCTTGGTAGCGACCCCACCCAGTCTACAACGACAGAGAAAGTGCCAGATATACCGTTACTACTTTTATGATCAAATTTTTCTTTTTGGGGGGTGGGGTGGGGGATGATGTGGAAGTGTGATTTTTTTTAAGAATTTTTTTCTTTCTTAAAAAATTTTGTTTTCTTTTAAATTTGTTTTCTCTTCTTTTCTTTTTCGTTTTTTTCTAAACTTGCTTAAACTTTTAAGTCTTCTATATTTCTATTTATTATCTTTATAACCTATTGTTACTTTACAAAAAAAAACCCCTATCTTTAAAGCAAACGCTGTATATAGTCCTATTGGTGGTGGAAGTTGTCTTTTAATAATTCTGGAATCTTTTATTTTATTCTATTTTTATTATTATTTTTTCTCAAATTTTTTTAAAATTTTTCTCTCCTTCTTTTTCTTATTTTTAATATTTTATCTTTGAAAATCCAATCTCTACTCCAGACTTTTAATCTCAACATTTTGGTATTTGTTGCCAATTTTGTACTTTTAAAAACCTAATCTTCAGTTCCCAATTTTACATGAGTGCGAGACTACTGGCTTGACCACTCTCTCCCCCTTTGGAATCTCTCTTTTCTCCACCAGGTGGCTTTTGTCTCATCCCTCCCCCTCCTCTTCTCTACCCAACTCTATGAATCTCTGTGTGCTCCCGAAGGTGGAGAATTCTCAGGGAACTGGTCACTGGCCAGATCTGTATCCGTCCTTTGCATCTCCCTCTTTCATCCTCCTGACCACCTCTATCTATTTCCTCCCTCTCCTCTTCCATGTATAACTCTGTGACCACCTCTGAGAGGTCCAGACTTAGGAGCGCACACAAGAAAGTGGTTAAGGGCTAGCCTGCTTTTTCCTCTTTTGATTCCACCTCATCCCATTCCACTCACCTCTAACTACCCCCTCCCTCTTCTCTCCTCCAAGTAACTCAGCGGTCCTCTAGGGACGACCCTCAAAGTGGAGAAACCTATCATCATTAACCCAGATGTTTTAACAATAGTGCTGAATAGATGGAGAAATCATGAGGCTATTGTAAAAATAAATCTGAAAACCAGAATCAGGAGGCGTAAGTCCAAATCCTGAGATTATCAAAGAATTCGTGAATACAGGGAACATTATCCAATAAGAGCTCATCAAACGCCTTCATACCTATACTGAAATTGAGCACCACCCAAGGGCCAACAAGCTCCAGAGCAAGACATACCACGCAAATTCTCCAGCAACACAAGAACAAGCCCCTGAGCTTCAATACACAGGCAGCTCAAAATACTCCAAAATCATTGACGTCCCATAACCCATTACCTGACACTTCACAGCACTCCAGAGAGAGGAAATCCAACTCCACCCACCAGAGCCTCAACACAAGCCTCTCTAATCAAGAAACTTTGACAAGCCACTGATATAACCCCAAACACAGAGAGGAAGCTCTATAATAAAGAGAATTCCACAAATTCCCAGAATATAGAAAAGCCACCCCAAACGCAGCAATATAACCAGGATGAAGAGACAGAGGAATACCCAGCAGGTAAAGGAACAGGAGACATGCCCACCAAACCAAACAAAAGAGGAAGAGATAGGGAATCTACCTGAGAAAGAATTCCGAATACTGATAGTGAAAATGATCCAAAATCTTGAAATCAAAATGGAATCACAGATAAATAGCCTGGGGTCAAGGATTGAGAAGATGCAAGAAAGGTTTAACAAGGACCTAGAAGAAATAAAAAGAGTCAACATATAATGAATAATGCAATAAATGAGATCAGAAACACTCTGGAGGCTACAAATAGTAGAATATCGGAGGCAGAAGATAGGATTAGTGAAATAGAAGATAGAATGGTAGAAATAAATGAATCAGCGAGGGAAAAAGAAAGACGAATTAAAAGAAATGAGGACCACCTCAGAGACCTCCAAGACAATATGAAACGCTCCAACATTCGAATTATAGGAGTCCCAGAAGAAGAAGACAAAAAGGAAGACCATGAGAAAATACTTGAGGAGATAATAGTTGAAAACTTCCCTAAAATGGGAAGGAAATAATCACCCAAGTCCAAGAAACCCAGAGAGTGCCAAACAGGATAAACCCAAGGCGGAACACCCCAAGACATATTTTAATCAAACTAACAAAGACCAAACACAAAGAACAATTATTAAAAGCAGCAAGGGAAAAACAACAAATAACACACAAGGGGATCCCCATAAGAATAACTGCAGATCTCTCAGTAAAAACTCTTCAGGCCAGGAGGGAATGGCAAGACATACTTAAAGTGATGAAAGATAATAACCTTCAATCAAGACTACTGTACCCAGCAAGGATCTCATTCAAATATGAAGGAGAAATCAAAAGCTTTACAGACAAGCAAAAGCTGAGAGAATTCAGCACCACCAAACCATCTCTCCAACAAATACTAAAGGGTAGACTTTAGACAGGAAACACAAAAAGGATGTATAAACCTGAACCCAAAACATTAAAGTAAATGGCAACAGGTGCATACTTATCAATAATTACCTTAAATGTAAATGGGTTGAATGCCCCAACCAAAAGGCAAAGACTGGCTGAATGGATACAAAAACAAGATCCCTATATATGCTGCTTACAAGAGACCCACCTCAAAACAACGGACACATACAGACTGAAAGGGAAGGGCTGGAAAAAGATATTCCATGCAAATAAAGACCAAAAGAAAGCAGGAGTAGCAATACTCATATCCGATAAAATAGACTTTAAAACAAAGGCTGTGAAAAGGGACAAAGAAGGCCACTACATAATGATTAAAGGATCAATCCAAGAAGAAGATATAACAATTATAAATATATATGCACCCAACATAGGAGCACAGCAATATGTAAGACAATTGCTAACAAGCATGAGAGGGGAAATTAATATTAACACAATAATAGTGGGAGACTTTACTACCCCACTCACACCTATGGACAGATCATCTAAACAGAAAATTAACAAAGAAATGCAAACTTTAAATGATACAATAGACCAGTAAGACCTAATTGATATCTATAGGACATTTCACCCCAAAACAATGAATTTCACCTTTTACTCAAGTGCACACGGAACCTTTTCCAGGATAGATCACATCCTGGGTCATAAATCTAACCTTGATAAGTTCAAAAAAATCGAAATTATTCCAAGCATCTTCTCTGACCATAATGCACTAAGGTTAGATCTCAATTACAGGAGAAAAGCTATTAAAAATTCCAACATTTGGAGGCTGAACAACACCCTTCTGAATAATCAACAAATCACAGAAGAAATCAAAAAGAAATCAAATTATGCATCGAAACGAATGAAAATGAAAACACAACTACACAGAACCTGTGGGACACTATAAAAGCAGTGCTAAGAAGAAAGTTCATAGCCATACAGGCATACCTCAAGAAACAAGAAAGAAGTCAAATAAATAACCTAACTCTACACCTAAAGCAACTAGAAAAGGAAGAAATAGAGAACCCCAGAGTTAGTAGAAGGAAAGAAATCCTAAAAATTAGGGCAGAAATAAATGCAAAAGAAACAAAAGAGACCATAGCAAAAATCAACAAAGCAAAAAGCTGGTTCTTTGAAAGGATAAATAAAATTGACAAACCATTAGCCAGACTCATCAAGAAACAAAGAGAAAAAAATCAAATCAACAAAATTAGAAATGAAAATGGAGAGATCACGACAGACAACACAGAAATACAAAGAATCATAAGAGACTACTATCAGCAATTATATGCCGATAAAATGGACAACTTGGAAGAAATGGACAAATTCTTAGAAAAGTACAACTTTCCAAAACTGAACCAGGAAGAAATAGAAAATCTTAACAGACCCATCACAAGCATGGAAATTGAAACTGTAATCAGAAATCTTCCAGCAAACAAAAGCCCAGGTCCAGACGGCTTCACAGCTGAATTCTACCAAAAATTTCGAGAAGAGCTAACACCTATCTTACTGAAACTATTCCAGAAAATTGCAGAGGAAGGTAAACTTCCAAACTCATTCTATGAGGCCACCATCACCCTAATACCGAAACCTGACAAAGACACCACAAAAAAGAAAACTACAGGCCAATATCACTGATGAACATAGATGCAAAAATCCTTAACAAAATCTTAGCAATCAGAATCCAGCAACACATTAAAAAGATCATACACCATGACCAAGTGGGCTTAATCCCAGGGATGCAAGGATTCTTTAATATCCGCAAATCAATCAATGTAATTCATCACATTAACAAACTGAAAAATAAAAATCATATGATTATTTCAATAGATGCAGAAAAAGCCTTTGACAAAATTCAACATCCATTTATGATAAAAACTCTCCAGAAAGCAGGAATAGAAGGAACATACCTCAACATAATAAAAGCTATATATGACAAACCCACAGCTAACATTATCCTCAATGGTGAAAAATTGAAACCATTTCCCCTAAAGTCAGGAACAAGACAAGGGTGTCCACTACACCACTGCTATTCAATATCGTACTGGAAGTTTTGGCCACAGCAATCAGAGCAGAAAAAGAAATACAAGGAATCCAAATTGGAAAAGAAGAAGTAAAACTCTCACTGTTTGCATACGACATGATCCTCTACATAGAAAATCCTAAAGACTCGACCAGAAAACTACTAGAGCTAATCAACGAATATAGTAAAGTTGCAGGATATAAAATCAACACTCAGAAATCCCTTGCATTCCTATACACTAATAATGAGAAAGTAGAAAAAGAAGTCAAGGAAACAATCCCATTCACCACTGCAACGAAAAGAATAAAATACTTAGGGATATTCCTACCTAAAGAAACTAAAGACCTATATATCGAAAACTATAAAACACTGATGAAAGAAATCAAAGAGGACACTAATAGATGGAGAAATATACCATGCTCATGGGTTGGAAAATCAATATAGTGAAAATGAGTATACTACCCAAAGCAATCTACAGATTCAATGCAATTCCTATCAAGTTACCAGCAGTATTTTTCACAGAACTAGATCAAATAATCTCAAGATTTGTATGGAAATACAAAAAACCTCGAATAGCCAAAGCAATCTTGAGAAAGAAGAACGGAACTGGAGGAATCAACTTGCCTGACTTCAGACTCTACTACAAAGCCACAGTCATCAAGACAGTATGGTACTGGCACAGACAGAAATATAGATCAAGGGAACAAAATAGAAAGCCCTGAGATAAACCCACACACCTATGGACACCTTATCTTCGACAAAGGAGGCAAGAATATACAATGGAGTAAAGACAGTCTCTTTAACAGGTGGTGCTGGGAAAACTGGTCAACCACCTGTAAAAGAATGAAACTAGATCTCTGTCTAACACCATACACAAAAATAAACTCAAAATGGATTAAAGATCTAAATGTAAGACCAGAAACTATAAAACTCCTAGAGGAAAACATAGGCAAAACACTCTCCGACATAAATCACAGCAGGATCCTCTATGATCCACCTCCCAATATACTGGAAATAAAAGCAAAAATAAACAAATGGGATCTAATTAAAATTAAAAGCTTCTGCACAACAAAGGAAACTATAAGCAAGTTGAAAAGACAGCCTTTCGAATGGGAGAAAACAATAGCAAATGAAACAACTGACAAACAACTAATCTCAAAGATATACAAGCAACTTATCCAGCTCAACTCCAGGAAAATAAACGAACCAATAAAAAAATGGGCCAAAGAACTAAATAGGCTTTTCTCCAAAGAAGACAAACAGATGGCTAACAAACACATGAAAAGATGCTCAACATCACTTATTATCAGAGAAATGCAAATCAAGACCACAATGAGGTATCATTTCACACCAGTCAGAACGGCTGGGATCCAAAAGTCTACAAGCAATAAATGCTGGAGAGGATGTGGAGAAAAGGGACCCCTCTTACACTGCTGGTGGGAATGCAAACTAGTACAGCCACTATGGAAAACAGTGTGGATGGAGATTCCTTTAAAAATTGCAAATAGAACTGCCTTATGATCCAGCAATCCCACTGCTGGGCATACACACCGAGGACACCAGAATTGAAAGAGACACATGTACCCCAATGTTCATTGCAGCACTGGTTATAATAGCCAGGAAATGGAAGCAACCTAGATGTCCATCAGCAGATGAGTGGATAAGCAAGCTGTGGTACATATACACAATGGAGTACTACTCAGCCCTTAAAAAGAATAAATTTGACTCAGGTCTAATGAGATGGATGAAACTGGAGCCGATTATACAGAGTGAAGTAAGCCAGAAAGAAAAACACCAATACAGTATACTGACACATATATATGGAATTTAGAAGGATAGTAATGAAGACCCTATATGTGAGACAACAAAAGAGACTCAGAGGTATAGAATGGACTTTTGGACTCTGAGGGAGAGGGAGAGGGTGGGATGATTTGGGAGAATGGCATTGAAACATGTATACTATCTTGTAAGAATGAAGCGCCAGTCTATGTTCGATGCAGGATGCAGGACGCATGGGGCGGGTGCACGGGATGATTCAGGGAGAGGATGTGGGGTGGGAGGTGGGAGGGGGCTTTGGCATTGGGAGATCGTGGACACCTGTGGCTGATTCATGTCAATGTATGGCAAAACAAATACAGTATTGCAATGTAGAATAAAGTGTTAAAAAATAAAAAAATAAAAAAAATTATTAAAAAAATTGAAAACACTTTTTAGTTTGGGATGAAAAAGTTTCTCGGAAGTCTGTGGATGTTGCCCCAAATGTATCCTTTTCATATCACACCTGTCGTGGTTCATCTATAATAGCAATGGGTGGGACTTCACTACTGGGTTGTCGCCTCTGTAGCTCTTAATCCTGTTGACAAATATGCCTTTTCTGTACTGGTGGTTAGATATTTTGGATGACATCAGCAGAGACAGTAAAGAAGAAAGAGGGATAAATAGCCAGGATGTGGAAGCAACCTAGATGTCTGTCGACAGATGAATGGATAAAGACGTTGTGGTACATATACACAAAGGACTACTACTCAGCCACAAAAAGGAACGAATTTGAGTCAGTTCTAGTGAGATGGAGAGCCTGTTATACATAGAAATAAGGCAGAAAAAGGCAAATTTCATATAGTAAAGCATATGTATGGAATCTAGAAAAAATGGTACTGATGGACCTATTTGCAGGGCAGGAATAGATATGCAGACACAGAGAATGGCCATATGAACACAGCAGGGGAAGGAGAGGGTGGGGAACTGAGAGCGCAGCACTGAAACGTGGCTGCCATGTGTATAAGAGATCCCTAGTCGTAACCTGCTGTGTGATGCAAGGCTCAATACGGTGCTCTGTGACTACCTAGAGGAGTGGGAGGGGGGAGGGAGGTCCCAAAAGGAGGGGACTAATGTATACCTACGGCTGATTCATGTTGCTGTATGGCAGAAGCTATCACAACATTGTAAAGCAATTATCTTCCAGTTAAAATTAAATAATTTTATGAAAAGAAGTAAGGGTAAAGACAAAAGGACGAAGGAAATATTTCTGTGGCCGTGATGTTAAAGCTGTTTTCAGGAAAGATGGGAGTGGTTGAAAATTTGGCTTGCAGGAAGGGAGCACAAGAGTCCTTTGAAGCTGGAGGAGACAACAGGCTTGGTCTGCAGGAGAAACGTGCCGCCTCCATCTTCCTCCTGCCCAGCTGCACGCAGGCCCTTAGTCCTCTGCAGCAACCCTGTTCCTCCATGGGTTCCACTTGGAGCTCCCACAGCCCAGAGTTGGGACCACTTTCAGCTCCACCTGTGGCCACTGGGTCTCTCGGTCATGTCTCCAGGGCTCTCTGTGCTCGGAGCCTTCTCCCGCACCTCCGACGTGAAACCCAGTGGGCTCTCTTTCCAGACTTCCTTCTGTGAAGCCAGTCTTCAAGCAGGAGCCCCATGAGGGCCACCAGGACCAGGACAGCCAGGCCAAGCCGGATGAGATTCTGGACCACGTGATTCCAGAGGAAATGGTCTGGGTCAGAAGAACAGAGAGACTACTCACGGGGAGCTACCAAGACTACCTCACTCCACCTCTCTCCCCTTCCCTAAGGGCCCACAGACCCCGCTGCCGGCCTACCTTTCTGCGATTGGGTCCCTGTGGTTAACTCATAGGAGTCCCAGTAGTCTGCAGAGAGTAAGGAAAGTGAAGAAGTGAGGGAAAGAGATGGTGGTCCAGTGACTAAGACTCCATGCTCCCAGTGCAGGGGTTCTGGGTTTGATCCCTGGTAGGGGAATCAGATCCCGCTTGCCCCATCCAAGAGTTCCCTGATGCTGGGAAAGGCTGAAGGCAGAAAGAGAAGGGGACACCAGAGGATGAGATGGCTGGATGGCTTCACCGACTCCATGGACACGAATCTGAGCAAACTCCGGGAGATGGTGAAGGACAGGGAAGCCTGGCGTGCTGCAGTCCATGGGGTTGCAGTCAGGCTGGACCTGACTGAGGGACTGAACAATGACTTTGACTCTAGGTTATGAGCGCCACACAAGCAAGGGTCTTCGTCTGGTTGGCTGGCAGCGCTGCAGTTCATGGCTTGCTCTGTGCACTCCAGGGATATGGTGAAGGAACGCCAGCTTTTTAGTGTGGTTGGGAGACTCTGAGTCCTTCCCCTGAGTTTAGAAGTATCTGTTACTCACCATAAGAGGCGTGCTCAGTGGGTGCGAAGGTGGTGTCCCTGGCATCTCCTGGCAGTGGAGACAAGGAGAAGATCAAGGGGTCTGGTCTTCCCACCTATTCCCTCCCCCATCCCCGCTCTTCCGTCTGCCATCTCTCTGGTGTCCTCAGGCTGTCGCTAATTCCTGGACCTCTGGGAATAGATGTGGATGAGAGCATTGGTGCAAAGCACCCTCTCTGCATCTCCCCACCTGTCTCTTTGCTGCCATCCTCATTGCTGTTTGGTGGTCACTTAGAGATCCAGAGAGGACATGGGGCAAAATTGAGGGAGAGGTCCTCACCTTTGACTAGGAGCTTCACAGGCTTGCTGGGAAAAGACCACGCGTGGTTGTTGTAGGAGCCAAAGCATCTGTATATCCCACTGTGTGCTGGGGTCACAGAGCCCAGGTGGAACTCTGCCTGCAGATTCCCGTATCTGAGTTGGGGGCGGCTGGATTGCCCCCCTTGAGCAGGAAGAACGTGCTTGTAGCTGTCGCCAGCTGGCAACAGAAGGTCACATTCTCTCCTGCGGTCACCTCAGACCTGGGTTCAACTGAGAGTGTGGGGGTGTCATACAGTCCTGTGAGAGAAGGTGGCTAGTAGGTTAAGAGCATCTTTTATTTTTTTCTTTTGGCCACGTGCCACATGGGATCAGAGTTCTCCCACTAGGGATCGAACCCCAAACCTTTCCACTTGAAGGGTGGAGTCTTCGCTGATGGATCACCAGGGAATTCCCGGTACAGCGCACCTGTATCCTGCTTGCATCTCTGAGCGTCCCTCTAGTCCTTAGGGCCAGGATATCACTGCTCGGAATCGTGCTCTCTTCTATTTCCTAGATTTGTCTTCGTTATGGACACACCCTCCCTGAATTCTCCCTTCAAGACTGAGACGGTCTCTCCACCAGTTGCCAAGAGAGTTAAGAGGAATCTCTTTCTGGGAATTTCCCTACATCACTGGTCCTCAGCATTTGGTCCTTGGGACCAGCAATGTCAGCCTCCTGGGGAAGCTTGTTAGAAATGCAAATTTCCAGGCTCTACCCTTGAACTATTGCATCAGAAACTTGGGGGAGGGGAAGCCACCTGTGTTTTAAAATCTTTTGGTGGGACTTCCCTGGCGGTCCAGTGGTTGAGACTCCACCTTCCAGAGCAGGGGGTGCAGGTTCCATCCCTGGCCAGGGAGCTAAATCCCACATGCCTCGTGGTGGCCAAAAATCCAAAACATAAAACCCAAAGCAGTATTTTAACACATTCAGAGAAGACTTTAAAAGTGGTTCACATTAAAAAAAAAAAAAAAAAAAAACACCCAACTTTAAAACCTCATTGCTACTTTTAGTTGTAGTAAAATATACCTATGTTTACCACCTTAACTATTTTTAATTGTATAGTCCCATGATATTAAGTACATCCACATTGTTGTACAATTGTCATCCCTGTTAATCCCCAGAACGCCTTTCATCTTGCAAAACTGAAACTCTGTACATTAAACATTAACTTTTCATTTCCCCTTCCCCCAGACCTTGGCAACCACCATTCTACTTTATGCCTTTGAATCTGACTATTTTAAGTACCCCATATAAGTGGAATGTACACTTATTGATCCTTTGACAGTGGGCTTATTTCACTCAGTAAAACATCCTCAAGTTACTGAGTGTCAGGATTTCCTTCCTTTTTAAGGCTGAATAATATTCAGTTGTATAAGTAGACCATATTTTCTTCATCCACTCATTCACTGGTAGGCAGAGTTGCTTCTATCTTTCATTTGTTGTGAATACTGCTTCCATGAATGTGGGTTTACTAAAGTCATCTGTGCTTCTGCAAGTCCACAGGTGACTCTGATATTGACTTAAACTTGAGACCCACATTCCTCAATGGAAGGGAACCACCTGACCCAAGATTACCTGGCCACCTCAACCCCTTGCTTTTTCCATACTGCCATTTCACCCTCATATGCTGTGTAACTGATTTGAATTTCCTGACTTTGACCCATAGTCTGTCTTTTCTAGAACCCAAGAACCACAAAAGCAAGACTATTTGTCTGGAATCTCCCTAGGAGTGGTTCTCATCCAATCCCTGCCTGATAGGAGTACAGAGCTTCTAGCCTCATTTCAAGACTATGCTGAAAGGCCAGCCAGGTCCAGAGTTCCACATTTGCTCAGTTGAAGTCTCTGTCCTTAAATTTTTTATTAAAAAAATTTTTGGCCACACCACATGGCATGTGGGATCTTAGTCCCCGGGCCAGGGATCGAACTCTCATCACATGCATTGGAAACATGGAGTCTTAACCCCTGGACTGACCACAGGGAAGTCCCTGAGGTCTCCCTTGGAGCTGCACTACTGTCTAACTGCCTTTTCTGTGAGTAGTGAGGGCCTGTGCCCCTCACTTATCACAGGTGCTGTTTTTAAGGACACTTCACGGTGATTCCTTCTGGGCACAAAGATCCATCTTAGAGTCTCTTTTCCGAAGAACCTAAGACCAATCTCCTTCTAGGACATAGAGAGAATTCTCTAACGATAACCCCATAGGCATTAACCAACCCCCTGCATTGCCCCCAAGACTAATATCTGAGCAAGGCTTGGGAGAGATGGAGGGAGACAACCAAGTGAGGACTTTCTGGAGGACTCAGGTTGACAAGATGACCTATAGCTGCACCACGGGATCGTTACCTGTTACCACCAGCTCCAGAGGGTCGCTGAGCTCTGACCAGAGCTCCCCACTTCGGTAGGAGCACCTGTATTGCCCTGCGGTGTGAGAGGTCATGGCCGGGATGGGGAACTTCACCCAGTTCATCACTGGGCGTGACTTTGGTCTCTCCAAGGCAGAAAGTCCCCCTTCAAAGTGCAGTTGGTACTCCATGGCCTCACTAGCTCCCCGACACCCGATGGTAGCTGGTCTTCCCTTTGGGATCATGAAACTGGGTCTGACCCAGATGGCAGGTTTCGAGAGCATCTCTGGAAGGGAATCAGAGGTGGGAGTTCCCAAGAAAGCCTCCCTTCCAGCCTACTGTCCACCCAACTCCTGGCTGTGAGCCTTCCTAGCCACGCAGAGTCCCTGGCCTTTCCTCCAGCTGTTCTCAAGCAGATATGGTGGCTGAACCCGACTCAGGGGCTTTGAAGGAAGGACTTACGCTTCTGAGTGCTGCTCCTCTGGCTCAGACCCAGCCCTGGAAGACAGGAGTGATGAGATATGTTGCCCCATCCGTGCTAGACCCCTCAATTCCAGCTCTCTCCCAAGCAAGAACTCACCAAGGACGAGAAGGACAGCAAGTGTGGAAGGCATCGCTCAGATTCTGCCTGGTAAATGTAGACAGCTGGGTGAAGATGGAGCCCCGCGGGCCAGGGGGATGCGCAGGATGTGGTAAGTGAAGCCCGGGAGCTGTCGCCAGGGGCTTTCACACCAATTTGTTTACTGATGATTCAAAGGCCTTCCTCCACCCCTGGCCGTTGGCAGTAAGGAAAGATGCAGTTCCCATGATGCATCTGACTGTATCTGTGGTTTCTAATCAGAGCATCTGACCATGGTCTGGTTCCCGGCAGAAACTCATTTCTAGGTCAACTGGTAAATTTTGAAATGGGGACATTATGCCCAGGGAAGGCATAGGGCAGTGTACAGAGCAAAACCCTTAAAGTCATTTTTAAAAACGTGTGTTTGACTTTGGCTCCTCTGTGACCAGCATTCATGTGCTGGGATGTTAATTGGTTTCATCAGATTGATAGAGGGACTTCTCTGGCAGCTCAGTGGTTGGGACATCACCTTCTGCCGTGGAGGCTGTGGATTCCATCCTTGGTCAGGGAGCTAAGATCCGTGCCACATGCCACATGGCCAAAAACCAAAATATGGAACAGAAGCAATATTGTAACAAATTCAATAAAGACTAAAAAAAAATGAATAAAATGATAAAACTGTCTTCTTCAGATTTATTATAATGTTTTAATAAAATACTATTTTTAAGAAAAATATATTTCTTACATAATGACATTCCTTTAGTTTAGTTCAGTCACTCAGTTGTGTCCAACTCTTTGCGACCCCATGAATCGCAGCATGCCAGGCCTCCCTGTCCATCGCCAACTCCCAGAGTTCACTCAGACTCACATCCATCGAGTCAGTGATGCCATCCAGCCATCTCATCCTCTGTCGTCCCCTTCTCCTCCTGCCCCCAATCCCTCCCAGAATCAGAGTCTTTTCCAGTGAGTCAACTCTTCGCATGAGGTGGACAAAGTACTGGAGTTTCAGTTTTAGCATCATTCCTTCCAAAGAACACCCAGGGTTGATCTCCTTTAGAATGGACCGGTTGGATCTCCTTGCAGTCCAAAGGACTCTCAAGAGTCTTCTCCAACACCACAGTTCAAAAGCATCAATTCTTTGGCACTCAGCCTTCTTCACAGTCCAACGGTCACATCCTTACATGACCACTGGAAAAACCATAGCCTTGACTAGACGGACCTTAGTCGGCAAAGTAATGTCTCTGCTTTTGAACATGCAATCTAGGTTGGTCATAACTTTTCTTCCAAGGAGTAAAGTGAAAGTGAAGTGAAGTGGCTCAGTCGTGTCCGATTCTTGTGACCCATGGACTGTAGCCCACCAAACTCCCCTGTCCATGGGATTCTCCAGGCAAGAATACTGGAGTGGGTTGCCATTTCCTTCTCCAGGGGATCTTCCCAACCCAGGGATCAAACTCAGGTCTCCCACATTGCAGGCAGACGCTTTAACCTCTGCACCACCAGGGAAGCCCGAGTAAGCGTCTTTTAATTTCATGGCTGCAGTCATCATCTGCAGTGATTTTGGAGCCCCCAAAATGAAGTCTGACACTGTTTTCACTCGTCTGCTATAAAGCAGAATATTAAAATATTAAGTACATTGATATATTTAATGCAAAATGTCCATTGTTCTTTTTTAAAGGGTCAAAATAATTTTTAAATAAATAAGTTATTTAATTGGAGTATAGTGGATTTGCAATATTCTATTCATTTCAGGTATATAGCAGTGATTATAGTCCATAATTTATTGCAAGATAATAACCATAATTCCCTGTGCTATATAGTCTGTTCTTCTTACTTATCTAGTTTACCCATGTTGGTTTGTATCCCTTACTCCTATATCCCTAATTTGTGCCTACCCACTTTCCTCTCCCGTTTGGAAACCACAAGTTCATTTTCTATTGTCTGTGAGTCTGCTTCTGTTTTGCTTATACATTTACTTATATTATTTTAGTCCACATATAAGTGATGTCATACAGTGTTTATCTTTCTCTGTCTGACTGATCTTACTAAGCATAATGCCCTTGAGGTCCATCTATGCTGCTGCACAAGGCAGAATTTCACTTCTTTTTATGGCTGAGTAGAGATGTTCAAGCTGGTTTTAGAAAAGGCAGAGGAACCAGAGATCAAATTGCCAACATCCTCTGGATCACTGAAAAAGCAAGAGAGTTCCAGAAAAACATCTACTTCTGCTTTATTGACTATGCCAAAGCCTTTGACTGTGTGGATTATAATAAACTGAAAAATTCTGAAAGAGATGGGAATCTCAGACCACCTGACCTGCCTTTTGAGAAACCTGTATGCAGGTCAGGAAGCAACAGTTAGAACTGGACATGGAACAACAGACTGGTTCCAAATAGGAAAAGGAGTTCGTCAAGGCTGTATATTGTCACCCTGCTTATTTAACTTCTATGCAGAGCACATCATGAGAAACGCTGGGCTGGAAGAAGCACAAGCTGGAATCAAGATTGCCAAGAGAAATATCAATAACCTCAGATATGCAGATGACACCAGCCTTATGGCAGAAAGCGAAGAAGAACTAAAAAGCCTCTTGATGAAAGTGAAAGAGGAGAGCGAAAAAGTTGGCTTAAAGTTCAACATTCAGAAAACGAAGATCATGGCATCTGGTCCCATCACTTCATGAGAAATAGATGGGGAAACATTGGAAACAGTGTCAGACTTTATTTTTGGGGGCTCCAAAATCACTGCAGATGGTGACTGCAGCCATGAAATTAAAAGATGCTTACTCCTTGGAAGGAAAGTTATGACCGACCTAGATCGCATATTGAAAAGCAGAGACATTACTTTGCCAACAAAGGTCCGTCTAGTCAAGGCTATGGTTTTTCCAGTGGTCATGTATGGATGTGAGAGTTGGACTGTGGAGAAAGCTGAGCACCGAAGAATTGATGCTTTGAACTGTGGTGTTGGAGAAGACTCTTGAGAGTCCCTTGGACTGCAAGGAGATCCAACCAGTCCATTCTGAAGGAGATCAACCCTGGGATTTCTTTGGAAGGAATGATGCTAAAGCTGAAACTCCAGTACTTTGGCCACCTCATGCGAAGAGTTGACTCATTGGAAAAGACTTTGTTGCTGGGAGGGTTTGGGGGCAGGAGGAGAAGGGGACGACAGAGGATGAGATGGCTGGATGGCATCACTGACTTGATGGACATGAGTCTGAGTGAACTCTGGGAGTTGGTGATGGACAGGGGAGGCCTGGCGTGCTGCAATTCATGGGGTCACAAAGAGTTGGAAATGACTGAGCAACTGAACTGAACTGAAAATAAATAAAAACAAAACAAGACAAAAGGACAACACCACAGTTTAAAAGCATCAGTTCTTTGGTGCTCAGCTTTCTTTATAGTCAGACTCTCACATCCATGTGATGACTACTGGAAAAACCATAGGTTTGACTAGAGTTAGACTGTCTATATATTCATACTTGTGAGAGGAATACATACATGGAAATATACACATACACATATATCACATCTTAAGCCATACTTCCCTTTACTCTTTGGTGTAAATATCAAAATATACCAAGAAAAGCATCTTTAAACACTTTGCAAAACTCTAAGTTTCAACGTGAGTGTCAGGAACCCATGCGGGGCTTACCCCCAGGTGAAGAGTACTGTCTAGCACACAACCAGCTTCAGACACATACTCTAATTGGGGATAAATTACCTTTAAAAAATGCAGCAGAGGGGACTTCCAGGGAAGTCCCTGGTTGGTCCAGTGGTTAAGAGTGCCTTCCAGTGCCACTGGGCCCCGCACACCACAGCTAGTGAGCTGGAGCTTTAGTGCCTGTGAGCCACAAGAAAAGATTCCATGTGCGGCAACTAAGAACTGACACAGTCAAAAAATAAAAATAATTTTTTTTAAATGCAAGAGAGGAAAGACCCTAACTGGTCATTGTCTGTCTGTAGCTCTGAGGTCAGTGCATGGCTCAGTGATAAAGAATCCACCTGCCAAGCAGGAGATGCATATTCGATCTCCAAGTTGGGAAGATCCCCTGGAGAAGGAAATGGCAACCCACTCCAGTATTCTTGCCTGGAGAATCCCCATGGACAGAGGAGCCTGACTGGCTACAGTCCATGGGGTTGCAAAAGAGTCAGATATGACTGAGCAACTAAACAGCAACAATGTAGAGCACGGTGAGAATGAATAATGATATTGTATTCTATACTTAAAAGTTGCTGAGAGGACCTTCCCTGATGGTCCAGTGGCTGAGACTATGAGCTTCAAATGCATGGGCCCCAGGTTTGATCCCTGGCCAGATAACTAGACCCCACATGCTGTGACTAGGAGTTCACAGGCCTCAACTAGAAAGATTCCCCACGCCACAACAAAAATAAAAGGTGCCACGTGCCACAGCTAAGACCTGGTGCAGCTCTTTAATAAATAAATAAATCTTCTTAAAGTTGCTGAAACTGGAGCCGATTATACAGAGTGAAGCAAGCCAGAAAGAAAAACACTAATACAGTATACTGACACATATATATGGAATTTAGAAGATAGTAATGATGACCCTCTATGTGAGACAACAAAAGAGACACAGAGGTATAGAACGGACTTTTGGACTCTGAGGGAGAGGAGAGAGGGTGGGATGATTTGGGAGAAAGACACTGAAACATGTATACTATCTTGTAAGAAACGAAGCGCCAGTTTATGTTCAATACAGGATACAGGATGCTTGGGGCTGGTGCATGGGATGATCCGGGAGACTGTGTGGGGTGGGAGGTGGGAGGGGGCTTCGGCATTGGGAGATCGTGTACACCTGTGGCTGACTCATGTCAATGTATGGCAAAACCAATACAGTATTGTAAAGTAGAATAAAGTATTAAAAAAATCAAGTAATTTTATATTTAAATATTAGGTATTAATATATTGTAACCACTACAATATAAAGAAAAATAAATATTTGACCAATTAAAAAAAAGAGTTGCTGAGAGAGTAAACCTTAATGTTCTCACCACAAAAAAATAATATTTTAAAAAACAGAAAAAAGGAAATGGTAATTATGCAAGCTGGCGGATGTATTAGCTAATGCCGCAATGAAAATCACTGTGCAGCAAGGAACTGTATCAAGTCAACCTGTTGTGCACCTTAAACTCACATGATGTTATGTTATGTCAATGACGTCTCAACGAAGTTGAAAACAAAGGGTGATGCAATGAAAATGAGATAGCCAGTAGAAAGTCTGATGTGAAATATTTGACTTCTTACACTTGAAGAACTAATGATAGCCAGGTAGGTGTCTGTAACCAAATTTATCTATCCATCCATCTATCTGTTTATCTGTCTGTCTACCCACCTACCTGACTATCTATCTATCTAATCTATGCTATCAATCTGTCATCTATTCATAGATTACAGGTTTAGATATAAATATAGGAGGCTCATTCTTTAGACATGAATGAAAAAAACATTACATGCCACCATTGAGATAATTCCCAGCAAAAGAGTACACTGCCTGCCTGATCAAGACCAAAGGGATATATTTGGCCCATGAATTCCATGGAGGTTATGTGGATCCATAGCCATCAAGGCCACATGGCTTTGGACTGATGTATCAGTGAAGGCAAATCTCTGTCTGTATGGCACCCATCTAATAATTTTCCGTCCCCAGCCCTTCCTCTGGGATGTCGGATCTTGTCTGAAGGAGGATTTGAGCCCCGTTCAACACTGGCGGAAGAAAATGTTCACTTCTCATCTGAAACATAAACAGGAAGGTTGATCTCCTCTTAGACTCTATCTCAGGGCCCCTCAGAATGAAATTCTTTGGGGAAGGAACCATTCCTCTGGGGCAATAAGTGTAGAAATTCTCTGACGAGGACCTCTGAGTTCATACTTCCTGTGGGTCTCACTGTCTCGTGAGACTCTGTCATCTCTTGATGTTCACTGTCAAGAGGCTAAGTGGGCTGAGGCTGGCCGTGCAGAACCATGGCCCCCAGGGACATTACCGTCTTCTGCCTCGGTGAGTCCCCATATGCAGGTGGGTTAGAGGGGAAAATGAGGGGAATCCAAAATAGTCAAGGTCTCTCTTAACTGCTGACTCAGACAGTAAACAATCTGCCTTCAGTGCAGGAGATGTGGGTTCAATCCTTGGGTTGGGGAGATCCCCTGGAGAAGGGAATGGCAACCCACTCCAGTATTCTTGCCTGGAAAATTGCATAGACAGAGGAGCCTGGTGGGCTACTGTCCATAGGGTAGCAAAGAGTCGGATGCTACTGAGCAATAACATTTTCGCTTTCTCTTAACATAAGAACTCAGTGATTTCAGTGACTGCTAATAAGACTCTGCTCTCCTGAGTGGAGAGATGGTCTTTGCCCAGATATGTGTCTGCCCAAGCCCATGCTGGCTTGTAAGGCTCTGTGGTCCAGTTGTCAAGTTGGCCTTGCTGGGTTCGTTCAGCCAATGCCATGCTGTCTGGCATTCCACAGTGGTTCCAGAGCTCCTGCAGGTGAGAGCCTTAGGGGCTGGAATCTGGAAGATAAAACTAAAAGATGAGCCTTGTTTGCTGTTGAAGAGAACAAATGGGACCATATGTCTTTATGTTGTTGTTCAGTCACTCAGTCATGTCTGACTCTTTGCAACCCCAAGGACTGCAGCACGCCAGGCTTCCTGTCCTTCATCATCTCCCAGATCTTGCTCAAACTCATGGCCACTGAGTCAGTGATCTCATCCTCTGTTTCCCCCTTCTCCTCTTGCCCTCAATCTTTCCCAGCATCAGGGTGTTTTCCAGTGACAGTCTTTCTGTTGAGTAATTTATAATAAAGGTTGGAAATTGGTGGGTGGAGTTTTCATGAATGTCTTTCTTCCAGTGCTCTGTCTTGGCCAGAGGATTCAGGCACAGGAAGGTAAGTGTTTCTCTAAGTCTCCTCCAATCAATCCCCTTGCATCCTCCTGGCAACTCTAGGATAGAAAAGTCTGGGATAGAAACTCAAAGGGATTCCAGTTTACTTCCTGTTCTGTTGATAGCTGCCTCTGCTGTATTACTTTTGTGCAAATTCTAGCTCACTTTGGAAACTTTGGATCCCTCAAATTCATGCTCAGGCCAGGATTTAGTCTTTGCCTCTGGTAGGCTGACTGTCCATCCAAGATATGTGTTTTACTGAATGTTCACAACGGCAGGGATGAGGAAGTCAGGAACCACCTTCCATTGCCCAATATTCTTCCTACATCAAATGTTCTCACAATCTTAACTCTCCGCAGTCCATCTACTTTTTTTCACTTAAAGGGACACTGCCTTAGAAAACTTTATGTAAGTGGCTTCAATTCTCAGAACCAATTTCTTTGTCTATAAAGGTGACTTAGATGGTAAAGAATCTGCCTGCAATATAGGAGAGATGGATTGGAGCCTTGGGTCGGGAAGATCCCCTGGAGAAGGGAATGGCTACACCACTCCAGTATTCTTGACTGGAAAATCCCACGGATAGAGGAGACTGGTGGGCTACAGTCCATTTGCAACCATGGGGTTGCAAAGAATCCAGTGTGACTGAGAGGCTAACACTTTCACTGTCAAAAGAGAAATAAAAATAACAATGAAAGCAGATTGGAACATGGGAGGATGGGATCACTGTGATACAATTTTGGGGATTAATCGAGATAAGGCATGTGAATTATGTACATGGTAAGTGTATTACCTGTGATGGGGTTCTCAGGTGGTTCAGCAGTAGAGATACCTCTGATGATGATGGTGGTGATTATGAGGAAAAAAAGTCTCTGAACTCTGTGTAGGACCCAGTCTCCACTTTCTTTGATTCATTCAGTTCAGTTCAGTCTCTCAGTCGTGTCTGACTCTTTGTGACCCGATGAATGGCAGCACGCCAGGCCTCCCTGTCCATCACCAACTCCCGGAGTCCACCCAAACCCACGTCCATCGAGTTGGTGATGCCATCCAACCATCTCATCCTCTGTCGTCCCCTTCTCCTCCTGCTCTCAATCTTTCCCAGCATCAGGGTCTTTTCAAATGAGTCAACTCTTCACTCCAGGTGGCCAAAGTATTGGAGTTTCAGCTTCAACATCAGTCCCTCCAATGAACACCCAGGACTGATCTCCTTTAGAATGGCCTGGTTGGATCTCCTTACAGTCCAAGGGACTCTCAAGAGTCTTTTCCAACACTACAGTTCAAAAGCATCAGTTCTTCTCCATTCAGCTTTCTTTATAGTCCAATACTCACATCCATACGTGACCACTGGAAAAACCATAGCCTTGACTAGACGGACATTGGTTGGCAAAGTAATGTCTCTGTTTTTTAATATGCTATCTCGGTTGGTCATAACTTTCCCTCTAAGGGAAGCATCTTTTAATTTCAGGTTGCAGTCACCATTAGAAGCGATTTTGGCTCTCAAAAAAATATAGTCAGCCACTGTTTCCACTGTTTCCCCATCTACTTGCCATGAAGTGATGGGACCAGATGCCATGATCTTTGTTTTCTGAATGTTGAGCTTTAAGCCAAAATTTTCACTCTCCTCTTTCACTTTCATCAAGAGGCTCTTTAGTTCTTCTTCACTTTCTGCCATAAGGGTGGTGTCATCTGCATATCTGAGGTTATTGATATTTCTCCCGGCAATCTTGATTCAAGCCTGTGATTCTTCCAGCCCAGCGTTTCTCATGATGTACTCTGCATAGAAATTAAATAAGCAGGGTGACAATATACAGCCTTGACGTACTCCGTTTCCAATTTGGAACCAGTCTGTTGTTCCATGTCCAGTTCTAGCTTTTGCTTCCTGACCTGCATACAGATTTCTCAAGAGGCAGGTCAGGTGGTCTGGTATTCCCATCTCTTGAAGAATTTTCCACAGTTTATTGTGATCCACACAGTCAAAGGCTTTGGCATAGTCAATGAAGCAGAAATAGATGTTTTTCTGGAACTCTCTTGCTTTTTTGATGATCCAGCGCATGTTGGCCATTTGATCCCATGACTCATTGCTTTCTTTTAAACAGTCATTTGTTTGTTTGGCTGCCCCTAGCTGCGTTAGGAGACAACTTTCCCCGCATAGTGGGAAGAGAGCGGAGACTCTGGGGTGAGACGATCTTAGTTCCCAGACCAGGTCGGAGCACTCTTCAGGCTGCGGTCTTGGACGACCGGCATGGTTCTCCCAAGCCTCAGCACCCACACACTAGGGTGGAGAGCAGAGCTACACACGGATATGGGTCACCATGGCAACAAGGACCAAGCAAGCCGCCTGGCAGACTGGGGGGCACTCTCCAGCGCTCTTAGTTGCTCGATGGTGTCTGACTACTTGCGACCCCATGGACTGTAGCCCACCAGGCTCCTCTGCCCATGGGACTTCTCAGGCAAGAATACTGAAGTGGGTTGCCATTTCCTTCTCATGGGGATCTTCGTGACCCAAGGACTGAACCTGGCTCTCCCGTATTGCAGGCAGATTGTTTACTGTGTGAGCCATCAGGGAAGAGGATAGAATTAATGTGTATGAGGTCTGCTTTGGAGGCAATGAAAATGGAATAGACAGAGATGATGATTGCACAAGATTGTGAATGTACTAAATTCCACTGAATTGTATACTTTCAACATGGTTAAGTTTATGTTATATAAATTTCACCTTGATATATATATATATATATATATATATATATATATATGAAGGAATTTTGTTCCTCAAAAATCTTTCAGTTCCTCAATAACCTAAATACCCAATCTGGCAATTCCACTTCTATACATGTAACAAGAGAAACGGAAACAAGAGATTCTAACAAGATATTTGCACCTCTGTGTTCATAGCAACTTTATTCACAATAGTCAGAAGGTGGAAAAAACTCAAATGTCCATTGACATGAATGTATAATCAAAATGCAGTCTATACATACAGTGGAATATTATTCAGCCATAAAAGGAAACGTATTCTGATACATACTACAACGTGGATGAATCTTGATGACATTGTACTAAGTAAAAAGACACCAGACACAGAAAGGCAAATATTGGGTTATTCCACTGATACAAGGTATCTAGAAAAGGAAAATTCATAGAAACAGAAAGTCAATTAGAAAAGACAAAGGCCTAAGAAAAGAGAGAGTGAAGAGTTACTGCTGAGTAGTTATAGGGGTTTTGTTTGGAATCCTGAGAAAGTCCTGGAAATAGATGCACAATGTGGTGAGTATAGGGCCCTCCCTCATGGCCCAGTGGTTAAGCCGTCACATTCCAATGCAGGGGATACAAGGTTGGAGCCCTGGTCTGGGAGTCAAGATCCCACATGCCTTGTGACCAAAACACCAAAACATAAAGCAGAAGCAATATTGTAAAAATTCAGTAAAGACTAAAAATACTCCACATCTATCTATCCATATCTATACCTATACCTATATTTATAGCTATCTATCTATAGATAGATACACACACACATATAGTGAGTGTAATGAAGGCCACTTAGCTGTGTACTTAGAAATGGTTTAAATGATAAATTTAATCTTTATATAACACATTTCATTTTTGCCACAATTAGAAATTACCCCCAAAAATTTTAAGGAAGGAGCTGTAAGTCTGTCACACCCTTCATTTAGTTCTTTCCCCCACAGAAAAAGAAAGAAGCATGGCTTCTCCATGGCAGGCCACCTGAGTCTGGGCCCTGTTTTCTTTTAGGGGACTTTCCCATTCCTATCATATCTGCTACGCCCAGTTCTGTGATTCCCTGGAATGGGTCGGTGAAGATCTTGTGCCAGGGAACCCTTGAGTCTTACCTGTACCAACTGGAGATCCTGGAAAACCTCACCTACAAACAAGTGGAGAAGAAGTTGGGATTTCAGGAGGTGGCAGAATTCATCATTAACCACATGGATCCAAACACCGCAGGGCGCTATCAGTGCCGATACAGGAGAGGGCATCGCTGGTCGGGCGCCTAGTGAGGCCCTGGAGCTGGTGGTGACAGGTGCGGCTGCGGGCAGGTCTCCGACCCGCCGCTCTCTTTCCTTTCTTAGTTTTTCAGAAATGTTATGCTTAGAACAGTCTCAAATTTCCAGGAAATTACGGTGATGCAACAGACAGTGCCCGTATACCTTGCACTCAGTTTCCCCTATTCTTTTTTTTTCTTTTTTAAAAAATACTTTATTCTACATTACAATACTGTATTTTTTCTGCCATACATTGACATGAATCAGCCACAGGTGTCCACGATCTCCCAATGCCGAAGCCCCCTCCCACCTCCCACCCCACATCCTCTCCCTGAATCATCCCGTGCACCAGCCCCATGCATCCTGCATCCTGTATTGAACATAGACTGGTGCTTCATTCTTACGAGATAGTATACATGTTTCAATGCCATTCTCCCAAACCATCCCACCCTCTCCCTCTCCCTCAGAGTCCAAAAGTCCATTCTATACCCTTGAGTCTCTTTTGTTGTCTCACATAGAGGGTCATCATTACTCTCTTTCTAAATTCCATATATATGTGTCAGTATACTGTATTGGTGTTTTTCTTTCTGGCTTACTTCACTCTGTATAATCGGCTCCAGTTTCATCCATCTCATTAGAACTGAGTCGAATTTATTCTTTTAAGGGCTGAGTAGTACTCCATTGTGTATAGGTACCACAGCTTGCTTATCCATTCATCTGCTGATGGACATCTAGGTTGTTTCCATGTCCTGGCTATTATAACCAGTGCTGCAATGAACATTGGGGTACATGTGTCTTTTTCAATTCTGGTTTCCTCGGTGTGTATGCCCAGCAGTGGGATTGCTGGATCATAAGGCAGTTCTATTTGCAATTTTTTAAGGAATCTCCACACTGTTTTCCATAGTGGCTGTACTAGTTTGCATTCCCACCAGCAGTGTAAGAGGGGTCCCTTTTCTCCACATCCTCTCCAGCATTTATTGCTTGTAGACTTTTGGATCGCAGCCATTCTGACTGGTGTGAAATGGTACCTCATTGTGGTCTTGATTTGCATTTCTCTGATAATAAGTGATGTTGAGCATCTTTTCATGTGTTTGTTAGCCATCCGTATGTCTTCTTTGGAGAAATGCCTATTTAGTTCTTTGGCCCATTTTTTTTTATTGGATCGTTTATTTTTCTGGAGTTGAGCTGCATAAGTTGCTTATATATCCTTGAGATTAGTTGTTTGTCAGTTGTTTCATTTGCTATTGTTTTCTCCCATTCAGAAGGCTGTCTTTTCACCTTGCTTATAGTTTCCTTTGTTGTGCAGAAGCTTTTAATTTTAATTAGATCCCATTTGTTTATTTTTGCTTTTATTTCCAGTATACTGGGAGGTGGATCATAGAGGATCCTGCTGTGATTTATGTCGGAGAGTGTTTTGCCTATGTTTTCCTCTAGGAGTTTTATAGTTTCTGGTCTTACATTTAGATCTTTAATCCATTTTGAGTTTATTTTTGTGTATGGTGTTAGAAAGAGGTCTAGTTTCATTCTTTTTACAGGTGGTTGACCAGTTTTCCCAGCACCACCTGTTAAAGAGACTGTCTTTACTCCATTGTATATTCTTGCCTCCTTTGTCGAAGATAAGGTGTCCATAGGTGTGTGGGTTTATCTCAGGGCTTTCTATTTTGTTCCCTTGATCTATATTTCTGTCTTTGTGCCAGTACCATACTGTCTTGATGACTGTGGCTTTGTAGTAGAGTCTGAAGTCAGGCAAGTTGATTCCTCCAGTTCCGTTCTTCTTTCTCAAGATTGCTTTGGCTATGCGAGGTTTTTTGTATTTCCATACAAATCTTGAGATTTGATCTAGTTCTGTGAAAAATACTGCTGGTAGCTTGATAGGAATTGCATTGAATCTGTAGATTGCTTTGGGTAGTATACTCATTTTCACTATATTGATTCTTCCAACCCATGAGCATGGTATATTCCTCCATCTATTAGTGTCCTCTTTGATTTCTTTCATCAGTGTTTTATAGTTTTCGATATATAGGTCTTTAGTTTCTTTAGGTAGGAATATCCCTAAGTATTTTATTCTTTTCGTTGCAATGGTGAATGGAATTTTTTCCTTAACTTCTTTTTCTACTTTCTCAGTATTAGTGTATAGGAATACAAGGGATTTCTGAGTGTTGATTTTATATCCTGCAACTTTACTATATTCGTTGATTAGCTCTAGTAGTTTTCTGGTCGAGTCTTTAGGATTTTCTATGTAGAGGATCATGTCGTCTGCAAACAGAGTTTTACTTCTTCTTTTCCAATTTGGATTCCTTTTATTTCTTTTTCTGCTCTGATTACTGTGGCCAAAACTTCCAGTACGATATTGAATAGTAGTGGTGAAAGTGGACACCCTTTTCTTGTTCCTGACTTTAGGGAAATGGTTTCAATTTTTCACCATTGAGGATAGTGTTAGCTGTGGGTTTGTCATATATAGCTTTTATTATGTTGAGGTATGTTCCTTCTATTCCTGCTTTCTGGAGAGTTTTTATCATAAATGGATGTTGAATTTTGTCAAAGGCTTTTTCTGCATCTATTGAGATAATCATATGATTTTTATTTTTAAGTTTGTTAATGTGATGAATTACATTGATTGACTTGTGGATACTGAAGAATCCTTGCATCCCTGGGATAAAGCCCACTTGGTCATGGTGTATGATCTTTTTAATGTGTTGCTGGATTCTGATTGCTAGGATTTTGTTAAGGATTTTTGCATCTATGTTCATCAGTGATATTGGCCTGTAGTTTTCTTTTTTGTGGTGTCTTTGTCAGGTTTTGGTATTAGGGTGATGGTGGCCTCATAGAATGAGTTTGGAAGTTTACCTTCCTCTGCAGTTTTCTGGAATAGCTTCAGTAAGATAGGTGTTAGCTCTTCTCGAAATTTTTGGTAGAATTCAGCTGTGAAGCCGTCTGGACCTGGACTTTTGTTTGCTGGAAGATTTCTGATTACAGTTTCAATTTCCATACTTGTGATGGGTCTGTTAAGATTTTCTATTTCTTCCTGGTTCAGTTTTGGAAAGTTGTACTTTTCTAAGAATTTGTCCATTTCTTCAAGTTGTCCATTTTATTGGCATATAATTGCTGATAGTAGTCTCTTCCCCTATTCTTAACATGTTGATCGAAGGCTTATTAATAGGTCGTTTGCTACCCAAACGTACTGACTGCAGACACAGCAACACATTTTTAGAGAGTGATACAATTAACATCACTGGTGCAAAGTTGTTAGAGGTTAGAATTTATCAAGGATTCACTCAACAACTTATGATTGACATTATCATTCACATTTTGTTCCATTAGGTTTTTGTTCTAACCTTGTGTATATTGTAAATGCCAGTTTATTACTGTAAAATTTTCAAAAATGATGCATCGAGAAATTCTGAGTGAAGAATTTATCGGTGCATTTTTCTGCAGTTACTTCTGAGCGGCACATACACTAGCATCTCAGAAGATGATAGTTCTTCAGCATAAAGTTCTGAATCAGACAAAGTGAATATTAGATCAGCAGAAAGACAGAAAAACAATACCCAAAAAAACCCTCAAACCTTAGTGACTGATTCTGATACAGAAAGTGAAAATGAGACTCACAGTGCTGGAGAACTTTACAGGTGTGTCAGGTGTAACTACTGTAATAACCTGCAAAGTCTTATGAAATAACAAAATTAATTTCTGACCTGCTGAAATAAAAATCACTGGGTTCCTTTGTCCGTGGGTTTTCCCAACCAAGAATACTGGAGTGGGTTGCTATTTCCTCCTCCAGGGGATCTTCCCAGCCCAGGGATCGAACCCCGGTCTCCTTCATTGGCAGGTGGATTCCTTACTATCAGAGCCACCAGAGAAAGCTCCTGGGATTCCCTAAGCAGTGAACAGTTAAAATATCTTCATTTTCATAAGAAATCCTTTTCAACCACACCCGATTTTATGTAAATACGGTGACTTTTGGAAAGCACCTAAGGATATGAGCTGGTTGCCAGGGGAACCAACCAAGTAATTGGTGGGTTAGAATACTCAGCCCTGCCCCACCCCTACCTGACCTCCGGGGCAGGCAGAGAGGTGGGAGGTTGACTCCATCACCAATGGCCAGTGACGAAATAATCAGTGTCGCCTAGGAAATGAAGTCCTGTACTCTTCCAGTTCTCCCCTCTGGCTGTTCCTGACACATGCTTTCATAAGCCAGTAATCTGGTAAGCAAGCTGGCTCCCTGAGTTCCGTCTGCCACTCTAACAAATGAATTGAGCAACTGAGCACAGCAACTGCAGCCCAACGACTTCCGATTTTTGCTGCTCAGTCAGAAGCACGGGTGACAACCTGGACTTCTGATGGGCTCTGAATTGGGAGGGACTTGTAGGACTGAGCTGTTAACCCGGAGCCCCAAACCGCAGGATCTGACGTTACAGCCAGGTAGAGAGTGTCAGAAATGAGGTGACTTGTGGGACGCCCAGCTGGTGTCTCAGAATCGCTCAGCGGTCTAAGGAGGAAACCCACAGGTTGGAACTGGAAACAGAACCATGTGGCCCTTCTGGCTTTAGAGACTAGATTGCTGTCCCTGGAAGATAGCTGCTCATGTGCATGTTCACTCAGCTCCATCTGTGAGAATTTGGGAGAGAGGATGGGTCTTGCAGGGGGCTCCCCAGGCGGCTCAGTGGTAAAGAATCCGCCTGCAATGCAGGAGACCCGGGAGATGTGGGTTCAGTCCCTGGGTCGGGGAAAACCCCTGGAGGAAGGTATGGCAATCCACCCTCATGTTGTTGCCTGGATAGTCCCATGGACAGAGGAGCCTGGGGGCTGCAGTCCTTAGGGTCACAAAGAGTCGGACATGACAGCTGACAGCACACGCCCGTGGACCCTGCAGTGGCGCAGTGGGATGCCACCACCTCCTGCTCCTTTGCATCAGGAAAGCACGAGCTTCCGCCCTTCTCTTGGCATGGACCCAAAGTGGGTGGCGGGGAAACAGGGAAAGACAGAGATCTTGCCAACGACTCACTCTCTTCTCTTTCAGGCTTGTATGACAAACCCTTTCTCTCCACCGATGGGGGCCACGTGGCAATGCCAGGGGAGAATATTTCCTTCCAGTGTGGTTCAGCACACATGTTGTTTGACAGATTTTCACTGAGCAGGCCAGGAGGGGCCACCCTGTCACGGCACCGAGATGCGAGGCTCCAGGGGGACTTCACTCTGGGTCCTGTGAACCTCAGCTTCTCAGGGGTCTACACGTGCTACGGTTGGCACAGCGGCCGCCCCTACGTATGGTCAGCCCCCAGCGATGCCCTGGAGCTGGTGGTGACAGGTAAGGGCACCACCCCCAACCCCCCGCCACCACCAGAGACTTCCGTCCTCCTCCTTGGGGCTCTAGCCGGCTGTCCAGGGCCTTGGCATCAGGCAGGAGAACAGGCACCGAGAAAGGACGGGGCAGGAGAGACTCGTGGCTCAGAGGACCACGGAGAGAGAAGGCCTTCTCACCCATGTGACATGTGACTTTCACAGCATGTCCCCGAGCTCTCCAGTGTCCTTAAAGACACATGGCCTGTTAAGAAAGGAGAGGCACCCGTTCAGAATCATCTTTAAGGGTGTCGTTGAGTCAGCAGATACCAGACACAGCCTTTGATGAACTCACTTTCTTTCATCACATGCTTAGTCGTAATGGGGAATCCTGACATTAACCTCTAATATAGAAGCCACTCAGAGAGGTTGACTGGTAACTTACTACTCATCAGGAAGACTCTAAAAAACTCTATCAAGAGCTTCATCTAGGGAAACTTACTGGCGCTCCAGGGATTAAGACTCGGGGGCTTTGGGACCTCCCTGGTAGTCTTGTGGCTAAGACTCCGAGCTCCCAATGCAGGGGACCTGGGTTCGATTCCTGATCAGGGAACTAGATCCCACGTGCTGCAACTGAAGATCTCACATGCTATGACTACAGACCCAGTACAGCCAAATAAATAAGCAAATATTTAAGAAAAAAGAGGGACACTTCTCTGCAGGCTCAGTGGTAAAGAATCTGCCTGGCAATGCAGGAACACGGGCCTCTCCTTTCATCCCTGATCTGGGAAGACCCCACATGCCTCAAAGCAACAAAGAGCCTGTGCCAGGATTACTGAGCCTGTGCTCCACAAGGAGAGAAGCCACCATAATGAGAAGCCTGAGAACCATAGCTAGAGAGTAGCCCCCACTCACCCCAACGAGAAAAAGCCTAAGCAGCAAGGAAGACCCAACATAGCCAAAAATCGATCAATCAATAAAATTGCATATATATATATATATGTGTGAAAGTGAAAGTGAAGTCGCTCAGTCGTGTCCGACTCTTTGTGACCCCGTGGACTATAGCCTACCAGGCTTCTCTGTCCATGGGATTCTCTAGGCAAGAATACTGGAGTGGGTTACCATTTCCTTCTCCAGGGATATAAAGACTCAAGGCTTTTGTATACATAAAGACTCAAGGCTTTCATTACTGTGGACCTGGGTTTCATCCCAGGTTGGGGATCTAAGATCCCATAAGGCACGAGGCGTAACAAGAAATTTCAAAAGAGCTTCATTTTTATATGGTTTGCATGCATCACTCTGCTCAGAGGGAGCAAACGTGAGTCATAGCAGAGGAAAGCAACTGCTAGTGACTGAGTGGGATGACCACATGTGTCCCTCACGTTTGTCTTGTCCAGTCATTCCACAAGCTAAGCGAATGTAGTAGACATGGCCATCAGCTCCTGTGGCCAAATGGTCTTTTCAATTAGTGATACAGGGGCAACTGGGCACCTGTGGAGGAGGGCTGAATTTATTAGCGTTTTCCTTTAATGTAGACAGTCACTATATCTTGTTTTATTTATTTTTTTCTTGGAGAAATGCTAAATGCTTTATTTTTCTTTTTTTTAAATAAAATTTGTTTATTTAAATTGGAGGCTAATTACTTTACAATATTGTATTGGTTTTGCCATACATCAACATGAATCCACCATGGGTGTACACTTGTTTTAGAAATTGCCTCCTATCCCAATGTCAGGATGATCCTTTCTAATATTATCTTCCCAGACTTGAAATATTTTGCACTGTGCCATTAGGAATTCATATTGAATTCCAGGGATTCCCTGGTAGCTCCGTTGGTAAAGAATCCACCTGCACATGTTGATGTATAGCAAAACCAATACAATATTGTAAAGTAATTAGCTTCCAATTTAAATAAATAAATTTATATTAAATAAAGGAAAAGAATCCCCCTGCAATGCAAGAGACTCCAGTTCGACTCCTGGGTCAGGAAGATCTCTTGAGGAAGGGATGGGCTACCCACTCCAGTATTCTTGGGCATCCCTGGTGGCTCAGATGGTAAAGAATCCACTTGCCCAAATCCACTTGGAACTGATTTCTATGTTTTAACTGAAGAGAGTTACTAGGATTTCTGAGCATTGTAATTTCATAATATTTTATTACATCCTTAAGCCTGTGAGGTCCAGAAAACAAATGGATAAATTTTTTAAAGGTACAGTGAATAGAAATAACTAATGAAAGGTCACACACCAATGAACCAAGGTCACACTGAGCTCCCCTAAGTTTTTTGTGTTTTGATCACGCCACATCGCATTCAGAGATCCTAGCTCCCTGACCAGGATTGAACCCATGTCTGCCGCAGTGGAAGTGCTCAGTCATAATCTCTGGACTGCCAGGAAAGTCTCAAATTTTCCCTAGATTTGTCTAAACTTTTTTCCTACTTGCTTCCCAGATACCAATCATTGTATGAGAAAGGGACACACACTATTCCATGAGGTGAGACGATGTAGAGGAGAGAGTTTGGGGCTCTGGATCTATGAAGGTATTTTGAGGATATGATTAAATATTCAGCGAAACTGCCATGTGGGGAGGGGATGACAAGCAAACAGAACAGCCTCATAACCACCTCCTCCCCCGTTTACAAGATGCCTCTGGGGACCACAGCTTTGGACTCAGGTTTAAGGTGAAGCACAGAGACTCACACACAGTGGTAACCAGCTTGGCAGTGCCGTGTGGTGCCTGAGTGCTTAGTCATGTCTGACTCTTGTCGGACAACCCCATGAGCTATATAGCCCACCAGGCTCCTCTGTTCATGAGGTTTTCCAGGCACGAATACTGGAGTGGGCTGCCATTTCCTTCTCCACGGATCTTCCTGACCCAGGGATCGAACCCGCATCTCCTGTGTCTCCTGCATTGCAGGTGGATTCTTTACCCACTGAGCCATTGGAATGCCATTGGGAAGTATGGCGCTCACGAATGCACGCATTGCCTGAGGAGGGGGGTCCCAGCGAACCCACAAACTAGGGAAACGAGCTCCCTTCCCAGGGCTCTTGGTTGGGAGGGAATGAAACGTGACCAGCGATCATTCATTTCCTTCTAATGGCATCTCTAGATACCGCTAGCCAAGATCACACGACAGAGAACTGGGTTCGGATGGGCGTGGCAGGGCTGGTCCTCCTAGCCCTCTTGGCCATCCTGGCTGAAAATCGGCTGGGCTCTCAGCTTCCACACCAGAAAGACCAGCAAGATCTGCCTGACCTGAGCCAGAGTTGGCAGAAAAGTCAGACAGAATGGACCTTTGGACTAACTCCTAAGGACCACCAGGGAGACTCCTGGAGCTGATGCTTCTTAGAAGAGCCAGCATCTGCGGAGTCCTATGCAGCTGCTTGGAGAGCACAAGGGAGACGGAGCTATGAAGAAGCTTGGATCCCCTTTCAAACCAATCAAATGGTATCTTCTTGTATGCATCTGATATATTTGCATTCCACCTTTCTAGACATAATTGAGAACATTCTCAGTATCATCTTGGCTGAACTCATTTCCTGTGATAAAAAATAATGAAAAGCATTCTCAGTTCTTGCTGTTTTTTACCCTCCCTTTATAGACTTTTGGGCTTTCCAAGTGGCTCAGAGGGTAAAGAATCCACCTGCCAATGCGGGAGATGCAGGTTCCACCCCTGGGTCAGGAAGATCTCCCGGAGGAAGGCATGGAAACCCACTCCAGGATTCTTGCCTGGGAAGTCCTAAGGACAGAGGAACCTGGAGGGCTGCAGTCTGTGGGGTCGCAAAAACTCAGACATGACTTGGCACACACATGCACACACTGTAACCATATGAATTTGAATTTAATTCTAATTCAGTTAATCATGTGATAACCAATTATATCACATGAGCAAACAGAGGCTCAGAAATCATATAATTTGAATAATGATAAAATGTGTGGATACAGAGTTTCTGTTTGGGAAGATGAAAAAGTCCTGGAGATAGATGGTCGTGTTGGTTGCATGATGATATGAATGTCTAGGATGCCACTGAAATGTGCACTTGAAAATGGTTAGAATGAAACTTTATGCTCATTAAATAGCAACTCTCCAGTGGAGGTATAGAGTTTCAGTTTTACAAGATGAGAAAGTTCTATAAGTTTGCTTCACAACAATGGAAATGTACTTCACACAACTGAACTGTACACCTAAAAATGGTTAAGACATTATGGTTCATGTATGTTGGGGGGCAGTTACCATAATAATGAAAAAGCTTTTAAAAAATGGTTACAATGGTACATTTTGGGTCATGTATGCCTTACCACAATTTTTAAAAGTTATTTGTGGTCTATAGAAACTGAAAGTAGGTTAGTGGTTTCCCAGTGCTGGGAGAGAGACAGGGTATTGTACAGTGAGTGATAGTGGGTAATAGGGTTTTTTTTGGGGGTTGGGGGTTTTAAAAGTTCTGAAATTAGATTGTGGTGATGGTTGAGTGACTGTGGAGATATAATAAAAAACATACAATTATACACTTTAGATGGTAAGTTGTAGAGTATGTCAATTATATCTCAATACAGTTGGGATTTTTCAAGCATTGAGAAGGATTAGAGGGGTCCTAACTTGGCAGAGGAATAGGACGGGGAGACCACATTCTCCCCCATAAATTCATTGAAAGAACATTTGAACGTTGAGCAAATTCCACAAAACAACTTCTGAACACTGGCAGAGGACATAAGGCACCCAGAAAGGCAGCCCATTGTCTCTGAAAGGAAGTAGGACTAAATATAAGAGACAGAGAGAGACAGAAGAGTTAGGGACAGAGACCCATCCCGGGAAGGGAGTCTTAAAGGAGAAGTTTCCAAACAGCAGGAAACCCTCTCACTGGTGGGTCTGTGAGGAGTTTTGGAATCTCAGAGGGCAACATAACCAGTAGGAAAAAATAAATAAACAAACAAACCCCACAGATTATGTGCCTAACGGCAACTCCCGGCAGAGAAGTAGCCCCGTCTGCCACCAGCAAGCGGGGGGCTGGACAGGGAGGCGCAGGCTGCATTGCTTAGGGTAAGGACCGGGCCTGAATACCCAGAGGGCAATCTGAGGGAGCTAATGTGAGATAGCAACCCAAACTGTGGGATAGCCAGAGGGAGAGAGAGAGAGAACTATCTCGTGAAAAGCCCTAACCTAGGGCACTGCCGGCCTGCTCTCAGAACAAAGGACAAATACCAGAGGACAGCTAGCCGGCTGCGGACCAGCTCATCCCCCGCCGGAGACAGGGAGGCAGGGAGGCAGGCAGGGGAATGGGGTGGGGGGTGTGTGTGTGTGTGGGGGTGTGTGTGGGTGCTGCAGCCAGAGCTGGAAAGGGGCAATCTCGGCCCCAGAGATGGAATCCTCTACCAAACTGTGAGCAAGCTAACCAAAACCTGGGATTCTGGACAGTTGACATCTGCCGGCAGGGTCACAGCTAGAGATCAGCTGCCCAGAAGAGACACACGGCACACCTGAGAAGGCACGCCCACTCCACACCCAGAAAACCAAGCGGCTGGGGCGGGGGAGAGGCGATAAAACGCACCCCCACCTGAGGAGACTGCACTCGTCAAGCACCTGGTCGCCTGAGCGGCTCGGTCCTGGGAAGGGCACAAAACACAGGCCCAACTGAGTCTGCACCATTGTGGAGTACCCGAGAACCTGAACCTGAGCGGCTTAGACCTGGAAGTGCATGCAACCCAAGATCCACCTCAGAAAGGTCCCCTGCAGAGCAGCCTGGAGACTGAGCAGGGTAGACTGGGAAAGCACACACGCCGTGAGTGGGCAAGCCCAGTGTGGCCCAGACACTGAGCACTCCCCACACATGCCAGGGATGCTTGTTTGCAGCACACCCAAACAAGTGAGCCTAAATAAGTGGCCACCTTTACCCCCTTGTGTCATGGCAGAGATTAGCCACTGAAGAGACCTGAAAACGGAAGAAGCCAAGATAAACAGAGGGAACCGCTTTGGAAGTGACAGGTGCAACAGATTAAAACCCTGTAGTTAGCACCAAATACATTGGAAGGGGCCTATAGATCTTGAGAAGTATAAGATGGAACAAGGAACTATCTGAAACTGAACTGACCCCACACTGCCCACAACAGCTCTAGAGAAATTCTTAGATATATTTTTACAATTATTATTTTTTAAATTAAAAAAATTTTTTCAATTCTCAAATAATCCTTTAATTTTCATTTTTATAGCCTACTATTACCTTGCAAAAAAATCCCCTATTTTAAAAGCAAACTTCATATATATTTTTTTATAATTTTGTGATTTTTTTTTATTAGTGTATTTTTAAGAGTCTAACCTCTACTCTAGATTTTTAATCTTTGCTTTTTGGTATTTGCTATCAATTTTGTACCTTTAAGAATCCAATATTCAGTACCCATTTTTACTTAGGAGTGTGATTACTGGCTTGATTGCTCTCTCCCTCTTTTGACTTTCCTTTTTCTCCCCCAGGTCACCTCTATCTCCTCCCTCCCCCTTCTCTTCTCTACCCAACTCTGTGAATCTCTTTCTGTGTTCCAGGCTGTGGAGAACACTTAGAGAACTGATTACTGGCTACATCTGTCTCTCTCCTTTTGATTCCCCCCTTCCTCTTCCTGCTTATCTCTATTTCCTTCCTCCCTCTCCTCTTCTCTGTGTAACTCTGTGAACCTCTCTGAAGGTTCCAGACTGTGGAGAGCACATAGAGAATTGATTACTGGCTAGCTTGCTCTCTCCCCTTTGATTCCCCCTCTTCTCCTCCTGGTCACCTCTGTCTCCCTCCTCCGTCTTCTCTTCTCCATGTAACTCTGTGAACCTCTCTGGGTGTCCCTCACTGTGGAGAATCTTTTCACCATTAACCTAAATGTTTTCTCATTTGTGCTGTATGGATGGAGAAGTCTTGAGGCTACTGTAAGAAGAAGACTGAAAACCAGAGGCAGGAGCTTAAGCCCAAAACCTGACACCACCAGAGAACTCCTGACTCAGGGAACATTAACCACATCCCAAAGCCTCCATACCTACACTGAAACCAAGCACCAAGAAGAGCCAACAAGTTCCAGAGAAAGACATACCACGCAAATTCTCCACCAATGCAGGAACATAGCCCCGAGCTTCAGTATACAGGCTGCCCAAAGTCACACCAAACCCACAGACATCTCAAAACTCACTACTGAACACCTCATTGAACTCCAGAAAGAAGAAGTCCAGCTCCACCCACCAGAACACCGATTCAAGCTTCCTTAACCAGGAAACCTTGACAAGCCACTCGTCCAACCCCACTCACAGGGAGGAACCTCCACAATAAAGAGGAACCATAAACTGCCAGAATACAGAAAGGCCACTCCAAACACAGCAATCTAAACAAGATGAAAAGGCAGAGAAATGTTCAGCAGGTAAAGGAACATGGTAAATGCCCACCAAACTAAACAAAAGAGGAGGAGATAGGTAGTCTACCTGAAAAAGAATTCAGAATAATGATAGTAAAGATGATCCAAAAGCTTGAAAACAAAATGGAGTTGCAGATAAATAGACTAGAGACAAGGATTGAGAAGATGCAAGAAATTAACAAGGACCTAGAAGAAATAAAAAGAGTCAATCAATAATGAATAATGCAAGAACTGAGATAAAAAAAACACCCTGGAAGGAACCAACAGTAGAATGACTGAGGCAGAAGATAGGATAAGTGAGGTGGAAGAGAGAATTGTGGAAATAAGTGAAGCAGAGAGGAAAAAAGAATTAAAGGAAATGAGGGCAACCTCAGAGACTTCCTGGGCAATGTTAAATGCCCCAACATTTGAATCATAGGAGTCCCAGAAGAAGAAGACAAAAAGAGAGGCCATGAGAAAATACTTGAGGAGATAATAGTTGAAAACTTTCCTAAAATGGGGAAGGAAATAGGCACCCAAGTCCAAGAAACCCAGAGAATCCCAAACAGGACAAACCCAAGGCAAAACACCCCAACACATATTAATAAAATTAACAGAGATCAAGCACAAAGCACAAATATTAAAAGCAGCAAGAGAAAAACAACAAATAACACACAAGGGGATCCCCATAAGGATAACAGTCGATCTTTCGATAGAAACTTCAGGCCAGAAGGGAATGGCAGGACATATTTAAAGTGATGAAAGAGAAAAACCTACAGCCCAGATGACTGTACCCAGCAAGGAGCTCATTCAAATATGAAGGAGAAATCAAAAGCTTGACAGACAAACAAAAGCTGAGAGAATTCAGCACCACCAAACCAGCTCTCCAACAAATGCTAAAGGATCTTCTCTAGACAGGAAACACAGAAAAGGTGTATAAACTCGAACCCCAAACAATAAAGTAAATGGCAACGGGATCATACTTATCAATAATTACCTTAAATGTAAATGGTTTGTATGCCCCAACCAAAAGACAAAGACTGGCTGAATGGATATGAATGGATACAAAACAAGAGCCCTATATATGCTGTCTACAAGAGACCCACCTCAAAACAAGGGACACATACAGACTGAAAGTGAAGGGCTGGGAAAAGATATTTCATGCAAATAGAGACTAAAAGAAAGCAGGAGTAGCAATACTCATATCAGATAAAATAGACTTTAAAATAAAGGCTGTGAAAAGAGACAAAGAAGGACGCTACATAATGATCAAAGGATCAATCCAAGAAGAAGATATGACAATTACAAATATATATGCACCCAACATAGGAGCACCACAATATGTAAGGCAAATGCTAACAAGTATGAAAGGGGAAATTCACAATAAACTCAATAATAGTGGGAGACTTTAATACCTCACTCACACCTATGGCGAGAGCAACTAAACAGAAAATCAACAAGGAAACACAAACTTTAAATGATACAATGGACCAGTTAGACCTAATTGATACCTAGAGGACATTTCACCCCCAAACAATGAATTTCACCTTTTTCTCAAGTGCAAACGGAACCTTCTCCAGGATAGATCACATCCTGGGCCATAAATCCAACCTTGGTAAATTAAAAAAAAAAAAATTGAAATCATTCCAAACATCTTTTCTGACTACAATGCAGTAAGATTAGATATCAATTACAGGAAAAAACTATTAAAAATTCCAACATATGGAGGCTATACAACACGATTCTGAGTAACCAACAAATCACAGAAGAAATCTAAATATGCATAGAAATGAATGAAAATACAACTCCAAACCTATGGGACACTGTAAAAGCAATGCTAATGGGAAGGTTCATAGCAATACATGCTTACCTCAAGAAACAAGAAAAAAGTCAAATAAATAACCAGACTCTACACCTAAAGCAACTAGAAAAGGAAGAAATGATGAACTCCAGGGTTAGTAGAAGGAAAGAAATTTTAAAAATTAGGGCAGAAGTCTGTTCTTTACATCTTTGTCTCCTTTGCTGTCTTGCATATGGGGAGGGTGGTGGGAGGGGGTTCAGGGTTGGGAACTCATGTACACCTGTGGTGGATTCATGTTAATGTATGGCAAACCAATACAGTATTTTAAAGTAAAAAGAAAAGAATATGATATAAAAAAATTAGGGCAGAAATAAATGCAAAAGAAACAAAATGATACATGCCTCCCAATGTTCATAGCCACACTACTTACAACAACCAGGATATAGAAGCAACCCAAGTGCCCATCAACAGATGAGTGGATTAAGAAGATGGGGTATATACATATACAATGGAATACTTCAGTTCAGTTCCAGCATTCTTGCTTGGAGAATCCCATGCACACACGAGCCTAGGCAGCTATAGTCCATGGGTCGCAAAATGACTGAGTTGACTTCTCATGCACGTATTCAGCCTCATATGGTTAGTGGCACCACACTGGCTATCTCAGAGTATACTTCATCTTTTTATTTTTCCAACTAGCATTATTATTTTTTCATGGAAAGCACTTTATTTTAAATATAATGGTGTGCACATGTCAATCCCAAACTCCCCTCTATCTATTCCCCCACTCTTCCTCTCAGGTAACTCTGTTTGTTTCTCTAAGTCTACACATCTGTTTCAGTCTTGTAAATAAGTTTACCCTTGTAAATAAGTTTACCCTTGTAAAATGTTACTGAATAGAGGGGTTTACTTTTATTCATTTTGTTTTATTTTAAACTGAATAATTTGAAGAATCAACTGGCAAATTTTTTATGCTTTATTGGAATTTTAGAAAAAGTAGGGTGATCATGATAAGCTATCTAGTATGTACGATTGATTATAGCATCTCCCCAAAAGGTGAGATAGTTACAATAGAGTCCTAGAATAGACAGGAGATTATTAAGAGGTGGTGGGATTTTTGAAGACGATACTATAATTCTTGGACTCCATTCCTCACCTCAGAGCTGC